>JBANSL010000008.1:13030372-15450372 GCA_037127255.1 Persicaria tinctoria
GACTACGATTAAGGAGAAAGCGTCATCTGTCTCAACCGATTTCTCCTTTATTATATATAATAATAATAATAATAATAATAATATAATAGATTGTATCATGCCGATTAGCCCGTCTATGGATCCGTCAACCTCTCAATGATTAAGTTTTTTACTTAATCTTTCGAATTTTTACTTGTATAAAAATTATATATGTACTACCTCCATCCAAAAATACACGTCCCTTTACTATTCATTCACGTTTTTTTTCAATAAGTTTATAATTATTAAAAAAAATTAACAAAAAAGTTAATATTTTATATATATTTTTAGCTCCTAAAAATACGTGCTAAAAAGTAAAATAACATGTATTTTTGGACGGAGGGAGTATTATTTATTATGTACTCCGTATTACTCCCTCCGTCCAAAAATACATGGACTTTTACTATTCATGCACGCTTTTTTAAGAGCTAAAAACTATATAAAATACTAACTTTTTTTTTAATTATTTTTTAATAATTACAAACTTATTATCAATAAGTTTGTAATTATTAAAAAAATTAATAAAAAAAGTTAATATTTTATATAGTTTTTACCTTCTTAAAAAAGCGTGCATGAATAGTAAAGTCCATGTATTTTTGGACGAAGCTAGTATATACTAAGATTAAAAAAAAAAGTACACTAGCCACTTGAAACCTTTTCATGATTTCTAATCCTATGTAACAATTCTTAGGGTTGGTATGGTAATCGAAAATTACCATACCAACCGTACCAACAGGTCATTGGTACCAAGAAGTCGGTAACCGACTGAATCGGAAACCGAAGTCTCGGTACCAAGGATAGTCGGTACGGTAACGGTATGGGCAACCCAAATACCGTGGTATCGTTGGTATCGAATATATATTTAATTTTTTTAAAATAAAATAAAATAAAATACCGTGGTACCGTTGGTACAAAGGATAGTCGGTTCGTTTTCAAGCATAATCCGTCATTGGTACCATCGGTACCGATGGTACCACGCACAATGTATAAAACGAAAATCGAAGAATGAAAATAGTGGCTTCGGTTACCACGGTACCGACATTCGGTAACCGATACTTTCGGTACCAAGAGTTTCGGTACCGAAACTATTCGGTTGGTACGTGGTACAGAAAATCACATACCGAGGGGTATCGGTACGGTACGTGGTAATGAAAAATTTACCATGGTACCGTACCGTGTCAGCCCTAACAATTCTTCCTTCTTTTTTTTTTGTAAAAACCTGGCTATATACACCCCAAATCATGCACGTCATTAAGGACGTGCATAGTTAAAAGGGGTTAGTTAAATTTTTTAAAATGTTAATTAGTCACAAGGCTTGCACGTCCTTAAGGACGTGCATTTTCAGCCTTTGGATTTGTGGTGTATATAACCACACCTAAAAAAAACAATTCTTCCTTCTACTGTGTTGACGTATAATTTTGTAAATTTTTTTAGATTTTTTATTTAAGTAAGTAATTAATTTATTTAGATATCTATTAATTATTCAAATTTTTACAAATCTCTATTAATTGTCCAAATTTTCTATTTTCTTAATCTAATTAAATATTTTTTAATACAAATCTCTATTAATTGTCAAATTTGTACTCTTTTTAATTTAAAGTTTTATAAATAAATAAAATACATATAAAATACATATACTATTTTTTTTATAAGGTAATAATTCGAGGACCAGACATACCTGACTCCTCGAGAGGCCGACAGAGTCGGCAGACGGCGAACCGTCAAATATACAACATAAAAAATGGTGCAATACAAAAAGTGACAACAAAATTGCCCAGTCGAAACAAACGAGCCTAACCCAAGCAGATAGATTGCACAAACCTTGTTATTGAAGGAGACTCTAAAACGATTATCGATAACCTCAAATATAATAGTCCCTGCCCGTGGGAAATAGAACTTATTATGGGAGACATCAAAAGGCAGATTACTGAAGTCCAAAACGTGGTTTTCTCGCATGTGCCCCGCGAGGGTAACAGGTCGGCTGACAAGGTTGCACACCTTGGCCGCCTTGTTAATGGGGCGGTCTTGACATTTAATACTGATCTTAATGATCTCATCCATCGGGATGCTATCGGTTAGGATTTTTCCAACCGAATTATTACCTATTCAAAAAAAAAAACAAAAAAAAAAAAAACGAGCCTAACCCAAAACAGCAAGGGACAACGTAGACTAAATCCGGAGCCAAGCGCCACAAAACGATGACATCGCTGGCCAACGGTACATCAGGAGTCCTTGTGGGCGATGAAGACGAACCTCCAAGGAAATTTCCAGAATAAGGAGTTGCCTCGATGCACACCGCCATGACCCCAGCCATTCCCGACACCAGACGCCAGAGACCCTGCTCAGACTAGAACCACCAAGAAGCAACCGGAAATGCAGTCTCGAACCACCTATGTACAAACGCACCAGAAAGCCCTCACGGGATTTTTTCAATACCCTCACGGGATTTTTGTCATACCCTTCCGGGTGATTTTAGTCAAAAACATATAAAAATATATACACACATTGTTTTTTTTTTTAAATAAAAAAACTTATCCTTGCCCGCCAAGCCAAGGGGATTTGCAGAGTACATCAAAACACGAACGCCGACTGGACGAAACGTCGGCCACGGCCGAAGCTGGCGTCGGACGGGTCAAAACAAAAGGGGATTGAACAAGGCTCCGACATCGGAGGAAGATAGCTTCAAGTAAAGAGGACCGGCGGCGGGTAGTGAGCGAAAGCCGGGCGGAGGAGGCCGGGCTGCAGAAGAGACCAGAGACCTTTAGCGAAGGTCGATTGGTGGACCAGGCGAGGAGGAGGCGCGGTATTGAGGAGGTGAGTGCTACAATCGCCCTAAAATGGGCGGAGATCGACGTCGGGGGTTGAGGACAACTCGGTTGATACCCGACCCGATTAGAGTGGAAGAAGAAGGCTGACGGAGGGTGGTGAATGGCCAGCCGATGGGAACGAAGGGGGACGAGGCTAATCGGAGCCCGGGATGAAGGAGATCAATCTGGATCTGACATGGAGTGGAAGCCGATAAGGAGGAAGGGGAGAGAAGGACAGCCACCAACCAAGCCCCAAAAACCTCAAAATCAAAACTGGGAGACCAAATCCAGAGCAGGACGGGTGAGCGTCAAGCAGATCGAAGATGGCCGGATCCGGATTTAGGCGGCCGAAGCCGAGGTAAGGTGGGCGAAGCCGGTGTTAGACGGACGTCGGCCGATTTCCCATCTCTCTGAAAAGAGAGAGTTTTTTCCCTCACATATATACTATTATAAACTAGTTTTTTTTTTTTTTTTTTTCCTAAGTGTCCATTTTTAATATGGCATTTTGTAAAATGTACATTTTTATATTCCTTGTTGCAAAATTTCCATTATGACATTTTTTTGTCATTTCTTCCCATTTTAAATTTGAGTTCTTTCCTTCCCATATTTATTTTGACCTTTGACCAGTCAAGGTCAATGACTTTGGTGACACATATATGGTGATAAATAAATTTTTTTGTGCCAGATTTTTTTTACGAGATTAGTATCACCACCTTTATTAGTGGTGACACCGGTCAATGACTTTGGTGACACATCTTTGGGGACAAACAAATTTTTTGGTGATATTTTTTTTTACGAGATTAGTGTCATCACCTTTATTAGTGGTGACATCGATCAATGACTTTGGTGACACATGTATGGTGATAAACAATTTTTTTGGTGACAATTTTTTTATGAGATTAGTGTCACTGCCTTTATTAGTGGTGGACATCGGTCAATGACTTTGGTGACACAACTTTGGTGACACATGTATGATGATAAACACATTTTTTGGTGATAGTTTCTTTTACGTGATTAGTGTCACCCTCTTTATTAGTGGTGACACCGGTCAATGACTTTGGTGACACATGTATGGTGATAAACAATTTTTTTGGTGACAACTTTTTGTTTTTGTTTTTTTTTACCAGATTAGTGTCACCACCTTTATTAGTGGTGACCCATGCGGTGATAATTTTTTTTTGGTGACATCCTAGTTTTTAGAGTTTTTTTACGAGGTCACTGTCACCACCCTATCGCTGTCACCACCCCTATTGTCGTAACCATCCTATCGCTGTCACCACTTCTATTGCTGTCTCCACCATATCGCTGTCACTACCCGTATAGCTGTCACCACCCCCATCGTTGTCACCTCTCCCATCGTTGTCACCACCCTTATCGTTGTCACCACCCCTATCGTTGTCATCACCCCTATCGTTGTCACCACTCATATCGCTGTCAAGTGTCAACACCTTATCGTTGTAACCACCCTTATTGTTGTCACCACTGTCACCACCCTTAACACTATGGTGACACCCTTATCGGTTTCAATAGAAGCGTTCGGGATATCTAAATTGAAGAAGAACTGATGTTGATGGTGAATTCGGCGAATCAGATCGATTATCGGAGGGAGGAATTGGAGAGAAAGAGAGGAAGAAGACAGAGGTAGGAAAGGGGATCTATTTCATAAGAAAGAAGACGAGGTCAAGGGCGATCGATGTCCATGGAATTCAAGCTCGATGTATCGCGGAGGTGATGAAACGAGATCGATCGCAGGTAGGAAACGAGATCAGATCGACTATCGGAGGGAGGAATCGAAGGTAGGAAACAGGATCTATAGCGGGAGGTGAGGAAGCCATGGGATTCATCCGGCGTTCAAGCTCTCCGATACGAGGGATGGGGATGGGTGAATGGATAGGATAAAATTAAAGCAAGGGTAAAACAGGGATTAAGAAAAAAAAATTGGACATTTAGCAAAATGGGGTTTTAGGTGGACATTTAGCAAATGAGGTTTACCAAAATGGACATTTTGCCAAAATTTTTCAATAAATTAATTAATGAAAGATTATTAAATCGGTCAAACGGTGGATTTTTGCAAAGATGGCGACTTCCGGGCATGTTGAAGGTCAATTCGGGAAAACCATGCAATAACATAGTAGATCTTCATCCTCTTTTCAACAAGAGACGATCCAATTCGATAAATATGAACTCCGAATGACCTATTTATTAAGACGTCCCCAACTGTCAAATCTGCTGAAAGATTCAAATTCTTCTCCACATTTAGACGGATGATCCATTAATTATAGGCCAATTGCAGAAAATCACCCCGTAAATAGTCCACTTTGCTCAAAACCACCCCTTACACACATAATTGCAGTAAACCACCCATTAAAACCTAAAAATTTGCATAGAACCATCCATCATTCAGATGAAGACATGTAGTACCGTTTCAATTAAAAATGCAAAGTCGGGGATGAATCCAAAGTAATCGGGTGAGGAAACGTAGCCCGGTGAACCAAAACAACGACATAAGAGAAAGGTGCATAAATTACAACAACTATCATAAGGTTAACAAACCAGTCCAAACCCTATTATTCTAACAAATTACAAAGAAGAGCAAAAAAGAATGATTTGAGTGTTGTTGAATGACACGCAAAAGAAATTTTGATGTTTTAATGTTATGGCCTTGGTTTGGATTTGGGAGATTGGAAGGGAGAAAGAAGAGATTAGGGTAGAATTAAGGGAAGGAGATGAGTTTAGGGTTAGGGATGAGAAAGATTAGGGAAATAAGGGTTTAGAGAAAGAAGATGAAGAAGAATAAAGGGTAGAGAGATAAGAGAGTAACGGGTAATTGAGATTTCCATTTGATTCATTGATGATTATTCTAATACAAGATATATGTATTTATACTAATCCCTAATAACCCCTATACATCACATTTAATTAGGATATTGATGTCATTTTCTGAATTTTTTAATTGAAACGGAACTACATCCGAAGGATGGGTGATTCTATGCAAACTTTTGGATTTTAATGGGTAGTTTACTGCAATTATTTATTTAAAAGGTGGTTTTGAAAAACTTAGGCTATTTAATGGATGATTTTATGCAATTTGGCCTTAATTATATTTGCAACCAAACATTTGGGCCTTCAATAAAGCTAGATGCGGAAATTTTTGGCATGTGAATTTAAGCAATTGAACAGCTGGACTAAGAATACTCATGTAGGCCCAAAATTGTTCTAATGGATTGTAAGTTGGCCCACAAAGTTTTTCCATGAAAGCTTTTTTATATAAATTGTAAAATTAAGCTTGAAAACTATAAGTATTTCATCCATTGCCACCAAAAGTTAAAATATTTCATCAATGTTGAGTTTCCAAAATTAACATTCAAGTTTGATTTTATATATGTAAAAAACGAGTTAATATACAACTCGTTTTTAACTCTTTCGCCAAAACTATAACATTTTTAAACGTAAAAAAAAAAAATCTCCACTCTTTCGAAGTCTTCCCTCTCTGTTTTAGGACTAGAAAACTTGGTGATGTTTTGAAGAATTAAATAGCTTATAGCTTCAAACCAAAAAAAAAAAAAAGCTTATAGCTGGTGTTGTTTTAGGAAACTTAATTACTATAAATTATATCTCGTTTGATTAATTATCCGCCACTTAATTGATCTCACGAAAAATATGTGTGTATAGGAAGGAGTCGAGTGATTAGAGAAGTTAGATATCCATCGATCACCACACCACAATCTTGATCTTCCAAGAAGGCTTTAAACTCAGAGGATAGATTTGATCACAAACAAAGCTACCGTTTTCAACCTCAATCCGACATGCTTCATTGCTTCAAGATCGTTAGCTGCTAAAAGACCTTGATGGAGGTTAATCGACTCATGAAAACTATGTGTGTATAGGATGGTGATGATTGTCGCTCTCACCATGGTTTCTCCATCTATTGTAATGGAAATCTCATTAGTTGGGCCTCAAAGAAGTAAAATGTTGTTGCGAATTAATCCAGTTTTTAGGCTAAATACAGGGTGATTGCCTCACTGCCATCGAGCTCATTTGGATCTGACAATTACTCCTTTAACTTTTAGTCACCGTTAGTTTAGCTCCTATCATCTTGTGTGACAATTTGAGTGCCATTTACATGTCTACAAATCCAATTTTTCATCAACGATCCAATCGTATCAAGATGAACTATTACTCTATTCGGGAACAAGTTGGCAATGGCTCATTGATCAAATTGCTTACATTTGTATCAAGGTTGTTGACACCACTAGAATCCTCTCCTTGTATATCAAGCTGCATGTCCTTAATCATCCATGAGCTGCATGTCCTTAAGTAGCTTGTGAATTTATACCCAAATCGTATAATGAGTTAATAACAATTCAAGTAAATATTTTTACAAAACCCTACAATTCTTATATAAAAAATGATATTGCAATATAAAAAAGGAGACAGATCTTCTGCCCTACGTCCCCTATAAACCCTTATTTTAAAATAAAAGTAAATTAAATTAAAATTAAAAAGAAAAAGAAAACGTAGAATTGTGTGTAGGGCTGGAAATAACCCGCGGGCACCCGCTCCACCCTATTTACCTGCATTAATTTTGCGGGTGAAAACCCGCAAAAAAGTGGGTGACGGGTGGAGCGGGTGAAGCGGGTGATGGATGGATTATGGGTGAAGATTTTTCACCCATAACCCGCCCATTAACCCGCCCCGCACACCCGCCCCGCAAACCCGCATAAAATCCTTAAATTTACATATATATAATGTGTGTGATTTTACTATTTTACCTTATTCAAGTTTAACTTCTACAAAATCTAATCCTTGATTAGTGCTTTGCCCACCAAATTTCAATTAGAATGGATACGGTCTCGGCTTGCCCTTTGTAATTTTGAGTTAGAATTGGACTACTAGCTATTGATGTTGATGTTGATTTTTTTTTTCACCCATTGGGTACCCGCTACACCCCGCATCACCCGCGCGGGTCGGATGCGGGTGAAAAAGTTTGCGGGTGATGGATGGAGCGGGTGAAGTTTTTTACCCGCGGGGCGGGTGATTGAGTGGCTTCATCCACCCATAACCCGCCTCATTTCCACCCCTAATTGTGTGAGTGAGGAGAAGGAAGGGGATAGAAACATAGACAATAAAATTTGGACCCATAAAAAAAATCAGAGCGGATTTGTTGTCCCTAAATTTCTCATCTCCCTCTACCATCTCACAATCCACCCTATTGTTTATAATTTTTTATTTTTTTAAAATTTAGGGCCCGTTTGGTATCCATATACGTATATCAGATATAGGTATGGAAATTATATATCGATATCAAAGATATGGGTATCAAATTTGATATCCGATATCTGATATCCCATTTGGTAAGTCAGTATATCACATACGGATATCAAATTTTACATCTACCAGCCCAATCCCATCTCTCTCCCAAACCCTAGCCACCCTCCCAGTTAGTTTAGTGGGCTACTGGCGTCGTCTCCATTGCAGATGGTGGCGTGGATGTTGGTCTTGGTGCAAGTTTTGCAAGCAACCTTGCTCTCTGGGTCATGGGCAAGGCAAGTGTCCAGAACTGCATCGGAGGGTGTCCCTCATTCAATTGAAGCACGTGAATCAACAGGAATGGTGAAGAAGAGATCCTGAAGCAAGGAAGAAAAGGAGACCTCCCAAGAAGTAAGGAATGAAAGAGGGCAATCGAAGTGCAGCAGATGCAAGAAGGAATGACAGAGGGCAACTGAAGTACAACAGACGGAGGAGAAGGGGAAGGAGGAAGCGTTGAAAGAAAAAAAAAGATATCTGATATCCCCCAAATTTGAGAGATATGGAAAAGGGCCAAAATAGAAGGAATAGGTATATGGAGATATCAATTTTGATATCCATATTTTGATATACCCATTTACCAAACATAGATATGGGTATGGGTGATACCGATACCCATATCCGATATACATATATCAATACCAAATAGCCTCTTAGTCATTATTATTATTTTTTTATAATTTCGAGGGGGAAGAGGGACATGCAATTTGGGGAAAAGTTATCTCAATAGTGAAAAAATGTAGGTAGGCTATAGAAAAATAAACATTTTTTTTCCTTGTAATTTTAAAGAGCTCTAAGATGGAATTGAAGGATCTACTTTTTTGACTAATTTACCAAAAATGAAAGGCAATTTCTGGCTAAAATCAATAATTCTAGACATACTTTTTATTGTATGGGTTGGCACGTATCTCTTTATTCATACATCATATGTTCCATCGAACCCACATTTTTCCATCCAGCTATATAAACGAATAAGTTTACAGTTTTTTTAGCATACCACGCTGTATGATTTATGTTTTTATAAGCTGAAAGCCATTTCAAAAAAAAAAGAGGTTTTTTTTTTAAATGTAGACAAATTCAAATATTCATCAAAGAATAGTAATTAGTAAAGTAGTGTGATTTTTGACAAGTAGATTTTTGACAAGTGGTCATAAATTGGAAACCCCTCCAATTGTATGAAATCACAACTTTTGTAAACATTTTTTCGAAAATATAATTGAAATTTACCCCCCGTTTGTTTTTTTGGTAGGGAAAAGTAATGATTACCCTTATGAATGTAGTCCATATTTAAGTTAAGATACATTGATCACTATTCTAATCATTCCCCTTCTTCTTCCATTTTTCATACAAATGTGTTATCTTTCTATTTCCTAATTTGAAGGAGGGAAACTAATACCTCTAGGAGGGGTTAATAATCTCCCTCATCCTCTCCTCCAAGCTCACAAAAAATGATAATCATATACATTTTATGTCTAAACTTTAATACCTTACATTTTCATTCCCTAGTTATCTAAACAAACAAGCCCTTAATGTGAGATGTATCATTTTGATTTTTAATTACAGTGTTTTCTACATTTAAACTGATCATAAATTCGGGTGGGCCGGGTCACATAACGTGCGTGGGGTCAACACGTGCAAGCGCATCATTTGCATCCAAGCCGAGCACACAAGACCGGTGAGGTTCCATCGTAAAACCAATTAGCAATAACATAAATAGCCCAACGATTTAATTTATATACAAGCTAGGTTTAGGTTCTTGTGCTTTTTGATGTGAAACAAACATCTTACCCATCACAACAACATAAAAAAAGGCATAAGTTTAGCTCAACTGGTCACATGGGTGACATTTTGGAACAAGAAACCAAGAATCGAGTCTCACCAGCAGTAGTGTGGGAGCAACCTCTCAAATAAGGGGGATTCTTGTGCGCAGTGAGCACTGGTCTTGGCCTCTGTGGTCGGTTGAGCCATCATGATTTATCTCATCTGACAATTTCCTTCGGGCTGGGAGTGAGGGGCGTCGGGGAAGCGATTTCAACTTTTGGAACACCATAAACAAAGGCATGAGCCATGGTATAAAATCGTTTAACTTCTAAAATCATGTGCACAAAAGTCAAATATCGTTTATTTCCGACCGGAGGGAGTATTTGTCATGATATAGGTATCAAAAAACAATATGGTTAAAGTTTAAAAAATATAAGATGGCTAAAAAAGTATTTAAATTCATTTATTATTTTAACAACTATATTTCTGTCTTCTAAGACGGGTTGAAAAAATATCAATACTTTACTAGCAAGTTTAATGAACTAAATTTTCTTTTATAGTGGGAGGGATCTAAGTTCAAGTGGGTTGAACATATTCAGGAGTAAACATTTAAATTATGTATAAAATATGACAAAAGTGCCGATCAAAAAAATAATACACATGGAAAAAGTTATAACTTTTTTTTAGATTGAAATTTGAAACTATAGTTAGAGTAGTGGGGTAATTAATGCTTTTAATTTATCCCTTTGTGGAGATGCTGCATATCTCCCTCAAAAGCCCCACTAGAAAGATTGCCTTTTGATCAACATTGATCAACTGCTAAGGTGATCTATCAATTAATCAATCATATCGTATATTATATACTTCGAATATAAAAAAGTTGCAGGAAAGAAATGACAAAAACCTTAATAGGTTCAGTTATGGATTGATATATCATATCATATCAAGAAATCAAGGTCCTATTCAAGCCTAAAGCTCGATTTTATTTTATTTTGAATAAGTAAAAATTCGAGATCAAATATACCTGAATCTCGATAGGCCAACTTACAAGTCGGTAGATGGAAGACCGTCGAAACATATATATATATCCTATAACAAAAATGAACTCTGAGTTGGGGACGTAGTTGATTTTTTTTTAAACTTACTTTGGACGGTATTAGAATCTGTTAACCCACAACCTATTGTCATCTCCACTAACAAGGAAAATGAACTCCGAGTGTGACTGGATAACATTATGCATTGTTATATCTGTCACCTAGTTGACCTCACAGAAGAGTCATATTTGCAGGACGACCACTCAAAATATTGTAAGAGTTGCATATATAATATCCATGCTTATTAATTATCTCAATCTTCCAATGACATTTCTACTTGCTAGAGATGGATAAATAAGCATCACTATCATAACCTATAAATTAGATAAATTTGTACTTGATATTGTTTAGTTATTTATGAGAAGTTAAAAGTTTGGGTAAATTACAGAAAACCACCCTTAAAATAGGTGAGTTTGCACAAAATCACCCTTAAAATAAAATTTTACAGAAAATCACCCATAAATTTACTTTTCTTTCAAAGAACCACCCATGACCATTTTTATGTGTAAAAAGCTATAATTTTTTTAAAATTATTTATATTTTCTTAAATGTTTTGGTTATTTTATTATATAATTAAGCTACTTTAAATAAAAGAAAGAGAATTTAACATTTTTAAAACACTTTTTACAATAAAAATAATGGTTAATGGTGGTTCTTTGAAAGAAAAATAAGTTTATGGGTAGTTTTCTGTAAACATTTATTTTAAGAGTGATTTTGTGAAAACTCACCTATTTTAAGAGTGGTTTCCTGTAATTTACCCTAAAAGTTTATCCAGTAGTACATTGTGGAAGTTGTGGCATTACTACTAAATAATTATAAGAGAAAAAATAGAACATATATGAGAAGTTAAAAGTTTATCCGTCGCCTGAATCCTCTGGCGACGAAAATCACTTTTAGGCGACGGCTTTTGTCCGTCACCTGATATGTAATTTGGCATAGTGATATGATTTATAAGTAGAAATCCACGATCAATTTACCATGTAGGTAAATGAAAACAGGTCACCACCTCATTCGCACGGAGAATGATTTTCGATAGGTATACTTGTTTTATATAATAAAGATACATAAGCTACAACAAGTGTGACTAGACTAGTCATCCGATTGTAACCCTTACAATAAACTACAAAAGTAGACTTACTTAGCTACAAAAAGCCAAAACTTATTACTATCATGTTGAGTTGTTTTTGGCCGTTACAAAGTAAACCCTAGAAATATGAACTATCTAAAAACTTCACGGTTTGGGTGAAACCCTGAGCAATTACCCTAACCCAGGCCAGCCAAACAACTTAACAAAAAGTAAACAAGTTTAGACCTAATTACCAACAACAATGTACACATGAACACAAGCACACTTGCATCAAATCATCGCTTTCCTTCCTCACAGACATAGTTTAATTTCTAGATAACACACCGACTACTTTAATCTTCCTTCTTCGAGCATCTAACTTCTTTGAATTATCCATTGTATTGTTTTCTCTATTTTTAGGCATGACTTTTTCATCTAACTTACACCAAATCATCGCTTTCATTCCCCACAGGCTTAACTGGCTCCTATAGATTTGTCATTCGCAATCATTCAGGAGATATTATTTTCCACTACCGACGGTTTTCGGCTTCCGATCTTAAGATTGAAGACCTTATTGTCTGTTACTGCTTTCTCCAACATTTCCCTTCGATTAAAATTCAACACATTT
The DNA here is from genome assembly GCA_037127255.1 of Persicaria tinctoria. Classification (NCBI taxonomy): domain Eukaryota; kingdom Viridiplantae; phylum Streptophyta; class Magnoliopsida; order Caryophyllales; family Polygonaceae; genus Persicaria; species Persicaria tinctoria. The sequence continues at coordinate 13,043,054 of JBANSL010000008.1, forward strand.
ATCGTGAGGGTAATCGAGTAGCTGACTATCTCTCCCATTTGAGATTCCCTTACTCTGATTCATTCCCTTCCTTCTCATTCGACTCTCGTCGATCTCCTCCATATATTTGGACGCCCTTGGTTGATTAGTCTCCTAATTGACCAAATTCTTATCAGTTCAAAAAAAAAAATTTATTCATGATTATGTTACACATATATTTAAAAAAAATCTTCTCATTATTATTCCTATGAATTTGTTTTACTATCAATGTCATATTTAAACCTATATTTATGAGTTTTTTTTATCACACTTTTCAATCCTATCCATTTTTTTCATTTACAAATGACAAATTCTTTAAAAAAGTTATAATTTTCTTTCAATATTAAAAAAAAAGGTCTTAATCATGCTACACACACATATATATAATTTATTAAATTGTTGTATGAACTTTGTAATAAAATATCATATTTATACCACAATTTATGGTTTTCTTTCAATATATTTTAAAAAAATTCTTTATTATATATACCGAAAAAAAAATCCCAAACAAAAAATTTCGCCCCCCTGATAATTCCTGCGGCTACCACTGGATAAGAGTTAGATGCGACTTCCTTATATTTGATGTCAGTTTGGCCAAATTGTATAATCTAGTCCTACCTCATCTGTTTTTCATTTTTGTAGGAGTTGTGAGAAGGTTGTGAAGAAACGATGAGGTGCTTGGAACATGAAATTTGTAGAGAAGATGCGAGAGATTGAGGAAAGAGTCGCGAAGGTTGAGGAACGAACCAAGAAGGCTAAGGAGGAAGCGAAATAGGCCAATGAGAAATGCGACAAGGTTATTGACGAAAATGAAGACTTGAAAAAGCGGATGGCAGGAGGCATTAGAGTTGCTCATATATATGCAACAATATATGTCATGAAAACTTCCCACTCGATCTCTAAGGTAGTAGCTAGATTCTTGAATTCATACTATTTTCATAAGATTATGTATAGATTTTGGGTTTTTTTGGGCCAGGTTGCTATTGCACGAAGACTCCAATTCGTCAAATGCATGGTGGCTTCATCGACTCGCTTTTGATGCCGACAAGTTTTTTTCTGGCTTGAAAAAAGCTTATTTGGAAATGGTAGATGGTCTTCCTACCACTCAAAGGCTTAATAAATACGTTAATAAATACGTTAACCGAGTTCCCAGCCAGTGTAGCCTTTGTAATCAAGCGGAAGAAGATGCGGAACATTTAATGAGAAGCGGTCTATTCACCAGGAAAATAATTGACCACTTTGAGATACAAACAGGAAAATACTTCCAACATATGAATATAAATGATTCCCACCCTTTTAATATAGATGAAATTCGACTTGGAAACAAATTTTTTGAGGAACTAGTCTTCATTTGGCAAACTATTTGAGAAATTAGAAATGAGCTTATCTTTAAAAATAAAGCGACCCCAATAGAAAATATTATTCGAAGAATCATTGCAAACACTTGTGATTGGACCCAAATGGAAAAAGATAATAATAGGAATAAAACTACAAACAAGAGAACTAAAGCTAAATGAAGTAGACCATCGGGGGTTGTTTACAAAATCAATGCGGATGACTCTATTAATCCCACATGTGTTTGCCATGTGGGAGGGGTTGCTCGGGACTCCCGGGGTCATGTCATTGATATGTTTTACAAGGAAACTGTTAAAGGTTTAGTCATTCAAACTGAAGCTATTGCTATCCAAACAGGTATGAAGCACGCAATTAGGAAAAGACTTCAAAGAGTAATAATAGAAGGGGACAATCTACAACTCATCAAAGCCATTACCAACCGAAATAATGTCAAATGGGAGATTATACATCACATTGAAAAGATCAAGTAACTGAAATCTGATTTTGACCTTGTTCAATACAGACACTGCTACCGAGAAGCGAATCAAGTAGCCGACTTTATAGCTCGGGAGGGTATCATTACTAATAGCTCTATTATCCCTTTTAATAGAGAACTTTATATCATCATTCTTAAGGATGATCAAGGAGCCAGATTACAACTTGTGTAATCATTTCTAATTCTTGCCTACTGTAAAAATAAAAATAAAAATAAAAAAAACTTGTTTGAAAAAATTAAAAAATCAAAATTCTATCGAAAAACTCAAATTTATATATCTAAACCATGAAAGAAAATGTTAATGTAAGGACCTAGTACACCTTGTGAGTAGGTACTCTCCAAAACCTAATCTCCAAGGCCTGCTTAAATGAACAATATTAATTACATAATTTATGCATGGGAATTAAACTTCAACCAATATATATGTATCATCCTATAATATATAATCTATAAATGCATATTTGCCCTCCATGCATAATAAATGCATATATATATACCTCATTTAAGCGGCCATCACCCTCCAATTCCTTAGGGTTTCTACTTCTGTTTTCCCACATCTCATATTCTCATTTCACCTCAATGCAAACTGCAGCATTAAAATGTTCAATTCACTATACCAAAACAAGTACCAATTTAGCTAGCTAGATCTCAGATTCCCAATCTATGCACAAATGGAATGAATAAAATCAAAACCTAATCATAAATTAAATGATAAAATTGCTAGCTAGCGTGTGACACTTATCATATCAATGGTGATGGTGATTGAAACAATTAATTGCTATAGGTGCTGTAGAACAACAGGAAGATTAAATAATTAATGAGCAAAAAAACGCGCTAAACCATCAAAGTTAGACATCAAAATGTATCAATTCAAAGCATTAATTAATTAACTTATATATATATATAGTCTAAAGTCCTAAATTAAAAGCTGAAACTCTAGTTTATACAAAGATCATACATAGATAATTAAGCGTAATATTGATCACTGGCGATATATGGCCGGATCGGATACTAGCTAGGTCATTGTCTGATTCCGTCGTCCATGGAAGATCATATATATCTGCCCCTCAAAGTCATCAGTAAAAACTCAAATACGATACATGATCGATAAAACGAAAACGAACTAGTATGGAGATAGATCGATTTATAAATATATCTACCCGTCTTTCGGCTGATGATTTCGATGAAGCGGGAAGGGAACCATGTCCTCTAACAGTCCCCCATTGGGATTGTGGCAAAACCGCTTTGGAGTAGTTGTTGCAGATTGAATTTGAAACGACGTCGTCGTCATCACTGAAGAAGAAGAGTCATGGAAGCTCAAAGTAGGAATATTATTATTAGGAGCTAAGGTTTGGAAATAGGAAAAGACCGAGGAGGAGGAGGAGGAATCCATGGGTTGGAGTAGCTGTTGGTGTGGGTTATAGAGGTGATCAACACCACCACCGCCGCCCAAGTAGGAGGCGGCGGAGTCGAGCTGTACTACTGGGTGGTGGTGGTGGTTGAGGAGGAAGCAAGAGGCTCCGCGAGGTGTGATTGGGCAGGGGTGGGAGTGCTGCCCCTCGTAGGTGGTGATCACCGTGTCGGCGTCGTCCGATGACCTCTCCACCCTCTTCTTCACCCCGCAGCTCGCCGCGGTGCACCGGTAGTAGCTCCTGAAATCGATAATTAATTAATTGATGATGTGATTAAATGTGAAAGGGGATGAATTAAAATTAAAGATCGAGGATGGATGGATGGATGGAAGAGATGGGAAAAGGAAAAAGGGAAAGGGGGTGGGTGGGGGATCGAACCTTGGGAAAGGGCTGTTCTTGACGGCTTTTTGGCCGTATTTACGCCAGCGGTAGCCGTCGTCGAGGTGATCCACCTCGCTCTTCGTCATGAACGCGAATCTCGGCTCTCTCTGCCTCTTCTGGTTCTTCTTCTTCCCCTTCTGATTCCTTCAATTCATTCCCACACGAATTCCATTTCCATTATAGCATGAAGATCGAGATAGATTACCAAATTTTGAAAAATTAGGGTTTGAGGGGCTTACTGGTCCTTGCGGTTGGCGTCTTCATCTGCAGCAGCAGCACCGTCGTTGTCGGCGGGGGGAGGAGGCGGTGGAGGGAGATCAGAGGAGGGGGGATCGTCGTCGGAAGAGGAGGAGACGGAGGGAGTGGCGTCCGCGAGAGTCGACGACGGCTGAGGTGCGGCGCCGGAGACAGACGAGGGGGATGGATCTGACCTGGAGTAGTCGTGGCTGAGTAGATCGAAGAGGGAGCCACCTCCGGATCCGATGGAGAAGAGATCTTCGAAGGTATTATTGCTGGCGGAGGAGGACGGGATCATGAGCTGGTGCTGGTGGTAGCTGTCGAGGAAGACGGAGGTATGATCAGGCATGGCGATTATCGGATGCTGATTCGAAGTACTCAAGGAACGATGATGGTCTCCATTTGCAGCATCTTCCATCGATCTACTTGTAGTCAGCTTTTAGCATTTCTTCCGGTGCAAGAGAGAGATGGAGGGGTTTGCACTTTCTCTGTGTTTTGGGGGGGGGGGGGGGGGGTTGAAATTAAATTAGATTTGGGAGAGATGGCGATATATGATAAATAGACGGTACCTACTTGAAAGGCCGGGTTTCGCGTGTCACCGGGTACTGCCGGTGCCTCGAATTTTCAAGTACCTGTAATTCATTCATTATTCGTATAAACGTGGTGGGTTTTGACCCGCTGAACCGGATTCCCATTTATTTATTTATTTTACTTTTTTTAAAAGAAAGAAATAGAAATAGTGGAGAAATTAGTAGGGAGTGTGTGTGTAGTGTGTAAACGGTTTGGGGAGTTCAGACGGAACGCCTACCATTCCTTTGTCTTTCTCACTCGACGCGCCTCGCCCTTCTTTTTGCCCTTCTCTAATAGTCTATTCCTTAACCCAAATATGGTGTTTAGCATGTTTTTTATTAGGTCAAAAATGTTATTTTCTATTTTTTATCATTTATTTTATTTTTTTAATTATTACTCCTCTATCTTATAATTAATTTTGTTTTATTTTTTAATATACTTTAATTAAAAAAGGGCTAAAAACGCTTGCAAATATGAAATCCACCACATATGAAATTAATAGAGCAAAGACCAAATATTTAAAATTAAATCATTTTAAGAATATACTAACAAATATAATATTATATATATATTTTCATTTCTTGTATTATTTTTTACTTTCTTGAAAAACTATAACTAATAATATACAAATAATTATATATAATGATAATTATGTAAAGATCAAATGTTTAAAATGCATATTTTGTTTTACCAAAAAATAGACACTAAAAGTAAAATATTTCCTCTCCATCGATCATATAATTAGTTAATATTATTAATATATTTTTAAATACATATGTAATAATAATAATAATAATAATAATAATAATAATAATAATAATAATAATAATAATAATAAGGGGTTGGCGCGCAGCTTGTTTCTCGACTGTCCGCTAATTTCTTGTAAAACGGTTGTTTGATTTCTATGCTATTTGGAGTTATAATAAATAAAAAAAAAAATAATAATAATAATTGACCGAAGTAATGGATATATACACACACCACATAAATAAATTCACATTGTTATTCATCGTTTTATGTCGACAAATTCAAAGTCCAAAACCTCGCCTATAGTTGATCGATCGTAAAGTCGACAACTTTACCTTTAACTTAAGTATTAATGCTTTTCCCACTTTTTGTACGTTTACTATTAAAACTATAGTTCACTAGTAGATAATTGGTTTTACTTGTTTTATTTATTTATTTATTTATATATATACATATGGATGGATGGAGATATGAGATATCCCGGGGCGGCCCCATACCATCCAAACCATTCCATACATTACATATATATATATATGCATAAAAACGACCGTCGTCAACGTTTACTTATTTATTTATTTTAGAAGGAGGGTTTCTTAATTTGTACATTATGGTCAAACAGTTGATATTACATAGCTTTCACCAGCTCTCCCACTAATCCAATAGTTGACACACACTTCTTTTTCCCGGTTTCATAAAGATTTAAAACTTTATTATTATCATTGTATCAATTATATATTCAACCTTTTTCTCATCTTACAACATTACAAAACCACATTCATCGAGTTAAAGTGAGCTAGCCAACCTTGATATAATGATATATATCTCCCTGTTTTTTTTTAATTAATTAGTAATGTGAAACCCTAGCTTTGACGCAGTCCAAATCCGATGCAACCAATTCGGTGCTCCCTAACTCCAAGGCATCACATACAAAATTATTTTAGGTATAAATAACATTGAAAAAAAAATTAAAATATTTTTAGATTTTACACCAAATTTTATTATAAAAATTTATGTTTTAAAAATATAGATAACTAAAATATAGATTGTTTTAGAAAATAATTTTTATTATTTATTAAAACATGAATTTTCATAATAAAATTTTATAAACATATCGGTATAAGGGTATAAGGGTATAGAATCTAGAAATATTTTTAATTTTTTTTTAAAATTTATTTATATCCGAAATAATTTTGTGATATATCGAATGGAGCATCGTAGGTGTAGAGGATCCAGAATGACTTTGACTAATGACTACATAATGTTTTTTGTAAAGTTGGGAAACTGTTCCTTTTTTCTCCACATGAACTTTTTCGATGAAGCTAGTGGTCAATTAGCATTTCTATATATTTTAATTATAATATACGTATAAATATTTGAATAATGTTTGATTAATACTTTTTATACATAGTGTATTTAAAATAACATAAAATTTATGAATGCACACCAGATCCACATAAACACACTCGATCTTCAAGAATTAATGAAAATTCGTTCCACGATTTCTTCAATTTGGTAAAATGAGCGAAAACAGACAAAGAACCTTGTGAAATTGAAGAAATCTCAAACTATATCTGATAAACTCTGGTGCAATTTTTGCGACCGAACCTAGTAGCATGATCGTTCCAAATTGTGTGGCAACAAATTGACATTAGAGAACTGATTTAGCAATATCTTTCTCAACTGAATGCAGAAGCTAAGAAATGACCATATTGTTGCATCTTTCTCATTGAGCAACAGAAAACGTATTGTTGTTGACACCCCTAATAACAGTGTCAGCATTAAGCCCTTAACATCAATGTTGCTGACACTCTTAATAATTTGCACAACAGATTGTTATATATTATGCACATCATAAAGTTATAATTGCACATTAGGTTCTTTTTTTTTTTTTCTAATTGTGTGCTGACATGATCTCTTTTTGTGCAATCCAAGTTGATGTATAGATTCTTTTTTATTTCTAATCGTGTGCTAACACGGTCTCTTTTTGTATGTTCTTTTTTTTTCGTTAGAATGTATAGGTTTTTTTTGTGTTAGAATGTACATGTTCTTTTTTATTTCTAATTGTGTGCTGAGATGAATGGTCTCTTTTTGTGCAATTCAAGTAGATGTATAGGTTCTTTTTTTATTTCTACTTGTGTGCTGACATGATTATTTTTGTGTAATTCCAGTAGATGTATATAACTTCTTTTTTATTTCTAATTGTGTGCTGACATGGTCTTTTTTTGTGCAATTCAAGTTGATGTATATGTTCCTTTTTTTTTGTTAGAATGTATAGGTTCTTTGTATAGGTTCTTTTTTTTGGTTTAAATGTATAAGTTCTTTTTTTTATTTATAATTGTGTGCTGACACTTTTTTTTAATGTTATAGGATAGATTTCAGGTATTCGATTTCTATCTCTGTTCTAGTAATAATTGATCTTTAAAAGCCTCTTAGCTCAATAGTAGAGCGATGCGCTTTCGAATCCCGCATAGACTAAATTTTATAATAATTCTAGTAATTTGCAAAATTTTCTAATAAATGGTCAATAATAAGATATATTAGTGCAATTTTAAAATATAAATGCATGTGCATATCCTTTTTCATAAGGTTGTTTAAGCAAATATAATATAAATATTATGTTTGCACAACATAGTATTATATGTGCACAACATCAGGTTATATTTACACAACAAAAAATGCTGACACGAAAAAAAAAATACAGATGCCCAACTGAATGCTGGCACAAAAAAAAAAGCATCCCGACGTCCACGTCGACGTCAGCAGTGTCAGAATCTCCGATGCTGGTGTCAGCAACGTCAACGTCAGTGTTGACACGGAAAAAAAAAGTGCTGACACAAAAAAAAAAAGCATCCCCGACGTCAGTGTCAGCAGTTTCAGCATCTTCGATGTCGGCGTCAGTAATGTCAGCGTTAGTATTGACACAAGTGTTGACACGAAAAAAAGCATCCCCGACGTCGGCGTCAGCAACATCAGTGTCCTCGACATTGACGTCAGCAGCGACGTCGGTGTTAGCGGTGTCAAGAATGTCGGTGTTAGCAACATCGACGTTAGTGTGGCATCATCGTCGACAAGGATCTAGTAATAATTGAACTTTAAAAGCCTCTTAGGTCAATGGTAAAGCGACGTGCTTATGCGCAAATATAAGATATATTAGTGCATATCCTTTCCATAAGATTGTTTAGATTGCACAACATAAAATTATATTTGCACAACATAATATTATATGTGCACAACATCAGGTTATATTTGCACAATAGAAAGTGCTGACACGCAACAAAAAAAAAAAAGGACACACGAGGGGGGCAAAGGGATGGGGACTTGGGGGGCAAAGGGGATGGAAACTCCAAATTTTTTCAAATTTATGAACACTCCCCTAATTAAAACAATTTTTTTGACATTTAATAGATTCACCCAAATAAAATTATCCTCCATAATCCCCGTCTTTTTTTCGCTAATGTTATAGTACACGATGTTTCATAAAAATTTTCATGTTAGATGTATTTCACGTTTAAGTTCTAAAAGAAATTTAACTTCTAAAATGCCGCGTAAAAATGTTGAAGACGACACACAAAGTTTTGAACTTGTAAGAAAATTGGAAAAAAATAAAAAATAAAAAAAATAAAGAAGGTGGAGAAACGCGTAAGATCTGGGGACTGAGGCGGAGACCTGTAGTCCCCCAGCCTTCTCTTCCAAGGAACATATTATTATTTGATTATTCAATACAATATTTTTCTTAATTAAATAAAGGAATACTCCAAAGAAATAGATTTTATTAATTTTTTTTTCAACAGAAAAATAATAATGGAGTTAATTAGCTAGCAAAGGGAGGAATTGTGGTAGCTGGCTGAATATGCGGTACCATGACAGCCTGTTACGCGTCCTCCGGCGACGGCACCACCACCGGCCGCTACCACATCCTCCTAGCTTGCTGACGTCCACGTCACCTATTTCATTTAGATTCTCTTTTATTTATTTATTTATTTTTGGTTATATATATATGGTTGGGTCCAGTGGCGGAGCCAGAACCCGAAGAGGGTGGGGGCACACCGGTGATAAACGACAATTAATAACACGAACTTGTACAACACATAACGTCTTCAACACTACAAAATAGCAATAAAAATAAAAGAGTTTACTAGTATAAAAAAAATTCATTGCTAATTAGAGTTTTATAATGAAATAGTTCAATTCAACACGTGATAAATCCATTTTACGGGTTTTCATATCCTAAAAATGTTGAATGATAAATCATTATCAATGCGCTTGAAAACATCTTTTTCAACCTAGCAGACAAAACTCTCAGAGAGAAAAATCTTCTCCTATCTTGTTGTGCAAATATGACATCTTGTTGTGCAAATATGGCTTGATAATACCGATAGTATAGAAAATTTATTCCAATATAGTTTTTGCAACCGGTAACACTAAAATCAACTCGATGAGATGATATATACCAAATCAAAAGCTTTGTGAATTCCTATCTCGATCATCTTTTTATAAACATCGATCACTAATATCTTGCAAAGTAGAAAATCTGACATTTTTCTTCATTTAAACGTTCATAATTTCTTACCTAATTGTCGAAATGAGTGATATAACATCTCATTTCAAAGATCTCAAGATAAATTATAATATAGGAATATCAATTTAAATGAAATATAAAAGCATTGTGGGTTATTTAAATAAGATTTAAAGTGATTAATATACCTTCAATTTTCAAACATTTATAACTTCTTACTCGGTTATCGGATTAATGCGTACTATATATCAAAACGAAGCTATCGAAGAGTAGAATACATATATTGGGTTCGTCGGATGAGGGTGGGGGCACGTGCCCCCACATGCCCCCGTTTGGATCCGCCTCTGGTTGGGTCAAACGGTGCTCAATCCTACAGACTAATTAATTAATTTGCCCCTACAAAACAAAATTGAAAGACGACAATGATTCCTATTCCTTCTAATACGGAGTATTAAATCGAATAAACATATGATTGACTAATCTACTTCTTTCATTAATCTCTATATGCCACGTACACTCTATATATAATCCTCATTTTCAAATTACATTTTTCTAACCTATTCTTCAGCTTATAGTAATTGGGGTTTTGCGGGTTTGTTTAGAGTGGTTCTTTTGATGTATTTTGTGTTTGTATTTCTTTCAGATCTTCATAATCTCATTCTTCGGATGCTCTCGGTAGGCTAACCACCACTCAAATTTTTATCTTTATCAAAAAAAAAAAGTAATTGGTTTTTTTTTTTATCAACTACACACATCATTTTGCCTTTCGATGAATCTTGATTTACATCATTTTGACTTTGGATGAATGATTTATGCCTATCTTACTTGGAGGTTTTTTTTTTTTTTTGGCGCAGAAAAAAGTTATTTTAAAGAGCTACGGATGAAAAATAGAAAGATTTTCCCTTATGAGCATGTCCTAGATGAATCAACGAAAATGATCTTCATGATTGTAGCCATTAACATAACCACTCCATGAGTTACGGAGGAGGTATCGAATGGGGTCTCGATGTTGACACGGGGAAGGAGACACGAAGTGTCATGTGAAATTCCGAGAAACCCCCATCGGGTCGTAAAAAATCAGGAGTCGTGTCAGATTTATTTTATTTTTGGTTTAAGGTCGGGATTCATCCATTTACACAAAAGCTTAAGCCGTTGTGTAGGGACTTCTCCATTCTTTATATTTTGTATGTGTATACCACCCACCATCAATGTGGGATGACTAACTTTTATTCCCAACATGTCAAAAGGGATCGAAAGGAGAGGGATATTACCTTCTTTTGCAATGGCAATTCTTTTAGTGAAGGGTTTCCAATACACAACTCCGAAAATGGGTGAAGACAAAGACAATAGGGGCAAAATTCCTCCACCCCCTCCATCTTAGTCACGCAACATTGGTAGCAAAATCAATCATGCATGCTCCGCCTCACACACCATTGATTAAGATGGACTTAACACGTTTTTATGTATGAAATGTTCTATCCATCTATCTATCAGATGGTATCAGGTCGGGTATTAGTTAGATGTGATTTAGTTCTGAACGCTATTTGCATGGTTAATTAACTTCTTAGGTTTATGATCTAAAGATTGCAAGTCCTCTACTTGTAAGTATTCGGGGCACCATCCCTTCAACACCACATAGGTCATCGAAAGGATCTAAGTTTTTTCAATTCAAGGAACAGTAATTTGCACGTATAGAAATTCAAAATAATTGATCCCTCTTCTTATTGCTAGACTCTAAGCCTGATGCCACACATCCTTACGTCCTTACATTCCATTTCAGACCTATTTTCATCAGCTGTCCTTCATGAAATTCCGAAAGGCCTCACTGTAGGTGGTTCCCTTCTAAAAAATTTCTATATTATAGAAGCAACGACAATTACAGACCTGAAAACATCAACTTCGGCTTTACAAAACATAACCCTTGTTAAATATATGTTTTACATTTATATACCTAGGTCCTATGGTAACTAGTGTGCTCTCACTCATAGGTGATCACGCTTGTAGTATAAATAAGGGTTGAAACCCTACTTGACAATCAATTTTGGGATTTGTTCCCTTCACTCTTACATGAGCAACTTTATGATGAAATCAATGCAGCAGTAACATTAATCATCTTCTCTCTCGGCCTTCACCTTCTTCACCTTCTATCTATTGTTGCTTCTTGATTCATTAATCTTCATGGTATCAGAGCAAGGTTGATTTGAATCAGCAACAAATCTCAGCTAAAATCTACAGGTGAGGGTTTCTTATTCTTCCGATTTGAACAACCCCTTGTCCTTCCGAAAATTCAGGTATGACCCTCACCACCATTCAGCTGACTGGTGACAATTTTCGACGATGGAAAAAGGCCATGAGTAAGGCCTTGTTTGTGAAAAACAAATTGGGATTTATTGGTGGATCTCTTGTTGAATCTGCTGATAACTCTACTATGTTGAATATGCAATGACATGGTAGGCTCATGGATTCTCAACATTGTGTCAAAGAAGATTGATTCTACTTTGGATGAGTTTGACACAACTAGATAAATGTGGTTGGATTTAGAGGAAAGCTATGGGCAGAGAAATGGCCCCGGCCATGATCTTCCAAGTTAAGAAGGAGATCCAAGAATGTGAACAGGGGACTATATCCATAACTGAGTACTTCACAAAGTTGAAGGGGCTCTGGAAACAATTGTCTGGTCTTATTCCTCCCATTCAATGCAAATGTGGGAAATGTGAATGCAATCTAAATGCTCAAATTGAAGCCTCTGATCAGGAGAATAAACTTATGAAGTTTCTGATGAGTTTGAATGAGGGATATGCTGCAGCAAGGAGACAGATCTTGCTTAATATTCCTCTTCCAACATCTAGTGTTGCTCATGCTCTTCTCTTACAAGATGACATAGGAAACAAGTCATTAGGATCCACAATCTCATCTGACTCCACTTCCTTGAGTTTTATTGTTGGGAATGAGAAAGGAAGAAAAGAAAAATGTGATCATTGCAATGGCAATCACAAGACTGACAGATGCTGGGAAGTTTTTGGCTATCCATCTTGGCATCCCAAGAGCAAATTCAAGCCTCAAATGTCTAAGTTTGGAATAAGGGCTGAAAATATATTTTTTTATACATACACAGGGACGAAACTAGGGGTGGACTAGTGTGTGCTACAACCCACCCCAGTTTACTAGTAATATATATTATAGGTGTCATGCTGGACATACTGCTTAACTAGTACAATTGGTAGAGAGGTCGGAGGGCAACAATTTCGACCTTGGTTCGATTCCTCTCACCTCTCAATTATTTTTGCCTATTCCTCTCACCTCTCAAATCTTCAAACTCTTCTGTGAATGAGGCATGTGCTGCTCAAAATCTCTCATTCGAAAATCAACAATTACTCAACTCTCTTCTGAAGCTTCTTGACAAGAGAGACAAGGCTACTGAATTGTCATTGGTAGGTATCTTTCATTGTCTTAACTCTTCAATGTTTTCAAAGTTGTGGATTCTAGATAGTGGGGCCACTGATCACATGACCTGCAATATTAAATTCTTATCAAACACAAGACCTCTAACCAAACCCTTACAGGTGATGTTCCCATTTCAGGAAAGATCACCTTGACTGATGTTATGTATGTTCCACAGTTTCAATTCAATTTGTTGTCCATCAGCCAACCTAATCCATGATCTTCACTGCTTTGTTTTCGTTTTCTCTGATAAATATGTCATTCAGAACCATGCAAGGAGGACAGTACGTGATTGCAATTGGTAAAGAGATTGGGGGATTGTATCACTTGATGCCTGATGCTAAACTGAATGCCACTTTACTTGATGACTCTTGCAATTTGTCCCACACAAAACACTTAAAAATGCCTATCGATGTAAATCTAGACCTTGCATTTCTTCTTTTCTACCTACAACTACAAACTCAGATTTGAGTGTCATTTGGCATTACAGACTAGGACATGCTCCCTTTGACAAGTTAATGCATGTTCCTTCTATCTCATCTTTTATGCAAAAATATAAGACAAGTTTTACTTGCTCTATTTGTCCACTTGCTAGACAGACAATGAATGTTTTTCATTCAAGTGAATCTCATTGTGATTATGCATTTTCTTTGTTGCATTGTGATCTATATGGGGTTCTTTTGACACTCAAACATGCAATGGTCATACATATTTCTTAACTGTTGTATGTGGATGATTACAGTAGAAGTGTTTGGGCTTTTCTAATGAAACACAAAACTGATACACCATCCATTATCAAGAACTTCATTGCCTTGATTGAAAATCCATTCTCCACTTCTGTTAAAACTCTTAGGAGTGATCAAGGCACATAATTCTTCAATTTTGAGTTGTTGCACTTCCTTTAATATAAGGGAATCATCCATGAAAGCTCTTGCAAAGGCACACCCCAACAAAATGGACGGGTTGAGAGAAAGCACATATATATTCTAGAACCTGCTCGTGCCTTGAAGTATCAATCATGTGTCCCTATGACATTCTGGGGTGATTGCATCCTCACATCCACTTATATTATAAATAAATTGCCCTCTCCTCTTCTCAAACACAAATCTCCCTATGAAGTTCTTTTCCATTCTCCTCCTGATTATGGAAAGTTGAAGGTGTTTAGATCACTATGCTTTGTATCCACTGATTCAACTCATAGAGGAAAATTTGATCCAAGGTATGCCCCCTGTGTCTTCCTTGGATACCCTTTTGGTTTTAAGGGGTATAAAGTGTTCAATATGTTGACAAAGATGTGTGAAATCAGCAGAGATGTGACCGTTATTGAGAGTGTCTTCCCATTTGCTGCTAGCATGGACATTGTCTCTTATGCACCACCAGTTTCTCAACCTCCCACCTATGTGGATGACTTCCTCAACCCCTTTTCTGAGTTCATTCCCATTGATATTCTGCATGAGCAATCACCTCCATCCTTGAATCACCTCCATCCTTGAATCCACCTATGTCCACAGTCTCATGCAGAGTATCCTCCAACACATATGCCTTCAGGATTTTATGAGATACCACATATATCTGAGCCCCATTAGCCTGGTCCACCTATCCCTCGCAGATCATCAAGGAATGTGCAACCTCCAGCTTGGCAGAAGGCCGATGTGTGTACAACTTCCAAAACTCATTCAAATGCAATTGCTACTCCTAGTAAGTCTCCTTATCCCATCACTTCTACTCTTTCCTACAACCTTTATTCTTCCTCTTATCAAACCTTTATACATAATGTGGCCTCATTGTCTGAACCATCTACTTTTGATGAGGAATTGACAAAGACTGAGTGGATAAATGCCATGATAACTGAGTTGAGAGCTCTTGAAGAAAATAATACTTGGTCTCTTGTGCCAAAGGACTCTACTACCTCTATTGTCAGCTGGAGATGGCTATTCAGACCCAAATTTAATGCAGATGGCTCCCTTAACAAGCACAAGGCCATATTGGTTGCTCAAGGGTTCTCTCAACTAGAAGGCATTGATTACAGTGAGACATTGGCACCTGTGGCAAAGATGATCATTGTGGGAACTCTCTTAGTTGTTGTTAGTGTGCAGAAGTGGGACATCACTCAAATGGATGTAGCAAATGCCTTTCTTCATGGAGACTTAGATGATGAGGTATTTATGGAATTTCCACCAGCCTATCACTTCCTAAAGCAACATTCTTGCCCTTAGGGGGAGAGTATGAATGAGGTCAAGAAGTCTGAAATGGTGTGCAAATTAAACAAGTCTCTTTATGTACTTAAACAAGCACCTAGGCAATGGTTCTCTAGGTTATCTCAAGTTGTGAAGAAAGTAGGTTTTAAGCAATCCCATGCTGATTACTCTCTCTTCTTCAAATCTCAGCCTCACTCATACACTGCATTACTTGTATATGTGGATGACATGATCATCACAGAAAATGACTATGAAGAAATTAAGAGGTTGAAACTGCATCTTTCACGACCACTTCAAAATGAAAGATCTAGGGAAGATGAGATACTTCCTAGGCATTGAAGCTGAGAACACATCTCAAGGATTGTTGATCAATCACAGAAAATACACCCTTGACCTGATGCAGGAAATAGAAATGAGTGACTCAAAGCATATTGCCACACCTCTAGATCCAAAGGTGAAGATGTCCCTGGAGGGAGAAAGAAATCCAGTGGATGCAATAGCTTATAGAAGATTGGTTGGGAAGCTAACCTATCTCACAATCACCCGTGCTGACATATGCTATGTTGTTCAAGTCCTTAGTCAATTTATGCACAAGCCAAATGATGTGCATTGGAAGGGTGCTAAGTACATCTTAAGGTATCTGAAAGGTGCTCTGGGACAGGGTCTTTTGCTGTCTAACAAGTCATTGTTGTAGCTAAATGCCTTTTGTGATGCTGACTCGCAAAGCTCCCCTATGACTCGAAAATCTCTAACATGTTTCCGTGTGATGCTTGGAAGCTCTCTCATCTCTTGGAGGACAAAGAAGCAATCTTATGTTGCCATGTCCTCAACTGAATCTGAATACATAGCCATGGTCACTGTATGTTGTGAAATAACTTGGTTAGTTAAGTTGTTGGCTGATCTTGGTGTGAAGCAAACTGATCTAGTGAGGTTGTTCTGTGACAACAACTCTACTATGCACATAGCTCGAAATCCAGTGTTGTATGAACGCACCAAAAACCTAGAAGGTGATTGTCATTTGGTGAGAAACAAAGTACTGAACAAAGAGGTGATTCTTGGCTACACATCAACTAAAGAACAACCGGCTGATATCATCACAAATATTGTCTCTTCTGATCAATATCAGAAAATTCTCTCCAAGTTAGGAGTCATCAACATGTTTCGAGCTTGGTGAACTCCTCACTTGAGGGGGAGTGGTAAATACTCCATCCGGTCGGAAATAAACGATGTTTGACTTTTATGCACGTAGTTTTAGGAGCTAAAAAAACTATATAAAATCTTATTTGTTTTAATTATTTTTTTCACAAATTAATGCTTATTAGTAATAAGTATTAATTTGTGGGAAAAAATTAAAATAAATAAGATTTTATATAGTTTTTAGCTCCTAAAACTACGTGTACGAAAGTCAAACATCGTTTATTTCCGACCGGAGGAAGTATATATTTTACATTTATATCCCTAGGTCCTATGGTAACTAATGTGCTCTCACTCATAGGTGATCACACTTGTAGTATAAATAAGGGTTGAAACCCTACTTGACAATCAATTTTGGGATTTGTTCCCTTCACTCTTACATGAGCAGCTTTATGATGAAATCAATGCAGCAGTAACATTAATCATCTTCTCTCTCGGCCTTCACCTTCTTCACCTTCTATCTATTGTTGCTTCTTGATTCATTAATCTTCATGGTATCAGAGCAAGGTTGATTTGAATCAGCAACAAATCTCAGCTAAAATCTACAGGTGACGGCTCGTTGTAAGGGTTTCTTATTCTTCTTCCATCCGCTTCTGAAAAGAGCTCTTAGTGTTGCTTCATCATGTCGCGAGATCAATCTAGTGAACGATCTGTAACCTAGGAGAGACGCAGAGGTGAATACATAACTGCATCCGATTTGAACAACCCTTTGTCCTTCCGAAAATTAAGGTATGACCCTCACCACCATTCAGCTGACTGGTGACAATTTTCGACGATGGAAAAAGGCCATGAGTAAGGCCTTGTTTGTGAAAAAAAAATTGGGTTTTGTTGATGGATCTCTTGTTGAATCTGCTGATAACTCTACTATGTGGAATATGCAATGACATGGTATGCTCATGGATTCTCAACATTGTGTCAAAGGAGATTGATTCTACTTTGGATGAGTTTGACACAACTAGATAAATGTGGTTGGATTTAGAGGAAAGCTATGGGCAGAGAAATGGCCCCTTGATCTTCCAAGTTAAGAAGGAGATCCAAGAATGTGAACAGGGGACTATATCCATAACTGAGTACTTCACAAAGTTGAAGGGGCTCTGGCAACAATTGTCTAGTCTTATTCCTCCCATTCAATGCAAATGTGGGAAATGTGAATGCAATCTAAATGCTCAAATTGAAGCCTCTGATCAGGAGAATAAACTTATGAAGTTTCTGATGGGTTTGAATGAGGGATATGCCGCAGCAAGGAGACAGATCTTGCTTAATATTCCTCTTCCAACATCTAGTGTTGCTCATGCTCTTCTCTTACAAGATGACATAGGAAACAAGTCATTAGGATCCACAATCTCATCTGACTCCACTGCCTTGAGTTCTAATGCTGGGAATGAGAAAGGAAGAAAAGAAAAATGTGATCATTGCAATGGCAATCACAAGACTGACAGATGCTGGGAAGTTTTTGGCTATCCATCTTGGCATCCCAAGAGCAAATTCAAGCATCAACTGTCTAAGTTTGGAATAAGGGCTGAAAATATATTTTTTTATACATACACAGGGACGGAACTAGGGGTGAACTGGTGTGTGCTACAACCCACCCCAGTTTACTAGTAATGTATATTATAGGTGTCATGTTGGACATACTGCTTAACTAGTACAATTGGTAGAGAGGTCGGAGCGCAACAGTTTCGACCTTGGTTCGATTCCACTCACCTCTCAATTCTTTTTGCCTATTGTTGTAGTCTAGTCCACTTTCACACACAGACACATAGCACAGTAGCTGTAGTCCACTTTCACACACAGACACATAGCAGACGGCAGTAGCGGTGGTCTATTGCAGCCATTTTCTTTTCTTTTCTTTTTTTAATTGATTAATTTCATCATTTATCTTTTTTAAATGCAAGGAAACAAAAAAACATCTAGATTAAAAAAATATTTCTAATTTTTAACTTAATAGATACCGTGAAAAATGTAAAATTATATGTAAATTCAGTCTGCCCAAGATTATAATCCTGCAGGTTCCGTGCCTATATATACATGTTTAAAAAAACCTCAAAATTTATGCGTCCGCCACGTACTATCTAACAACATACTTCTTGTATATGTTTATATAAGATTAAGGGGTAGATTGAAGTGATAATAAAAGGCGTAATAGAAGGGGGAAATAATTCTATGAAATCCATTGACGAATGGGTTTGTCTTTGTCAAAAAATTGACAAATGTGAGCGTCAAATGTCGATTTCAAGGGGGTCGAAGAGAAATTTGGTTGGATGATTTGCCGACTAATCAAACCAAAAACAGGGATAGTCAAACAACAATCAGGGAAGTCGGTTGATACTCGAGGGGACCAAAACATTCAATTCTCAAAGGGGATGACACAATATTTACAGTAGTAATATTGATTTTTAGGCCCAAAAAGAAATTAACACAGTACGTATGTGTTTGAAGTTTATGTATTTATAATTTGGTTATAAAATTTACTCATATATAGGTTTGTGATATAAAATGAGGCTTACAAGAATAATTATCAAATTTATTTTATTTGAGATTATCTATCTATCTATATACATATACTAAAATATTTATTACGTCCTACGTGATGGGTTGTGATTGATCTAGAAAAAAAAATTCCCGTCGAATTTTTTTTATTAAATTTATTATAATTTATAAAAAGTTATCATAAGTCACAATTTATCTATATACGGAGTATATTTTAGTTAACTGGTGAAAAATATAAATTAAAACTATATCATATCCATATTTGCCAAAAATATTACTCCGTAATAGATAAATATTTGATAGATGTTTGTTCATTTATGCATCTAAATTATTTTTTAGTATAATGAATTTTTTATATCTCAATTAATTTTTATTTTATATTTCTCGCACAATTTAATCGTTATTAATTTAATTCTAACATTGTAATTCAGATTTATTGTTTTTGTCATATCTTTAATAGTTTTTTTAATAGACAGTAGATGTAATGTTAGAATATTATGTTAGCATATTATTGTGCATGAGACAGAACACACACTAGTATATTAATAAATTAATAAATATTGATCAATTTGATTCTCGCATTAAACAATTTTTCGGAGAAAGATTGTGAGCATCTCCAACAAAATCTCCATTTTGGCGAATTTTAAGGCGTTTTTTGGTCCAATAGATTCCTCATCTCATTCTCCAAAATAGGGAAGCAGCAGGATAAATAGAGTATTTCCTAAATCAATGTGTATCATTTTCCAAAAGTATATCATTCTCCTTGAAATTGAGAAGTTGTTGGGGTTGAAGCAAAAATAATTTTAAAAATATATTTTTTGTTTTTCCATTTTGGAATTAAATCTTCGAATCTCGTGGGCAGTAATATTATATCAAGCCTCATACATAGCGCTTGGACACGAGCTTTAAATTTATTTCCGAACTAAATAGGTTTCCTCCATCAAATTAAACTACAAACAGTTACGTAACAAGAAATTAAAATTCAGATGGTCTAAATAGGCTAATTTTTTTGTAGGCTTAATTTTTTTTAATAAACCCCTTTATTTTATTAAATAAATCGATAATTTTTAATTAATTTCTCTTTTTTTTTTTTACCTATTTTTACCTAATTTTTAATTGTTTGCTCATCTTCTTGCTTTGTCTCTCCTTAAGTTCATAGTAAATTCATTTTTGCTTTGTTTCTTCCTCTATTAAACAAAACCAAAAAAAAAAAAAAAAAAAACTTTAGAGTTTAGACTACCGACCTAGTGGCAAGAAGGGGATGTTGGAAGATCTTGAGTTCAATATTTGCCTCCGCCCCTTCATACCTGATCTATGAATCTTGTTAGTTGGGTCATGTGTCCAAAGTTTACCACAAATATGGATTATTCTCGTATAAGATAAAAAAAAAAAAGAGATTTGCATCTATTTTTCCCCCTTAATTCATATAACAAGGGAGAGTTTTTAGTTATGTTGCAAAAATATTACTTGCAAAACAGACTACATATCCTTTAACAAATAGTGCATCAAAATTTCCTAAAAGCTTTACTTTTAAATCGTTGAAAGTTGATTCCTCCTACTAACCCACTACACAACCTACCCCCAAAAAAATTAAGAAAATTCCCTTCTAAATCAGTTTTTAATCTTTTGTTTAGATTGAAATAGTGGCGACCCACTTTACAATGAGAAGAAGATAATAAGTAGGAGACTAGGAGTGGTATGTTGGTAGCTAAATATCACGATCTCGACTAGGCTCGACTCAAACACGTTTATATTTGAAAATGCACTGTAGCTTTAAACAATCTGAGCTCATATAGCTTGTTTTTTGGGCTTATGTAACTATCTTACTCCTTCCTCCAAGTCATTAGTGCATTTTTCAAGCCATCTGTTAATGGCTTCAAGATCGCTCTGTCGATCTACTGTCAAAAAAATAAAAAAATCATTAGTGCATTCTAGCTTGTAATCGAGCACAATTCAAACTCAAATGAGCTTAAAAACGAGCAAAACGAGCCTAGCTTAAAAAAAGAAAGAAAAAAGAGCTCAATTTGAGCTTGTAGAAAACTCACAAGTCAAATTTGAGTATAAAACTAAACTTGATTTTGAAATTAGGCCCAACTCGAGCTTAGCTTGATGAAAAAAGAGAGTACAAGCCAAGAATATATCAAAGCTCATTCGACTCGAATATCATCCTTAGGTAGTGAGAAATCCTCTTGCCGATCCAACTCACGCCACGTGAGCCTCGTCCAATCTTTGGCGCAAAAGCGTTGGAATTTAACAAAGTAATGTGAATCCAAACCCACTAATCCAGTGATTAAAAACAGAAAGCAGGAAATGTTAAAACAAAACAACCTAAGCATAATAATAAACACAATGGATTAAAAAAAAAACCCTAAAAACCTTGAATCCCATCTCACCTAAATCTGAAAGCACCAAACATAAACAGCACAATGCAAAAGAAGAACTGCCAAAACATAGGCAGCGTTGTCAGAGCCCCAAAAGGAACAAAAAGTTTAGGGGTGTGTGTGGGTTGATTGTTGAACCCCAAAAACAGCTGCTCAATAAAAATGCTACAGATTTTTGACTTTTCAAGTTACTACAAAGTGATGAGTATCCCACATGCTGGGCTCCATCACAAACTACTCAGATGGACTGCCAACCCATTTGAATAAACCCTGCTTCAGAGTTGAAAACCACCTTCTAAATGTCAAACTATTATATCACCCATTTCCCATTTGGCCCTACCTGTCACGGGTCAAAGTCAAACCTCTACAGATGATGCTATATTATTAATAGGATAATGTGAATTATACTGTATATACTATTAAATGGTGATGCCATAAGGTCTTCTTTCCTTACAGCAGCAACTTCAGAAAATGCATTATTTCTAAGCAGTGACATCCCAAATCCACTACTACTATCTGAGCTAAAAATTCTGATGGTACATACATACCAGTGGGCAGTGAATTGTGACGGATGGAGGGTCACCTTTTAAGGATGAGGCCGAATCGGACCAAAACGAACTAAAATGAGGGCGTCGAGTCGATTACCTAGGCAGGAGACCCCAATTGGTTTATGGCAATGGACCCCTGTATCTGTAATCACATAAACCCCAATCTGTTTACAAGATAAGGAGATGATTTCTGCTAAATAACTAGTGAATGTTTTTAATATTGAGCAAACATAACAGGGCAACAAGTCAAAATGCCACGTATTTTCCCCACTGGTAATGTACCTTTACCTCCATTGACGACGACGAGGACGACAGCAACAAAAATCAACTCAACTAGAAGGAAAATAAAATCAAGAATTATTGATTAGGATAATTATAATATTTAAAGAGTGATGGCATGATGCAGTGAGGTCTTCATCGTAAGGCAAATTCAGAAAATGGAATATTTGTAGGCAGTGACATCCCCCCAATCCTCAACCCTTTTGAGGGACCCTGCTATCTATAAAGTAATAAAACCCTAATTGGCTTATCTGATAAAAAAGATTGCTTTGGCTAAACAAGTGTCAATTTGTTAATGTGAACTTCCAAATCATATGCTCCTTTTCATGACCTTGTACATATAATATCATATGATCACTTATGAAAGTCAATCAAATTGACCTGCAACGTCTACATAAGCAGGCCGAGTGCCTATGGATCATAAACTAATATGTAATACATAGAGGTGGGTGGGACAACCCTATTTTTGCAACAGGTCAACAAGCCAAAGCGCCACATATTTCTCCCTTGATAATATAAACTTCACCTTCTTCAGGAAAGGACCAAAAAAGCATCCACTAAAAGTACTCAACCAGAAGAAAAACAATCAGAAAAGTGACTGCCCAGAACATATCTGAGGAATAGAGACTAGTTGAGGCTAAGGATACATGATTTCACACAGCTAGCAAATGTAGGGGCAACATTAAAATGGAATGTGAAACACTTAAATCTTCACATTTCCAAGTTTTCATGTTAACCTGAATACCCAACACCCCCTTGAAACCATTTCTGAGAAACCTAGCTTCATGGAAAACGAACTATTGCTGTGTTGACTGTTGAGACAAGAATGCAAAAATCTAGAATTTGGCTTACAAATGTATATGCATTTGAACAATAATAAGGGATCAAGTATACCTGTCTCTTCATCATTTGATCTCTTTAAAATAGTATATCTTCAGGCAGAACTTCTAATAAGCCAGCTTTCAAATTTTCCAGTTTGTACCACAGGCGACCATGACCTGCAACCAAATAACACAAGGAAGCAGAAACTTAGTATTCATGTGCTCAATATCAAGTGTTTATTAATACACAATAAGAATGCATCGCAAATGGAGTTTAAGGTTGTAAACCTCTTCAACCCAGAATTCCAGCATCAGCCACAAGGATATGAACCAGTTTCTCCTATATGGGCATGTACCATATGATTATATGAATATACACCCTCCAGGAGGCAATATACTTGTATACCAGGTTCAAAAAAATTAACCATATTGGACTAAAATCGATTCTTTTTAGAAAATTATCAAATTATATTTGTTTGGTGAATACAGAGTATCATGTACATCTATGTATAAACACAAATCAGAATACATGTGTATGGAAAATTTATTCCCACGACAAATACGAAAATACAGTTTTGAACATAGAATCAATTACAAAGATGACACAACTAAAATCGAGCCCAGCATCGAGTGCATTGAGCAATGCAATCCCCCTTGCAATCAACAGTGAATCCCAATACCTTCGGGTTACGAATGAGGAGATTCTTTAGAGTCTTCCCTTTTATTCCCCAGGTCTTTTCCAAAACCATCACATTGTTTTTCAACTCGTCTTCTAGGTTGCAACCAAGAACTTCTGGGAATTTCTTCAGCACCTTGTGGAGGTCGTCGTCAGAAAGGGTTAAGCTCCTCAAGTAGTCGAGGATCTCATTCACAACTTCCTGCCTTGGGACCTCCAGTTTCCTTGCTTCACTCCAGTAAGGTGAGTGAATATAGCCGAACGCTTTACCGAGTATCTTGTCTTGCTCCTCCAAGCTAAAACTGAACTCCGACAGAGCTTCTCTACAAGTTTCCCAGGACTTGCTATCCTCATCATTCAGTTTTATGTCAGAAGTTTGTGCAGTTGATTTCAAGAGCCATCTCCTAGATGACTGACTATTCACCCAAGACAACCTAGTTAGTTTTCTTAGCGCAGCAACGTCATTTCGTACCTCAACATTCTGAACAAAAGCGTTTGATGGAACTGCTACAAGATTAGGCTGCAGACACAGGTACCAGCATATGGTTATAGTGATTTATTAATGTTTAAAATAAGATGAGAAGATATTTTCTGTACAATCCAATTAAACAAATCATCAAATTCTACTTGCCTTTTCCACATGATCGAATAGATAAAAGATTTTTATTTATGATTTTACTTTTATGCAAACTCAAGGACACAAAACAACTTTGGTGGATTAGGGATGTCAATGGGCAGATTTTGGGTAGGAGTACCCTCTATATCTTGTGCCCATGGCAGAGAATCCCACCCCATTTACATCTCTAAGCTACATACTGCCATACCATCTTGGTAACTTCCTCCGCAATTGAAATAAAAACTAATATACAAGTGAAACTATAGAAACATGGGTAAACATACACGTTTAAAAAAACGAGTATAGTTACTTTACAGGGAAAATCACCCCCTTACATTGCCCAGCTTTACACAAAAGCATCCATTAAAGACAAACAGAATGAACCATTCTGTGAAATATATCTGGTTAACCAAATGCTTAGGATGTTATTTAAAATGCTTTAAATGACCAACATGTTTGTTTGTTTTTTGGTATTTTGCAAGTATTTAATTGAAATTGAATGCTAATGGAATGTGTTAGAATTAAGGGCAAGGATCAGCTCAAAACGACGATCACAAATTCACTTCACACAAAACACCCAAGAGAATAGAACCCAATGTCAGACGAGGTCTTTGGCCCAAGGGAAATGCCTATATTAAGTAAGGTAAATGAATAATCCTTTAATTATAACCCCTAAACTTAATTATAATACATCCCCTTATTAGTCACCTACTTAGTGACATTGGCCCATCTCCCTCACAGCCTCACATGGCTTATAACCTTATTTGATTCTAGCAAAATCTTTACATCATGATTAGGATACAGAAAATACATTTATCAGGAATTAGGCTCTATAAGGTAAATAAATAACCTTAGAATGATAAACCCCGAAGCTTGCTTACTGATTGACTCAAGCTTATCCTAGTAGATAACGGAGTTATGATGGAATAATGGAGATGGGTGGCATTTGAAGACAACACTCAAGAAACAGTTCATTGGAATTTCAGCTTTAACAAATAATAAGTAGTTTTGTAAAGTGGGGTACTTAACGGATGCTTTGCATAATATCCAGCCTAGGCTACAGCCAAAATCCTTATTTGATTGCAAATTTGCAAGTACACTGGGAAACTGTTTAGGTTTCACTGTTTCAGTCCCTACAAAGCAAAATTTTATGCCAAACTAAAATAGCAGGCAGAGATCTATAATATAGATTATAGACACCAGAAAGCACATAATAGAAGGTTGATGAGATTTTTAACATAAATGTATCACTCACAGTTGGAAAAAACTGAGTTTTATGATCACATATGAAAAAAGATGAAGCCAATGACATTCCCAGCATCCCTGCGATGTTGGAAAGAATTGATGGTTAACTCCCAAACCAAACAGACAAAATAACTCAATTTGGAACTGATATGGAATCATGTTTTTCTAATTTATCCTTTCTGCACACTCAAGAGTTCTAATATCATTTCAAAAGTGTTACCGCCGTGTCCCCGTGTATCTAAATTGTTACAACTGAATCTAACTATCATCAGGCAAGAGAAATATCTTCAAAGCAACAGCCAATTCCCCAACAACAATACTACAGTTGATGGACTGATGCAGTTCAAGGTAATCATCTGTTTTTCTTTCCCTTATCCCAAATCACATCTAAGCAATCTATTAGAGTAGCAAGGTCAATGATTGTGCTTTCATCTAGAACTAGAAAGTAAGATGGTATCTTGATGTGATAGAGAGTTTACTTCTTTTTTTTTTGTTGGGAATGTTGGTCAACATAAGTCAGGTAGGACGCATCTCAATGTATCATCATCCCCAAGGCTAGTACGAATCAAATTTGAGACGGGTGCCATCAAGAGCCAACTCAATCTCAACACCATCCTCATGGGCTCTAGCTTCAACCAGAGTCTTATCTTCTATCTGAACTATATTTTAACACACACAGGTATCCTCCAAGTCCTGGCAGATTTTATTTTCTAGACTAAGAGATCTCGACATTGCTAGACCTGTTAATCATGTCACCTATCTGAATTATAGAGCCAAGAAGAGTAAATTTCCTGATTCAAAATGCTGGAGTAACAATTTCAAATGCATCAAAATTTGTTAATTGTTTAGCAGATCAAAGATGAATACGGCAACTAACCATCGTTTTATAAAAGTTCCCTATTCTATCAAGGAAAACGAGGTCAACACTTAAAAACATCCAAACAGTGCAGCAGATTAATCACAACGACAACACTTGAACAGAACAGAGAATCGAGATTAACAAATATCATCCACAGCAAAAACTAAAAAATTTGCGAATCAAGCAATCATTAGAAGATAAAAGTAAACAACTCTGACAGAAGTAAAACTCCGAAGACCGAAGGTGATAGTATACATCAATGACTCTATAAACCTATAGCGCTGTATCGAAACTAATCATGCTGAGAAATGCGAGATGAGCAACTCAACCCGAAATCGAACGCAATGAGATCGAAATTAATCCACTAAGAAGGAGAGATAATAGTTGGTGGCGGTGGCGTGGACTTACAGGTAGAAGGAGAGGGGAGTGGTGGTTGGCGGTGGCCGGAAACAGAGAGCGCGGCTACGTCAGCGGCGGTCGCCTGGGGGTTTCGGCAAGTGTCCGCCTTCAATTGGGGATTTGGGGTTGGGGCCTTTGGGAGTTTAGTGGGGTTATCTACTTATCTTATGTACGGGCAACACAGATGTATGGACTATGAAACCAACAAGGATCCTCTACATCCATCACAAAATTAATTTAACATTGAATTTATGTTTAAATTTTTTTTAAAAATTATATTAATTTTCTAAACACTTATATTTATAAACTTTTATTTTGAAAAATCATTTTAAAAAAATAATAAAAATTAAAACGATGATTATTTGAAATATATATTTTTAAAATTTTATAAAAAATAATTTTCCAAGATAAAATTTTATAAACATATAAATATAGGTCTTTCAAATATAAATATTATTTTATTTTGTCTTTTAGAATTACATTTTAGATCAAAATAATGTTGTGATACACGTAGTAAAGCACACAATGATACAGAGGATCTTCATTGCGAGGCAACTGCACTGAAACCGCAAATCCCGGTTTCTTTTAAAGAGAAAAACATTAGCCGAAACCGGTAAATCTTCGGTTTTAGAATCGAAGTCTACCGAGAATACGAATCGATCAATATCTGATATTTAAAAAAGGAGCGAATCGATTTATATGTTTTTTTTTTTAAAAAAAAACACAAGTTTAAAATTTTTCAAAAAAAAAACATATAAGGTGATTTAGGTAATTAGGCTATTTAAAATCTTCAATTAGCTAATTAGATCATAAACTTATTTAATTAGATTAGATAGTCAATTCCCCGAATGGGGTATTAAAGTCAATGGTCAACTGTTTGAGCATCGACTGGTCAATGGTCAACTGTTTCACCATCGATTGGTCAATGAGTTGACTGTTGACCGGTCAATGTTGACCAACTCATGTGGATTTTTTTTTTAAGTGATGACATTCTTGGGATGTCATTTTTTTGCCGTTTTGATTCCATTTTTTACTACATTTTATTTTCGTTTTGATGTCACTTTTTAATGACATTTTTTGTGTACTGTGATGCCAAATTTTTTTACGGTTGACTACTGATAACACTTTTTTAAAGTCAATTTTTTTATGATATTTTTTTTTTACCGTGATGCCATATTTTTCAAAGTACTGTTTTGGCGTAGCAGGGGGGCGACCTAAGAAGTCCCGGAAGGAGGTCATCAGGAGTGACCTTACTTTGCTTCACATACCCGAGGGCTTAACGAGAGATCGCAGACAGTGGAGAGAGGCTATCAGGGTCAACGATGGATAGACTTATCCTTCCGAGATAGTATCCTTTCATGTGCTTCCTATATCTCTATTTATCATATTAGTGTGTCTTGTATTGTCTGGCTTGGATACTGTTGCAGGTACGGGTCATTCGGAAACTCTCTCTCTCGACCTAAATCGGGGAAAGAGAGCGTACAATGCGACCCACCAGACCCTGCTCTAAGCGGGATATACTGAGCTTGTTGTTGTTGTTGTTGTAATCAATTGTATATCGATAAATTTTCATCGATTCTACTTTTATTCACTAATGACACGTTTGTGATTACATTTCATTGATGCAATCACTTGTGGTGACATGGTTATTACATTTTTATTCATTGATGACACAATAGGATAAAATGTGATTAAACTTGATTGATGGCATCTTTTATTGACGACTTTTATTCATTGATGACATTTGTGATGACAAATCATTGACCTCAATCATTTGTGATGACATTGTTTGTTGATGACATTTTTATTGATAACATTTTTTTATAGAATTGATAACATATGAGCTTAAAATTTGATTACACTTCATTGGTGACGTTTTTATTGGTGACACATTTGTGATGACATTTAAGAATCTAATAATATGAAATACCATGCAACATGTCTCCACTCCTCTTTTTTTTTTTCCGGGCTTGGGACCGGTTGTGTACCAAAACACAAGCAGAGTTAAAAACATATTATCACCTAACTAGCAAGCGATAAAATTAATGCAATTCTTACCCCTTATAAAAGATTTGTCCTCAAAGCTTATAAAAATGCAAAACCTAATATCTAAATGAAAAGAACATGTAATATTTAAATGAGAGGACATTAAATCACTAGTATGTGATTCAAGCTATTACACAATAACCTTATGACCAATAAGAAATGGGAAAAACTAAAATTGTTATGATAACTAAATCTTTATTGCATTATTGTTAAACTAAAACTACAAAAGTATAAAAAATAAGTACAGCTAGCATCATGTCAGAATCAAGTGCTACATGAAGAGCCCAAAGGCTGATGCTCAAAGGTATCATCATCAAGTGCTACATTCAGTGCTTCCTCCTTCTCTAAAATACTTGATCCATGAATTCTCAAGAAATTTGCCACTTCTATCGACTATTATAGGATGTGTAGCAGTTCTACAAATTTTTGTTGGCCTATGACACTGTTCCCAAGCTTCCAACTAATCAAGTGAAACCAGAATCAGTACACACGAGTGATGAAGGAAACACTACGAAACCAAACAAACAGATACCTAGCCAGATCCAGAAGGGATGCCTTTCCTGCATAACTTCACAAATTTCCCCAGCTATGAGGCAAAATGCATATTTGATAAGTTGTACAAGAAATGGGAAAGGGACAGGGTGGTGAGCAAGAGCAAGAAATAGGAGAACAAAACCAATAAAGGACACTAAAATGACATTTTTATTGCTAACATTTTTACAATATCTAATAGTATACTAACAATTGCAATTTGAAAGCTAATATAATATCTAATAGGCTATATGGAACCAAGTGGAACATAAACATAATTAAACATCTCTCCTTTGGACCATTAATATTTATAACAATGAAAATATCATCACTAAAAATCAGCTCATATTCGACATGTAAGCACCAAGTCTGCTGATGAATCGACGCATGTCATGAACAACAGCATGTGTGGAAGCAATAGATATGCAACTCGAGCAACAGCTGTTACAGTGGCTGCAACTTGATTTGCGAGATGGGCTATTGATCACATTTGAGTCAAATCCTACTTAAACAAATTTCAGTCAAGTTCACATTGATCAAATAGTATGAAATTTAAAAAACAATGAGTAAAATGGGAATCAAAAGTAAATACTCCAATCTTATGAATTTCGTCATCCTATTAGCACATCACACAATTGAACCATATCTCTCAATCAAAAGCCATGATTTCATCAAAATGTACAAGATGAGATTCTAAGCACGGCGCTGAAATAACATTTAAATACAAAAGCAAAAATTATTCAATTGTCATTAATCAACATTTTGATCAACCATTTTGGCAGCATAACAAGGTCCACAACTAAAAGCTATATTTCTTCACCTTGTCATCAATACTAATGACCATGATATGAACATAGCAATTGTGCAATCTTATCTTGCCTAACAAACTACCAATCATGATCATAAACAAATCCAAGAAGCTTATATACATGAAATTGGAGAAACTCCCAATAACCCTAGAAAACCAAAGTATCCAACAACTCAGAATTCAACTGATCGAAGAAGATAACATCTATAGCTTAAAATTAACCTCAGTTACCTGTTCTACTAAACTCCATATAGATTCATAGTCTAAGCACACACAAGCAATCAAACCCTTGGTCCTCCCAAGTCCCATCCCTTGAAAACAAAGATCAAACATAGAAATAGGTTCATGGGTTTGAATTTGAGAGAGAGAGAGAGTACGTAGGCGTAGAGGATCGAGTACTTACAAGGCCTGGCGAAACGATACAATGGACCGGACATGTCTTCGGATAGTTGATCAATCAAGTAATCACCGTCCACAAATCAGCACCTACACAAATACGCAGGACAATCAAACCACCAAAACCGAATGCTAACACGAAATTGTGAGACTTTCGAAGAACAAAAACCCTAAACTACCTTAAATCCCGGATGCGGATCGAGAAATTCCCCCTACAAGAAGCGTATGAGATTCTACTCTCTCTTTTCGCAATTGAGTATGGAGAAACCCTAACGTCGTCGTAGTAGCGTAATTGAATGTGGAGGAGGAAGGGGGAGAGGAGGGAGGATAGAGATCGGAGAGACGCCGCCAGGGAGGCGGAGCTTGAGATCCACTCCCATGGCTGGGAGCCTAGGAGGAGGAGGAGGGCGATGAATCGGAATCTCTGCTCCATATGAAATCTCTCGACAAGGAAGGAACGGGTACATGTACAGGGGCATAAAAAAACCTTCAAAATGGTTTCCTCTTGGTGTTCGTTGCTATCTTCACAGATAAGCTAGCGTTCCTGTTTGTCTGATTAGGCCCAAGCCCTCCATCGTAAGCTTTCGTGGGCCTATTCTCTTTCCCGGGAGCCTGTGGGCTCTGGCTTATGGACTCGGCACCCTTTGCCTTGTTGGCTTCCATCTGATTTGCCTTACTTGTGTTCCTTAGAGTCTTATCCTTCTCCACCGAATCTCCCTGATTTCCCTGGATATCCTCGTCGATTCTTAACACCTCAAATCTAGAAGATCCCCCAAATCCTTGATTCCCTTGATTGACGGACTTTCCTTTTGAATTAGTTGCCCTTGTTTGTCCCGTATCTGCCGTCGGATTGACAACCCCTGCCGGAGTTCTCCTTTCCGACGTAGCTCCGGTCATTCCTGTTGACCCCTGCTCTTGACCCGGCGTCGACTCCTTTCCTCCTTGACGTTTCCTTTGCGGTTTTCTTGCTTGCATCCATTCCCCGTACTGATCGGCTCTGGTTGCATCTGCTCCTTGCCCATTACTCTTTGGTACCTCAATTGGATCCACCTTTTCTTGCTCTATCGAATAGTTATCGGCGCAGTGTCCCACCATCCCGCACCTAAAGCAGACCATTCTTAAACCTTCATATTGAATTGGCCAGACCTTGCCATCCAATCTAAATTTCGACAACGGCGGTTTTGAAAGGTCGATTTCCACGCTCAGTCTAGCAAACTGGCCCCTCTCCGCCGAGGCTGTTGTGTTGTCGATTCTGAGAATCTTTCCGATCTTCTGTCCCACCAGTCTCAGGAACCTAGGATCGAAGTATTCAATGTGGAGCCCCGGAATTCGCACCCACACAGTCAGCTTAGTAATAGTTTCGTTACTCGCATCAAATCTTGGCACCCATCGCCTTATGGTGAGATAGTTATCACCAATCATCCAAGGTCCTTCCAGAAGCACCCGATCATAATCAGCTTGATTCGAGAAACGAGTAATGAAGAAATCATTACCCAAGTCTATCAGAGAGAAGG
This sequence comes from Persicaria tinctoria, assembly GCA_037127255.1. Lineage (NCBI taxonomy): Eukaryota > Viridiplantae > Streptophyta > Magnoliopsida > Caryophyllales > Polygonaceae > Persicaria > Persicaria tinctoria. The sequence goes on from JBANSL010000008.1 coordinate 13,075,208, forward strand.
GTGCACTAAGTCCCCATTTCTGCGACAGGCGACGGTGAGGTTGCATATACCCTGGACCCTTATCAAACATTTTGATAATGAGTGTGTCGCGCCAGGGTCTCCACAATTCTTCCTTTTCCTTCTTGCTCAGGCTGATCGTAGGGCACAGGGGGCCGTCTTCCTCTGGTGGTGCATCATCCATAGCCATGTAGTCTGTGTGATCAGCAATCAGATTGACAGCAGTGGTGTGGACAATGGCATGGCTTTCACTAGTCCCACCAACTAATTTGTCCTTAAAGCTCATGGCCTTGCCTGTTTCTCCCCTCAAAGTTTCCAGAATGGTGGGAAATTCCTTCTCTTGCTCGGTTTGATTAACTGGCGAGGTGCCAGTTATCAGGTTCATTCGGACATCCTCATTGCTTGCGTTCGGATCCTTTGCCGGCGGCTGCCAGGGAATTTCACTCATCGGAAACCTCTCTTTTCTCCTAGATTTTTATGAGAGGTATTTACTCTTTTTTTAAAGGGGATGCAACACGAGGACTTCTCAGGAGGTCACCCATCCTAGTACTACTCTCGCCCAAGCACGCTTAACGTCGGAGTTCTGATGGGATCCGGTGCATTAGTGCTGGTATGGTCGCAGTCAACGCCTCCATGACGCCCTTCACGAACCTGGATGCAAACTCACTCCCCACCAAGAAGCCCCAACCAAGCCATAAAACCGTCACTCACCGTGCTCCCCGAAGCCAGCAACAAGACCGCCCCACGACCACCCCAAGTCACACACAAGCCAACGCTGTGAAGTTCTCATTCCCACCCCTCACGCAACCCATAAGCACTGATGGATCCACCACTACAAGTGATGAAAGTACCCGTAACGAACCAGGCAAGCTTCTTAATGTCGAACCACCGGATAGGCCCTTTTCTGATTCACTTCCCGCCCATAGCGAACAGAGCTTGTCTGGAATTCCAACCGACAACGTCAGTGAATCAACTGATCCTATGCAGGGCGTTTTTGCCTCAGGCGCTATTTGAGACGGTCTCCCGTCTCGATGATGCTGCACATGCTTTTGCGGATTCAATGCGAATCCCGGATGATACAGTCTACAGGGCTCTCCGACACACTTTAGTTTTTATGGATAGTATAAAAATCATTGCTTGGAATACTAGCGGAGCGGGCAACGACTTCTTCCTTGCGGCGCTGCGTGACTTAATTAGAAGGTATAACCCGCAAGTTCTTGCCTTGGTTGAGCCGAGAATAAGCGGTGATACTGCGGACAGAATTTGTAGAAGGATAGGATTCGGTGGCATCATTCGAATGGAGGCAGTGGGATTTGCCGAGGGAATTTGGATACTTTGGAGGACGGCGGAAGTGGACGTGTACCCTTTGGTGCGTCACCCTCAGCACCTCACGGTTGAAATCAGGAGAAGAGGAGAGGTACCTTGGATTCTATCGGCCATCTATGTTGCTCCGGAAAGAACTCGCCGTCTAGACCTGTGGAGAAGCCTGATGGAGTTTGCTGAATCTGTCAATCAGGCCGTTCCGATTCCAATCTGCCTAGCTGCTGCACGACAACTTTCGAGATTTCTTGGGGATGAAATGGAGACAAGAGAGGAATGTGTGTGACGCCCTCCGGAATCTTGAGAGAGAGCTCAAGGTCTGGAATCGGGATATATTCGGCAATATTTTCAAGAAGAAGAGTAACCTCACGAAGAGAATCGAAGGGGTTCGCCGGAAACTTGCGATAGGGCTCTGCGATCACTATTTGCGCCTAGAGGAGCAACTTACGAAAGAGCTTGAGAAGGTCTTAAATCAGGAGCAGCAGCTCTGGTTTCAAAAATCACGAGCCGGCTTCCTGTTAGAGGGCGACCGCAACACCAGGTTCTATCATCTGTCGACGATAATACGTCGGCGCGCTAATAAAATCCAATGCTTGCAATCCGAAGAGGGTACTTGGATTGAGGATCCAACTGAATTAAAAAACCTGGTGGTTAGTTTCTTTGCTGGACTCTATTCGGCGGATGAATCGAGAACCAGTGCTATACGACTGCAAAGCAGGCACACTTTTCCGACGATGGAGGAAGGGAAAATGGCAGCTTCGGCGTCACCTTTTCGAGGGCAAGAAGTCTGGTTTGCTCTTAAACAGATGGGTCCTCACAAGGCACCGGGTCCGGACGGGTTTCCAGCACTATTCTACCAGCGTAACTGGGATACGGTGGGAGAACAGGTGAAGAAGACAGTGTTGAGGTTGCTGAACAACAATGAGTTTCCGGTTGGGATAAGCGATGCGTTGATGGTCTTAATCCCAAAGACTGAGAACCCGTCAAAAGTGCAGCAGTTCCGGCCAATATCTCTACTCAATGTGGTCTTCAAGATTGCAACTAAGATGATAGTCAATAGGATCAAGCCGATCCTCCCGAATATCATTTCGCCGACTCAATCGAGTTTTATACCAGGGAGACAGATTATAGATAATGTGGTGGTGGTTCAGGAGGTCCTTCATTCGATGTCGGAAAGGAGAAGGAGAGATTGGATGATTATCAAAGTGGACCTCGAAAAGGCTTATGACCGAATCGATTGGGGCTTCCTACGATCTACTCTTCTAAGAGCACAATTGCCCGAGGCCAGTCGTCGGGAAGCATGGAGGTTTTTTGGAATGGCGAGAAAGCTGGGGGTTTCCATCCGTCAAGAGGGATACGACAGGGAGACCCGCTGTCCCCTTACCTGTTCGTGATGTGTATGGAGTATCTTTCACACATCATACAGGATGTCGTTGAGGATGGGAGTTGGAAACCAATTCGATTGGGAGGCGTGGGGCTCTCGCATCTTTTCTTTGCGGGCGATCTTGTCCTATTCGGAGAAGCCACACTGGATCAGGGAAGAGCAATTAAGAGCTGTCTTGAAAAGTTCTGTAGTGCATCGGGTGAAAGAGTTAGTCTGGCGAAGAGCTCGGTGATGTTTTCTAGGCATGTCGCCGCTTCCGTGAAGGGAAGTATTAGTGAGGTACTTGGTATGCCGATAACACTGGAATTTGGGAATTACTTGGGGGTTGCAACCTCCGACACCCGAATGACAGGAAAAGTTCGAATTCTTGCGGAACAAGGTCACCACAAGGTTAGGTGGATGGAAGACGAAGTCTCTCTCGATGGCGGGAAGGATCACTCTCGCCAAATCCGTCCTAACTAGTCTGCCTATCTACGCTATGCAATCAACTTACATACCCAGGGGTCTTTGTGATGAAATTGATAAGGCAATTAGAGGATTTATTTGGGGATCATCGGCGGAACAGAGGAAAATGCACTTGTTAAGAAAGGAATTTATTCACGCGCCACAGGATGCAGGTGGCCTTGGTATTAGACCCATGAGGGAGACCAACCAAGCGGTTCTGGCTAAGCTTGGGTGGAGACTCATACGGAATCCGTCGGCTATGTGGAGCCGAGTTATTAGAGGCAAGTATTGTCATGGGCGTGCAGACATTGACATGTTTGCAAACCGGAGAGGCTCCTCGAACCTATGGACAGGGATCGTCCATGGGGCGGAGGTCCTGACGCCGGGGCTTCGGACGAGCATTGGTAAGGGGGAGGCCACGCTTTTCTGGTCTCATCCTTGGCTGAGGGCCGGAACGCTAGAGGAGGCGGCTCCGCAGGGGATTCCGGATGAGATTCTGGGAGCCACGGTCGCGGAAATGTGGAATGGCGAGAGCTGGAAATGGGATGTTATGGCACCATTTATAGGGGATGAGGACGTACAAAGGCTAAAATCAGTCCGGGTAAGCAATCTAGACGGAGCTGAAGATAGATTGTATTGGGGCCACACGGAGTCGGGCCAATTCACGGTTGCGTCGGCTCTTCGTTTGCTGCTTGGCGGTTTGGGTTTACCAAGTTCGACAGGGTGGCGGCGCATATGGCAGACTTCTGCCCAGCAGCGAGCCCGCACCTTTGCATACCTTGCAGCCCATGGGGCGATTATGACAAATGCAAATAGACAACGACGCCACCTATCCAATCACTCAGCTTGTCTGAGATGCGGAGAGCATGAATCGATCACCCACCTATTGAGAGACTGTGCCATGGTCCGGGAAGCTTGGGAGCAAGTGTTGGGGACCATCAGCCGCTGCACTTCTTCTCCGAACCGGAACCGAGAGAGTGGATTTTCAGCAATGTAGAAAAGAGAAACAGAGGAAGCACACTCTTCATTACCATGTTGTGGGCGGTTTGGAAGGTGAGAAACGAGCTTGTCTTCCATGGCAAAGATAGAATTGATGGGATACAGTTCAAGGTTTGGATTACAACCTCTACATACCTTCACTGCAAGGACAAGGCGAACAGACTTAGGATGCCGGAGGGGCGAATCAACTCCACGCCGGCGGTGTGGTTCCCTCCGGAACCGGGTTGGATCAAGCTAAATACGGATGGGGCCTCTAGGGGGAACCCCGGACCAGCAGGAGGAGGTGGTACTCTGCGCGACGCCGATGGGTCTTTGATTCGAGCCTTTGCCATCCAGGGAGGCTACTGCAAAGCGCTCGAAGCGGAGTTGTTGGCGGTGCTTTTCGGTCTCGAGCTCGCCAAGGGGCTGGATATACCGAGGCTGGTGATCGAGCTGGACTGTGAGACGGCTTGCAAACTACTCGCACAGGAGATAGAGGTAGAGGCACATGCCCATTACAATCTTATCAAGCAGTGCAGGAGACTACTGAAGGACACAGGATGGACCACGGCGATTCAACACGTCCGTCGCCAAGCAAACAAGGAGGCTGACGCCCTCGCAAACATAGGAGTTAACCTCCCAACTAGTTCTGTTATTTACTCTTCTTTGCCTGTTCTGGTACTGAATACTACTGTCATGGACCCTATAGGGTCTGTGGCTTGATTCCTTTTATATAATAAAGGGCTTTAGCCCCGTTTTGAGGCCAAAAAAAAAAAACCTTCAAAATGGTCTAGTACGCCTAAAAAAACAATTAAAGTGTCTAATTACCTAACTAAAAGTCTCTGTAGTTGTACAAAAGACCAAATTTTCTCAAAAATATATTATACTCCCTCCGTTAATTAAAACATGTCGTTTTAGACATTTGCACATTTTTTAAGAAAGCAAATAAAATCAAATAAAAATACACTTATACCCATAATTATTACTTTATTTTTCTACTTTATTGAAAACTACAACTAACAAATATCTAATCATGACAAGGTTAATTTTGGAAAGTGAACACCAAAATACCTAAAACGACATGTTTTTCTTAACAAGATTTTACTTCTAAAACGGCATGTTTTTCTTAACGGAAGGAGTAAACTGGAAGAAAAGAGATAATATACTCCATAAGAGAGGCGAAGAGAAGAGAATCTATTGGAGTTTCAACTTCCAAAGGACCGGAGTTCACAAGAGCTTATCTAATACGTAGTATCTTCTTAGAGTTTATCTAATACCAACATGATAAATACAAATAATATTATAACACTCCCTCTTAGATAAACCTCTCTATATACTGTCTCATTACAAACCTCGCCTAGAAAACCCAATGAGACATTACAAACCTCGCCTAGAAAACCCAATGAGACAACTAGGATACTGCCTCGTTAAAACTTTGTCATGAAAACTCGGTGTGACAAAACTTGATCGAAGGGAAAAATAGTGCAGTGCGTACTTCTCCCCCTGAATTCAACATCTTTCTTACCGTCTTCTCATTCTGATAAGCTCCTTAAACTCCTTGATGCTACCGACCCATGAGCATTATGGTCGAGTCTCAACATTGTATTTTATGTGGTCAAACAATAATATCTTCATATATTACAATTGATTTCGACGCGATTGACTTTCATGTCTTGATGTTGAGCCGCTTTCAATGCACAAGCATAAGATACTTCAGGACTTAATATGCTCTTCATCATTTGATGTGTGGATATAATTAATCGATGGTGCATAAGTTGCCTTATAAACTTCATCTTAAAAAAACCCAGTGGGGTAAAAAAAACCTTCAATAATACAATATCAAAATTTAAGAAATTTATTATTTGGGTAGTTTGCAAATTGTTCATATTTTGTGACTTAATTTGCATTATATCCGCACTCTTGGTTTATTTAGAAAAATGTCAATCCTGATTTAATTAGCAAAATATCCATCCCCATGTACCCCCGTGTGCCCTCGTGCCTCCCATTGTGCCCCCCTCCCCCCCCGAGTCATTTTCTTTTTTCATGTCAACGCTTTTTGAGTTTTTGTTGTGCAGATATAACATTATTCTGTGCACATATAACATTATGTTGTGGAAATATAATTATTATTATTTTCGCGCCATCACCTTTTTTTTCCGTTTCAGTGTTTTTTGTTGTGCAAATATAATTTATGTTGTGCAAATATAATATTTTTTTCATGTCAGCACTTTTTTTTGTGCACATATAACATTGTGTTGTTCAAATATAACTTTATATTGTGCAAATATAATATTTTAAAATTGCACTAATATATCTTATTATTGAACATTTATTACAGTTTTTTTACAAATTATTAGAATTATTATAAACTTTAGCTTATGCGGGATTCGAACTTACATATTTGCGCATAAACACATCACTCTACCATTGAGCTTAGAGGCTTTCCATACATGTGATCAAAGTACTACATATAAAAAAGTACTGATAGTAAACATATAAATAAGTGAATTTCAAATCCTTTGAAATTGGAATTCCATCTCTAATTCACTATGTAGCATAAGCGGTGAATGCTTACAATGCACCATATATTCAATTTCATAGCAATACCAATACGGAGTAATAAACTTCAAATCCTTGGAAATTGGAATTCCATCTCTAATTCACTACGTAGCATAAACAGTGAATCCAACTATTCATTCACAAATCGGTCAAGTACTGTTACTTGTTCTCTTCTAAATTTATCATCATTTTCATCGATCTTAAAAGACCAGTACAAAAGAACAACTTCAAATATAAAGGAGGAGAAGAGGAAAGTCATCTTTGACCACAAACTAGATCGGAATAAAAACCGAGGTCTGATTCCGCCAACGACGGATAGGAGAGAGAGAAGGATTCAGGCAAAAATAAAAATCAAGAAGCAAGCTAGGTCATCCAGATCGCAAAGCCTAACCGAATCCACTACAAGAAATATGACGAAGAAAACGAGGGAAATAAATTACGTTGTTGAAGAAGATTTGGCCACTAGAGACCTTGCAAATCGCACATAATCGTGCATACAAATCAGCGTCCGCCTCTTGAGATCGGATTTCTGGCGACAATCGCACACAGATTGAATCGCCTCGTGAGATCAGCGTCTGCCTTCATTACGAAGTCGCCGGAGGCCTCACAATCGCACACAAATCGGATTCGAATCCGGCGATGTTGTACGTTGTGATGTCTTAGAACCTTTGTCCCACATTGAAAAACATGAGAACCCCGAGCCTTGCATATAAGTCAATGAGTCACTCCTCCTATGGATGGAACCCGCTGGTCTTGTGTGCTCGGTTTGGGTGCGTATGATGCGCTTGGACGTGTGGGCCCCCACGGTATATGGCCCACCGAGTTTTCACCGGGTCATACAGGCCTTTGTCCCATATCGAAAAATACGAGAACCCGAGCCTTGAATATAAGTTAGTGGGCCACTTCTCCTATTGCCAATTGGTTTTAGGATGGAACCCCGCTCTATCCTTTTTTTAGTTTTTTAATACATTCAAAAATTCATTAATTCCTGAAATTAAATACGAGAACCCGAGCCTTGAATATAAGTTAGTGGGCCACTTCTCCTATTTCCAATTGGTTTTATGATGGAACCCCGCTCGGCTTGAGCCCGCTCTATCCTTTTTTTAGTTTTTTAATACATTCAAAAATTCATTAATTCCTGAAATTCTTTCATCTCACATCACATGCAATCTGATTCACACAATAAATAAGAAAGTAACCAATTTCAAATCGTAATGAGAAGCGTCCATTGTCTAATGGATAGGACAGAGGTCTTCTAAACCTTTGGTATAGGTTCAAATCCTATTGGACGCAATTTTTTTCCATATGTTTTTTCGATATCTATGGGATTTTTTTATATTCTAAAGATAAATAATTTGAATAAGAAAATTTTCTTTTCGTTTTTTTATTAAAAAGAATCAAAAGAAAAGGGAGCCACCCAGGGCCGGCCCTAGGGGTAGGCCCAAGGGGCGGTCGCCTAGGGCCCCCTACCGAGTAGGGCCCCGGAAAAAAAATTACGTTATATATATAATTAGGGTATTATGTATTATTGTATTTATATGTAATAAAAATTTACTAAAATTTATATGTAAAAAAAACTCATTTGTGATATGACTTATCAATTTACTCAACATTTCGAATCAACGAAAAAGAGTGTAAATAAGTCTTCGTTTTTAAATTTACAAAATAAAGATATGTTTTTAAGTGTTTAATAATCATATTGTTTTGCATTCATGGCAAAAAATAGAATATTAAAAAAATATTTTTTATCTTTATTTCTCACTAGAAAATTCACATATTTTTATTTGGACATGCAAGGAAATATAATAAAATTTAGTAAATAAGTATATTCGCAAATCTAAAAATCTTAGTCTTTTGTTGTGTTATACGTCCCGAGAGATTGTCGCATTAATCATACTCATGTAATACTTCAAAGTCCATAAATTTTCCTTTTAGTGATAAAAATACAATCTGAATTTAATAATGGTTAAATAAATTAAAATTTTACATTTTAAATAATTTTTTTAAAAAAAAAATATGATTACAATTTTTTTTTATGAACAAGAAGGTGTAAGCCACCCAACAGGAACAAGAAATAAAGAAAACAAAGGAGGCTCCCAGCCACGCCACACCACCACAAGGAGAGCAGCAGTTACCTTGGGCACAGACGGGTCTTGGTGGCCCCTATTGTGTCCGCAGTAATAAGTGCCTCCGAGCCCATCGGTGGTGCGTCGAGGAGGGAGCAACCTAGAGGGAAATTAGTGGCGAACCAAGCCAGGAAGTCGGCTAGTGAGTTCGCCTCGCGGTAGATGTGTCGAAGCTGGACGGTCCAGCCTCTACTAAGGGAGCACTGGCATCGAGATACCAGGCTAAACAAAGGGTGAGAGGTGCTTAAATTCATCTTCAGCAAGTCGATTGCCGTCTTGGAGTCAGATTCAACGATGATGTTCCTGGCTCCAGAACTCCAAGTCATCTCGAGCCCAGTAGCGATTCCCCACAGCTCAGCTTCAATCACCGAGCATCTTCCAATGTTTTGGACAAAGCCTCGGATCCATCCCCCATTCTTGTCACGGAGGGCGCCGCCTGCAGAAGTTCCTCCGCAAGTCTTCACCGCCCCATCGGTATTTAGCTTGAGCCATCCATTCTCCGGGCGTTCCCACCCCACTTCTTTCGGGACCTTCGAAACGATATTGCCGAAGCACGAAATCCTCTCCTTAGCCCGTTTGTACTCCACCGTCAGGTTGATGCACTCCTCCAGCGTGATCACCGGCACCCAGATATCGTTGAATGTCATCCTGTTCCTTCGCTTCCAGAGGCTCCATAGGATTGTTGCAAACACGGCGCTCCATCTGACGCCATCTCCCAGCAGCTGGTTGGAGGTGATGTTCGCCCGGATCCACGATGCGAGGGGGAGGTCCGGCAAAGCCGACACCACCCCCGCCGCAGCCACCTGCACCCAAATCCTATCAGCAGCTACACATTCTCTAAAAAGGTGCAATAAAGATTCAGAACCAGTTTTGCAGATCGGACAAGCATCGGAGTTACCTATATGTCGTCGGACACGTTCGGCGTTGACCATCAGGCCACCCATGCTAGTTAGCCACACGAAATGTCTCACTCTTTCACTAGTCGCCAGGCGCCAAATGCATCCAAAGAAATCCTTGTCGATGCATTGATGTTGTTCGGACAATACGAGGAGCTTATAACCAGAGCCTGTCGAGTACTCGCCATTGTTGTTCCCAGTCCAGGTGAGGCCATCGTCCCCATCAGTAACGCCCATCGCAGCCATCCTAAGTAGCGTCTCCGAGGGGAGAAGATGTTCAAAAGCCGGCCAGTTCCAACCATTCTCCTTGCTCCAGAGGTCCGCCACGAGAGCATCCTCCGCGCAACCCTCCATCCAGTCCCCGATTGCAATGTCGCCCAAAGGGGCCTCATCTAACCAGGGGTCTTTCCAGAAAGCAAGACTCTTGCCGTCTCTTATGTTCCACTTCACGTAGGGGCGGACAATCTCCTTCGCAGCCCTCACCACGCCCTTCCATATGTGCGACGCTGCGGCAGACCCCCCGAGGCTCTTCCCGATGTACTTATGCACCAGAACATCCTTCCACATGCCCTCCTCTTTGGTCAATAACCTCCAACTCGTCTTCGCCACCAGGGCGAGATTCATATCTTCCATCCTTTTAATCCCCAGACCTCCAATCTCTCTTGGCTTGGCAACCTCATTCCAAGCCACTTTGTGCATTCGCCGTCTTTCTGGGGAAGATCCCCAAATAAAGTCACGGCAAACCTTATCTATCTTCCTGCATATACTGGTGGGGAGGATGACCGAACTCATGGTGTACACAGGTAACGCCGAAAGGACAGCCCTTGTAAGGGTGACCCTTCCTGCGAAGCTCAAGGTCTTAGCTTTCCAACCAGCAAGCTTAGAAGCAAATTTGTCGAGGATGGGGGCAAAGGTGCTGCTCGTCACCCTCCCGTGCAGCAACGGAATACCAAGGTAGACGCCCAGGTTCTTCGTCGCTTCAATTCCACTCTCCGTCTGGATGCGAACCTTCAAATCCTGTGTAATATTGTTAGAAACAAAAACTTTAGACTTGGAAAGACTAACCTTCAAACCAGAGCTTTGGCAGAATTTCTCAAGGCATCCTCTGATCGTTTTAACTTGAGTCACCGACGCCTCGGCAAAGAGCAGGATGTCGTCCGCAAAGAATAAATGGGAGAGCTTGGGGCCACCTCTCGCAATCCGGATTGGTTTCCAATCTCCCGATTCGACCGCTTCCGTGATGATGTGGTTGAGTCTCTCCATACATAGGATGAAAAGATACGGCGAGATCGGATCTCCCTGTCTGATTCCTCTAGAAGGGACGAACTGTTCGGACACTTCACCATTCCAAAGGACCTGCATACGAGGAGATCTGACACATTCCATGATCCAACGGATCCCGGTACTAGGGACACCGGCGCACTGAAGAGTATCTTCAATGAAGCTCCAGCTAAGTCTGTCGTATGCCTTCTCAAGGTCCAATTTAAGACACATCCACCCTTTAGTGCCTTTCTTGCGTCTCATAGAGTGCACAACCTCCTGTGCTATAATGACGTTATCACTGATAAGTCTCCCTGGTATGAAGCTGCCTTGTAAGGGTCCAACGAGTTGGTTCATAAGGGGTTGAAGCGGAGCCGTTATGACTTTCGTTATGGCCTTATATATGACATTACACAAGCTTATAGGTCGAAATTGTTGGATCAACTCCGGCTTACCCACCTTAGGCAGGAGGACAATAAGAGTGTCGTTAACACCCTTCGGCAGCTTAGCCGTCCAGAAGAACTCCTTCACGAAGTCGGTCGCAGACACTCCGACGGTTTTCCAACATTTCTGGAAGAAGATGGGCTGGAATCCGTCGATACCAGGAGACTTGTAAGCTCCCATACTCTTGAACGCAGAGGCAACTTTTGAGTCTGAGATGGGGGTGCAGAAGGTGTCCCAATTATCGTTGTTGATTCTCGGGAACATGCTCGGAAGAGCCTCTGACGGGGTGGGGTCTGGATCAGCTTTGTAAAGATTTTTGAAAAACTCAAGAGCAAGGTTCTCTAATTCAACTTTAGAGTCCATCCAGTCTCCATTATCCCGTCGCAAGCCCTCAACTCTGTTCCGGTTTCGGCGAATGATGGTCGAGGTATGAAAAAAGCTCGTGTTTCGATCCCCGAACGTGAGCCATTTCTCCCTCGATTTTTGAAACCAAAGAACCTCTTCCTGCTCAAGGGCCTCTTCAAGGTTGGCACGGATCTTTTTCTCAAGCATTTGGTTCGTAGGAGAGGGGTCTCTGGCAAGCCTGCATTGGATGTCATGATTACATTTATTAATCAAAAGACTAGTATTTTACCTCGCCTTGGGCACTAAAAATCTCAGGGCCGGCCCTGGAGCCACCGCACGCCGTCGCCGAACTTCAACTACGGGAAGCGGGGAATTTCGCAGGAGGAGGCAATAGATCTGAGGGAGGAGGAGCCGAGGAGGGATAGAGTTAATCAAATTAGGGTTATAATAGGATGAACACTTTGCAACATTGTCCAAAACACAGGACACTCCTCAAATTAGAGCCAAGATATGCGCCTCTTTCACAAATTTTATCTTTATTATTCCGATAAAACTATATAAATATTAATTTTTATATAATTTCATATTTATTATTAATAAATTTTTATTTTTATTTTATTTTTATTTTTGTGATTTGGAGTGCTTTGGTTTAATTTGGTCATTTTTGGTGCAACTAGCTATCCTAAGTAGCTAGTGGTCAACCAAGAACTGTGCAGGCCACTTGGGAGATATATTGATTATATTCGATTCCCATCATTTCAGGTGTCTCCCCACGATTCCCTTCCATTGTTTTACCTACAGTATAGCTAGCTACGTACTGTAAATAACTAACATTATGCATTTTTACACACCATTAAAATATAATTTATTTAAAATAAAAAAGAAATAAAATCACACACAAAAAAACCCAATGATATTGTCTTTTTTTTTTTAAAAAAAAGTTTATACACATACATGCTCAGACTCAAGGGCAGGGGCTCCGCTTCAACCTGCCCCATTTTAATAAAAATAAAATAATATGTAATAAAAAAATATTCATTTATTTATTAAATTAAGGATTTTGTTAATAAAAATTACAGCATTAAATTTTTTTAACTTACCTAGCTCACCCAAATTTTAATTTCAGATTCCGTGTCTATACACTTAGAGAGACGGCGTGCTCAAATTTACACGTTACATGCTAAAAAATGTATCATTAATCTCCCCAAAAGATCATTCATAATTTCTTTCATAACCAATTGCCTAAAGTTTATCAAAAAAAAAAAAAAAACCATTATCACCCAAATTAACAATGATCAATTACTCGACTACTCCCATTTACTTTGCGACTTTCATTACCTGGTTCATAATTATTTTTACTAGTGGAGACAATATTAACCCCTCCACTCACAATCTTCATTATTTTCATATTACATCATATTTGCACTTTTTTTATTTCTTTAATTATATATTGCCCATAGATATTAATTTTATCCTTTGATCGATTGGTTAGACGCTTCAAATTTCATTCAACATATAATTATTTCCCTTAATCATAAGCCACACGTGCGCGCGTGCATTGCACAAAAGGATAATTAATTACCTCTTAATGAAATTACATTTTTTAATAGTTTATAAATTTAATTCCCATCCCCATCTCACTATAAATACCAATCAAGCTTGGTCTCACTTTCTCACAACTTCCCCTAAATCATAAACCCTAGCTCTTCTTAGGCACACATATAAACTTACTTGAGGTATGTACTTTCTAGTTCGATCAATCAGTTTTTCATTGATCACGATCGAAAATGATTACATGATCTAGATCGCGCACGCACGCATGTTTGTTTGTTACTCAAATTCTTCATTATCTGTTGTTGTTGTTATTGTTGTTGCAGGGATTCTATAAGTTGGTGCAAGAGTGATAAAAAAAATTGTTGTCATGAAGATAGCGCGTGTGCTTGTTGTTGCAGCCTTTGTTCTAATCCTGACCACATCCTCCCTTGCGAAGGGGGCGATAGCTTCCGACAAGGAAAAGGTGGCTGTTCTTGGAAGAAAGGGTAGCTTTGGTGCGAACGAAGCAGCTGTTGTTGAAGCCACTTCAACTGACACTAGTCCTGATGCTGGCAGCAGCGATGATGACGATTCGAACCCAGATTTCAATACATTTAGTAAAGGATCATCAGGCACCGAGACTCACCATTATTACGCAAGTGATAGACCACCGAAAAGGGGGTGAGTTCCATCGTAACCGATCTTCAAGGGCATATATATGTACGTTCGTACGTATGTACGTGCTTTCAAAGTTATCGCAACCATATGAACGCGTGATGTATTATATATACAAGCCTTGCTATTTTTGTGATATACTATTGCCTGAATTGTAAAAAATAAAATAAACAAAACCTAGTATGGCTTGATCGTACGTTACGCACGAATCGAGCTGGATAGGGTTTACCTGTACGAACGACGGTTAAGTTGCGATCTATAGTGACTGAAGTTGTGTGTTGCTTCAGGTATGTCTATGTTAAGATGGATGTTTGGTTAAGAGTGATCTTTGGTGTGTTAAACAATTGATCAAATCCTTGCAGCTGAAAAACGTTTTGTGGAAATTCCCTTCTGAACTGAGCTTTAATTGATTAGTTCCTATCAAAGTCCGGCGCTATAGTAGCGTAGCAAACAAGCCGAGTGAGGTTCCATTCTAAAACCAATTGGCAATAAAAGGAGCAGCCCATCGACTGATCATATACTAGGGCTTGTTATGTTTAACTTTCGATGTGCGACACTTTTGGTCTCATTCATATCTCTCAATAGTTCCAATGAAAGAATATGCACACACAAGAAACCCTAGGTAGAGCTGGCAATTCGGGTTATCCGGTTGGGTTCGGTTCGATCACATTCAGGTCGGGTCACTAATGAGTCGGGTCAACTCGGGCAAAATTTCTGCATGGGCTTGGTCGGGTCGAGCTTGGTTGGATTCGGTCAAACTGAATCTCAGATTGGTCGGGTTGGACTCATTCGGATTTTCGGTCAAATCGGGTCGATCTCATTTGGATTTTGGGTTGGTCTTATTCAGGTTTCAAGTAGAATCGGGTCTATGTTAGGGCATTTCTAAGGTAATTCGAAAGGGTAAAATCCGTACATCTCAATACATGTGTCATGTGTGTTAGGGCATGTGTAATGGGAGTAGTGGCGGTATCCAAGAGGGTCACGTGCCCCTCCTCTCATACAACGAACTACCTATGTGTATTCTCCTCGTCGATAGCTTCGTTTTGATATATAATGTTGGGACACTTGTGAATCTCACATCGGAAGTGAGAGGATTCCGAACCTGACATATAAGTGGATGGGCTACTCCACCTTATGCTAATTGGTTTTGGGATGGTGCCCCAGTCCGACTTATATGTTGGGCTATCTGGTCAGACCCAACAAGACTTTTCCCCCAACATATAATATGTCTTAATCCGACATCGGGGTAAAAAGTTATGAATACTTTAAAATTAAAGGTATATTGATCACTTTAATTTTGTTTCAATAGATTATAATGCTTTTATAGCTTACTTAAATTAACATTCACATACTATAATTCGTCTCGAGAGCTTCAAAATGAGAGGTTATACTAATCATTTCAACACTCACATAAGAAGTTACTTTTAAGGGCATGTTTGTTTTCTTGGCCCGTTACTTTTAAGGGCATGTTTGTTTAAAAAATTGAGCTTGTTCCAAATGAAGGCCCTTAAACTATTAAGGGCATGTTTGTTTTCTTGGCCCGTACGTTACTTTTTGGGCTTGTTTGTTTAGAATCAATAAAAGACTACCCATACCACCCCAATTTCGACGTGTGTATACATACATACTGTATGTATATATGTATGTATATATGTATGTATGTATGTATACACACATCGAAATTGGGGTGGTATGTGTATAATCAATTACGCCAGGTCGACGCGACGAGTCGGCGGGTTTAGAATACGAAGACTCTAAACCCATCGATCACTTGGATTGCTCTGCATTATAGCAGTTGTCGTGGCTGTTTTAGTGGTAAAGAAGCGTGCGCCTGTCTCCTCCATCAAAATGTCAATGAGCGATACTTTTATGTCAGAGACAGTTCCTTCCATGGATGGGTGACTCGCAATTTCGTTGAATACGAAGTTGACGATTACTTCCTTCTAGAATGCCTTCTTGTACCACCTCCACGTCATTGGTGTATTCC
This sequence comes from Persicaria tinctoria, assembly GCA_037127255.1. Taxonomy (NCBI): domain Eukaryota; kingdom Viridiplantae; phylum Streptophyta; class Magnoliopsida; order Caryophyllales; family Polygonaceae; genus Persicaria; species Persicaria tinctoria. Next base: position 13,091,156 of record JBANSL010000008.1, read on the forward strand.
GTGATGTTCAGACCACCGACGCCTGTCCCATCGAAACATTGGAGTCCGAGCAGTCTACCTGGGCGCTCGAGTTCTCACCTCTTGCAGATGTAGATGGTGGGATGCCTATATCGTTCGACTTCATCAACTCGATCTCCAACGAAATTCTTGTGGGCGTCGATCGGATGGATGTGGTCATTCATGGCTTCTTCGGGCCTGGAGGAAAATCGAAGTATAACATTTATGCAGTATGCCCTATGGAGATTATCGTCCAACATGGCACGCTTGCATCCATGTTCGTAGGACGGGTCCGTGACTCCTCGGATTGCACAAAAAAATTATCAGACGTAAATGATCAAATGATCTGTTCATTTTTGTGTGTGTTTGTTATTAAGTTTCGTATAATAAGTGATCTTAGTGGAAAATTATTATTTTAAAAAAGTTGAGCTTGTTCCAAAGACCCTTAAACTATTAAGTATTAAGGGCATGTTTGTTTTGTTGGCTCGTTAAGTTACTTTTTGGGCTTGTTTGTTTAGCATTAATAAAAGACTATCCATACCACCCCAATTTTTGTGTGTACTTGGATTGCTCTGCATTGTAGCAGTCGTCGTTGTCGTGGCTGTTGTAGTGGTAAAGAAGTGTGCGTTTGTCTTCTCCATCAAACTATCATTGAGCGACACTTTTATGTCAGAGACGGTTCCTTCCGTGGATGGGTGACTCACAATTTCATTGAATACGAAGTTGACGATTGCTTCCTTCCAAAATGCCTTGTAGCACCTCCACGCCATTGGTGTCTTCTGTGATGTTCAAATCGTCGGCGCCCTTCCCATTGAAACGTTGGAGTCTGGGCAGTCTACCTGGACACTCGAGTTCTCACCTCTTGTAGATGTAGATGGTGGGATGCCCATATCGTTGGATATCATCAACTCGATTTCCAACGAAATTCTTGTGGGCGTCGTTCGGATGAATATGGTCATTCATAGCACACTTGCATCTGGGTTCATAGGACGGGTCTGTGACTCCCCGGATTGCACAAAAAAAATTATCAGATGCAAATGATCAACAACAACAACAACCCAGTATATCCCGCGATTAGGCAGGGTCTGGGGGTCAGGATGTAGGCACTCTTTCCCCGAACTAGTCGAGAAAGTGTTTCCGATAGACCCAAAACAATAGGGCATAAACAAAACATGGAAACATACCAAATAATAGAGAGTGGGGTAAAAAGGGATATTTGATGATTGGCTTTTTTAGTATATGTTTTAAAAGTTAAAATTATATAAAATATTAATTTCATATATATTATTTATTAATTTACACATTAATCATAGATATGAAATTATTAAAAGTTAATAATTTATATAATTTTTAGTTTTTATTAAAACATGTAAAATTGTAAAAATCAAATATTTTAGATCAATTTTGGAATATTGTAATGGTTCTAAATGTAGGGGGAAAAAACTATTAACCTACTAAATTGATCCCAACAATTCGAGGAAAAAAAGGGCAAAGATTAAATCTTATAATTAAAAACACTAAAAATTCTACCAATACATCATTCCAAAGTCCAAACACGACACCCTAATTCCATTTCCTTTAGAGAGGGAGACAGAAGAGATGACGCTAGAGGTGCATCGTGAAAGTGCGTTCTCCTTGAACCTTAGATACTGTGGAGGAAGGTTGATGTCGACGCTGAGAGGGGTGCCGCCTGATGAAGGACAACCCTAATGAAAACACCATATGTATTGACTCCTATTCAGATAAGTTTACATATTCAGACTGTATGTATTGACGGTAATAGATGTACAAAAGCAGTGAACACGATGCCGCAATTCATAGCATAATTAACCTGATATAGCAATGCATTTGTGATCCTCTTATTTGTTGTGTCAAGTAGGCAAAAGTTTGAGTGATATTTGCAAAGGCCGATGGGTTAGGTTAGGGTTTCAAATTCCATTAGATGCATCAAACAATAGCATAAATACAATATTCATTGTAGTGGTATGTTGACTCGACCCAGTTAATGTCTAATTGCTTAAGCTGAGTTAGCCACTTCTGAGGGTTTTGAGAAACATACAGTTTAGATGTGGCTGCGTTATCTTCGCCTTCTATATTACCAGATGAGACATAAACATCAGATTTCCTATCCCTCGTGAGACTTGTCTACTTGTTGGGTCGTTGTACTTTGAGTGAGAGAAGGTGAGAGAGACCATGTAGACCGCCCCATTTTTCAAGTGCTCAGTGCAGCACGTATTTCTGAAATGCTTACCATCATATGCTCACTGAGTTATATGCATCCTACAACGCTACAACCCATTATACGCGGATGAATCAAGGCATATTGAGGGCTGATCTAAAACAACTGTCTGAAACAATGTGGCTTAAAAACGATCTATAACAACTGTCTGAAAGGCACAGTGAAACATGATACACCTTGCAATGATAGACACTAGTAACCATTCCACCATTTGGCATTCAACAATGTGTAGCACCATTCCAAGGCAATCACACAACACAGGCTCCCCACAACTAGTTATACAACCATCAAACACGAAAACAATATCATTGCCATTCCATTCACTTCAAAGTCCCATCAGTTGATCCAACTACCATTTCAACTTCAAACAACTCTAGCTTCATCGCCCCCTTTTATCAGCAATTTGTTTGCCCCCATTGCTAATTCTAACGTACATACCTCGGGTTACTTCCCCTACAGCAAATTTGCTCATGCCCATAAGGGCTTAGCATGAGAATGTAGCTTCCATCGTTCTCTCCTTTGCAGCTGATACCACTTGTGTAGCCTCTCCGAATCTGAAAGGCAAGCATAAGCCTGGCCAATACATGTTTCTTTTGTAGAATCACTTTTGGATGGATAAGCTAGCAAACATGCTTTGCAGATAACAGTGCTCCTTAGTGTCGTAAAATGTAAAAATGGCATAATACTAATTTGGATGGTAGAAATTCATCCAAAATTCGAGAAGCATGAATATGTTAAAATCAGGGTAGTTAGTGATTCAGTAAGCTTCGGACTGACAGAGGAGGATCCAACCCCGTGCCCTTCGATATAAGATCATGGTTAAGGAACAAAACAATCACGCTGATGTCATCATGAAAATGTCGTCTCACTTGCTTGTCAATCTTACACAGGTCCGAATATCGCATCTCTCTTTTTCTGGCAGCTTCTTGAAGTGCAGCCTTCAATAACCTCTTTGCACTTCCCTGCATTCATATAAGCTGATAGGTAAGCTATATAAAATCATAAAACGTCTGAAAAATAGCACAGGAAAATCCTACAACGTAACTACGTAAGGCAGGAATTTAAGAAAAGAATGGCTACACATATATTAGATATGGCAATGATCATGCACACACACAACATGGATCCCAAGAAGGTACAACAGAAGTCAACTTACTACTGCGATAATAGAATCAACTCTACATGATTTTTCCGGGAAACAAGGATATATTATTATTTCGAAGATTGTTGTTGGATGCAAGTCCAATAAATTGGTATGTATATATCTGATACATCTTGCAGACACATTGGATTCAGGCACATTGCCTGGAACTTAGGCATTGCCTTGGAATATCAATAAACTAGCAACAAAACAGTGATAAAAGAGAATATGCCTGGAACTTAGGCATTGCCTTGGAATATCAATAAACTAGCAACAAAACCATGATAAAAGAGAATAAATTGTGTTTTGAGTAGCATTTACAAGATTTGACAAGATCCCTTTAAATAAAAATCAAGTGCTTCTCCAGGTCAGCTATCAGCATCAAGGTGTTAGAAAAAGCATTTCTTTTAAAAGCATAAAAAACCAGATCATCCTTTGAAATGATAAATAACAGTGTTTCTATAATAACCAATTTCTGAGATCTCCTAAATTCTACATGCCTGCAGAAATGATCTTCAAGTCAGAATGGCCATGAATGATATAGTTTGTTAGCGAGCAAAAGATCTGAATTTAATTTGTATTTGTGTAGTTAATTCATAGGAGAAAAGTTTACAAATACCCAAAAAAAAAAACCAAAAAGAAAAGGAGCACCTCTCCACTCTGCAAAACTTCTTTGGAAAACGAAAGGGAAATCAAAGAGAAATCCCTTGGCGAAAACTCTTTTGTCAAGTCCACCAAGAGACAGAAATCTAGCTCAAAGGCATATAAGCCTAACAATTCTCAGAAATCACTTAATAACTAGCTATGAGGCCTAATGCCCTATTTATATAGTAATTCACTAATTCCCATCTTCTAAGGTCACCTCTAGAGACTACAGCAAACATAACCTCACAACCCAAGCCCAAGGGCCAACAATGGTGTCTTCTCTGTCAAATCAACTAGTAATTCTCTTTTGCCAGAACATCATGAACATTATGGTCTGGCTTGGATTTGGAAGCACGACCTACCCCCCAAAATAAATAAATAAAATCATCTGGAAAACAAGCATTGATGCGCTTCCCACAAAATCTCGGCTCAATAGGCACTACACACATGTTAACACATGGGCCAAAGACGAGAACCACCTTTTTTCTTAGTGTCCATTCACTAGATCTATGATCAACGGTATGAACAGCTGCCTAAATATTTCAATTAATATTCAGAACCTAACAGACAATTTCAACAACTTCTCTAATAATAAAAACTCCAATAAAGATTTTGTTCCACTCTGTTTCCTGTGGCACGCAATTTGGGGATACAGAATGTCAGAAACAAAAAAAAAAGGATTGGAGAATTCGCCCCCGCCTCAAATTCCAATACATCTTGCCTCTTCAAATTACAAGAGGTGGTTGAGGCAAACGTGGAGATTCAAGCTACTAGGAAGCCTAAATCTAGACAAGAAGCTTACTGGAAGAAACCTCCCTCAAGTTTTTGCAAATTAAATTTTGATGGGCATGTTAAACCGTCAGGCCTTTCTTATGTTGGATGTATCATTCGGAATGAGTTTGGTCAGGTGATTCATACTCTCAACCCGGAGGTAACCCCTAGCTCAGTCCTGCAAGTTGAAGCTTTAGCCTTACGAGAACGCATTAAGAAGGAAGCTCATGTTGGAATTACATAGTTGATTACTAAAGGACATAACCTTGGAGTCATAAATGCCATTATCGGGAAATAGAGCACTCCATGGGAAATAATGAAATATTATGGATAGAAGAGGAGATCGATCTCACTCTGGCACAATTAGAGATATTTGAGATCTACCACTTTAAACAAGCCCCTTCCTCAAGGCTAGTTTAGGAAAAGAGGCCCTTAACTCTATCACAGCTGATCCTTGTATCTGCCTTTTGGATGGATACTAGAACTATTCAATTTCAAGAGCTTCATCGTCGCTGTAATTGGTGCAGAAAACTACGCATCTACAAAGGCTAAGCGGTACCCAGCTCCAAATTGACCAAGCATGCCAATAACAGCACCACTAATGCGCAGGACCAGAAGATCATTGATATCTATTCAAGAGCTCCCATTTTAGCAACAACAGATCGTCAATATGAGCCATGCGCATAGAGGCCCTTGAAGGTCAACAACTAACGAGCCCCTTCCTCAAGGCTAGTTTAGGAAAAGAGGCCCTTAACTCTATCACAGCTGATCCTTGTATCTGCCTTTTGGATGGATACTAGAACTATTCAATTTCAAGAGCTTCATCGTCGCTGTAATTGGTGCAGAAAACTACGCATCTACAAAGGCTAAGCAGTACCCAGCTCCAAATTGACCAAGCATGCCAATAACAGCACCACTAATGCGCAGGACCAGAAGATCATTGATATCTATTCAAGAGCTCCCATTTTAGCAACAACAGATCGTCAATATGAGCCATGCGCATAGAGGCCCTTGAAGGTCAACAACTAACGAGTCCAGATGTGGAGAGCTACCAGCCTGAAAATCAGAATTCTACTCCTGTCTAGTTCTCCGGTTCTCCCTCCATTGCACCTTCTCCGCAACCCCAACGAATTTCCAAATATCCTTTATACTTCCCACAAGGACTCCAATACCCAATAGTGATGAGAAAGACGAGACCAACTCCCCTGAAACGCAATGTATATAAATTATACCACCTTCCAAATCAGCTACTGTCTCATGCATTCATTCATGCTTCGCCTGAGCCTTATCAAAGATGTGTTTCAGACAGCAAAGATCCCATCCCATCAGCACCATAACCATGGAGAAACTCAACTCCTCTGAGACAGAACTGATGCCGCCTCCATGCCTGCACTCTCCCATCCCTAGGCATAATAATAATAAATAAAAAAAGCTTGTTTTGCTCGTCCTTTTCCAGTTTCCCCTGTCATATTCATTGGCCCTTCTTTCACAAATCAAAGATATAATCTCAAAAGGGTTCTTCCCCACCCCTAGGGTTCCAAATCTTCATTATCACTGCACAACCCATTACACTCACACAAACATATTAAACTCAAATTGAGGACAGCAATTCAACAATTATTTGCGAAATTGCTGCATCTGCAGAGCAATTTCACCCCATTCCTTCACAAATTAGCATTGACTGTTGAGTAGCACCATATGCAAAATTTTAACCTCTAGGACTTGGGCTTTTCCTGCTTCATTCCCCAAGCTTGCTAAATTGTGTACTGACTGGAGGAGAATGGCATGTGTTGTCAAACAGGTCTCTAATGCAAGCTAGAGTGCTAGACTCATTTGGGCAGTATAGTTCAAAGAGAGAGAAAGGTAATGTGGTTGGCAGCATGCAGAGGTGCATGACTGAACAAACAGTCATGGAAGGGCGGTATGTAATGGAGTGACTGGAGTTGGCGATGAAGAAGGTGAGAGAGCTGGGTTCTGAGCAGCGATTTGTGGAGAATGGGTTAACACTTAACACAGACCAGGGAATTGAAATGTGCGAAAGCAAGGGAATTGAAACAAAAGCTGTGAAGAATTTGGGCCATTGGTTAATATGTGATTCTTTGCTCAATATTCTAATTCCATGTTAAACCCTATAGAGAGAATAGTAAAAGAACTGTTCCAGGGAGGTGGATCAAGAGGCATGTTAAAAGGCCCAAATCTTGCTAGACACAACCCTACAGGGGTCACACACCTCCTCTTTATTTCAGGCTTTTCAGCCCCTCTACCCGGTGTCGTCACTATCACCTTAACTGATTTTCCAGCAAACCCCATCAACATCTGCATCTTCAAGCCATCAGTGACAATGCACTCCACCCAGAGAAAATCTGAAAAATCAGAGGTCCACAGGAACATCTCAATTTTTCCATGGTTGTTACAGGGCAAGCTCAATCCTCTTTCACATCTTCCAACAAATCCAGAGAGAGAGAGAGAGAGAGCACTGTCCCAGAGCAAAAGCCTTACAATTCTCAGAAATCACTCAATAACTAGCTAAGAGTCCTCGTGCCTGTATTTATAGTAATTCACTAATTCCCATCTCTAAGGTCACCTCTGGTGAGTATAGCAAGCTCCACCACACAACCCATCTAGCAATGTTCTCTAGGCAACTGTTTCCCACCTTGCCCCAAGCTCTCAAGTCCCACCCTCTATGTGACTATATAAGTACATTGTACACATAGTCAACTGATCCCTTGGCCTAACAATAGCTAGTCGTATCTATGTATGTAATAGGCTACCATAAATTTACATCTTAGAATATATATATATATGTATATATATAATAATGATTAAAAATAAGCCAGTTTTAGCCATATAGCAAAAGATGTATCAAGCTATATAACATAACAGCAACAGCAACAGCAACAAAAGGAAGCCATTAGTGAAATTTGACAAAGCTGTCAATTCCTTATGAAAATGAAGTCATGAAAACTATAATCGAGGATATAAAACTAATGCTTCAGTAGGAGCTTACCGGGCGTGGATTATTGTTGACAATTTCAACAGCCTTCTGATTAGTTAAGTGTTCCCACAAACCATCAGAAGCAAAAATAATGAAAGAATCGTCAGGTTCCAGATGATATGAAAGAATAGATGGATCTGCAGACAAGATTGGCGCCTTCATTCGCTCAGACAGTCTGAATTTCGGCTGTATAGGTTCTCTGTTAAATCGTGCATGTTTCAGATAAACATCACCTATAGATCTAGAAACCTGCCAAAAAAAAAAGGGTTGACAACAATAATTAAATTAAATTAAAATCTGCTGATGGGCATCATGGCCTTGAGGTAAAAATAATCCTAAACGACTAGCTTCATAATCAATATTCAAGAAGAATGTATGTACAAGCATGATAATAAAAATGCTAAAAGAATACATAAACTATGTCTCGTTTTATTAAAACTGTCATTACTTTAAAGTAACAGATTCAAAAACCCAAGCATAAAGAGGAAGACAAATTTATAGTTGATTACTGAGTTCCAACTGCAAATTCCATCTTAACATTTCTGTAGGATTCCCCTGCCCACGTATAAGCCTATAATTTCATTTATCAAGTAAAAAGAGGAATAGCTCAATAGCCACAACAGAATGTAATCAGAATTCAGAAATCATGAGAGAGCAACCAAAGTGAAAGATCAGCTAAAAGTCAAAGGCAAATCTTCTTTGTTGGGGGGAAGGGGGTATTTTCACTATTATGAACTAAACAATTAACATTATGCACACCTTGTGGCAAAGAGCTATGGTGTGTACTGTGTTTGGAATGTCATAAAACACAGTACATAGCAGCTTATCAATTCCTAAACTTCCTGTATTCTATTAATTAAAGATGAGGTGCTACATCAACACTAACAGCATTACGTTCCAATTCTATCGAAGGAATGAAGGGAGATATGAAACATAAAACTCCAAAAAAGTTAGAGAAGTAGTAGAATACAAATACACCATCTAATATGTCCCATATAATAATATATGTAGGAGGGGTCAATATGGATTATTTGATTTTGAGTATTCAAGTCAGACTTCAAAATACTAATATTCCATGTCCAACCGAAATACACAAGGATCCAAGACATCATTTCTTCATAATTTGTATTTAGTTTGATCACATCATCAAAAGCAAATGTTAAGCCTAAATTTGGGGCACACCACACACTATTCACTTTTGAGATAGTAAAATCTCCTATGGGTAGCTTGATTTAGTTTGGAATTAGGTTTTAAGGTTGAGATGTGTTAGAGAAAGAATATGAACTAGCAGAAAAAAGAACTTATCACTAAAATCAAAAGGTTATACTCTCTCTAGATTGATAATTCCAATAAGATATAATACCTAAAGAGCCACTCAAGTGAGATAAATCTCACGAGCCATCAATTGAAGAGAAAAGGCTTTCAAAAGCCAAGCAGGCATAAGCCAATTCCCAAAACAAATCTGGATAATCAACTATGAAGAGTAAATCTTTTGAATTGTCTTTTTATCAGTGCTAAAGCAAGGTCAGAGAACTTCAGAAAAAGTGGCTGGTTTTCCCTTGTTCAAGCATACTTGTTCAGAAGTTCGTTGAAATGACTGTGTTAAATCAACACCATAGCATCCCTTTTCATACTTCAATTCAAGTGTTAAAAAATTGTCTTACAAATGGCTAGTTGTCAAAAAATTGACATGAAAAACCCAGCAGATTGCAAGGTAAGAGTGGCTATATTTCCTTAAAAGTACAAAGCAAAGGTACAAGAGAAAAAATGGCTAAATTCTTGTTCAGAATACTAAGCTAACTGAATCAGAATCACACATTAAAGGAAAATTCCAGCACTGTTTCAACTCTAAAGTAAAAGAACCAATGAAACATTAAAATGAAAAACTACCTGAATTATTCCCTTCACTCTCCAAACTCCATGTTTTAGAAGGACAATTTGGGGGTCATCAGGATGCAGCTGTTTAAGCTCATCCCTAACTGGCAGTAGGTTAGCATTATGCTCAGTTGACAATTGAACAGCCGCAACATCCTTAGTATACCGAATCTTTTTCCCCAGCACTGCACGGGAATCTCCTGAGTTTGCTATAAATAGAGTTTGCTGATAGATCACACCGACCAGACAGCATGATCCTACTGTCGCAAGGCTAGGTCTCCTGTTCCACAAATCAGATACAAGGGCAGTGAAACCTTCCTCAGTCGCAAGAAAAGCCCTTCTTATGGTCTCTTCAGTCACAACCCCTCCAGTTTCTGCTATCATTGCTGCAATAACACAAGAGTCTGAGATTTGTAGCATATATACAATGCTTCAAAAGATCAACCAAATTCACACGACTGTAGATCAAAAATCAAATCCCAATTCAGGATTAGAATTGCAGCATATTCACAGTTGTCAGCGAAACTGAAAAGAGAAGAATCGAAAGTCAAACCGAAGGAAAAAGGGAAAACCTTGGAAATGGAGGAACATGTGATCGCAGACATAACGAGCGGTGTCGGGGCCGCCATGGCCATCGTAGACACCAACAAAAGTACCAAAGGGGCCAGACTCGAGCTGGCTTTGATCCTCGAGGACCTGATTGGCCTGTACGACGGCCATGGAGAAGTCGCCGGAGGAGCAGCGGCCGAAGTCGCGGAACCAGAGGAGGCCGTCGCGGGAGTCGGGAGAGGAGGAGGCATTGTCGCCGACGACATTAACGCCGAAAGGCTTCCAGCAGAGAGAGAGAAAGTTCATCAAAGCTTGGAGCATACCACATCGCTCAGAAACCCTAGACCTGAATAAATAGGCCAGGAAGGAAGGAATCGGAGGAAGCAATTCCTCCAAACTGGGGGGTATTTCAGCTGTCTAGATCAGAGGAGGACGGGTGGGGGGGATCGAGGAACAGGATCGACGGATCGATCGGGGGCCGGGGGAGAGGAGGGGAGGGAGGATAAGGACGAGTGGGGGAGAAGGGGTTGTTCGGTGGGAAAGAAACAGCGACAAGGGAATGTGGGGTCCACTGGAAGACGAGGGTATTTTAGACTTTTGGCTCTCCCTTGCTTTCTGGCTTGATTTTGGTAAAATGCACAACACTCGCCAATGCAGACCCAAAACGCAATCCATTTTTTTCAAAAATAAAAAAATTAAGGATATGGCCTATGGGTGACCTTATGGAAGACGTGTGTGCAAAACGACCGGTAGAAATGCTGGATAAGTTGTAGGATGTCCGTGATGATCAACTCAATCTTTCAAGATCTCTTGTCATATATGGACTTGATGATTATAAGATTATCTCCTTCAATCTCAATGTGTTACAAGCAAGGTCTCTTGTTGCCGCTAGGCTGGACTAGAGCGTCAAAGCTTCGTCTATAAAAAAGGATGCGTCAGCACAAAGAAAGCTACCAATGGCCATAATAGAGTCGTTGGCATCCCGAATGACGAACCTAGTTGGAGCATAACTTGGAGCCATCAAAATTGAATTTGAAGTACCCTGCTATAGGTTTTTTCCACCTTATGTTTTTCCTTTTCATCAGCTAATTTTGTGGGCGTGTGGTTGTCGTGTTCGTATTTTCCCCATTTTGGAGTTGTACGTTATTGGAGTTGTCGCAGATACATTTCTTGTTTCCTATTGTTTGCGAAATTATCATCGTTGAAAGTTACTTTGTTCTTGATTGTCCAAATAACCCACCAAATAGAAGTAAAGATCAATTTTTGTGTTTTATTTAGATGAGCAAAAATATTATTTGTAATCTGTTTGATCGTTCGATCAAGTATGGTCTCATGGCTTGTATGAAGTTAGTCGTCGTGTTATCGATCTTTGAAAGAAGTTGTAGCGTGTGAGTGCACCTTGTAAATAGATGGGTTGCATCTTCTCCATATTGATTGAAGAATGAACAAGGCAAGGGGACAACTCTTTTTTGCACTAGTCTCGTTTTCGTTGAGGTTCCTTGAATAGGTAAATAAAGAGCGGTCATTCCGGGGTTCGTTGAGGTTCCATTCATAATAAGCTCACGTGTGAAGTTTTTAACCATTGGAATACACTCAATTTTTCAATCCAAGCAATACCACTTCACATATAATGGGTGGATCGAATATTCGCGTGTTATTTTCAACCCTACATTGATTCACTATGATTTTATCAAGAGTTGGTGATGTTGTGAACCAGTCATATTTGTTAGTCCGCTGGTAAAGTCAATCTTCGTTGGCAATACATGGCTTTGACAAACAACAACAACAACAACCCAGTATATCCCGCGATAAGGCAGGGTCTGGGGGGTCAGGATGTACGCACTCTTTCCCCGAACTAGTCGAGAGAGTGTTTCCGATAGACCCAAAACAATAGGGTATAAACCAAACATGGAAACATGCCAATAATAAAGAGTGAGGTAAAAGGGAGCAAAGAGCAAGGCAGAAAAGGAGCAAAACAGTAGGACCCAACACTCATCCTCCAACTTCTGAAGCTTCTAAACATCAGCAGCCCGAATGCACCTCCTCCAGCGGTCTCTATCCCCTGTCATATCTTCCGAAAGGTTCAGCAAGTGTAGATCATGCCGAATAACCTCCATCCAGCTCTTCTTCGGTCTACCTCTCCCCCTACAAATAGCTCCAAGCTCCAAGATCTCACACCTACGAACATGCTCGGATATGGGTCTTCTGCGGACGTGTCCAAACCACCGCAATCTAGACTCACGAAGTTTGTCAACAATACTCGTCACCCCAACCTTGCTCCTAATGACTTCATTTCTGATTCTATCCAATCTCGTGTGCCCACTCATCCAACGCAACATTCTCATCTCAGCGACTGCCAACTTCTGTTCTAGAGCTTTAGTAATAGGCCAACACTCCGAGCCATACAATAAGGTCGGTCTTACAACTACCTTGTAGAATTTCCCCTTCAATTTTGCCGGCACTTTCCTGTCGCAAAGAACCCCTGACGCTTTTCTCCATCTCAACCAACCCGCCTGGATTCGATGCTCGATATCCCTATCAACACCCCCATCGCTCTGAACGTACGAGCCAAGGTACTTAAAGAACTCTTTCCTTGGGACAAGATCTCCTCCCAATAAAACTGAGGCATCTGGATCCCCGGCCTCACCAAAACGAAACTGAACATACTCTGTCTTGCTCCTACTAATCCTGAAACCCTTAGACTCCAGCACCTCTCTCCAGATATCAAGCCTGCGAGCCAAACCCGATCTTGAGTTATCCACTAAAACGAGATCGTCAGCAAACAACATGCACCAAGGGACCTCTTCCTGGAGAGGCGCAGAAAGTGTGTCCATAACTAGCGTGAATAAAAGCGGACTGAGCGCTGAACCCTGGTGAAGCCCCACATGCACCTCAAAGTACTCTGATTCCCCACACTGCGTTCTGACACTAGTCAGCGAACCCTCATACATATCCCTGATAACTCTGATATACGACCCCGGAACTCCCTTCTCCAACAAGCAATTCCAAAGAAGCTCACTCGACACACTGTCATAGGCCTTTTCTATATCAATAAAGGCCATATGCAGATTCTTCTTCCTATCTCTGTGCAACTCGATCAGCCGCCTGAGCAAGTGAATAGCTTCCACAGCGGATCTGCCAGGCCTGAAGCCAAACTGGTTCTCCGAAATGATTACCAATCTCTGAAGTCTCACCCCTATAACTCTTTCCCATAACTTCATCGTGTGACTCAGCAGTTTGATTCCTCTGTAGTTACTGCAGCATTGGACATCGCCTTTGTTCTTGTAGACCGGGACCAATTTACTGAGTCTCCATTCCGAAGGCATCTTAGCCGTCCCTAGGATAGCATTGAAGAGCGAAGTAAGCCAAACCAAACCTTTGGGCCCCAACCATTTCCAAACATCTCCCGGTATATCATCAGGGCCCGAAGCTCTATTGTTCTTTGTCCTACAGATAGCTTCCTTAACCTCCTCTAAAGAAATACGCCGGTGGAACCCATAGTCGATACGAGCCGAAAGACTGGAACTCAAATCCGACGATAAGACATCTACGTTGAGCAATTCAGAGAAATACCTCCGCCATCTCCCCTTGATCTGCTGATCATCCGTCAATACCTGACCGCTCTCATCTTTAACACATCTGACACTGTCAATGTCCCTGCTCATCCTCTCTCTGTGTCGAGCTAAGCGGTAGAGCACCCTATCTCCTCCCTTTTCGTCAAGGGCTTTGTACAGACTCTCAAAAGATTTGTCTTTAGCCTTGGCAACCGCCCTCTTAGCCTCCCCTTTGGCTACATTATACCTGGACCGGAGCTCCAAACCATCTTCTCCAAAGCCTCTGTGTAACCATCTCTTGAACGCTAACTGTTTCGCCTTAACCTTAGCCTTCACCTCCTCATCCCACCAAGCTACGCCCCGACTGTGCCCCCGACTCCCTGAAGACACCCCCAACACCTCCCGACCCACTCTGCGAATACAACCCGCCAAACAGCTCCACATCGCATCCGCATTGCCCAACCTATCTCCAATCCCAGCCTGCTCAGCCACTTGCCAAACTCTATCTTTCAGTAGACGCCCCGTCGATTCATTCAGACGCCACCACCTGATTTTAGGAGGGAAGTTGTGGTACCTCTTCTGAATGCGACCAAGCAATACAAAGTCCATCACTAGAAGGTGGTGAGGTGTAGAAATACCACCATAGGGAATCACCTTGCAGTCCTTACAACGTCCCTCGTCTTCTTTTCTGACCAAAAGGTAGTCAATCTGCGAACTTCTAACCGAGCTGGAGAAAGTGATCAAGTGTTCACCTCTTTTACGAAACCAGGAGTTGCAGATGACACTCCCGAATGCAATAGAGAACTCCAACAAAGCAACCCCACTATCATTTCTAACTCCGAAACCAAAACCTCCATGAGCCTCTTCAAACCCTCCGTTATCCTTGCCAATGTGAGCATTGAAGTCGCCACCAATCACATACTGTTCTGACGCCGGAATAGTCCCAACCAGAGCATCCAAAGCCTCCCAGAATAACCTCTTCTCCTCCACACTCCGACCTACTTGAGGGGCGTAGGCACTAATCACATGCAAGAAGGAGTCCTCCCATACTAACTTAATAGCCATAAGACGATCATTCACACGCTCCACTCGCACCACCCGATCCTTCCAAAGCTCCCCGACCAATATTCCAACCCCATTCCTCTTTCTGTCGAGACCCGAGTACCACAACTTCCACCCATCAACCAGTCGAGCTTTACTTCCCACCCACTTAGTTTCCTGCAAACAAGCAATGTCAACCTTTCTGCTCTTCAAAATCTTGACAAGTTCAATAGACTTTCCCGTAAGCGATCCAATATTCCAAGAACCAAACCGAACGGAAGACACCCCTTGAGCCGGGCGAGTACTAGAGACCACTGGGCGAGACATACGCGGCCAAGAAGTAACCGACAAAACCCAAAACAAAACCACGAGAGCGACACCCCAACAAATAGAATAAAGTATACTAATAACAAAAGAGATCAGTAAGGAGAAACCACAATCAAAGAACAAGGAACTAACAATTAAATACGCAAGAATGCACTCAAATCACAACACATAAGCAAGAAGGCAACACACAATCAATCTAGCAAACGCAAGAACTCACGAAAAGGATCGAATTATAACCCGAAAGGAGAATCAAGAAAAGAGATAGAACTAGATATAACAATAGCTAAAATAAGTAAGAATAAAGGAGGAGAAAAGGTTAGGAATACCGCGCCCCTATACGGGGCCAAGGAGAACCCGCTCAACACCAACAAGCACCGAGACGGTCAATCGCAAAAGCCCGAGCATTTAGTCTCCCAAAGGAGTGAGAATAACCGACCAAAACCCCTCTAAACCGACGTGAGTTGAGGGAGCCCCAATTTCAATTTCTTACAAAAGTGGAAAGGAGGCCGGCGGGGGGAGGCGTTGAAGGCCAGAGAGTGTTCTTACAAAAGAACATGGCTTTGACAATACCCAAAAAATAGTGTTAATTAAGCATTAAATTAATACTCCATCCATTCCTTTTTTAGCGACTTTTTCAAATTACACACGTTTTTTTAAGGATGATACAAATTATATATTAAAAAATTTAAAATAATTATATAAAAATATATATATTCTATATAATATACTAAAACAGAGGCATGAAATGGACTCTGGTGCGATTCGCATACATGATATTTTCTAGATTAAAATGATGTTATTTTTTCATATGTGTTATTATCTTTTTGAGTCACATCAATTAATAAGTCAATATAGTTAGATAAACAAACTTATATTTTTAGATCAAATCATCTATACAATATAACCACTTCAGAGTTACCCACTTCAAGTTCAGACATGGGATAGATCCGGGAGTTAGGTTGTTTTTTTAGCAACGGCTCCCAATGTTTGCCTACTGTTAAAAAAAAAAAAAAAAAAAGAGTTCAGACATGGGATAGCTAGCTTTGATATATTTCCCAATATAGACGTGAATGTATAACGCACAACTTAATCATAGGTACATAAAATTAAAACCAGTGAGCTGGAGTAGTGAAGGATACAGCCTATAGGGCATGCAAAGGTAAAGAAAAGGACAGTTGTGGAATGGTGTGTAAAGTGGTGGTGGGCTATTTATACTTGAACATACAACACGCAACATGGATGTCCTAATGTCCAGCAAACATATATTAAACATATGGAGAAACCATATATATTTGCATTTATTTTTATATGGATGCTTCATTGGTATGCTCCACCATACATTCTTTCATCCATCATTATTATATACCTACCCTTCACCCTTTTTTTTTTTTTGGAGAGAAAGCCTTCAGCCTAATTAATCACAAAATTATATGTTTCGCCTCGGGTTTGTTGAAGACGTGATGAACTGAGTCAGGATTCGGGACTGGTCGAGGTCATTACAGTGTGTTTGGGTCGGGACTCCGTTTTCGGGAGGCGTTCATATGCTTCATTGATTTCATCTTCCCTACTCACAAGAGATAGAATTTTGCTGCACCGCTACGTACCTTGCATGCACTGTTCTAAAAAGCCCTTCAAGACCCGCCTAAACCCTTGGTTCTTGACTTGGTTCTTTGTCCGCTTTAGAACATTGTATGCATGTGGTGCGTGACTTGGTTCTTCATCTGCTTCTTTGACTTGATACTTTTCGTTTTGTCTAGGCTCCACTGTTATTGCACCTTTTATTTATATATGCTTTATATATGTTTTTCTTTGTATTGTGTCATGTCGAATAGTCCGTCTGCATATCTGTTGGCCTTTCGAGAATCCGGTAGTATGTTGCCTAATCTCTCGAATCTTTTCATGTATTAAAAAATTACAAAATTATACTATATTTTAATTTAATTATTTTCTTATACTTACAATGGCATCCACACACATCGCAAATCGAATTGTAGACTTGTAAATTGTAATGTACTACTCCGTATTATATTAATATTATTATATGGACAGTTATTTTTTTTTTTGTCAAATACACACGATCATTCACTGACTTTTAATGTTAGTGATTTTTTTTTTTTTGTCTAAAAATAGCATGTCGATACCGTTTTACCGATACGAGAAGCGGTATTGATAAGCTATTTTTAGATTAAAAAATAACACCAACCAAAAGTCGGTAAATTAAAACTCATCCAGCCAAAGTGGAGCATCACTTATTTGTTTTATGGAGAGGGCGGCCATGGGTGAAGTTCATATATATTGTGCAAATTGGGAAACAGGTAGGGTACCCAATGGGTTGATTTCATTTATGAAACAGGAGTTTTGGTAGGACCTGCTCCGGTTATTAGACCGTTGGGAGACTGTTCAACTCACCATCACTCTTATTTGTTTTATGGGGTGTCTAATTCAGCTCTTGTTTGACGAGCCAATTTAGGCCATATAGTATAATAATACTAAAATGTTAAAACATACAAGTTATGAAACATTGAAACCAATAACAAAAGTTAAAGGTACAAGAATTTTTTTTTTTTACTAGAATTACTGATTTAACAATAGCAAATGTTAAACATATAAGTAATGAAACCAATAAGAGTATTTTTTGGTATTTTGTTTTTGTTGGGAGAATGAAAGATGTGAAGAGATCAAAAGAGTCTCACATCGATAATATGAACAAAGAAGCTTTAGTATATATATAAGCTAGTGTGTTATTTCTCCTATCGCCAATTGGTTTTAGAATAGAACCCCACTCGGCTTGTGTGCTAGGCTATTAGCGCATGTGCAATGAGATGCTTTCGAAAGACGACCTAGTTGCACTTGCGGGTCGGGGACGTGTTGAGAAAATGAAAGATGTGAAGAGACCAAAAGAGTTCCACAGCGATAACATGAACAAAGAAGTCTTAGTATATAAGCTAGTTAGGGGTGTGCACCGGTTTGAACCGGACCTAAACCGGATAAAACCGGAACCGTAATATTAAATAATGACAACCGATAACCGGTCCGGAATTATTCCGGTTTTAAACCGAACCGGACCGGAAATACTCAAGTCAAACCGTAACCGAACCGGATTAACCGGTATTCCTTTTTTTTCCCTTTTTATTTCATTAATTACAGTTTTTGTTTGGGTAATGGAAACGTGAGCCGAGCTCACAACTTGTTTTTGCCTTGATCATTACAGTAAGTGTTTTACATATTTTTTCCCATTAATTATTACCATTTTCATTAATTACAGTCATTTAATGGATTTTTTTTTGGTGGAAATGAAATCATTTATTGTTAATACAACCTAGTTTACCAAGACTAAATAATTAAATACAATATGTATACTTACATTTATTTATGATTATATATTTGTGATGTTACGAAATATAGATTTTTAAGAAAATAATAAGTTTCGGTTGATTCCGGTTTTAGCCGGAAAACCGCCGGTTTTGATCGGAACCGGACCGGATCCGGAATTCATTGAAAATGTAAACCGAAAACCGGACCGGAAACTTTAATTCGGTTCCGGATCAGGTTTTACCGGTTCGGTTCCGGCCGGTTTTCCGGTTTAAACCGAAATATGCACAGCCCTAAAGCTAGTGGGTTATTCCTCCTATCGCCAATTGGTTTTAGGATGGAACCCCGCTCGACTTATGTGCTAGGCTAATAGCGCATGAGCGCACGTGTGCACACGACCCCCGATCCCGAGTCCTAACGGACTTTAGTAGTTTTAATTTAAGTAAATATTTTATTATTATTGCATTATGTGAAAAAGAGTTAATTATTTTCGGCTTGTGAAAATTCATATAAAGTATATAATATAAAGTTTTAGAATTATTTTATTATTATACGTAAAGATAATAATTTCACTTTTCTTTTATCTTTTCAACAGATATATACTTTTAAATTAAGGTATTATAATAATGAAATTAAATAAATAGATATATAGATATAAATATATATACAAAATGAAACCATTTTTTAACCGGGTCATAATCGGATTGATGTCATCAACCCTTAGGGTTGGAAATTATTGGGCGGGTTATGGGTGAAAATCATCATTAATCCAACACCCATGGCCACCCCGCTCCATCACCCGCATCCAACCCGTGCGGGTGATTATTGGATATCCAATAAGATGAACTAAACATTTTTATTTTCAAATATAAAAGGAAATATTTGTGTTAGACCATATACTAGCCTATCAAGTTCAATTTCAACAATACGTGAAAAATACACAACTTATCAAAGGGGTGGAATTTAGTACAAATTATTCAGTCGCTCTTCGGAAAAAAAAATTATTTAGTTTAGTGAGACAAAACTATGACATTTTAGTTTAACGACGATGTTTTTGTTAATTAAGACAACATTTTTTAGTTAAAAACAACGACATTTTTTTCTCCAAACGACAACTTTTTAGTTCAAAACCATGTCATTTTTTCTTTTTAAACGAACAAAATGGTGTCGCTTAGTCTATAACAACATTATTGTTTTTGTCCAAAAAGAGACTGTTTGAAACCTAAGGATTCATATCTAACTTGTTGTACTCTTCGCATGCAATAACGTGTAACAAGATATAAAAACTTCAACCTTGCAGAATTTCTTATCTAATTGTTGAATTTATTAATATAATTAACCTAGCTCTTGTTTTGAAACTCTCGAGCTGAATTACATTATCAAAAAGTTAATTAAGTAAAATATAAAAGACTTGTAGTTTATGAAAAGTCATTTCAAATAATTAATTTGTTTTAAATTTGTAAACATCCACAACTTTTTGCTAAGATATCAGATTAAGGTTTATAATATATCAAAATAAAGCTATCGGCGAGTAGAACAAATATAGGTGGCTCAACATATGAAAGGATGGGCGAATATATGCTCCCCTTTCCCCCAACCCCCGCCTATGGCTTAGACTTAGGTACTCCCTCCGTTCCAAAATACATGGGTTTTTAGTTTTCGCCACGCTTTTTAAGGAGTGAAAAACTATATGAAATATTATTTTTTTAATTAATTTTTTTATATAATTTGATACTTATTAGTAATAAGTATCAAATGATATAAAAAATTTGATTAAAAAAATAATATTTCATTGAGTTTTTCGCTTCTTAAAAAACGTGTCAAAAAAGAAAAGCCCATGTATTATGGAACGGAGGTAGTAGTATCTAAAGTCACCTGGCTTGTCAACTTGCTGCAAGAGCTCGGAGAACATAATCTTCATTCATTTTCATTAGAGAAATAACTATACAAAGATGGAGGATATCTTCAACCTATCTCTTATAATTTCTTCCTCCTGATTACACAATTCCTCAAATCTTTTGAAAACAATTAACTAAACTGATCTATTTAAATCTAATACTCCCTCTGTTAATTAAAACTTGTCGTTTACTATTCATGCACGCTTTTCTAGAATGATAAAAACTATATAAAATATTAATTTTTTTTAACATTTATTTTTATAAATACATACTTAATAGTAAGAACTATGAAATTATTTTTAAAAAATATTTAAAAAGTTAATATTTTATATAGTTTTTAACACCTCAAAAAGCGTGCGTGAATAGTAAAACGTCAAGTTTTAATTAACGGAGGGAGTATTGTACAACTACGTACCTAGCAATGGAATGAATTAGGGCATTCAATTTCTACATATTAGCACATCATATATTTATAGTTGCCATCTATAAGTACCTCAGGTCCTCAACCAACTAATTACAGAAGACAATACAATTATACAAATATAAAGGATCCCAATAGGATACCGATAGCGAATTTTATGTCGCGGTGTTCAATCTTCTCCGCTTCTGTCGAGGTTAATCTCATGAAGGACCACAATCAAGGCGACGATGAAAGCATAATCGACATTTGGTGACACCTTTACACCATATGTATCCTTGTCTAACACTAGACTCTCAACGGTAAGATGTGTGCGCATCTGTGATCCCAAACATATATATATATATAGACATGAAATAGCTGAGTAATGTGTATGAAATAGCTAAGTAATGCATTAACATATATATACCTGGGCAAGAATAATAGGAGTGGTTCCAAAGAAGACATTGCAACCGCTGCCAACAACCTTTTCTTCAATGTGAAAATCAGGAATTTCCTCCTTAGTTGGGTTGTTAGCTAAGAACACATCTAGTTTGGTTCTCATCTGTAAGATGGATGTTTTCTTCACTGTGAAGAGCATATCGTGAGATTTCGAACTCTCGCCTCTATACACACACCATCTTCTATGCGCCGATAATACCTGCTCCACATACATTCAACGCCATTCTAGCTATCAGTGTTCGTTCGGCGAGTTTTCGAAATGTTAAGGCAATGGAATATACCAAGGTAGCCTTTGGAGAAACTAGGTTATATATGGATTTGTATTGATTGATCAGAATCGGAGCTTGCTTGAGCAAAGGATCCGTTCTGACGAGTCCTCGGCTAGGGGTGTTATGTGAACACGAATAGCTCGAATTCGACTCGTACTCGCTCGATAAAAAAAAAACTCGACTTTGAACTTGTTTCATTTTCTAAACCAGCCAAGTATGAACACATTTTTAAACTCGGTCTAAAGCTCGGCTAGTTTGAATAATTAAACTCGAGTTTCTAAAATTTCATTTAAATTATTGTATAATAAGCAAGTAAAATTGCGCGCTAAAGTTATAAAAAAAAATCGACTCGAGCTCGTTCATTTCCTAAACGAGCCGAGTATGAGCCCACTTTAAAGCTCGAGTCAAAATTTAGGCTCGACTTGAGCTCGTTCCCTGTCCTAAATAAACTGAAAATGAACCAGCAATACTCGGCTCGTTTGACTCGAATAACAACTCTATTCTCCTGCAACATATACTCCAATTAATGAGTTTGTATTCCTACAATCTAAAATCCACCCAAACATATTTTTTTCAATTCTTGAGAGGTGCAATTCATGGGAATTCAATTCTCGGTGAGTTACTTTCCGAGAATTGCTAACGAGCCCTAAGAAGGAAGAAAAGGGAGGAAAAGGAAGTCGGAAAACCTTTTGACGGAGAGAGAGGATGGGGAAGCCGGTGGCGTCGAGGACGACACGGTTGTCGTGGATGCTAAAGACGGAGCCTTTCACCGTAAACATGCGATTCTCATTCACATCGGTGACATAAAACTCCCCTTCCCTCAGCCTGCTTAGCTTCTCCGTCACCAGCAGATCCGCCGCGTACGGCACCAGGAACTGCGGGCCCACCACCACCACCGGGCTGTCCATCTGCGCGAACATCGGAGCCGGCCCCGGCGCTGGCTGCGCCATGCACGGAGAAGGTGTTTCTTCCATGCCTCGATCGATCAATCAATCAGATTATTTTCTTCAACTAAAGAGCCCTTCTCTAATTAAATTGGGGATTTTATCATTCCAATTTTTCCCACACTAATTAATTGTCTGGCTCCCATAATTTCGCCTTTTTAAAGAAAACTAGTTGATCCATTTCCCAACTCATGTTCGACATTTCCTCTTCTTCTCTCATCTCTCTTTTTTAATATTAAAATTATGATAACAAAATCAAACTCTTTTTCGTCCCATACAACATTTATATTTATATTATTTTATAATCTTTCAACTCATATTCCACAAAGTTTATAAATTTCAGTCGATTTACAGAGTTGACAAGTTTGAATGTTCGACACACACACACATATATATATAGCACACATAAACACCTGTGTTACCCAGTGCTCACTACTTGTTTAGCGACGATGTTACAACATTCAATCTCTACCACTTCTGTCTGCGTTAATCTCATGAAGGACCACAATGAGGGCAACGATGAAAGCGTAATCCACATTTGGAGAAACCGTTACACCATACGTGTCCTTGTCGAACACAATGCTTTTCAAGCTATAGTGCCTATGCATCTGCGCATAAAAGTTCGCACAAATTCTATATCATGTGGATGCTCTAACAAACTAATTGGTGATGATTTGATGAAGAACTAAACAACATACCTGGGCAATAACAGTAGTAGTGTTCCCCAAGTAGATGGTGCACCCGCTCTCTAGAAACTTTCCATCAATGTGAAAATCAGGAACCTCTTCCTTGGTAGCTGGATTGTTTCCTAAAAACACATCTAGTTTGGTTCTGAACTGAAATATGGACGATTTCCTGGTCGTGAAAAGCATATCTTGATCATTTTTGCTCTCGCCTCTATAGACCTTCCATTTTCTGTGTGCCGAAAATACCTTTATCACACACATACATTCAACAACAGATCAGTAGAATGACGCAGGAGATTGCAGATAGCTTAAGAAATCATCCATGTACTTCTTAGCATTTTATTTTCTTTTTCACTCTAGTTGTTGTTCTTTGTCTGTATATCACTTGTTAGCATGTACAATTAGCTAGCTACCAATATCAGTGTTATGTTTGTAATCCTTGTAATAAGTTGTAAACAAGACATTGGTTTATTTGGTTTTGTAAGATGCACTAGAAACTAGCTAGGACAAGTTCTCTAAAGGCTCTACAGGACTTAGCCATTGCCATGGTCAAGGAAAAGCTCATTGGACCCATGGTTGCACCATGTTAAGGACCAATGGCTAGCCTTGATCTATAGGGTGAAGCTAAGTATGTATGATACCTTATAAGACATTGTTGGGTCCGTGTGTGTTTGATGCTTGCAGGCTTGAGCTCATACAGATTTGGGCCTATTCCATCTGGCCCAAATCTGAGCCCATTTCTCTTGGCTTTCTTCCGACCGTTGTAACCCTAGCCTATTTAAGCTCTCTTCTGGATACCTAAGAGAACTGTAGCATCGTTCTCATTCTCTCTGGTAAGCCAAGGGGCGACTGGGGTAGGGTTTGGGAGAAAACACTAGGGTTTGGCTTTTTGGCCACCTGACGTCGGCGATTCTCTTCAAGGGTGCTCTTCTGGGTTGATGCTACCAGCTGAGTGCCTGCTTGTTTGACGAAGAAGAAGAAGAATGGAGGGTTCTGCAAGGAGAAATCTCCCCTGAGATTTCTCGGTGTCCTTCACGGACGTTTTCTAACCCTATTCCTCGTTTATCTTCTTTGTCTTAGTTTGTTAGAATCGCGTCTTAGATCTAGTGCATCTGAAACCTTTGTAACCTGTCTTGAACCTTTGGATGCTTAGTGAAATTGGGTGAACCTCCCTCCCGAGGTTCCGCGGATATAGGAAAACCGAACCGCGTAAACAAAGCTTTGTGTCGCTCATTTATGCATGTTTATCGCTTTACTTGAGTTTATTGCGAGCTATTCAAAGTGAGAAACCCTAGATCGAACAATCAACATATAATTAAGGAACAAAACTAAATAGGATGGCATGGATTTATCTAGAGGACTCGAGGACATCAATCCTATCGCCCCCTTGCTTCCACCGCTGCTATGAAAATCCCATATTTAGTTTAAAATATGTCAATCTAGAAGAAGTTTGGATGAATCCGAGCTATGGACTCATAACTTACTTGCGAAAAGCTTTTCTAATTCACTTTGAAAAGATTTACCAAAAAGACCCTGAGAAAATTTAGATGCCTTCTGAGATTGTTCCAGTTAATTAAAGAGATGTGTTTTTCTAACAATATTGACTATTGAGTTCATGTTCTCCATCCAAATCGAATAGCTACTACTGAAACTACATCGATTACTCTCTGATCATTGGAACTAGTCATAGAGATAGGTAAAGCTCATAATTTTGACCGCCGATCGATCGAGAGCTCAATTTCATAGAACTCCATTATTTATGTCCAACTTTTATATCAATTAAGCACGAAATCAGAGGAAATTCTTGAAAAATTGAGAATCAAATCAAATCAAACAGCTAAACGAACGAAGGAGGAAGAGGAGGGAACCGAAGGGAAAACCTTTTGACGGAGACAGAGAAGGGGGACGCCGGCGGCGTCGAGGATGACGCGCTTGTCGTGGACGCTAAAGACGGAGCCTTTGACAGTAAACATAACATTACCGTTGACATCAGTGACGGTGAACTGGCCTTCCCTCAGAGTCATCAGCTTCTTGGTCACCACCAGATCCACCGGGTACGGAGCCAGAAACTGCGGCCCAACCACTACAACCGGGTTCTCAAGCGCCGCGAACGTCGGGGCTGGGGCCGGCGCCGGCTGCATCATGTACGGAGGAGGTGGTGGTTCTGCTGCCATTATTGCCGATAGAGGTGGTACTCCGTATTCGTATTTCGTAAATGGAGAGCGAGGTGTGGTGGGATATATTCCTTTTCTTATGGCGCTTTTCGTTTATCGATCGGTTCCATTTATGTTGACTTTCAATAAAAAAAAAATATAATATTATTATATGTGTGGATATGCATATGAAACTCTAGTTCTAGTCGGACACAAGATTGGTAATCCCTATCAATAGAGCTGTCCCGACCGCTCTCACACCCGATGAATTGCACGGCGTGAGTATATTGTATTGAAAGATCAATTTATTAACAACTTGCTAAGTAATTAACTTGGTCAACAAACTTTCTAGGTAAAGACTTTTCTTAATTGCGTGACCGCGTGAGTATGTTGTATTGGAAGACCAATTAATTTTGCTAATTAATTAACTTGGTCAACACTCAACAAACGGCTCTCCCTATCGATTTACAGGGTTCGAATCGGAGATCTTTGAGTACTATCCGCACGTCCTTTTCGGTTGAACTATTTCGAAATGGTTCATTTTAGATGATTCCGAAACCGAGGCAATAACAATACCAGACGACTCCGCATTGTGCAGTACGCACTTTAATCCCATATGGTCAAGACTCAAGAGGTATGAGTTTATTTAATGAAATTCAATTTGCGTATGATGTGCTATGCTAATTCATATATGTGCAATCATACTAATTCAACCTGTTATGTCTAAACTTGTATATTGTAAAGTTAGGTTTATGGGTGGCATGAGTACTTAGACTTTTGTTAACTTTAGGACTACTTGGGTGATGAAACAATATGCACCTAAATAACTTATGATATATGTGACATTGCTCTAAGGTTGCAAGAACCCCTAAATACTTTGGTGTTTAGGTTTGGATCACTTGGCCTATAAGAGTGATGACTATATATTATATGTGTTATGTGTGTGTATTGTTTCATCATAGAGTGGCTCAAATCAGGTTATATAGAATTGGGCCTATCTGTGTTGGGCCGGATCTACTTGCTTGGTTACTTCTGTATTGGGCCCTTCTTACTGTTGGAGAAGCTCTTGTAACCCTAGCTCAGCTAAGGGCTATATAAGCCTCCTCCGGTTACTGTAGCGCCTTGGAGCCTCATTTTGTAAAACCCTAGCAGAAAGAAAGAGAGAGGAAGAGAGAGCGACGACGATGACTCTGATGTGAGATTCTCCAAGGAAGACGGTGTTCAAGGGTGTCTCTGGTGTTTGACGACCCTATCTCCGTGAGGAACTTCTTCAAGTTCCTCGGTTGCATTTTCAGGGGGCCTTCCTATATCTCTTCTCCTCCTTTTCTGTATTCCAGGTTTGAGGTTCCTAGGTTACTAGTTTTTGTGCTTTGCCGCCATAGCCGAACTTGTAACTTGCTTCTGATGCTTAGTGGATACTGGGATCGGATCTCCCCTCTTGAGATCCCGCAAAGTAGGGTTTAACCCGAACTGCGTCAACAAATCTCGTGTTGTCTTTCTTTCGTTTTCGTTGTTTACTTGTGTGTGATGGCGATAAACGAACTTCAAATTGGTATCAGAGCTTGAGTTGGCTAGATCTGAGATTTGTGGTCTTCGACCTAGGGTTTCGGATCTAGAAATCGCTTTGAATACTGTTTGCTGCTTCGCTTCCGCTTGTTCTTTTGTTCTTCGTTTTTCACAAAAAAAAAAAATTTCTCAACACAGATTTGTGGGTTTTGCGAAACCCTAGATCTCCCTTCGATCCACATCTGTAGTTACTGTGTGTTCTGTCCTAGTTACTTGTGTGTTCTAGGGTTTCTTGTGTGTCTTCTTCTTGAACTTTTCCACACTCCGATTACTGACTGTGTGTTGTTCTACAAGTACAAAAATGTCGGATAATGGCATGAGAATCAAACCATTTGATGGTACCACTGATTTCTCTATATGGCAGCTCAAGCTTAAGGCCATACTCATTAAGGAAAAGTGTTGGAAGACAGTCCTGGGACAGTACCCAGAGGGAGCCACTGATGCTGTTAAGAAAGATTTGGATGACTCTGCTCATTCTGAGATCTTTATACGGCTTTCTGACGACGTGGCTCGTCAGGTTGTAAGTATTTCTAATCCTAAAGATCTATGGGATACTCTGGAAACTCTTTACCTGACAAAGTCCTTGCCTAGTCGTATTGCCATCTTGTGTCGTCTGTTTAACTTTTAAATGGACACAAATCAGTCTCTACAGTCAAATTTGTGTCGTCTGAAAATGAGGATAAATCTGCAGCATCATCTTCTAATTCTGATAAAAAGAACAGAAAGTGTCATTATTGTGGTATCTATGGTCATTATATTAAGGAATGTCATAAGAAACAAAGGGATGAAGCTGAGAAAAGTCACTACAAAAAAAAATGAAATTCGCCACCCTCGCTAGCTTCGGCAGGCGCTTGGCGTGGCAATTGGTACCCTTTTGCCACAGCATTAGCCACGGCAGGTGTGAAAAAGAAAAAATAGCCATTGATAGTAGCTTCGGCAAGGGTAGCCGTGGCTATTGAGTTAATTTTGCCACGCTGCCTAGCTTCGGCAGAGGTTTACCGTAGCAATTGGTAGACTTTTGCCAAGCTATAGCAACGGCTGTGTTGTTTATTTTGTTTAAAAAAAAAGGAATATTTTGTTTCTTAAATAAACCCTCCGTAAAAGAGAAGCAGCCACTCGATCTAAAATCTAACCTAAATTTCCAACGCCTCTCTCTCACGGGATCTCCATCACCATCGATCGGTCTTTTCCATCTCCCTCTCCCCTTGGATCTCAGATCTGTCCTCGTACTCTCTCTCTCTCTCACTGTGTCTGGAAGTCTGGAACTCTCTCGTTCCTCTCTCCGTCTCCCTCCCACACCAGGTCTCCGCCTCCTCTCTCATCTAGATCTGAGACGAGCTAACAACGGCGAAGGTCATAGAAGAACCGGATCTGAGAGCCCTCACATAACTTTTCACCCCTCTCGCGCCTCCATCGACCCCTCTGTTCACCCATAGATTCTTCGAGCTTTTGTTGACGAAGCTGGTTACCCCCTGGTTCTAGATCTGGGGTCGACCGTGTACGAAGACGGTGAGAAGAAGGAGAGCAGCAGCGAAAGCGAGGCCAAGGTGCACTATCTTTCGTTTTCGTATTTCGATTTGTTCTTTGTTCCGTCTAATTGAGTTCGGAGTTTGAAATTGTGTGTTTGTTTGATTATTGAAAGTTGTGGTTTGTAGGTTTTTAGGGTTAAAGCTGATTCGAAGAGAGATTAGTGAATTCGAATAGAGATTATTAAAAATAATTTATATAATTGAACTTGTAGGGCACGAGAGATTAGCGAATTCGAAGAGACAACTTGGTAGTCGAAATTAGCAAACTACTGGATTCCAAGAAGCTAAGGGGGAGAGATGAACTGTAATCAATTTCAAGACTCGGCAGTTTAATAGCTCCACCTCCAGTCCTCCACTCCATTTGTCCTCTGTTACTCTTGGGGTACATTCGAATGCAAATAATTTTGTGGCCTCTTCTCCCACAGGTAGTGTTCTTTCCAGTTTCCTCCAATTCTCTAAAGTTGCATTTGTAGACCTAATTCATTCAAACAATGAAATTGACAATGAATTGCTCGTGTGAATAACTGAATTCGTTTTTGTGACATTAAATTTACAGTGAATTTTAATTTCGAATGGGTGATGAATTAATAGAATTGAGAATTTTGGGGGAATTTTATGAATTAATTACTGAAGTGGAGTTTAATTTTACTTAGTTTAATATACATTGTTTGTTCTATAATGTAGATATGATCGAAATGGATTGGGTTTGGGATTTAGTAATATATTTTCAAGTTTTTACTTCGAATTGCTAGTTGTTGGTTGTCAACTACTGTACTTGTCATTATAGGTAATCAGAAAGAGGGAAAACAGAAGTACCCGTATTCTATTTGATTTTCTGTTTGGGGCATGCTTGAGTTTTATGGATTCATTTAGCTCCCCAAGATGCAATCAACTAGGTTGAATTCTTATGCGGTTTTTGAACTCTTTTAACTATGTTGAATCTGTTCTGCTTGCTTAGATATTCCCATACGTTGTTACTTCTATGCATCCTAACAATTTTTTGTTGGATGACTTTGAAGCATTCTAATGTTTGTACATCCAATGCAGCTTATTACCGTGGAGCTATGGGTATTCTGTTGTTGTATGATGTAGCAACTCTCAAACTAACTTATTGTTTGCTTCTGTTTATTTGATGCAGGTAGAAATAAATGGATAGATCTTCTCTAGAGGAACTAGATTAACAAGGGACGAGGCTAAAGTCAAGGTATTGACCATTGTTTGCACCCTTGCATCGCATCAAGTAAACAAAACATGAACCTTACATTTTACTTATGTTCTATAGGCTGCTGAGAAAGCACTTGCAAGTCTAAAATCCATGCTCATTTATTTAATTAAAAATTAAGAGTATATGTCTCTCCTTGGATTGGGAAATATGGTTTTGATTAGCTTGGATTTATTGGCATTCTTATGAAATCGGTTTTTCTTAAGTGATTTACTTATTAATTTCTGGTGTGAAGTCTCGGATTAAGCACTAAGGGATCTTGTCCCTATCTTCTTCCTTTGTTCATGTCCCTGTGTTCTTAAGTGATTTGCTTAAGTGATTTCCCATGTTTTCATGTCAAAATTCTGTATACTTTGGAGTTTCTTGTGCCTTAGCGTATGCCTTCAATGTTTTTATTTTAATAGCCAATACATGATTAATAATAATTTGATATTGAAACTACAGGGTAAGTGATGGTATTGTAGGTCTCTTATGTCATGTCGGCAACTTATTTCCCTTGCTGTTAAATCTTTAACAGAGGGGAATAATGTTTATGTGATGATTACTGCAAATGTTGGTTTAAGTGATCATAATGTTTGATATGATTATTGAGTTTTGATGTTAAAGTGTTATTCTCTCTCTATTCTTTGATGATGTTGTATTTGACTTGTACAGGTCTGCAATCCTGTTATAGTTGCTCGGTTGCTTAATGCAACCCTTGTTCTTCCCAAATTTATGTGTAGTAGTGTCCGGAAAGATGTGAGGTAGCTCTCTTTTAACTCTTTGCCTTTTCAGTTCTCACACTTGTTCCATTTCGTGACTTTTATTTTTAACAGGAAATTTGATTTTTTTATTTATTAGTAGAGATAGGAAATTTGATTGTTACATGTCAAAATTGCTTCTCTGTTTTGAAGTTTGTGGTGTTTTTTTTTTTGCCGATCTCTACTTTAATTAAATTGAGAATGTAGATCTTGGATTTAGTTATTGGCCATTTGTATCCATCTTTGTTGATTGAAATTCAGTATACATTTTAACTCAAAATAAAAAATAAAAATTCAGTATACATCTTCTGAGTCTTGATCCATCGATAAGAGTTTATCCTCTGTATTCTTTCAGTCTTCCCTTTTATATATATATATATATATATATATATATATATCCATCTTATGTTTTCTGTGAACTATTTAGTTAATTACTTTTCCATATTATTAAGAGTGCTTTAAATGGAAGATTGACTGCATATATATAATAATTCTTAGTCGATTCGGGGATATATGTTAGGAGGAGCAATTTCTCAGTTACTTGAAACCTCAAGTAAGAATATTGAAGGAGCTTTCTCAAGAGCTGAGATCATTGGATTTGGAGGTAATGTGCTTTCCTATGTTTAAGAAATGTGATTTCTGTCTTTGAGTTATGGTAGTGCTTGTTTATTACCTGATCAAATCATAGGACAATAAGCTCTTCGCTAATAATTGCTTTATATGCCATGTGTAAATTACAGGCTTAGTTACTACTCATTTGAATTAAGAAAGTTGCATGCATATAATGTACTTGTATATTTTATACTTTCATTTTTAACTTATTAGTGCCTTTGATAAATATATCTAATTAGTCTTTCAAATGATTCATTATTAATTCCACAACTGCTTTTGCACATCTTCAATGATTTCTTCTTATGACTTCCAATTGCTCTTGTAGTGATCAGTGGCTCTTGTCTTTTGAATAAGCGTACATTTCTCGTTTTTAGGAAAGTTAATATCAAGCATTAAGATGGAATTGAGCAGCAAAGATTACACAGAAAGAGTATGATGGGGTGTGTATGGATAATGAATTGCAATCTAAAAGTAGAAACAAGAAAATGATGTGATTGACCCTCTTACTAAAACTAGCATTTTCTTGATAAGGTTGGGTAAAATAATAGGGGAGCTTGACCCTCCTACTGAAATTCTATGAGTTAGATGAAATTGTCATGGTTAGTTTGAAAGCTCTTGGTATGTCGAGTTAGATGATGAACTGTGTCAACTCTTGTAGGGAGAGTTTTGTAAAAAAGGATATTCCGCTGATGGGGAAACTTGGGATTATTGTAAGTCATACTTTTCACTTTTCCTGGTTGATAATGATGCTGATCATGCTATTTTATTATATATGGATGGTTTCCTTTTTAACCTTGACAAGTATTATTAGCAATGCCTTTTAACTTGAGATTAAATTGGATGTGGAACTAGATGATTTTCTACTCGTGATAAGTTTCCCTTCCCCTTTTAATACATAAATTGGTAAGTTTCATAGATTGTCAAAGTGAAACTGAGTACAAGATTCACTCTAACTACAAGGGATGGCTATTTCCAATTCACTTGTGTTCTGGCTGCTTGTTTTAAATCTGTACATTCACTATTAACCTATTCGGCTTATTGGATGTTGAACTTTTTTGGACTTGTATATATTTCCAATTCATTTGTGATGTCTGGCCCAATCCTAAATTTTGCCCCTTGTATGTGTATTACACAGAGAGTTGGAGCAATGAGGCAAGAACTTGTGAAGTTGAAAAAGACAGCAGCCTAAGAAGATAATTGCCCGCTCTATGTTCGATTTTGATTGTTTTTATGCTCAAAAACACATTTTACATAAATTTACAAATAGAATTTCCGAGTGCTTCGCACACGGAATATCACTAGTAATTCTCAAGTGGCAATGCATGAAACTGGAAGCATTTGTGAATAATTTGTATTTTCTAGATCTCTCCTTGGACATTTTATTATATGTAAATTTTGTATAAATAATAAAATTTTATTATATATAAAATGTGTGTATTATTTAATTTTTTTAAAAAAATATTGGACTTTTTAGCCCGGGTCTGAAGAATCCGGGCTAAAAAGCAGGGTTTTTTTTTATTTTCCACCCACACTTTAGCTACGGCAGCTTGCCGTGGCAAATGTGGCGTCTCTTTCTTTAGGGGTTGCTTACCGTAGCGTAGCCGTAGCTAAATTTTTTTGCTACGGCTATTTGCCGAAGCTACAAAATTTTGCCACCCCAAAATTCGCCACCCCCCTATTTGCCGTAGCTTAGCCGAAGCTAAATGCCTTTTGCCACCCCTTGAAGGCCTTTTGCCACGGCTTTTTGCCGAAGCAAATTTCATTTTTTTTTGTAGTGAGTCAAACTCAATCTGTTGCTGTGCTTGAGTCTCATTATCCCTGTGAATTGCTTGTTGCTAGTGACTGCCATGCCTTTGATGATTCCTGGATCCTAGATTCAGGATTTACTGTGCACTCTACTCCTAACAAATCTGATTTCAGTTCATTGCAGGTGTTCAATGGGGGGTGAGGTCATGTTAGGTGATCACACCTCCCTTGAAATCAAAGGGGTTGGTAATGTGCCTCTATGTATGTTTGATGGTAAGGTCAGACTCCTCCAAAATGTTAAGTGGGTACCACAACTGAGGAGGAGACTGCTTTCTGAATCTGTTTTTGATGATATGGGATTTGATATAAAAATTAAAAATGGTGTTAGGGAGGTCATCAAAGATGGAACCACAATTATTAAAAGCATTAAAAAGGGATGGATGTACTTTGTACAGTCCTCACCTGAAGTTAATGTTGCTAGTAATAGTGGCTCCATGGATTTGCATCAAACTAAGTTGCTGCATAGTAGGCTAGGTCATATTGGAAATCATGGCATGCAATATTTGTTTAAACATGGCTTAATTGATCACAGACCTATGCATCTTGACTTCTGTGAGACATGTGTGTTTGGTAAAAAGGTTAAGCATGTTTTTGGTGTTTCTTCTTATGTTGTTGAAAGGCCTTTAGAATATATACATTCTGATTTGTGGGGGCCTGCACAAGTTGAAACCATTGGAGGTAAGAGATATTTTATTACCTTTGTTGATCATTATTCTAGGAAAGTTTGGCTTTATCTTTTGAGAACAAAAAATGAAGCATGTCAGACTTTTATAACCTGGAAAAATTTAGTTGAAAATCAAAATGTTAAGAAGATAAAATGTCTCAAAACTGACAATGGGCTTGAGTATTGCAATGCTGAATTTGATGATTTCTGTAAGCAACATGGCATTAAAAGACATCTTACTGTTCCTGGTACTCCACAACAAAATGGTACAACTGAGAGAATGAATAGAACATTGTTAGAAAAAGCTAGATGCATGCTTGTTAGTTCTGGTTTGAAACACTCTTTGTGGGGAGAGGCTGTTACAACAGCAGCCTATCTTATCAACAGATCCCCATCTTCTGTGGTGAAATTCAAAACACCATGGGAGATGTGGACTGGGAAGGTACCTAACATGACCTATCTTAGGCCTTTTGGTTGTGCAGCTTACCCTCATGTTTCACAGGGTAAGTTGCACCCAAGGGCTCAAAAAGGGGTCATGTTAGGCTACCCAGATGGTGTAAAAGGATATAAGATCCTCCTTATTCAGCCTCATGTCTATAAGGTTATCATCTCCAGGAGTGTAACATTCAATGAGTCTGAATTTCCTTTCAAAACGGTACAAACTCCTTCTCTTGAGCAGGTGAACACCAATGGAGATACTGAACAAGATGTCACACCACCTAGACACTTCTACAATCAGAATGACCTTCCACCAGTTGATGGTGAAGAAGAATTTGACATTGGAATATACAGTCCTGCAGCAGCTAGTCCAAATTCCTCTACTCAACCCCTCCAAGAGGGGACTGAACCCAATGAGAATGCTGAGCCTGCTGTGGCTCCTACAAATTCTCAAGATAAATCAAGTGAGGCAGAAAGCTCACATACTCAACAATTAAGGGAGGAAATTCAGCAAAGGGAGTTACATTCTAACCCTAGCTCTTCTTCTTCTACTCATGAATTTATTGTTGATGATGTATGTGATTCTGGTGTGATTTCTATACCTCAGCATGATAATTCTGACTATAAATTAACAAGAGATAGATCTCCTAGGGTGAGAATCCCAAACAAAAAATTTCTGAACAATATTGTTGAGTATTGCTTGCTTGCTTTTGAGATTGTTTTGCATCCTTTTGTGTCTGAGACTTATGAGCTTGCTGTTAAATGTGCTGAGTCTAAACACTGGTTTAAAGCTATGTGTGAAGATATTTCATCTATGACAGCTAATGAAACTTGGATTCTTGTTAAGAAACCTGAAAAAGCTAGAGTCATTCAGTGCAGATGGATCTATAAGTTGAAAGAGGGTGTTAATTCTAGTGAACCTCCTAGGTATAAAGCTAGACTTGTGGCTAAAGGGTTTACTAAAAAAGAGGGCATAGACTATAATGAAATATTTGCTCCAGTGGTTAAGTACAAAACTCTGAGATTGTTGCTTGCCATGGCTACTGTGTATGATTGGGAATTGGAACAAATGGATGTTAAGACTGCCTTTTTACATGGTGAACTGGATGAAACTATCTATATGTCTCAACCAAAAGGATTTGTAGATAAGCTTAAGCCTGAACATGTGTGTTTGTTGAAAAAATCTATTTATGGGTTAAAACAGTCACCTAGGCAGTGGAACCTGAAATTTGCTTCCTGCATGACTAAGCTTGGTTTCCACAGAAGTGAGTTTGATACATGTCTTTATTTCAAAGGTGTTGGTTCTAAGACTCCCTTATATGTACTCCTGTATGTTGATGATATACTTATTATTTCTAATTCTAAGATTCTCATTGCTGGAGTTAAAAGGGATCTAAAGATGCACTTTGATATGAAAGATCTAGGACAAGCTCAGAAAATTCTTGGTATTAAGATCAATAGAGACAGAAAAAGAAAACTTATGTGGTTGTCCCAATCTGAATATGTTCATAAAGTCTTGGATAGGTTTCAAATGACTAATTCTAAATCTGATGTGGTTCCTCTAGGAGGGCATTTAGAGTTGTCTAAGAAACAGTGCCCTACATCCCAATCTGAAATTTTAAAAATGAGCAAAGTGCCTTATGATGTTGCTGTTGGATCTGTCATGTATGCTATGCTTTGCACTAGGCCAGATCTTGCTTTTGCTATCAGTGTTTTGAGCAGATATATGTCTAATCCTGGTGAACCTCACTGGAATGCTATGAAATACTTGCTGAGATATCTTTGTGGCAATGAAAAGAAATGCTTGATGTATACTGAACACAGCTCTAGAAATGATTTGGTTGGATATGTAGATTCCGATTATGCTGGCAACAAAGATAATAGGAAATCTACTTCTGCTTATTATTTCACTTGGGCTGGCAATTGTGTGTCATGGAAATCTCAAAAGCAGTCAACTGTAGCTCTCTCTTCCACTGAAGCTGAATACATGGCTGCTACAGAAGCAGCCAAAGAAGCTATTTGGCTCAGAGGTCTCCTTGAGGAGATTGAGAGAAAGACTTATCTATTTGTGCAAAGATCTTCTTTATCATGAAAGAACTAAGCATATAGATGTCAGATTCCATTACATTAGGAAGAAGTTCAAACATAAAGCTCTTAATGTGTGCAAGATTAAGAGTGAATTGAATCCTTCTGATTTTGGCACCAAGGTTGTCACAGCTGACAAATTTGCTTACTGCAGGGATGCCCTGCACATTTGGGATGCCCCTTAGCACATGACACACACCATGGATCGAGGACGGACGGGAGATTCACACCAGGACCCTAAGGTGGCAGAAGCTGAAGTTCCAATTACAAGTTTAAGAGGGCAATTTGTTATGTCTAAACTTGTATATTGTAAAGTTAGGTTTATGGGTGGCATGAGCACTTAGACTTTTGTTAACTTTAGGACTCCTTGGGTGATGAAACAATATGCACCTAAGTAACTTATGATATATGTGACATTGCTCTAAGGTTTCAAGAACCCCTAAATACTTTGGTGTTTAGGTTTGGATCACTTGGCCTATAAGAGTGATGACTATATATTATATGTGTTATGTGTGTGTATTGTTTCATCATAGAGTGGCTCAAATCAGGTTATACAGAATTGGGCCTATCTGTGTTGGGCCGGATCTGCTTGCTTGGTTACTTCTGTATTGGGCCCTTCTTACCGTTGGAGAAGCTCTTGTAACCCTAGCTCAGTTGAGGGCTATATAAGCCTCCTCCGGTTACTGTAGCGCCTTGGAGCCTCATTTTGTAAAACCCTAGCAGAAAGAAAGAGAGAGGAAGATAGAGCGGCGATGATGACTCTGATGTGAGATTCTCCAAGGAAGACGATGTTCAAGGGTGTCTCTGGTGTTTGACGACCCTATCTCCGTGAGGAACTTCTTCAAGTTCCTCGGTTGCCTTTTCAGGGGGCCTTCCTATATCTCTTCTCCTCCTTTTCTGTATTACAGGTTTGAGGTTCCTAGGTTACTAGTTTTTGTGCTTTGCCGCCATAGCCGAACTTGTAACTTGCTTCTGATGCTTAGTGGATACTGGGATCGGATCTCCCCTCTTGAGATCCCGCAGAGTAGGGTTTAACCCGAACTGCGTCAACAAATCTCGTGTTGTCTTTCTTTCGTTTTCGTTGTTTACTTGTGTGTGATGGCGATAAACGAACTTCACAACCAATATATAGTAATTGCACCTTTGTTGAATTCTTTGGGGAAATTGAGATCTCTTACCTGTTTGATTAAATTTGCAATTTGATTTGGCTATTTTAGCTATTTTTCCCTTTTTCTCGCGGCCTTTCTTTTACATAATTATGCTTATGGCCCTTTCTGAACATCACTCCCGCCGCTGCATATCCAGCCTTGGCCACCGCCTACCTAGCCCTCCCAGGGACGCTCGTGCTCCGGCATCAGCTCCTCCCTAGCTCGGATCCACCCTCTTCGAGGTCACCCTTAACTTCATTCTCAGTAACTGTCCTCGGTCGTCGCCTTCCACGGCGCCGCCTCTCCCTCTCCATCACAAGGCATCCTCCTCCGTCGTGCTTCGTCCTCGCTCTTGCCTGAGTCGGGCTCCGCTTCCTCCGAGCTTCTCCCTTGCCGGTTCGGGCTATTGTCCTCTTCCGCCTGTACGTTACGGCCTCAGTCGTGAAGACCTAATTTAAGTCGGATGGCCGAAGACAACGGACGAAGCCAAGCCCCACACTAAAGCAAGAACCATAGGTCAACAGTACATCGGGATCCGATCATCCTGTGAGCAGTGAGGACAAAACTCTGGAGAAGCAATCAACCCAATCAATAAAGGAGACGTCACGATGCGCCCTGCTATGACCCCAATTACTTATCCCGATAAAGGTTGAATATCCAAAGTATGATTTACCTGGTCTATGACTAATTCTATTAGGTCACTTATACGCAACTTTTACTTATTATTTTTATTATAAATCATTGTTTCATTGATCTATTACACCGATATGGTAGATAATAATTTTCATATTTCCAATCCAATTGGATGGTCGGTTTATCACATCTTCTTAAGTAGATAAACTAATTCATCTCCCT
Organism: Persicaria tinctoria; assembly: GCA_037127255.1. Lineage (NCBI taxonomy): Eukaryota > Viridiplantae > Streptophyta > Magnoliopsida > Caryophyllales > Polygonaceae > Persicaria > Persicaria tinctoria. The sequence goes on from JBANSL010000008.1 coordinate 13,129,076, forward strand.
GCTGATCAAACACATCTAGATAGACATATCTTGATTGAGTTCATTTATTGAATCTCTAAAGTGGTTAAGTAATCTCAATCGAATTTATAATTTTCCATCAAGTGGGAAAACTATAATTTCAATCCTCGAAGTGATTGAATCCATCAAATTTGCAATATTTCCTAAAGCGGACAAACTAATCTTTGAAGTGATTGAATCAGTCAAATTTGTAATATCTCCTGAAGCGGGTAAACTAGTTTCAATCTATGAAACAATTGGACCAATCTATCCTCTAAAATGGATGTCCTTTTTACTTGTAATTTGTCCCTAAAGTGATAAGTTATCCCCACATCTTGAAGTAGTTTGATGATAACCTTATAAGTTTATATGTTTGATAATCGATTAAATGACAAATCCATCCCTCGAAGTGGATGAAATTAAAGAAATTGATATTATAAATCACTTGATGTGGTCGATAAATTTCATCCCCGTAGTGATGAAACAATAACTATATATCATCCCTGTAGCGATGAATAATGATTTTTTTTATTTTTTATATTTGTATATTATATTTTTATTATTCATCTCCTGAAATAGATACTATGTACCTGTTGCTCACATAAGAAGTACTTTGACTTTCCTTGCTTGATTAATTAAATTGATCCATAAGAATTTTAAAAGTTGAAGGCAGGGTGCATAGGATGGATATAATTATTTTTATATGATATGTGTTTTAAATAAACCATGATTAGAATTCATTAATATTTTGATTTGGTCATGGGTGGTGTCATGCGAGTGATTTGTCCACGGATCCGTACCAGGATATCGTGGTAAAACGAGACGTAACTTATTATAAGATAGAATTCTACTAGGCAGTGAGCCTGTCTATGTTAAGCTCAACTTTAAGGCTTGTGATTACTTGGACCAATTTCTTAATCTCGGTATATGTGATAGAGCTTGCAGTCACGTAAGCTTAAACTTTATAGATTTGAGTTAAGACTTTTGTGTCTCTTGATCATCAATGATTTTATTTTATGAGTTGATCTCATATATTAAATATGGATTATCGTGTTGGAATTGAGTGGCTATTTGCAAAATGACGTTATTATATCATATTATAAATCATGTCATAGTGCTAATGTGCTTTGATATATAAGAATTTGGAGCATCTCGATAAATCATGTACGATTGGGGGTGATGATGAATATAGATATGATTATTGGGTACATTGAACATATATTGGACGAATATACATGATAAATAATATCTAAATGGATTGATACATTGATTAGTTGATAAATAAATAACGTTATCATGCATCGATTAAAATATTAGTCTCATCTTTCAAAAGAAACAACTTGTTAAGGGTGTTTATGCCACAAGCATATGTGGTTTTATATTGACAATGATTATTTATATCATTAGTGTTAATAAAAGCTATCTATTGAATGAAGGAGCCTAAATGATCAAACACTTTTGATTATGTAAATTCTGCTATTTTTGGTTTGTTATTAGTTCAATTTGGCTATTTTAAGGTATATGGAATCTTTATTTTATTTATCTATTTGATTTTATTTGCATTTTATGTATATGTATATGTATATGCATTGGAAATGTTTCTTGAAGAAATAATTATGGGTAGATAAGGCCAATTTTATTCAACAAATGATGATTTGGGAGAAGAGTTTATGATGATTTGGGAGAAGAGTTTGAAGCCCTTGCTAAATTGTGTGAAATTGATAAAATTAGTTTTTGAGAGCTCGAAGACTCTTTATTTTGGGATCTTGTTCTTAATCTACTTGGGTATGATAGAACTCAAATAAATAGCTAGTTAAATGACTTATGGTTCATAACAACCTCTCTTATTGCCAGATGCAATATATATATTGTTATCTCTAGCAGAGGACATAAAGGGGATACGGTGCGCGCGACGGTTGTTAGGATATTGTTCATAATTTTGAAAATGATTGTAGATAATCATGTATGAGTTGAGTCCCACGTCAAGGAGAATGTGGAAGAACAAGTCAAAGATGATGGTTGACCTAATTTGCATTTGTAATCTCCCAAAACTGCGAATGGATCATCGTATAAAAATGTTATATTGGTTTGTAGCTTAGTCTCATTGATATGTGCCAAAAATGATATGGGAAACGGGAAACCTGAAGTTTTCGGAATGACATAACTGATAAATATTTGTATAAGGTTTAAAGTTTATACTTGGCATAATTAAACCTTATACATGGCTCCTGAAGAGCATCAAAATTAGTCATCGGAGAACTGTTAATATATTCAAGAAGAGCGTCAAAACACTCTAAAAGGAAAGAGTGAGGACCGATAAACTAGGATCGTAAAAGCCAATGGGAGGCTAATAATCACCAGAAGCAGTGGTTTTCCTATGGTTGAGGGTATCAAAAAGGAGATTCGACATAATAAATAGATTACCCATGTTTGCAATATGGATGTAATATGGAAACGTTATTAATGAAATTGATATGTTGGATATATGAGCATTGGGAAGCTGACAATTAAATCGACCAACTAAAGTCATTACTTATGAGACCAAGTGAAGCCTTCTCTATTCTACCGATTGCGTTCACTCAAACGACTTAGAAGGTGCCGATTTGTCTCTCTGTCGCATCTGTTCTTGCGGGACTAGGTAGCCTTGGGAAAATCTCACGTCCTCTTCGGTCAAATTGTAGGGGAATGTCTCTTATTTAGGAACCAATCCTGCACAGTGGTTTAATCTCTGAGGTGTTGATCATCTGGCCAATTGGTTATCCTCAAACCCCATATCATTACTTTGCTATTTTCTTTAATTGTTTCTGTTTCCACCAATTGAGTCAATTTCTTATCAATTCTGAATTGTGTTGCGAGCCTTTGTTGAAACGATCGAGTCTAGCATCCGTTCCCATTTCAAATAAACTCCGTCACATACAAAGTTGACAAGTTTATAAATTTCGGCCGATTTATAAACTCCGTCGCATACAAAGTTGACAAGTTTGAATGTTCGACGTATACATAGAGCACACATAAACATATATAGGTAATAGGTTGTATGTATATCCAACTTACAAGCGTGCGTGGATTACTTACATATATAGATATGATGGTAGCAAGTCTTCTTTAGCAACGACGTTACAACATTCAATCTTCACCATTTCTGTCTGCGTTAATCTCATGAAGGACCACAATCAGGGCAACGATGAAAGCGTAATCCACATTTGGAGGCACCGTTACACCATACGTGTCCTTGTCGAACACCATGCTTTGCAAGCTATGATGCCTGTGCATCTGCAATCCCAAGCATAAACGTTCACACAGATTCTATATCATGGGGTGGATGCTCGATCTAACAAACTTATTGCTGATGATTTGATGAAGAATTAAACAGCATACCTGGGCAATAACGTTAGTAGTGTTCCCCAAGTAGATGGTGCACCCGCTCTCATGAAACTTTCCATCAATGTGAAAATCAGGAACCTCTTCCTTGGTAGGATTGTTTGCTAAAAACACATCTAGTTTGGTTCTGAACTGTAATATGGACGATTTCCTGGCCGTGAAAAGCATATCTTGATCATTTGTGCTCTCGCCTCTATATATGTTCCATCTTTTGTGCGCCGATAATACCTTATCACACACATACATTCAACAGATCAGTAGAATGATGCAGGAGATTGCATCAGTACAGTTGCGAATTTACGATAGCTGAAGAAATCATCTATGTATTTCTTAGCATTTTATTTTCTTTTTCATTGTAGTGGTTGTTCTTTGACTGTATATCAATTCTTAGCAATATCAGCATAGGAACAAAAGTAAATATGATGGCACTGATTCATCTACAGAACTCTAGGATATCGATCCTATCACCCCCGGCTTCCACCGCTGCTATGAAAATCCCATATGTTTGATATGCCAAGGATTAATGTAGCTAGCTTAAAATTAAAATCTAGATGAAATTTTGGATGAAAATCAATGCATAGCAGCATAGATGAAATTGAGGACCAAGAACAATGGTGAATCCGGGCTATGGGCTCATAACTTACTTGCGAAAAGCTTTTCTAGATCACTTTGAAAAGCTTTACCAAACAGACCCTGGGAAAATTTAGATGCATCCTGAGATTGTTCCAATTAAGGAGATGTGTTTTTCTAACAATTGAGTTCATGTTCTGCATCCAAATCGAAGGGCAAACTTCACCATTTCTATATTTAAGTAGTGCTTCAACGTGTTCAAGCTACTACTGATTTGATGTACAGTTTATTCTCAAGAATTCCATCTGTTTCCAGCGACGACTTCTTGACTCGGTCGGTTCTTTTGTACTACTAATTTTGAATTGGTCACCACCTACTCACCTAGCTGGATCTGGTGCTATTTCAACCTTGTTTGGTTCCATCCGCCCCCCAAAACGACCGGAAACTACATCGATCTACTCTCTGATCATCGGAACTAGTCAATCGATCGAGAGCTCAATTTCGTAGTCTAGGGTTTAAAGCTCTGTTCTAAACTCGATTTATGTCCCAACTTTTACATCAACTAAGCACAAAATCAGAGGAAATTCTTGAAAAATTGAGAATCAAATCAAACGGAAGCAAGCAGCTAAACAATCAAACAAACGAAGGAGGAAGAGGAGGAACTGAAGGGAAAACCTTTTGACGGAGACAGAGAAGGGGGACGCCGGCGGCGTCGAGGATGACGCGCTTGTCGTGGACGCTAAAGACGGAGCCTTTGACAGTAAACATAACATTCCCGTTGACATCAGTGACGGTGAACTGGCCTTCTCTCAGCGTCATCAGCTTCTTGGTCACCACCAGATCCACCGGGTACGGAGCCAGAAACTGCGGCCCAACCACTACAACCGGGTTCTGAAGCGCGGCGAACGTCGGGGCCGGGGTCTGCGCCGGCTGCATCATGTACGGAGGAGGTGGTGGTGCTGCCATTTCTATAGCCGAGAGAGATTCGGGAAATGTAGAAACAAGCAAGTAGGAGGTATTCGTAATAGCGAGAGAGAGTCCTTTTCTTGTAGGCTTTTCGTTAATCGATCGGTTCCATCACGTTGACTTGTCAGCTTTAATCTCATTAATGGAGTACAGAAAAAGAATTACTGGCAAATTTTTCAATAAAATATTCCATGTTATGGAGAACAGGACAAGACGGATAGTGTTTTCCGATTCATTTTCTCTAACTATCTTGTCGACGTTTAACCCTGTTTTAGAGCACCCACAATGGGTGTTTTAAGCCCAAAGTAAGGAACCAATTAATAAAAAAATTGAAAAAGATGGGGGAGGGGTTTAGGAACGATTTGACATGTTTGTTACTAAAAAAACTTTAAAAACCGAAAGAGAAAGAAAAATGAGAGAGAGAGTGAAAGGAAAAAAAAGAGGTGGGTCGCGATAAAAAATAAAATAGGGTTTTAGAGATGTGGGTAAAAAAATGTATTGGGTTTTTTAAGGGGAGAGAAATATAAAAGGTGGAGTTAAGAAACCCGAGTGAGTTTCACGAATGCGGATGCTCTAACAAAGTATATGAAGGTTTATTTTATTTGATGTCAAGGTCTATATATTTTCCTGTTAAACTTAAATGTAAAAAGTTAGTTCAATGATGAGCCTCTCGTCTCTATCCTGACACGTTGATAATCCTATCTTGTCAAGGTATATTTTATTTGTTGTCAGGATATGTGTTTTTATGTTAAATGTGAAAAATTAGCTCAATAATGAGTCACTCCTCTTATACTTATACAAAACTTGGTCAAACATCCCACACTATCCCGAGATTGTTTTATGGTAATGTGATTGGATGTGATATGAAGACAAAATATGATATAAATTTCAATTTTGTAGAAAAACAAACCTAGCTATACAAGTTCTTTCACTTTAGGGCACAGATTGAATTGGTTAGGATGCTTGAGGGATTTTTCCAACATCCTCCTCGACGTGTGCTCCAATCTAACTCACCTTCATTTTCGTCTGCCTCTTTTGATCCGACGTACTAATGCCAACGCCATAGACCTTGATGACGCTCTTCCGCTAGCGTTGCCCATGTTACCGAGTGACAAAGGCAACCTCATGCACGGAGCCATATGCCACCGGGTGGCATTCAGTCATCAAGTCTCAATGAAGCATTAGTGCGGGTTCGGGTGAGGTGGGTGATGAACTAGTGAGTCGAACAACAATAAAACTATTCCATGTGGTTTTAACATTTTTTTGACATGACAGCAATATTGAGAAAATGTGGAAAGCGATTATGGGCATAAGTTGGAAAATGAACAGAGCAAAACAATCCTGCAACAGCAAATGAAATTGTCATCTCTTTTTTGGTCAAAATGAAACTGTCATCTCTGAAATCACCTTTGTGATGTTTAGTTTAGAACTTTAGATGTATTTAACTGATATCGAATGTATCGTCTCTGAAAATGTATTTAAATGTCTTTACGTTACTTCCTTGTGCACATATCAGCCTATATGGCAGTCCGTCGATGGATCTGTGGTTACACTACTGAGTTTGACGAGAGTACGTAACTGAAGTGCCCTCTTCCATTAGGCTACTATGGTTTGAGATACAACATGGTTCTTCTGGAACCCCACATAATGAAAACTGAGAATAGGTATAAAAGGGCAGGTGTGGGAAGAAGGCAGTCTTTCCATTGTAAGGGTGGGAGAGAGTGAAATGGAATTTACAATTTCGAAGTTCTGGCCGAGTTTCTTGCAGCAATGAAATCCTGCATTTTCTTGAACTGCTCCTTTGTCATCCCGTTGTAGTATTCGTGTCCCCTCTCCTGCAAAAAAAATCAAACAAAAACATACGAGTATATGACAAACCTATTAGCAACAAGATTTATTACACTTGTTTGTTACCAGAACTGATCCACATTTTTCAGCATGACAAGCTTTTGCTTTAGAAACAATTAAGGACAAAGAACCACTTCAAAAAAAAAATGTATTTTAACCACTTCAACATTAAGGACAAAGAACAACTGGTTGTAAAACAAATTAAAGAAAGTCAAGAAATTATCTGGTAACATAAACCAAGGACTTTGAAATCAATACCGCGCACTACCAATATACAAACAGAAGCAATAACAAACTTTGAACGTCAACATCTCTGCACTAAAGTAGGTTTACGTCAAAACAAGAGTAGCTTTGTGTCAAGGTTGATGGTTCATAGAACAACAGTAAAGAGCAAGAAGCAGGTGCAAGATTTATCGGGATGAACCTTCGATGGTTAGACAAAGATACACATGCATAAACTGATTCCACGAGGCCGGGGAGCTACTTTCAAGTTTTCTAATAAGCGAACCATGAAAAGGAATTTTAAGGGTCTAGTGAAGGAAAGGAGATCCAAGTAAATGGCACCGCATGTACAAAGTGACGAGTGACTAAGATCAAAGAAACTTAGGCATGAGATATTGTGGAAAAGAAACATAAACAAAAACTGTCCTACACTAACATATGACACTCCTTAGGCAGGTTACAAGGATATATTGATCCTGAAGTTTACCAGCCAACAAAGCATTAATGATTTTCATCTAAATCCTGATATTCTGTGATTTATGGAGTCCATATCAAAATGATTTGCGGTCCTTTTCAAGCAAAATGATTTGCAGTGGAATAAAGAGACTTCCGCCTAGTCTGATACGTATATCTTAAACTCCACATATTGAAAGCTAGAGGATCTTTAAGAACATTTCCGTCTGTTAAGATCGAGTGAGGCATTCTAATACACAAGGAGTAGCTCCCACATGTATAATGAAGACGACTTATAAACCACATAATATGATACTAGTATTAACTACTGAGTCAAGGTTAACTGAAGAGATGCCCTATCAGTTTGGCTTCTCTAATACTTTCATCAGATGGGTTATGGCTGCAGTAAGTACATCTTTGAGATGTATATCTCTGGCTGCAGTAAGCACATTTATTGGGAACAGACAGATTACTTCAAAGGGAAAAGATTCAATTACCCTGTCCGATTCCATTTGAAGTTGGCATGGAAAAGGTACCCAGAATATAAGAAGCTATTGGGACTATAGCTTCATTTCAGTGTTTGTGTGATCATCTGATTTCTGTTTTTAAAAATATTTTGTTGTAGAGAGCTCTTTTGTTTTATCAGAAGGATTTCCAATTTTTTTTATTCTTAAGAGTTGCATATTAATTAGCAGAAATCAGAACTATTTTCTCGTCGGAAGAATCAGGCTGATACTGAGAAGAGTAGTTTGTGTTCCCCATACGCTGGCCATGGATTTATAATCAAGCTGAAGTTGGAAAAAAAAAAAGCTTTTATCTTTAACTTGCAAAAGGTTGTTGCGAGTGTATTTATATCAGGAACGCAAATAAACCCCCAAATAACCCCAAGATTCTTGTTGTCATACGTATCCGGACAGCTTGAAATAAAATATATTCTTATGTAGGAACAGCCCAGCTGATCAATGCATGTTCAATGAATGTTCCCACTTACTCTTGTAATGATTTTTGTACTCTCAGCTACTGTTATTCAGAAATTCAGAATGCAGGTTCCAGAGGCCCTCTTGTAGAGCAGGAAGAGGTAAGCAAGGCAAAGGTGAAAGCAGCAAGGGAAATGGTCTCAGAGACAGTTTGATATAGAACAGAGCTTATATGGATAAAGTATAGGTTACATCTAGTTAAACATGCTAACAACATGGATCAGATGGTGAATTATGTGTATCTGAAGCAGGTAACTACTGTAAATGGCAGTTGAAAATGCCCACGAACCTGTATAAAAAGATGGGATGAAGTACGGACTTATGGGTAAAAATAAATAGGCTAGAAACATTGAGCAACATAGAGTTGTGTCTAGATATAAATGGCCTAAAGTTCAAGATGAGAAGATTTTTCAATTTCAACATAACAAAGATTATAGATGTGGAATCCTTGACCAGACTAAGACACTAACAATTTGTTTTTCTCCTATGTCATTATCCTTGATAACACTAAGACAGAAACCGTTTGTTTTTTTTCCTGCTTCATTAACTTCAAATGTCTTGAGCTATGAATGAGGACATAGCAGAAAACAATAATGTAGTTACCTGTCAAAGCATTATAGATGGAGCATATGATGGTAGGCTACTTAATTCTAACAGAAGACATCGATTGCAAATATATCACGGCTGCTATGACATACCTTTAGAATGGGAACATTAGTACACGACCTGACGGGGCTTTTACTAAAATCAGGAATGAACTATGCATTGGGTAAAATCCATTGTTAGGCAATGGTTACAAAGGATGTAAACTGAATTGAGGTTGTTTTTATTAGAACCAGGAATATAAGTACGTACAGGATAAAAGCCATTGTTGGGCAATTGTTAAATAGGATGTAACTAAATCTTACTAGTGGATAGTATAGATTCCTTTTACTTGTTGAACAATTCCAAGATTCTTTGTCCCTTCCATGAAGGTAAGCCCAAGTCAACTCAATTTAATTGGAGTTTGCCCTTGAAGACACCAAATACCTTAAGACTCTTTGGCCCTTCCATGATTATTTGTATTCGACTCGGAGGATCTTACTCGAATATTAAAAAAAATGGGAAAAACGCTTTAATAACATCATTACCTTAAGACACCAAATTCCCCTAAAATCTTACACTAGTTATGAAGAGTATAACCTGTGCAGTACAAGCCAGCTCTATGAATTAGTTGTCTTTTTTCCTTTAATTCTTGTTAGCTCTATCACCTCTATGATATAAATGGTTGTGCAAATGATGTTTTGCAAGAGAAATCACAAGAAGAACTATTGCAAAGATATAGCTAACAGAACCAAAGTTCCTTGAAATATATAATAGCAAGATTGGTACCTTTTCCAGCACAAGTGCATCTCCAAAATTGAGTTTGAGGCCATCATTAATCACAGATTTGTACCGTAAAACCAGATCATAACTATTTTTAATTATGGCATCCGCTATTTCACGGGCCTTACTCATCAACTCAGTCCCCTCAACCAAATGATTAACCAATCCCCACTTCTCTGCATTCTCTGCAGTCAAAGGCTTTGCAGTTAACGAGATCTCACGGGCTCTATTAGGACCTACTATGCGAGAAAGCTTCTGAGATAAACCCCATGAAGGAAATATTCCAAACCTGCACAACATGGTGAAGCACATAGAATTCAAGTGAATCAGACATACTTAAATATGTAAATACTCATTGAATAGCATCAGATACAAAATTAGGAAATTCAAAACTCACACTCCAAAGAATGGAAAGGAAAACTATAATTGGAACACTATAAAAAGGTGTCCCTTGAAATCAGTATTCAGCTGTTTGTTTCCACTTCAAACACCTGTTGTATCTAATCTAATGCTAAATTCACATCCACTTCCAAATCAAAAGAAGTGAATTTATTATTTATACTATCAAAGTAAATATGGATGCAATAGGAAAGATTACCAAATTGAAACAGTAAAGAGATGAAATTAACCTGAATCTGCTCAGCAAACTAATTCCAAACTGCTACGTACCAAATTAATCGGAGAAATGCAATCAACAAAGAGAGAAATAGGAGAAAGCCAAACCTAGCATGAGTATCGATAAATTTAGCTCCCTTAGAAGCAACGAGAATATCGCAAGCGAGGGCTATCTCGAAGCCAGCGGTGACGGCGAACCCCGCAATTGCGCCGATGATAGGTTTCCTACACCGCTCCATCTGAACCACAGGATCGGTCTCAAGATCCTTAACATCTCCCTTGAAAACGTCCTCGGCCGCAGTAAGATCAACGCCGGAGCAGAAGGCGCGGCCGGATCCGGACAGGATAATCACCTTGACGGAATCGTCGGCGTCCAAGCTCTTGAAGGCTCTGGCGAGGTCAACGATCATCGACCTAGTCAAGGAGTTGAGTGATTTTGGACGGTTGATGGTGATGTAGGCGATTCCGACGGGGTCCCGGCGGACGAGTATCAGATTTTCCGGCGAGGAGGCGTCCATTTAGGTAGTGGGGAAGATCAAATGGGAATAGTCTTGTTTGGAGTGAGATGGGCTGATTTCGATTTCACTGACTTTGAGCGCTGGTTGCCGGTGGGCCCACTTACTGACATATTCCCTCCGTTTTCTTTTAATTGATTTTTTACTATTAATGCACGTTTTTTAAGGTGTAAAAAACTAGTATATGAAATAATAAATTTTTAAAATATTTTTTTCAATAATCTCATACTTATTGGTGATAAGTATAATATTATTAAAAAAATATTATTAAAATATTAATATTTAATATAGTTTTTATTGTTCTAAAACTACGTGCATGACTTGAAAAAGTCACTTAAAAGGAAACGGATGGAGTACTTGATAATCTCCAGATTTTCCCTCCCGAGGAGAATAAATAGGAGGGAAATTTACAGAAAACCACCCGCTAAATGTAGCTCCTTACACTTAACCACCCGTTAAACAACAAATTCCAGAAAACCACCCATTAAATAGGTTTTGTTTTCAAATCACCACCTATTGTCTATTTTTATTAGGTTTTTGTCAAATATATATGATAATACATTATTTTAAGTTTTATATTTAACTTAAAATCTCAAATTCATATCAAAATATATTTGATTAAATTTTAAAAAAAATATTTTTTTTAAACTTGATGTATATATGAACAAATTTGTTCTATTTTATTCATAAAAATGGTTATAAATTTTTATATACTTCTTTTTAATCAAAATTAAAAATAAGTTTATAAATCATTAGCATTGTTTAAATTTAATAATTATTTTGATACTAATAATTAATTTCTCATTTTCTTTCATACTTGTAAACACCTACACTATATACTAAAAATGAAAAAAAATCTAAATATTTTTTTAATAATATTTTTCCAGGCTCAAAAATATTTTTTATTAAATGTATCTTTATTAAAATTTGTTTGACTTTTTAAATAAAAATTAAATAATATTTTCCACATTTAGAACATCCGCCCTTCAAATAAATTTAAAACTTGTACACGTTTTTTCCCCTAATATATTAAATTAATATAAGTGTTTACCCCTACAATAAATATAATTTAAATATATTGAAGTTTAAAGTTTAAGTATAAAATATTGAAATATACTATATTTAATGGAATTCTAATGGAATTATGTGGTGGGTGGTGATTTGAAAACAAAACTCATTTAATGAGTGGTTTTATGTAATTTTGTTTTTAGTGGGTGGTTAAGTGTAAAAGACTATATATAATGAGTGGTTTTCTGTAAATTTCTCTAAATAGGATTCACATCCTCTGTCCCCCTCTTTGACCTCGTCCCCCTCACAAACCTTAATTAAAAAAAGAAAGAAAACAAAAGCAAAAAATAAAAAATAGATTAAAACAATAAAAAATAAATGGAGTTTGTGAGAGAGGACAATAGAGGGAGACAGAAGATTCACACCCGAATAAATACTCCCTCAGTCCCTCCGTTATAAACGAATGGAGCGGGGACGGGGATGAAGAAATTAAACGGGGACGGGAGCCAAAGTGATTTCCAGCACGGGGACGGGAATAGTAGTCCCCACCCCGTGGGGATCCCCGATGGGAGTATGAAATTCTGTTTTTATTTAGATTTTATCTAAGTTTAAATAATTTTAAGCTTTTACCTTATAATTTACATTTATGAGATATTATATGTAATATTTATATCATATTTTTTTACATAACTTTAATAATATCTTATAGTTTTCTATTAAATGAGGGGAACCATGAGTTTTAAAGGGGGAACCCGAAGGGGAAACTCGTAGGGAATGCAAACGGAGAAAATTACGCGGGGACGGGGATGGAAACGGGGAACATTTTTTATCTCTGAACGCAGACGAGGACGGGCGGACTTTTTGCAAACGGGGACGGGGAGGGTACTCCCTGCCCCGAACCCACCCCGTTGCCATCTCTAGGGTGGACGCTCTCTCGTTTCGGTAAAACATGTTGTTTACTATTCACACGCTTTTTAGAGAATAAAAAAACTCTACATTATAAAATATCCATCTTACATAAAATTATTTTAATAAGTTGTACTTATTTATAACAACTACGAAATTGTTCACATAAGACAGATTCCTGTTGTATCACTGACCCGTGGTGCTACAATTCGATGGTGGTTGACTTTGTTTTTTGCTGACACCCTCAACTTGTTGGGATTAGATTTGCTTAAGTCATCATGTTGTAGAGTTTATTTTTACTTGTTGGATGCATCTTTTTCTGTATATTTAGGCGATTTTCATCTGCCGATTCATTGACCTCTCAAGGAATCAGGTGTCTAATCTCAAATTTTTACTAAAAAAAATTTTACATAAATAATGAACGATATATTTTACCGAACTGAAAGCCTCAAGAATTCACCAAAATTTAGCTTTAAATATATTGTACTGTATATCTCTATGTTGGGCTTGGGCTCTCGATTGTTAGGGATCTCATAAATCCGGTCATTAAATTTATAAGTCAACCACAAAAAATATGTATCCACATTAGGCATCCATCAGAATTAGGCTTGTTCTTAGAAATGTAAAATTGTCCACTGCCCACTCTTTATCCCCTTCCTTTTTATGTTCTATAGAACCGCGAGAGGGATCGAACTCGTGAAATAAAGGGTTACGACTCACGAGATATCATCTTTAAGATTATCGACAATAAGGGTATTTTTGTCATGGGAAATTCCACGTGACAGCTACGAGTTTGAAAGATTTTCGTATTTTCCACCATAATAATCTTAGAGACTAAGATCGAGTTCTTATAAAGGATAGGATCGATGAATTTCACAAATACGTTATCAACAAGCCAAAACTTACGTGCTTGACAATACAACATTACAACAATTTTTTTTATAAAGGTAAGAATTCGAAATATCAGACAACATCATTGTCTAGTAAATCGAGATACTGTTGCTCACGGACTAGTTCTTACTATAAAAGGGCTAAGAAAACAAACAACAATAATACAACATGGAAAATAACAGAAGTTGAGGGTTTCCACATACAAGATGCAAACGAAGAAGATGGAAACAGAGTGATCTTGCACAACTCAAAAACACAATTTTTATTCAGTAACAATTGTTTTTTAGACATGAATATGACTTTCTATGAGTGGGAGGCTTAGTGAAGTACTATATAATGGCAAGTTTAACTGATGCAGCTCTGTAATGGTCAAGACTCGCGCCCACGAGGATTGCATAACTGGCCTAAACAATAACAATATCTTCACATTTTGGAGTGTTCTGATTCTTCCAAACAATCAATTACACAGCGAATTCTGTTTACTTAACTAAGCAGCAAATTCCGCATCCATTTGGTTGTCACACTCTTCTCACTGGTAGCATGACTCCCTGCTTTGATCCGGACTCAAGCATCGCTTCCAAAATGGCAACATCTCTCACGCCTTCAACATAAGATAGCCGGGGCTCAGCCTGGTGGTTAGTCACTTTCTGCATTTAGAATTTCAATTGCAAGTGCAAAATTCTGTCAGTCAAGGAGTTCTGTTTACCGCCCCTTGAAAAAGAAGCTCGAATACCAGCTTCGGAAAACTACATAAGAGTTTCGGCACATAAAAGGTCCCACTGAACAGGTGGTAATCTTACAGTACCTTAAGGGAGACTTCTGAAATGTCATGTATAAAGGCTTTCAGTTCTTCGTTTACTCCGCAGAACGAATGGAATGAATTTGTGCATTTCCCCTCAGCATTGTAGCTGGAAACCTGTAACGGACATCAGATTAGGATGGTTTTCATACTAGGTAAAAAGAGCTATAAATGTGCATTAGAAAGTTAGTTATCAAGTTAGGAGTCAACGCATTAAAACTAACTGTTCTCTCTAAGAAATCTTCCAAAAGAAAAGATCATATTTTTTTATAATGTCCTTTTCAATAATATAAGAAAACTACACTAAGGAAAACAAGGCCATAAGCTAGGAAGATATATATTTATTTTTTCACATACCATGTATCCATGTCGTCCATCAACACTGGAACGTTCTACTTGTACAGTTCCATTCAAGCCCACTACTCGCCAAAATATCTACAGTACAACATCTCAAAAGTCACCAATAAATAGTAGATTAATATCGTTAAAATGAATCTAATTGTCTCATTATCACTTGCCTTGGGTGCTCTCGTGGATACTGACATCACAAAAACACCATGGCAGCCATTTTCAAACAGACTGTATGAAGTGTCTCACATGAGAACTCCATTAATAAAAATAAGATATTTTGGTCTAAGAGTACTTAAATCACATGTATTCTTCATAACTTACAATGTCGAGGAGATATTGTCTGGTGGAGGCAGGGTTACATCAACATGAGATGTCAAAGCTGATACAGAGGTCACCTCTCCAACAAGCTTATTATGAAAAATATGAAACATTAGCAAAATGGTATAACTCATACTAGCATACAGCAGCACCCTATTTCTAAAGGATGAAGCCTAGGGGATGAAAAAAAATGCAGCCAATTCCATCTCATTACTGTAATGGGTGTTAGTCATGTAAAATAGGTATTTATGAACATTAAGTACACAGTCTCATATCCTAGATCTTATACAACTTGTAGAGAAGTAATAGGTGTAAGTGGTAGTTATAGGAATACAAGAGGCAAGTCAGATCTGAGTAAAATGTGTAGTTTCATCAATGTAGTTCTACAGCCACAGTAGGAAAAAGTGTGTCAATATATTGGAAGTAAACATGTTTGAAATACACTTACCATCCTCAATCCTGCAATCATGTGCACTCCCATATCCAAAATGAAACCTCCCTGCCACAGCAATATGCAGAAGAAGCACATATGATGTGGACCATGTCTCAAAGAATTATCAGAATTACAAAATTCACAAGTAACATTGCTTACAGTGAAGTTTCTCCTCCAGCCACTCGAGAAATAAGGATTAGAACTATTCATTGATCCTTCCACAATAACTTGAACACTCATCAAATTTCCCAAATCAGCCACCAGTTTCTTGCCCTGTAAAACCACCAGATTTTCATTGTGAAGCTTTTAACGATAAATATAAAAGCGAGATGAGGATTCCAACCTCAACAAATGCAGGCTCAAACCGATAATTTTCTGCCACAGCCCAAATTGGTGAGCCACTAATACCAGCAGATATGGATTTGTAGGATAGCAGTGCAGCTTCGGCCTCATCAATGTCTGCACAGAAGAAGTGGATAGAAAATATGCTAAAAATATTTGGGAAAATAATTCAAAATATTGGACATAAACCAAAACTTCAACTGAAAAAATGATCCGTATAATTTATGGTTTATAAGTTAACAATGTGTATTATTTTAGTAGTTTTTAAAATTGGAATTATTTTTTGGTCTTTGCATTTTTATATTTGAGATGTGAACAGGGAAGGCAGAATGCAGTGAAAATTTATTTTGACAATGAAACTTCTTGAGTAGGAGATAAACTTTGAGATAGGATAGGATGGCAATGGATTGTCACCTGATTCTCTAATACAATCCACCCACTCAACCCAACTAGTCACCGAGCAATGCATCCACTTCTACCCAAAACCCTCCACTCATGGGCTCATGGCTGAATCTCCTGGGTCTAGTAAATTATTGGCTGCCTTACATTATGTTTCTTGTACTCTAATGTACAACATTGAGCTTTCATAATAAAAAAAACTGGGTAAACCACACAAAACCATCCTTTATAATTAAAATTCCATAAAGCATCTCTTTATCCAACATTGCTAGCAAAATATCCTTTGTTTTTGGCAAAGCAAACAGCAAGACACTGTAAACTATTTACCATTTTATATCACACTCATGTTTTTATGGGCACAATATATTTATATATTGGCTTTTAATTGTAAGGGCTGAAGTAACCTGTCATATATTACAGTCATGTTTTTCTCCAGACCTGTTAGGCTTTCAACCTCTTTTCGGGTGATTTGGGTTCTGCTCAGGTGAAATTGTTATCCCTAATTTAAGACGATAAATTTTCAAAGCACAATAAAAGCATCTAGAATGGGAAAAAAATATATAGAAGTTACGCACTAGCAGCCGCTGGTTTCTCTGTTCATCCAAAATGATCCCATGGAAGTGTCCATGCAAGAAGAGAAAGAAGCAAATAAGTACTTCGCGTAAAAGGTAGAGAATTCATATATGAAAATAAAAGCAACTGAACACACTCTTGGAAGAATAGTTCAATGACAGGGAAGAAACTTCAGCAACCTAGTAGCTGATGCTTAATTGTAGCTTTTTTGTATACTTGACAATGTTTAGGAATCTCTTTGAAGGCGGAACATTCATTCAATTAATGAGGTAAATATCAAAAATCACCTTGAATAACATGCTTTCCTGCCTTAAGTAGCTTCAGTGACATGTCCACCTGTACCAGATGAAATATTTTAGACAAGACTAAAATGCAGATCAACGCATTCCATTAAATCCCTCCAAGATAGCCTAGTAGCATACTCATGAGTCATGTGTCATGTACATGGAATTTCTGGACGACAAGTTCAAATGATCATACTATATTAAAAGGGGTTTTCTACTTCAGCGGAGGGTGGTGACTTATCTGTAAGAAGCTTACTCAATATTGAAGGGTTTATTCTCATTCTCAAGCCCTATGTAAAAGATCTCTTTACCCCTAATCTGAATTGACCAATGCATACCTAAATCTCCAAGTTAAAACTTGATTATGAGTTCTCACAAGCAAGTTCAAGGTTAATAGCAAAAAGTACGAGAGATCAGATAGAATGTAAAATTGAACTAGTTCACATCGTACAAATAAAGATCGGTTTGGAATAAGGAAAGATAGAGATCAGAAAAACCTGAATCTGGCCAGCAAGAACAACAGCAACTGCAATAATGGAAGGATCTCGAATAATCTCTTCAAGGCCTTCATCTCCCCATTTTGATTCCACTCCTGGAAACGTCTTCCGAGCAACATCAACCGCAGATGTCGCTGAGTCCTGATTACCACGGAATGTACTTCGATTTAGCAACCAAATCCGAAACCCTAGAGTGTCACAGAAGAGGTAAAAACGTGGATTAGCAAAGGAAACGTACTCGGGAGCGACTCCAGATGGATTTAACAGCGACAAGATCGGAGATCTCAGATAATCTGGGGATGTATTGAGTCTTGACAAAAATGCCAGCTCCGATAATTGAAATTTGAGGTTTTGCCATATGAACGCTAAATTGTCTCAAGGAGTAAATTGCAATCTATGATTTTTGCAATTTGCAACTACGCGGGAGATTGGAAGACGATTGGATTGGAGGCAGGCGAGCGATGAGAGTGGATATCCTCTGGGCCACACTAAACTCTCCAACAATAAGTTCAATAACTATGAATTAACAAAACCCTCTTGCTCCAATAGGTGAAAAATTGCTCAACTTGGCGCTCCTCGGCCAAGGTGTAAACCATGGTGACAGTTCGCACAGGGAGGGCGGTTATTCGAGCCGAACGTTGCTCGTTCATATTTTCATTTAAAATATCAACGAGCTTTAACCGAGTCTAAATTTTAACTCGAGCTTTAAGAATGTGCTCATAATCGACTCGTTTAAGAAATGACCGATTCGAGCTTTAATTAGTTCTACTTGCTCATTATACAGCAACTCAAACAAAACTTTAGAAATTCCATAAAATTCGAGCTATTTGAGTTTAATTCGAACGAATCGGGCTTTTGCCCGAACTTGAAAATGTGCTCATGCTCGGCTCATTTAGAAAAATGAACAAACTCGAGTCAATTTTTTGTCGAACGAGTACGGGTCGATTTCAATTTACTCGTATTCACATAACACACCTAGTCTCTTGCTCCAAATGGACCAAACGTCACCGGTGACCGGTTGAACTAAGCCCGCGCAGGCATGGATTAATAAACCCGCCCAAATGAACCCGAGTAAATAGAAACATAGTAAATCTTGTTACTGGTTGGTGGAAAGAAGAAAAGCATGGTACGAAAGAAATAATGGATCATTCAAAGAGCCCTACTTATCTAACTCACTCGTATCCAACATATATGTTATTTTATCTCCTCCTCTCTCTATATATTTCTCAAAGCACATTCATTTAGTGTTTCATAAGAACATCGTCTTTGTTCTATCAACTGATGGATCCTAATAGTCCTCAAACAAGCGATGGACAAAGGTAATACACATCATAACACTTTAGCGTGGATCTTATGGTCGAGTTGGGTCTGTCGTATACACGAATCAAGATCTTCCTTCTTCTTGTTGTTGTTGTTTTAGTGTGTAAAGTGTTATGCCTAACTAATATGCATCTCTATGAATCCAGGCTTAAGGGAAAGGTGGTGGTGATAACGGGCGGTGCAAGGGGGATAGGGGAGGCGACAGCCAAGTTGTTTGCACTAAACGGAGCACACGTGGTGGTGGCGGATATACTCGATGAGCAGGGGTTGAGGTTGGCGAATTCGATAGGAGGCCTCTTTGTCCACTGCGACGTGTCGATAGAATCTGATGTGGAAAAGGCTGTGATCTTGGCTTTACAATGGAAGGGGAGGCTAGATGTTATGTTCAACAATGCAGGCATCTCAGGGCCCGACGGCAGCATCACCAAGCTTGAGATGGATAAGGTTATGTCTCTTCTTGCTGTCAATGTGCACGGGATGGTGCACGGAATTAAGCACGCCGCTAGAGCCATGATCGAAGGGCAAAATCGCGGGTGCATAATCTGCACGTCAAGCTCCGCGGCCATAATGGGAGGACTAGCATCGCATGCTTACACCATGTCGAAAGAGGCGATCCTTGGCCTAATGAGGAGCTCAGCCTGTGAGCTCGGTAAGCATGGGATCCGAGTGAACTGCATTTCGCCCCATGGGGTTCCATCTGAGATGCTTGTCGATGCCTACAGACGGTTGGTAGGAAACCCAGACGTGACCCAGAACGAAGTTGCGAAAATAGTCGGGGAAAGAGGTAGCCTGTTGAGAGGCAGAGGCGGGAGGCTTGAAGATATAGCTAGGGTTGCTCTTTTCTTAGCTAGTGATGACGACGCCGGCTTCATAACTGGCCATAATCTGGTGGTTGACGGTGGCTATACTTCTGGAAGTACCACTTTGAGCTCCCTCATCTACCAATAATTCAAACTGAACAATACTCAATTGGATCGATCAATGTTACAGGAAATATTACATAATCGCCGTTTACCAATGCTTCTAAAACCCTGTTGGGGACTAATCCATTCTCAAGGGCCAGGCAGCATAAATCAAACTAGCTTCTTACCGTTACTATTCGAAATGTAGTCGCAATAAAGTGGCACCAAAGGACCATCATTTCCCTTTTTGCACACAAGAATCAATGGCATTCGCATCTCTGTGGAGTTCTGTATTTACTTACAATGGAATTCTGTGGACTGACTTCTGTGCAGTTCCTTTCGGTCTGTGATGACACCTTGAATACAAGATGGTTGATCATGTCTTCGCTTACAAATCAATTCATCACTCGGTAACTCACAGTATCAAAAAATCATCAGCAATGAATCGCTGCAAGAACCTGTGGGAGCATCATCTTTTTGCACCCATCTTCTGGCTAGCCGGCTGACTCCAGCCCAAGTTGCATTGTGTGCCCACTTGACTGGCCACAATCATCTGGGAGGCAACGAATGAATCATCTGCACCATCCGAGTACTTTAAAAGTCGGTTTTTTCCAAGCAGATAATTTCCTCATGTATTCATTGCTTATGGAAGCACCAAACATGGGCAAAATATTTTTGGCTACTGCTCTTTTTGTATAACATCCACTGAGCCAGATCGGGCTGCTTGGAACTGAGCAGCATACTGTCTCGCCAAATCCTTTAGCTTCTCAAGCAGTTCCTGAAACGAAGGCCTGAGCTGTGGCTCGCTGAAAATGAAAGAATAAAATAAATTTAATGATTCACCTAAAATCTCCAGCAGAAGCTCTAGATACCATAATGCATGCCTATAATGCAGTTGAAAGAGAGAATTATGAGTGATTTGAGTACCAATCTGAGTCATATTCACCGTATCAAAAACACCTGGATAAATCACCTAATGATGGAGAGCTGGCTATAAAAACTCGACCCTGCCAAAATCTTTTTGATTTTGGGGAAGAACAAAAGTTGTTTGAATCCCAAAACCATAAATAAACCGAACCTGAACACCCTCTCGACTAATCAGGCTATAGTAATGAAAATAGCATATATCATTATCATCAAATAGACATGATATCCTAAATCTAAAGTAGAACCCAACCCATTGAACGCAATTGACACGAAAAGTTAAATAACGTATGTATCCTATAAACTAGTGTAGTGCTCTTGTACTTTGTACTGGTTTATAATTATAGGAATTTTCTAATGTGTGCCCAAAACCCAAAAAATAAGAATATTCCTTTAGAAAAGTGTTCTTTCCCTTTATTTCGATGCATTAGCCTCTAGGGTCAATGCATTAAACTAGGGCTTCTTTCCTTTGTTGGGTTCTTAACCTATTCCCTTGCGGCATAGATTAGAAAAAACGTATAATCTTGCAAATCTTTTTTATATATGATTTTTTCTTTTATCAAGGGATACTTTTGGAGGGGAATTTTTTTTTTTTCAAGACACAACTCAACCATAAGTTGATACGTAAGATGTTAGGCATCAATTTCAGTAAAAGTATATATATTAGACAAAACGATGTTTTGATGATCTGTTCAGCTAACATTGTTATGCATAAAACATAGCAGCAAGAAGATATTTGGGAACTTGGGACACTACAAGGACTGCTGTAAAACACTTCTTATTTCAAGAGTGACCAAACAAATAAATGATGACATCAAAGAATAGCTCATCATGACATGAGTGCATAACAATGATAAAGCAGCATAATGACTAAACAATTCATCAAGTTAGATTATCATCAGTTACCGCCATTAGGATATGGAAAGAAACTTCAGCCTTACAATTGGACAACTGGATTATACCATACCAAAGGAAGGGTAACATAAAGAAAGTAGAAAAATCCTTCGATGTCATAACATCTGACATTTCAATGTTTGACATTTATAGAAACTGGATTGAAGACCCAAAATGACTATCTTTTTGAAAAAAAATAAATTAAATACATTCTCATGATTAAGAATTAACAACAAATCTCATCAAGAAAACTTGATTATCAAGATTTTTATCTTGCACTAGTCTTCCAGGTTTTAAAAATTTCTTTACTTGTGAAAACTGCATCCAGAATTTCATTTTCATTATAAATAGGGGTGTTTTGGATCTGTTACTCATTTTCTTCAAGGGAAAATTTATAATTGTAAACATTCAAGGAAACTGGTTCAAAACGTTCAAAATCTCCAGGTACCTAACAAAATTTTATAAAAAGAATAGAAATAAAGAAAACAATTGGGGTCCTTTCTTAGGGTTGAGGACGCTTGTTTACTAAGCACTCCCAAATGGAAAAAATGTATGAACATTTGTGGGGTAAAATGGACACAATATGAATTAAATAGCAACAGAAGCAAATCAAGCAAGCACCTTTGCCAGCAGTTTTCAATTATAGACGCCCACTTTGGATCTACATCACTTGGAATGTCAAGTCTTTGGTTCATAAATCCAACGGCCCCAATAACCTGTAGAAGTCATAAAGGAGGACTAGTCAAGCTACACCATACTTGCATGCATACAATAATAAGTTTACTCCAAGCAATGCACTCATTAGTTATTACCCTACCTAAAGCAAAAGCCAAAAGCTCTACACAAAGAAAAAAGGCTTTGATTGCAATCTGAATCTGATAACTACAAAATTACACATCCAAACAAGCTCCAAATAACATGTTCAGACAAATATTTGAAGGTGAAAAGCATCCTAGTATGAAAGAATTTAACCCATCTTATGGATTTAAAAGCAAAGGATCATTATAGTGAGAATATTTGCTTTCAGCTGTCAAGACTATATATTCAATTAGAACCAGTTGTACTTGGGTACCAATTTGGTTTGCATGGTAGGGCTGTCTTGTTGAATTTTCAATTTGGTTTCTTCACCTGAGAAACTTTCTGCTTTACAGAGCAATACTATAGATGAGAGTTCAATTACAAAGAAACAATTTCAATTCAAGATTTTTCCAATAACTAACCTATTTTGAGTGTCTTACGGTAAATGTTTAACCTAAAAGTACAACTTTATTAATTTGAATAAGAAAGGACTCAAAACTACACTATTCCACTTTATTTATCACTAGCAAACTTGCATTCTTTTATAGCACTAGGAGCGAAATCTATTAGACCCTCAGCAGTATAGGAATAATGCTACTGATCAACAATAGTAAAAAAGTATAGTGAAAGGAAATTTCCCCTCCTCTTTACTAAGCCTGCTATAGCCTCAAATTCTAACAATATCAGGATGTTCCTCTTTCGTAAGGAAACCCTTTGACACATGTCATATGGAATTAGTAGTTTTTTGGTGGTAAACTAGTAGCTTTAGCCGTATACTACCGGTTAGAAGATTTCTCTTCTAGTGGTATAAAAAAAAATGTGAGTTGTGTAGTTTTTGGTAATTAACCATGGGATTGAATAAGCTACAATTTTTAAGTGGGTCTAAAGATAGGAATCCAGATATAACTAGATTACCTGCATTGAGTTGAGATATTCCCAAGGGATCTTCTCCGTAGCAAGTTCCCACAAAATGACTCCAAAGCTATATATATCTGACCTAAAGAATCCCATAAAAGCTGCTGTTAGAATCTTTTCAAATATTGTTGTCCAGGCATATAAATTAATGATAGAACCTAGTATATACATGAGAATAGACAAATATAAATTCACAAGTTGAAGACAACATCTATACTAAATGGCTAGAACATACTTCTCATCTGAAGGTTCATTCCGTAGTACCTCAGGTGCCATCCACTGTGGCTGCAAAGTGAAAAATAAATAAATAAATCTCTCTACAGCGAAATCTGTCATATGTAAAGTTTAAAATAAAATAAAAAAGCTATGAGAGACCAGTAATATCCAAGAACGGTCAACAATGAAAACATACAGTGCCTTTCCCTGTCTTTGTCGTAAGGTATGTCTCATGTTTAATGCGTGAAAGACCAAAATCAGCAACCTGTTGGTTAACGTAATTTATTTTAATATAAATCTTATACTTAACTGAAAGACACCTTATATATCAAGAGAAATAAATTCTGAGAACAAAGCAGACCTTGACAGTCCAATTCTTATCAACAAGCAAATTCGAAGACTTTAAATCACGATGAATGACAGGTGGACTGCAATGATGAAGATAATTCATGCCTCTTGCCTGAAATCCAAATGATCATATGGATCTTACAAAGAGGTAACAGGTAAAAGAGATACAGAAACAGAATCACTAGTCAAAAACTGAGACACTTACTATATCTAAGGCCATGTGAATTCGACGTCTCCAATCGAGCTTAGATGTATTCCTTTGCAATAACCGGAATAAGCTTCCTCTAAAATAAATGAGATAAAGAAGATAGGAAAATACACTAAGATAAACTCGTTTTATGCTACGTTAAATATATATCAATGTAACCAAAATGAATGTTCAAAATTCAAGGATAAGAATAAACCTAGGGAGAAATTCTGTAACAATGCAAAGACGCTGAGGTGAGGTTACTGCACCCATAAACAGTAGAATATTTGGATGTCGAAGCCGCTTCATGAGAGACACCTTCATGAAAGAAGAAGAGATATATCAGCCTGAGTAAAAATACACAATTTTGGGTTCAATGGCTCAAGCCATGAACCAACCTCAGTAAGAGGTAACAGATAAGCTAAAGTTATCCATCCCCCATACAGTTCCCAAGATAAAACATGGCTAAAAGCTTATCGAAAACAATAATATTGGAAAAATAAGAATACAATCAAATTTATTCCCAGGGGGAGGGGTAACCCAATAAGAAAAGCAATCATGTATGAATTAAACTTAACTCATGGAAAACGTAAAAAGTACCTCTTGTCTAAAAGAAAAGATGGCTTCTTCAGTGTATTCTTGTTTAGAGAAAACTTTGACTGCAACATCCTGGAAAAAAAGAGCCATTGCCATTGTTTAATAAAGCATCAAAATGTCAAATAATGAGCCACACATCTATGTATTTATAGATCTTTATCAAACATAAAGCAGTTGCTGCCACCTGTCAGATGAGAATTAGAAAAAGACCTCAGCACTAAACCATAGATGAGATAAAGGGACGCACAAGATAACAAAGCAATGATTTGATAGCCAATGACAGAAATGTCTAATCCGCCATCAACTCCATTAAACCACCAATCATCCAAATTTGATTCTCTTTTAGGACTATTTATGCTCCATTTCCCCAAACTAGATTCTTCTTGTACTGTGATTAGAACCAGAAATGATTTCACGGTTCCACTCTCTCCATTAACACCACTTTCCTCTTTCATTCTATCACCTCCTCTTTTCATGAATTACTAGGTTTATCTTAATCCCATTCCATGGTTGCTCAATCGGTTTCTAATGGGGAAAGGCTAGTAGCCCACCTTTGAGGTCTCAAGTTCGAGCCCCATGGGTGGCCACCAGGGGATTTAAATTCCCCTGACTCTCACCCCTCGTTGGGGAAAGATTGTCTACATCCGGGGACCCCAGACCTGGCCCTCCCCTTGGAGTTGGGCAGGCAATCCCTGGGGTAGGTTGTTGTTTAGTGTTTTCTTAATCCCCTTCTTCTCTCTCTAGATGTTCATTGCCATCACCACTCTTCTTGTTAGTCGATGTCAACAACCCATTTCTGTTATCACTTATCAGGCAATAGCTTAAAAACATGTGCTCTCTCGCACTATCTATTCATTCATCATTTCTCTATGAGCCCATATTCGCATTAGTTTGGTACCTTGCCCCATATTTATAAGAAATGGTTATTTGTTTTCATTTAAATAGAGATAGTTGTCTGTCTCTCCAAACTGAGGATTAGATCCTTGTTTCAGTTTTCTGCATTATGTTTTTCCACTGAGCAGACATCCAACAACAACAACAAAAAAAAGAGGATGGAAGATAGATTTTTATAGGAAATAGCAACATCTCTGAAAAATAGTAGAGAATGTATTTTACGAACTTATATGAGCTTGCTTATGTGGGGGAACATTGTGTTGGGTTTGTACACTCATATAATGAAGGCAGAAACATCTCTAACTTCAGTTTGCTATCGTACATCCCTAATAAACCTCCAATTTCGTATTCAAATAGTATTTTATCAGTCTTAGGGGGGGAGAGATAAGTCAACAAACATACCGATCCATACCATAGAGCATGATACACCGTTCCACAGGACCCTGGACAAAACAAAAGAATATAGAATGTATATCAGACCCATATTAAGGCTGAGAAAATACAACTTTGCAAACCAATAGTTGGCCAAAAAATAAAAGATAAATAATACAGCAGAAATCCATTTTGGACTAAACCTTCAGAGTTCAGACTACCAAATAATAGTGAATTATTCTAATATAACCTTCCATGCAATAAAACCACCCTAATATAGATCCTTCATAAGCAGGGTGGGGGGGGTGGGGTAAAGATAGGTGACCAACCACCCCAGTAATTGACACCTAGCCTTCAAATATGAAAGGATGCACAATGCAAAGTACAGCTGAAGAAAAAATATGAAGAAAACTTCATCGTAAATGTCATTAGAAACACCATTGTGTCTCCAACTCAAACCTAGGGAATCCTAATTGGGTCCAAGGCCCCATCTCATGGGATGCCATTTTCTCAAGGGCCTCAACAAACTGCTGTCAGTGTCACAAGTGTTGGTCAATCCTTTTCGCACCAGATAAAATAGGCGAAGGGATGTATATAAAGCCTTAACAGAGTACCAATATAGACTTAGACAACAAGACACTTCGAATAACCCAGGATCAGCTGCCTAGGAACAAAATCTTTTTAAGCCATTTTTTACAACTTGAGAGGAAAAAAAGAAGCTATTACTGGCAATAATGTAAGGCTCTAGCATAGTTATGAAAAGAAGTGAGGGTTAAGAACTAGAATTAGACAGATTATACTATAAGATGCCAGAGTTCACACACTAGTTGATTCATGTAGTGACTCGTACAACCTAATGTCTCCTAACTACCAAGAAGAGCTTTAACGTTCAAGCATGAGGAATCGAAAGATAACCAAGGGCTTGGAATGGTTGATGCTCCAAGCCCTAGTTCTTTACAACTGGTACAACAACCAACATGTTGCACAATTTCTGGTCATGCCAGTCCATAATGATAGCAATGGCATTGTGATACTCAAGTATGACAGAGGTACAAGGGTTTATACTTTATAGTTCTGCTCAGACTTGCATCGTTGGCTACACTCCAAAAACCTAATATTATTTGGGGTAGTTCATCGCATTTTAAGGTTCAAATTTATTTCAAATGCCTAACTGCATTAAGTAGTCAAAATGAGCCAAAAGGCTTGGGTTTGACAGGAAATTGTACCATCATGAAAAATAAGCTTGCCAAATATATCCACAAGTTTTTATCTATGAACAGAACAATGCAGTCATAAAATCTATGCAAAACCAACTACAAGACTAACAAGAGTATTTTCATGTTCTAAAATCAGATTGTACTTAACATATTAATGTTACCTTGTCCAATCTGCTCTCCAATTGTTAGATCCTCCCACAAGATTTCATAGTCCAAGCAATCAGTTTCAATGTCCAGTTGTTTCAAAGCACTACTGCTTGTACTTCCACAGCTACTGGCGCTGCTTGTACTGTTCACATTAAATGAAGATGACCATGATCCAGAGGCTTCAGTTGTGCAAGGACGATTACATTCATTGAACTGGTTTTCAGATTTCATTAAAGGAGATGAGTGATCGTTGTCCTGATCACCCTGCAACCAAGGCCAAGCAAATCTATTGGATCTTGCTTCTGATGATTCTTGCTCGTTCCCCCTCCGGGACCATTGTGTTGTTTTCTTGCCGATCCAAGCCTCTGCTTTAGAGGTAATATTACGGATGGAAGCTTTTCCTTCACTCTCGTCCTCAGAGTCTTTGCTCAATTTTGCTGGAGACTTGTCAGCAATAACCTGAGAAATTACACCAAAAAGAGATGGAGCAGCATTCCTTCTGGGTGTGCCAGATTCACTGGAATTAATATCATCCTTATGATCAGAAAGAGCAGCATCAAAGGATCCATGATCAGATTGACGACTATCTCCACTCCCACCTTCACGCTCCACATTATTATCCCCAGTTTTCAATTTAGACCTCACTTTGTTACCTACTTTGGAAGCCTGTTTCAGGTGTCCAAAAGTCAATGAGATGAGGTACAATTAACAAGAGAAATAAATAAATTATATAGCTCACCAAGTCCGTTATTTTTGAAGCAAGTGCAACTTGTAAAGGCTGTTCAGGATCAAGACCAAGCTTGATCGCAACACGGTTTCTGGGCAAGCTAGAACTGTTATATGTATCAGAACTCTTTGCATCTGGCAAAGAAAATCCCATTTCATGGAATGGTCTTGAATCACTTGATACACATATAACCCCGATCAATGAACCATCATCATCATAAAATGGCGTCTCAGTTGCAATCATCACAACTCTCCAGCCCATTTTATTTTTTACAGGGATCTGTCCGGTCCAATTTTCTCCTAGCATAACCCGGTTAATTATATTGTTTGCTACAGGATAGTCCTTCTCATCTATTAGGAGTTCAAGAACATCCTTGCCCAGAGCTTCTGCTGCGGAATAACCATAGAGGTTTTCAGCGGTTCGGTTCCTGCATTATCATTTTATAAGTTGGCAACCAAAAGAACCTCCAGAAGATTTTTTTTGGTAGCTCACCCAGAAGATTACAACAGAAAAAGAAAAGAAAAGAAAGCAGTTTATTATTTTCTGTATGCCTGCATATGCATTCCATTCAGATACCTGATTTGTTAACCCTACTGATCATAAACAAATGTTGAAACCTGCTAGGCATAACTTGCTCACCCTAATCATTGAAAGCTCTAAACAATGAAATCCCAGTCTAACAATCCAAAGAATTATCTATGAATAATTTTATTCAGCTTCTTTAAATTCTCCTAAAAAGTTGACAAGTTTATAGATGGCTATTAACATATTATCATAGAAGGGAGATAAACTCATAGACCATTGAAGTGGGAGCAGATTGTAGCCAACTGACAGTAAAAAAGGCCTACTGGATAACATGTTTGTGAAGTTAAAAATGCTTAGCACAACTTCTGCCCTAGCAAGAAGATGCCAATGCCACAAGAAAAACATATGTAAATTAAAACGCTTGTGAAATTCTCTTCCGCCAACTAGGGTTCCACAACTTCTAAATAACCCGTTTCAGCTTCAACATTTTCTCCAACTCTGAGATAAACTTCATTTCCCCAACCTCCCCGTAACAACCACCATAGAAATGCCAAACAATCACCAAACAAAAATGACAGTAGAACAACAAAGCAATTGATTTCATTTCCACAAGGAGCAAACGCAGAAGCTAAAATCTAAGTTGATCTTCTGTCCATTCTCACTAGTGTCCATAAAAACAGATAACGATTACAGGAACCAAAGAAAAGCAAAGCATTACCAGTAAATGATTCGACGATCGCGATTGAATATATGAACAGATTGCCCCATGGATTGCAAAATGTTCAAATAATGCCGATCAGTGAACTGAACCACTGCTGGCGAATCCTCCCCAGCCCTAGGGCCGCATAAATTAATCAGAGGCAAGTCTATACTCCGGCTCTCTCTCTGCAACGGCGAAGACGAATGGCCGAACGACGCGGAGCCTACCTTCCACGAAGCAGCAGAATCCAATCTTCCACTAGAGCTAGAACTAGCAAGACCACCGCCAACACCACCAGTACCACGTCTCCGGCGACCAGGTCCGGCTGAAGGCAACCTGGAGCGCTGAGGGGAGACGGAATGGGACCTCTGACGAGCAGCGACGGCGGCGGCGGCGTTGTTCTCCGAAGAAGATCTCTGGTTTCCAGAGAGCATGAGCCTCGACATCTCTTCCCGGAGATGAGCGTGGCCGGCTTCCAGGTCCTGGATCTTCCTCAGCAGCTCCTCAGCTGGTGGCGTCTCCATGGAAGCAGCAGGAAAAGCAGAAGAAACCAAAACAAGAAGCTCAACAGCACGCAATAGGAAGAGAAGTTTGGAGTTCAACCAGAGAAATCGAGGAGAGGAGAAGATGGAGAAAGGGGAGGAGATAAGATGGAGAAATTCATGGATCTCTCTGCGAGAGAGGGCGAGCAGTCAATTGGGCATTTGGGTGACCTATGATGAGAGAGAAGCCGAGGAGAGAGAGAACAGCAAAGGTTTCGAAGAGTTGCCTTTTTCCCTTTTAATTTTTTTTTTTTTTTTTTTTTAATACTTCCCCTTATTCGGCAAAACTTGTCATTTTAACTCTCCACACAACTTTTAACAAAACTAATAATTACACTTATTTTTTACAAATTTACCCTCAATTATTACTCTACTTTTTACTTTATCAAAAACTACAACTCACAACACATCAATCAAATCAAGGGCATTTTAGTAAAGTAGAAGCAAAAATACCTAAAATGACAAGTTTTTTCGAACAAAAACAAAACTCTAAAACGACAAGTTTTGCCGAACGGAGGAGTAACTTCCTTTTAATTTAGAGTAAACTACACATAACCACCCATAAACTATGTAAGTTTTCACCTAATCACCCATAAAATCATAAATTACAGAACACCACCCATAAATTAGATTTATTTTCAAAAGATCACTCACCCATTTTGTTTTGTTTGGAAATACTAGAATACCCCTAGCTCAAGTTTATTTCTTTTGAAATGAAAGTCATTGTAAATATTTTCCTATTTAATTTGTCATTTCACTTTGAAAAAAATAAATAAACATTGTAAAACATATATAAATGTCCAAACCAATATACATGCATCAAATTTTTAATGTAAAGAGCAGAGATTTCCAATGGCTCTTGTCGGTCTTCTCTTCTTCAAATGTTGAATATGTGAATAGACTCTAAAATAAACTCAAATTATTACTCCCTCGGTTTGAAAAAACACGTTATTTAATATTTACACGTGTTTTTAGGATAATAAAACTATAATAACTTCGTTTCTAAATAAGTGACTTTTTACTATTCAATATTCATGCACGTATTTTAAGGTAATAAAAAAATATAAAATATTAATTTTTTTTAATAAACTTTTTGTTAAACTTATACAGTACTTATTAACAATAAGTATAATATTATTTAAAAAAATTAATTAAAATTTTAATATTTTATACAGTTTTTACCCTCTTAGAAATACGTGTTTGACTTGAAAAAGCCACTTATTTAGAAACGAAGGGAGTATAAAATATCCATTTTTTATATATAAAAAAAAAACAATTTCGTACTTATTTACTGTAAGGGCTCGTTTGGTTGAATGCGGGAAGTACAATTCCTGGGAACTTACTTCTCATGAATTGAATTCCCGTGAAATGCACTTCCTGTGAATTGAAAAAAGTTTTTTGGTTGAATCTTTGTTTTTAGTAATATAAATAGAAAAATAAATAAATTCAAATTAAAAAAGGGTGGAAGTTGAACTTACCTAAGTGAATTTCCTACGATTTGGAGGAATTGAAATTTCTGGAAAATTAAATTCCTGTATCATTCCGTCAACCAAACACATGAATATATGTAATACAACCCTGTCGTTTTATTCTCAAGAAATAAAACAAGATACCACGACAGCGGTCCGGTGTTAGGTTCAAGAAATGATCAAGATCGTTGGAAGAGTAGTGAGATGAACGGTGATTAGAGAGGAAGTTAGTTGATGGGTTGGCAGCACCTGCGCCTAGGCGTGGCCACGGGTCAGACCCGGCGGGTCGACGGGTTCGACCCGCGGGGTCAAGGGTCGGGGGAGGGCGACCCGGACCCTAACCCGGGATTTCCACGGGTTGGCGGGTCATCGGGTCGACGGGTTGACCCGGCAGGGTCAGACCCGCCGGGTCGACCCGACGAGTTGGAACCCGGGTTGGACGGGTATGCACTTGTTTCGGACTTCGGAATCTGAATTGTCGGATCGAATTTGTCGAGAAAGGGAACGGGAATTGAACGCCTATGTGTTTGACAAATATCCTTTCGTGTTCACAAATCATAACTTGACTCTTTAGTCTTTATGTACAAAATACAATATGTAATATTACATCTTATAATTTTCAAAACTAAAAAGTCTACAACTTATAACTCTATAAGTTTTACAAATTACAAAAAAGTTGTACAATTTTTGTATTAGGGAGTGTTGGGGGGGGGGGGGGGGGGGGAGGAAGAAGGGCTTGAATCGGTTTCCCGACTGCCTACGTATCCTCCCGGGGGTGAGGAATCAAAGCCCACGTAGTTCTTTTACCTGTATGTCTGAACCCCGACCCGGTTACCTCCTCTTCTAGTCTTCTTGATCGTCGGATCCTCCACCAGCTCCTGAGCCATCTGTGATCGCGCCATCAATGGAGCTCCCAACGGACTCTGTCTCTATTCCGTCATCATCCTCGGAATCAGTCCCCAAGTTGTTCTTCTGCATCCGCATCTCCGCCTTCTTCCAATATGCAAGGCAAACTTGGGCTTCGAGGTTCTCGGGAAGCAACCTTGATCTCTTTTCCGAATGAATCTGACCTCCGCGACTGAAAAGCTGCTCGACGGCTACGGTGGAGCAAGGTGCCCCAAGTATTTGTCGGGCGATTACCTGCAACGTCGGGAATCTTTGTCTTTCGGGACGGCTCCACCACTCAAGGACATCGAAATCTTCCTCTTCATCGCTGAGAAAATCAAAGGTAGTGGACAAATATTCGTCGAGCTCCGAGTGGGGACTCGACGAAGATCTCGACCTCTTTGACCCAAAGATATCTTGGGCAAGTGCCTTAGTTCTAGCGGTGATGCTGGTTCGTGACCCGCTTGAACTGGAAGGCACGGGAGGAGGACCGGAGGGCGCTCTATTGCCCGTCGAATATTCAGTATATAATTGTTCTAACAATCCTCTAACTCTAGCAACAATAACTGTAACATTGCAATCAGGATCATCCACAATTCCTAAAGTCGGATAATAGTTTTCTAAAAACAATTGAACTCCGTTTAATTTATATCTAGGGTCGAAACAACACGCTATACGAGGAAAATGTCGGGTATAAATTTGTAATATGCGATCCATTTCTGCCGCATCCCCATAGTTGCTTGGGAAATGGAAGGCGTGTTAACTCCGTCTTGAAGGGCTATTGCTACGTTCATTGCAATAAAACAAAAAATGTTTGATGTAGGCATGTAAACGTGGGAAAACGTCCGAGTTGCGTCGTAAAAAACTTTGAAAACCTCCACAACGTCCCGGGCCTGAGTCCACACATCGGCAAATATGTGTGAGTCCGGGATGTGTAGTGTTGCAAAACCGGAAAGAAGTTCCTTGTAAGCGATTGAATCGTAAATCATTGTGTAAGTGGAGTTCCACCGAGTGCAAACGTCCTTGGGGAACGTTTTTGGGCGGGTTTGGTGGCTACGACAATAAGCGCCCCATTGCTGGCGAAGCTGTTTGCTTCGCCAAAGTGCCCGCAAAACAAATCGAATTGGTTCAACAACACCTTGTAAATATAATAAACCATCTTGAACACATGAGTTTAAAATGTGAGGGGCGCAACAGATGTGGAAAAACTTGCCGCCTATCGCGGGCTGACAGTTTTGGATTAAATCGGGGATAGATGCGGTGTTGGCAGAAGCGTTGTAAAAACCGATACTAAAAACTCTTTTAGTTAATCTATATTCTTGTAAAACCGTTAAAAGGACACCTGCTATGTTTCGTGCCGTGTGTGCTTCGTCGAAAACTCGAAAAGCTAAAACACGTTTGTGCAATTGAAAACGTTGATCAACCCAATGGCAAGTAACACCCATGTAAGAGTGAAGTTGCCAATGGTCGGTCCAAATGTCACTACAAATCGAAACATGTAAATCGTGGTTTTTTTGAAAATATTCGATTAATTCATTTTTACGGGTGTTATACCGTCTACGTATTTTCCTCTTAACCGTGTTTCGACTAATACCTTGCCATGCAGGTTGAACATTTTGCGTAATAAATTCATTGAAATATAAACGTTGTGAAAAACTATAAGCTAAACCCTCGGCAGCTATCATTTCCGCATATTGATCATGACAACTACGATAATCATAAGACCATAAACCAGGGGGTTGAGAGGAAGAAGGTGCGTACCCGGTTAGTTGAGTTTGCCCTTTGGCGAGGCCGAGCTTCTCGGGATGCTTCGAACGGATATGGCGACCGTAGTTCCCATATCCGCCTCCCTTCTTGTGCTTGTAGACCGTGGAGCAAAAGTTGCACTTGGCGGCGCAACTCGATTCCTCCCAAGCCGGCTCCCTAGGACCCTTCGTGAACTAATACTTGAAAGTAGCGGCTCGAACTTCCGTCGTAGTAATTGGGTCGCCATCGGCCGGAGTTCCTTGGCTCCCTTCGACGGGGAACCCGGACTCTTGGGTCGGAATCGTCGGAGTTCCGGCTTGGGGGGTGGGGATCCCATCGGCCTCGAGCTCGGCCTCCTCCTCCTCCTCCTCGATCTCGTCGACGTGGTCGGCGAGTAGAGCATCATCTCGACGACGTCGGGATCCGCTCGCCGCCGAGACCGATGCACTTCGACGAAGGCTTGGTGCCGCCGCCGGGTTCGACCCGCCTCCTCCGACACTCGGGGTCGATGAAGATGGGGCTCCACTAACACTCTTGCGACCCCTAGTAACTCGGTTAGTAACTCGGTTGATGAAACCCGACATGTTGAATTGAAGAGACTTAGGAGATTACGAGAGACAAGATCGAGCGATTATAGAGCGATTAAGATGAGATTAGAGGAGATGAGTGAGGTGTGGGTTGGAATTGGGAGGGAAAGGGGCTATTTATAGAGCCAAACCGAGCCCTTTCCCTCCAATGTAGCCGTTGGGCAACAGTCGACCCGACAGGTCGACCGTTGGAAATGTAGCAGTTGCCCTCGATTCAATTTTTTTTTTTTTTTTTTTTTAAGTTGCACTTGGGTGGTGTTTGGCTACTAGTTAACTAGCTTAACTTTTAATTAAATTTATATGTTAAGTTTCCAATATATTTTATGTAGATTTTTATTTTTTGAACATTTTAAATGTAATATATAATGTTTAGGTAATTTTTTCTAAGTTGTTAGGTAATTAGTAAAAACATTATCGTATAAAACAATATTCTTTGAATCATTCAAACACAAGTTTATTGCAAACCGAAAGACGAATACACGTTTACAAATCACGACTCGCATTCACCGATTCACATAACATAACATAATAACATAAAAACGTAAAACATAAAACATAAACTTACTACATTACTACAATACTCACTAGTCACTACTTATTATTAAGACTTAGGACATAGGAATAATATACTAGTTTTTACCACCACTCGTTCCACTCGAGCCCGAAGCGCCATCGTTCTTTATCTTCTCGGGGTGCTTGTTGGTGATGTGAGACTTCAAATTACCATGGCCAAGGTTATTCCGCATCTTGTACCTTTTAGCACAATGACGACAAACGGCTACGAATGATCGATCGGCTTGCACATCCGCCTTATCGTAGTGATGTTGAAACAACGCCTCTTTGAGGTTGTCACCGGACATGATTACAACGTACGAGCTTCTGAAAATCAAATTGATAGGTGATTGATGGATTGGATGAGATTTGTGATAGGAGGAGTCGGGTATTTATAGCCCCGAGTCTACTAGCCGTTACAACGGCTATATTTTAAAAAAAAACACCTCCGACCTGTGGGCCCCACCACCAACGGATAGTTTTTTAAAATAGGGCGATCCGGCGGGTCGACCCAGCGGGTCACGGATCTCCCGACCCTAACCCTAACCCGCTACCCGTCCCTACCCGCCAACCCGGACCCGGCGGGTCACGGGTTGACCCGTAACCCGTGGCCACGCCTACCTGCGCCATTGTATATATCTAATACAGAGTACAATAAAGCCATCCGCCATTGTATCCTCGTTACATTTTCCACTCCTTTTACCTTGTTTTCGTGCATTCTCACCGGTTCTGTCAATTTTTATGCCCATATGAACCGTAATGCAGTAAGTAGTAGTAGAGTACGAAAAAACTAAAGAAAGACGCGTCTTATTGATCAGTAAAATGCTACAAAGCTGATATTACAGTTCAACGGAAAACTATTATTCATTTCAAAATGCTAAAAAGGAATGGCTACCATCAGCAACCAAGGACCATTACATCGGAAGAAGCCTTCAACACGAGTGATACCATGGATGTAAGCAGACAGACCAGCATCTTGGTAGTTGGTGGTTGCAGAAGACTTCGTTCATCGTCTTTTTACTTCTAACTTACAAAATGTATGCAAAGCAGCTAATGGTTTGAGGTACAAAAGACAATCCTAGTCTTAATGATTTCAGAACAACTCAATAGCTTGCAAGTGCTGAGAATTACAGTGGTAAAGGAAAAATGCTTACTGAGAGCAAGTCTGGAATTTGTCAGATGAAGCACATCACTTGGTGTAGAGAACGTCTTCCCATGGGTGGCGGTAAAGTGGCTGCTTCAATCTCTTCTGGTCGAAGGTGTGCCTGAGATTTTAACAATGAACCAAGTTAGCTGTTAAGTTTTATCACAATATTTTCGGCTTTCATGGTGATACAGCTCAATTCAGTCTGACACAATTTAACTCACCCAATCAGACCAATTGACCGCGCCAGGACAAAGAGTCCATTCAGGTACCCAATCTCAACAATCTCATCGATCTCTTGTTTGTTGAACATGCCACTTCCGGCAAGGAGATCCAAAAAGAGAGATCCGATTGCACCGTCTACATTGAGGACGAGGTTGTTTGCCTTTGAGAGCGTGTAGGTTTCAACCTGAACAGCATACTCCATGTACTTGACAGACGGGAAATTCGTTCTGGCAAATAGCTGCAAAAGCTCTACCCTCTTGTCTCTGTTGTCACCTCTCTTAATCCTTTTAGAATAAAGCATCCATCAGTTGGAGTAGAGATAAAAATGAGCCAGTTGCAGAATGGGTGTATGTCTTTCTTTATCTCATTCGAAAAGGTAAGCAATGTGCACATCTTTAGCATGGTACTGAATTTTTTATGCTAGTGAAGAGAAAAAAAATTATGAGGCCTGAGCAGCTATATTACCTGTGCCCAATTCCAGGGACACGAATCCCCTTCTTCTTCATGCTCTCAACAAACTCATATGGTGTTAAACCCTATTATTCAAAAGGAAAATTCAAGATCAGCTTTGGAGGAGATGAAAAAAAGGAAGGCCAAAAACTGACTCAACTAGATACCGAAGTATACCTTGTCATAAGCATCCTTGAAGTATCTAGCTGCATCATCAATAGCCCCACCAAACCGAGGACCAATTGTGAGCAAACCTGTGCCAGAATTTTGCTTTTTAGTGTTTGCATATATGTATGAACAAATTGTGAAATTCATATCATGTACTATCCAAATATCATGAATATCTCTAGAGCATTGTGATCAGAGAAACAAATGAAGGCTACACACCTGAGACAAGACTTGAGACAAGGTCCTTTCCAGCTCTTGCTGTCACTATAGTGTTATGAGCACCCGAGACGCAAGGACCATGGTCCGCACACAGCATAACACATATCTGTTATAATAATAACTGATTAAATGAAAATCCAAATGCATGGTTTAGCTCACAAAAAATCATGGAAGGCCTATCAGAATAACAAAAAATTCTGCGACCAGTACAAAGGGAAAAAAAGGTACAAGATCAAGAACTCCTCAGCAACTTACCTCAATAAACTTTGTACAGTAACGAGGAAGACTGCGTTTGAACCACAAAAGAGAGATAACATCCCCGACGCCATAACCTTGTTCAACAATGGATGACATTGGAACACCAGCATAGCATGGTTCCTCACCTGAAAAGGAAGGAGGGGAAAGATAAATGTATCATGTCACTGAATTTTCTCATTCTCCAAAGTCCAAAACACCTAAATGCGTGTCAATATGTGCAATCCAAACCAAACCTCTATCATCAGAGATGGTTGAGATGATATGTGTTGGAGCTCGAACTTTTCCACTCTTGATTGCAGTATTAAGGTCCTCAGGGATCTGTGGTGGGGTAAATTCTTTAACGGGGGCAATTTTCCCTTCTTCCACCTGCCATGGACATGGTGAGATATCAGTACAGTACAGCATAAGAAGGGGAAAAACCGAAGCCTTGAAGATATATATGGTTCAATATATGAGGAAAGGTACCAGCTTTTGGAACGCTTCCTTAATAGCAGATTCGAAGGCTTCATAGGAAGTGGGAACAGTAGCCCCAGCTTCCTGCAGTGCTTGATTTTTGGCTTGTGCAGATTCCATTTCACCACCACTTTTTGCACCCTGATCAAATAAATTAACATAGGTTTAAAAAAAATGATACAAAGTGGTAGATTATGGTGGGTAGTTGCCAGCAACTTACTGCATGTCCAAATTGCACTTCTGACTTGAAGAGTCGGGCACATGTTCCACTAACCCATGCAACCACTGGTTTATTGATCTTTCCTTGCTTCAGGGCTTCAACAAGGGAGTATTCATCTCTTCCACCAAGCTCTCCCAGAACGACAATCATTTTCACCTAAATCGTTGAAGTGGTTAACATAAAGATCTAGATCTAAAGGGAGAAAATGCAACATGAGACATAAACAGGGGCTAGTTAATCAAAACAGCAACAACTTCAACAAATCATTAGGTAAAGCTAACTGATTATATACAAGTATTAATAATAGGCTTATTTTAGGAAAACTAGGCATCAAATATGGGTATGAACAGAGCCATCTCAGGTGTAAACTCTAGGAGAAGTGCACAGTAATAACTCTTTGCAGCACATAAATAAAAGTCAAATAGGTAATTGCTCACAAGTCACATCCCATAAAAATACACACCTAACTGTTTGATGAAATTTTATTTTTATTATCATTCTTTTTTTACAAGGAAAAGTTTTGGCTGATGCCAACTTCTACAACATGGCCAACCAAAGGCATCCTTTCATATGATATGAGAACACTAAGTTTTGGGTGGTTATAGATACAATTCTGGGGGAGCGATTGGTGCAAGAAGGCAATTTTGTCGGCCACCGCATTGATCCATCTATAAAGATGTGGGAAATTTTATTTATTTTATTTATAAAGTCAGGTCAGTATGCCGGTATGGCCAAGAAGGAAATAATTATGATGAAACTGTTATCAAACATAAAATGGAATAGCTAAAACTACATACTAAAATTTAAGCAGACATGGATTAGATATAAAACTACCACATCTCAAAAGGTCAATTGCTTCTTCCAAAAAAAAGACCAAGGTGAAATACAGTAATAATATGAACATCAATTTTTTCACTCAACTAAGAGGCCCCCCACCCCCACAGCTTTAGCAAATGGCCAATTACAGGGTTAAGTAATTAGTCATGAGCTAAGGGCATCACTTGATTTTAAGGTCAAATTTATCACATAAATAAAGCTGATTCCCGTTTTTCATATCTCAACTCTTTCTCTCAATAACTTTCAACATGTGCAATATAATCACCACTGCAGGAAATCTACCTGAGGGATGTTGTTGAACCGCAGAACATGATCTGAGAGAGTTGAGCCTGGGAAAACATCGCCTCCAATTGCAATACCTAAGATTGTGTTTTTTTTTTGTAGTTGTTGAGTTAGCATACAGTGTACAACCATGGCCCATGTGCCAAATGCAGAACAATGCATAACATTAAGGTCATTCTATTAGTAACTACCTTCATAAATACCATCTGTAACACGTGCAACTGTATTGTACATTTCATTTGACATTCCACCCTGCAGTAGTAAGGAAGTTAAGTATTAGTGTGAGCACATTTCAAGTGCAGTAAGAAAAGACCAGTGATATGCGATTCATGATGCTTAGGGTAGGAAGAGAAATACGTACAGATTTAGAAACAAATCCAACAGACCCAGGCCTGTAAAGCTTGCACTGAATGATATTATCGATTGTTCCAGCTGTGTCACCTATTCTGAAAGCACCCGCCTGAATGCCACCAACAGTAGCTGGACCAAGAACAACCTTCACATGACAAAATATATTCGGTAAAGTTGAGGTAAAAAAAAACGAATTTTGATCATTTATACTAAAGCAGCTAGACCAGAGCTTATATTACAATATTG
Organism: Persicaria tinctoria; assembly: GCA_037127255.1. Taxonomy (NCBI): domain Eukaryota; kingdom Viridiplantae; phylum Streptophyta; class Magnoliopsida; order Caryophyllales; family Polygonaceae; genus Persicaria; species Persicaria tinctoria. Next base: position 13,169,103 of record JBANSL010000008.1, read on the forward strand.
AATGAACCTCATCTGCATATGAAACTATGATATCAAAATCACCTTGTTGTTTGCCCTTGCAAATGCAATCAACTGCTTGGTGTCTGCCTCAGGGACACCTTCTGCTATTATTGCAACAACTCTTATTGTTGGTTGTTTCAAAGCCGCCAATGATGAAGCAGCAGCACTACATTTTTAGAAAATGGAAAACATATTTTAGAGAAGTTCTCTCTAGTTGAGGCTCCAAAATCTTCTTTTGTATATTACTAGTATGAGGCTCCCGCCTTAGGCTCGGGTTGCTTAAAAATTTATCAATTTAAATGTGATAATATAGATTTATAAGTTGTAATTTTAACTACATGTTATAGGTTATAAATTAGGAAATATAAAAATGATTTGAAAAAATAAAAATAATAAAATAAAGAGATGAATAATAATTAAAAATAATTATGATTTAAAACACATAGCATTTATATATGATTTTATACTTGAATAGTGGGGTGGTTAGTCGGGGTGTGGTAATAAAAGTAATGGGGTGATTAGTAGGACAGTGAGGGTTGTGTAGAAAGGGAGTGGGTGAGGTGGTGAAATGACATGGATTAATTTACAACAAGGATGTTTTTTATTGGTTCATTTAATGACGGGGAAATAAGTGGTTGACGTGACATATTCCAGACTCCGCCAAGTGGAACAAAGGCTTCTGGTGATGCCATGTGAGATGGAAATAATTCAGATTTAATAGTAGTAAGAGAAGATTGGTGGGTGACTAACCTTCTAAATGATGCAAAATTTATGAACACGTCAGCAGTAGGATGAGCAGCACAAGCCCCTTCAATGCTGCAAAAGGATTTATACCATAGTAACAAAAATTGTAGTCAGTTCTAAGACAAATATACAACTGTTGGTAAATCTCTGTAACCAACCAGCCAGTATGAAAATAATACAAATGGATGACCTCATTATAAATAAGCAATTTTAAAATAGGTAACTGGATGACTTCATAATGATTCACCAAAAACTTAAAAAGGAGAGGCATATTAAAGTTGATGTAGTCGTATTAGCATGAGAAGCAGAGATAAAAGAAACATTATATATTTATAATCAGGTATTTGAAAAAGCATAAGAAATATTATCTTGATGGAAGCTAATATCATTCTTTACACATTAGATATAATATTCCAGAAACGCTAAATCTAGCCCAATTGGAACGACAAATACATTCTTTACAATATCAAGAGTCATTATATTTTATTTCATTCCACCTTCTCGATACTGTTGAAGACCTTTGGAAAATCTTTTCAAAGTTTTTGTATTGTCTTTCCTTAAATGCCATACATTGCTTTCCAGCAAAAACACTCCTCAATCAAACAACAAAGTAAAGCTGTTTCTGATAGAGTGAATTATCATGCTCCTGAAAACAATCATTGACTAATAAAAACTCCAATTTTCCTACTTATTGATGCAAGCATCATGCATTATTTGCATCCCAGACCCTCCACTGATTGATTGCAATTTCATTCTTGTTATTCAATAATAATAATCTACATTTTCATTGCCACGCATTCCTAATCTCAATATTTAGTGTCCTTGGAAAATTTTCACGTTCAACTTAATGAAAGCTACAAATCAGAAATTGTTTCAGACTATAATACCGCCATTCAGTAGTTGTTATAAAGGATTACATTTGCAATAGCAAAACCGTATTAGAGGTTTGAATCTAAAACTTGAAATCTCTTTTCATTTTGTATTTTCTTCATTCAACTTACTGTTTCAGATTGCAGTTTAAGATAATTAGGATTGAGATTAACATTACTGAACACCGTCTTCAAATGATAATTTATGATAGAGATGGCATCATATCAAATCCAACCAATCAGGGGATAGAAGATCTAGAATGCTAGTATGAAGAGTGCATACGTTGGATGCACAGGGATTGCTATTTCTTCCTGACCGAAAAACAGTTTCTGAAATCCATCTGCACCTGGGTTGATGATTCCCGCAACTGATGGTGTCTCCCTTCCTAAACAAACAAAGTATACCAGATCATACTCCAGAGGAATAGGTGAAATACTTCACGGGGCCCTACACAGTAAGGTGAGAAAAGAAGGCAAGTGTAGCCCTACATACCACAAAGGAAGTCAAAATCAAGCATCCGCTGAATAGGGAGTTGTTTGTAGTTATAGAACAGTGCTTGTGTTGTCTTCGAGAAGAGCTGCCCGGTTGCCATGGTTTATACTCAAACAGGCCTGAGTACAAGGTATCACACTGCAATTATTAGAAATAAGAAGCACATAAACCGATCACAAGCCAATTCGTGACGGATCCACCATCCATATTGATTTGCTAAGATGACTGAATTCTTTTCAAATCTCTCATGTAAAACTATGTTGATCACATTTTTGTATGGCAACGGATTTATTTGAAAAGCGATCATGTAGTCAGTTCGCTCAGCGTGGACTGCTAATGACTTGGACAAAATTCAACTTCTGAAATCAAACTGATCTCTTCGAATGCAATCAAACGAATTACTCAAAAGAAAAAACAGTTCAAATCAACGAAAGAAAAGTCAAGAATCGGAATGTTAGAGAGAAACAGCTCCCACCTAACCCCTACCAGACGCAGAACCCCAGATCTCAACCTAATTAATAGTGTCCAGAAACATTTCAGCTACCACAACTCCACCAAACACAGAAACAGAGGCATTTGCACTCGACAGATCAAAACTAAAACCCAGGAAACGGAGAACTGACGAGGAAATCCAAATTCAGATCTGAGCATAGAACAATTCAGATCAAGCAAGGGGAGATAACGGAGAGTAGGTGGAGAAAGGAAAGGAGTGGAGAAATCTAACCAGAAGCAAAATAGGAGGAGCCTCGTAAAGATCGGGCGAGACAACAGAGGACGGCAATGGCGGAGTGTTTGGAGGGGCGGATTATATAGTTGTGTGGAGGAGGGAGGGGTAGGCGAAGGCGAGGAGGTTTCTCTCTCTGGTAGATAGATAGCTAGAGAGAGAGAGAGAGTGATGGTCACGTGCGTGGGCGCTGTCCTGTCAGTTAGCTCACAAGTTGTTGAATCATCAGAATGGTTTTGCTTAAGTTTCACTATTTACAGAAAACTGCCCACACTAAGCTGTGTTTGGCCGCGAGGTTTTTTTTTGGGGGAGTTTGGAGTATTTTTGGAGGTGAATATTTTTTTTTTATATAAATTATAGAGATGTGACGTTGGAGATTTTTTAAAATAATCTTGTAAATAAATTTAATGGTGTTTGAATTGGTTGTGGTTAATGAGGTGTAGTTAGGGGTGGGTGTCCCATCTCATCGCATTAGATTGCCAGGTTGATCATGTCCGAAACTGTAGACATGTCAAATCTTTAAAGATGGACCTCCTCGATTATCCATTCACTCGATCAAAAGCAAAGCCTATCAATGCTGTTGTAGCTCTCCAATTGATCGATGTGCAAGATGAGAGCTTAAAGCTGGTCTACTAAATTGACAAAGCCAGACTTGTTTATTGGCGAAACGAGAAACTTCAAGTAAACGACACTGATGGTGGAAATTATAATAATTGAGTTTGTTTGTGGCTAAAACATAGCTAAGATGATCGTGTACACCAAAGAGTGTACGAGTAGCTGAATAAAAATGGAAAACGATTTCCTTACTATTGGGTCGAGCCAGTCGGCATGAGTCGATTTACCTAATATGTGGCTCTTGCAATGTTGGCTAAGTCATGTGCTCAGGGTTTACCTCCGAACGTGGGTTCCTCGTCATTAAAAAAAACAATTTGCTTGAATTGTGTGGTAGACTCGTGTCGTCAATATAATTGATTTGATCGAGACCCATATGTCACGACTCTTTTAGCACAGGGGCATAAAATGGTATTCTGTTCATTTAAAAAACATATTTCAAAATATAGGTCGTTTTATTTTTTTGACACGTTTTTTTAATAAAAGTATGATATTATTTTTAAAACTAATACAAAAGTTAATATTTTATAGAGTTTTTAGGTTCTTAAAAAATATGTCAAAAAGTAAAACGACTTATATTTTGAGACGAAGGTAGCATGTCACTTTATTATTCCTACACCTTTGAAAGAGTTAAAATTTATCTACATTATATAACTATTTTTTAAATAATATTATACTTGTTAGTAATAAATATAAAATTATTTTTAAAACTTATAATATTTAATATAATTTTTTATCAAAAAATGCATATAAATAATAAATGCAATATTTTTAAAAAATGGAGGTGTTTCTCCATGCTATTGAAACTTGTAGTAAATATTTTCAAACTTGACGACTGTTTTACTCGACTCTATATTTATTTAAATTCTGGATTTCAACAAAAAAAATATTAAATTCAATTATGGGCATGTGGAAAATATATACAAGTGTGGACTTCCATGGCTTGAACTTTGAAGTCTTTGGATATTTGCTATATATACTAGAGTTGTATGTTTTTTACCCTTACTTATTAATATAAAATTATAAGAAAGTACTTACTCAACCTACTCTCATTTATTATTTATAATGATGATAAAAACTATATAAAATATATTTTTTAATAATTTTTTAACAACTTCATAGTATTAATAGTTATTACGAAATACTTAAAAAAAAAGAATAGTTTTTAGTTTTTTTTTTAGTTTTTTATGTGAATAATAAATGACATATTTTAATTATAGATAAGATATAAAACAACCACAAAATGACTAAATGAGTCATGTTAACTAGTCAAACAAGTCCTTCCATTCCATAGACCAACATCCCTTACATTTGGAGAAAAATCGTAAAGGCGGGGGAAATCAAAATTGTCAAGTTCAAGCAGCCATCCTCATGGAAATTCAGCAATTCACGTGTCTAAGTTCACTTTAACGCGCCACCGATGTGTTGGAATATAGTTGTCTCACAACATAAATATTACTGTAAAATTATTTAAATAACATATAAGGTTGGTGAACTACTTCTCTCATTTAGTGACGATTGTAGAAGTTACTAGAGATGGGGTGAAATTTACCTTCGAAATTATTATTTTTCCTCAGTATATATAATAAAGAATTTTTTAAAAAAACAATATTGAAAGAAAACTAATTGTAGTATAAATATGATATTTTATTACAAAACTATATAAAATCTTATTTGTTTTAATTATATTTTTTTACAATTTAATGTTTATTACTAATAAGTATTAAATTATGAAAAAAAATTAATTAAAAAAAATAAGATTTTATATAGTCTTTAACTTCTAAAACTATGTCGTTTATTTTCGACTGGATAGTACTTCATGAGGGTGGTTTCCTTTAAATTACGGTTAAGAAAACTGTTTACTCGCACAAACTGTTTGATTAGTGACCAGTGGGCCGATCATATATGTAATATGTGTATTGTAGTACACAACTGACCTTTAATTTTGACCGTTAGAAATATTTTGCCGACCGATTTGTAGTGGAGTATATGATATATGATGAATGGTCGAGGAGGTATTGGAGAGATAAGGCGGGCTTGACTAAACCATTCCAACAATATATTTTTCAATTCACACTCAGCAGCTAAATCATTTAATTAATTTAACACGATGATGTACGTACAGCCCAAGAACATAGAATTTATTTCGATCTACTACTGATCAGTCAACAATCCCTCCTGGCCAATCATCTAGTATTAGCCTAGGCTAGCTAGTACGTGAAAAAAAAAAGTGATTTTTTTATAAAAAAAAATAGACAAACTTATAATTCGAGAGGCTGATGAATTAAAAGACGGATTAACCGTCAATATACAACATACTAAAAGGAATAGAGGTGATTATTTGCATATATAAGTAGGAGTGGGTTGATCCAACCTATCCTATTTGTTAAGAAATAAAATATGTAAAAGTTTGATAATAAGTTTGATGGTTGAGTTAACTTGAGTATCTTTCATTTCTCCTCTTGATAATATTTACACCCAAAAAATTTACTATATACACCACACCCTGCTCCTCTGTAGTCACACGTCTGTGACGGACAAATGTACACCTACACTTGGTGTATGTCTACATTTCTACACCTCCAATCAAAATTCAACATTTGTATTTAAAAAATATAAATAATTTAGAATTTTTAATTAAAAATAGGTAGTGGGTGGGTTAGTGGGATGAAAATTATAAATTGAATATTATTAACAATTTAATTTAATTTCAAATTAATTTTTTTTACATCACATTTTTTTTTATATTTGAGATGGCTGTTTCTTTAATTTTAACGTTCTTAGCAATTTAACTTCATTAAAAACTAAAAATTATATAGAGAAAGAGTGTATGTACGTTTAAAAAGGGGAAAAAACATATCATTAAATCAAACACTTGATATATTTTGATCTATAATGAAAATAAGTACTCGCACTTGACAAAACATATTGTTTACTATTTACTCATACACGTTTTCTAGTATAATTAAAACTATATAAAATATTAAAATTAAAAAAATTCATACTTATTAGTAATAAGCACATAATTATTTTTAAAAGTCATTTTGATTTTTTTACTCAAATATGTTTAGCTTAATTACCTAGTGACTTTAAAGATTACAACAATGAGATAATTAATGTATCAACCTAATATAATACATATCACATGAAATCGTAATAAAGTGTTATTAAGTTTGAGCAACCAATACTTTATTAAATAATCTAACATATATTTCATAAACAAATAAAAAAATCATTACATTAAATAATGATAAATATGGATATAAATAATATAATTATTGGTTTAACAACAACTTATTTTAAAATTTAAGAAACATAAATGAAAATTTCATTTCTAATAAAAATATTATTGCTAAAACTTATTTTAAAATAAAATTGAAATTATTAATTTATTTTACAATTTAAATCTCACCACATATTTTAATATTAAAAAATGGTTACCTTTTTATTGAAAATAACGGTTACTAAATAACTACTTGTTTAGTTAGTCTTTTTCCACTTTTTTTATATAAAAATAAATTCCAAATGGAGGGTTTTAATTGGAGGTGTAGGAATTTACACATAAACCAAGTGTATGTGTATCACCCTCCGTCTGTGACTCAAGAGGAGCATGGTCTATTTTTAAAAAATAAAAAAAAAAAATAGAATGTGTGGTGTAGATAGTAAAATTTTAGTTGTATAAATCACTTCCTTTATTATATTTGGGTTCAAATCTCTATCGCTATATATTTTTCTACTTTTATCCTTTTACTCATTTACTAAATGTTTTAATTTTATAGAAGAATTTAGCCAAAATCTTGAAATTTTTTCTTGCTCCATCCTTATGAGTGAGTCTATATGAATTAGTTAATAACTAGCAACTCAGATCTACGTACAATCTCTAGCTTTCTCATACTATACATTTATGATTTATGATATTCAAATGTCTAGATCGAAACACAATTAATTAACGAAAAACAAGTAGAGAATATGAGAGTTTATTTGCAAGGTTAGGTCAAATATATATCGGGTTATAAATCCACTAACTCAAAAGTATTACAATTCATAACGAACAAACATGCCACAAAATATGCAAGTAAACGAAGCAACAATAAAAGGAAAGGGAAGAAGATTTTCCACAACCTAACACAACAGTGAGGATCACCATCGTAGACCATCAAGCGTCTCTGGAGAAGACCAACAAGGACCGAGGAACCTAGCTTCACTCTCGTAGAGCTGCGATCACTACAAGAAATTATGCTAAAAAGCGACGCTATGCTTTCGACGCTTTTATCAAGCGTCGATAAGTACGTTCCATTTTCGACACTTTTATGTGTCGGAAATATTCTCGACGTCAAGGGGTGTCGAGAATGGCTTAATAAGAAAGAGATCGAGCTGAGACGCGCTTTTGTATATCAATGTTAATGTTAGGGTTTCTTCTTGAACCCAACCGCCCCTTCCCTTCCCCTCCCAATCTCGCATATCTTCACTGTCACCGGCTCACCGCCTATCTCATCGGTGACCCCGACCTCCTCCTAGATGTCGTGTCCGCCAGTTCCTGAGCAATTGATCGACCTCAAACATCCCTACGAAATCGCGTTCGTGAATCGCTAGACACTTCTCATCCCTATATTTCGATATCTCGCTCTCTTCTACTATTTTTGAGTTGCTGAACCCTATTGAGCTTCGAAGTTCTTCGCGAAATCGCTGATTTCTTCGCGAAATCGCTGATTACCTGTCTAGCAATCACCGGCCTTCTCGAAGCGGCTTGAAGCATATTCATCGATTTCTCTCACATGTAAGGTTTTCACATCTTCGAAATGTCTTCAATTTTGCCTCTTCTTTCTCTTCGTTTCCTCTATGGTTGCAAAATGGTGATAATATCGAAAATCGATTCAATTTTTGTGACATTTCTGCTCAAATCACCTCAAATTCGCAGTTTATTTCATTTTGTTTGAGATGTGAATGTTAACTTTGTTACTCTTTCCTGTTTGTTTATTATACGCAGGAATTGAAGCATGCGAGAGTGTTTCAGCTTATGTGGCTTCAATTGTTCCGATTTACATCTGAGGTTTGTTTTTCTCTAACTCATATTTGTCTCCAGTATGAACATTTTGCAATGTTAGGGAGCAGAAATGGTAGAGAAATTGGTTTGTTGTAATTTCATACATTTTGAAACTATATACTCAATAACTGGTGCCAAAATCACTATCCTATACTATTTATTTTGATACTAAAATATATGACCATGGGCGAAACTTTAGTTAAAAGGATGAAAGAATATAGCTCAAGGAATGGTTAGACATCATTCCCATGTTTCGTTACTAGAGAAAAATGATAAAGAATTCGATCTCCATATGAGATTTCTGGATGCAAATCTAGTTACTTTTGGACATTATTTTCAATTATCTTTACTTAATTTTTCATAGTCTGTAGGCTTAGGCATACCCGTGTATCTCAAGGCTGAGCAGACACTTCAATGGGGGGCTCTTAGATGGTGAAATGGCGAATGCATAACAAAGCAAACCTCGGAGAGCATGGACCGAGGTTGACGAAGCTGCAAAGCGGGTAATGCTGTCTGTAAATATTTTTCTAGAAGACCGCAACTCTTCGGCTGGTCCAGCACTAAAGCCTAAATTTTGTTTCTGGTCTTGCTATTACGTGGAATGTCCACTTTGCTTTGCTGATATTTCCCATCTAAGATTGCAAAGAAAAGATATTTCTATGAGTTTTTAACCTTGAGAAAACCAAAACCATGTTTTAAATGTTGATTAGGACTTTCCATCTGTTGTACTAGTCTACGCATAAAGCCCTTTTATTGGCTTAGTTGCTACCAGTTTTTCTAGCTGATGTTGGTGAATATACCTCTTTAGTCCTTTCTAATTCATACTTGTCCATTTCTTTAGGTTTCTGTCAATATAAAATAAAAGCTTTCTGCTGCTACAGAGGAGGTATACATGCTAAATGTGATTCTACTGTGTTATTGTTTTCTGGAAATTCACTTTTACCTACTATTTCAACTCTTTGTTAGGTCAAAGAATCAAAGAGACTTTTGGGATTGGCAAGCAAGAGTCTTCATCATCCTCATATAGTTCAGCTGATTCAAAAGCCGACACAAAATCTTCAGATAGTGACACTGACACAAAAGCTGAAACCAATGCAACATCTAGTGAAGGAAGCCAACAGTTTGTTCCCAGTGATGAAACAATATTTGGTAAATTAAAATCTGAGTTTTCTGCTGCCACTCCCAAAGTTTCTTCCGCATTTCATAAAATAAGGGAAACAAAGGTTGTGGACTATGCCAAGATGGTTGACATTTTCAAGGATGAACTAACTGGAAAGCCAAAACGAAGGAAACCAGTCCATCATCGACAATAGAAACAAGTGATAGAACTGAAGTTGTCTTGTACCCTCTAAACAATCCAGATGGAGTAAGATGTGGGAAGAGTTTAAAAATAAAGTGATAATGTTCCGAATTTTCTATCATACCAGTCCATCATCGACCATAGAAACAGGTAGTATCACTTTACATACTTAGTGAAACTAACTCAATAACCTGTTTCTAAATTTATATTTATCAGTTGGCAGAGGATATTCAAGAAAGATGGGATACTAGTGATAGTCCAGTGGTTCACAAAATTCAAGAGTAAGTGATTATTTTATCTGTTTTCTTATTTTAACTTTCTGAATGCACTTATATTTGTCAAACAATTGAGATTTGCATTTATTTTCATTCTATGCCTATTGTGACAATTTGAATGATAAAGTATTTGGTGAAAGCGCTACTGCACTGTCATTCAAAGAAATACGTAGACGTGATCTGTGAGCTTTCTTACTATAAATGTTCCCTGCTCAATTGATTTTTTTTGTCTAATCACATTTTTAATTACTTACTTTCTTATGTGCTAGTTCCTTTTCATTGTCTGACTTTGTGGCTGAAGTTCAAGAAGTCATCAAGCCTATTTTGAAAGTACATTTTAAAGTAAATCCTTAACTTTTGTCTCATCTGTCTGCCCTGCTAGTCCTTTGTTCTAAAATGAACATCCGTGATGAATCTTCCTTGTTATTTTTTTTACTAGGAGGATGATAAAAACTTAAAGAGGTATTGCAGCCATGAAGTTATTGAATGTTGTCTAGCAGAACATAAAGCCTACGAAAGCCAGGGCACTTTCTTCGAAAACAAGGTTTGCTAATATTGTATCCTCCATTCACACCATTGTTCTCCTACTCCCGTAAACATGATAGTTGTTACATATAAGTCTATTTGTCAATAATTTATTTTTAACAAGATCTATTGTGTGAATAACTTTTAAGCTCTAATAATGAAATAAACTGCAACTCTGAGTAGAAAATGGTGTTGGACTGTCAGAGTAAGTTGAGTCTGAAATCTGGTTCATCTTCAGGAATTAGTTAGTCTGAAAAAATTAAGTGAAAAGAAAACTTGCACCATTCGCATGTGATAAAGAACTTGCACCATTTGAGGTTTAAGTGAAAAGAGAGAAATTGAAAAAAAGGATATGCCCACTGATTTAGCCATTGATTCCACTGATTTGTTTGTTAGCAGGTTCTCAACCATTGAGGATTTATGTGAGATTCCTTCTAGTTATGGGAACATGACCGAGTTATTGAAGCTGTAAGCACTCAACACTGATGTTTATCTAATTTGAAAAGATTTCATGGTGACATTTTGTGCAAGATGCAAATTCATCTCTTTGTTTAGATTTGATGTATGGTGTTTAGATTTTGCTCTCTCAATGAGATTTTATTACAGCGCTGACCATACTCTAAATTTGATGTATGGTGGTGTTAAGATTCCATATGGTAACATGAATTTGGCGCATAACATCATGAATATATTATCCTGTGATGTTTATCTAGGACATTTGCTTTTACTTTCCTTCTGTGACTGAAAAGCATGAAATTGTCAATATAGGATAATTTATCTACCTTGTTTATAAGCTTATCTCAGATCTTGCGCTATGTGCCAGTATTGAACATTCATTAATCTAGTGCTTTTGTAATTCCAAGTTGTGTGTTCTTATTGGCCTTGCCACTCATGTCTGGAATGTTTTTTCGGCCTTTTCTTCTGCTTCAATTAAACTTCGCGCTTCAAGAGTAAAAAAATTCCTTACATCAAGAGCAAATGATAACACAAATGGCAGTTCATCACAGTATCATTTCGGTATAGTGCTAAAAGAAACAATGCTGAATCTCGGTCCTACATTTATTAAAGGTTAGAAACTTGCTTGAATGCTTTGTGTTTTACGAACTGATTTAAGCTAATGGGTGAAGTTCTACTTCTAGATTGGCTTTCTGCTTTCAGTCCTTGATGTGATTAATCCATGTAAATGGATGTGAATTCTAATCATGGCACTTAAATCTTTATATTATTTGCAGTGCCTTTATTATTTTCACTCTGCTGTTTAGTGGCATTCTTGTTGCTGGATGAAATTAGTTACAGTATATATGAAGAATTGAAGATAGTTGTCTTAACGACTTATATAACTATTCTTGTTGCTCACCTTACAGAGCTGACAAAGCCTTTATGGCTTCTTTAGGATTCCATACTGATGTGAAAGCTTTACAGAAGCTCCCATCAGCAAGGCATATGGTAAAATTTTAGACATTCTAGCTTTAATGCTTAGCTTGCAATTTTCCTTTCATGGTAGTAGGGCACTTTTTTTTTTCTTTCCCTCCACTAGGAAGATAAAAGCAGGTCTATTTAAGTTATAACAACATCCAGACATGTTATTCTGAGAAGAAATTAGGATTGTTTATTTTTTATTGGATAATCACATTTGTCTTGTTTTAAAAGAAACTAATACTCTTCAGTTATCATGTTCTTTTCTCCCTTCCACGCCTATTTTTAGACTATTTTCAAAGGTGTTAGTTGTGTTGGCTCTGCTACTCAAGAAAATGGTTGTATTAACAAAGATAAGTTATTTATCCAATTTTAACACAACTAAATATGATTATAAGTGCGCGACGGCAATATAATTTTTTTGTCTTGCTGTGTGAAGGTGTACTATCTTTAGCAGTGGTAGACATTTGTGTTTAATCAGCGGGGATGATTTGATAATGTTTGTGTACATCATGTTCTCTGCTTGATAATCCTTATTTTTTTTGTCATTATCTAATTTGCATGAGATGTGACATGCTGGCGCTTGGACTCGTTTGCAGGTATTGCTCTTGTGTATTCCTTGGCAGAGATCGAGAGCTTGGAACCAAAAACAGAAGCACGAGAACCTCAGTGAAAAGATGGTTTCAACCTCTATTGAGGTACATTTCGTCTATTAGAGACTAAGAGATGCTTATTATAAAGAATCTTTTTTAGTTTATTAGGGTGAGGAATTTCAGCTGTAGCAATTCGTCTCTAGGGCTTAATATATAGAAGGAATAAGCAATAACACTCGATTAGAATAGTAAGTTATTAAAGGATTGAAATATCAAAAAATTATGTTAGATTTCTCTTCTTTCAGTAAAATCTACTACTTGTTTAATCAGGACTTGTAAGTTGTGAGGTGAATGCAAGGTGCAGATCTGGTGAGAGTTTAGTTATCCCTTTCTTAAATTGAACTGATACGGGAATCGCCCCACAACAGATCTTGTTCTTCTGAAGGGATTTTGCCTCCTAGCCTCCGATTAGAGTTTGAACAGTATGTACTGTGTGTGAAAGGTGGGGTGAAAATGTAAAAATTGTGCCAGAGTTTGATCATAGTTTGATCGGTATGTACTGTTATTGAAGGATTGAACTATCAAGTTGAAGGATTGAAATATCAAGTTGAAGGATTGAAATATCAAAAAAAAATTGTTCTCATTATCTACTTCAAAACTTGTAATGTCTTGGAGTTAGCCGGAGACTAAAACTTGTAATTGACTCATGTAAGATCTTGTTTTGATTGATTCATTTAATTAATGCTTTATTGAATTTGTGTTGATGTGTTTTTTTTTTGTTAATTAAAGGATTTGAATTAGTGTGTAAAGAAAGGGGATGAAAGAAGAAAAATATGCTTTATTTTTTTTTGAAAAATAATATGCCAATTTCGACGCTTTATGACGTCGAAACTGGCATGCCATTTCCGACGCCCTAGGACGTCGAGATTTTTTGCGACGTTCAAAAGCGTCAAAATTTTCACTTGTAATTCGTGACACTAAAATTACCGACGCTTTAAAAAAGCGTCGAAAGTAAAATTTCCGACGCTTTAAAGCGTCGAGAATGGCCTGTTTGAGTGTCGCAAAGTATCCCTCTTTCCAGTAGTGGATGCATAGGTCCCCCCACCCTCCCCCCCCCCCCCCCCACACACAGAGAGAGGATGAATCAAATGTAATATATCGATGGTGTAAGATCACAAGATTGATGTAAAGTCTTTCTTGAAGGTTTCATTTATTAGACAAAGATATATATAGGTTACAAGGTATTGGGCATTTGGGCCCACTATACAATATGAGACCTATGTAATCTATCAAACGCCCGCAGTCGAAAGTGGAGGGTCCCGTACTGTAAGACTGGACCGAAAATCGAGGAACAACTGACGAGGTAAACCCTTGGTGAAGATATCAACGTACTGATAGGAGGATGGGACATGAAGAACACGAACATGTCCAAGAGAAACCTTGTCCCGAACGAAGTGGAGATCGAGCTCAATGTGCTTTGTTCGCTGATGTTGGACGGGGTTGCTGTCCAGATAGACGACGGAGACTGTAGACCATGGTGGCCTTCTGAAGATGGCAGCGGGGCTCAAGAAGAAGATTGCGCAACCAAGAGCACTCGGAGACAACGTTGGCGACACCTATGTACTCTGCCTCGGCGCTAGAGCGGGACACCACAGATTGTCGCTTCACGGACCACGACACAAGGGTGTCGTTGAGGAAGACACAATAGCCAGACGTGTGTCAGGACAACCACCCCAATCCGCATCAGTATAAGCGACAAGGTCAAGTCGAAAGGAAGGGGTGATTGTGGTGCCCAACTCGAGGGTACCGCTGATGTACCGGATGATCCGCTTCAAGGCCTGAAACTGCGGTTCCCTGGGCGCATGCATGAACAGGCATATCTGCTGAACGGCGTAACGGATGTCTGGCCTAGTGAACGTAAGATACTACAATGCACCGGCGAGGCTCTGATACAACGTCGGATCATCAAACAGAGGACCAGAGTGAGCACTGAGCTTGTTGAAAATATCCACAGGGGTGGCGACTGGCCTGCAGTTACTCATCTTGGCCCGAGCAACAATCTCGGCAACATACTTACTCTGATAGAGAAACAGTCCAGACGCATGACGATGCATGACGACTCCCAAGAAGTAAAACAACGGACCCAGATCTGACATGACGAATTCGACACTCAATTGTGAAATGATAGATGTCCGAAGAGCATCAAAAGAGGCGGTGAGGATGATGTCGTCGACATATAGTAACCGAAAGGCCATGTATGTGCCTCTGCGATAGATAAACAGAGACGTATCTGAGCGGCTGCTAACAAAGCCCAAGCGTAGCAAATGAGAAGCAAAGCGTTGGAACCACGCCCGCGGAGCCTGTTTCAGACCATAAAGAGAGCGCTTCAGGAGACACACGTGCTTGGGGCGATCAGTATCAGACTATCAGCGAACCCCGGTGGCTGAAACATGTAAATTGTCTCATTCAGATGGCCATGCAGAAAGGCGTTCTTGACATCCAGCTGATGAATGGTCCAATGTCGCGACAACGCTAAGCTCAACACCACTCGGATAGTGGCAGGCTTGACCACGGGGCTGAATGTCTCATCACAATCAATACCTTCCTGCTGAGATCTACCGTTGACCACAAGATGAGCTTTGTAGCGCTCTAACGTCCCGTCGGAGCGGAACTTGTGGCGGAAGAGCCACAAGCAACGAATGACGTTCGCCTCATAAGGGCGAGGAACCAGAACCCAAGTATCATTCCTTATAAGGGCCCTGTATTTGTCGAGCATAGCCGCCTGCCAATTCGGGTCGAGGAGGGCTGTTTTGTGGAAGGTGGGGATGGGGGAAAGGGAGGTCGGGGTGAGGCAGGAGGTGGGTGGGATTCGGTGGGGACGACATGAGAGGGTGCGGCGAGCACAACAAAGAGCTGCGACCGCGACATAGCACCCGCGGCAGATTGATGTGTTGCGGCCGCGACATCAGGTGTGACGGGGGGCAGTTTGGAGGACGCAGGGAATTGGTTGGCGGGGTTATGTGTGGCGTTCATGGAGACGATCTGACGAGGTCTGAAAACACCGGAGATGCTGCGGGTCTGCGGTCTAGTGGTAGTAGGAGGGGGTGGGGGTGGGGTAGGGGGAAGGGCAGGAGCACCGGGAGAGTTATGGGGAAGGAGAAAGTGAGGGAAAGAAGACTCTGACTCAGACTGAGACACATGAGGTGTGGAAAAGGGGAGAGGAGGAGAAGGAAATGGAAAGCGAAACTCATCAAAAGTGACATGACGGGACAGAATGAGCTTAGGGGTCTTTACATCGAGGCAAAGGTAACCGCGATGATCAGACGGATAGCCAAGGAAGACACAAGGAGTGGAGCGTGGGTGAAGCTTGTGAGGTGCGGTGGAGGACTGGTTTGGGAAGCACAAGCACCCAAAAGTACGAAAGTGATCATACCTAGGCAAGGTGCAATAAAGTGCCTGAGTGGGCGAGCAATGGTGTAGGGTAGTAGATGGTAGAATGTTTAGAAGATAGCATGCGGTTGATAAGGCGTGAGGCCAATAGGAAAGGGGAATGAATGTGTGGGAGAGGAGAGAGCGCATCATGTTGGTAATGGTTCTGATGATTCGTTCAGCCTTGCCATTCTGTTGGGAAGTATAGGGGCAAGACAAGCGATATAAGATCCCATTTGTGGCGAAGAAAGAGTGAAAGTCTTGGTTGTCAAATTCACAACCATTGTCACATTGGAAACATTTGATGGATGTGTGAAACTGTGTTTTGATGTAGGCATGGAATTTGGCAAAGACAGAAAACACTTGGGACTTGAAGTGCAACGGGAAGACCCATGAGAAATGAGTGTAATCATCAAGAAATAAGAGGTAGTACTTGTGACCCTCCTTGCTAGGCACAGGAGAGGTCCAAATGTCAATATGAATAATATCAAAAGGAGCAATGGTGGAGTTCAAAGACCGTTGGAACGACAGTCTTGCATATTTGCCTAGCTGGCAGGAAGAGCATAAACGAGAGCGTCGGTCTTTAGTACAGGTGACAAGACTCTGAGAACGGCGGACATTTAGAACGGCAGCATTAGGATGGCCCAAGCGTGCATGCCACAGGCTGGACGACGATGCCGAGAGGGTGACCGGGCACGACTAACGGGACGCAGGAGGTGGTGTGACAGGGTAGAGCTCCCCGGTGCTGTTACATCACATGCGAGTAACCCCCGTAGTAAGATCGTTAACAGAGAAACTAAATGGATCAAACGCAAGAGATGCGTTATTGTCAGTAGTGAATCGACGGATAGATCTAAGGTTTTTGACAATCTTTAAGGCAATGGGGACATTGTTAAGGTGTAGTGAGTGGGTTGGGGTCTGTAATTTGGCATGGCCAATCCCCGAGGTAGCAAGACGACCACCATTGCTGACGATAATAGAGTGTGCAGGGCCTTTAAAGGAAATATATGAGAGGTTACCTAGGGAGTTCGTCATGTGGGAGGTGGCACCAGTGTCCATGTACCAAGAAGAGTCGGGAGATGTCGGCTGCATAGAGGAGAAGGTGTGATGCCAATCAGGCGGAACATAGCCTTGATCAGACGATGTCAAATAGGCCTGAGAGACGGCATGTCGAGGGGTAGGAGAGCCGAATTGCATCCAATGAGGGTTGAAGCCAGGCATCGGGGAGACGGGGACCATCGAGGGGCGGCGTTCCAAGGACGAGGGCCACCAGTCCACGTATGCCGTGGCCGCTGCATAGAGCGGCGACCGCTGGTGCTGGCAAAGCTGCTGCCTCTGCTGCGGCCGCAGCTAATGTCGAAGGAGAACCTTTTTTTTTTTTTGAGAAACAAGTTGGGGTTTTGGCGGCGGCGGGGCTTGGATCTACGAGCGAGAGAGGAGAGGCGGAGGAGCTCGGATCTGGGGAGGGGGATAGCGAGAAGGGAGAAGAGAGGCCGGGAGGGATCGGGTCGGCGTCGGGGGGGGGGGGGGGCTCGGATCTGCGAGCGAGGGAGGAGAGGCGGAGGGCTCGGATCTGCGAGGAGGAGACCGGCGAGGCCAGTGAGGCAAGGGGGGAGAGAGAGATCGACAACGAGGGGACGACGCCGGCGGCGGAAGAGGAGGGGTAGGGACCTTGGGGTGGGAGGATAAAATTATGGTTCCGTGAGGAAGAAAAGGTTGTGATATCATGTAAGATCACAAGATTGATGTAAAGTCCTCCTTGAGGGTTTCATTCATAAGACAAAGATATATATAGGTTACAAGGTATTGGGCCTTTGGGCCCACTATACAATATGAGACATATGTAATCTATCGGATGGAAATTAAGACCATCCACATCAATGCGGGTTTATCCTCTTACATGCTTCAGTTCCTACAATGTTTTATGCTTTAGTTGAAGATAGGTCTAGAATTGATTGTAGTTGTGCTTTTCAAGTGATACAATTTCATGCTCATGTAAATAGATAGGAAGCAATGGAAAGTTGTAAGAGAGGTAAGATTGAGAATTGAAGGTGATACTTTCATTCATTAGGCTCAACGTATAAATATACAAGATGAGGAGATTTGGGTTTATCTTTACACACCAAATCAAATCAGAATTGTAAACAAAAAGATATACAAAGATATGCAGAATATACATAAATGATATTTACGCTAACAGGCCCCCGCAAGCTCATGGGTGAGGGAGCACATGAAGCTTGGCTGTCAAAGAGCAGAAGTGATGATTACCCACGGCTTTGGTAAATATGTTTGCGATCTGATCAAGAGAACGAACATGATGGACAACAAGATCACCGGAGGCAACCTGTTCACGAACGAAGTGATAATCGATCTTGATATGCTTGGACCGCTGATGAAACACCGGGTTTGCTGTTAGAAATATCGCACTGAGGTTATCACATAACAAAATAGGAGGTCTGGCAGCTGGAATGGCCATTTCTCGGAGGAGTTGCTGCAACCATAAGAGTTCAGCGGAGGCAAAGGCAATCGCTCTGTACTCAGCCTCAGTGCTCGAGCGGGCAAGAACATTCTGCTTTCTGGAAAACCAACTGATGAGGTTACCACCGAAATAAACAGCAAAGTCATGCTGAGAACGACAGTCATCCGGATCGAAGGCCCATCCGGCATCGGAAAAAGCAACCAAGTGATCATCAGACGCCATGTGGAGGGTCAGGCCGATGGTGATAGAGCCTTTGAGGTACCGAAAGATGCGTTTTACTGCAGTTCAGTGAAGCTCTATAGGATCGTGCATAAATTGGCAGACACGATTGACAGCATAGGAGATCTCATGTCTGGTGATTGTGACATACTGTAGGGCACCCACAATGCTCCGATAAAGATGAGGATCCGCACACGGATCACCAGACCGAATCAGGCAAGACCCAGCCTCGGCCGAAGTGGAAATGGGCTTCGCCCCAGTCATACCACAACGTTCTAGGATGTCGACGATGTACTTGGGTTGACTGAGATGCAGCAGAGAAGGGGTGCGGTTCACTTCGATGCCCAGAAAATAGCTTAGTGTACCAAGGTCTTTCAATGAGAAAGGTCGACTCAAGCGAATAACAAAATCATCAATGAAGGAAGCATGGGAACCCGTAATGATGATGTCATCGACATAGATAAGAACATAAACAACATCACGACCGTGAGCTTTGATGAAAAGAGAAGAGTCAGAAACACAACCTCTGAATCCTTGATGAACAAGAGCATCCTTAAGCTTCTGAAACCAAGCCCGATGAGCCTGTTTAAGGCCATATAAAGCTTTGCGGAAGTGACAGACGTGAGTCGGTTGATCCGATGCTACAAAACCTTGCGGTTGCGTCATGTAGACCGTCTCATTAAGGTCACCGTGAAGGAAGGCGTTGTTGACATCAATTTGGCGAAGTGGCCATGAGCGAGTAAGAGCTAGGCTAAGAACGAGCCGAATACTCGTGGGCTTGACGACCGGATTGAACGTGTCGAAGAAGTCAACTCTCGCTTCCTGCTTAAATCCCTTCGCAATGAGGCGAGCCTTGTAGCGATCAATGGATCCATCTGACTTCCGTTTGATCCCGTAAACCCACTTACATCCAACAATGTTAGCACCAGAAGGTAGAGGAACTAAGTCCCATGTCCTATTCCTCAAGAGGGCGTCATATTCCAACTGCATTGCATGCTGCCAAGGAGGCCTTTTGGATGCTTGGTGGAAGAATTTTGGTTAGGTAGTGGTGGTGAGGGCAGTCGGAAGAGGGTGTTTAGTGGTATAGAAGGTTTTTGGCTTGAGGGTGTTAGTGGAGGCTCGAGTGGCCATGGGGTGAACAGAGACGTCAGATTGACGAAACCATGAGGGTGCAATCAGTGGAGGAGGGGTGGGGGAGGCGTCAGATGGGGATGGCGACACATCAGGGGTAGAGGAGGCCGAGCTCGCAGCGTCGGAGGGGTTGTCATTGTCGAGTGAAGAACCTGCAGAGCCAATATCTTCGGAGGATGTTGAAGGGGCTGGAGAGGCCATGATAGGCGACGCAGGAGGGGATATCTCAGGGGACAGCACGGGTGACAGACTCGGAGAAGAGGGAGATGAGACTGTGGACGACGCTGAAGACGCAGGGAGTGTAGATAGCGACGCCGAGGGTGACAAGGAAGAGGCTTGGTGGAGGAGGTTCAGGGGGAGTACCGGTAGCGGAGAGGGTGACTCAGAAGGTGTAGAGTCGGTAGGAAATGGAAATAGGGTCTCGTCGAAGACGACAAACCGAGATATGTAGCAGCGTTGGGTGGCAACATGATAGCATAGGTAGCCCTTGTGTTTAGAACTATAGCCCAGAAATATACAAGGTAGGGATGGGAACTCAAGCTTTGAGCGATTGTAAGGGCGTAAGAAGGGATAACAGCGACAACCGAATGACTTGAGAAGTGTGTAGTCGGGAGACTTGCCATAGAGCATTTCGAAAGGGGATTTATAGTTCAGGTTTGGCGTGATAGTACGGTTGGATAGATAGACAGATGTGTGAAAGGCTTGTTCCCAAAATTGTTGAGGCAATTGAGCATGAGCTAATAGCGCAAGACCTTTCTCAACCACGACACGATTTAATCTCTCGGAAGACCCATTCTGGTGGGGGGTGTAAGGACAGGAAACATGGTGAATGATTCCAAGGTTGCGAAGCATGGTGGAAACGTTGCGGTACTCACCTCCTCCATCAGTTTGAAAGGTTTTTACAATGGTGGAAAATTGTGTTTGGATGAGTTTGAGAAACAATTCAAAAACAGAATAAACCTGAGACTTGGCAGAGATAAAATATATCCAAACGAACTTGGAATAATCATCAATAAAACTTATGTAATAGGTGTTTGAATTTGTAGACAACGTTGGGGAAGGACCCCATACATCAGAATGGACAAGTTCAAAGGGCTTCGTCGCAGTAGCCGAACGGGTAGGGAGATAAAGACGATGACTTTTTCCAAGCTGACAGGAACCACATACGGTTGCTAATTTATTTGAAGACACGGGAAGCTGCTGACTGGAAAGAAGACGACGTAGGACATACTCATTTGAGTGAGCAAGACGATGGTGCCAACAATCAAGAGAGGCACGCTCACCGACAAAAGAAACGGACGGACGAGGACGCGACGGACATAATTTGGATAGATGGGGGAGACGGTAGAGACCTCCTTCAACGAGTCCTCTTAGAAGTACTTGGCCCTGCAGAGTCTTAACAAAACAACAATCTTTGTGAAATTCAAGGTAAACAGGATTGTCTTTGGTTAATTGAGCCACGCTTAATAGGTTCTTAGATATATGTGGAACACAGAGAACATTTGATAGGGCTAAAGGGGCTGCAGAATCATGCTTTGTAGATAGAACAGAGCGACCCAAATGAGAGATAAGGAGAGACATACCGTTCCCGAAAACTAGATTGTCGGTACCAACATAGGGAGATGAGGACTGAAAACCATTCAAGTCACTGGTCACGTGAGCATTCGCACCAGTGTCAACAACCCAAGGGTCCAAAATCTCCGACTGACAACTGACCGAGTAGGCAGATCGAGTTAAGGACGGTGGCGCATCGTCGGTTCGGCCAAGAGCAGCAGCAACATGACGGTTTGTGACGGGAAACTCGTTGAGGTTGAGGCGGCCGAAGCAATTGAAGGCCTCATGGCCTGTTTTGCCACAAATTTGACAGGTAGGGCGTGAAGACCTGTCACCTGCCGACGATGAGCCAGAGTCCGGATTGGGAGGGCGATCAGCAGAGGACCGGCCACGGCCACGACCCCGACCTCGACCTCGAGTAGAGGCGACATTGGCGGAAAATTGGTTGGTATCGACGAGGGATTTGTTGTCCTCGACAAGCGACTGTTCCTCCTGGAGAAGAAACCCAAGCAACTGATCTGAAGACACAGACTCGGATTTGAGAGCAATCGCCGATCGAAAGGAAGCGAATTGAGATCCCAATCCGAAGAGGATGTAGGAGACCAGTTCGGCATCAGTGACAAGGACCAGACATTCAGCAAGCTCATCGGCAATGGCTCCTTTCTTCTCGACATATTCGAGAACGGAGAGAGAGCCTTTAGAGAGAGTCTGAAGTTGACGACGAAGATGCATCTGGCGAGCACTGGACTGGGTGTGAAACATGATGGCGAGAATTTGCAAAGCTTCAGCCGCGGTGGTTGCCTTAGCGACATGGCCAAGAAGCGGAGTGGTGAGCGTCGAACGGATCCACAGTAGCACGAGGCGATCCTTGCGAACCCAAGCAAGGTACGCATGATTGGGAGCCGACGATGAGGCCGTAAACGCAGCTAGGGCGGCCTCTGGTGTGAGGAGCGAGGACTTAGTGGGAGCAGGCGCGGTGATGGTGGATGGAGGGGGCTCGGTAGGGGTGAGGAAGGAGTCCAGATATAAAGCTTCGAGAGCAGATCGGACGGTATTGCGCCAAAGTGAGTACGTAGTTGCTCCGATCTAACCGAATAGCAACGTTCGGGAGATGAAAATTCTGATGTGAGCCATCAAAGGCGGCGGAAAAGAGGAGTTGGGTGGGAGAGGTTGGGTTGTTGGCCATTGTTTATCGAGAGGATCAATGGAATTAGGCTGATACCATGTAAGAGAGGTAAGATTGAGAATTGAAGGTGATACTTTCATTCATTAGGCTCAACGTATAAATATACAAGATGAAGAGATTTGAGTTTATCTTTACACACCAAATCAGATCAGAATTATAAACAAAAAGATATACAAAGATATGCAGAATATACATAAATGATATTTACCCTAACAAAAGTGATACAATTTCATGCTCATGTCAACAGGGGACTTCTGATTGTCCTTATTACTAGTATAATTAATCTGCACCTCCAAAATCCTGTAAATTCACAGAAGAGTGTCTACCAAACACTTATCCTATATTTACAGAGCCATAAAGATATCTCAATAGAAATTTCATACAATTTATTATTCGATTTGTAGTGAAATTATCTACTAATTCTTCTTTCTCTACGGTAATTCCTCTATAAACATAGCAAATAACTCAAAGTATGAATTTCCCCTGCACACCTTGGGCCCGGGGACAAATGGCATGTAATTAGGTCTGTTATTCGAGTCGAACGAGCGGAGTATTGCTTGTTCAGATTCAGTTCATTTAGGATATGAATGAGCTCGAACCGAGTCTAAATTTTGACCCGGGCTTAAAAATGTGCTCATATTCGGCTCGTTTAGGAAATGAGCGAGATCGAGCCAATCTTTTTTTGAGCTTTAGACAATCCTACTTGTTCATTATACTGTAATTTAAATGAAATTTTAGAAATTCCATAAAATTCGAGCTATTCAAGTTTAATTCGAATGAGCCGAGCTTTGGACCAAGCTTAAAAATGTGCTCATACTCGGCTCATTTAAAAAATGAACGAGCTCGAGTCGAGTTTTTATCGAGCGAGTACGAGTCGAGTTCGAGCTAATCGTGTTCACTTAACACCCCTAAATGTAATGAAATCAAATGCGTAGTATCAATCAATATACAAGGGTGTAAAACCCTAATGCATCAACTATCGATTCGAGTTCTAAGCAAGATAAACGAAAGTAAATCTAAAGAACACGAGGATTTGTTAACGCATTCGGTTTCCCTAGTTCGCGGGGCCTCAAGAGGGGAGACTCGATCCCGAGAACACCAGTAACTTGAACAAGGATACAAGATCTGGTTACAAGTTTTGGATATTGGACGAGAAAAACCTATGAAGCTAGCACCCAAATCACACATAAGTAAATTTTGACTCACTAAGGGTTAAGAGATTTGAAAGGACAAGAGCTCTCTTTCACAACTCTTCAATCCATATGAAGACGTTGCAGATTCCAGGTAACAGGAATCGAGGCTCCCCTAGATGAGCATGGCTCTTCCTTCTTCTTTCTCTCCTCTTTCTCACTCTGGATTTAAGGTTTGTGTCGTCAGAGCTTCTCTCTCATCATCGCTCTGACTTGTGAACAGAAGCAAATATATAGAGGAGGGTGTGACCACTTAGGGTTACAAGTTACAACGTCTCCAAAGGGATTCGGATGAAGGGAGCAAGCTGTGGGCTTGGATTTCATTCTTCACAAGAGAATGTCATCCAAGTGATGGGTCGGCCCATAATCTAGAAGCCCTTAAACATATAACACAAGACATAGCTCACACCCACATCATAGGTTACTCTTCAAGAGCCTTGGTGCACCTAGAGTCTGAACCAAGATGATCTTCGGGTCCCTTAGGTGTGTCCAGAAGGTTCGAGACCAAGCCCATGAACCTAGCTTGCTCTTTAAGGTGTTTCTTCGAGTCATTTACATCCAAAACTAATCATTCAAGATATATGAATTACAAAGACAAAACTTAGGATTACATTATATAACAAAGGGTATAATGGTAAAACCATGTCGAAACACTTTTACAATAAGGTGGGGCCAGCGCGCCTTGTTACTTCATGGGTGTTTTTGTGGTCGACACTTAACCAGCAATAACAGTTTCTATCCGTTAAACAGCAGCTCGCAGGAGGAGAGAGAGGAACACGCGAGCGACAGAAATGCAGCTCTACTCTTGCTCCTCCTCCTCCAACTCTTCGTCTTCAACCTCCTCATCTCCATCGTCAGCTTCGAATCCGACCTTCAACCTCTTCTCTGCCTCTCACTCAACTCCCAGATTCTCCAGACCTTCACGGCGAATCCCCCTCAAACCCGTCCGGATCCGATCCCCTCCTTCGCATCTCACTCTCCCTCCTTGCTCCTCCAACGACCTCCTCCCCGTCCTCCAAGAGCCGGAATCCGATGAGATCGTCTCCAATAGAGAGAATCTGGAGCAGTTGCTTGTCGTCCGTCGTCCTGTCAAAGATCCGGTAGACAGAGATAAGGAAGGAGACGATGATGATGAGGATGATGACCGAGGAGAAGCGACTGGAAGTACCGGAGAGGATGAAGAGCAGAACGAAAAAATAACTCCGATCGACGCCAGTCTCGAGAAGTTTGCAAAGAAACTTCCGATATTCGAGCCGCAGAGAGGAGGAGAAGGAGACGAGCAATCAAGCGCCAAGGAGAGGCCTCTCACGGTAAACTTGGATCTGGCTCTCTATCGAGCTAAGATCTTGACCAGGAATTACCAATTTGAAGAAGCGGAGAAGCTCCTTCAACAGGTACTGGTTCAGTAGCTTTGCTTGATTTCTATTTTTAATCCGCTGTTGTTTGATATGTGCTGTGGAAATCCGGTTTTGGCAGTGTATAAATTACTGGCCGGAAGATGGGAGGCCGTATGTGGCTTTAGGGAAGGTTATGAGGAAGCAGTCGAGGATGGCAGAAGCAAGAGCCGTCTATGAAAAGGGCTGCCAAGCGACTCAAGCAGAAAACGCTTTCATCTGGCAGGTCGTAACTGTTTAAATTGCGTACATCTGCAACTAGTCAACTACTAATCATCTGATAGAACACAAATCATTACTTCATCTCTTGGCTGATTAGTGATTACTACTTAAAACTCTTAATTGTTTAGACTTTAGAGTTCTTGAAAGGAGAAACTTGGTCAGGGTGGGATTTCAGTGTAGGCAGTGCTAGTTGAGTAGTTGTGTGGATCTGATCAGAGGTAGGAGAAAATTTTGTTTACAATCAATTGCATAAAATCTCAACTAATTGGGACTCAATGTAGCTGAAGATATAGTTGACAATCTCATTGTAATGTCAGTACTGTCAAGTTAAGTCGTGAGTGAGAACTTGACATTAAGGGACGTTGAATCTGTGTTCTTGCTCTTCTACCTACTAGATGATGTTTGATGTTGATCCTTGTTCTTTTGTTTGACAGTGTTGGGCTGATCTGGAGAATAAGTTAGGGAATGTGAGGAGAGCAAGAGAGTTATTTGATGCTGCCACAGTTGCCAATAAAAAGCATATTGCAGCTTGGCATGGATGGGCAGTTTTGGAATTAAAACAAGGAAATATTAAGAAGGCCAGGAATCTCCTTGGGAAAGGTCTCAAGTATTGTGGGGGGAATGAGTACGTATACCAGACTCTCGCCTTGCTTGAAGCCAAAGCTGGTAGGTATGAGCAAGCTTGCCAGTTGTTCAGGCAGGCAACCAAATGCAACCCGAAAAGCTGTGCCAGTTGGCTTGTACGTGCTGATCCAGTAATTTGTAGACGATTCATTGTTGTTATTGTTGCTTTTATTTGGCAATTTGTAGCTTAGCGGATTGTTTCATATCCTCTCATGCCAGGCGTGGGCACAGCTCGAGATGCAACAAGAGAACCACCCTGCTGCTAGACGGCTTTTTGAGGTCAACAACTCAAACAACTGATCTTCATAGTAGTCTTTCGACATGGCAGTAAAACTGCCTTATTTGTGTTTGGTTTAGCTTTTCAATGTTTTACTTGGAAATTAATTGTCTGATCCTACAATGCGACACATCTGTTTCCTGCGTGCAGAGAGCTGTCCAGGCTAGCCCCAAAAACAGGTTTGCCTGGCATGTGTGGGGACTATTTGAGGCCAACTTTGGCAATGTTGACAAAGCGAGAAAACTTTTAAAAATTGGTCACCTTGTCAATTTAAAGGATCCTGTTATCCTTCAGACTTTGGCCCTGTTGGAGTATAGATATGCAACAGCAAATCTTGCTAGAGTATTGTTTAGAAGAGCATCAGAATTGGATCCTACACATCAACCAGTGTGGTTTGTAAGAGAACCTTTGCCTTCTTTTCTGCTGTTCTTACTATTTACATTGGCGAATTTCGTTCTTTTTTCTGTCAATTTAATATATCTCTACAAGATCTCTCATGTAGATGTGTTTTTAAAAGTACAAGTACATATGTCAGTCATATGTTTGGTGTTTTACTAATCTATCTTGTATCTAGAGTAATTCAAAAGGAGATATGGTATGGATAACACGTCAATAACTGCGCAACAAGATTTGACACGACATTGAAAAAACTTAATTTTGTAAACTATTGCTGGTTAATTATCTAGTTTCAGGTTTGGATTGATTCAATAATGTACTCCCAGATGAATATTAAAACTCTCACAATAAGCTGCTGAAGAAATCTGCAAGGATTGACCGAATTTCAGCAAAGATCTTAGAATCCAAGGATAGGAAATGACTGTCAGTTGGTCCCCTGTTTGCCTGCCTGAACTTTTATTAAAGCAGTTCCAACTACCAAGTAATCTTGATATTTAAGTTTAATGTCAAGCTTGGACTTGACATGTTGATCATTTTGTTATCCTCTGCAACTTTAGAAAGTCCATTTTACGACTAATGCTGAACAGTTGATATTTCTTTGATTGAGAAAATCCATTTCGTTATCCTCTCCTTTAGATTGTATTCTAACTTTTTATAACATCCAAACTATTTTGGTTTGCCTAAGGCTTGGGGATGGATGGAGTGGAAAGAAGGTAACATTGGCACCGCAAGAGAATATTACCAGAAGGCATTGTCAATTGATTCAACGACTGAAAGTGCTGCACGATGCCTTCAGGTGACAGCTTCATTTCTGTTCATATTCTGAGATCACAGTTTGTTTTGTTTTTTTTAGTATTTTCAGCAGAACTAAGATCACAGTTCTTAGGGTCATTGGACCACATCACCCATGTCACAGCCTATTTGAAAGAAGGGGGAAATCAGATGGCACATTTTCTATTTTGGAAATGATATCAGAGTTTATTAATGTAGGGATTCAAGATAGGTGCAATTATCCTTTATCTAATGCCTGATGGCCCCAACTTAAAAACCTCATGAAGTTTCAAGTTAATATTGAATTGACCTTGAAGAGTTATTATGCAATTTCAGGCTTGGGGTGTTCTAGAGCAAAGAGCTGGCAACTTATCAGCAGCCAGGAGATTATTCAGATCTTCTCTGAATGTAAACTCACAGAGTTACGTGACCTGGATGACGTGGGCAACCATGGAAGAAGACCAAGGAAATTCTGTCCGCGCAGAGGAAATTCGTGACCTCTATTTTCAGCAGGTAATATCTTCCTCCTGAATTCTCAAGTAGCCATCTTTCACAGTCCTACTTAATTTAAATATAAATAAAATAAAATAAAACCTCGCCATTTACGGTAGGATGTATAAGAAACACCATCAAATCACATTTCAGTCAATGTGGCTGGACTAGTGCATCTTTATAATTCACTAAGCACACTTCTGTTATGGTGACAGCGGACAGAGGTTGTAGACGATGCTTCGTGGGCCACGGGATTCTTGGACATCTTTGATCCTGCTCTTGACAGCTTGAAGAAAATCCTGAACTTGGACCCGGACTCTCCATACAACAAGCTGAACATGGACCAGAAGCCTTCAGTGGCATCTGCTCCTTCTCTTGGAGGCAACGCCGAGGGCGGTACTGGCTTTGATTTGGATGCATTCATCAAAGAGAAGTTATCTTTGGACCCCTCGAACATCGATGATCAACTTGAAGCTTCCTTGACATCCATAGCGAGATCCCAGAGTACCAAAAAGCCATGGAGATCGAGGCAAAAAGCACGATGAAAACACGATTTCTAAGCGGATTCCTTGTCCCTTGTCTCAGCAGGTGTATCAAAACAGATGCAGGCCCAAAACGGAAAAAAAGAAAGAAAAGAAGTGTCAAGAAAGATAAAATAGGAGCAAGAAAATGTGTCCCTTATAGCATTCATGCTGTTAAAGAGGATCAGGGGACACTTGCACAGTTGCATATCACAAAATGGCCCAAAACTTGACTTGTCCATTTCTAATTAAAGAATTCAAATATTTTGGCGTCAATTTTTTTTAAGACGGTATACTAGTACTACTGTACCATTTTCTCAATATTTTGTTAAACAAGTAGTAGTAAATTGCATAGTACCTGTGGCCTGTGGGATGACTTAGATGGATGCTACCTTTTGTTTTTACTTGATAGAAGAAGAAAGGGGTGCTTGAATCGAAGGGCTTTCGTCAGAGAAGAACAAAGACCAAGTACATCCAGCACAGTTTTGGGATTTCTGAAAGCTGGAGGAAGAAGTTATGTTGGAACAATGGGGGGATAAACAAAGATATTGAGTAATAGATTCGGATGGGTTGAGATACGTCAAGAATTCTTTGCGGTGAAAACTTGCCTCTTAAGCTTAGAGAAATTCTATAGAGTAGTTGTTCATCCGTCAGAAAATGATGGGGTTGAGATGATAGTGTTGCGTTGGATGTGTGGACATACAAGAGAAATGAAGTCATTCAGAATAAGATTGGTGTGTAACCAACATTGTGGATCTTGCAAGAGGCTAGACTTCATTGGTTGGGACCGCGCAGATGAGGCCGCCTACCATGCTTGTGCAAAAGTGCAAGAGTTTGATACTTTGGGGATGTTCTACATGGAAAAGGCAAATCAAAGATGTGTCGAATTACAAGATATTCAAGATATGGCCATGGGATCATTTGAGGACTCATTCAAATTGTTGATGTTTATTTTTGCTTTCCATGACTTTTAAATTTGAGTTAAAATGTCCGGATTTGGTTTTGAGTCCTTTGACTGCTCTATCTGGGGGGTGGGGTGGAGGGGGTTGAAGTTGAAAGGTTAAGGTTATTTTCCGCAAGTAGCCTCAAAGTCTGGGTTATTTTGTGCAATTTGCCCCTCGGAAAAGAAAAGTCTGAAATCTTTCCCGCGCTATTACTCGCCATTCTTACTTCCTCGTGAGTCGTGACCCAGACCTAGGGTTTACACAATAATTTCAATCTTCCCATCTTCCTGGTTTCAGATTTTCTCCGTATCCACACAACTCTTGCAATAGATTAGCTATCCGCAAGCTGTTCGATGTCCAATTTTTCGTCAAACGGATGTTCAACCATGGACGTCGATCAACAGATGCAATTAGCTGGCGAGGATCCATTCCTCAAATTTATCGACTATGCAAGGTCGATTCTTTGCGCCACAGAGGAAACTGAAGACGGAGGAGGAGATTCCCCTGGAAATGTCGCCAACGTGGAGGCCGATGGGCCAGGTTGGTCCTGGATTGCTTCTCGAATCCTGAAAACCTGCTTTTCTTACTCTAGTGGTGTTACGGCCGCCATTATCCTCTCCGAGATCTCGCAGGTCGGTCTTTGGTTACATGTCTTTGTATTTGTCCATGTCAGGTTTTCAGTTGAAATTTTGTGGCTTATTGTTCTCCTTTCTTCCCCCGGAAGGCTTGGAGTGAGCAAAGGAGAATGTACGCGCCTGGGAAGAGGTCTGAGTGCCTAAGCCAGCTGAAGAAGAAGCATCAGAGATCGAAGCTTCCAAATTGGGTCTCAATTGACTCGATATACGAGAAGAATTTTCTGTCGCTAAATAGTGTGTTGGAGGCTGTTATTATTGATGCCTTCGTGCTTCCAGGTAGTGTGTGTTTCCAAGATTTTCTCATGGAAATTACTTCAGAAAATTCTGGTTTCTTCCGCTCCCTGCAGAAGTAGGGTGATGACAATATCAATTTTATGTTGGTAGGCTTTGGAAGTTGCGACAACACTATCAATTTCTCATGGAAATTACTTCAGAAGATTCTTTTGTTTTGTTTTAGGTACTAACATTTATATGCTTCGGTTGGGGGATTTTTGGAGCTCCAATACCATTGATCTTTATCTCCACAGAAGGTAATTCCACTTAAGGCAGGTGACATTTTGAAACTTCATGTATATGTTTTTGGTCTTTTTTTTTAAGCCACAACAAAGAAGACTACAACATACTATTAACATTATTCTATTTTCCTGAAAGTTGTTCCATGATAAGGTTTCATACTAGTGATGTGCACCTGAAGTTCCCTTGATACAAACTAATTTGATTGGAGTTTGAGGTGAGTGGATGCAATGATATCCTTGGAAAGGAACTTGCTGGGTTTTAATGATAAGATCCAATGGCTCATTTTACCTTGGGAAAACATGATTTATGACTCATGAGACGTTGGAGAAGGATTCTGTTGGACACACATGTGGAGATATATCCAAATTTTTTATTTTATTTTTGTTTAATATGGTTGTCATGACAGTTTTGTGGAAATGCAGTGTGCAATCATGTGTTTTTAAAATTAAAACAAGAAACTACCTGATCTTTTTTTGGTCAAAAGAAACTACCTGATCTGATGGTTACCCACTTGCCCCTTTCTTATGTATAATTCAGTGTCTTCAATCATTCAGTATTTTACGTAGTTCCACTTCTCATTGACTTATCTACTTCCGTGGACCTATATTGGTTATGTTAAAACCAAATATGTGCTTTCTCTGTAGATTATTGAATTTATTGTTCAAGAAATTAAAGTGGCAATTGTATACTAACGTCACTTCCTATCTCTATGAGATTTTTTTTATGCTTTTGTAGCCTAATGCTGCTTTAAATAAATCAAACTTGGTTTCAAAACATTGGTCTAATACATTGGTCTAATCGCGATGTTTTACCTGGTTTGAAGACATTGATTCAACACCAACAAGTATAACTTACAAACGTGGCATTCATAGAACCAAGTTGAGTCACATGAACTGGATAAGTGTATCTTGAATGTTTTGTATATTTTTTGACTGGCAATTTATGAAGCAATCTAAAACATACTATTTAGAATTCTTCCTTTGGCAGATATTATGAACAAGCATCCTCTGATTATGGGATTTTGAGGAAAGAGAGGGAAGTCGTTCTCACAGGGTGTTATCTTCGAAGTGCTAATGAAGGCTTTGGCCATCCAAGACTTCTGCCAACAGATTATATGGTGATATTGTTGGATGAGGTAACTACTTCTGTGATCATTCTGTAATTCAATTCAGAAGCTCAATGTTGGCTGTTACATTGCTGTACAGCCTATATGTTATAATGTCAGTTTACACTTGCTATGCTTTATTAAATGTTCCAGTCCTTATCCTTGCATTGGTTGATTGTTATCTTGAGATTCTTGACAATGTCTTTGCTAGTGAGCCCCACCGCAAAACTCTTATTTTATGATTCCTTTGACGATGTATCATGCTTGTTAATACTTGACTTTGCATTGTCCACTGCAAATCTTAATCCAGTGAAACAACAGAACCAGACTGGATGGCATGCTCTTTATATCTGATTAATGATTGTCATATTGTCATTTTTTTTGTAGGATCAAGATGATGATGCAATGCTATTAGGAGCTCAATTCTGTACAGATTCATTCTCTTCCATATCACTGGATGCGGCAAATAAAGGAATCTCTTATTCATTATATGCCAGGTACTGCATAGTTGCATCTGATAAAATCTCTAATTAATTAGCATGATTAATTGCAAGGATAACAAAAACAAAATCTTAAAAGGATAAGAAAATGAGAATGCAGAAAGAAGAAAAGACAAGGAGATATAGAGATAAGAATTAAAGGAATGAAGAATGAAGAATACTTAAGTTAACAGCTTGACAGCTTGAATTCAGTCATTTCTCATTTCCTTGTTCAAACTATATTTACAAGGATTAAGGGAATGAAGAATGAAGAATACTTAAGTTAACAGCTCGACAGCTTGAATTCAGTCATTTCTCATTTCATTGTTCAAACTATATTTACAAGGATTAAGGGAATGAAGAATACTTAATATAACAGCTTGACAACCTACTATGCCTAACTATCTCCACCTCGGCTTCAGCTTAGCTTGCTTCAATCTGTTATTCCTTTGAACATGGGAAATGATTATGAAAATTCAAAATTGTATAGTATTTTCACCTTGATTAGGGCTTAATCAATATTCATTTCCTGATAACATCAGTCATTATTCAGAGTCCTAGGATAAGTGAAGCCTTTTGAGTTTGATATGTTGTTGCTTGATTAAAAAATGTCCACAGGTTTCCTGAAGGTACTTAATACGTTATGTATGTCTCTTGTTTATTCTTTCATTGTGATTTTGTGCGTTGCAGGAATCTCTTTCCATATATATTTATGTATTTATTTATTTTATGCTCCCTTCCTTGAGAAAAAATAAATCTACTTTCCCTGTTAAGATAAAAAAAATCCATTTTAGGTTTTCTAGGCAATTATTATAGGTGAATTATGATGCTTATTATTGACAATTGCACCTTTGATACTTTTCATAACAACTCTATTTACTGGCTGACCACGAGGTTTGCAATTAAATTTAGGGCAACTTTAAGAATATTTAACTTATCCTTAGTTTGTCAAAATTGAAATTGACATCTTTTTATTGACATAGCAAGTACTCCTTTTGGTGTACCAAAGCTGTATTCTCTGAGGATTAGCAACTTATTATAATAAACACATGATGCTGCATAAAGTGAAAAGCACTTGTTTTTCTCCTTTTGTTTCAAATACTTCAAAGAAAATATCTTTTGGCTTGATATTTCCTTTACCAGGGTTCTCACTTCTCATACAATGTGCAGGATTGATTCCATAGGGTCAGTGGAGAATGTGGGGCACTTTGGCGGAACACAGCGGCTCCTGGTCAATCTTGTTGATAATGATGGTATGCAGTTGAAGTTTGTCTTGTGGGGTGAGCAAATTATTCTAGCCAATCTATTAAGGTAGAATCTTGCTCCTTATTGCATTAATAAATGGTTTCTTTCTATTTGTCATGTAATTCTGTTGTAGTTTCTTCTTACAGTGTTAGAAGTATGCTTGCAATAGATAGACCGTTTGTTGCAAGTTCTGCTGAGAGTGCAGTTGAAACTAACGAGAAAGTATGCCTTGAATATGGCAGCACCACTCAGTTATATTTGGTACCGTTCACCCAGAAAGAGGAACAGGTAAAATATGTTCTCGTGTGCAGCATTGAACAATCATTATTCTCATATTGACATCTATCTTTATCAGGTATACATATCATTGACACCAAGCCGTACTCGCAGATCAAATATTTGTACTGCCTTAACACCCACGCAAGGTCCTAAAGTATCTCAAGTGACATTACCTTGTGATTCTCTTGGCACTATTGATTTTAGTAACTGCCCATTTCAGGTGTCCCCAAGGCTCTTACTTCTCTCTTCTATTTACAGATGCTTGATGCCTATTATCCCTGATCACTCGTCAAAGATATAAAATGATGAAGTGTCCACAAAACCTGACTAATTGGTTTGGATACCAAAAAACGGTGAACCGTTCTATTACCTGTTGTCACCCGGATATCCTACCCAAATATCCTCCAGAATTGAATTGAATATCTGAGTTAGATATGGTGGTTCGACTATCGATTTTAGTGTTTTTATTAGATAATAATGAACATTTTTCCAATTCGTTTTTTTACAAACTTTACGAATTTCAAATCTAGTATAGTGTCCAACTATGATAAAATATAATCGTTCATAATATTTTTGGAAGAAATTAGTATCATTGGACAAAAGTGAAAGGAAACGTAGTGTTTTACGGTTTTACCTATGATTATTTGTATTTATGTATAGTAATTTAATTTTACTGAAAAACA
Source organism: Persicaria tinctoria (assembly GCA_037127255.1). Classification (NCBI taxonomy): domain Eukaryota; kingdom Viridiplantae; phylum Streptophyta; class Magnoliopsida; order Caryophyllales; family Polygonaceae; genus Persicaria; species Persicaria tinctoria. The sequence continues at coordinate 13,203,469 of JBANSL010000008.1, forward strand.
GAAAGAATGACAATTGACAAATCAAAACAGTGGGCCATGGGTATAAAATGAAAGGTAGTAGAATGAAAAAGGTGGGCTGTGGTGACCGGTGGGTATGCAAGAGCTAAAAGTGACATTTGAAGGAAGGATAACTACAAGCGCGTACATGAAATATCTAATTGCATTGCACAAAACCTCATCTAGAATCTTTAATTTCCCTCTTTAGCCTGCAATCTTTAGTTTCTCTTCTCATATAGGCACATGACCTCATCTAGAATCTTATGAGAAAATGACAAAATCCAGAGACATTAATCTTAAAAAATGGTAGGTATCTTCTGTCATGTGTTGTATTTTTTTTTATGAAGAGTCAGAACAGAGGACTGAAGTTAATGTGCTGGTGGTAGAAACTCAGTTCTTGCTGTGTTTTGTTCTTGGCATTGAATGAATGACTTTGTTAGTATTCTTATTTATGATTTGTACTATTGAATCTTGCAGTACTTCATAACTGATCTACATGATAAGATGACTGGTATCAGCTTATATGGTGTTGTCACTGACATCTTTCGAGCAAAAGATACTGCTAGCACTATCTTCTGCCTGAAGATTGAAGACTCAACTGGATCTATTTGGGCAAAGTTACAGTTTACTGGATTTTGGTAATTTTAAGTGATTTTCTCATCAAAAATTTATATTCATAAAGAAAAACTGTCTTAGTTCACCAAGTTGCCATATTCTGTTACTCAGGTCACTGGGAAGATTAGGCATAGGCCATACTGTATACATTTCAGGCTTGACATGCTGTATGACGAAAAAAAAGTGGTCAGTGAACTCAGCATGTCATTTGATCTTAATTCCAAATTCCATTATATTTTTATCAGTGCTCAATAGCTATTCAAATTTATCCATGTAGTCAAAATACTTTTGAGTTGCCAAATATTTCTCTCTTCTTCCCTTTTTTCCCCCTTTTTTGTTTTTCTTTAGAATGTGTATTGCTGTTATTGAGTTATCATATTCTGATAATAAACAGCTTTCTGGCAGCCTAGAAGCTTTATGGGTAGAGACTGATGGCAAGGCTTCTTTTGTCAATCTTAGTTGCTTGCCTGCAATGCTGAACTCATCCTGTCTCCATCGACTTTCCTGTCTTGCGGACTTGTCCATGAAGAGAGTTGGTACTCATGTGTGTTCTCTTTATGAACTTCAAATCTTGGATTTTGATAATTTAAAAGTTGTTACCCGAGCTGCTTGCACTTCACTAGATTTATTTTTACAATGATCTTGCCATCTAGTGGTTGTCAATTCAATTCTGATTCTGCATCGCCTTTCTTGGTAAAGTGCATTCTTTGATTGACAGTATGGTAAAATGTTTTAGCTTGAATTTTAGAATTATGAATCATAGTTTTCATGCTATCTTTTTGTTCAAATGTTTTATGCATTTTGCTCAAAAACATGGATACTGAATCTTATTTGATCTGAATAAAAATTCTGAAAGAATTTCTTATTGATATTGCCAGAGTCTTCCACACAAGGCTCCTTTCTATGTAAGTTCAATTTTCAACAATGTAAGCTCAGTACAGGGTTAAAGGCCATCTATTTGGCCCTTGTGCTTATTATCGCTCAGCATGTTCCAATTATCAGTCCAGTGCCTTCTATGCATTTCTATCACATGCAATTTTATATTGTCATCAAACATAAACCAGTTTTCTATCAATCTTATTCTGTCAATCAATTTCCCTTGATATTTGTGCAGGTTTGTCGAGTTCAGCTCGACCAAATTGAAAACTGGCATGTCAATACTACATTATGCCATGCAACTTGTGGCCATTTGGTAAAGACATCATTGGGGTCGTCAGAATGTGAGTTTTGCTGCTGCAACTGCTCGGAGGCTGAAATTAGGCGGGCTTTCCATTTGAAGATAACTGTTGCAGATGAGAGTGCAAAAGCTTTGGCATGGTGCACTGGTCAAACTGCAATGGAACTCCTCCAGATATCTCCTGACGAGTTTGATGAGTTGCCTGAGGTATTGCCTTTCACTTCCAACGATGTTTCCTTCCTATTTTTGTTGCCTTGTTTCAGGATTAATATATACACTTGAGTTGCTCAGGCTGATAGACTTGGTGAAGCAACTTCAATATTTTTTATTGACATGTTGATAATGCCATTTTTCTTTCTTTTTACCATTTGGGGGAGAATATATTGGCAAGGGTGATGATTACACTGAGGCTAGGGTTGGAATGCTTTAATTTCCCGTAATTTCTTACAAGAGAAACGTTGGTTTAGATTGGAATCAGGTTATTTCTTTTTTTTTTCTTGTGAGTTGGCACATGTGCACTACCATATTTGTGTGCATATATTTGAGGCCGTTTACAGTTCAAGTTAATTCTAGCTCAGATAGCGCCTCAGGTAAACTTCTGGTTTGGTATGGTTCAAGTTAATTCTAGCTCAGATAGCGTGTCAGGTAAACTTCTGGTTTGGTATATTTTGGGTTGAGTTGTATTACTTGTATGAGGTCGGGTATGTTTGACATTCGAGTCAATTCAGTTATCCAGCTGTATCTTTTTCAAATAATGTATTTTGATAAAAAAAAAAAAGATTTCGAATGGGCTGAGTTTCAAGGGCATACAACTCTTTCATAGCCTTTTGATTCCAAAAAATAGTTTGTTGTTTGACAGTCAACAAGATCATTCAGGGTTCATGTTATTTCCTTTCTCCTACAGCTTAGGAGCAACTTTGGGCACTTTGACTTTACATGCCCTTGTGCATTTTGATGTATCAGGAAGAACAGGTGATGTACCCACTTATGCTCGAGAATGAAAGATACATGGTTTCCATGGTGAATTGTTGTCAGCAAGGCACAGTTTACAGGGATCGTGTTTCTGGGGAAGATGCTGCTCCATGGGAAATCACTCGTGCATTTAAATTGTGAATGAGAATGCAAACTTGCAGGAGATTCTTTCATGAGTTTGGAGCAAGTGTACAGTTTTAATTGTACAATCAAGAGGGAAGAGATGAGCAACCACGGAAAAATGGGATTTTGACTCTGTTCATATGCTCGGTATGGGAAAATGAGTTTGTTAGCTTTTAAACAAGGCACAAATGCAAAAAGATGTTTTTTTTGCAAGAAATTATGTTAAACGCCTAGTCCCTAATGGCCATATAGATTGCAGGATGCTTACTGAATGGAGGCAGAGAACATGATTCTAAAACCAGTGCTGACAATCACCAGAGGCATAGGTTTCCAATTGTTCTTATGGTGCTACTATAGAATGTATCAGCACCTCATGAGTGCGTTGATGCGAAGGGTTGTAACTGGCTTGCGCCGAACAGACCCCACGATCTTACAAGTTACAACTCCAAATATGCAATCCTGTCGTGCTTTTAACACCATGATTGCACATTGCATCCATGAGAAAAAAACTGACAAATTAAGGAATGCTATTTCTGCAAGCTTCAGGTGCCTAAGGCTTTCATTGCAGCAAAATATTTCAAAAGATATGTTGCGACATTCTAAGTTCTAACATCATTAGACATGGATGTAAACCTTGAAAGGAAAACAGAAATCCCAAAAGACCCAGGTGAAATATTTTCAGATTGATTGGTGATGCCATGAGGCTTCGTTGAAGCCTTCCAAGGTTCAGGAATTCGAAAGAGTTTTAACAAACACGCCCTCACAGGAAACAAACTGCCTTCTTACTCCCTTCTTCTGCCATGGGCAGGGGTAGATTTGTGTTCTGTCAGTGTTTTTATAACTTCTATCAATGCTCGTAGCCGTTCCCAGATGTTTAAGCCGTAGAGTGCTTCTACAAGCGACTGCTGAAATTCAAAGGCATTGCTGGCAACAGGATACTGCAAAGGCAGATCAGTACCAATATTAGTCAGCTAAGAACAAGAAGCTTCTTGCAGGAAGCAATAAATCCATAAAACAACAACATTCCAGTGTATCCTGCAATGAAGGTAAATCCATAAAACCGCCTCTCAAATAGGAAGCAAGGATAAGTCCATAAAACCACCTATTTTCAGTTTGAATCAAAATCATACCTATTAACAACTTTCCTAAAGAATGATAATAAAACCTATAAATGACAATGTTAGCCTTGCTTTAAGGGCAACATTGTAATTTATGTGTTTTAATCATTAGTCTCCTTGAAAAACTGTCATTTTGATAAATAAATAAAAAACACTTTAAAATGGTGTGATTTCATAACATTGAAAATAGAAGCGTTTTTTTTAATTATAGTAATTTATAAGAAAATGCCCTACTTTAGAGGCCTTTTCGTGAAAAACTCCTCAGGAAATAATGAAATCAAGTGTACCTGAATCGGTTTGGGGATAACTGTTTTGATGAAAGGCCACCATCTATCTTGTACCACTGATTTAACAAGACAGCATGCCCGCAACCCTTCTATACCAGCAAATCTCCCAAAACCACTGTCTTTGACACCGCCAAATGGCAGGGACTGGAAAAGTTTAAGGAAAACATCAATTTATGTGGTTCACTTAGAGAATTCAGAGCAAAATGTTTAGCAATAACATCACAATATGCTGGAAAATCATAAATAAAAATGACAACTAAGTCCCAGGAATGACAATTGCTGCATTCAAATTTTGATAGAAGCCAAATATAGAACTTGCTCTTTATGACAAAATATAGACAATAGAATTTATGTTAGGGTTAAGAAGCCAAAACATTACAAGAGTTATTTAATAAAACGAATATACCAAATTTAATACTCCAGAATTGAACATCCAATAACAGTTGCATAGCTTTAACACATTTTATAAAAGGGCTTCAATCAGGAATCTTGAAGGATCTCTTTCATTATTCTACCTCTAAACTTAAATTCTCTCTATTTGCATCTCTTCCATGACAAACTCTCTCCAAAATGTACCAAAATTTTCATAAAATCCTACGACGCACGCATGCAAGAGTATTGCAATAACCCAAGTAAATGTTTCCCTTGAGAAGATCCTGTCACACACCTCCATATGGGCAATACACTAGCATCGCCAAGAATAAATATAGCATCTCAGAAAAATATACAGCAAAAAATCAAGTGTATTACCAGGGTTCATGGATGAGCATTAACAATTAAATATAGTAAAATTGCTAGAGAATAATCTAAACTTGGAAAATGATTCAAGCTCAAAAAACGGCATAACACAATCCACAATCTGGAACGAGATCCTATGGAGTTGGCAAATCACTCCATGGTATAGTTCATAAAATCTCAGCCATTCATTTCAAATTTAGTGGTTGAGAATTTACATCCATTTAGGCTATTTAGCTTTTGAAAAACCTTTTTCTAGGGTTGATTAATACCTATTAGGGTAACTATATCAACTCCATGAAGTCCAAGTCTAGAGATCTGTTGGATAAATTGGTTTTAATATTTTGTCACAAGTTGGTTGCTGTATTTATTGAGTTAGCAACTATTGCTTGCTTTAGGTTTAATTTTCCAGCTGGAGGCATATATTTCCTAGGCTCTTTCCCTGCTAGATGTGTGCTAATGGTGGTAGCAACATCTTCTCTATTTAAAACAAAATAAGACTTAAAAGAGATGTTTACCTGGCACATATAGTTTGATGCAAAGTCATTGATGGCTACAACACCACATTCTATTTGAGAAGCAATTCTTTTAGCACGAGATTGGCTACCAGAGAAAACTGCGCATCCAAGTCCATATTTTGAATCATTTGCAAGCCTAATGGCTTCTTCATCGGTATTGAATATCATTATTGGCATGATTGGTCCGAAAGCCTAAGAAAATATGAATTAGAAATTCCAGTCAGAAACCCTAAAAAAAAAGCAGCTAAAGAACGTGTAAAAACACAATTGCATCACAGAAGATGAGTCAACCTCTTCTTGCATCAGCTGCATTGAATGGTTCATATTCACAAGAACTGTAGGAGGAAAGAACTGATCCACAGCATCAGTGCCTAAGTTGCCAAAACTTCCACGACCAGCAATCTCTGCTCCTTTGTCTAAGGCATCATTTACGAGGTTTTGAAGCTTTTCAGCATGCTCTTGCATGCAAATAGCTCCCATATCATACTTTCCTGCAAGAGGAGGACCCTGCACAAAGCAATCGACTACTCACAACAAAGCACAAAAGCACAAGCATCTGATGGATTCCTTTGAGGAAATAATTCATTAATTATGTAGAAAGAACAATAGTAACTATGTATATCCATTTAATCCTTCCTTTGGAAGATACTTACAGCAGTTACAGACTTTACAATCTTGACCACTTGAGTAACAAATGAATTATAAATGTGCCGATGAACATAGAACCTCTCAGCCCCAGCACAATTCTGACCACTTGATTGAAGAACACCCCTAACAGCTATTTGTGCGACCTAAATGTAAAATTAAGAGATTTCTCAGATCGAAATATTAAACAAATATTTTCTACTTTCACAACAGCCTTTTGAATGCTAAAGGGCTCAAGCTTTTCTATATCATAGAGGCAAAAAGAATTATTCATACATGAGCCACATCAACATCTTCACAAACAATAAATGCATCTTTCCCACCAAGCTCAAGTGTGACTGGAATAAGTGTCTCAGAAGCCTTTTTCATTATCTGTACAAGCAAACACCTTAGAATGTGAGCTGAGTACTTATGCTTAGACATAATAATAATGACTCACAGTCTCATTGCAGAAGAGAGCATTCTTACAGGAGGAAACTGCACAAGGAACAACTGTTGCACACAATATGTGGATCTACTTTCCCTTTATTTTATGAAAGTCGGCATGATAGTAATAAAAGAGAAGCAGCCCTCACTCCCCCCCCCCCCAAAAAAAAAACAAACAAAGAAAAATTACAAATTCAGGACGATTGCAATGTGTTCAATTTCTCCAATACAATTTCATCATTGTTCACCATCAAATATATTCGAATTCTCTGACACTCTTCACAAGAGCCTAAAAACTGTTATGCAGAAAGTTTTTCCATAAAAATAATTGCCCCCTGACTTGTAATAAATAACTTAATCTTTACAGGACAACTCATGATATTCAGAATGCTGCTGTGGAACATATATCCTTCTTGAATAATTAGGATGAATTGTTTGACAACTTCAACAGTGGACTCACATCATTGAATGTTATCTTTCCAGAGATAATCAGCTAGATATTATATCATGCATTTTACAATAATTTCGCAATGTATATAACTTTAAAACATTTGAGCATGAGATGTGAACTTGTGATGAATAGCATTTCAAAACATTTGCGCAAAAGAAGGAAGCATAAGTTATGTTACAATCCTCACAGATCACCATACCATCTTGCCTACACCAGGTGAACCCACAAAAATGATTTTATCCACAGAAGACACCAATGCTTCCCCTGTTTCAGCAAACCTGCAAAGGGAATAATAGCAGTTTAAGACCTGAGAGTATGACACCCTGCCACATTCTTGGTTCCATGTGAACATTACAATTATTGCATACCCAGTAATTACATCAACCAAATTTTCAGGAGCTCCAACGGCAGCTAATGCTGCTTGGATTATCCGGAAATAGAAGCATCCAGACCAACTTGCATGCTCTGAAACCTGCAACAGAAAACAGAAGGCTTAAAAAATCCAAAATATGTAATTATGCCTATAAAATATCAAAACATGAGAAAACTGCTTGCTCAAACAACACTCCAATTACACCAACTGAAAGCCGTAGTTGAGCATCACATTAAACCAAAAAAGTAACCCCCCCCCCCCCCCCCCCCACCTTCATTCTTACCCACTCTCTCTAAAACAATTTCATTACAGCATTCAACTTTCATGTGTTGGTTTCAAGATATAGAAGTATTTATTAAACTCTTAACATAAAAAACCGCTGTATTTAAATGTGGGTTAGGTTCAAAAATTATAAGAGTAAGGGGTGTTTGGTCTTGATTTGTCACGAATGGGGGTTTAGGATGACTACAATGTAAACTCTTGATCTTGATTGGATAAAACCTATGTTGAATTGCAATGTGTTTGGTTGCAAAGTTGTTTTGCAGGACATTTGAAAAGTTTCATCTACCATTTATGGAACTTGATGCAACTCCTGTGAGGCTCACGTATAATACTGAGATGGACACAAAGTGGCAGAGGGATTCCATTTAAATTTTTTGAGAAACTAAAATTACCTTCACAACCAAACACCAATTTTTTTTGATTTAATCATTTTGAGTGGATGATGAAAATACAGTTTAGGTTTTTGAAGGATCGGAAGGAAGGTAAAGAGATATTTGCATTACAATGACTGCAAATGACAGTTTTTATGATATTCCTATTGGGAGGTTAGCTGGTTATATAATTATATACCAACATACACAAGATTTACCGTTGGTATCAATTAGTTTATGCGATCTTGGATTGTTGTCTCGTAATGATTAGATTATTTGAATATGTAAATAGCATACAACAATCCAGATCCAAATATTTACAGATTTAATGCCTTTCCATGAATTCTGAAGTTAAGCAATTATGTGCCATGCTGCCTTTGGGGGTCCATCACTCTCATGATCTTTATGTGCATTAAAAGCAACATTCTACTGGCAACAATATTCATGAATTTAGGGGGGGGGGGGGGGGGGGGGGAACATGAACAGAATTCAGATTGTAAATAATCACAGGATGAGGATTAGCAAACCTTGATCACAATACCATTTCCTGCAAATACAGCTGCCAACATTGGGTTAAAGATGTTATGAAATGGATAATTCCATGAAACGATAGCACCAACTACTCCAAGTGGATGGAACTCAACTCTGGATGACTTATGAAGCATCGATCTTCCAGAGCTCCTAAAAACGACATATGATTTTAGAAGTTAGTGATAAATAATTTGCATATCCATGTTCTAAGAGTACATATACAACATAAATCACCCAGTTGCATTCAATAACGTAATTCACATTTACAAATTCAAGAAATCAATAAATATTTCTTGAAATGACAAGTTGACAACTGTAAGAGAAACTTTCATCATGATCGAGGTTTAGCAACATAATCAGACAAAAATTGTTAATTGAATTAAACAGACAGAAGCAAGCACTAAATTTTAATGAAGCGATCCAAAGTACAATCATACAGAATATATACATAAGCATATGTACCATGCGTGTGTGCACATGTTCAACACACACAAGTTGGAAAATCACGGAAACGAGAGAATTTTAGTTTAATAAAACTAAATATAAATAGTTGACTTTAAATAAGATGGTGGATAAACACTACTCATCTCTTGACCTAACACTAATTGCCTACTTTTTAATGTAGCAGCAGTGTACATAACAAACCAAACTACTTCTACTTAGAAGTAGTACAAATTCATCGGTCTTGTCATTTAAGCCTGAGTTGGAGAGCTTGAATCATAAAAGAGAACAATACTTAGTACTTACACAGAAGACAATTCGTGAAATTCTACCAGTTACAAGAAAAAATAGTATAAAGAATTACGTTCTACCTGTATTCAGGTTTCAGCCAACGTTCACCTTCGGACAATAGCCAATTTATTTTCTCACATGTTGTCATAATTTCTCCCAAGGAAGCATCCACCATTGTCTTTCCAGTGTCACGTGATGAGATTCTGCAAGAAATTAATCAACCATCAATGTTCTCAAGCCCCTAAAGTTTACAGATCAAATTTTGCATGACCCATGATGGATGTCCAATTGCCCATAGACATTCCAAGCCCCTAAAGTTTCAAGTTCTCTAGAACTTTGGAAGCAACATCTAAATGACATACTCCCTCCGATTTTTAATATAAGGCATTGGGAATCTTTGCACGTAGTTTAAGAAGCTTAAAACTATATAAAATATTAATGTTTTTTATTAATTTTTTTTACATTATAATACTTATTAGTAATAAGTATTATAATGTAAAAAAAAATTAATAAAAAACATTAATATTTTATATAGTTTTAAGCTCCTTAAACTACGTGCAAAGATTCCCAATGCCTTATATTAAAAATCGGAGGGAGTATTAAGAAGACTAGGGAATGCCTATTAGCATATGCTTCATTTAGAACAACCAAAATGTTGTGCTCAGCGAAGGTGCACATAGTGACACTTTATTTTAGCAGTATTGACAGGCAAAGTATTATGCCAAACACCCCAATGGTCACACACACCAAGTCTCTAGATGGACCAAGATGGAGTCCAACTCAAGTGAGCTGCTGATAATACAGCAGCAGGGCAGACCTATCACATCATGACAGAAAGAGTAAAGAAAATTGAGATTTTTTTCCTATATACTCCCTCAGTTTATTCCTTCCTTACCCTTCTTCATCCTTCTCACTCACTCTAGCCTGTTTTCTTCCTTTCCACCGAAGCCCTCAAATTTCACGTGAAGCATTGGGGTGTTTGGGGGGTCGGGATGTACACATCCATTCCCCGAACTACTGGAGAGGGTGTTTCCGAAAGCCGAGAGGCAACAAAACCGAAAGGGGCAAGGACATGGAGCAAAAACAACACAAACTGGGGGAAAGCAAGACCAAACATAACAAAGGAAAAGTGCAGAAGAAAGCAAAACCAAGCTTATACGATAATTAGTTTCAGATATTAGTATACTTCAATTTCTAATCAGTTTATATCAGAGCCCTTAACACTTTTAACAGATATGCTTCGATTACTAATCAGTTTGTACAGGACTAAATATATTTTTTGGACTATATTCATATAGTTTAAGAAATAGGAATTTTTGTGTGATAGATATCAACCATACACCCCCATGGGGGCCTTTAAACACGTTAACAGAAAATGATGATGGTTAATCCTCAAATTACCTGTCTCTACCCCACTCTAGTCCATTCATTTCATCATTATCATTCTTCAATCTTCTTTCTCACTCTTCCCTATTTCTTCCCTTCTTATCTCCTTCACAAACCAACCCCCCCCCCAACACACACACACAACCACCACACTTAGGGTGCAAGAAGCAAAAGGCTGGTTCAAGTCTCTTCTCAAGGATGATTACATGCCATAAATTTGAAAACTGAACACTAATCATTTGAAGAAAGAAAGTCTCACTCGCATATCAGCTCCTGATGCTCAATAATGTACTTTAAGAGAATGCGTAAGAATTGGCGTCTTTGCTTGAAGCTGCTACTTGCCCACACCTTTTGGGCCTTCCTTGCTTGTGTCACACGCTCTTTAACCTGAATAAATCAAAACATATGTGATTTACGATCTAAGAACACAAGAAACTCTTCGGTGCAGCAGAAGGCATGACATCTGTCAAGGATGCCATCAATAAAAAATATGTCCTCTCATACCATATGCAGCCCGATTCCATCTTCCCCCCCTTGTTCGCCTTTAATCCTCACCAATGATCCATCCCATAAATCATCAAATGAAATGATCAAAGTACATAAATTGTAGTCTTTTCCCACTTTGCAACCTTTTTTAAAATTTTGTATCAAACCACCAAAATCTTGCAAATATCTCCAAACAATTTAGTCTAATGAAGAAAAGCCAGTAGAAGTGAAGGTTTATGTTGTAGGAATAGGAAATTCAAACAATAGTGGGTGGGTGAGGGTGAAGGGAGGAAAAAAAGAATGCACAAGCACTAACCTCATCGTGTAAACAATCAAGAGTGGTAAGTGGCAATTCCTTTTGATTGAACTATAACATTGTACAAAAAGAATGCACAAACACCAACCTCATCGGGCATTAATGCTGGAAAGAATCCCAAGTACTTCATTGTTGCAGGCTCATAACATTGCACTTTGTCAGTCGGCCTTCCCCTCCTAGGAATCTGCTCGGAAACACCAATGTGAAGGATAAATATCAGCAGAAACCTTAAAACACCCCTTAATGATAAGCCATAAGGTCATCATTATAAACAGTCTGCCACATTCTTTCCCCCCTACTTTAGCAATGTTGCATCCTGGACTAGAGTCTGGAACAGTACCGTAAAACCCTTATTTACACAAAGAAACTTTCACTCCCCGGGTCATATTATAAGAAACTTAAAATAGTACAAGCAATAACTAATAAGATGCAAAATGGATGTGAATCAATATTGGACTAATTTCAGTTAGAACATTTCAGTAAGATCAATGCAGGAAGCTTGAAATGAATAGCAAGTGTTGGAAATTAGATAGCTTCTTAGGTGCCAGAAGTCAGAACTGCACAAGCACAAATCCTTCGAGTGGAGACATAAAGGTTTAATTTTTCTGATAAATTGGTATTCTACTTCCAAGATTGAACACATTGCCCTAAAACACAGCACATGAATCGAGAGATGGCCAGAATAAGCAGGGATAGACTCACATAGATGAAGCTGTTGTCTTTAGTTTGACTTCCATCATCCAACACTGCACATTATTGGTTGAAGCAACGAAACAAAATCAATCAACACCAAATGCCAATCAGCCGAAAAATCAGAGAAGAGGAGGCTGAAAATTAGAGAAAGAGAGGGGGAGAGAGAACCATCGGAGGTGTCAACTTCAATGGAAAGCACATTGGGAGGGATGAGCATCAAGAGGAATCTGCAGATAGCGTAAGCGAGGGCGAGAACCAGCAATGGCCACCAGAACGCCATTTGAGGTCCTGGTAGGACAGCTTGGGGGTGAAAACTGAAAAGTGAGCTGAAACCTAAGTAGTCCTCGTCCTCGTCGTTGTCGTCGTCTGACTGTGAGAAGAGAAAGGAAAACCCTAGATTCCGGGGCTTTTTGAAATACTTTTGGATCGATGATCGGAGCTTCGTCTACGAACTCATTCGATCTGGATTCTCACATATATCTGTTGACCACTGACAGCAATTTAAGAAATGATTTTGGTCTCTCTCAAACCCAACTGACAAGTGACAACGTCCACACATGACGCCCATCCTTTTCGGGTGGGGTCCGGCTCCCATCCAGTTTCAATTGAAACTGTACCCTGCAGTTGGGTATATCTCCACCCTTGAAACTTATGAATGGTTGGGATCATTCCATCTTTTAATTTTTAAATAAATAAATAAGTTTTACAAAAACTCCATCCTTCCTCAAATGGTATCCTCTTTCCTAGTTCATACGGTGAAGCCCGAGTACCGAAGACGACACAGACGATTGAAGGCGGCAAGAAGGAGGCGCCCGCATTGGTGTGTTCCGCGAGAGAGGACGCCGGCGAAAGGTAGGTTTATCCATTAATTTGGGATTTTTTAGAAATTAGGGTTTAGTTCAAAAAAAAATCAGAATTTATGGGTTTGGCAATTCGCAATTTGTGATTGAATTCGCAATCTAGTTCGTATGGTGAAGCCCGAGTACCGCCACTTATGAGGCTTTTGTAAAATTTGGAGTTGGTGTTGTTGGTACTGGTCGGATGCGGGGGTGCCTCCATGGATTATCTGGTGATGGTGGATTCCTTCCCAAAGCCAGACGAGAAGATCAAGAGCACCCGACTTTAAGGTATTTTACCGATCGAGTAGTGCTTTTGAGTTTCAGATTGCTAGATATGAGCTTCCTTATTTGTTCTTTTCCCTTTCATGTTATAGCAGCAACTCTTGATATGATTAAGTGGTGGCCGGTTTTACATGTTTAAGGGGGAGGGAGTGTTGGTAATGCTTTGAGTACTTGTGCTGCCCGGTTGGGATTAAAACCTAGAATAATAACTAAGGTTTTCACAATCTGCTTATATACTTTATTTATCTTCTTTGACTTGTTCTGTCATAGAATTTGCACCCCTAAAAACTTTGGTGGTATGGAACTGAAATGAAGAAGATGGCCAACATCAGTAACATAAATTTCAGATTTCAAATGTATATTCAGTAAAAAAAATTTAGCCTATTAGCTCAAATGGTAGAGCGGTGTGCTCATGCACAAAGATGCGGGTTCAAGTCCCGCATAGGCTAATGTTGTAAAATTTGTTGAGTATAAGGAAACATGATCAATTTCAAGGCAAAAGGGCAACTATAGTACAATCAGTAAGCCTACCTATCTGTAAATAAACATTAGGTAAATAAACATTCTCATCTTTGGTTTTATGTAGCAATACAAATGGATTTTCCATTGGAACAACTTAGCAGGACCAAATTCAATTACTTGATAGCTCTATTAACACATAGACCCTAGCAACATCATCATTTGCTCATGATCTTTTGCAAAGCTTCTCACACATTTCAAAAGTAATTAATATTTAATGAATTTGTACAAGAAATTGAAGTTTGGAATTTAAACATTTTTTAAATGTCATCTTTCTGTTCGAATTGAGACTTACCAAAGTAAACTAAAGTCTTGATGATGCTCAAGATGTGATAAACCAAACTCAATTTGCAGCATATATATTTGGTTTGTCTATGTCTCAATCAACAACTTTTACAACATTAGCCTATGCGGGACTTGAACCCGCATCTTTGTGTCTATGCACATCGCTCTACCATTTGAGCTAATAGGCTAAAAAAATTTACATGAATACTTTAGGTTTGACAGTAGTTACTACTGCAGCAGCTAGGAGGAAGGGAGTCCCTGACTTCAGATTGGTTATTGAGGGCCTAGATCGTGAGGTTCATGAAGTTAGTTTCATAGATACTGCAGGCTTATTTGAGGTGGATTGCATTTCAATTTCTGGTGAAGTTTACCATGATCTCAGGTTCATAAAGAAGGTTAAAAATTCATTCCCTTTTGATAGAGGTAAAGCTACTACCTATCCTGTTGTGGTTGTTTGTGGTATTTGCCAAAAGGAAGCCTGCTGTCATGGGAAGATGTTATTCCTGTCATATTTTGTATTGCTAGCTCATGGAGACCCAAGTTATTGCTTTTATGAGGTATTGGCGAGGGCTAAACTGATGATCTGCTACTCATTTGAGTTTCAAGGGTCTATAGCAGTACTCGTTATGCAGAGAAGCAAAGTGCCCAAGTGCAGTCCAGAAAACAATCAAGCAACAGGATATAAGGGTTGCTGTCATTTTTTTTGTCTAAAGGTTTCTTGATGCTAAGCCCATTTCTTGTGTTTGTTATGGGATATATGGGTGTGAGTTGTTATGGACTGAGCACTACAAGCCTTTATTTCGATTATTGCTACAAAAATTGGAATATATGATGTGTGGAGTGGCAAGTGAGCTGTACAAGGCAAGCTAAGGACAATTACAAGGGGTTAGTGGGACATTGGTGTTCTCACTTGTGATTACATCCCTCGCATCCCTTTACCTATATTTTGATTGAATTTCTTAGAGTCTTGAGGACAAGACTCTTTAAATTTACCAAATACGATGACAGATTTTATGCACTTCTAATCTAATTGCGATATCAAAAAGCTTGACAGCTGATTTTTATCACCTTCATTACAGATTCTATGAACTCCTAATCTGCAGATTTTCATCACCTTGATATCAAATTGTAATAAAAAAAACCTTCTCATTCCACAAATTCAATTCAATTGAATTCCAATTCACGATAGAAACCTAATACCAAATTTCAACCCATGAAATCCAAAAATCCCTAAATTTGACATAGTGAATCACTGAATCCATTCAACTCCATGAATTCATCCACAAGTCACAAATTTCTAAACCAAAAGACCACAGTTTTCTCAAACCCCTTTATTGATACACATACCTCATCGGCACTCGCTCAACAAACAAAGGCCGACATTGCCTTGCCGCCTTCGATTATCCTTCAACGAATTGCAGTCGCACCGCCTCCTCGCCGCCTTCGATCGTCGGCATCGTCTTCCAACAAATCTTCATTGATAAGCACCATTTGAGAATTCTGACATGCTAAGTTATCGGGGGGAGAATTAGGTTAGGGGGAAAGAGGAAGTTCCATCGGGGGATATGGGCAAGCTGTTTTGTTGAATTTTTTTATTTTTTTCCCTGCTAAATTTCTTTCTTTAGAAAAATTTGAGACTAATCTCAACCGTTAATTAAATCAACGGTGTATATTTGGTGAACTGTATACTACAGTTTTATTTCAACTGGACTGGAGCCAAATCCATCCTTTTCATATCAAAATAAAAAATAAAAAATATCCTCAGTCGGGGTGGTCTAATGGTGTCGAGTAAGGACATAGGTAGGTCGGTTCGGGGTTTACCATTGAAGGTAGTTCATCTTCATAAAAAAAATTCTCAAAAATCATCTTGGAGACCTGGACCAATACTCTAATATTTTTTTTTTTTAAAAAAAAGATAGATATTTGAAATATTAAAATGCACATTTCAAGTTCCAACCACAATTTTTCAAGACAGACTCTACTGGACTTGGAGTTCCAATGACTGGTTCTCTACAAGCTCAGTTGTTAAACTCTTACACCATCGAAAAAACCACTCTGTATCTGATCTACATTGGATATGAAAGCTCAACACTCTACCCAAGATTAAAAGATTTCTATGGTGGATATCTAAAGACGGTATCCCCACGGGTGCCAAGTTGGCTTCTCAAGGATGCGGGTACTCCTCTTGCTGCCCTAATTGTCACTCCCAACTCGAAGACCTAAACCATATTCTTCTAGGTTGTCCCTTGACACGACAAACAATTGCTCTCTTAAAACCAAAATTGATCCTTATTATGACTAAATTTCATAACACTGACGTCCCTATCCAAAATCTCCTAAACAACATCAGAAACGAACTCAAAACTACGAACTTCATCATACTTGCGACCGCTTGGTGGAGCATTTGGTTCTTCGGGAACCAGACTCTTTTCCACAACCACAAAAGTCGACCCTAAGACCACGGTTGCTTACATCATAGAACAACTCCAACTATGGGATCTATCATCTATCAAATGATAGCTCTGACACCTAACCATCATTAACGCCGACTGGATCTTCAACCAAACGCACAAAAGTCAAATGGTCTAAGCCACCCCAAACGCATCTCAAACTAAATTTCGACGGAGTCCTCTCCAGAGATAAATCCGGTTCTTACGGATATATCATTCGAAATCCCCTTGAAAACGTCATTTACACTCTGAGGTCGGGTCTTCGCCTTTGACTTCGGTCTTTGGTTGTGAGGCTTTTGCCCTTTGGCAAGGCCTCAAGAAGGCTCGTGCCCTCAAAATTGACAACCTAATAATTGAAGGTGATAATATTGTCGTGATAAATAGTATTACTCTGGGAACCTCTTGCCCCTGGGAATCAGAAATTGTCATTTTTACTGTCTTCTTCTTCAAGGTTTCCATTATGCGTCATCTACGCACATATTTAGAGAATCGAACTGCATATCTTCTTTCCCATTATCGATCCCCTTTCTTCGGTTCAACCCTGTCCCCCGATCAGCCTTTGCTTGATCTTATCTGTCTGGATGCTCTTGGTTAAATGCTTTGCATTTGACCAAATTCTTACCCAAAAAAATTATTTGAAATATCAAACATCGCCCATGTCAAGTAAATCGAGAGGTCAAGATAATTGGCAGACAGACTGATCGTCATGGTACAATCAACTCTAGCTAGCATGGGGACGAAAAATCCGATCAAATCTTTATCCAATCATCAAATTTTGTTGAGAAGATAATACAATCATCGGTACACACAAGTAGTAGTAGGAGGAGGAGGATTCAATTTTGGTATGATCAAACCTTTGTCCATCAAATCTTCACACATGAGGAATGGCAACAAAGAGAGAAGAACTCCCGACTTCCAGTATCCGACGGAGATTCACCGCTAATCGTTGATTGGGACCCCAACCACCCACATAGAACCCTTCACCAACAGAGACCCCTCATCGTTCATTATAGAAACTCTAAAATTGCTTTCCAAACCGTATCACAAATGCTGATTTCACTAAATTCATCTAGAAGATGGGGATTCAAACCAAGGCCAAGGGAAATCGAAAATAGACTAAGAAATTGATGAAAGCAAGCTTTTTCATGGTTGATAACTCTCCAACATTGTAAAGAAAGATCAAGAACATAAATCATTGAAGGTCAACTTTCTAAAAAATATCGCCCTTTTTTGAAAGCGCTTTCAAAAAGGTGGATTGTAGCCTTGTAGGTAGGGCGACTGGGCTCGATGGCTACTTGAGGTGAGGAATGGTTCCTCTCTGACTTTGCTAGGTAGAGTCCTTTTTCTCCCTTCCTTTCTTCCATTTTTCCTCTTTTTCTTTTACCAAGATTTGTAAAATGTGCACATATGAGCAAGATTTGCACTTGAACCTTGAACAAGAGAATACATAGATAGATTGATAAGTGCAAACCTTGAACAATAGGTTTTGAATCCTATTACCTAATCTTGAACAAAAAAGAGTTGTAACCCCCAAACCACGGTTGAACCAAATTTTGAAAAGGTTGGAATTTATTGGATTCGAAATTGAATAAACACCATACGGGTGTGTTTGGATTCCCAATGTATTGTGCTTATAAGTAGTGGCGGAGCTAGGGGGCATGGGGGAGAATGTGGCCCCCTCTCATTTGACAAACTACCTATGTCTATTCTCCTCGCCAATAGTTTTGTTTTGATATATAATACGCCATAATCCGATATCCAAGTAAAAAAAAGTTATGAATGTTTAAAAATTAAAGGCATATTAATCACTTTAATTTTATTTCAATAAACTACAATGCTTTTATACTTTTCTTAGATTGACATCACATACTTTAATTCATCTCGAGATCTTCAAAATGAGAGGTTATATTACTCATTTTGACAATTAGCTAGGCGAGAAGTTGTGCAACTTAAAAAATTATATAGCTAGTTATACATTATTACATGTTAAGAGTGCAATAAGTTATAAGACTCAATGTTTATTATATTGTGTTTCCTATCCTTATTTTGTTAGTTTTTTTCTTCGTCCATTTCATTTATTTACTTATTTATATATTTTAATGGTAAAAAACGATGATATTTAATCATAAATTGATCATATTTTATTCTAAAATAACATCATTTGTTTCATATAGATTTATGTCGTGGCAATGTAAAATGACATCGCACATATGTAATTGTGCCCTCCTTCGAAAAGTTTCTGGCTCCGCCACTACTTATAAGCATAAACACTTGTAAAATGTTTGGTTAAAAAATTATAAGATATTTAAAATAACGTAATTTTAAAATAAAATACCTTATAAATTGTGTAAATTAATTATATTAAATTTACAAGGTAATTACAAACTAAATACAATATTGGGTATTTGATTTATACAATCTATATATGTAATGTTTTTATTTTAAATTCATATTATTTGAAATACATAAAAATTGCATTAGACAAACACTTTCAAAGTGTTTATGTTTATAAGTCTTTGAAATCCAAACAAAGTCGTAGTGGTATCAGAAGAACCCCTTTGTATTCAGACTAGCGTTTAAACCCTGCCCTCCTAATTGCTTTTATTCGATTTTAATACATTTTTTGTTCTTTTTCCTACTCATCATTTTCAAAACTATTTCTCCGTTTTTTTTGTTGAGAACCCTCCATTTGCTACTTATTCTTGTAAATTATATTATTTCTTTCTTTCTTTTTTCCTTTCCAATTTTAATACATTGATAATAAAAATACTTTTATTGTTATGGCAAAAAATTATCTATATTATATATACTCCCTTTTTTTAAAAGAAAAAAACATTGGAAGAAGTTCAATTAATTAATCAAGTTGGGATTATTGTTTTTTAAAAAATTGAAATTATAGACATAAGATACTAAAAAAATTTCTTGTATAATAATATTATTTCCTTTTAGTCTATCATCTCTCAGGGTGATATATATATATATATATATATATATATATATATATATATATATATATAGGGGCTAATTCTAGTGTACTCACCTCTTATTGTGTATCATGTGAACAATTTTAGACCATTAGATCGTGTAGAATGGAAGGTCTGGATTAATAGTGGTTATAATATTTTTAAAATAGAAAATTGGAAAATTAGAGTAATAGAACCCAACACGCGCGTGTATCCCCACAAAATTAATCCCCTTTCATTGTTCATCTTTCTCTCAGTAGTAGCAAAACCACTTCGATTTGCCCAGATCTATTCTAACCGTCGACGGCAAGCTACCGACCACCAAAAGAAGCCTTCATTCATCGGCGATTTTGAGGGTGCGGCGGCGGCGATTTAGAGGATAGCTCAACGGCTGCAAGCTCCCCCTCTCTCTCTCTCTCCGGTGGATTTCACTGGCTCCATCCCTCTATGATATTTCGACATCCCAATCGGGCGAGGACTACGGCGTGTACCTATTTCACAATCTCCGATCCAAATTTACAGGTTTGGAGGGCATGGGTGGAGCCTTCTTTACTCATTTCATGTTGGGTGGGTCTTACTCTGTTCATTAGAAAACCCTAGAAAACTATCCATATATCAAACCCCACCCCTTAATCTCTCCATTTTGTTTTTGTTTTTGTTTTTACTGGTTTAAAATTTAAATGTTACCGACAATTTACGATACCATCGAATAATCTCTCAATACCATCGAATAATCTACCGATACCATCAAATAATCTACTGATATCTCCAATCAAATAATCTATCGATATCATTGAATAATCTACCGATACCATCGAATAATCGAGCTCTAATCCCACCGAATAAAATGCATCAAAATCATCGAATAATCAAGCGATATCATTGAATAATCAAGATATACCATCGAATAATTGTTAGTTATTTGTTAACACGAAGTTTGATAGAAGTTGGCCATAACACTGAATAATGTTTTGATACAATCAAATAATCTATCAATACCTTCGAATAATCTATCGATACATTTGAATAATCTACTTTTTTAGGAAAATTTATAATAACAATATGGAGCGTACATTATATACAAATCATAATCTATATTTAATGAAAATTCTGAATACATAATATTAACAATTCAATATCCATAAGGTTTCAAATAATATAAAAAAAATCATGAGATCGGGCCCAAAGATCAAAATCATCCAAGCAAACACAATCCATAAGGGTTTCATAAAAAAAAAAATTTGGGGCCCCACATATCAAAATCATCCAAGCAAACACAATTTCAATACCGGACTTTTCCTTCCTCCAGTGTGCACGCGCCATCCATTAGCAGGTGAGTAAATAAAAACGTGTGGGCCCCAGGGGTTTTAATTAAAAAAGGAAAAGAATTGTTAATTAATCATAGCCACACATTTCATTAAAGCAACGACCCTGATTTGTTCACATGATACACGATAAGAGCTGAGTACATATGATCTACCATATATATATATATATATATATATATCAGGAGAGTTTATTCCTTTTTTAGATAAAGGTTTTATTGCCACTTGAATTAAACCAAAGTGAATACATCTATAGCTAAGTATTTCTGAAAAAAAACATAAAGTAAGAGTGTGTTGTTCTTGTTGAATACTTATGGTTTCCTCATGTGTTTTTATGCTAAATGCAGTCTTAAAATATAATGCACCAATTCTATAAATAGATCCAATGTTTTGCTCAAGTATTGTGCAATTAGGTAGGCCACTATTATTTTGTGAAAAATGCATCTCATTATAACTATGAAGTATATGAGAACTACTAGAGCTTCTATATAACATCCTTATGAGATTTAACGCCATAATGTCATTTACTATATCGTGCTTATTTAATTTAATAAAGTCATAATCCATGTATATTAAACGAGACCATCGATCAGGAGTAGGACCACCCTTAAACTTAACTTAAACGGGATGACCAAGCGGATATATTTACGACTGATCAAACGCTCTTTATGCATAAATTTGACTAGATTAAAGTAAATATGACACAATAATAAATAAAAATTATAACAGTTAAATTTCTTGAAGCATATAATGTCGTGGCTCTGATACTAGATATACCCAAGATTTAACTTTATATAATAACGATGATGATAATGATGGAATATAATATGATATATAATGAATAATGATGATGGTAAGAAAACAATAAAAGTAGCAATAATGTAAACAAAGTTTTCCCAAAAGAACTTATTTGTATTGCTTTGAATAATCTTGTAAACGTACCTTATCAAATTTTGTGAAAGAAATTTACAAGTGAAAAACTCTTGACAATTTCCAACAAAGTCTTTTAACTTGTGAAAACTTATTGGAAGTACTAAGGGCTTGTTTGGTATCGATTACCGGGTCCGGGAATCAAAATTGGTAATCGGAATGAGTGATTACGGGTTTTGGTGTTTGGTACGACAAAACCCGGAATTAAATCGATTACCGGTAATCCTCTCATCCCCATTTTCGGGTTTTTTTCATTCCTCACTCAAAGGTAGGGGATGAGCCATTCCCGTTTTCCCATCTTCCCCAACTCAAGCCCTACAGTGCTCCATCTTCCTTTGACCTTCTGACGCCGCTACTCCCACCACCATCGGTTGCTGCCTCTGCCCATACCACCTCCGGCTACTGCCTCTGCCCCCACCACCACTGGTTGCCGCCGCTGCTGCCACCACCGCCTCCAGGCTCTCGTTCATCTCCAGGCTCATGTTCACCCGCCTCCGCCTTCCCTCCAGGCTCTCGCCACCGTCTCCATCGTTCATCTCCATCTCTAGGCTCCCGTTCAGATCTGCGCTCATCGTCTCCGTCGGCCTTGTTCAGATCCGCCTCTATCGGCTCCTGTCCAGATCTGCCTCCGTCTTCCCTCCATCGCCACCTGCGTCTAGATCCGCCTCCCTCCTTATTGCAGTCGCCCACCGCCAGTCCGCCACCGCCCACCGCCCAATCCTCTCCTTGTTGCAGTCGACTTCTACCACTGCCCAAATCTCCCTCATTCAATATTTACCCAAATTTGTTGAAATTTGTGTATTTTGATGATGAATTTATGTAATTCATAGGTTGAATTTGTGTATTTTTATGTTTAATTAGAGAGATTGGATTTCAGTTTTTGAATTGAAAATGTTAAATTTGGGTATTTTTAAGGTTGAATTTGTTAATTTCTCATTCCCGAATCATACCAAACAACATGCCTCGGTAATGGCTTATTCCCATTTTTTATTCTCATTCCGATTTCCATTCCCATTCCGATTACTACATTCGTACCAAACGGGGCCTAATTGAAGATGCCCTAAAGCATAGTTTTGGGGAGTGTACCAATGACTTAAGTTGACCTGAGAGAGTGGCTATAGGCAAGTGATTCAGGAAACAAATTCGCTGGTTGTAGAAACTCTCCTTAGGAACCAACAGATCACTCGGGGCCATCCCCTTGCTAGCTTTGTCACGAAGTGTCAAGGCTTAGTGAACAGAGACTGGCTGATCCAGTTTCGGCACATGTTCCGTGAAGCTAATGGTGTAGCGGATCACTTAGCTAGTTTAGCTTTTGCTTATGACATTGTAGTTTTTATGTATTGTTTGACCCGCTTGAGAGTGTGTTTTCTTTCCTGCATCATGATGCATGTTAGGGGTCGGGCTATCCCCATGTGATGACTATTTAGCCCATTTTTCATTTCTAATAAAAACGCGGCTAGATGCGTGGAGAGCCCCGACTCTCATTTTAACCAAAAAAAAAAATGAAGATATGCCCTCTTCGTAAGGAATGAAGGGATTTATATGGTAAGTTGCCACCATATTAGCTTGAATTCTTGTGGTAATTATTTTTATTTCTTCTACTTCATCCTTAGGATATTGAATTCTTTGAATTCTTGCTTTTAATGTTGGTATCTTTCTTAATATTATGTCTTGGTCTTTAAATAGAGTCTTGTAAGCAATGATTAGCCATATACCAAAATCAAGGGTCATGAGTTTCTTACGGGCCACCGAAGCGAAACCAACGTACGTACAGCCACAAACACACATATAACCTCGATCACTAATTTTGCATCAACAAAATTAACCTATATAACCATCACAACAAAATCCCCCTCTCGATTTTGTTGATCCGCATAACTAATTAACCGCCCAATCCCATACCAACAAAATCTCCCGCCACCTCCGGTTAATTAATTAATCCTTGGCCCGGTTAATTAATTAATTATGCCGGTTCACAAAACCTCCCTCATCCTCATCTCCCTCATCGTCGCCGTCGCCGCCGCCTCCGCCCCGGCACCCGCCCCGCACCACCACCGCCACCACAAACACCACCACCGCCGCGGCCACCACAAACACCACATCCCCGCGAACACAGCCCTCGAGAGGATATGCAGCTCCACGGACCACCCGGAGGTGTGCGTGTCCTCGGTCTCGCCCCTGGCGGGGCCGGGCACCCCGGCGGACGCCGTCTCCGTGCTGCGGCTCGAGATAAGGGCGAGCGTGGAGGCGACCAAGGCGGCCCAGGCCACGCTGGCAGACCTGATAGCGAAGCCGGGGGGCACTGCTGACGTGGCGTCTGCTCTCGGGGTTTGCAAGGAGGTCTACAGCGACGCGCTCGACAACTACAGCTCGGCGGTGGAGGCGATCGCGGCGAGGGATGTCGGGACCATCAAGGACATACTAAGCTCCGCCATATCGGATTACGACACCTGCGACAACTCGTTCGAGGAGGCCGGGAAGCCGTCGCCCATGGCGGATGCCGGCAAGAACTTGACCATGTTGTGCAGCAACTGCCTGGCCATTGCTTCCTTGATCAACTGATTACCGATCGAGATCGATCGATTTGTGTAGTAATGCATTGCGATTTGATTATATTGACTAATTAATTCATGGTTTGTACATCAATCAGTACATGTGAGTTGCTGTATATGAAGATGATGGAGTTAATTTAAGGGGCAATTAACTATATATATGTCCATGTTTTAGAAACTAATTAACTAAATATACAACAAACAATGCTAATTAGGTAAATGCCCACCCGGGGGCGGAGCCAAGGGGGCCTGGGGGCACGTGCCCTCTCCCTCGTCCAACAAATTACCTATACGCCAGAATTCGACATCTGGGTTGGGTAAAAGTTAAAAATGTTTGAAAATTGTAGTTGTATTAATCACTTTAATTTTATTTAAATAAACTATAATACTTTTATATTTTATTTAATTTGACATTCACTTATTATAATGCATTTCGAGAGCTTCGAAACCATAGACTATATAACTTATTTTGCGAATTTGGTAAGAAGTTACGCAAGTTTAAATTTTGTATATCTGGTTATACCCTAACATGTTAAATATTGACCCAGTGTTTATTGTATTGCGTTTCCTATCCTTATTTTGTTAGTTTTTTTTAATCAAATACGAAGTATTAGTTTTCTTTTATTCGGCTATTTTATTTATTTATTTTTTTAATAGAAAAAACAACAACATAGTTTTACCCTAAATCGAAGTCATATTATCTTAAAATAACAACATTTATTATCATAATATATAGAGATCATTATGCCGCTTTAATCTAAAAATTACACCGCACATATATAATCGTGTTCCCGCTAAAAAATTTGAGAAAATTAGGTTATTAGCATCTTAACTTGTTAAATGGGCCGTCCTAGCACCCCTTGGAAATTAATTAGCCCCTTAACTTGTTCCCATTCCTCTTTCCCGTTCATTCTCTCCAAACTCCATATCTCGCCTGCGATTTGTTGCTAGCCCCGTCAATGGCGTTTTTCGAGCTCTTTCAACCTCTGATCGCCTCCGTTCCCTTCTCCTCTCGCGCCTTCATCGACCTCGCTCTGCCTCCCTCGCTGTCGCTCCTTTCTCCCTCCCTCACGGTGAGATTCTCCTCCTCCAAACAAATCTGAGTATATCGAACTTCAATTTCCTTCTCCATTTTCAAAATTAGATCTTATTCTAGTTGATTTTACTGGATCCAGTTTCAGAAACAATTGAATGAGTGCTCCGAGCACAAATCTAACCTTCTGTTCTTCCTCTCTTATTTCTAGGGTTTATCCTCGATTCAACTAACGAAAAGTGGGAGTCGAGGAGGATCTGGTGTTTGGTCTTAAGATGAAACAGGAATTGGTGTGTAAGCTCAAATTAGGTATGCCGAGTCCTGATGCTTTTCTTTTCTCTCCCTTTTCCTTTATCTTTTGGGAAGAAAGCTCTATGATTAACTGATTTCCGAGGCTTATTTAACGTCTCCTATTTCCAAAGATTCAATTTCGCAATTGCAAGACATGGAAATCATGAACTCTGCTGTATTGGTTTTATAAGCTGATTTACTATTTGATTGTCTTTTTGTGGATTTTTGTGCAAAGAATTCTGATTTTGCAATGCGAATTGGATGGGTAAATTAGTTCAATAGAGAGCTTTTGTGGTAAGGCAGTATTGGGGAACTTCCTTGCTTGGTGGCTTGCCAAATTGGCTAGTTGCAGTTGTACATATGGATTCAAAGTTGGAATATGATGTCGTCTCTCAGTAGAGAGCTTAAGTTCCTGATTTTACAGTTTTTAGATGAGGATAAGTTCAAAGAGATTGTTCACATGTAGGTTCTTCTGTTTTGAATAAGTCTATAAACTGTAATCTCTATGCATTTTGCTGAAATTGACCATTATGTTTGTTCCTTGGTGGTTTTGATGAGGTTTCTTGTGTGGATACTAGATAGGCTTGAGCAGAAATCTGGATTCTACTTTAACATGAAGTATTTTGAGGAGGAAGTACATATTGGTATTTGGGATGAAGGGGAAAAGTATCTCTCTGGATTTAACAAGGTGGATGACTTACCAAGTATGGATTTACAGTGGCTACAGATCAGTTGTTGAGTCCAAAAGCCAGGAGGAGTCTCTAGTATTCTATCTGTCATAGGGATGAACCTCAATTTGTTACCTTTAAAATATTTACAGCTTGAGTCTGAGTGTGTGTGTGTACACTGTACACTTGCTTTCTTACTTGGGTATTTGTGTCATTTATAAGGGCATCTGCATCCATGGAACCAGTTCGGTTCCTTAACTCTCATTTTTATTTTTCTCTCTCCTTAAGAAACCCAACTTAATTTTTTACCCACATCCCTACAACCCATTTTATTATAAACTAAATAATATAAAATTAAAAAAAGCCCCACTGCATGCCTAAACCTCTCTCTTTCTCTTTCCTACCCTCCCATCTATTTTCTTTCTTTTTGAGTTTTTAAGGGTTCCTTGCTAATAAACCTATCACATCATTCTTTAACATAATATATCATTTCTCTATTAATTTATTATTAAGTTCCTTATTTTTCTCTTCTAAACACCCCAATGTGGGTGCTCTAAGCATGTTGATAAATATTACTGAAGTATTTAGAGACCTCAATTGGTGGCTAGTTGCCTTTATCTTCGGTGTATTTACCAATTACCATGGAGGTTACAATGACTTGTTAACTATTGGCCATTTCATGGCTTTTGCATAATGATGGAGCAGCTTTAAGTTTGTCCCCATGCTATATAATGTTATATATAGACCCTTTTTTGTGGCTTTTGAGGAGCTTAAGACTAAAGAGTGTCTAGGATTAGTACAATTTGTATCAATAGACATACAAATGTGATTGGTGTCTGGTATATGAATGATACAAAGCCAAGTTATTATTTACTAGTTGTAATTAATATCTTTCATTTTTATTCATTCTCTAGTTAGTTTCTTTAATTCTCCATTCCCACTTTCTAGTTTTTAGGCCTTTTTCCGATTTTTTTCTTGTTCTCCATTATTTACTTTAGATGCTGATTTTTAGGATTAAGTCTTAAATTACTTTTCTGAGTTAGTTGTTGCTATTCTTTTTATAAAAATTGCATGGCTAAAATCTTGTAATCGTAATTGAAATTGATTTGAATACAGACTGAGGATTCCTAAAAAATTGGCTAATTTGTGAGAGACTTAAATTCAGATTATCTTGTTTTTACTCCTTTTTCCTGGGTTCTATCAGTATATATATAGATCTTATTTACAACTTCTTATTTAGTGTTGCTTCTTTTCTTGAATGTCATTTGTAGACATCGAAACCAATCTCATCCGAAGAAGGGAACATAATCATCAACATCGATGACATTTTTTCTGGTACTTGGAATTATAATCATCAACATCGATGACATTTTTTCCCTTGAAAGTATCAAGCATTCCATCACCAACATTTTCAGATTCCGTTGACGGTGATTCCATATATGGTTTGGAGTTCCCATCGCTGATATCGTTAGCTTCTGCAATATGGGATAAGAAAGATTGTGCTGCAAATGAGCCATTAAAAATTGAGTACCAAACGAGTCATCAGACTTTGACAATCGATTTGGTCCTACTTGCTCCCTAGGTGTCCATTCAGAATTTTTATATGCTTATACCCACATGTCATTTTATATGTGCCTTATGGATGATTTCTACTTTGACATGGATTTACGTTTCCTGTGTTACCATTGAAAGTGTGATCAACCATATTGATGCAACATTTTGAAACTGAACTTGGGTTTTTATATGTGCAATAAGATTGTATTGTTTTGATTCCACATTTTATAAAAAATGTAGTTTAATCACAATGTGTCATCAATAAAATATTTCATCAATGACGTTTAATCACATTTTATGCCTCTGTTTCATCAATTATATAAAAAATGTAATAAACATGTCACCACAAGTGATTGCATCAATTAAGTGTAATCACAAACGTGTCATCAGTGTAAAAGTAGAATTGATGAAAATAAATCGATATACAATTGATTAAATTAAAAAAAAAAGTGGCATCAAACGATTTGATTAAAAAAATGGCATCAAATAATTACATTAGACAAAATGTCATCAAAACACTGCTTTTAAAAAGTTGCATCACATTAAAGAAAAAAATGTCATCAAAACATTACTTTGAAAAAATATGGCATCACGGTAAAAATATCATCAAAAAATTGACATAAAAAAAGTGTCACCAGTAGTCAACGGTAAAAAAAAAGGCATCAATGGTCAATGTGGCATCACAGTAAACAAAAAAATGTCATCAAGGTTTGAAAAAAGTGGCATTAAAAAAGTGTCATCAATTAATTTTATTAGAAAAGTGACATCAAAACGAAAATAAAATGTAATAAAAAATGGCATCAAAAAAGGTGGCATCATTAGTAAAAAAAAAAAAACAAACTAAAATAGCCGGTCAACGTTGATCGGCGTTGACCGGTCAACGGTCAAACAGGTTGACCGTTGACCTTAATAGGCAATTTGAGAAGGGTGCTAGGTTAATTAATTAATTTTGTTTGGGTGCTAGTTAGCTAATTAGATATTCATAATATGCTAGTTGTCAAAATAACCCAAAAAATTTCTTGTCCTTTGTTATCTTAAAATAACATTATTATATGGATTTCCTATCTTTTGTCTTTTCAATTTGGGTGATCTATTAGTTTTCTCGCTTCGGCAAAGATGTTGCTGATAATAAGGGCATGTGTGTGTGGTCATAGAAGAGCATTAACTTATAGCTGTTTTGTGTTGTAGAATCATAAATTTTATTTTATTTGACGGAATGCACATTTCAACTACCTAACTGAATTGCTCCAAAACTTACTCACCAAGGGTGACCAAGAAAGAGAAGCTTCAAGTTGTTATGATATAATTATACACAGACATTATATTGCTGAATCGTCGTCAATCTTGTTGCTACTAATAAGAAGGTCGAGGTTCCTTTGGTAGCAAAAAAGATTGATGCTGACTGCTGAGTAACCAATGTCTTTTTGGCGCGCATAAATGATGGTTACATCAAACAACATGCTTGCGTTGTTCAAGCCATCACCAATGGCGCCAAGGTGAGCCTAGCTTGCTTGTTTTCCAAGTGGTGTATGATTGGACTCTTCATCTTCAAACTGGGTTTTGTGAAGACATGTCATGGCCATTAGGCAAGTCAAAAATACAACTGATAAGGTTGGAGGACCTCCAAAAGTGCAAGAATCCCACACCTACTCCTAGTATTCACCATGTCGGATCGACAAGGCTGTGATATCTCGGTCAAAGTATCTTCCAATCAACTTAGTTGAAGAATACTTCGGTTCTAGAAATTTTCCTTCATTGGCAAAATATGTTTTACAAAGCATCCCCTCAACTATTTATAGATCGGCAATACTAGACCCTAAGCCAAAATCTAGAAAATAGGGCATTTGGTTTTGCATCAACAACTAATGCAGATTGCAGACGAATAGGTAATCTTATAGATAGAATGTGTCAGCACACTCCTTGTCAGCATATTGCATTTTGGCTAGCTCAAGGTGCTGCATTCTATCGAGCAACATATATATCCATCACAAAATAGACTGTCTACTACACAAATGTCAAACTTGCCACACCACTCATGTAAACCGCTGCTTCTCAACAAAGTCTAGATCGGAAACCTCCAATAGTCCAAACAAAAACAGATCACTAGAGATCATCTAGAATCCCAATACACAATTTCACAGCCCTTCATACATAAGGCTTACGTTGACAAGTTCAAAGCGAGAATTATGCTGGGTCAGGTTAGAAGAAATGAAGGGCGTAGATCAATCTCTCCAGCGATGGCCACAGTTGGGGTTGCAGCAAACAAAGAAAAGTGTCATACCTTCCTCCCCTCTTGAAGTTGCCTGAAAAATCAAACCCACAGAATAGATGAAGAAATATGAAAGACAAGGCACTTGAAATATTTAGCTGGCAGGAACCAAACCATACATGTCTGCAGTCTGAATAACACCGATGGACTTTTACTTCATTTAGTTTAGTGCTAGTTATGGATTACAAAATCACAAAACGATGTAAGAAAGGTCCAACACCAAAGTTTATTCTGCAATCACCCCCCACCTGGATGGAAATCATTATGTAAAGAGTGGTTACCAGTTTGATTTCAGAACTCCTAATACATTTTAGACCAATTACCAACTCAAACAATTTGCATCTAAGAAGCACATATAAGTTGGGATCAATTACCAGCCAACTGGGATTGCTCCAAATCCAATGATTCGCATCTAAGAATAACATTTAAGTACCCCTGACACCTTTCAGCATTGATTTTCTATGCCCTAATTTCCACTCTGCATTTTCTATACAACTTAATAATTACTAAATCCACCATTTCCATTCTCTAATCAACATGCCAATACTGAGGCCATGTGAAGTTATATCTGCTACTTGTCAAAATAATTTAGTCACCTGGAAAAAGACAGCTTCCCCATGATTGCATTGGGCACAGCGAACAGATTTGGTACGAGGCAGAGTTGGATCAGCAGCTACATCCTGCAGCACTTGAGTGCGCTCCCCAACCGAATGATGGATCTCATTTCTGTAGACACAGTTGTTATCAGCAACCTCCTGGATAAAAAGAAGAGCAACTGGTAAGAGATTCTTCATGGTATATTACAGAAATATACACACAACCTCTTGAAAAAATAGCAAAGCCTCACTAGATCACACATCGTGATAAAATGCAAGTGTTTGGCAAATGCAACTTTTAACAATCCTTAATTGACTGCACCTCCCTCCCAAAATTTAAAGAGTTACCAATTCCCTAAGGCTGAATGGTGAATCATGCAACACAGATTACACCATTAATCCTTCGATACGCAGCTGGAACCTTATCCCAACCCACCGAAAAACATCCAGGGATTCAAATGCCTAATCGGTACCCACACCCACCATGTCATAAAAAAAACTCATGAAATATTAAACAAGGTATTTTATTCCAGCATACAAAATGTAGGAGCTGCAGGAGATTATCAAAGAGCTGCCTTTAAGAAGCAGAGAAACCCTAGAAAAACCCTAATTCAAAACAGCCAAATTCCACGAGTGAAAGATTAAGCAGAGACCTGATGATCGCAGTTCCGGCAAGCATAGAGGAGGATCTTTTGGTCCCTATCCTCCTTCGGATACAGAATGTTATTGCTGTTCAATTCCACCGAACACCAAATCAAAAAGCAACACAAAAGCATAAAAATTCAGGCTAACACAACAGGCATAATTGAGAAAAATGAAGATACGATAGCAGCGATCACCATATTGTCCAGGATTAAAGAAAAATGGGTGGAAAAAACAAAATTATAGGTCATTCAAAATTCGAGAACGAACGGAGCGAGTGGGAAGCTAACCATTCACGGCAGAACTTCATGGTACTCATCTTGAAAGATCTGAGGAGAAGATATATATAGAAGGAGAAGAGAGAGAAATTTTCGATTATCTCCGACGGATTTTTCGCCCCCAAATCTCGCTCTATCACCCTTAACAGAAATCTCCGATGTCTTCCGAACCCTCCGCAGCTTTGCCCGCTTCCGGCGAGATGTAAGTAAGCAGCGTAATATGTAAGCGCATTCATTTGGGCCTACTGGGCTTCATGTTGGGCCTTTTTTCGAAAAATAGCCCAAACCACGTTTTAGGTTAGCTAGAATTCTAGAAATAAGTGCGAACCTGCTTCCATCCGGCCCGGGCGGGTCCTTAAATCTTTTAGCATTTGAATATAGGACTGTTATATGAGTCGAGTAGCTCGAGTTCGATTTGATAAAAGCTCGGCTCGATGTTATTTATTTTTCTAAACAAGTCGAGTATGAACACATTTTTAAGCTCAGTTCAAAACTCGGCTCGCTCGATTTAAGCTTGGCTCGAGCTTGTTCATTTCCTAACCGAGCAGAGTATGAACACATTTTTAAACTCGAGTTCAAATTTAGGCTCGGATGAAGCTCGGTTTGTTTCTAAACGAGCTAAATATGAACAAGCAATACTCGGTTTATTCGGCTCGAATAACAACTCTAGGAGAATGTGAGACACTTTTTAGGGATATTTTTAAGTTGTGCGTGATATTTTTAGCCATATGAGAATGTGAACCTTTGTTGCCACCTTCAATATTCAGTCTTGTGGATGCTTCTTGTGTAAGGATGGAGACTTGCCTACCTGCACAAAGATTGTGAGTTTTTTTTTTGGTTGATGTATGAAGGACCTTGGTCCCAACCAAACCTACAGGGAACTCTTCTTCAACATGAAGTTCCCTTGCTGGTTGAGGATTAATGTTCTATGAGTTAATTTTGAGATGATAACATTTGTGACAACCTTATGGACCTTATGGTAGCTTGGGAAGTGACATAATGATCGTATCTTTGGCAATGAGAAGGTGGTGCTTGATTGTTGCCTCTTTATCACCAATCATATTCAACCTAGGGCTATATGCATTCACGAATTCTGGCACCCATAACTTACACTTATCCAATAATCATATATGGTAAGTTGTAAAAAAAAAAAAAAAACACACGGACAAAATTAGGATCCGTCATGTTTTGGAATTTTATAGGACGGATCCGTGATCCATTCTGTATTTTTTTTGTCTTTCTATTTTCCTTTTTTTGGTGCTGCTGTGCTTCTATCCCTTTTTTTTTCTTTTGCTTTTTTAATTTATTAAGACAGATCCTACTGAACAGGTCATACTAAAGGTGAAACAGATCCAGAATCCGTCCGTTAGAGTGCATATAACACTTGTCTTCGGTGAGTGCATGTAACACATGCTTAAGTGCATATGGGATTAGGCGTTTTTGTGGCTGATAAGTCCATATGGGATTCAGTCCAAATCGGCTGCAGCAATGGATGTAACAAAGCCTGTAGCATTGTTTTAATTGGTCCATCTGTGATCAGTTTTAATATTTCTTTTTTTTGGTATAGGATTAGGCCCTTGTTGAAGAGTTTCCGGATTGGGTGCTCATACCGAGTTGGTTTTATCTTCGATTTGTGTCAATTTGCTGCTAAGGTTTGCACAGGTTTCGTTTGAATTGGGGCTGTTGTTTGCTGTTGCACCGCCAAGAGTGTTGGTGGTGATGGCTTGGGGCTGTGTCGGACCTGAGTGGCTGCTGTGGTGCCGCCTCCCATTTCCCGTCACCGTGGCCTGTATATCAAGAGTTTTGGGGTACGTCGGGTTTGTGGTTGTGCTGTTGGTGCTGCTGTGCCGGCTCTCCATATAGTCCTGTTTCCCCTTTGTAAATTTGTTACCATCTATCTATTTACGATTCAGAAATAAATGTTGGAGCATATCAAGCAAACATGCTTCAATCAACCTTGTTGCTTAAATAACCCGGAAACTAAACAAGAACTGAATTGAATACTTGTTGCCTAACACTCCTTTACAGTCCAATTTGAATAGATAGACCTAAACCTGCAGGAAGGATAAGAAGATGATACCTAAAAGAGCCTTACATTACAGGCAATCCTCAGAAACCAGCAAAACAAAGTACTCATAACCAAAAACACAGAATCTTTGCAAACAACTTAAAATTGGCAGATGCACACCACATTCATAGAACAGAAGCCTGATCAGCAGCTTAACCCATCTCAGTCACGCCTGAGGAAGCTTCCTGCGCTTGTACCTCACCATCACCTCCCCTTTAACACCCACCACCATAGCGTTCCAGTCAATCTCTGGAAACGGCGAGATCAATTCAAGTTCGAAATTCCTCAACAAATGGCTCCATATTGTCTTTATTTGCAGGTATGCAAACGGCTCCCCAAGGCATCCATGCCTCCCACCTCCAAATGCGATGTACGAGAACGCGCCTGCTGCTTTGTCTTCCTCTCTTCCAGGAGCAAATCTCCCCGGATCGTACTTGTCTGGATCCTGATATATATGTGGAAGGCGATTGGCAAAGGTAGGCGAGGTTGCGACAATATGGCCCTTTGGAATGTCGTACTCTTTCCCCTCGCGAGATGTTACACTGAAGTCGCTGTGCGAGTGGCGCATCAACATGATCAGAGGTGGATGGAGTCTCAATGCTTCCTTGATGCACCTATACAACACATCCATTTCGGATAAAATGTCATGATCAATTTTGTCCTCATGCTTGCTCATTAGGCTCTTCTGCTCATCTTGCACCGCCGACAAGTATTCCTTGCAAGTCAGAAGGTAGGCTCCTGTCCATGTCGCTGTGATGGAACTGCTGTGCTGCCCCGCAAAGAGCGCAGCAATGAGCATCCCGGTGACCTCTGCTTCGGTTGTTGGCCGACCATCTTTGTACTTTGAATCAATAAAGCACTGGAGCATATCATTCTCCGACCTCCCTGACCCCTTACGAGAAGCTATAATGTTTGCGAAAATCTCAGCGAGCCTCTTTCTAGCCCTATCACGCCGGCGATGAGCTGGGATGGGCAGGTACGGGAAGATAACACTGATAGGTAGCATCCCATTATCAAGATCATGGAAGAGTGCGGATACATCATCAAAGAGATTGTCACGGACCTCCCGACCCAAGAGGCATCTACTTGCAGTCAAGATTATAAGATGCTCCAGTTCATATTTCAAGTCAACTTCTCCGGTGTCTCCCCATTTCGAGAAGTAGTCCTACACAATTACACAATGCAGGGGGGTTTTGTCAAAGATACACAACAGATTACAAAACATGCCAGCATAAAAAATATAGCATATTGTGAGATTCCGAGAAACCCGGTCGGGTGGTATGAAATCGGGAGTCATGTCGGGTTTAATTTTGTTTTTGGTTATAATAAAAACTTAAGTCACTGTGTAAGGGTTTCCACTCTGCCTATGTTTGTGTTTTTATACCACCCACAATCAATGAAAATGATATGAGGTGATTCATTCCAATTGGATAAGTAGAGCAGGTTTTAGACATAAATAACACAGTAAAGGAAAAGGAGAGGAGAAACGGACCTCAGCCTCGAAAATCATTTGATCAACATAACTCCTAAGTTTATTAACTCGAAGAGCCTCAGTGAAGAAGCGAAACTGCTCTTGGCGGACAGAATAATCGACATCAAAGACGACTCCAGGGCCGAAAGTGGGGACATTAAACCGGTAAACTTCCTGTTGGCTGAGATCAGACTCAGAGGCTTTAAAGAAGTGTGCAGAAACCTCTGGTCCTATCAAGAAGGTGATGTTCCTACTGACCAGATTCAAGGTGAAGACACTACCGAGCTTAGGGTACTCCTCTCTCAGCATGATGACGGGCCCTTTAAAGAACCGTAGCAGTCCACCGATGATCGGCAAACCAGTTTTTACTACTGGAGGTAATTTCTTTCTGGATCTTGGCATTACAAATGACAGTACCAATTTGGCAGCTACCAGGGTAGCCAACACTAAAACTCCTACATTCCAAAACCCACTGTTCTTGTCTACGCCTAAAACTTGCATTTTTTTTCTTCTTCGATGTCCAACTGCGAAATGTCAATCAAGACTCAAATCCCAATCAAGCAAGAAGCAACAATCAAATGCAATTGAAGAATTCATTTCAAAGTGTTGAATCAAGTGATTGATGAGTTGTTTTATACAAATTACAATTTCACTGTCAAGCATACATTACCAGAATTTAACATTTAGTCTAAAGCACTGAATTTGGATCAGATTGATAATGGCGGATAAACCAATCGGCGAGGCGAGTAGGAAATGAAGACCAGGAGAAGAACAGAGATGTATGGAGAGGGAAAAGAACGACTTACAGAAGGACAAGGGTTTCGTCAGTGTCTCCTTGGTGCTTCCGCTTGAGAGAGAAGATCAGGATTAGGAAATGTGGGTTAGGAGCTGTTCTATTTAAATTAAAATCATTTTAAGTAATTAACACTATCTCATTCCTTCCCTGCCATGCCAGCAAAGATGCTCTGGTAGATGTGAACCATGGACTAGACAAGGAACCAAAACCATGGACGGGAGTAGACTTCTTCTTCTGTAAAATGGAGAAACCAAAACCATGGGAAAAAACCATGGACTAGACAAGAGACAAGAAAAGACAAAAAAAAAGATAAGTAATACTCCAACCGTTCCATAAAATATGTTATTTTACTATTTACTGACACTTTTTTAATGAGATAAAAACTACTCCTCCTTGAATTGGTAAATAAAGAGTGGCTATTAAAAACTAGTAGTATATAAAAGTCTAGTTTTTTTTAACAATTTCGTAGTTATTATTAGTATTAAGTACAAATTTGTTAAAAAAATTTTTATAAAAAAATGATATTTTATATAGTTTTTATCATTCTAAAGAAGCATGCGTGAATAGTAAACGACATGTTTTGCCGAACGGAGAGAGTAATATGGAAGTCTGAGTATATGCAGAATAGGTTGCAAAAACCTATCAACGGAAAAAGACTTATTCAATTCTTCTGTCAAATTGAGAAAATACACATTATTGCACTACT
The DNA here is from genome assembly GCA_037127255.1 of Persicaria tinctoria. Classification (NCBI taxonomy): domain Eukaryota; kingdom Viridiplantae; phylum Streptophyta; class Magnoliopsida; order Caryophyllales; family Polygonaceae; genus Persicaria; species Persicaria tinctoria. Next base: position 13,240,220 of record JBANSL010000008.1, read on the forward strand.
AGAAATAAAAACTGAAAGAGAACCACACGAATTAGTGCGGATAAAAGCTGGATTTGATCAAACCAAATCTTACTCTATCACCCTTCACAAAAAATCTCCGATGGCTTATGAACCCTCCGCGGCTTTGCCCGCTTCCGGCGAGATGTAAGTAAGCAGCGTAATTTGTAAGCGCACCCATTTGGGCCTACTGGGCTTCATATGTTCATGTTGTATCTCGAAATCCATTGTTTCCTGAAAATGTAAATATATAGATACGGTGATTATTATATTACAAAAATACGAGACCGAACCAAGGGTCCCATGTAAAAGAGGAATTATAAGCAAAAAAAAAAAAAAAAAAATTCCTCAAGCCTCGCAATACCCACAAAATATATCCCCATTCTACCTATACACACCCGTCTCTATATCGCTACTACTTTACTACCCAAAAGAAACCCCTCCAACTAAGTCTAGTTTTCCCAATTTAGTTTTCTTTCCAATCTTGCCACTAGTGATTTGCATTTCCACTTAGCGGAAAAACGGGAACGACAACTTGCAATGATATGCAATGCACAAGCCTTAGGCTCAAATAGTTCATTTTACAGAAAATAACTTTGTTTCTATGCATCCAAGTGAAGTAAATGGTCACTACAAAGGCTAACAACTTAGCTTGATAGAGCTGCGTTTTCTGGTGCTGTACTGGTTCTCTTGCAAACCATTGAAGCCATTCTTCCACGGTATCATAATTGCATGAGATGCCGACCCATCTGAACACCAATTGCTGCACCTCACGTATTGCTGAACAAGCAAACCATGAATGATCTTCGGTTTCTTCAGCAGATTTGCATAACGGACACTCGGCTACTTCATTCCCTCTCCAATGCTTCACTTTCCTTCCTGTACTAAGCTTTTTTTGCACTGCTAGCCACACTACAAATGACCATCTCCGGCATTGCAATCTGCTCCAAAGTAGACCTCCCCAACTGATATCATCCCTCTTCTCACGCAGCATATTATAAATCTTAGCACATGAAACTTTACCTGATGAAGACAGCAGCTGATCAAACACAACGACCGGTTCATCCTGTGTGGTGATCCATTCTTTTATTTCATCCCTTGTGGCTAGTATACTTTTCCAAATCCAACTATCATCCACCCTTTTCTGAATATCCCATATATCTTCCCCTCTTAAGTGATTATGGACGCACCAGGAAGTCCAAATGCTCGGCTGCATCAGCTTTAGGTCACCTAATAATTTTGGTTGGATGCTCCTGTTCCATGACAGCAGCTCTCGTATTTCCAGCCCTCCCTCACTGAAAGGCTTAGTAACAATTCTGACCACTTCACCAAGCACTTCCTACCTTCAGTATTTCCGCTCCACGGAAAGTGCTTGCACACGGTCTCTATCCTATCCATCACTCCCTTCGGCAGAACAATCACTTGGCTCCAGAACGTAGTTATTCCTCCACATACAGGCTACAGCTTTAAGCAGTTGGAGCCGACCTGCGTAAGAAATCCTTCTTGTTGCCCATGATTGCAGTAACGAACCAATCTTGTCATACAATGCACCGTATTCAGCTATAGCTACTTTTTTCGAATGGAGTGGAATACCCAAGTAACGAACTGGGAAACAGCCCGGAGCAAACTCCAATTTCTGTGTTATCAAACCAGACAGCTTCTATCGCCACAGCGCAGTTATGTGCTACTGATCGCCCCGGAATGAAAGCTCCCTGATTTTCAGATATCAGCAAATTCAGATCACTCTTAATTCTGGCTGCAATAATCCTTGTAACCACCTTCATCACAGTGTTGCAACAAGAAATCGGTCTCAGATCCTGTACAAAGGTGGGATTGGTAACCTTTGGAATGAGAGAAATAAAGGTTGCATTGAGTTGTTTGAGGACTTTGCCATTTCTGAAAATTTCCCGGATAGCCTCACATGTATCCCTTCCCACTATATTCCACGCATCTCTAAAAAATTTGCTCCCAAATCCATCAGGCCCCGGAGATTTGTTCACTCCTATACTCCACAAGGTTTTCCTGATCATGTCATAACTAGGCAGCTGTAGTAATGCAGATCCACGATCAGTAGCAACCTTGCTGTCCTCCAAATCCCCAAGAAAAACTTCAATATCTGTCGTACTAGATAAGAGTTCAGTAAAGAAGAGCAAAATATGTTCTCTTATCTCTTCCTCTTTATCAATTCGATTTCCTACTGGATTTTTCATAAACAGGATGGCGTTTTTAGATTGTCTTTCTTTCATATTTCTGTAGAAAAGGGACGATGTTTCCTATCCCATAGTGAGCCAGTGAAGCTTCGCTTTTTGAGATGTTAGGCTCATTAGTCGACCAACCTGTTTTCTGAGCTCTATTTCAGCAGCTGATATCTGTTCATCAAGCACAACATTTTCCTTCTCTACTCTGCTTCTGATCTGCAGCTCACGAAGGATACCCTTGCACAGCGTAATCTGATTTTGAAGTTCTGGAAATCTGGCTTTGTCCCAAGGCTTTAAGGCCTCCTTTACACTTTTTAATTTCTTCACCAATTTATACTGCATTGATCCACGCTCCGTGTTGCACCAAGCGGCTTTTACAATCGCCTCAAACTCATCCTCCTTACCCCAATTTTTTTTTATATTTGAACGGGTACCTCCTCACAGAATTCTCATTATGAATCAGAACCACAGCAGGGGAGTGATCCGAGAAGCTGGGAGCATCAAATGGAGCTTTAGTGTTGTCAAAATCTTCCAACCAGCATTCATTGACCATGACCCGGTCTAGCTTTCTCTCTATTTTACACTTTCCTTTCTGTCTATTTGTCCAAGTAAGAGCAGCACCCGTATAAGGTAAGTCTGATATACCACATGCTTCCATCGCTGACCTGAGCTCTTCAAATTCATCATACCTTGCTGATTTTTGTGGCCACTTTTCCTCCATACTGAGTATGCAATTCATGTCCCCAAGCACTACCCACGGTCCCTCCATCTGATCAGCTATCTGCTGTAATTCAGACCACAAATCTTGCCTCTCAGCCTTGGTGTTACATGCATATACAAAAGTAACTGTAAACCTGAACTTTAAATCCTTGGTTTCCACCATGCAGTGAATGAATTGCTCCCTTATCCGGAGCACAGTGACAGCAAACATAGCCGGGTTCCAAGCAACCCATATCCTCCCTTTCACATCTTCATTCCCATTCATGCAGCAAGCCCAATCCCTCATTAATCCATTCTCAATATCATCAATATTTCTAAACAGAACCCTTGTCTCCAATAACCCAATCATGCCTATATCATTCTCAAAACAGTATGAATTTATAATATTGTGCTTAAACGGGTCCTTCAAACCCGCAATATTCCAAGAAGCAATTTTTACCTTATTCATGAGCACTTGTGAAGTGAGTGCTACGCTCACAGCCATCCATGTTCTCCTGGTTAGCGTTTTGTCCTGCCTCTGGGTTACAACCATGTCCTACAGCACCAGGATCAACCCCAAGCGAAGCAAATCTAGACCCTGGACTGCCAGTATCCCCCATCTGAGCATTAATACCCTTCTTGCCTAGAGGTTTGGCACTTTTCTTCCTTTGCTGAATAGACCAGCCCCCCGCCTGAGAATTTTCTTCTGGACTGTCATACTTGACAAATTCCTCAAAATTTTCCGGCTGCGTATTCTTCCCATGCCCCTCACACAAGTGATTAGGCCTGAACACATTTTTAGGCTCCTTACTCTCCCGCTGCACTGCCTTGCCATGCTTATTATTAGGTTGGGTGAGGACAGCTGCACTAGATCGAGAGCCAGCATCACCTTCAGATTCCCCAATACGAAGCGTACTGGAGCTAGCATCCCTTTTAACAATATCAACATACAGCCCCTTTCCTTTCAGATCAGCCCCTGTCAGGTGTGTTTGCACATTACTGTCCATGATTGCAGGCTTAGGAACCCACATTGGCCTATTTTCATTGCCATCCCTGCCTTTCCTGCTGTATGCACGAACCAACTGCTTACGCTTGAAGCACCTCTCTTCCGAATGCCCGAACTGAAGGTGATGCTGGCTAAGCACATAGAAGGTAATTGTCATCTATTAAGAAGCACACATAGAAGGTAATTGTCATCTAATAAGAAGCAAGGTGCTGAGCAAAGAAGTGATCCTTGGCTACATACCAACGAAAGAGCAGACAATTGATATCTTTACCAAGATTGTCTCTGCTGATCAATATCGGAAAGTTCTCTCCAAGTTAGGAGTTGTCAACATTTTCCAATCTTGATGAACTTCTCAACTTGAGGGAGAGTTTTAAATATATTCAAGTATTTTATATTCGCATGGCCGTGATCACACTTGTAATATAAATAAGGGAAAATCGTGGTCTCGGCTAACGAATATGCCGGTTTTCCTTTCTTTGAAAGACAACAATGTCAATCAACACCAGCATATTCCCAGGGCCTACTTGAACTTCAGCAATTTTGGGGATCTGTTCCTCTTATGAAACATTTATGCTGAAATCAATGTGATAGGGACATTGATCATTCCCTGGTCTCGGCTCTCAACATTATCAGCTTTTCTTCTTTGTTGCATCTGTTATTCAGTAATCTTCAAAGATAATGCGTAACATCTCCCATTCAGATTAGGCCCCTTTTGTGGCTGATAAGTACATACATGAATGTAAATAAATGTTGGAACATATCAAGCAAACATCCCTCAATCAACCTTCTTGCTTAAATAACCCGAAAACTAAACAAGCAATCAACCCAGAACTGAATTGAATACTTGTGCCTAACTCCTCCTTTACAGTCCAGTCTGAATAGATAAACATAAACCAGCCGGAAGGAGAAGAAGAAGATAGATTGATAGCTAAAAGAGGCTTACAGACAATTCTCAGAAACAAGCAAAGCAAAATACTCAAAACCAAAAAAGACAGAATCTTTGCAAGCAATGAGGAGAGAGAGAGAGAGAGTACAACTTAAATTGGCAGATGCACACCACATTCATAGAACAGAAACCTGATCAGCAGCTTAACCCATCTCAGTCACGCCTGAGGAAGCTTCCTGCGCTTGTACCTCACCATCACCTCCCCTTTAACTCCCACCACCATAGCGTTCCAATCAATCTCTGGAAACGGCGAGATCAATTCCAGTTCGAAATTCCTCAACAAATGGCTCCATATTGCCTTTATTTGCAGGTATGCAAACGGCTCCCCAAGGCATCCATGCCTCCCCCCTCCAAATGAGATGTAAGAGAACGCCCCTGCTGCTTTATCTTCGTCTCTTCCAGGAGCAAATCTCCCTGGATCGTATTTGTCTGGATCTTGGTATATATGTGGGAGGCGATTGGCAAAGGCAGGTGATGTTGCGACAATATGGCCCTTTGGAATGTCGTACTCTTTACCCTCGTGAGATGTTACACTGAATTCGCTGTGCGAGTGGCGCATCAACATGATTAGAGGTGGATGGAGTCTCAAGGCTTCCTTGATGCACCTATACAAGACATCCATTTCAGATAAAATATCATGATCAATTTTGTCCCCATGCTTGCTCATTAGGTTCTTCTGCTCATCTTGCACTGCCGACAAGTATCCCTTGTAAGTCAGAAGGTAGGCTCCTGTCCATGTCGATGTGATGGAACTGGTGTGTTGCCCCGCAAAGAGAGCAGCGATGAGCATCCCAGTGACCTCTGCTTCGGTTGTTGGCCGACCATCTTTATATTTTGAATCAATAAAGCACTGGAGCATATCATTCTCTGACTTGCCTGAGCCCTTACGAGAAGCTATAATGTTTGCAAAGATCTCAGCGAGCCTCTTTCTAGCTCTATCACGGCGGCGATGAGCTGGGATGGGCAGGTACGGGAAGATAACACTGATCGGTAGCATCCCATTATCAAGATCATGGAAGAGTGCGCATACATCATCAAAGAGCTTCTCACGGACCTCCTGACCCAAGAGGCATCTACTTGCAGTCAAGATTATGAGATGCTCTAGTTCATATTTCAGGTCAACTTCTCCGCTGTCTCCCCATTTGGAGAAGTAGTCCTACATAATTAAACAATGCAGGAGGATTTTGTCAAAGATACACAACATATTACAAAACATGCCAGCATGAAAAATATAGCATATGAAAAAATGTCATTCTCCATCCAGCTTTATTCATTTATTTATCATCCTCATGCAAATAAATTAAACAGAAGTGTTTAGGAGTGGAGAGAACATCATCAAATCAAGACAATCTCATGAAAATGATAGAATATCATGATACCACTGTATATTGATGAAGTGATTCATTTCAATTGAATAAGCAGAGCACATATTAGAGATAAATAATGGAATTTGGTTAGAGATATAGAAGAAAAGGACAGGAGAAACAGACCTCAGCCTCGAAAACCATTTGATCAACATAACTCTTAAGTTTATTAACTCGAAGAGCCTCAGTAAAGAAGCGAAACTGCTCTTGGCGGACAGAATAATCGACATCAAATACGACTCCAGGGCCAAAAGTGGGGACATTAAACCGGTAAACTTCCTGTTGGCTGAGATCGGACTCAGCGGCTTTAAAGAAATGTGCAGAAACCTCTGGTCCTATCAAGAAGGTGATGTTCCTACTGACCAGATTCAAGGTGAAAACACTACCGAGCTTAGGGTACTCCTCTTTCAGCATGATGATGGGGCCTTTCAAGAACCGTAGCAGTCCACCGATGATCGGCAAACCAGTTTTTACTACTGGGGGCAACTTCTTTCTGGATCTTGGCATTACAAATGATAATACCAATTTGGCAGCTACCAGGGTAGCCAACACTAAAACCCCTACATTCCAATACCCGCTGTTGCTGTCTACGCCTGGAACTTGCATGTTTTATTTTTTGATGTCCAACTGCAAAACGTCAATCAATACTCAAATCTCAATCAAGCAAAAACTATCAATCAAATGCAATTGAAGAATTCAATTCAAACCGTTCCACCTAAGGACATCCCACTGTCAACATAAATACCAGAATTTAACATATAATCAAAAGCACTGAATTTGGATCAGATCGGCAATGGCTGCGAAGCCAATCGGCGGGGGCGAGAAGAAAATAAATAGCAGGCGAAGAACAGAGATCTAGGAGCGGGAGAAGAACGACTTACAGAGCGCCAAGGTGGAATCAATTATATTTCGTCCGTCTCTCCTTGCTTCTCCGCTTGAGGGAGAAGATGAGGCCAATCAATTAGGGATCTAGATCCTTTCGCTCTCCATGTGACCTGTCGATTATATTTTGTCTAATGCAGTAATCTCATCCGTCCAAAATGAAAGTAAACGGAGGGTCAGGATCTACTCCTATTTAAATTCAATTCATTTTAACTAATTAAATTGATCGTATCTCATCCTAGCAAAGATTCTCTGTTCCTGTCCCTTTGGTGGTGGTGGATTTTTGATTCTTGTTGTTGCTGTCCCTTCAAAAGGCCTGTGAGGAAGCCCAACCTCCCTTTCCTGGGTTACAGATCTAATCGGAAGACGGGGCTCTGTGTAGAGTACCCATCCTGGGAAGAAAGAAGCTACAACGGGTATGATTTGTACCCAGACATAGCCTTTATGTCCGAATCAGGGGTGTTAGAAATGACTCACACCTTCCTCCTCTCATCTTCACTGATCACATCAGTTCTATCTTACTCTCTTGAATTCATCATGGCTGCTACTTCAAACAGAGGATCTCTGTCAAGAAGATCAAGAAAAAGGCCTTACCTGATATTGGTAAGCTCAAATCCAACTTCCAGGGAGTGGAAGGAAACACCCCTAAGTTGTGTAAATCTTCCCTGTTTGCCACTGTAATTGGCATAGCTTCTATGGCTGCAGGATGCTGTATTATAAAAAGTGTAGGACCCTTATGGTTTGTGGTGGTAGTTCATGTAGGAGTGTTGGATTCTAATGCTATATGGAAGATTGGTTATAGCTCTCTCTGGTATTGGAACTCATTCAATGAATGGTGTAACCTTCCCCTCGATTGGGCCTTTACTGATTGCTGTGTTTGATCTCCGCTGGATGCGAGTTCATCTAGTAGGCATTGAGACCCTCTTCTTGCATACCATTGTCGAAAGTCAAGAGACTCTTTTACAGATGATGGGTATGTGGTTTTTAACTGAATGTACATCATTTGAATTAAGCAGCCAACTATCCCAGTCTCATGTCTTAACATCATTTGAAGACATCGTCAGCCATGATGTCGAAGTCTCATGCTGTTCTTGCTCCCGCCTTTGACAGGGTCTTCCTCACCAAAAAGAGGAGGATGAGAATAAATTGATTATATTACGAAGTCGGCAAAAGATCTTCATGACAAACTATATAGAAATCACAAGTTTTTAACAAAAAATGTGTTGTAACTTCACAATCAACACGGAGTACTAATAAGATGTGAACAAATTCAGTTGACATAAGTCCCTCCCTACAACTCATCAATTACTAATTCTCACAACAACAAGGTCTACTCGACATGAATTAGGCGTTAATTAAACCTTTTACAGGAATCTTTCATAAAATTATCAACTAATGCTATTAAGAGTTGTCGGATGCCCAAACGCACAAGAATGGGGCTGTTAGAAGTTAATGGAAATTATATAGCAGTGGTATAATAATGTTGTAGATGTGTGATAAATCCTACGAATTGGCATATGTAGCTGGACGAAATTCTTTTATTCCATATGTAGCTGCTACACCGACAACTCTTTCTTCTTCGGCTCCAGAAAGGGAGGATCGACGTCAATGCCCATGTTACAAGCGGTTCCTGCAAGAATCCTCATTGCGGATTCAGTCGTTGTGCAATTCAAATCCGGTAGCTTTTCCTGGGTGATCACAGGCAATTGCTCGACAGTTACCTTTCCCACCTTCTCTTGCTTTGGATGTTGCGAACCTTTCTCAGCACCTGCATTGCACCAAATTCGAATTGTCATTCATACAAGCAAGCAAGTTCTAATTCCCACCGTTATCATCCAATCCCAATAACATGATAGCAATATAGCAAACAATGTCTAGTAACATGGAAATCATTGCAATGATACCAGTAGTTTGAAAGAATGATTATTCGCGTTGAGAACATATTCCTGATGAATGTTAAGTCCTAAAAGATCTTTAAAAAAATCATTGCAATGATACCAGCAGTTTGAAAGAATGATTATCTAAGACAAATTTTTTTTTTTTTTGATCCGAGTATATCTAAGACAATAATGTGTTAAAATTACAAAGAATCGTATATCTAAGACATTACAATGAACAAGTGTAAAGGAATACACATTACAAAGTACAAAGGAGGTAAATTTATCTAAGATTATAGGTTAGAATTACAAGTAATTTTCAAAACCAATGCATGTTTTTTTTTTGCCTGCAAGCCATATCTCGTATACAATTGTGTCAAATAAGGAAAAAAGAAAGAAGATGACACATAAGGTATGAGTAGCATACGTCCCAAGGTTCAAGGCCATCGGTTACTGCACATCTTCAGTGGTCATAAGATTGAAGACTTAAAAAGCCAATTTGTAGCAACACCAATTCTGCTATGCATAAATACACTATATGGAAATAAGTAGTTGATTCTATTGCTACAAAAGAAAAAAAAATTGGGAAAATTATCTACACAAGAAAAAACATGAGACCCCCATTCCAAGCTGAGAAAAAGGGTGCTTAGTATAAGCACACAAATCAGCAAGACCGACACTATATAATACACACACAAATCAGATCATGAAAGGAAATAAAAAATGGAATTCGGGGAAAGGAAAAATAATATAATTTGGATGAAAAAGCCACACAGAATGGAAGTACTTGTAATAAACTAAAGAATATCCATTTTCCAAGGTACTTGGCAAATTATTTTTATCTAATCAGATGAAAGCAGAACTTTCAAATAATCAGAGGACCCTTCGGCTTACAAATGTCTTTAAAAAAGATAGCAAAAAATTACGTGGTTACTTTAGTGAGCCAAATGTTGTAATTACTAACATGGGGAGCAAATGGACTATAAAATAATATATATTGATGGGATAAAAAAAATAACTTTCACGTTAAATGTTGAGCTTCTTCATAGCAACAAATAAGCAACTTGAGGGCAACCCCTCAACCGATCTCTCTATGAAGATGGAAAAGTACATATCATTAAGGCAATCGATAGCATAGAGTAGGAATCACCTCCTTGTGTATTCAAACATCCGAATGAGTGATTGACATGTAAGTACATTTGGAACTTAATAGATCAATAGCTAAGTTAGAGAAATAATAATGCAATGCACCCAAGATTACCATAAATACCTCCTTCATTTTAAGGGTTATTAACTTGCCATCTCCACATTAAAAATAATATCCATTTAATTTAGTTACTAATCCATTGATGTTGTTTAATTAAATGAATCGAAGATGAGATACCTAGCTAGCCTAGATATTACATGTTTATCAATATCAAATTTGTAGGCCAATTCTAATAGAAAGGTTATAGCATTCTAACGAAGGCATAGCAAACATGATCCAAACTTATCCAAACGTGTGGCTTGGATATTTTACATTTTACCTTGTTCAAATTAGTATAATAGGAGCTCTCTACCACCCTAAGATAGGCGGGCATGATTTCTTTGTTTGTTATTTAAAAGACAAGAAAAACAAAAAGGTCACCTCGTTGTAGTTATCAATTATGTCTGCAAATTGCTTCATTCTTCTCTGTTGTGATAGGTTTAAGCTCTTTCTCAAGCTATATAGCTTCTTCATGGAGCTGCAAGCAGTGAGTCTGTATATCAGCTATTATGGTGTATTTTATAACGTTCACAAAGTCCTTTTATAATCTGTATAATTTCATCTGCTATAGGTGGTTTAGGCACTTTACCTGGCTGAGATCTTCTTTCAAGTGTTGGGACTTTTTCAATGTGCTCCTTGTATTCATCAAGTGTGGTGGCACCAATGCACTGCAGAGAGGTGTTCCAACAAACCTAACCTTATCCATTCATGGGACAATTCAATTCTGTTGAATTGTTTTTTTTTTTTCAGATTATTGATTAGAGACGGGGAAATTTGCCTACCAAAAATTCATCTCTTGCCAAAGCTGGTTTGAGAAGGCTGCCTGCATCTATAGCCCACTCTACAGGACCATATTTGAAGGTGTTGACTGTTGAGCATAATGATTACAAATTACTCGCACAATAGATGAAATCAACCAGTGAACGTAACCTCTTTGTTACAATTGGATGAAACCAACTAAAGGACTTACAACAACATTCTAAACAACGAACCTTAATCTTGATTCATAGGAAGATCTGAACAATAAATCGTGTCTTCTACTCTCAGTGTAACATGTTGTATTTGTGTCTGCCTTCCAACTATATGGTCGAATTTGTCCTAAAGAAATGAAAATGAGAAGCGTCTTTTTACAAATTCCTAAATCGCAAATAGATTATAGGATTCTTAATACAAATGAGCTTTGTGAAGTTTGTACCATACTCGTCCAAGGTAGGTATCTTGTTGCTTTAGGTGCCTCCACCAACACCATCACTAACAGCTTCTGTGTTTTCATGCACCATGTGAATAGCCTGATCATAAATGAGAGCACAATGCATTATTTTCAAAACTGAATAGAATGAAGGATTAGAATCCATTATAAAAGACCATTTTGGCATTCTCACCTGTGTGCAAATGTTGCTTGAGCCTGGATTCCTAGACCTAAATTGTGAAGAACACGTGCAACTACACCCTCCCCCTAAAAAAAGAAATCCTGAAAGCGAATGCTCAAAACCATGTAGTTGTGGCGTGTAGTATGAAGTTATGAACATATATAAACGGTTGACCTTATATTATATATAAAACGTTAATCTTTAGTACTAATACCTGTATGTATTCATCCTGTCCTCAATCATTTTAAACAGATCCTTCTCCTTTCTGGATACCTCTAGGATGCTATCCACATCCTCCTCGTCCAAAGGTAGCCAAAAAATGGCATCAGCGTCTTTAAAATGCTCTGGCAGCCCAAGCCTCACACCAATCATTGGTCCCACCATAGCTGCTTGCATTCACTGCCGAGGATTCACTACTTATTTAAGGAAAGAAAATCTGAATACAAACTTCTTTCAGTGAAGGTGTTTCAGAGAAGCATGGAGATTGTGTTTTGGAATGACAACGTAGAAGAATGACATTACTTTCAGTGAAGGTGTTTTGGAATGACAACCTAATAGCCATAGTTAGGATAGACACTCCGTGTTTGAAAGCGAATCTATTTAACATGTGAAGAAGTGTTTGGAAAAGAGACATTGGGTCTTGGGCAGAATCAAAGGGTTATTTCTCATATAAGAGACCACCCATTAATATCCCGCACATGCGAAAAAGCAATGCATGTAAAACTACTAATAGAACTTAGGATGAAGATCTAAACACGTAGCCTATATTTTATCGTGAAGCGAAATGTGGTGCACAGATAACCTTGACAACCGGATTATTATATAATGAAATAATTAAGTGAAAGCATAGTTTCATCAAAGCTAAATTTTCTTTATTGCCGACAAAAAAATGGACCTTTAGTTTATTAATAGCTATTAAATAGAGAGTAAGAATGGATTTCCCACCTGATACTACCTCTAGGAATGTGGAACACGAATCCAATGTTTTGGACAGTCAGTTATGTACTCCTGATCCAGACACCCCAATGACAGACTGCAACCATTTGGCGAAGGACCTTGCTCGCCTTGATCCTGGGTTCTTTAGGGGTTTGCACACAAGTCCTGGGGAAGGACAAACCTCATCTACACCGACAAAACTGCAATCAACATATCCACCAAGATCTTGTAAAGAACAAACTGAAATACAATCAAAGCAAAAACTAAAGGGGAACTTTGATATGTAAGCAATATTTTAAACAAAAAGCTTATGAAAATTAGCCAACTGTGTCGCAATGACTGCTTTGAATTAAATTTTTGCCAGTAAAACGAAATGGTAAGACAATATACAAGTCTGAGCATTAGATACCATAGGCAACTGAAATCAATACACAAAAACCCAAACATAAAATATCAAATTTCAGAATTGAATTGAAGTTCAGATGGTAGTACATGTTAAATTCCTCATTTGGAATCAGTTTAGCTGGATGGGTATCCTCATTTCTCCAATTAAAACCCAAAAACTTAAAATTTTGATTTTTCTGGATTGGACATTGACTGTCAATCACCAAAATGCATCAAAGATGCATAGAAGACTGGGGCAACAACGAATTCATGAGTGATTTAGGAAATACGAAGTAAACGAGCAATCGATATCTGTGAAAGAAAAATAATCTGACTTTCTGATTTCAGGTGGCATCAGATTCATAGAACAGATCTATAGTGCAAGCAACGTATCTGAATCATACAGAGATTTGAGCAAAACCAGAAAATGCTGCAGGAGCAAAATAAAAACAGGAGCTTCAAAAATCTCTTATGCGATTCTCAATTAAGAGTGAAGAATCAAGTAGATGAGTGAGGGACTCTAGAGTCTAGAGTGGAATTATGTTTTCCTTTTGTTCTGTGCCGCCAATCGTTGCTCCAATCAAGCGAAAGCCGGGAACCGAATGAGAAAGGTAGGAGAAGAGAAAGAGAGAGGGATGTGAGAGGATATGGCGAGGAACCGTATATGGAGGAAGAGAGGTTGACGGCTGTCACTAACATCAAGCTGCCAATTGCTTCACTCCTCGACTACCATTGCTGTCGTTCAGAGCAATGCGAAGGCAAAGCCCTTTCGGGCGGATCTGTAAAAGGAGAAGAAAGTGATTATAATTATGTTTTTATTTTAGCTATCCAAACAGTACTTATTATGATTTAAGAATTAAACTATAAATTATTCTTATAATTAACTTTTCCATTTAATACATGTATTTTCATTATAAATATAAGACATGGGAATCCGAACAGACCCCAAAGCAAAGAGAGTGCTTAGTATTTGGGAATCATTGCAGCGAGGCAGAGATTAAAGACTGAACAGCAAGAAGCCCTTGACTTCTGATCATGACTTCTTGAAGAAAAGGAAAGAAATCACTTAAAGGCATCATGTCAAAGGTGGGTGATGGAGGCTGCAATCCCAATAACCAAAAATCTAGCTGAAACAACTATAGCAGCTCAAAAATGTAGCCAGCATTGTCACCTAATGGCCAAGAAAGTGAGAAACATGACTGAAAACAGCAGCCCCAAGAAAGTGTGCCGCAGCCGAAAGAGAAGACAAACAGTAGTAACCCTACCATAAGAGTTCAGCCTAAAACACTGCAGCAAACTTGCTTCACAGAACTGAACTAAAATTTAGTAGCCCCTAAAATAAAAGGGAAATCCTCCCATGGGATACATTCATTGTATAAACCAAATATGAATGTTTAACTTATACAAACTTTAATTTATGCTACTAATGGTGCTTTTAGTCATAAATCATGATCTACCACCCGAAAAAACACGAAATTGAAATTGTTAAGATCCAATAAAAGCATATTACATAATGAATTGTATAATCAACAGCTTTAAAAGATAACCATAGAAACACTAATAGAAGACATAGGTGAAAGAGATAAAACAAAACTTGTTCATAGTTTTCACATGACGAAACACCTAATATGAGAAATTGAACAAATAGAAGACATAGGTGAAAGAGATAAAACAAAACTTAAATCCAAATTAGAAAACAATTGAAGCTGAACCCAAAAAATACCAGAAAGTAGGGGCAAAATCTAATCAAGTCCAAATCAAATTATAGAAATCATTATTCAGGTGCATGTAAACCCTAGGTCATAACGAAATTAGGTGAAAACCGAAATTGAAACCTAAAATTACAATTCAGCACAAGCAAACTGAAATTCAGCGAGAAACCAGAGAGACAGAGAGGATAAAATACACACTAAATGATTCATGCAGCAACCATAAAAAACCATATAAGTAAAGTCAATATGTAAACCCAGAAAGAAAAGATGACGACCCTACACAGAGGTGCCGCCTCAGAGCTGGAGACGAATTTGGGAATCAAATCTGAAACAGAAAAAAGGAAAAAAAGAAATTTGCTGAATAAATCAGAATAAGTAATTGAAAAACCAGAAACTGGAAGAATAATAAAGAGAGCTTGATTCGAGAGGAAAAAGAAATTACCTTGTATGAAACAACGACTATAGCCGAAATCTACAGCTAAAATTGCTTTTTTCCCTTCCCTCGTGGTCACTGCTTTGTGTTTACAGATAAAGAAATGGCAAGGAGTGAATGCTATACCTAGCTGGCTGGATGGTTGCTTCTCTCAGTGTGACATGTTATATTTGTGGTTGTTTTTCAACTATAGGGTTCAATTTGTCATAAAGAAATGAAAATGAGAATCGTCTTTTTACAAACTCCTACATCACAAATACATTCAAGGATTCTTAATACAAATGAGAAGAAACAAAAGACCTTCCCGGCCAGCCTTTACAAGTTTGTATCATACTCCTACAAGGTAGGTATCTTGTTGCCTGAGGTGCCTCCACCAACACCAACACTGACAGTTTATGTGTTTTCACCCATCATGTGAATAACCTGATCATAAATGAGAGCATAATGCATCATTTTCAAACTGAATAGAATGAAGGATTAGAATCCATTATAAAGATTGTTCTGACATTCTCACCTGCATGGAATGTTGCTTGGGCGTGGACCTAAATTGTCAAGAACACGTGCAGCTAAACCTGACCCTCACAAAGGAATCCCGAAAGAAAATGCTCGAAACCAATGTAGTTGTGGCCTGCAGTATGAACATATTGCTTAAAATGAGCAAGTAAAAGAGAGTTGTTCTTCTCTTGATAACAAAGTGCACAACAAACAATCCAAGAACTAAAAAAGGGATGCATATAAAGCATTATAATAAAAGTTAACATCCTTTTTATCCATCCTTTATAGATTATATTAATAGCTACTGATCACTTAATTGTCGTTAGAGTACAAGAAAAAAAAAGGAATAAATAAGGAGAAAATACACAATTTCAGTAAATTGGTGATGTCAAAAGGCAAATAAAAGGTCTTCGTCTCCATAAACATAATCTAATAGCTTCATCTACCTTGTATACAGAACCGAAACCACCTCTCTCTATCTTATTCCTATCACTAAAATTGTCAGTGGCAACTATTAGCTCGTTGTAAGATAGTTTTTTATTTGTAAATTTGTGATGTCAAAAGGCAAAGTAAAAGCTCTTTATTGTCATATGATAATTCTTGAGAGAAATCAACTTTAAATGATGGTACTTTACTACCTAATTGAACTAACAGACGTCAAAAGAAATAAGGGGAATAGATTATGGATTGCACTAATATAAAGCTCAAGGATGTGCAATATCATCCACAAAGCTTTGGATCAAATCCTAATGTTCAATTTCAAGATACTAATTTGCATTTTCAAAACCCTAATTTAAAATCTCATGGAGCCAGTCCTCAATTTCAAATACCTAATCCTCAATTTCAAAATTGTAACCCTCAATAAGTCCCCGTCATCAATTTAAAGGTCCTCATTATCAATTTAAAGGCCATAATCTCAATTTCACAGCCCCGATCATCAATTTGAAGGTCCTCATCATCAATTTAAAAGCCTTGAATCCTTGATCCTCAATTTCAAGCCCATAACCCTTAATCTAAAGATCTCAATCCTCAATTTCAAGGCCATAAACCTCCATTTCAAGGCACACATCCTTAATTAAAAGACCATAAAGCGACTGATGAGCCAATCCTTTTACAGACCAAGCATGACAAACCATTCGAACTACAAGTCTAACCATTAAAGAGCCAATTCTCAATTCCAAATCTCTAATCCTCAATTTCAAGAATGTAACCCTCAATTTTAGGTCCCCAATCCTCGGTTTGAAGGTCATAATCTCAATTTTATAACCCCGTTCCTCAATTTGAAGGTCCTCATCATCAATTTAAAGGCCTTGATCTTCAGTTTCAAGGCCATAACCCTTAATCTAAAGACCACACTCCTCAATTTCAAGTGCCTTTACATGTGTAACTAATTACAAGAAGTTGTGAAAAATTGAGCAGGGATATGGAAGGTGGCGAGGATGGCAGAGGAGGAACTCACCATAGATCGGTACGCAGGGAAAAGACGGATCTGAACAAGGGAATGTCAGTGCGGCAGAAGAGAGTGGGCGGAGATCTTGATTTCTGAATGGAAGCTGACCTTAGGAGACAAACTGGAACGGTTGCGCAAAGTCATTTGTAGGATGAGACCGAACAAAGACGAGTCGAAGGAGGTGGTCGGACCAGGAAGAAGAGAGGACGAGGAGAGAGAACATAGACGATTTGAAGGAGGTAACCACACAGGAAAAAGGAAGCAGGGGCTCAAATCACCTGTCCTCTACAATATCCCCCCTCCTATCCCCCAACACCCTTCCCCCTCACAAACTCTAATTGAAAAAAAAAATTAAATTAAAAAAACAGATTAAAAGAATAAAAAAATTAACCTTTTTTGTGAGAGGGGACAGGCCAAAGGGACGGGATTGGGGACACACGATTTAAACCCGTACTTGTAGGCAGCTTGGGGTGGGAAGCAACTGGAGCAAGCAGATCATTTTAGACATTTGCCCATAAATTCATAAAATCGTAAACTTATTACCTTTATCCCCTCATTAATTATCTACAACTAATAATATTTCATTAAACAAGTTAAAAAGTTATTTTTCTCTTAACTCAATGCCTAGAAAACATAAAAGAACTTATATTTCCAAACAAAATTTTAAGTTTAAAAAGACTTATATTTTTCTCTTAACCCAATGCCTAGAAAACTCGATGATAAAAACGGTTTTCATCAATTTCTCAATGATGAGACAACTAAAAAAATAAACCAAATATTTGAGTAATTATGCATAACAGTTAGTGGGTGGATGTAGAAAGTATTTGCTTGCCCAGTTAATCTTACAGAATTAGCTTACACAATTAGTTTCATATGGCCCAGGAACTTTGTCACATAGAGCATAGGTAATAAAAATCTACAGCTTGAAAGAAAAGTTTTAACAGAAAAAAACAAATAAAATCGTGACCTAAGAAAACAAAGAACACTGGATCAAGATAAGCAGCAGAGCAAGACAATGCATTGAGTTGTAAGAGGAACTTTTTTTGAATCCATGAAAACATATCTTCATTGTAACTGGTCCTAAACATAATTCCACGATCATCGAAAATGAATGCCCCTTCCCACACTTTTCCGAATTTTCTTATTTAAGGCAGAGAGCTATAACCTTTGACCTTGAAATCTAGATCAATAATGAACTTTAAGTAATTTTTAAGTGACAAATAAATTAAAATCATTACATCAGATCAAAACATTAAGTAGAAAGATAAATTAACCGCTAATTTTTACCATTTCTACCGCTAATCACCGCATAAGTATGCGGTAGATTTAATGACAGTCAATGATCCCACCGCATACATATGCGGTGGGTCACCGCAAAGTATTGCGGTGTGTCGAGAAGTATACATGTCTAAAACCGTCTCCATAACAGTCTAAAACCGTCATCATAACCCACTGTATAGGTATACGGTAGGTTTGAACCGTCGCCATAACAGTAAAAAACCGTCGCCATAACGGTCCAAAACCATCACCATAACTCACCGCATAGGTATACGGTCGATTATGACGATGGTTTTGGACCACTCCTACAAACCGTTTTCAATTGCCCAAAAACTGACCACATGTATACGGTCGTCATAACCCACCGCATACGTATGCGGTGGGTTTGTATACGATCAACGGATCCACCGCATGTATATTCGGTTGGTCTGGAAAAAAGTGGATTAAGATCACCGCATACCTATGTGGTGATTAGCGGTGAAAATAGTAAAAATTAGTGGTGGAAATATCCGTCCCGTTAAATACTTGCAGATCTCTATATACTCAAAGGGCATGTTCTGCCAAGCATCCTCAGCCCCAAGTGAGGCAAAATCGGAGCAAGTATCCTTTTCAATCGAGGAGACAGTATGAAAAGATCAAGATGCTTCACAACACTATTCTAATCAATTATAACTACAACCTCATTAATTTCTCTGCCTTTAATTTTTCCCACCGAAAGAAATCAAATAAAAAAGAACTCCCCAAGCCCAATACATACAGAAATGCAATAATGTAATAGTTTCCACTTTCCATTAATAAAATTGTAGCAACATTTAAAGGGATTTATCGGCCCCAAATTCAGACCCAAGAGAACTTGTTCATAAAAATATCATTTCCTTTTGGGGTGGATAAAAATCAATCAATTAATTAATAAACTAATTATTCATTCATTCAGATAAAAAGTACGTGTATTATATTCGAATAATACTGAAAATTCTACACCTACGTAGCTTCAGCTCTAAACAAACATACCAATAAGATAGAATCAAGAGATTTTAAGATAATTAGCATCAAAAAAAAAAGAGATTTTAAGATAATTGATAATACATTATGTTCTATCAATAATAAAAAAAAAATTCAAAAAAAGATAGAGAGAGTTTTATAATAATTATGACACACTCACCAATTTACTATTGGATATTCAATGACACGTGGGAAGCTCTGATTGGGTAGTAAATAGCAAATCCTACACTTTCTATTGATGATAAATTACAAATTCATAGGAGTATAAAAAAATTACAACATATTTTTAGGACGTGTCAATATCTCATTGGATAAAACCGTAGATAAAATCCAATCAAAGCTAGAAGCCTAGAATTGTTGGGTGCCTGAATGCTATAAATACAAGGCTTAAGAACTTCCCCTCACACAAACTTGTTCTTAAGCAACCATCACCATGAATTCGAGGTCCAAGACCATAGCCATGGCGGTTCTTCTGCTGTTTGCCGTAGAGTTCCATATAGGCGTTACGACGGCGTTAGGAGCGGAAAAGGGGGAGAGGATCAAAGACACCATCATCGGTATCGATCTCGGCACCACTTATTCGTGTGTGGGAGTCTACCGTAACGGCAACGTTGAGATCATAGCCAACGACCAGGGCAACCGTATAACGCCGTCGTGGGTCGCCTTCACTGACACCGAGCGCCTCATCGGAGAGGCGGCCAAGAATCAGGCCGCTTCCAACCCGGAACGCACCGTTTTCGACGTCAAGCGCCTCATCGGCAGAAAGTATGCCCTCTTCTCTATCTACTTTAAACCTTACTAAGATTTATATATGTTGTCCTTAAACTAAGTTTTTTTTTAATGCCAAGATAAAATTTGTGGAAATTAGCGACAATGTTAGGACATATGATAGAAAGACCGTTAAGTAAATGTTAGCTAGACAGGTTTATTAATTATTTTGTACTAATTTCATATATCCATTGAATAGATTTGAGGATGAGGAGGTGCAAAGGGACATGAAGATGTTACCATACAAAGTGGTGAACAAAGGAGGAAAGCCCTATGTGGAGGTGAAGGTTAAAGACGGCGAGGTGAAGGCGTTCAGCGCGGAGGAGATCAGCGCCATGGTTTTAGGCAAGATGAAGGAAACCGCCGAGTCCTATTTGGGCAAGAAGGTTAAATATGCCGTTATTACTGTTCCGGGTAAATATTTCATCAGTTTTTACAAATAGAAAGATTTTTCAAATTTAAATGATTTTAGCCATTTTTAATAATACTTTCCTAGGTTTTATGTATCTAAATATAGGGAATCTTTCCTAATATAGGTTGCTTGGCATAGGATAGAAAAACCGATATTTCAATATTAGGGTTTATTTTGGGTAAGGATCCCATGGAGTTAACATGTAATCAATCTTCATTGTTTTGGTTTTGTAGCTTATTTCAATGATGCCCAGAGGCAAGCCACAAAGGATGCAGGCACCATAGCCGGCCTCGAAGTGCTCCGAATAATCAACGAGCCAACCGCGGCTTCCTTAGCATACGGCCTCGACAAGAAGGAGATCGAGAAGAACATCTTAGTCTATGACTTGGGTGGTGGCACCTTCGACGTCAGCATCCTCGCAATCGACCAAGGAGTCTTCGAGGTCTTGTCGACGAGTGGGAACACTCACTTGGGAGGCGAGGATTTCGACCACCGCATCATGGAGCACTTCATCAAGATGTTCAAGAAGAAGCACGGGAAGGACATGAGCAAAGACAACAAGGCGCTTGGGAAGCTGAGGAGGGAGTGTGAGAGGGCTAAGAGGGCTCTGAGTAGCCAACACCAAGTTAGGGTCGAGATCGAGTCTCTGTTCGATGGTGTCGACTTCTCCGAGACCTTGACTAGGGCAAAGTTTGAGGAGCTGAATGCCGACTTGTTTAGGAAGACGATGGGACCGGTCAAGAGGGCCATGGAGGACGCCAAGCTGAAAAAATCGGACATCGAGGAGATCGTTCTAGTCGGTGGAAGTACGAGGATTCCGAAGGTCCAGGAGTTGCTGAAGGACTTCTTCGAAGGGAAGGAGCCTAGCAAGGGTGTCAACCCCGACGAGGCCGTGGCTTTTGGGGCTGCTGTTCAAGGCGGTATTATTCGCGGAGACGACAAAGGTATGTATATCTAAGTGACTTAAGCATATAAATCAATCTCTATCTTGATTAATTTACTAAGTTTCATTGTGTATGATGTATAGATTTGCCAATGGTAATCGATGTCGTTTCATTGAGCCTTGGAATTGAAACGGTGGGAGGGGTGATGACACCGTTGATCAAGAGAAACACCGTGAAACCGACAAAGAACACGAAGGTGTTCACAACCTACCAAGACCAGCAAACAACGGTCGAGATCAAGGTGTTTCAAGGCGAAAGAAGCATGACAAAGGACGGCATCGAGTTGGGCAAGTTTACCCTCTCCGGCATCACACCGGCTCCAAGGTACATACATGTCGAAACAAGTCGTTTAATGTGCAAGTGAAAGTGTACTAAACGTATATATGGTGTTTGAAATGTGTAGGGGAGTGGCTCAAATAGAGGTGACCTTTGAGGTGGACGTGAATGGGATACTCCGAGTGACGGCAGAGGACAAGGCAAAGAAGAAGAAGCAGTCGATCACCATCACCAACGAGAAAGGCGGCTTTACAGTGGAGGAGATTGAGAGGCTGGTGGAGGAATCCAAGCAGTATGAGGAGGAGGACAAGATGGCAAGGGAGAGAGTGGAGGCAAAGAACAAGCTCGAGTCGTATATCTACAACATGAAGAGCACCTTCGAAGACAGCGGCAAGCTAGGAGGAGGGAAGATCGATGAGGAGGACAGGGAAGAAGTTGAGAGAGCCTTGAAAGACGCGGTGGAGTGGCTCGAGGAGAACTCGGCTGCAGAGAAGGATGAGCTAGAGGAGAAGATGAAGGAAGTCGAAGCTGTTTGCAACCCGGTGATCCGGAAGGCTTATGAAAATGGCACTGGAGCTGATCGCGAGGATGAAGATGACGATCACGACGAGTTGTAGATTAAGATTCCAAGTGTAGTTTTCGTCTCTACTCTTTTCTTGTTTTCTTTTATTTTCTTGTTGATTAGATACTCGGATTTTGTTGTTTAAAGGTTACAAAACATGAGTAGACAACAGCACAGATCCAGATACATTAGTAATTTAATCCACTTAACTTCTGCATTGAGATCAACTATCAAAATAATACTACTCTATCCAAGTAATCCCGGGCTCAGTGATATAACTGATTCCCAACCAGCTGTATAAAATCAGATATAACTTTCCCCACTTGAGACTTGTCCTGAATAAAAAAAGTCCAGGTAGCTCTGCTGTGATCATCAACTATTGTAAAGAAATATCTTGCTCATGTTCTTGAAGGATGTTTATAGGGACCCCATAAGTCCATATGAGGAGGATCATCTGATGATCAATACCAAACCAAAGTCTACATTCTGAAATCTCACTCAAATGCCCACCATCAATGAAATATTCAAACGTAATCAGCAGAAATTACCACCATATCAACAATAACAATTGAGGTTCCCAAATCCAGTACCTCAACCCTGACAACCAAAATCAAAATCGCATCTACAAGGGAGAAAACACCATCAAACAATAGGGACAAAACCTTAGCAAAATACATTTTCATCCACTATTCACTAAATCGCAATCAATGAAAGCCAGAAAACAATAACGGAGATGTCCATTCTGATTGCCGACAGTCACAAGCAAATGTATAGAATTTCGACAAAAGAGGACCAGATCGTTCGAAATCCAATCGAAATAAAGTTGCTAGGGTTCAACAGAAGAAGATCGGGATAGGAATCGATGAGGGAGAAGTAAACATGCTTGCGCAAAGCGTCCCAGGAGTTGCCTGGGGACTTCCATGGCGACGACTAAGAACCTCCGCGGATGGGAGAAATTGCGCCGGATGTGCATGGATGCTCGATGAATTTGAGACGACGAGGTGCAGAGCGGATCCAAACATCGGCCGTCTCTTCTCCCCCTTGGATTAGGAAGGGAGAGAGATCAGATTCATCTCCCTTATTCTATAGGCTAAGGGCCCGTTTGGTATCCATATACCTATATGGGATATGGGTATGGGTATCACTCATACCCATACCTAGGGCGTGTTTGGCAACGGGATGAGGGTAGGTGGATGGGGATAGATTTGGGGGATGAAAGGGATGGGGATGGATTTTAGGGATGGACGAGATGGAGATTTTTTGGAAAATTAATCTCGTTTGTGTTTGGTTGTATTTTGATAAACTGGTAGATGGAGAAATGTTAAAAGTCGGAAATGCCCTCAATAACCCACCAGAAATGACGAAATTGCCCCCACCATACCCTTCATCCATTGAAACAAAAAAGGTCGTGTGTTTCGTCCACAGCCGGCCCCGATCTCCTCCACGGCTCTACCACGGCACTTGTCGACAGCGAAGTCTCTCCAATTCGACCTATATTAACACAAATATCGAAACCCTAATCTTACAAATTGAATTTGCAAATAGAGGTAAATAATCTGGAAGAAAAGGACTGAAACCTTCTAATTGACAGTCATGGAAGTAATACCTGCTTCGATGGGGAGAGAAGTCGCGGGCAAGCCGTTGTTGTCGACGGAGGTGGCGCGGGGAGAGTTCATTGTCAAATAAGGGGTGAGAGAACCCGAAACCTGTGTAGATCTGTAATTCCGATCAAAACTGAGACCTACTAAAATCGTGAAGTGAAATCAATTTTCCTAATTATCTCTCTGTCACCGTCTCTCGGCGTTTGTGTGGATCTTAAATTCCGATCCGTGGGAGTTTATTTGTCACGTTCCTCTGTAATTCCGAACAGCGGCGGCGGAGACCGATGAGAAGGAAGACGGAGGCAGGCGGCGGCGGTGGTCGAGACGGAGGCAGGCGACAGTGGAGATCGATGAGGAGGAAGACCAATGAGGAGAAAGGGCAAAAAAGGCACCTACCTTCCCCCATCCTCTCAATCCTCCTCATAGGAGGTGGAGAAAAATCACCATCTCACCCCCTCCCATCCCCTTTTTGGCATCCCGCGCATCCCCCAGCCAAACACGCAGGCACGCAAACCAAGGTCCACCCCCATCCCCTTTCACCCACTCCCATCCCCAGCCAAACACGCCCCTAGTGTTTGGTAAATAGGTATATGGATATCAATCCGATATACCTATTTTTCCCTTTCTTTGTATTTTGGCCCATTTTGATATACCCATCTAATGGGGGATATCAAAACAAGACGCTCCTCTTCTTTCTTCCTCAACACAGACGCTCCTCCTCTTTCTTCCTCAACGCTTCTCTGTAGAGTGACTTGTCTTTGGATTCCTCCCTCAAGCTTGGATTCTCAACCCAATCAAGGTATTGATACGGGGTTAGCCGTAGGATGGCCCGATCTTCGACAATCAAGACTCAAAGACAAGAACGGAAGCAAACGACTCAAGAACAAGAACAAAGACTCAAAACGCAGCAATAGAAACTCGACAAAAGTAATGAAATAAAGACCGATAGATGGGTGATTCGAACTAAAATAGAACGAGGCAAAGACCCCAGGCCTCCTAAGAGGGTAGGAACCAAATACCAACGACTATAAAGCCCGCCTCTTACAACCCTACACAACAAAGCGGACAACTTGGAGGCACAAGGAGGGGACTTGTGATTACCTGGATCACCAAGCTCTCGTGAGGTTGACGAACTCAAAGCAAACCAAGTTAGATCTATAACCAATTGTTGCAATCAACGAGCCACGCTTCGAGTCGATTGACTTTCTCTCAATTGTGTTTCACACAAACTGAAATTTCATAAAAGAGACGTCTGAGTTCTACAATGAATGAATCGGCCCTTCTTATAACCTAGGGGCTGATTTAAGATAAAAATAATAAATAAAATAGAAATTAACTTAAATCCCTAAAATACTAAAAATAACTTAAATAAATAAGGTCTCTAAAAATAGCAATAAGAAAAGTTACAACACTTAACAACACTAGTACAAAAGAGCACATTAACAGCGCTTTTTTTATAGGAAGGAAAGCGGTTATTGTAGCGTTGTTAATGAAAGCGCTGAGAAGGTTAATAAAAGCGGTTTTTCAAAGCGCTATGGGTAAAGGGGAAGCATAGCGGTTCTCTAGAAAAGCGCTGTCTAACTTGATTTTATTTATTTATTATTATCTCAATAGGTAAAAGCGCTTTTGAGAAAACAACCGCTCTTACATTTAAAAAAAAAAAAACCTGCGTGGTCACTAAAATCACCATTTCTGCCACCAACACCAAACACCAGTCTCAAACCACCATCAACACCCAACACCAATCTCAAACCACCATTTATATCACCAACACCCACCAAATACTGCCAAAATTTGAAACTAAAATTCATAAATCTCAACCTTAAGAACCGGAATGAACCAAATGTTTTGATTATTTTCTAATTACAGTACAATATTGTACAAGGTGTCAATTACAAAGAAAATAATGAACATCCATTTTTTTAATTTATCCTTGAAATTGAAGGAGTGTGCATAAGAAGATGGAGAACAAATATAATACTGAATATACCCTAATGGATGAACGATTGGCGGAGGAGGAGGATCTGTAAATCGAGATTCTCCATCGGTGTTTGCCGCTGACCATTGGAAACCATTGGACTTCATTTGTGTGGATTGGATTTGATGGACGTGGCTGTGGATTTCTAATACTCTGGTTGGTGTTGAAGAGATCAGGGAGTCCATGGATGAGGGTGAGTCGGAATCTTTCTCAACGAACACGCAAAGAGAGAACACCGTTGGTGGTTTGGATCTGGCGGTGATGGTGGAAGTTGTACCCATCCAGCAGGAGGCAGTTGCCGAGCTCCTTCGAGGGGCGAGGAAGGCGGTGCCCTTTTCTCCGCTACTCGTGAATCCTCCGCCGCCGAAGCCAGTTCCGGTACCGATCTTCAATCCACTCTTCAACCCTCCGTTGTAAGGCAACGCGTTTAGACCGCTCTTCAATCCTCCGTCGCTCTTTGATGATGACCTTGAGTGCGACTGCTCTTCAATCTTCCATGGTTGTCGATCCGGCTTTCGGTGTTGAGGTTGAGAAGTTGAGATCGAAGATGGAGGTGATGACTGGTGATAAGGAGGGAGTTAATGGAGGCGGACGTGGGAGATAAAGTGAGAGTTAATGGAGGTGGTGGCGGCTGGTGAGATAAAGAGGGAGTTAGGGTTTTTTTACAGCGTTTTTTAAATAAAAAATTAAAAAACGCTAAGAAAAGTTTCACTTTAATAGCGCTTGTTTTTATATAAACGCTATGGTTTAAAAAATATATTTTAAAAAAATAAAATTAAATACATTCTCAGCGCTTTTTTAGAAAAGCGTTGTGCTTCCTATACATTAACAGCGCTTGTTTTTATATAACCGCTATGCTTGAAAAAATATAGGAGTATTTTTTTAAAAATAAACTAAATACATTCTCAGCGCTTGTTTAGAAAAAGCGCTATGCTTCCCATACATTAATAGCGGTTTTAAATAAGCGCTTTTAAATTTTCGCTATTAATGACTTAATTTGTACTAGTGCAAATTCCCGTCAAAACAGTGACAGCTTCAAAGAATATGATTTTCGGCCAAGCTCTAGGTCGAATCTGGAAAAACCTTCAACAACAAAGTTGTAGATCTCTTCGTCCTCGTTCCGACAAGGTATGGCACGATCCAATCCGATTAATATTGAATCCGTACGACTCATTTTACTGAGACGTCGAAAAGTTGTCAACTATATGAACGAACCCAAAACGAACGTCAAGCTTCCACCTTTGGACCTTCTCCCATGGTGGAGTCTTCTTCTTCCTCTTGAGGATGACTTCATTCTCGTGAGCTCGAATCATAGGTCCATCCCCAAGTATAGGTGTGTCCGGAGGTGTCTTGGATGGTCCCGCATCAGGTATGTTCTTCACTTTTTATCTATTCTTTTCTACTTCGGTCTTCGATTTGTTGATAATTTCCAAAATTCATAGAAATTTCTAGATATAGGGTTAGGGTTTCTATTCTTCGTATAGCCCTTGTGAGCCTTTCGATCTTTCCGACCAGCCATTTCCGATCGACCAGCCCTTCCGACCACCAACAGACCCGACCAGCCCTTCCGATAAGTCCTTTCCAACCACCAACAGACCCGACCAGCCCTTCCGACCACCAACAGACCCGACCAGCCCTTTCCAACCCAAAAAGCCTATTCTGATATACTATTCTGATATACTCAGCATACCAAACAGGGATATCAGATTGATACCCATATCCCTGATATCGATATCTCATACCCATATCTGATATCTGATATACGTATATGGATACCAAACGAGCCCTAAAGCTTTTTTCATGGAGGTTCATCCACAATAGCAAAAAGGGTTAAATTTTTCATCTCTTTCCCCCCATTTCCAATCAAATTCATCTCCCTAATACATATATGCATTCCCAATCTCCATCCACATCTAACAATTGCTCTGCAAGTTCCGAATTGAACCGTCAATCAAAAGACTCAACCCTATTCTTCTCTTTGTCAATCGGATCTTTGGAAAAATCACCACTAATTAAGGGAGGCCTTACACACTGTCGTCACCACCGAGTAGGGCTGCTCAAAATCGGTTTGGACCGAATTTCCTGGCCGAACCGAACCAAAATAATCGGAATCAAACCGAACCGAGGGATTTCGGTTTAGGTTTTCGGTTCACAAAATTTTAATTTTCGATTTTAGGTTCGGTTTGTGTTCGGTTTCGGTTAAACCGGTAAAAACCGATTTTGTTTTAATAATTTTCTTTTGCTATTTGGGAGTGTTTTTGTGCCACTGTGCAGAAGCCAGAAGGTTGTTTGTGTTTGCTTTGTTGTTTGAGACTATGCAGGGTTGTTCAAGTGTTCAAATTCAACTATGCAGGTTGTGCACTTGTGCATGATACCATTTTTTTGGACTTAGAAATGTAAATGCTAGGAAGAATTCAAGTAGAAAAAAAATCACTTGGTTGCCATTACATTTTTTACTTTGTATGTGACGTTTTTTTAATTTCGATTCGATTAGGTTATAACCGAACCAAACCTAAATCAAACCGGCTTAAAACCGAACCAAACCTATTAGTTTAGGTTCGGTGTTCGGTTTTCTTTTTTGGAAATTTCGATTTTCGGTTCGGATCGGTTTAGCCAGGTTCGGATCGGTTTTGAGCCGATGAACAGCCCTACCACCGAGGATACAATCGTTGACTATAACCGATCTGCCAGTTACAAAGGTTGCCCTCTCTATCGACATTCTCCACCTTTATAGACAGTCGGAGCATCTATTTGAGATCTTGGAATTTCTGATCAATATTTCTCCCCTGTTCATCTAGGTTCCGTTGGTCCTTGCAATGGTACGGGAGTATATTTTATTTTTTTATTTTAAAATAAATTGTAACGACCATTTTATTTGTTTTACAAAAAATTAAATGAAAAATAAAATTCATATTCTCCAAGATTTTATTTTTCATTTGAATTTTTTTAAAACAAATTATTAGAAATAAGGTCTTATACCAAGCGAACGGTGTCCGCTAGTGATCTCCAGAGTTTTGAGAATTTGCTTTAGCAATGGTATGGCTATAGTTTTGATTTACGGGTTGGTGTATTTTGCCTTTCTTTTTGTGATACATGTTTTATGTGAACGGTGATTGATTTATCAAGCGACCAGACGTCGTGGAAATACAATCGATACTGGTTGATTTTGTTTGGAGTTCAAGTTGAGGTGTCCGTTAGGGATTTTCAGAGTTCTCTGTGAACATCTTCTATTTGACTGATTGGTTTTGGTCCTGCAAGCTTGTAATTTACCGTGTAGGGGAACTTGTACTTTATTTTTATTTTTTCCTTTCTCTCATTTGATTCTTATTGTATTATTTTCTTATGAGAAGTCCATCTAACTTCTCAGTTTCTCTATACTTGTTTACATAATCAAATTCCTTTCCTTATATAAAAAAAATGATCGACTATTTTCAAACTCATAGATATAATATAGGGGCGTTTTGCAAAATGGCCACGAAATTGGACCTAATTTGCGAAATAGACGCGCTTTGGACAAATTAGGGAAATAGACGCAATATAAACCCCCTTCCATTTGTTTCACGTGACTTTCTCTCTCCTCAGCCCTCTCCTCTCCGCACGCGCTCAGATCCGCGCCTTCCTCGGAGATCCGAGAGCAACCGATCGATAGAGCGGAGCAAGAAGCAATTGGACAGATCTATGGCTTCAGATCTATGTCGCGGAGCGAGATCTGAAGAGGAGGCCGAGATCTATGGTTTCGGCGCCGGAGCGAGGTCGAGCGAGCCCTGTAGATTTGAGATCTGCGGCCTGTAGGTTTCAGATTTGGTTGCGGCGGAGCGAGGGAGCAAGGATTCGACCTGGAGGCGGCGAGCGAGGCCGAGCGAGATCGAGCGAGGCGGCGTGAGTGAGCAATTGCTCAGATTCGACTGAAGATCGGCGCGGAGGCGGCGAGGCGCAGGCCGACGGCGTTCTTCTTCGCAGGCCGACGGCGCGGAGGCGGCGAGGCGCAGGCCGAGTGATGTCGAGCGAGATTGCTCGAGCGCCGAAGAGCAGAGGCCGAGCGAAGCTGAGCGACGAGGCACGGTTCAGATCCGGCCTGGAGGCCGAGCGAGCGAGGCCGAGCGAGATCCGAGCGAGCCGGAGGCCGGCGGCGGTGGCGTCGAGCGCGGCTCTACTGGTTCCTCTTCGCTGAAATATGAGGAAGTAGAAATAATTTTGACTAAATTACAAAAATCACCCTACAAATATGATAAATTAAAAAAAAATTCTATATTTTATTATGTGATCCATAATCTATATTTTTATTTTTGCACAACAAAATGTTATATTTGCACAACATACGATTATATTTGCACAATTTACGGTTTATATTTGCACGACAAAATGTTAAAAAAAATAAAAAATAAAACTAGACTTGCTTCAATTTATTCTGAATCGTTTACAATTTATTGAGAAAGTATGAAATTATATTGAGATAAAATAAGATCATGTTGAGAATAAATTCACAAGTCCCGATTGTTGTGCAACTCTTAAAACAAAGTCGTGCAACTCTTACAACAGAGCCGTGCAACTCTTGCAACAGAGCCGTGCAACTCTTGCAACAGAGCCGTGCAACTCTTGCAACAGAGCCGTGCAACTCTTGCAACAGAGCCGTGCAACTCTTGCAACAGAGCCGTGCAACTCTTACAACAGAGCCGTGCAACTCTTAAAGATAATGTTGAGCACATTTCCATCAATCCCCCATGTTGTGCAATTTTACTCTATTTACGAGCAAAAATAAGACCGTGTTGTGCAATAATCTATTAAATAAGTATAAAATCATGTTTATAAAAAATAAGATTATGAGGAGACACAATTTCACAAGTCTCGATTATTATGCAAAAATAAAGAATTGTTGAGCAAAAATAAGAGCATGTTGTGCAATAATTTATTGAGAAAGTATGGAATTATATTGAGAGAAAATAAGATCATGTTGAGAACAATTTCACAAAGTCTCAATTGTTGTGCAATAACCTACCGAGTCGTGCAACTCTTAAAACAGAGTCGTGCAACTCTTAAAATAGAGTTGTGCAACTCTTAAAACAGAGGCGTGCAACTCTTACAAGAGAGTCGTGCAACTCTTACAAGAGAGTCGTGCAACTCTTAAAACATGGTCATTCAACTCTTAAAACAGAGTCGTGCAACTCTTGCAACATAGTCGTGCAACTCTTACAACATAGTCGTGCAACTCTTACAACATAGTCGTGCAATTCTTAAAATAACAGTGAGAGAACATAAAATCATGTTGAGAACAATTTCAGAAATCTCGATTGTTTAGCAAAAAATAATCTATTGTTGAGCAAAAATAAGAGTAAGTTGTGCAAATATAAGAGGACGTTGTGCAAATTTAATCATAAGTTGTGCAAATATGACCCTAGTCTAGTTTTTATTTATTTTATTTTTTTAACTTTTTATCGTGCAAATATAAGAGTTTAAAGTTGCACTTTTTTCTGTGTCAGTACTTTTTTTCCCATGTCAGCACTTTTTTTAGAGTTGCACAAGCAAGGATAACAATTTCACAAAGAATCGAAGAAGCACATGACAAATGAATCATAAGCCGATCAAATAATGTCGAACAATTCCATCAAGCCTGGATAACAATTTCACAAATATGATCCAAATCTAGTTTTTTTTTTCTACATGGATAACAATTTTTTTTACTTTATAATATTATCCGTGCACATTTTATTCTAATTTGTGCACTTTTTATTCTATTTGTGTCAGCACTTTTTTTAAATAATTTTTTTTTCACGTCAGCACTTTTTTAAAATAAGATCATGTTGAGAATAAATTCACAAGTCTCGATTGTCGTGCAAATCTTAAAATAGAGTCGTGCATTTCTTACAACAAAGTCGTGCAACTCTTCCAACAGAGGCATGCAACTCTTAAAATAGAGTTGTGCAACTCTTACAACAGAGTCGTGCAACTCTTACAACAGAGTCGTGCAACTCTTAAAACAGTGTCGTGCAACTCTTAACACTGAGTCGTGCAACTCTTAACACAGAGTCGTGCAACTCTAAAGTTTCATAGTGTTATTCATCAAATTTATAGTTTTATTCATACAAACTAAAATCTAATTTTAAAATGTATGTTAATCAATTACATTATGTTTATAATGTAATTTTAAAATTTTAAGGCCATTAATATTTCATACATATTTCACTGTTAAGGCCATAGATCTTGAAAGCACTTGAACGAAGAGGATGAGCAACCAAAGAGTTCAAATGCAGACTTGAATGAAGAAAAGAGCAAAAATGAAGAGATTCTAGGAAGCAAGTTACAATAGTACTGAGGATCCCTACATTATTACTTGCCTGCTGTTTCCTTTATTAGACAAATGGTCCATTTCAACACGCTATTCATACCAATCTCTACTCAAATCATACATAATTATGAAGATAATCCAGGGGGTTAATCTAAAGGTGCAGTATATACAAAGCACCATATCTCCAGTTCACCATTTTCCATCTGTGCCATGCCATAGCAGGTCAGATCATTCATTCGGTCTGCGGAAACGGTTGGGGAAGAGGTAGATGAAGAGAGCATCTCCTACACTAGGGTCAACCAATGCCCATATTTAGAGTAAACATAAACCTTAAAGAATTGAGTTTTCAACAGCTAACAACTCAGCATCCTGCTTGTTTCTTGCTTTTGGCTTTATTTCCGAGTGGGTTTGGGACTTTAGTACTTTACTAGAAGATCACTCAGTGACAAGCCAGGGTGGCTTCTTCTGGGGCATTGCTCTCCTCATCTGCGTGCTCAGTGGAATTGCCTTGTTCTTTATGAATCTGTGCAGTGCTTTGAGCTCGAATGGCATCATCTGACTTGACACAACTATGCCCAGAAGCTGTAATTGCTGCAGGTGCTCAGGGGAATGATTTCTTGAAATCTGAATGCCCAAAGAATACATAAATCTAATTTGGTCAAAAGCAATTGAGTCAATTCATATCTGATCAACATCAATGTTTGAGTAGGGAAAAGACATACCATCACCAACAGCCAGAGTCAAATCATCTGTTCTGCTCTTGATTAGATCAAAAATACCAGCCTTTTGCAAGGGTGCAACACGGCAGCAAAGCACAACCTTGCAGCAAATCGCAAGGTCAAATAACTGCCAAAATAAATCAAAATCAGCAACAAAGGAACAAATGCATACAGGAGCACGTACAACCAGCTAGACTAAATAAAGAAGTTGTTGCTTGTTGAAATATTAACTATGAAGTGAAGCATAGATAAAATGAAAATAACACATCAACACATCCAAACGCGATATTTCTAAACAGTATTTATGCTGACTATAAAAATGAGCCAAACTCATGTAAAACAAATGTTCCATACACATCAGAGTTCTATCTCCACTTAAGTGTTAGGAATGGATCAAAGTGAAAATCTCTATAGGATTCTCAAAAATCTCTATAGGATTCTCAAAGATGCATATATATATATATATATATACACACACACACAATATATACTCTTAGTCTTAGCTATAACTTATAACAGAGATAACTTCTGGATTTTGTGGCCAAGGGAACTAAATAAGAAGCAAAGTTTCTAAAGCTAAGGACTGCCTTAAATGAAACAAAAATTAGAGAAGGTGTGAGCTAATGTTTGTAAATTAGAGGTGGGACTTGGGAGCTAATGTCTGTAAAGTAGCTTCAACTTCTAAGATTTTGATTCAAGTCCAAGGATTTATCATGAATCTGTCTACAAAAATTTATCATCATCTTTCTTTAACGGAAAGAAGTATACAGCTCAGTGGCTCACTGTCAGCCTAGGGTGCAAACCGTGCAATAAATCTATACATTAGCCACCGGTCATTTATTGTCATAATATACCATGAATTTTCCTACAAGTCTTGCCCCCATTGCCTCAACCGCACAACCTAAAAAACAAGGTGTTCACCAAGCAACATCCCTCTCCTTCAAGCATCAAACTGATATAATAAAAAACTTCTTCAGTAGACGACTTGTTAACCAATAGGCAGATATCAATATCCAACATATGAAAACAATACATCACAAAACATACCTCTTTCTCCTTCAGCAGAGCTGCATATTTTGTTTGATTCTCCACTAAGTATTACAGATACATGAAAAGAAGACAAGCAACATATAACATTAGCTTAATTTCTACACTATTTTACAAATATCAGTGAAAAAAGACTGATAATGTTCAAGGAGATGACATATAACATAATAAATACAGTATATAGTACATCAAACCAAATCCAAGTGATTTCAACTTACAAACAGTACGTTGAGCACAAGCCCATGGAAAGGCCTTGCACTTTTCCCTTTTAATCATCTTCCTATTCTTAATATATACAGTACATCAAACCAAATCCAAGTAAGCATCTAATTTCTCAATGCTAAACAGTAAATGAACAATTCACCATTAGGCATCACCAAATTAAGGCAAAATCAATGAAGTTACCTTTCTCAGATGAAAATCCTTGCTTGAAGGAGGAAGCGGAGCAGAGCGCCGCCGGTTTCGAAGCAGGAGGAAGGCAACATCCATTCAGATTTTGAGGCATAACGCTTAGATCCGGGAAGAAAAGCGTCGAATTTCATCACTGGTACAACAAACTCACCTCCTCGTTGCTCCGCTCGGTGGCGCCTTTGCTCGCTCCGGCCTCCGGCGCTGGCTCCATCCCCCGCTCCTTCCGCCGCTGGCTCCCTCCCTCGCTCCTTCCGCCGCTCGCTCCCTCCCTCGCTCGCACCGCCGCTCGCTCGCCACCGCCTCCGGCGCTTCCTCGCTCCCTCGATCTCGCCAATAGACAGCGGCTCCGGCGCCAACCCGACTGGATCTCGCCGCCATAGATCGATCGACATCTCGCCTCCAAAATCGCCTTCAATTGAAAGCAGAGAGAGAGATTGGAGAGAGACGATGGAACAACTCTCAGGGGAAAAAAAAAAAAAAAAAATTGAGAATTAGGTATATATAGGGGCTATTTCGCAAATTTGTCCAAACCCGCGTCTATTCCGCAAATATGTCCACTTAATATGCCCATTTTGCAAAAATTTTCTATAATATATAAACACTCAATAAAGATTTTGGTGATAATTTGTAAACAAAATAAAAACTATAGAAAAACCTTGTTGGAAGAAATGCACCCCATGTTTATCACGGACTACCTAAGATCACAAGTTGGATGTCCTTGGGAAATTGAAATAGTTATGTCAGATATCCAAAGCCTTCTCAAAGGAATAATGAATGTTAGTATATCACATATTCCCCGTATTGGTAACCGAGTAGCGGATAAGGTTGCACACCTTTGCTACTCTACCAGGGGACCTGAGTTGTATTCAGATACAGGTCTTCTTGACCTCATCCGACAGGATGCTTTCGGATAGGGTTCCCCATCCGAATTCTTACCTAATCAAAAAAAAAATAAAAAAATAAAAATAAAATAAAAAAATGCACCCCATGTTTAAGTTTAATAGGTAACAAAATCCAAATTGGCGACATACAAAGCAATTAAACCACAAAAGGCAAATTTGGATCAGTTCACTTGAGCTCTACCACTTACCAAGTTGCAACTGCACGGCCCAGACTGCTCTAGATACAACCTAAACTACGCCCTTCGTTTCACGGACCAAACAAGAGAAGTTATAGATTAACCAGGGATTGGATTATTATGTCCTTGTGTTTGGTTGGAGGTGGAAGTGGTAGATGACAGAGAATGAGGAAGTTTCTATAGTATTTGAGAAAATCTCTAAAATCAAATGCTGAAGTGTTCTTCCAAAACTCTATCACATATACATCATAAAAAGGGAAAAGAAAAATAATAAAAAGTGTTCTTCTAATTTAAATTAAACAAATAAATGATCAAAATAATAAAGGTAAGATCTGTAAAATAGAGTAATTACTGAAGTTGTAAGGTAAAATTTATAGAGATTTTATAATTTTCTTCTCTGTTTTAGAGATTTTTTACCAAATCTGTTAGGATGCTCTATATGGTCAGAATGGGAGTTGAAATTGGGTCAAATATCCCTTAATCATCTGCACCATACTCTTCACGGCTGGTGTAGTTTATATATTGAAAATGACATTTTCTTTAAATGTTAATTTTTTTTACCATAACACTATATTCATTTTTTTTTACTCATGGACATCAATGTTGAATATTTGACAAATTAATTTTTTATGCTAAATTTCAATTTCGAATAATTCCAAAAAAAAAAAACATATTATGGATGGTGTAATTTCCTTTGATTTTTTAGTTGCAATTATACAACTGACCTTATTTATTTTATAAATAATATATATTATAATAATATTTTGCTAATTATAAATGAATATAATAAATTAATACTAATATAATCTTATAATAGAAATAATTATTGCATAGGATATATTTGTAAAGTGAGTTGGAGGAAAATTTGTGCTTTGAGATACTAGAAATAATACTGATAAAATTAAAAATTAAAAAATATTAGGATGACGTAATAAAAAAGATAAATAAAAATAATAATTTTTAGTATTTCTAAACATGACGTTTAATTTATAACCTATATTTATTGCAGTTTTGTCTATCACTCATTTTATGAAAATGAATCCAATTGGCAGTTAGCACTTCTGTTTCGGCAGGGGAGTTACCAAACCAAACTCTTCTACAACACTTATCCACCCCCACTTCTTATAACATTAAATTATTTTTATATTTATTTAAATTTTTTAAAAAATAAAAAATAATATTTATATTCCTAAAATCTATTTGTATATATTTATAAAAATTTATTTTAAAAAAATCATATTTGAATTTTTTTATTAATTATATTTTTTAAAAGATCAGAAAGTGGGTGGGGAATAAGGCTCGTGAGGTGGATGGGTGGAAGCTGTGGTATTCCGGTCTTGACAGAAAGAGGAATGGTGTTGGCATCTTGGTTGGGGAGCTTTGGAAGGATCGTGTTGTGCGGGTCGACCGTGTGAGTGACCGTCTTACGGTGATTAAGCTTGTGTTGGAGGATTCTTTTCTGCATATGATAAGTGCCTACGGCCCCCAAGCAGGCCGAGGTGTGGAGGAGAAGAGGATTTTTTGGGAGGCTTTGGATGCTCTAGTTGGGACTATTCCGTCGTCAGATCGGTATGTGATTGGTGGGGATTTCAATTGCCCGTATAGGCAAGGTCAACGATGGGTTTGAAGAGGCTCATGGAGGTTTTGGCTTCGGGCAAAGAAATGATGGGGGTGTGGCGTTGTTGGAGTTCTCTAGTGTGTTCGGAAGTGTTATTTGCAACTCCTGGTTCCGTAAAAGAGATGAACATTTGATTACCTTTTCCAGCTCGGTTGGTAGTTCGCAAATCGACTACCTTTTAGTCAAAAAGGAAGATAGACGTCATTGTAGAGATTGCAAAGTGATTCCCTTCTGAGGTATTTCTACACCCCACCACCTTCTGATCTTGGACTTCAAAGTGCGTTGCCGCGGTCGTAAGCGATCCCCCAACTTGCCTTCGAAAATTAGGTGGTGGCGTCTGAATGAATCGACTGGGCGTCTTCTAAAGGAGAAGGTTTGGCAAGCGGCAGAGCAAGGGAGGTTTGGGGAATCGCGAGGCAATGCAGATGCGATGTGGAGCTATTTGGCGGGTTGTATTCGCAACGTGGGGAGAGAGGTGTTGGGGATGTCTACAGGGGGGGCTTGGGCCTAGTCGGGGCGTAGCCTGGTGGAATGAGGAGGTGAAGGCTAAGGTTAAGGCGAAGCAGCTAGCGTTCCAGAGATGGTTACATAGAGGCAGTGGAGATGATGTTGGGGAGCTCAGGTTCAGATACAACGTGGCCAAAGGAGAGGCTAAGCGAGCAATTGCTAAAGCTAGAGACAAGTCATTTGAGAGTCTATTTAAGGCCCTCGACGAGAAGGGAGGGGAACAAGTTCTTTACCGCTTAGCTCGGCATAGAGAGAGGTTGAGAAAAGACATCGATAGTGTCAAATGTGTCAAAGATGAGAGCGGTCAATTGTTGGTTGAGGATCAGCAGATCAAGGGAAGATGGCAGAGGTACTTCTCAGATACTCAATAAGGACATTGACTCTTCGAATTGGAGTGCCAATCTTGCGGATCGTATCGACTATGGATTCCACTGGCGCATCTCTATAGAGGAGGTTAAGGAAGCTGTTTGTAGGATGAAGAACAAGAGAGCATTGGGTCCAGACGATATCCCGGGAGATGTTTGGAAATGGCTTGGTGCTAAAGGCTTAGTTTGGCTAACATCACTTTTCAATGCAATCCTTACGTCAGCTAAGATGCCGTCAGAATGGAGACTTAGTAAATTGGTCCCTGTCTACAAGAACAAAGGGGATGTACAGTGTTGCAGTAACTACAGGGGAATCAAGCTGTTGAGTCACGTACACGATGAAGTTATGGGAGAGAGTGATAGGGAGGAGACTTCAGAAATTGGTTAATGTTTCAGAGAATCAGTTTGGCTTCATTCCTGACAGATCAGCAGTGGAAGCTATCCACTTGATTAGGCGACTGATCGAGATGCACAGAGACAGGAAGAAGAATCTGCATATGGCCTTTATTGATATAGAAAAGGCCTACGACAGGGTGTCGAGAGAGCTGCTTTGGAGATGCTTGATTCAGAAGGGAGTGCCGGGGTCGTACATCAAAGTTATCAGGGATATGTACGAGGGTTCGCTGACAAGTGTTAGAACGCCGAGTGGTGATTCATAGTATTTTGATGTCCGTGTGGGGCTTCACCAGGGTTCAGCGCTCAGTCCACTTCTTTTCACTCTAGTTTTGGACACACTTTCTGCACCGCTCCAAGAAGAGGTCCCATGGTGCATGTTGTTTGCTGACGATATTGTTCTAGTGGATAACTCAAGATCGGGTTTGGCGCGAAGGCTTGAAAACTGGAGAGAGGTGCTAGAGTCTAAGGGTTTTAGAATGAGTAGGACGAAGACCGAGTATGTTCAGTTTAGTTTTGGAGAGGGCGAGGACCTAGAGGCATCAATTGTGCTGGGGGATGATCCTGTCCCAAGGAAAGAGTCTTTCAAGTATCTTGGCTCTTTCGTTCAGAGCGATGGGGGTGTCGAAAAGGATATCGAACATCGAATCCAGGTGGGTTGGTTGAGATGGAGAAGAGCATCAGGGGTGTTATGCGACAAGAAAGTGCCGGCGAAATTGAAAGGAAAATTTTATAAGGTGGTGGTTAGGCCGGCCCTATTGTATGGCTCAGAGTGCTGGCGTATTACGAAAGCCCAATTACAGAAGTTGTCGGTGGCTGAGATGAAAATGCTGCGATGGATGAGTGGGCACACGAGATTGGATAGAATCAGAAATGAAGACATTAGGAGTAAGGTTGGAGTTGCGAGTATTGCTGACAAGCTGCGGGAGTCCAGATTACGATGGTTTGGGCATGTTCGTATGAGACCTATTTCAGCCCCTGTGCGTAGGTGCGAGAGTTTGGATCTTGGTGCTATTTAATTTGTAGAGGGAGAGGTAGACCGAAGAAGAGCTGGATGGAGGTTATCCGTCATGATCTCAATTTGTTGAACCTCTCAGAAGATATGGCATTAGATAGAGACCACTGGAAGAGGCGCACTCGGGTTTGTGATGTTTAGTTATCTGAGTCTGGGCGTTGGGTCTTGTTGTTTCTGCTTCTTTCTTCCTTCCAGCCTGCCTCCTTGTGCCTTCTTATTGTTTCTGCCTCCATGTGCATGCTTATCTATTGTTTGTCTTGTCTACATGCGCTTTAAGTAGCTTATTGATGTGGGTCTTTCAGAAACACTCTCTCGACTCGTCGGGGAAAGAGTGCGTACATCCTGACCCCCCAGACCCTGCGTTATCGCGGGACTTACTGGGTTGTTGTTGTTGTTGTTGTTGTAGTAATATAAATATAAATATAAGTTTTTTACTCCGTATTTTTTAAGATTAGATAAATGTAAAAATAATTTAGTGTGGTAGAAGGGCCCGAATCATAAGCCCCTTATCGGTTGGTATGAGGTTTGTAAAACCAAAGAAAATGGAGGGCTTGGGCTTCGTGGCTCTGAGGACATGAATAAAGCCCTTCAGATGAAATTACTCTGGAAACTATTAGCGGAACCTACTAGCCCCTGGGTTACATTAATCAAAGAAAAATATCTTAAAAACCAAAACATTCTTACTTATCGAAAGCATGGGGCCTCATCCTAGCAATCGACGCAATTAATAAAATTAATTCCTTTATTCAAACAAGGTCTAAGATGGTCTATTGGGGACAACTCCTCTATTAATTTTTGGCACGACCCGTGGCTAGGGCAAACACCTCTAAAACATTTCCTCAAAGAGAACAAAACACGGAACTAAGAAAAATTACAGGGAAATTTACAAAACATCATTCCAAATGATAAAATTGAAACGATCAAGACAACCCCAATACCACAACACATCCAGGTCGATAGACTGTATTGGAAATGGAGCAAAAATGGTTGGATCGGCACAAAAGTCTGCTATTGATATGATACATAACCACAAAAACCATGAAATTTCGGATATAAACTGGGTTTGGGGACTAGATATCCCCCCTAAAATAAAATCATTCATGTGAAAAATCCTTAAGAACGAAGTACCCACTGCGGTCAGACTAGCATCTCGTCATCTTGGTATTCTGACCAACTGCCCACACTGCGACTCTTGCTATGAAGACCTAAACCATCTGCTCTGGAACTGTCCTGTTTCGAGGGAAACCCTGATCGCAAATAACCCGGGTGCCTTTAGAAAAATTAATGGTTGTTTCAACAAAGATGAACACTTGAACGACACACTATGGGACATCAAAAATACAATTGGGACAAAAAGCTTTGAAGAGCTAGCCTTTGTATGGTGGAGAATTTGGTATTTCAGAAACAAAACGCTATTTGAAAACATAAACCCGGACATAAGGCGCATCTTATCCTTTATAAAGGAACAAAGATTTATTTGGAAAACATCACATTTGGATTCCCCGGACTACTGCGCAAATGACAAAAAAATATCCACAAATGCTGACCGACCCAGATTAATATCGAAAAGAAAAAGAACCAAATGGGAACCCCCATCGAATGGAACTCATAAACTAAATTTCAACGGGTCTCTCTCTGCTGATGGTAAGGGCACTTATGGCTTCATTCTTCGGGATTCCGTAGGTGCTCCTATTTTCAGTGGCTTTGGACCATCACCAATCATCTCGGTTTGTGGATGTGAAAGCATGGGTCTCTGGAAGGGACTTCTAGCCGCAAAAGAACTGAAAATCATGAACCTTATCATTGAATGAGACAACTTAACAATTATAAAAAGTCTAAAAGGTTTGGGGAAGCCTACTGGCCGGAGACTCTGAAATGATTGTCTCGGACAGTCTAGTATCGCTGGGCTTCTTTGGTTCTGTTGAGATTCGTCATATCTTCCGGGAAGCAAATCTGGTGGCTGATCGCGTGTCACGTATCGTTTCTGCTTCTAACGGATCTTTGACTCCTGATGATTCTCTGTTATGCAGTCTCATCCGCAATGAAGCTCTTGGCTGATAGAGCTTAGCTCTATGGTCAAATTTTTTCCGTTAAATTATTTTTTTTTTAGTGTGGTAGAAGGTAGAGTAGAGTGAGTGATGTAATTGTAAAGGATTTGGACAGGTACCAAGTTGCCTGCCTCCATCACTCCATGTGCCTTTCCTTTCAATAATCAAAGTAATTTTCCACAACCTGATAATTCTGTCAAATAATTTCATTTTTTTTTGTTGAAAGTAAAAAACAAATGGATGTTGATATTCATCGCCCAGGCAATAAATAAGAATCTTAAAAAAAAAAAAAAATTTAAAATCCGGTGGCTGCCACCACCGTCTACAAGCAGTAGTGCATTCAATTGGCTACATCATTAGAGATTGGAAGGGTAGAACGATCCACATTGGCTACGACAGAATTGGCAACCAGACCCCGCTGAAAGCGGAGGCCTTGGCATTAAGACATGGAATTATCCAAACTCGTGCATTGGGAAGAGAGAAGTTACAAATTGAAGGGGAGTCTCTTATAATCATAAATCATTTAAAAAGAAACTTCACATGCCCATGGGAAATAGAATTGGTGATGTCCGATATTAAAACTTTTTTGTCGAGTGTGAGAGAAGTCTTCTTCTCTCACGTGCCCCGAAATGGCAACAGAGTGGCTGATAAGGTTGCACACATTTGCCGCTCTGCCAGGGGCCTCGACATTTACACTGATATAGGTCTCCAGGATCTCATCCGCAAGGATGCTATCGGGTAGGATTACTCCACCCGAACTATTACCTGATCAAAAAAAAAAAAAAGCAGTCGTGCATTCAAACGCCCTATTGGGTGTACCAAATCTCTCCTCCGGGAGCCGTTAAATCTCATCCAGGAGCCCTAAATCTCCTTCGGGAGCCCCCAACACGCCGCCTAGGCTTGGCCTCGGCCGCTCATCAACATCCGTCCTTCTCCGTCGAACCGTTCGGTGCTTCGCCCCCTCTCTCTTACCTTCGGTGGTGGTGCTCTCCGCCGTTGGTGGTGGTGGTTTTCCCCCTTCCGACGGGTTCGGTTTCGATTTCCCCATTCCGCCCCCAATCGTTTGGCCTGCCTCCGGCTAAATTCCCATCCTCCTCCGGTCAGTTCTTGCCTTGATCCTACGATCGCTGGTGGTGTCCGTTTGGTTGTAAAAATAAAAATCTAGTAAAAACCAAACTAAAATCGTAATTTAACCAAATAATCATATAAATCGAGATAAAATAATTACATTTTAATTGATATTTCATGATATCTAAAAAAAATCATAATTTAAACACCACCTTATCATTTTGCATTATAAACACAATGCATTTGGAATCCAAACACACCCTTCAATTCTTGCAAGTTGCAATTATTTGATTTGATTATTTAATTTTTCAGTTTAAACAAGACATATAGTCATAAATAAACTAAAAATATTACTGAAGTTTGAAAAAACATGAACTAGGAAGATCGATCGAGTAGCAAGTAGTATGAGATAGAAAAAAAAAACTAAACAACTAGTTAAGTACCCGTTTCTTACACTATATTTTATAAAACAATTTTTCTATCTTATGTCATTGGGGCATAGGATAATAGCACTAATTTGAAAATATATTTTAAATTTTAATTAGTTTATCTTTTGTTTTTATTAAATTCTTAGGGTCGCTTGCTTTTTTGGTAGAGAATCTTTTCCAATTTAGAGTCTTACTAGTACGATTCCCGCGTCGTGACACGTTTTTTAAAACTAAAATATTATATATAAAAATATTATAAAATATTAATAAATGTTAAGATAAAATCATAAAAAAAAACTTTACAATAAATTTATCTTATAATTATCTCAGAAAATTATTTTAAAAAAATATTATGTAAAGTATAATATATAAATATAGATATTTTCAATTACTCAATAATAATAATATCAATATCATTACATCATTTTTTAAATGTGATGTATCTTAATCAATATATAGTTATATTCAATGTTTTGAATTAAGCCCAATAGTTAGTAAATAAATTTGATTAAACCCAATAATATTAGATTGAATTCAATGTTTTGAATTAAGCCCAATAGTTAGTAAAATTAAAGAAAAGAGAGAATTAAAGGAAAAAGAAGAAAAAAATGAGAATTAAAGAAAATCAAACAAAAATAGCAAAAAAAAAAAAAGATTAGTTAAGACTCCTAACATTCCTCTAATATTGACACATCATCCTTAACTCTTCTAAATTAAGAGTTTATATAGAATAGATGATTATTCATACATAATTCATAGTACGAATAATCATATTACAATAGATAAATAATTTTTATATGAATAAACTATTCACACATGAATAATTATATTATGCCAATATGGTATTTATGAATAATCCGTTTGCACACTTATCCATAGATCATTTGTTCAATAAAGAGTTTATATTCTTAAAACTCCTCTAAGATTGACACGTAAGCAAAGTCTTGTAAATTAAGGTTATATATAGATGTGAGTTAAGCCTAATGGTTATATAAGATTGAATTCAATGTTTATATAAGATTGAGTTAAGCCTAATGGTTATATAAGATTGAATTCAATGTTTTGAATTAAACCCAATTGTTAGTAAATATGTTAAGAATAAAAGAGAATGGAGGATTAAAAAA
The DNA here is from genome assembly GCA_037127255.1 of Persicaria tinctoria. Taxonomy (NCBI): domain Eukaryota; kingdom Viridiplantae; phylum Streptophyta; class Magnoliopsida; order Caryophyllales; family Polygonaceae; genus Persicaria; species Persicaria tinctoria. The sequence continues at coordinate 13,284,140 of JBANSL010000008.1, forward strand.
AATTAATGGAAAAAAGAGAAAGGGAGACATAAAAAAATCAAGCAAAAAAACATAATTGGTCAATATTTCTAAAACTCTTCTAAGATTGACACGTAAGCAAATTCTTCTAAATTAAGGTTATATATAGAATATATAGAATATAGATGGTTATATAAGATTGAATTCAATGTTTTGAATTAAACCCAATTGTTAGTAAATATGTTAAGAATAAAAGAGAATGGAGGTTTAAACAAAATTAATGGAAAAAAAGAGAAATAAAAAAATCAAGCAAAAAAACATAATTGGTCAATATTCCTAAAACTCCTCTAAGATTGACACGTAAGCAAAGTTTTCTAAATTAAGGTTATATATAGATTCTATGTTCTAAGAGTATAGGAGAGAAAATCCGTTTATAAAAATCTATATCTATATCTATATATAATACATTAATTTAGAAGACTTTTGATGATGCGTCAACTCATCCTAAATTTAAGGGTTTCAACTAATCACAATTTTCTCTTATATTTTTTTCCCTTTTATTTTTTACCCACTTACTAACCATTGAGTTTAATTCAAAACATTGAACTAAATCCAATGTCTACTACATTATTACTATATATTTAAATATTTATATAATAATAATAATAATAATCAATATAATATCTTAATTTAAAAACCTCCATTCTCTTTTATTTTTTATCCTTCCCCTGAAAAAGGAACAAATAAATAAGTAAACTGTATCGTCCGTAATCTTCGACTTGTATCAAAAAAAAAAGAAGGAATAATTAGGTTAATATACCTTTTTCAAATTTTTTATGGATAATTATACCAATGAAAGTTTTGTTTTGATAATTGTACCTTTTTGGTTATTGATGACTGATTTGCCCCTATAGATAACTTCCTTAAATCACGCCTAACTGGCTCCTTCTTCCCAAATTGATTACAAGTAGGGCTAATCGCTCAGTACGTTCTTCTAAACAATCACTTTATTTTGATCAAGATTGAAGCAACACTTACTTTAATAAATTGAAATTGTGTATATATCATTCAACCATTCATGAATGATGCAAATTAACAGTACAATACATACAAACTAACTATTAATTAGTGATAATACATATGAAACCTTAATCCACCGACGGCTATATGCCTATACATGTGTCGTTACCATGAATTGACAAAAAAAAAAACAATACTATAATCCAATGGATTCGACAAAGAACAACTCGTAATTGAGTTATTGTAACCTATAAAAATCCTAATTACAATGAGGGTAGTTACAATACAAACTAGATACAATTAATTAATTACAAGAAACGAATTGCCTACAAGCTACAACAAATTAGTTACAATAATGGAACAATATTGATATATATTACCATTACAATTACTTGGTTACAATCTATCGTGTGTGTTTAGGTTACAATTACATGTACAATTACCTGGTTACAAGAATAATAAGGTTTGAAGAATAATGGTTACAATAATTAAGGTTTCAAAAATAATAAGGTTTCAAGAATAATGGTTACAATAATTATGTTTCAAGAATAACGATTACAGGAATAATAAGGTTTCAAGAATAATGGTTACAATAATTAAGTTTAATTTCAAGAATAACGGTTACAAGAATAATAAGGTTTCAAGAATAATGGTTACAATAATTAAATTTCTTGTAGTACTCTAGAGTTACAATCGGTTACAATATGTTACAATCAAAATTGAATTACCTGTAACCCATGGAAGAAGTAGCGTCTGTACGTACAAATCAATAATCCGAATAATTGGATCGAAAAAAAAATTTCGAATAATTTTCCTTTTCAATTTCAAAAAGTAAGACAATCTTATCTACAATCTAAACTATAAACTATTTACTTGTATTTTAATTTTAAAAAGATAAAATCTTATCTCTATCTATTTATTTTAATTTTAATTTAAAAAAAATAAAAATTCTACCTTAAAGGTATTTAGGTAAAATCCACCCTAAAAAAGTATAATTACTAAAAAGAAAAACTAAAGGGTATAATTACTAAAAACAAACTTGAAAATGGTACATTCTCTCAAATTTTCACAAAAAAAAAAACTAAAATTTTTTCCTCTAGAATATACAGTATAAATAAGCCCCTCCTCACACTTTTGGTCGTGCGTTTCCTCACTGCATCTGCAATTCTTTCTGCATCTCTAAAATTCAGAGAGAGAGAGAGAGAGAGAGAGAGAGAGAGATGGGGTACTATGGAGGAAGAGGAGGAGAAGGAGACATAGATGAGCTACCGAAGAACGACGCCAACTTCACCGCTCTGACTCCTCTATGGTTTCTGGAGAGAGCGGCGACGGTGCACCCCACCCGTACGTCGGTCATCCACGGCTCCCTCCGCTACACGTGGCTCCAGACTTACCATCGCTGCCGTCGATTGGCCTCTGCTCTCTCACGCCACTCTTTCGGCCCTTCCTCCACGGTCATCCCTCTTTTTTCTCTCACTTGAACTAATCTGCCACCTCCGTACTCGCCAGCTTCTTTGATTTTGATTACCTTCTTTTTGTTTGTTGAAAATGATTCGTGCTGTTTCCAATTGGATGTTTGATGAAGGGAGGGTTTGGGGATTGTGTCAAGGAGACATCGGATTTTGTTAGTTTAGTGTCTCCAATTGAAAATTTACATTAAAATGCAGAAATCAGTCTCGGTGTTTCAAGTCAATGGAATGAATCGAGTCATCTAAACCAGAAATTTCGCAATCACTGTTTTATACAGTAGGAACTAAAAAGACTTTCTTTTTTCAAACTTATCTCACTTTTTAGGACTCTAATTCTACACTTGTTTGAATATGTCCTCCTATCATCTTTAAAGATCAATCTAAGAATCAAGTTCATTCAGTACGCTTTTTTAGCAATTTTGTTTGTGAGATGATTTCCATTTCCTTTTTAACTGCTTTCTGAACCATATTTTGTACCTTGTTTATTGATTTATGGTGATGATGTATATGATGATCAGATGATCTATTGATCATTGTCTGTGTGCTATAGTTGATGCAGGTTTTATTAGGTTGGATCTGTAATGGTTGAATTCCACTGATTTGCAGAGAAATGTCTTTTCTAATTGTATTCAGAACCTATTTTCTCAAGTATTGGTATTGGCATTTGGTATAATATGTAGTTGGATTGATCATATTTCCAGTAAATATGTGGCTTCCAATGAATATATAAGGTTGCTCACACATGTATACTTTTGTCCGTGCTTGCACATGGCTTCTGTGTGTCTTTATTTACTGTTAAAGCCTCTTTTCTATGCCTATATTTAGCTTTATTATTGCACGATTTACAGTAACCTCTACATTTTGAGCGAGGTTACATATAGGGAAATACTTGCTAGATGAGATTATTGCTGAAAGTATGTTCTTGTTTATGGAAGAATATGAGATGAAGTTTACTGATTATCTTTTAAGTGTGTTTGTTCTTATTGACTGTTTTGACTTTTGAATGGTGGAAATTAATGGTATGTAGCTTATGTGATGGCAGGTATCAATCATTGCTCCAAACACCCCAGCCATGTATGAAGCTCATTTCGGAGTTCCAATGAGTGGGGCGGTATTAAACACTGTCAATATCCGTTTAAATGCAGAAACTATCGCTTTCCTCCTGGGGCACTCTCAGTCTGGAGTCATTATGGTGGACCAAGAATTCTTCCCTGTAGCAGAGGAAGCGCTGAACATTTTAGCCAAGGAAAGCAAAGGAAATTTCAAGACCCCACTTTTGATTGTTATAGCTGATGAGAGCTGCGATCCTAAAGACTTGCAGAATGCCTTGGGTAAAGGAGCCATCGAATATGAGAGGTTCTTGCAGATGGGTGACCCAGATTTTGCTTGGAAACCGCCACAAGATGAGTGGCACAGTATCACCCTGGGCTATACTTCTGGCACCACAGCCAGCCCTAAGGGAGTAGTTCTCAGCCATCGTGGAGCATATGTCATGACTTTAAGTGCTGCTCTCGTGTGGGGAATGCCTGAAGGAGCCATCTACTTGTGGACTCTGCCCATGTTTCACTGCAACGGGTGGTGTTATACCTGGGCTCTTGCTGCTCTATCTGGAACTAGCATATGTCTCAGACAGGTAACTTACTGGGTCTTGACATTTCGCCATATGTGATCATTGCTATTGAGTTTGCATTATAGGCTACATCGTAGTCCTTTAGTGCACGGTCTTATGCTTGGTACAAAAGTGAATTACAATAATCAGAAGTCAGAACATCCAGCAGCCAGCCCATCTCATGGTGCTAATCTGTAAACTTGACTCGAGACCTAGGCAAAAGCTATTGCTCTGTGAACCATGTCACTTACAACTGTATAGATCATCATTTTTTGGTTATTATGATGAAAATTTTGATATTTTGATCAGGAACACTTTGAATTATGTTTATTGGTGAGGTTGATGCAATTACATGTTAAGCCTTGGGCTACACCAGTTGACCTATTTTATGCTACCTTGAGGCTTGAGAAATACTTAATTTTGACATTTTTTGAGTATCAAGTGAATATTCCTGACCTCATAAAATGAATTTCGTTATTTGCTTTGGTAAATATGCTTGATAATGACCCAATAATCTATAGAATATATGTTTCTTGCATTGTTAGTATAACTCAGTACTTTCTCATCTCTATGCAGGTGACTGCAAAGGCAATATATCGAGCTATTGCTGACCATGGTGTAGCCTACTTCTGTGCTGCCCCAGTGGTGCTCAACACCATTGTCAATGCTCCCAAGGAAGATGCGATTCTCCCACTTCCGAGAACTGTTCATGTGATGACTGCTGGAGCTGCACCCCCGCCTTCAATCCTCTTTGCCATGACCCAACGTGGGTTCCGTGTCACCCACACATACGGCCTCTCCGAAACATACGGACCCTCCACAATCTGTGCATGGAAGCCCGAGTGGGACTCTCTTCCCCCTGAAACCCAAGCCCGCTTGAACGCTCGCCAGGGCGTGAGGTACACCGGCCTCGAGCAGCTCGATGTCGTCAACCCCCAGGACATGAAGCCTGTCCTGGCCGATGGAAAGACTGTCGGAGAGATCGTCTTCAGAGGGAACGCTGTGATGAAGGGATACCTGAAGAACCCGAAGGCAAACGAGGAAGCCTTTGCACACGGATGGTTCCACTCTGGGGACTTGGCGGTGAAGCATCCGGATGGGTATATCGAGATCAAGGACCGGTCCAAGGATATCATCATCTCCGGAGGAGAAAATATAAGTAGCTTGGAGATAGAAAACACCCTCTACCATCATCCCGCGGTGTTGGAGGCTTCGGTGGTGGCAAGGGCCGATGAGAAGTGGGGAGAGTCTCCTTGCGCTTTCGTGACACTGAAGCCCGACGTAGAGCAGTCTGATACCGTGCGTTTGGCTGAGGACATAATGAGTTATTGCCGATCAAAGATGCCAGCTTACTGGGTACCAAAATCAGTGGTGTTTGGGCCATTGCCAAAGACCGCGACTGGGAAGATACAGAAGCATAAGCTGAGGAGCAAGGCTAAGGAGATGGGACCTGTGAAGAGGAGTCGGTTGTGAGTCGTAAAGACCTAAATTATACAACTCTTTATAGGTAAACTGGTCTATCTTGTTGTTATAAATAATGATCCTAGCAAACTGGGGAATTCTCTGTTCTCTGAGGTCGTGTTTTTGAGTTGGGATAGCTCTGATTTGGTCAATTTTTGCATCCCACGTCGAGGAGGAGACATGGGAAGCAGACCCATTTTTCTCCATGAAAGACAGTCGACCTCTCTTGTCCAGAACAAGAACACTTCCTTCTTGACCTCTATTTGTAATCGTCTCTCTCAGCTTCGAAACTTGCTTTCTTTATATTGCCGGTGGTTCGATCTCGAATCCTGTAAGCCTTTTCTTGTTGGTCTGTGTTTATGTTACTACATTTGTAGGAACTCTGTATATAAAATAATCTTTTCTTATAAAATGAGTAATAGGGATACTCGCCCACGTATCAACAAATTTCGGTTTATGTATGTTGTAATTATATGAGTCCTTCTTATCTTCGTAATAAATCGATTGATATGCTAAAAGATCGTATCTATACATTTTTTTGAAAATGATCGTTTTTATTTAGCAATAACGAAACCTTTTCCTCTCTTTCAGATGAATCCCGTTTGATTAAATTTGGATTTTCAACCCTACAATGTTACAGAGTAATTGACTCTATTTCGCCATTTTTGCGGTACTAATTTAGACCATTTTTGCTTAGAGAAATCGTATGGATAATGACTCTTTAACCAATTTTTCCATTGATTCCTTCCAGAATTATGAAGTTTATTATGCTTTAATTCGTAAGAAATTATTCATTGTCTTCGAAAAGAATCTTTTATTTCATTCTTAAGAAATAAAGATGCTCCGTCATATTGAAGGACATATCTTAACTTATACAAACCTGGGTTTGTGATAATTTGTAAAATACATAGGCCTGTGACACGAGGGATAATTTAAAATAAACCCCCGACTTCGTCTGAATCTTATGACGAATATGCGAAGGTGAAAAAACGTTCGTACATATTTCGTACTTTCCATATATGGACATATCCGGTATGGAATTGGGTAAAATTTTATGTGATTCAGTAAAAAGAATATAAATTCCATCGGCGTTGGGTCGATCTATATGCTTCGATGAAGAATGCGCTAATAGTGGGATTTTTCTATAAATGGGAAATTCATTTCAAATGTTCCGGGCTAGAAGTGAGGGAATTCGACAATACCTGGGCATAATCAGATACAATTTGAAGGCTTTTGTAGGTTCATTGATCAGGGCTTGGCGGAAGAACTTTATAAGTTTCCCAAGATTGAAGATACAGATCAAGAAATTGAATTTCAATTTTTTGTGGAAACATATCAATTGGTGGAACCTTTGCTAAAAGAAAGAGATGTTGTGTATGAATCACTTACATATTCTTCTGAATTATATGTATCCGCGGGGTTAGTTTGGAAAACCAGTAGGCATATGCAAGAGCAAACCATTTTTATTGGAAACATTCCTCTAATGAATTCCATGGGAACTTTTATAGTAAACGGAATCTACAGAATTGTGATCAATCAAATACTGCAAAGCCCTGGTATTTATTATCGGTCAGAATTGAACCATAACGGGATTTCGGTTTATACCGGCACCATAATATCAGATTGAGGAGGAAGATTAGAATTAGAGATTGATAGAAAAGCAGAGTAGAAGACGGAATTTTGATCACTTGGCTTCTGGCACATGTATAGCTTCCAAGTCTTCCAACTCGATGGAGATCGTGGATCATTTGGGGTGGATTGGTGATAGTGCAAGAGAAAACACTCTTCAAGCATGGCTGCAGGTTTAGACGTCATGGAAATGGAAGAACCAAACCATGTTATCTTTCAGTGTCAATTGCTATCCTTGTGTGCTTTGATTTCCTTTATTTTACATGGAAGGCAAGAAATTAACATAAAGATTTTGGGTAATGTTCTTCGATCCCAAGTTGAAAGTGCTACTGTGCAGTGATTGTTAAAGAATGTGAAACATGAATCCGAACCAAAGGTAAAGAAATTAACATAAAGATTTTGGGTAATGTTCGTCGGACTCGTTCATATATTTAAATGAATTGAATATGGGCGTTTTTAAGCTAAGCACCAAGCACGTACTTATAACTCCTATTGGGGAGACATTTACTTTTTATTTATTTATTAAGTAATAATAATTCGAGACCAAACAAGTTTGATTCTCGAGCGTCCGACGAATCGGCCGCCTAAACAAATAAGAACATAAAATAGCGCGCTAAAAACAAGCAAAAATAACTCTATAACAAGAACGATCTAAGAAGAACTCATCCCAACAGTTGCGACAACGGCGAAGAGCGAAGCTAAGCACCACTAAATCAGTAGCACCGCGGTATAGCAAGAATCTATCTCATGTGAGAAGTGCAAACGAAACTCCAAGAAAACCCCTTCCCGGATACGGAGTTGCCCTGAACGCCCCACCTCGACCCCAACCAGTTCCGACTCCAAACTTCACGTCCCCAACCAAGGAGAAGACCTCCCAAAACCGCCAAAAGTAGAGCCACAAACTGCTCGTCCAAACACGCCAAAAGATTTAGCCAAACAGAATTTAGTCAAGCCTATACGGGAGTAAGTTTAAGCCCTTGCGGATTTAGTCAGGACATTTACTTACTTATTTACTCTAGCCATTGAGCTTGGTTTGAGTACTAACAAGGAATACTATTGACCATAGGTCAAGTGTTAGATGGGTCATGTTGTGACTAGTAAAATGAGGGTGTGTTAGTTAAGAGCCTTGCTCTCCAAGATGTATAAATAGGAGCCACATTGTAGACACAGCAATTCAATCAAACAGAAAATTAGATCTCATTTTTCCTCCTTCCAAGTTGTTACATGGTATCAGGCTTGGTTCCATGGACAATCCGGAAGCTACCAATCCCTTTGCTTCTCTAGATTCAAATGACGAGCTCTTCCTCCACCATTCGGACCATCCGAACTTCATGCTCTCTACTTGCCTCCTCAATGATCGCAACTATGGACCTTGACGTAGATCTGCAGAGGTTTCTCTCTATGCTAAGAACAAGTTTGGTTTTGTTACTGGTTCCTGTAAGCGTCCTTCTTCGATTCTAGCTACTTAGTGGGATCGATGCAATAACATGGTTATTTCTTGGCTTTTGCACTCCTTGGAGAAAGATATTGCCGAATCTGTTCTATACTTTCGTTCTGCAGCTGCGATCTGGCAAAATTTAGCTACTCGCTTCAATCGTACAAATCGAACTCGTGTTTTCCAGATCCATCGCGATATCAATTCGATCTCTCAAGGATCTCTTTCTGTTTCAGCTTATTTCACCAAATTAAAGAAACTTTGGGATGAATATGCTCTTACTCTTGAAGATCGTGCTTGCGAATGTGGATCTGCGAGCTTGTTGCAGAAGCTCCTTGAAGATCAGCAAATTATCTAGTTCCTCGTGGGCCTCAATGAGTCATACGCTGCTGCTAGGGCTCGGATTCTCATGATTCAGCCTCCTCCTCCGTTGGCTGAAGTTTATCAGCTGGTTGTTCAAGATGAGGAACAGCGAGAAATTGGCGCGAAATCGTCTTCTTCAACTTCTGATGCTAGTACTGCTCTTGCTTCCCAAAGATTTTCTCCTTCATCAGATCCAGGCAAAGGTGCAGGTCGTGGTCAATCTCCAGCTCAACGAGGTCGTGGAGCTCCTACAGGTGGAAGAGGATCTTCCACAGGAGGTCGTGGTACCTTATTCTGTGATCATTGCAAAATTGGCGGTCATGTAATGGATACTTGTTGGAAATTGCACGACCATACTTTATTTTGTGACTTCTGCAAGCTTGGAGGTCATCTGGTGGAGAAATGTTGGAAGAAGCATGGTTATCCTCCTGGTAAGGGCCTGTCACAATACACTGCTGCAACCGCTGCTGATTCTTCAATCAATTCTCTGACCTCGGAGCAGTATAGCCAGCTTCTCGCGCTACTTAGCAAGCCTAATGTTCCTAAATCTGAGACTGCAGCCTTCCTCGCAGGTACGAATTTCAGTTTTCTAAGTTCTAGTACAAATCCGACTTGGATCATTGATAGCGGTGCCACTGATCACCTTACTCCCAATCGTTCTTTGTTTCAATCATTTCTTCCTCTTTCTAAACCTGTTCTTATCACCATGCCAAATGGCAGATCTACCTCTGTCACTCACTTTGGCACTGTTATCCTTTCTCCCTCTCTTACACTTACTAATGTTCTTCATGTTCCCGATTTCTGTTTCAATCTTTTGTCTGTTAACAAGTTAATTTCTGATTCTAATTCTCACATCCTCTTTACTGAGAAGTTTTGTTTCCTTCAGGCCCCTTTGACGAAGACGTCCCTTTTGATTGGCAGTGAGGTTAAAGGTCTATATGTTGTTCACATGAATTCTTCCTGTAAGCAAGGTGTTAGCCCTTGAGAAGATGTGTCCTATACTGTCTTGAATAAACCTTTTGCTTGTTCTGTTACACTTTCATCTCATTTACTTGAATTGTGGCATTGTCGCATGGGACATGTTCCATTTTCTCAATTAAAGCATATTCATGTTGTTGGTGATACTGTCAAACCCTCTTACTTGTGCAAGATTTGTCCTAAGGCCAGCAACGAAATTCTTTCCCTGACTCTGTGTCTAGAGCTCAGGCTCCTTTTGATCTTATACATATAGACACTTGGGGTCCCTTCCATACCCCTACTCACAATGGTCATAAATATTTTTTGACCATTGTGGATGACCACACAAAGGCTACCTGGACATTTCTAATGCCTACCAAGAGCAGTGCTCTTCCTATTCTCTCTTCATTCATTGAAATGGTTGCTACACAGTTTAGTTCAAAGATTAAAATCATCAGGTCTGACAATGCAGCAGAGTTTTGTGGGCATCAAGCCTCTCAGCTTTTCACAACCAAAGGCATTTTGCATCAAACAAGTTGTCCCTATACACCCCAACAAAATGGAATTGTTGAAAGGAAACACAAGCACCTCCTTGAGGTTGCTCGTGCTCTCCTTTTTCAATCCAATGTGCCTCTCATATATTGGGGAGAGTGTGTTTTGACAACCACCTATCTCATTAACCGCACACCTCTCCCTTCTCTCAAAAATGTTTCCCCATATTTTCTGCTATTCCACAAACAGCCAGACTATAGCCTCATTAAAGCCTTTGGTTGTCTTTGCTTTGTGTCAAACTATCCCCATACTGCTGGTAAATTTCATCCTCGAGCCAGCCCTTGTGTCTTTCTTGGATATTGCTTTGGCAAGAAAGGTTACAAGGCCCTTGATCTTGCCACTAAACACATTCATGTCACTAGAATTATCATCTTCCATGAGTCACATTTCCCTCTTCACCTCAAACCTCTTCAAACTGATGCCTCTCTACCTGCTGCAATGTCTTCTGACCATGATTTTGATTTCATTTTTAAACCTATTGCAACCACTCCCAACCTTTTCCACACCTCTTCTATGTTTGATGAATCCCCAACTCCAGCCTCCCCCCCCCCCCCCCCCCTCCTTTGATTGCTAGTCCCATTCCTTACAGTGCATCATCTTCTGCAATCCCTACACCGCCACCACTCAGACACTCTACTAGACCTCGACATCCCCCGGCTTACTTGAAGGATTTTGTGTGCAACTTTGGACCCTCCTCTACTGCCTTGATTAATGTGGTTGATTCTTCTTTTCTTCCAGCTTCTCATTTTGCTTTTCTCACTCATATATCCTCTTATACAGAACCTTCTTCTTACAAAATTGCATCTTGTGATCCAAATTGGGTTTGTGCTATGAACAAAGAAATTGATGCTCTAACTGTTAATGAGACTTGGGATGTAGTTCCCTTACCTCCAGGTAAGTCTCCTATAGGTTGCAGGTGGGTCTTTAAAGTGAAACTTAAGTCGGATGGCTCCCTTGAAAGATATAAAGCCCGGCTGGTAGCAAAGGGATTCACTCAAAAGGAAGGGATTGACTTCCATGAGACATTTTCTCCAGTGGTAAAGATGACTACCATCCGCACCTTGATTGCTGTTGCTGCCTCCAAACAGTGGCCAATTCACCAGTTAGACGTCAACAATGTCTTTCTTCATGGCGATTTACATGAAGAAGTGTTCATGGTGATGCATGAGGGTGTTCCCAATCCTCTCCATCATGTCTGTCGTCTAAAGAAAAGCTTGTATGGCCTTAAACAAGCTTCTAGGCAGTGGTTTCACAAGCTTACCACTACTCTGCAGGGCTTGAACTTTGTTCAATCGAAGAATGACTATTCTGTCTTCATCAAACATCAGTCTCACCACATCACCATTTTAGCTGTGTATGTTGATGACGTCCTTATCACTGGTAATGATTTGGATGCAATTCGGGCTCTCAAGTCTTTTCTGCATTCTGCCTTCAGTATTAAGGACCTTGGGGAGCTTCATTACTTCTTAGGAATGGAGATCACTTCTCTTCCTGCTGGCTTTGCTGTTACTCAATCAAAGTTTACAAAGGAACTCCTTCTTGATGCTGGCATCTTGGACTCCAGTAAACCAGCCGTGACCCCCTTACCTCTTCATCTTAAGCTTACTGCCACTGATGGGGTGCCCCTTTCAGATCCTTCTGTTTATCGAGCCTTGGTTGGGAAACTCAATTTCTTAACCAACACTCGACCTGATCTGTGCTATTCAGTGCAAACTTTGAGCCAGTTTATGCAAAATCCTCATTCCCTTCACTTTGATGCCCTGATGCACACCCTTCGTTATGTCAAGGGCACTGCAGGCCAAGGAATTTTACTCAATGGTTGCACTTCTCCAGTTCTTAAGGCATTCTCTGATTCTGACTGGGCTTCTTGTCCTATGACCCGTCGCTCTGTCACTGGTTACATAGTTTTCGTTGGATCATCTCCAATCAGTTGGAAATCCAAGAAGCAATCGGTGGTATCCCGCAGCTCTTCTGAATCCGAGTACAGGACTATGGCCAATGCTGCTACTGAGATCACATGGCTGGTGCGTTTGCTTCAAGATTTCTCGATTAATCCACTCAAGCCCAGTTCAATTATTTTGTGATAATCGATCAGTAATCCAGATTGCATCCAACCCAGTCTTCCACGAGCGCACCAAACACATAGAAGTGGATTGCCACTTCACTCGTGACAAGGTCCTTGATGGCCTCCTACAGCTCTCCTTCGTCACTTCCTCTGACCAGCTAGCGAATGTTCTCACCAAAATTTTGCCTTCACATCAGCAAAATTTCATTCTCTCCAAGTTGGGGTTGTACCACCCTCCATCTTGAGGGGGCGTATTGACCATAGGTCAAGTGTTAGATGGGTCATGTTGTGACTAGTAAAATGAGGGTGTGTTAGTTAAGAGCCTTGCTCTCCAAGATGTATAAATAGGAGCCACATTGTAAACACAGCAATTCAATCAAACAAAAAATCAGATCTCATTTTTCCTCCTTCCAAGTTGTTACAAATACAAGCTCGGCTTGAATACTACCGATCTAAGGGTCTATTTGGTAGGGATAAGGCTGTTATTTGAGCCAAACGAGCCAAGTATTGATTGTTCATATTCCGTTCATTTAGGATATGAATGAGGTCGAGCCAAGCCTAAATTTTGACCCGAGCTTAAAAACGTGCTCATACTCGGCTCGTTTAGGAAATGAAAAGCTCGAGCTATGTTTTTTTTCGAGCTTTAAGCAGTTCAAATTGCTCATTATACCGTAATTTAAAGAAAATTTTAGAAATTCCATAAAATTCGAGCTCTTCGAGCTTAATTTGAACGAGTCGAGCTTTGGACCGAGCATAAAAATGTGCTCATACTCGGCTCATTTATAAAATGAACGGGCTCGAACCGAGTTTTATCGGGCCGAGTATGTGTCGAATTCGAGCTATTCGTGTTCACATAACACCATAGGTAGGGACAGGCCCGGACATGAAACGAGGCCAAAACATCATCACCACAAACCTAGCAATCCTAGTCCTAGAGAGGGTCATATCTATATTTATATAAAGGTTTAGCAATCCTAGAGGATCATCATATCTATATCTATATAAAATACTAAGTATATGCAAGAGATTTTAAACGTTTTGCTGAGTCTTTCGAGTTTCTATACTTTTTGTTACAAGATTACAGAAAACATATGTAAAGGATTTGCAACGTGCCTAAGGTAATTATCAAGACGTTCAAGTCTGAATAATTACTGTCACTGCAATATCCCTTTTGGATTATAAAAAGGGGTGTTACACGTTGGGGATGGCTTTCTATCTGTATGGTCTTGACAAACAATTATAATCAGTGTTGAAGAGGTGGAAATGTCGAGAAGTGTTAGGTCGTATTGGACGGAGGGAGAAGGATGGAAGTGGGAGGTGGTATCGGTAGACTCATTGCAAGTGCATTGTTGAAGCTTGCAGCAATGGCGGTTGTTGAGAACGGCGATGTCCCGGGCAGCTTAAGCTGGAAGGCGACGTTGGACGGTAACTACACTATAAATTCGGAGTATGAGAATAACGCTAACTCGTTTGCTAGTGTGGATAGTGTGGGTGTTCAATAGGATTTGGAAGTTGCAGGTTACGGAAAGAGTTAGAACCTTTCTTTGGTTGGTTACCCGAGAAGCCGTTCTCACTAATGAGGATAGGTGTAGAACGGTGACGATGCTCCATATTTTCAAGAATTGTTGTTTTAACTCGAATATCTGCAAGTTTTGGATTAATACAAGGATCGAAACTGATTTCTTTGTGATTGAAATTGACTCCGCAATGGCTCATTCGATGATCATCAAAGGGGTGCATGGATGCGGAGTGTCACCCATTCCTGATTAATCAACGTCAAGACTTAATAAAGAGGAACTGAGAGGTCCAGGTCCAGGTCCGTCATATTTTCAGGGAAGTAAACTGTTTCGCCGACTCCCTCGTGAAACTAGGCCTACCCTTGCCGAGAGACCCCATGTGTGTTATAGCCTCGCGATAGAATTAATATAATTGAAGCTGCAATCAATTACAGTTAGCAATCAAGCTGATATGATGGATGGATAAAGTTTACTGGGGACACACGTCGATAGCAGCCCATGACGCAATGTTATTCAATTCGAATAGAGTGAAGAGGCACCTCTCAAACAACTCAGCTTGCCCGAGATGCGGGTTGGAGGAAACAAGCATCCATATGCTAAAAGGGATTGTGAATTGGTGCGAAACGAATGGAGGAAGGTGGCCAATAATTGCCTACCAGTCACCTTCTTTTCCTTGGCAGCTCAACTGTGGGCTGTTTTTCATGGTCTTACGATTGCGAAGGAGCTTGGAGTGACAAGTCTTGTGCTGGAAACAGACTGTGCTACCGTATGCGATATGCTGAACCAACAGGGGGACAAGGTGTTTGCCCATCAGCAACTGGCCGGCTTCCAGGTGCAGACAACTGTTGGATGAGACACCATGGGACTACAAAATCAAGTAAACCGAAAGGCAAACATCACAGCTGATAGATTGGCAAAGATGGGTGTGAGCTCGATCGGTGGAGCAGTTCACTCATTTTATCAATGTCACGGACTGCATTAGTGACTCTGTGTATTTAGTATTTACCCACACTTAGTGGGACTATTATTCAAAACTAATCAATAAAACTACAGGGCTTTAGCCCTCCTTTAAGACCCAAAAAAATAATAATATATATATATATATATAGAACAATGATTTGGGAACGAAATCCGAAACATTCAAGGCCTGCACGTCGCACCCGTTCAACGCACTCTGTATGCATAAACGAACAACGAGCAACCCACTTCTTTTCCCTACCAACAATTAATTAATTAATTAATTCAAAAATGGCAGCTGTTTGTTATACAGTGTTAACGTACCACCATTGCTTCAAAATCCTCCATCGATCTCCTCTCTTCCACTGAAACAGGTGACCGCCATGGCCACCGTCGCCCTCCTCCTCCTCGCCCTCGTCCACGGCGCCCTCTCCCAGCCGCCCTTCACACCGCCGTTCCCTACGGCGTTCGCCCCACGCGCCTCCCCGATCACTATGGGACCGGCGCCCGCTCCCGCTCCTGCCCCGGCAGCCGACTCCTGCAACGGCATCTTCATAAGCTACACCTACTTCACGGGCAAGAAGCTGCCCCCGCGCCTCAAGAACAACCTGACCGACCAGCCCTTCAAGTTCCAGTCGGCGTTGACCATCGTCAACAACGGCAGGGAGGAGCTCAAGGCCTGGGAGGTCTTCGTCGGCTTCGACAACGACGAGCTCCTTGTCTCCGCCACCAATGTGGTGATCGCCGATGGCACCACCACGCTCCCCGCTGCCGTGGGCAACGGCACCTCCTTTACCGGCTTCCCCCAGACCGACCTCAAGACCGCCATCGAGACCGCTGGGGACCTCACCCAGATGAGCGTTACCTCGATGATGGTCGGGACCCAGTTCGGCGTCGCCCCGCCTGAGGTCCCCATGCCTACCAACATCTCGCTCGTCAATGACGGATATATCTGCCCCGAACCTTCCATGGAGGGTAAGTCAGTTATCGTATATCCACCATTTCTTTACAAATTATTTCCCATTTTGACCTTTACTTGTGAATATATTCACCAAATTGGGACAATGTTATGTGGGCTTTTCATATCATCACTTTCTACCGAATGAGATCCAAAACTGTATAACATTGATTTCTATTATAAATACGTAGTATAATATTAATTAATTTCAAATTGTTCGTAGTTTTAAATGTAAATATACATATTATGCAATTCTGTCATTAGTTATAAAGTTGCACCTTTATACCAAAAAATAAAAGTTACAAAGTTGCACCTATCAATTATTAATACAATTAGTGGATTATCATTTTCTAGCTATAGATAAATTGTAAATTTTTATTAAAAAATTACCAATTTATAAAACTTTTTTAAAAAAAATTGCTGATTATAACCCTGTATTTTAATTTAAATATAAACGATGCTTGCTTATGATAAAAATTTCAAATTAGTTAAGTATTTCAAGGAGAAGAAATTATTTGGAAAATTGATTCCCTTTAATAAGCAATCTACTACCTCCATTCAAAATTATAAGTACTTTTAGACTTTTGCAAACATATTAATAAAAGTCTAAAAATATTACTTTTATACTCCTCATTAATTATCCACTACCATTATCAACCAATAACATTTCACAAAACAATTCAAACAGTTTTTACTTGTTTTTGACCTCCCATATACCCATTTAAACTACCTATAAAATAAACACATGTTTATACATAATTTTTACCTGTTTTTTTACACACCCTATTAGTTTTTAACCTGTTTGGATTTCCGCGTGCGACAACAACTAGTTAACATAAAAGCTTAAGTAACTGTGTAAAAGGGTATTATCTGCAGGTAACAGGACGATGAACGTGTGCTGCTTAAAGGATCCAAACGCGAAGCCAACACCGACAGTGTCGACCAAATTCATGCCGCTACAGAAGGGAGACCTGACGATTCTCTACGACGTGACTCAGACGTACAGCCAGAACTACTGGGCGCAGGTGACCATCGCCAACCACAACCCCCTCGGCCGCCTCGACTACTGGATGCTCAAGTGGGACTGGATGCGGGACGAGTTCATCTACTCGATGCGGGGGGCCTACCCTTACGTCATCGACATGAATGACTGCTTGTTCGGCCCTCAAGCCCTTATCTACTCGAGCCCCGATCTCAACACCGGACTCAACTGCCAACGCAGTCCGGTCCTCGTCGATCTCCCTCCGACTAAGGCCAATGACACTACCTTAGGCTACGTTCCTTTCTGCTGCCGAAACGGCACCGTTTTGCCCCCCTCTATGGATCCCGCCAAATCCAAGTCCGCCTTCATGCTTCAGGTGTATAAAATGCCGCCGGATTTCAACCAGTCGGCGCTCTACCCGCCGCAGAATTGGCGGATCAACGGCACGCTCAACCCCGATTACAAGTGCGGGCCGCCCGTCCGGGTCATGCCGAGCGAGTTCGTCGACTCCGGCGGCCTCCCGACGAACAAGACGGCCGTCGCGACATGGCAGGTTGTGTGCAACATCACGCAGGCCAAGAACTCGAGCCCCAAATGCTGCGTCTCGTTCTCGGCTTTCTACAATGACTCGATCATCCCGTGCCCGACGTGCGCGTGCGGGTGCGCGGGCGACGCGAGCCGCACGTGCAGCACCAAGGCTCAGGCAATGCTGATCCCGCCAGAGGCGCAGCTCGTCCCGTACGACAACAGGACGAAACTCGCCCTGGCTTGGGCGTCGCTGAACCACCAGCTCGTCCCGAACCCTTTGCCGTGCGGTGACAACTGCGGCGTCAGCATCAACTGGCACGTCCTCACGGACTACTCGAAAGGGTGGACGGCGAGGATGACGCTGTTTAACTGGGAGAACAACGCCTTCGTCGACTGGTTCGTGGCGGTTGAGCTCGACAATGCGGCCGCTGGATTCGAGAAGGTCTACTCGTTCAACGGAACATTAATGGAGGACGTCAAGGGCAACCACACGGTGCTGATGCAGGGCCTCCCCGGGCTGAACTATCTGCTCGGGGAGACGAATGGGACGGATCCGAAGAAGGATCCGAGGGTGCCGGGGAAGCAGCAGTCAGTGATTTCGTTCACCAAGAAGCTGACCCCCGGGATCAATGTGGTTGCCGGAGACGGGTTTCCGACTAAGGTGTATTTCAATGGGGAGGAGTGTGCTCTTCCGGGCATTCTTCCGGTCAGCGGAGGTGAACGTACCGCAGTTTCGGTGGTCTTATGTATTGCCATAGCTTTCTTGGGCTTCATGTTGAATGTTTAATGGGGGTTTATATGTGTTAATAGCTTATGTTATTTGAAGTTTGTAACGATTAATTTTGTTCGTTTGTTTCATAAACTTGACTATGGATTTTGATCCTTGGTTTACATATACAGCAATATGTCATAATGTATACTGAATTTGAGTGTTTTTGTTGATCGGAAATGGCGAACTGTTTTATTATTTCACAGTTGCAGGAAATTCATATTGTTGTATTCAATATGTAGCAGAAGTATATTATAACTTTCTTTGATTTTTCTGTATCAAAACCTTTGATGGTAATGGGAATGATTTTCATCTTGACCCGACCCGAGATCCCGACTCACCCGAACTCAGATTTGAGCGAAACCCGAAAATCTAGTATTATGCGCAATCCGAACCCGAGCCCGGCCCATTTTGATCCGATATCTGAATGAACATGAACTCGACCCGACCCATACTTGACCCGTTCTTGACCCGACCCAAACAAGACCCGATTCATCCTTATAATTACTTTACTTGTCTTATTTTTAAACATTCAAATATTGTGAATTACCTATAATGAGACCTGATATAACTAAATAATTGATGTTTAATAGTCAACAATTAAGATGAACAAAAAATAATGATCATTTTATAATAAAACTAAATGTGACCCGACTTGACCCAACCCAAACCCGAAATCCATTTGACTCAAACTTACCCGACCCGAAAACTTACTAGCCCGACCCAACCTGACTGACCGAACATACAGTATACCCGACATATTACTCCTCAACCCGACATATGACCGAACTCGAATGGGTATTACACGATCCCGACCCGAATAGCCCGATTGCCACCTCTACTTGTTACCATCTCTTTTGTATACCTTAAACCCTAAACCCTCATATTACTGTAACCCTAAACTTAGAATTCACCATAAACCAAATAACAAAGAGTATCTTAACTGCAGTTCATAGACACCAAAAAATACCCCATGATTAGAAGCATAAAGACAAATGGTCAAAAAAAGGAACATGAACAGGTAAATGAAGGAAAAAAGATAGTAAAAAATTACAATGCTCAACTGTTAAGCAGTCAGATGGTCATTTTGTTTCTTTGCACTCACTCAACAACAATCTTTTTCCCTAACCAGATCGCTGGAACCATATACAAATTACAAAACAAACTGTGCTGCAATGACTTCTACAGACTTAATTAATACAGAGAGGCAACAATAGCGAATAAGACTAACCGAATTTCACGAGGAAGCGGAATCAGCAATCGCCTAAGATTGATCGTACAAGGGGATCATCCAAAGAGTACCCATCACAGTTGAATTCGCCTTCAACTGGCCCGATGCCTTCATCTTGCTGCAATATGAAGCAAAAAAGGATCAATTAGACGTGCTGTTGTATCATTAGTGCTGCATCAGATCAATAATTTGATGTTTGAACATCAAGATCAAGTGGATGCACTAACCTGTCTGAGCATTATGCTGAGTAAATCGTCCTGGTCAAATTCAAAACTATGATTGTTGCTCGCGGAACTTAATTCCTGAACTAGTTCCGCAGGCTTCACACTTGATGAGACGTTGTCAACAAGAAGATTGTTATCCCCCTGTTGTAGTTCAGGACCTGTTGAGGGCATGTTTTTGTTGCTGTTGATATGATTTGCACTGCCTCCCTGGTTATCTTGATTGGCCGGAAGTGAAGGCGAGACAATAACGTTCCCAATAGAGGATGTCTGCCAACCATGAGGCTCTTGTTGAAAAAGCTCACTCAACAGGTCATAACTTGGATCAAATCCTCCCAACCCCTTCGTATTCCAGCTCGCCTCCTCTTGGATGACTCCAGCAAAGGCTGGGAGATGATCTACTAAGAAATCCACCACAGGAGAAGATTGAGAAAGTGAAGTATAAGACGTTCCTTGATTGTAGTCAGATAAACCACTTCTCGGTAAAGCCCCAACAAGTGCTCCAGTTGACAATATAGGTTGTGACTGTGAGCCTTGTAGCTGAACCATCGGCATAAGTGAGGAGAAACTCTGACTAATTTGGGGATTCGTATGCTTGTTCATACTCCCCAGTGACTCTGCGTATTGGTAAAAACTGGTCAGCTGATTCTGCTCCATTGCAGCCGGAATTCCATGAGGCAAACAACTCGGCTTATTGGTGTTGCTGAGCTGTGGGAGGTGTTGCAGCTCCGAATCCCTAAACTTAGAGGGTTCAAGACCTAAAGCATTCGTCTGGTGAAATGGCATGGATATACCAGCGTTTACAGGAAGCCTAATAGGTTGATATCCAGCCAGAGTTTGGAGATCAATCCCTCCCAGGGATGACGTTATTCCGAACCCTGGATTTGGAGACCCCATGAAAGTACTGTTCAGGCCACCAAGATGCCAAGATTCCCCATCGATCTTTCTGAGACACAGCCGGTACTTCTGCACCGAGCAATCAAGAAAACCTTCAACAATTCAACGACAGATCCAAAGAGACATGTAACTTGACAAAAAAAATTCTTTTTTATCTTTTATGGGTATGAAAATATGATACCTGCAGGTGACTGGCTACATTTTCTCTTGTTAGTCCAGGAACATTCATCAGCTCCAAGATTTTCTTCGGTACAGCCTCTGGTAAACAGAAAAAAAAATAAAGCCAAGGACTACATACAAATTGTTGAGAGTCCAAGAATTTTTTTACTAGTGTGTGTTGAAATCAATGTATGTGTTGGAGAAACATAAAGAATAACTACATACAAACTATAAAAATAAAATGTCAGGACTCAGGAGCCAACAAAATAAAGCCAAGGATTGACGATAACAACTTACTATCAATTCCTAGATGGTTGACAGCAGCCACAAACTGTTGATGAAGCTCAACTGACCAAACAACCCTTGCTTTCTTAAAATAAGCATAATCATCCTTCTCATCCGCGTCTTCATCATCTCCCTTCCTCTTTGAGCTCCTCCAGTCATCCTCATTTGCATCATGTTTCTGTGCCCTCTCACAAGGCTCATGTTCCTGCCACTCATTCTTCTTCTTACGAACAACATGCTGCCATATGTTCTTAAGAGCTTCCATACGAACCGGTTTGGTCAAATAGTCACAAGCACCATGCTTCACTCCCTTCATCACAACATTCTTACTATCGTCCGCTGACATCACTGTATTGTTAACATCATTGAAGCGCAAACTCATCACAAGATGATCAAACAAAAGCTGTTTTAACTACAATTTTTTTTGTAATTCTTTAAACTTACTGATGACAGGTAGATCCATTTCCAAACCAACGTACTCGAGAAGTTTGAAACCGTCCATGTTAGGCATGTGTACATCACTTATAACAACATCAAAACCATTCTTGTTCATCCGGAGTTCATTCAAGGCATACTCCACCCTGTTACATTTTGTAACTGAAAATACAGCAAACGAAAGCAAACCATGCTTTTCAGTAAATGACAATGGAATAAAGCATATATGTTGTAGCTAAGCAATGACAATTATGATTAAGAGGAAGTAACAAGTTCAGTGTCCTAGCTCCTCAAACTTCATTGCGCATTTATCATACGCTTGAATTATAAATAGACTAGATTCATTTCGTTTCCGTTTATCTTTCCAAAGATGAGGTGACATGAATCAGCAAGAAATTCTATCCTTTTTCCTTGTAAAATTCCCACAAATTCTTCCAACTATACAATAGATAAATGGTGAACAAGCAAGTAAAGTGATTCCATGACTAATTAACACTGAGATTTTGAACCTCGCCATTTGACTACCTATTTCTCAAACCCTAAAACAAATAAATATCCACAAAACAAAGATGTAAAGGGGGGGAAATCTTCAAGGGGTATGTTAATTAGTAATACCTTCATATCGACAGGTGATGAGCATCCTCTCTAGGATCTTTAAACAAGTAGGATCATCGTCGACAACCAGAACCCGGAGACCAACCGGGAACTCATCGGAAGCACCATCGAGGGGTTTCCGGGTCGGGCCAGACATGAATCCCACTCCTCTCCGGCCACCCAAGTTCATCTCACAGATTACCAGAAGCTTTGACTTTGATCCAGTAAGCAAAAAAACGAAAGAGGGGATTCAAAATTCAGAGCAAAAATTCAATCCAAAATTGAACAAAAGAAATACTGCGGTTGATTTGGGAAAATGGCGTATCACAATTAGGATCGAACTCGGATTTGGGGGTGAGACGGACTCAACTGGGGTTTTTCAATTGGAAGAAGTGAGAGGCCTGAACAAGTGGAGTGGGGAGGTTGCAGAAGGGATTTGGGGGGAATTAAAACAGAAATTAAAGTAAACGGAGAGGAGATTAGCGAAAGAGGCAGGGGAAGGGAAAAAGACATGAAAGGAGTATTGAGAGAGGAAGAAGAGGCGGGGAAGGAAGAGGGGAATAATTAAAATAAAATAATGGTGTTGAAAAGGGAAATATTATTATTTTTTTAACTGTACTAAATTGGAGACATCAACTTGTCTTTCTTATCATTGTGTTGGGGTGTCATGTCATCAAAGGTCCCCAGTTCGAATCCCGGATATGGCCGCTCTTTATTTACAAATTCAAGGGATGTCATGTCATTTCCTTTGTTACTATACATGAGGTGATTACCCAAACTTACAAAAAAAGAAGAGTGACATCAAACCAGGAGAATGAATCTATGTCCCCGTACATTCATCAAGTAACCCTTCAATCCCGGGTTTCCATGAGTGATTTGCACTTGCACTTTGAGGGAAACCGGGATTGACAGCTAGCAATAATTCGTGGCGCACATATAGACGTAGTGAACAATTCATTACTAAACACACGTTTGTTCCTAGCAAACCATGTAAAATAAATTAGAGCTTGGAACACTTGCAGTTTCGCTTGAAACATTTGAGATTTCTGAGTAGCGTTGGTCTCACTAGCAAACCAAAGCCACTACCCATCAATTGTCTCAAATCTGCACGAGATCTTTAATCCTATGTATTGACTAATACCAGTACAATCTCAGAGTTGATTTTTTTTTAATAAAATCATACTCTCTCCGTTCGGCAAAACTTGTCGTTTTAGAGTTCTGTTTTTGTTCGGAAAAACTTGTCATTTTAGATATTTTTGCTTCTACTTTACTAAAATACCCTTGATTTGATTGATGTGTTGTGAGTTACGTTGTAGTTTTTGATAAAGTAAAAA
The DNA here is from genome assembly GCA_037127255.1 of Persicaria tinctoria. Taxonomy (NCBI): domain Eukaryota; kingdom Viridiplantae; phylum Streptophyta; class Magnoliopsida; order Caryophyllales; family Polygonaceae; genus Persicaria; species Persicaria tinctoria. The sequence continues at coordinate 13,307,525 of JBANSL010000008.1, forward strand.
GTAGGATAATAATTGAGGGCAAATTAGTAAAAAAGAAGTGTAATTATTAGTTTTATTAAAAGTTGTGTGGAGAGTTAAAATGACAAGTTTTGCCGAACGGAGGGAGTACGACGTAATAATATAACAAATTATTAGCATAAAATTAGATAGAATATTAATAAAAGACAAGGGGTGATTTGCCAAATATACAAATATGAAGGCCAAATTAGCCAAATATACAAGTTTTTGGAAAATTTGCAAAACTATACAACACCCTTGCGCCCCTCCTGTGTGCCCCCCTCCCCTCATGCGCGCCCCCCCGTGCCCCCCCTCCGCATCACCAGTTTTTTTTTTTTTCCGCGCGCGTCAGTGCTGACGTCATCGTCAGAAATGATGACGCCAGCATTGCTGACACCGTTTACAAGGAAGTTTTTTATTTTATTTTTATTTTTTTTCCCGCGTCAATGCTGACGCCGACGTCGGGAATGTTGACGTCAGCAATGCTGACACCGTTTACAAGGAAGGTTTTTTTTTTTTTCGCGCGTCAATGCTGACACCGTTTACAAGGAAGTTTTTTTGTTCCACGCGTCAATGCTGACGCCGATGACAGGAATGTTGACATCAACAATGTTGACGCCGTCTACGAGAATGGTGACGCCGACGACAATGACGTCGAGAATGCTGACGTCAGCATTGCTCACACCCTCTACGAGGATGCTGACGCCGACAATGGTGACATCGAAGATCAATATATTTGATGTATTAAGTCATTAAAAATACAAAAAGGGGAGAACAAAGAGACAAAATGAGTGTTCTACCAAAAAAAAGAAACGAATATTTTATTTTATTTTTGGTAGTGAGAAACAAAGAATAACGGTAAACAATTAAAACAAAGAATTTTTCGACGCCGACAATGCTGACCTCTTTCCTCGTCCATCTCTTATATTGCAAAAACGATGTCAGCAAATATATACCTACACAAAAATATGCATGAAAACGATGTCAGCACTAAAAAATACGTATAAAAACGATGTCAGCACTAAGAAATAAACCAATTTTTAAGGAGTCAAACATACATATATACCTACATATATAATATACAGCTAAAAATGATGTCAACACTAAAAAATATGCATAAAAACGATGTCAGCATTAAGAAACAAACTAGTTTTTAAGAACTCAAGTATATAAATATACCTACATATATAATATCCAACTAAAAATGATGTCAACACTAACAAATACGCATAAAAACGATGTCAGCACTAAGAAATAAATCAATTTTTAAGGACTCAAGCATACATATATACCTACATAAAAATATGATAAAAACGATGTTAGCACTAAAAAATACGCATAAAAACGATGTCAACACTAAAAAACAACCCAATTTTTAAGGACTCAAGCATACATATATACCTACATATATAATATCCAACTGAAAACGATGTCAGCATTAAAAAATATGCATAAAAACGATGTCAGCACTAAGAAATAAACCAATTTTTCATGACTCAAGCATACATATATACTTACATATATATAATATCAAATTAAAAACGAGGTCCACACTAAAAAATATGCATAAAAACAATGTCAGCACTAAAAAATACTAATAAAGACGACGCCAACACTAAAAAACAACCCAATTTCTAAGGACTCAAGCATACATATATAATATCTAACTAAAAACGATGTCATCACTAAAATAAATTGGAGACAAATTGCATTACTCACACAAAAATAAATACAAACCAATTTTTAAGGACTCGAGCATACGAATTGATAATTAATGTAAATACTCCCTCCGTTAATTAAAACTTGACGTTTTACTATTCACGCACGCATTTTTAGGTGTTAAAAACTATATAAAATATTAACTTTTTTAATAATTTTTTTAAATAATATCATACTTATTACTATTAAGTATGAATTTATAAAAACAAATTTAAAAAAAAGTTAATATTTTATATAGTTTTTATCGTTCTAAAAAAGCGTGCATGAATAGTAAACGACAAGTTTTAATTAAGAGAGGGAGTATATGTTTTGCTGTGACTATGAGCCAATCTACTGAATACAAGTTTGGGTTCAGATTTAGCCAAGCTAAGTTTGCATATCAAGCCAATCTACTGTAAACATATGTTTTCCTAATAAGGCAGTCCATCAAATTCTCCATTGATGTCAACAAACAGAACAAGGCATGAATTCAGAGATTAGTTAGCTTTAGCCTGTGAGTCCAGTTTGTTTCACATAACATAAATTAGGAATTGAAGTACAAGCTTCATCATATCAAGCATTGTATATTAATATAATAAAAGGCCTCTTTCATTTGAGAAAATACACATACACAGATACTGAGATACACATACACTTCAGAATCAAGCCTCCAACTGATGCAAAGATCCTTGTCCAAGACAAACCAGCAGTATGTGGAACACAACATACATTTCTACGAAACTATGATCCAATTAAATAAAACCAGCTAGAGGAGGCAGTACCTTCAATATGCTGTCAGCATAGGCGGAAGAGGAGGCAGGCGCCGCCGCCGCAAGGTAGAAAGACGAAATCGCCGCCGCCTAAGCAGCTACGATTGAAGCGAGGAGGCAGGCGCTCAAACATCTCCTCCGCCGCTCTTCACTGCAAACGCTCGCAATCGACAAATTGAGCCACCAGATCCAGTCACCATCTCCTCCGGCTCATCAACGGCCCACCAAATCTACTCCATTCGATCTTCCTGAGCCAAGGCTAGGTTCTGTCAGCCTTGCGAAATCAAGAGCGCTCAGTCCTCGTCGACACCGGAGTGTGGCGTCGTCTTGGCCGCCGGCGCTCAGATCCATCGGACAAGACTTCGATCCGATCTCTAATGCCTTCAATCGAAGAAGAATGTGGAATCTGACAGTCCGCACTTCACATCGCCACCGGGAGGAAGACAAAGATCTGAGCGATCTGAGGGACGAGCGCGGGAGAAAGACAGAGATCGGAGGAGGGGAGGAGGAACGATCTGAGGGACGAGCGATCAGAGCGGGAGAGGAAGATGAACCAGACCTCCCCTGTCAGCATTCACTCTCGACGATTCTCCTCAATCCAGTTATCCAGATCTGGCTGTTAGCAATGGAGCATCAGAGGTGGAAGAGGAGCATGGGAGGAGGAAGAGGTCCGGTCAGATCTGGCTCATCGGACGCTGACAGAGGCGGAGGAGGAAGATGAAGGAGTCGAAGGGAGTCTGAGGTAGTCGACGTCGGCGGCGGAGTCGAAGGCCTATGCGGAGACGCGGAGGAGCCAGAAGGAGATACCGTCATCCGGGAACAAGCTGACGAGGGCAGGGGCGGAGGCGAGGGCCTAGAAGCCGCCCTGGGAGACGCGGAAGTGTTGCGCTCTGTCCTTGGCCCGGACAAGCTCCAGGCTGCGCATCCTCCATGGTTGACGGAGCTCGGAGGAGAGGGGAGGGTTAGAGTTTCGCCGGATTTTCGTAGATCTGTAAAAGGGAGAGAGAGGGGAGCGTTCTGAGATTTGGCCGGAGGGGAGCGTTCCGAGATGCGTAGATCTGTATTTAGGGTTTCATGTATAGTTTTGCAAATTATACAAAAACGTGTATATTTCGCTAATTGAGCCAAAATTTGCGCCTTCGGCGCAAATTTTCTCAAAAGACAAACTATGTTTTTTTTAGGAAAAAGTTTTATTGGTCGCACTATTCGATAGCATTCTTGTGGATGGGGTTTTGGAGACCTAGATTATTATAGATATCGAGTTTCCAGCTAGGGCTGGCACGGTACGGTACCATGGTAAATTTTCGATTACCACGTACCGTACCGATACCCCTTGGTATGGGATTTTCTGTACCACGTACCAACCGAATAGTGTCGGGTACCGAAACTCTTGGTACCGAAAGTATCGGTTACCGAATGTCGGTACCGTGGTAACTGAAGCCACTCTTAGATTCACATAATTCACATTCACAGATTCTACCATCGGTACCGACGGTACATGATAGATTTTATTTTTTTAAAAAAAAATTAAATATATATTCGGTAACCACCGGTATCACGGTATTTGGGTTTCCTATACCGTTACCGTACCGACTACCCTTGGTACCGAGACTTCGGTTACCGATTCAGTCGGTTACCGACTTCTTGGTACCAATGACCTGTTGGTACGGTTGGTAATCGGTTGGTATGGTAATTTTCCTACCACCGCCCAACCCTATTTCCAGCAGAGTGACAAATGTGTATACTCTATTAGTGTATAGTATAGTCTAATATTCACATATATACATTACTTACATATGCATTTTATACCAAGATAGCAAGCTGCAAGTAAGAATGTCGGTAGGGGTATTTTAGTCATTTCACGTTCTGTTCTTGAAGCTGTTAAGAGGTTAGTTAGTATTGCTGTAAGAACATAACAAACTCTCTAGTATTCGAGATTGGGAGGTTTTCCAAGTGATCCTCCCTTGTTGCTCATGAGTTGAGCTTGATTTTCGTTTCAATTCAATCCAAACTTTTCATTGTTTTGTTTCCAAATGGTATCAGAGCGAAGGTAATCGTCTTCGCTGCATCTGTATGTGAATTGATTTCATTGTGCTGTGAATTCGTGAATTGAATCGACGATGGCGGGAAGAGGAAATCCGAATGTGAATTTGAATGCGAGTCCTCATAGTCAAGGCTCATGTGTTGGAGGAGGAAGAGGAACCTTTGTCACTCCTCCAGGACCGGGTGCTGGGAGAGGATTTGTCATGGGGACGACGAACCCTACTGGATTCCAATTTGGGGATTTTGCGCAAAATCTCGGCAATATCCATTACAATCCGCTATTTCTGTCTAATTCGGACCACCTTGGGATGCAGCTGGTATCCACACCGTTCAATGGAACGAATTTTGTGAGTTGGAGCCGTGGAGTTCACATGGCGTTGGGTGCCAAGGCCAAACTTGGATTTATCACAGGTAGTGTTGTTCGACCTGCTGAGAATAGCGAGGATTTTGAAAAATGGATCCGTGCGGATTACATGGTGAGATGTTGGCTGGTAAACTCGATGACCAGTGATGTTGCTGACTCTGTGATGTATGTACAGTCGGCGAAAGAACTATGGGAAGATGTCAAGGAAAGATTTTACGAGACAAATGATCCATTGATCTATCAACTAAGGAGAGATTTGAGCAATCTGAAGCAAGAGAATCTCTCCATTGGTGCATACTTTGGTAAACTGAAGAAAGTGTGGGATGAATTACTGCTTCTTGATGTTGTTCCAGGTTGCACATGTGGTGGTATGAATCAAGCATGTTCTTGCTCTTTACTCAAGCGTGTGATTGAGAGAGAGGAAAAAGCAAAGGTGATGCAGTTCTTGATGGGGCTTAATGAAGTCTATGAGCCACTGAGGAAGTGAGGAGCAATGTTCTATCAAAGGACTCAATGCCAGGTCTGAACAAAGCTTTTCAAATGGATGTGCAGTTGGAAAGGTCCAAAGGAGTGACCTCGATAGTGCAAGGGGATTCAAATGTATTAGTTGTTGGTCAAAGCATCAACATGGAGTATGAAGCTAATGTTGTGAATAGATATTCACAGTCTAAGAAAGATCAGTTCAAATATGGTGGTGATCAGGCAAAGAAAGAGTTCAAGAAACCAAAAATGGAGAGGAGGTGTGACTATTGCAACAAGGAAGGTCACACCAGAGACTATTGCTACAAGCTGGTGGGGTACCCTGAGTGGTACAAAGGGCCTCGTGATGATGAGAGATCCAAGCAAGGTGGTAAGATGGTTGCCTACATAGATGCTCCTCACTATGACAATCCACTGGACGGACAAGGTGATTCGAGGCCAGACCCTGCTATGGTGAATGTTGTGTTCAATGAGATTGTCAAAATGATGAAAGGCAAGGCCAAGGTGGATCAATTTGATAGCTCTGCAAATCAGGCAGTTGTGCATTTTCCAGGTACTTTGAGTGTTTCATTTCTCATTGGTGCTAATAAAGCTGATAAGAATAAATGGATAGTGGATTCAGGTGCTACAGACAGTATTGCATTTGATAAATCTGTGTTTATAAACTTGAGAAATCTGCAAAGTGTTATCAGTTTGGGTTTGCCTGATGGCACCAGTATTGTTGTGAGTCAGTCAGGATCTTTACAGGTTACACATGATTTGTTGTTGCAAAATGTGCTATTTGTTCCACAGTTTAGGCATAATCTGCTTTCTGTATCAAAGGTTTTGCATACACAGAGAATGGAGTTTCATTTTAATGAGGCATCCTGTTGGTTACATGACCTTACAACTAGGAGAGTGATTGCTAGAGGGACCGAAGATGGAGGATTATACATCTTGAAGTCTCAAGGATTGTTGAGAACAGACCATGTTAGAAGTCTTGGGAAGAATCAGCTTTTTCATGATTGTAATAAAGTAGTGAATCTACATACTTTGCATGCCAGATTCGGACATCTTTCTAGTTCCAAAATGAAACATTTGTCTAAATGTTGTGATGTTGGTTTAAAGGATTTTGTTTGTGATACATGTGAACTAACAAAATTTCACAAGTTACCTTTTGCAAGAAGTGATTCTGTATCTGATGGGCTATTTCAGTTGGTACACATGGATTTATGGGGTCCATATAGAACTTCAGCTTTATGTGGAGCCAGATACTTTCTTACTATTCTAGATGATTTTTCTAGAACAACCTGGGTTGTGCAAGACAAGATGCAGGTGTTGAGAGTGGTCACAAATTTTCTGAATTTGGTTGAAACACAGTTTCAGTTGAAGGTTAAGGTTTTGAGAACAGATAATGGGACTGAGTTTACACGGAAAGGTTGTATTGATTTGTTGTTGGCTAAAGGAATTATACACCAAAGGTCAGCTCCTGGTGTTCATGAACAAAATGGAAAAGTGGAAAGAAAGCACATACATTTGGTAGAAACTGCAAGAGCTATTAGGCACTATGCTGGATTTCCCATTCAGTTTTGGGGAGAATGTGTTTTGAGTGCCACACACTTGATTAACAAGATGCCATCCAGTGTTCTTCAATGGAAATCACCCTATGATGTTCTGTACAATAAACCTCCCTCTTTAGATGATCTTAGAATTGTTGGTTGTCTTTGTTATTGTCTGCAACCAAATGATTACAGAGATAAGCTTGGGATTATCTCTAGGAAATGTGTATTTCTTGGCTATCCACCTGGCCAAAAGGCTTACAGATTGTTTGATCTTCAAAAGAAAAAGATCATAGTCAGTAGACATGTGAAATTTGTTGAACATGTCTTCCCTTTCAGAAACACATCTATGCATGGTGCTAGTTCTTCCTCACCCGATGGTCTGTCTTTTGTTAGTTGTGATGAGGATGAGAGTTTTTGGAGCAGTGATTTTGTACCTCCTCCCAAATCTGAAAGTCACACTACTCCTAGTCATCATGATCCCATGATCAGCAATGACTCCCATCCTGATGTCATGTCAGATCATCTTCAATCCCAAGCTCCAGCTTCATATTTCTCAGATGAGAGTCCATCCATCCCTGAGAATAATGCTCCTATGGTTGGCAAGAGAGTGATTCACAGACCTGCTAGGCTAAATGACTACATTTGCACCAACCTCCCAACTAGAGCACAAGAGGTTGTTTCAGAATCTAAAAGCAAGTCTTTTGATGTCTTCTATGTGCAGAATTTAGCTCACTTATCTCTTGATTTTATTCAGTCATTTGTCAGTATGTGTGCCACATTTGAGCCTCGTTCTTATAAGCAAGCACAGGGAACTGAGCACTGGGAAAATGCTATGAATGCTGAGTTAGCAGCACTTGAGAAAAACAACACTTGGACTGTCACAGCTCTTCCTACTGGCAAAAAGGCTATTGGTTCCAAGTGGATCTTCAAAATTAAGTACAGTCCTAATGGAAGTATAGAAAGATACAAGGCTAGGTTAGTGGCTAAAGGCTACAACCAAGTCAAGGACAAAGACTACAAGCAGACATTCTCACCAGTGGCAAAGTTAGCAACTGTCAGAGTTATTCTTGCTCTTGCTGCAGTTAAGGGATGGGCATTGCACCAGTTGGATGTCAACAATGCTTTCCTTCATGGTTTCTTAGAAGAGGAAGTATATATGCAGCCCCCTGATGGTTATAAGGTCAATCCTGGACAAGTTTGTAAGCTCAACAGATCCCTCTATGGTCTCAAACAAGCAAGCAGGCAATGGAATTATGAATTGACAAAGTTTCTAGTTAGATTGGGTTACACTCAATCTAAACACGATTACTCCTTGTTTGTGAAAGCAGTTGGCTCTTCATTCACTATTGCACTGGTTTATGTGGATGATATGTTACTTCTAGGGAATTCTGAGGCTGAAATTTCAATTACTAAGGCTGCTCTCCACTCTGCTTTCACCATCAAAGATCTGGGAATGGCTAGGTATTTCCTTGGAATGGAAATCTCTCGTTCTTCCTCAGGCATTTTGCTGAATCAGAAGAAGTACATCCTAGACATTGAAATACCCCAAATTATCTTTGGGTATTTCTTTTCAAGTAAATATAATTTTCGTAATAAAAGTCTTTTAATTTTGAACTTAGAAAATTCTTTCAAATTAACTATACATTTAAGTTTTTATAACTATTCTCGAGATATTTCATTTTTGCTGTTATTTAATCATACGCATCTCTAGTAAATAAATTAGATTTGAAGTTATACTTGTTTAAGGCAAAGTTGTACGGTTTTCTTCGAAATGGAGAGGGAATTATAATTGTACTTTATTTTAATATAAGGTTGTAAAAGAAATGTTATTATACAAAATGAAATATATTTACATTAAATTTTATGTTATTATTTAAATTATGTAGGATTTAAATAAATTTCGGATATACATGTACATATATTTATAAATAGAACTAAAGCTTGAACCAATGGTTTCTATTTTTATTTCTTTCGGTTCAAGTGAACCAAACCCATCAAAAAAAAAATGCTGAACCGGTTCAGTCGAACCCATCTTCTTCCTCCCGCCTGCGTCGATTCACTGTAAACCAAGGTGAAATTTCACCTCCTCAAATCTCGCTCAAATCTCAACCCTTTTGCTTCTAGAACGTTCCCTATCTGTTTCTAAGGAGATTTATGCAACCGATTGTGAGATTCGGGATTGAACCGCAACCGAACGAACTTATCCCCAAATTCGAAGTTCATCCAAATCCGCTCTATTCGGGACGAATCCCATCAAATTGAGCGTTGTGATAGCGTTATGAGTAATTATCTAATCGATTTTCGGATTTATTTTAATCCAATCCGTCCCCAAATCCTCCTCCTATAAATACCCATTTCGGGATCACTTTCGAAGCACACCACCACCATTCCTCTCCATATCCGAGCTCTCAAACTATTTCATCGTGTTCTAAATACCTTAATCGACAATCCCCTTCAAAAGTTTTTCACAAAAACATTCCGAAACCAAAAGGCCCAATTTTCGATTCAACCTCGCCGGAGCCGCCCTCGTCCGCCGCTTCCAACCGCTGCCGATGCCGCCAGGACCACCAGGGAGGAGCGCCTCATCGCCACGAATCCGTAGCCACCAGTGGCGTGTCATTCCGAGTACAATCGAATCCGTTACGCCTCACCGAAGTGCTGTCGGAGCTCCGCCGGAAAACTCCTGTAGAGCTGCTGTCGGGCTAAAGGTAGAAGAAGACTAATTACACCAAACCTCCCGTACTTTCTGTTTTTATAAAATATGCCCCTGTTTTAGTTTCTAAAATTTCAGAAATCATCCCGCAGTTTTAGATGTTATTCTAACTCGCGTAACCTCCGTAATCCGCAGCGTTATCATCGAATCCTTACCCGTTATCAATGATTCAAGATTCCAAAGAGGATCACCTTGGTATTATTTCCGACTTTTTAAATTAATTCGATTTTGATTCGAATTAAATAAGTCAATTCAATTTCGTAAATTGTCGATTATTAAATACTTCCTTGTCTTATATTTAATACCTATAGATTCGACCGTAGACTACGTCAACTCCGTCACAAGTGCTTTCAAGTCCATAGTTGGTACCGAAACCCAACAAGACGAATCAGGCAAGTGACTTTCCGAGCTTTTCCGCTCATTTCGGTGCCTTCGTGTCTTGTTGTTTTCTTTCCTTGAGATGCTTGCCAAATTAATTAAAATAAATTGCAATTCACCTGTTTGTGTGATTTATTTACCGTTCAGTTTGAGTTTGGCAAGTTTAATTGGGTGACCTTAAATTAAGATAATAATAATATAGTTACCCACCGTTTATTTAAAGCATGATTTATTTTTATCCTTTCATGCTAATTGGTTAGGAATGGAACATGTTATTTCTTTGATGTTTCCGTCCTTTATTTTAATTGCTTTCATTTCATTTGGCATCCATGTTACCTATAAATAACATGGGTTATTTTGTGTTGTGTTATCACCTAGGATATCTAAATAAAATAGTTATCAATGTGAGGATTGTGTGTTACGATTGGAACTCAACTGAACCAAGATCAATCAAATAAAACGTGTCAATCAATGCAGAGTAAAGTGAATGCAGTATGTAAAGTAATAAAAATAATGGAAACAGGTCGGGACTGTGTGTGCCCGGTCTATAAAGGGTTTCATGAAACTAGCACATTTCCGTAGAGAAATGTTAAACTACCTCCGGTAGTAGGCTGCTATCTGCTAGTGAGAGCGGGGCCGGTATCATCATTTCCGTAGAGAAATGTTAAACTACCTCCGGTAGTAGGCTGTTATCTGCTAGTGAGAGCGGGGCCGGTATCATATTATAACAAATAGTGTGTGTTGGAAGTCTTTCAACTTATAATAAAAGTCATCCGCTGTAATATTATCAAATTGTAAAGTTAAATCCTCAATTTTAGAGGAAAGTTTAATAAAGAGTTATTTTTATTTTCCAAGTCTTCCGCTATTTCTATTTATTTTACATATCATTATTTGTTATCATCTTGTTTATGGGAGCATGGTTGCATGTCCCTATAAGCCTAAGGTGGTTACGAAGACATTAAAGTCCGAGTAATCACTGGCGCTGTGGCATTCCCTCGGGTTATAAAAGGGGGTGTTACAGACATCCTCAAAGATGCTCAAATGGAATCATGCAAACTGGCTGCCTTTCCTATGCAACATGGTGCAAAATTATCTGCCAATATAGGAGATCCTTTTGAGCACCCATAGAGCTACAGAAGATTGGTGGGGAGGCTCTTATACCTCACACTAACACGACCAGATATTGCTTACACTGTACATCAGCTTAGTCAGTTCCTGCAAAAACCCCTCAAACCTCATTGGGATGCTGCTGTATATCTACTCAGGTACTTGAAAGGTACATTTCATATGGCTTTATCCTACTCAGCCATATCATCTCTTACTCTTACTGCCTATAGTGATGCTGATTGGGGGAATTGCATTGACACTGGGAGATCTATGTCTGGCTACTGTGTCTTTCTGGGTTCTTCTTTGGTCTCTTGGAAGACAAAGAAACAGAAAGTAGTTTCCAAATCCTCACTGACTTACACATTGATGTCCAACTACCAATCAAACTGCATTGTGACAATAGAGTTGCTCAGTGCTTGGCATTGAATCCAGTATTCCATGAACGAACTAAGCATGTAAGGATTGATGCTCACTTCATAAGGGAGATGGTACAGCAAGGTTTTCTTCAGACTATCCATGTCTCTACAACACTTCAGCTCGCTGATGTTCTCACCAAAGCTTTAGGGGCTCATCAACACAATTTTTTGTGTTCCAAGCTTGGACTTGTCTCTCCCCATGTCCAGCTTGAGGGGGGTATGTAGAGTATAGTCTAATATTCACATATATATACATTACTTACATATGCATTTTATACCAAGATAGCAAGCTGCAAGTAAGAATGTCGGTAGGGGTATTTTAGTCATTTCACGTTCTGTTCTTGAAGCTGTTAAGAGGTTAGTTAGTATTGCTGTAAGAACATAACAAACTCTCTGCTATTCGAGATTGGGAGGTTTTCCAAGTGATCCTCCATTGTTGCTCATGAGTTGAGCTTGATTTTCGTTTCAATTCAATCCAAACTTTTCATTGTTTTGTTTCCAAAATTAGTATAACAAAAATATATGAAAGAACACTTCTTCCTCCCTCGACAAAATTACAAGCGAATGAAATACAAGCAAATTAAAACGAAGTTTTCATCGTCAATAATTAATAAACTAAAAATATCTTTCTTCACATCTTTTAATATTATGATAGATAAATAAATATATATTTTTTATGGGGAAAATTTTTAGGTAGGAGAAAACCTACCAGATAAATAGATAAATATTGATGAAATCTACGTAGGGATACAAAAATTTAGGGTTAAATAAATTGAATGGATTGTGGGTACATTCTAAATTTACCACTTGCATAGTTGCATGTCGTTGAAACAAGAAAATAACTATTTTTTTTTTTTCGAAGCAGGATAAGAGTTAGGGAGGCTCCCGACAAGCCGGGGGTCTTCCTAGAGCGTCCAGACGGACGAGATCAGCTAGTAAACGGTCCGATGAGCAGCTATCCTCGGCAGGGTATCCGTAAGCAAGACGAGCAATCCTGTCTGCCACAGCATTTGATTCCCTGAAGATATGACGAATAGCAACATTAGTGAATTACTTGAGGACGAGAAAATAACTATATTTATACTCCGTGTATTACGTAGTGAATTAAGCTTGTATAACTTTACAATCTTTACCGAAAAATGGTATTCATATTTTCACAGTGAAATGACGTAATATAATTATGACTTGAAATGTTAATAAAATAAGTCAATAATTCTATTTCATTTGTTCAAAATATTTTAGGTGTTGTTTGGTTAAAAAATGGATTAATTATACTGTAATTATTTGACTTTGATTTGTGTGTGTTCAACTGCACACACACAAAAAAAAAATCATAAAACTAGAGATAATTTTATTTAATACTCCGTATTAAATAAGAATAGAGGAAGTTGAACATTAGAAAGTAAATTTTTTTTGTAATAATCTTATACTCCCTCTGTTAATTAAAACATGTCGTTTACTATTCATGCATGTTTTTTCTAGAAAGATAAAAACTATATAAAATATTAATTTTTTTTTAATTTTGTTTTTTATAAATTCAAACTTAATAATAATAAGTATGAAATTGTTTAAAAATATTATTTAAAAAGTTAATATTTTATATAGTTTTTAACATTTAAAAAAACGTGTATGAATAGTAAAACGTCAAATTTTAATTAACGGATGGACGGGCTTTGATGTGGTTGATTTGTGAATAAAGAAGGCATTGAATTGGTGTGGTTGTGTGAAACTCGGTCATCAAGAATGGATATGAATATCACGGATACGACTTTCTATGTTTGGTCGTGCATTGCAAAAGGTTATAACTTTAAAATTAAAAGAGTCGCCCAGTCGGTAGCCTGTAGGGATGGACAAGGACCATGCCCACCACACATTTTCCATTTCCATTTCCATCTTCCGGCCCAAAAAATCTGTTACTCGAATATTTCTTCAAAGATGTAATTTTAATTAGAGTATAATTTTATCAAACAAAGTTTATAGTTTAGATCAGGCACGGAACCAGGATTACATTCTTGGGTATGCTGGATTTGTATATAATTTTATTTTATTTTCCTATCCATCACTATCTCTGTTGAGTTAAAAATTAGAAATTATTTTTTTATCTATATTTAAATTAGTGATAATAGAGTTAATTATTTTTCAAAGATCTTTTTAAGATTTAGGGATTAATTAGCCAATTATTTAAAAAAATGAAGATGAAAAAAAAAAAGAATGAAGAAGAGATAAAAAAAAAAAGAATGAAGACGAAAGAAATAAAGGGAGATGGAAAAAAAAGGGGTTTACTTTTTAGAACGGCTAAAAACACATTTTAGAACATGACGAAAATATCTCTTTGATTATAAAAAATTACCCGCTCCCACCCCACCCACCTCTCTCCCTCTCTCACGCAGCACTCAACCCCCATAGATGAACAACAACATCAACCCTTCATTTTAATGGCCGCATAAGTCAGACAAAAGGAGATCTGTACAAGGTAGGAGTATAGACCTACTCCCAGACCTTCATTTCTCAATCAATGAAATAGATAACAACATTCTCTCTATTCCATCCTCTCGTTCTTGATCGATTCTCAGAGAGTTTGAAGATTTGCTCGAATTGCAACAGATCGACAAAAATAACCACATAATTTCTCCCTCAGGCTGGAATACAAGACCAATCTAAGGAATGTCAATTAATAAAAACTCATAAATGGAACAGAAAACAGATAGGACTTCTAGCGATCGGGTTGATTTGGTCATCATCGTCGAAGGGTTTCGATCGTAACGGTCCGCCGTCGGAGTGAACTAGATCGATAAACACCAGATTTGGGAGGGAGTGGGGTTTAGAAGGGGAATCGGGAGGCTCCGCCGATTGAAGATCGCCACTGAACGAACTGCAGAAGATACAAATTGGCCTTAGGTGGTGGTCGGTGCGACCCAATGACCGTTTGGTCGTTGCGACCAGTAGGGCAGTTGGTCGGTGCGACCATATGGTCATTGCGACCAGTTGATCTAGTGGTCGTTGCGACCATAGTACCTTGCGCTAAACGGAAAAAATACCCTGCGCTAAATAGAAAACGTGAAAAAAAATGAAGAATGAAGATGAAAAAAATAAAAGAATGAAGAAGAGATAAAAAAAAAAAAGAATGAAGACCAAATAAATAAAGGGAGATGGAAATAAATGAAGAATGAAGATGAAAAAGATTCAGCGGCAATTAGAAAGTGGGGCTCGAACCCGCGCTTGCCTTGCAACTCCGTGCATTCCCTACCAGCTATGCCAGCCAAGCACTTTGATTAAACTTACACCTACATAGTAGATATTACTAATAAATTGGGGTGGGCTGCAGCACATACCAGCCCACCCCTAGGTCCGTCTCTGGTTTAGATAGTTTAGTAGTATTACTTTATATAATTATATTGTCATTATTTGTATATGGTTAGTTGTATTTTTAAAGAAAGTAAAATAATAAAATACTTTATTCGTCTCAAAATATAGGTTATTTTGGCATTTTAGCACACTTTTTAAGAAACAAAAAACTCTATAAAATATTATTTACTTTATAAGTTCTTTATTTATAAATTCATACTTATCTATATACATATACATATACTAAAACTAATGCATAATGTGGCGGGTTGTGATTGATGGTATGAAAAAAAATTCTCGCTAAAAAATAAAAAACAAATATCGTCATAATTTATAGAAAGTTACCATAAACCAAAAAATATATATTACTTAAATTATAAATAAAAAATATTTCATAACCATACTTATCAAATTAAAATTATAAATAAAAACTATTTCATATCCACTGCCCATTTTAAACAATTACAATCTTTTAAAAAAGTTAACACACAGACCAATACAAATTATTACTCCCTCCGTTAATTAAAACTTGACGTTTTACTATTCACGCACGCATTTTTAGGTGTTAAAAACTATATAAAATATTAACTTTTTTAATAATTTTTTTAAATAATATCATACTTATTACTATTAAGTATGAATTTATAAAAACAAATTTAAAAAAAAGTTAATATTTTATATAGTTTTTATCGTTCTAAAAAAGCGTGCATGAATAGTAAACGACAAGTTTTAATTAACAGAGGGATTAGTACAATATCTAACCTAGAAATTTTCACTCAAGAAATTATCTATTTTGAAACAAAAACTATTACCAAGTATTTAAACTATCTATTTTGAAACGATGGAGTAAAATATTAGTGAATATAATTTATACAGTACTATTTGTTTTTAAACAATCAACGTCAATTTGGGCCTAAAATTATACAAATCCCATACATTTCAAGTGAAGTTACCACAATCATTAGAAAGTGGGTGATAACAAGATAGTTATCTCTTAATTTATAAAGTGTGTGGTTATATACACCACAAATCCAAATGCTGAAAATACCCGTTCTTAAAAAAAATTAATTAACCCCTTTTAACCAAGGACGTGCATAATTTGGGGTGTATATAGCCAACACGTTTATAAAGAAAGGCGGCAGTTTGGAAAATGTATTTTATTTAATACGGAATATTTTTTAAAGTAAACTTTCGAGTATTCAAACTTATTAATGATCAATAAGAATGGGAATCATATCAGAATCGCAAGTGTTGCAAATACGGCTCTATATGATGGAGAAAGATAAAAAATAGTCACTTTTCTACTCTTACATAAACAAAATTTCACAGGCGAATTCGAAACTGAAAGTGGGTGATAACACAACAGTAAGTTTGAGTGCATTTTATAGCACTATTAGAGACTGACCAATTTACGCCCTGATTTCGTCCGATAAACTCGAAGCTATGGTCTCAAAATTGGAAGGTTGAACTCTGCATCTTTGTGACAATCCACTGTCACAAGATTTCTATGCTCCTGAACTCGTTGCTGTATATAACTTAATCCGCTTTCCCGGTTTTCTTGGCCTCGGGAATCGTGAGGGCGCCGCTCTTGACCAGAGGCTGCAACTCCGGTTTCGCTAGCTCACGTGTGCTAGCATCTGATGATTCCATATAGGCCGAAATCACTTTCGAACTGCAACAGTAGGCAAAAGACATGAGGTGCATTGCAGAAAGATACGGTGAAATGAAGTTTGAAAAAAATATGCAACGATTTAACCGCACCTGTGACCCTTGGCCCATTCTTTGCACTTCTCTTTGAGCGCTGTGTTCCACAAAATGGAAGCAAAAGCAGGGCAGTCCAACACAAGCTTTCTGATGGTTCTGTTGGAATGGAAATTTTCAAGAAGATGTTCCGAATCATCTGATCTTGGCTTAGCTACAAGGGAAGCGATCTGATTATACAAGCTCGTCAGCTTATCAGCCAAGGGTGATAGAAGAATCCCATCGGCACCTCCTGTAGCAACCTGCACATATAGTTTAGCATCCGTCCTCAGTCTTCTAGAAAAAGCTTAAAATGATTGACAGCGAGGCAATGTTTGTTAAGCCCTAGATACTCTTTTGTCTATAGATAGCTTATCGGTTATTTCTGATTTATCAAGTTTGTCATGCCAAACACAACCTAAATGTGAAGAGGTATAAGCAAATAATAACTTTTGATTTGGAAACTCTCAAGAGTCCAGTTACATTTGCAGAATGCAAATAGGCATGACTGAAATGACTCTTGAATGCATGAGTTTACTTGAATAACAGTGGATGGAAAAGGAGGAAGATTGACTTGCATTTTCCGTACCTCATAAAGAACATCTTTGCCAAAATTTGACATTAGCAATTCTTCTGCACTCTCGATGCAGGTGTCAATAAGTTTCTGCATCACAGTACATTAGTAGTTAAGTACTAGGAGTCTATGAGGCATCATATTAATATACACGAAAAATAAATGATGAGGCATCTTACTCTTTGGCAATTTCGGCTTAACAGAAAACCAGCCACCATTAATACAGTATGTGAACAAATAGACGGTATATATAAGCAGAGGAAAACGGTGCAAAATATTTAAAGGGCTCCCTACAAAGAGAGCATCAACAAGTCAGCTAGTCCTAACATTCTGCTACAGTTTTTAGCTTTGTTCAACACCAACCTTCTGCTGTCAGTTTTTACATTTTGATTTTCTATCTACTAATATACAACCGGTGGTGAAACAAAAATTTCATAGCCAGGGAAACATTGACAAACATTCAACTTGTTTGTTCTCCACCAAACAATTAACCTATTTTAACATAGTTCAATCTTTCAAGACCAAGTCATACTGAACCTTGTCTTCCATTCAAAATGGAGCAATTCATTTTTGGAAACTTGGTATTGTCAATAAATTATCGGCTTCAGGTGAATAGAATTCTACAAGTTCATAAGACAAATTTTTATGGGTGTTATGACCCATGGCAAAAAAAAAATCATCCTAAGATGGAATATTGTAATAAAAACATCCAGAAAGTTGGGCAAACCTCATCTAGATTTTAACTTGTTATCAATTGAGCTACTTAAAATATAACTGCTTCAGGGAAAACAAAAGGAAAAGGTTGGTAAACGCTGATGATACAAGCCAAGAAGGTAAACAAACCTCGGCAAGACCACTTTTAACTAGCAGCTCCTGCCTCCGTTTGGAAGGATCCTTTTTCCCACCTTCTACCAAGGAAACACCTTCATTTATTGGAGCATCTCCTTCGGCCTTGGCTTCAAGGTGATCTTCCTCATTAACTCCATCAATAGCTTTTTCTTGATTTTCCCCAACCAGCTGCGATTCTTCTCCATCCTAACAACAATGATAAACAATATCAGATACTGCCTGGCTTCCTTCATTCCCATCCACGCACAACACCAACCCCCCACACACACATATTAAGCAAGCAACAAACCTTGGAGTGGAGAGAAGGCACAAAAGAATTCAGGGGAGCTAAATCATCAGGACTAAAATAGCGGTGACAAAGTGGATGTAGTAGCTGCAAGAATGGACGCCTTGCATTCTGAAATGTCAATTAAAAAAAAATCAGGTCAAAGTGGAAGGAGTAGCTACAACTCTGCAAGAATGGATGTCTTGCCTTCTGAAATGTCAATTAAAAAGGTCAGGTCTGAATTAATCAATCTCATTTTTAGCTTGTGCAAGAAAAATCGATAGATTAACAGCTTCAATGGAAATAATTCAACAAAGATAAGTCAAACTACGATGACATCCCCCAAAAAGGAGATTATTTCTTAAACACTTTCAACATAAAGAACTGCCAACAGCATAATGACTGAAACATGTTCTGACAATCTAGTGTTTACACTTGAAAACAGAGGAAAGCACTAAACACCTTTATTCTTATAACCTACAAAAACAAATAGCAAAAGAATAAAGATAAAAAAGAAGAAAAAATATGCAAAACCTTGTCCAAAACAAGCTCCTTAAGGTTAGATAGAAGCTCCTGGATGACAACCTGAGATCGGAAAATTTTCATCAGGAGTGCTAACCAACTAATAGCTCATCCAAAAGCAGCCAAAAAAAAAAACCTACATCACAGTAAAGAGCATACTAACCTTCGAGAGCAGCTTTGTGTCATCAACTGTTGAGAGAAGGCAGACTAGCACCTGCGACAGTAAATCCAGCAAACAATCTCACAAAACAGTAGAAAAAATAAAAGGGTAGAATACAGTAAATAAGTTACAAATTTTCAATTAGGTTTTGTAAGCTATGTTGTCTTTTTTGGGATATCATGTGGTTTTATTAGATAGATTTGATGTTTATTGCTCTTCAACAGAGTCCAACTTAACAATACAGTTCTCATGCACCAGAAGAAGTCCAGCAACACCATAAGACAAAATCATAATATTAGACAATACGAATTCCTACCATGGCACCGCAAACATTATTGGCCATCTTCACTACATGTCCCTTCATTCCTTTAATAATCTTCTTTCTTTCCTGAAAAAAAAATAAAACCAACAAACTTAATAGCTAATAGCAAATCCTACTCTCCTTTTTGATGCAGCAGCCACCCAAGAACGGGAAACTAACCTTAGCACTCCCATGCTTAATACACAGAATTCCAATTTTTGAACCATCTCTAGTGTGAATCATACGAACAAGGAGAGGACCAGACAGTTGTTGTAAAACATCTGCTGCTGAAGTCTGTCCACAAATAGGAGTTAACAGGAATGAAAGTAAATAAGAGGGCTACTAAAATTGAATTGAAGTGCCAAATGGATAAAATCGAAACTCAACAACGCCAGAGGTAGCAACTGCCTAAGGTGATTTGATCCACGAAGCAAATGGGGAAGAAAAGCAACGAACACATGTAATTTCAAACAGGATGGTACCTTATCAGCAATGCTTAAGTACTCTATCAAAACTTTGTGTATGATAGAGTGGTCAACTATTCCTTTCTCGAGAACTGGCTGAAGCAGAGAAGTCATGTGCCGCACAACTGACGACTTCTGAAGGCCTAGTTTAGGAATAATATCTAATAACCTGAAAATGGAATGAAACAAGAGTAAAATTTAAACCTGGCAACATAACTAGAACTGCCGGAAGGCATCAAATAGTCTAAACCAAGTCTAGAGTCGATATTAGTAATAGTCCTTGGCTATATATCTTCTGAAACATTCTCCCGACTTGTTTGGGGAATGGATGCATACACCTCGACCCCCCAAACCCTGCCTCCATAGGGATATAATGGGTTGCTGTCACAGCAGTATTGTACTAAAGATTAATCTATATTTTGAATCTACTTAGGGTCCGTTTGGTAAAGTTAATAGCTTTTCTTAGCTTATTTTTTTGTTTTGAAGGAGCTAAACCTAAGAATAATCTTTCATGAGCATACAGATGACGGTTTTCGACGGCTACTCATCTCTAGCTTTATTGAAACTTTTCTTTTTATATTCACAAATCACAAATCTATTCTTTCTTTTCTTTCTCATCACCCAATTTTTATAAGCTATCCTATCCACTAGGTTACAAAACATCTTACTAACTTATAAAAAAATTAAAAGTTTAATTTAACATCTATTTTACACACTTATGTGCTATCCCAACAACTTCAGCTACCCTATCAACTTTGTATAACCAAACACAAACTTAAGAACAAGAATCTCTTTGCTTCAACAGAAACTGTACAACAAACCATATTCCTGTTCTGATTCTATACAGTAAAAAATTTACATCAAATCAAATCAAACTCAGTTGCCAATCCCTCCAATCCTAAACACCCTTATCAAATCTGTTACTAGGATTGTGGGAACTAGATGCTCCTTCACCACCTTCTCCCAATTTTAGCTTTAGTGAAAGTGGAAACAAAGATCCTGAACAAATAGACTATTAGACTATAACAAGTTTCTGAAATAACTCCAAAAGCAATAAGGAAAATAATAGGACCTGTTCAGCAACAAAAAGGAGTATTCTTTAGTGTCTTCATCAGGAAGAGAACAAAACTCACCTGCTTTCCTTTATATTTGACAAATCCTTAAACAACTGAAGTTCAGTAGAATATAATTCCATCAACATCTCACGTTTTTGAGCTCCACTGGCCAATTGGTAGGCATTTTCTACCACTGAAAATACGAAAAGAGAAATGGGCATGACTATACAGTTAATAACTGACTAGAGGAACGAAATTACATTTGTACACTTGCTCCATTAGATCAAGAGAGGAGAGGGGTTCTTAGATAGCTTGAGTTTGAAACACTTTGGGTAACCTAGTGCCAAAACTAAATACTCTCCAATCGCCAAAACATGTCATTTAGCTTCTTTCACAAAATTTAAGGAAATCAAGAAATATACTATTATACCCTCATTTATTACACTACTTTTTTCCTTTCTCAAAAACTACAACTATCAATCTACTAATCATTACGAGGGCATTTTCATAAAGTAGAGACCAAAATACCGACAATGGCACGTTTTCTTGAACAAAATTAATACTCTAAAATGACATGTTTTGCCGAACGGATAGAGTGGTGTTCTAAAAATCGTCAACCCCACTGCCTAGGAACTGCCTCACACTTTTTAGTAACTGCTAATAAGAATATAACCAAAGTGATGACCGTATAGATAGATCTCATTTTTTAAAAATACATACCCATTGATCCAACTGTGTGCTTAAGTAGCGAAGCAACCTGCCCACGCAGTGAGGAGATAAAGCCAGCCAGCTGCTTTTTAGAGGCTGCATCAAGAAAATGTAGATTAACTCACAACATATTAACCAAAGAAAAAGTTCCTACAACATGCATCCATCTAATCCCTTTTAAGTTCCCAAATATAATCTTACCATTATCCAACATTTTCTGGACAAGATGCACTGCATACTTGTTTCCAGCAAGACTGAGGAAATGGGGTTGTAGCTCTGCATATACGTTGTTCCTTTCATCCTCAGAACAGTACTTAACACAAGTCTAGCATCAAGCACATAGAGCGGCATTATTTAATTACAAACACGATGGCCAAAAAATTAAAAAAAAAATGCTCAGCTTGAAGCAAAAGAAGCATAAAGTACCTGCAGCACACGAGATGACACATGAGAGGCTGCAATTTCATGACTTTTTCCCTTCATTTTCTGTAGAGCTTCAGTTATGAACCTATCAACATGTAGGCAGAAATGATTATTACCAATGTGATACATATATATCATACTTGTTTTAGGTTTGTGCACAAGTTTTAAGAACGATATCAATTCACTTACATTTTTCTTATTATTACAAATATCTCATCACACTATTAAATGCCCAACCCCTTTTAAAGCCAATTAATAAACAATTTGAGAAAAATGTAGTCAACAAAAACAAGTTTCAATAAAAAGCTCGTAACTCAATGCTAATTATTTGTCTAAAACACCTAAAACAACAAATAAACGATCAAATTTAAAAACATAAAACGACACTTAAAGTTGATCCGAGGAAGTATAAAATATAGAAGAAAAATATTTCTTGTTAATAACATACTTGGATCTTTCTATTTTGTCAATGTTTCTACGCCTCATTTTCTCCCATAGCAAGGCAAGTTCCTGCATTTGAAAAATATTAGATGGTATGTTTAGGCAGTTACAATAAGATGCCTAATTAGCATTGATATGAACAACTACTTCTCATCCCTTAAGAACATATAACAACATGAAAGAATCGACAATAATTATAATGAGAATCGAGAAATCAAATCTCATACCCAAGCATTCCAAATTCTCAGATAACGCAAGTTACAATTTGAATCCAACAATAAAAAATAAAAACTCAGCCCAACAATTATAAATCGCAGAATTTAACTTCAAACTAGTTTCCATTTACCATACAAAGTTTCCACCATGAAAGTATACGACTAAAAATTGATATTCATACTCATACATTAAGTCAGCAATGACAAACACTAGAAATGATCAGAAAGTTAGAAGTGCAGGCATATTTTTCATTCACAATTACACAAAAAACAATGTAGTTAAGGTCACTTTGTACTCTCTCCATAGCACGGGATAGAGGTAACCATACCTCTAAAACCCTTTTTGACAAAAATAAATAAAACCGCATATTGCAAAGGAAATTTTAATTAATCGTCGGTTTATACTTTGTTAGCTATTCAACACCCTAACTCGGTTCGCCATTAGAAAAACCTTAAGAAAAAGTATGAAATGTCCAAACAATTCCCATTGAAATCACCACCTCTAGCCAACCAAACGAACTCTCTCCAGCTCCTCAACATTCTCAAATCTAACCCTTGAATAAACACCCCCCCCCCCGTCAAAATACCAATACCTTTGGGATTCCATTTCATGAGTATCCGAAAAACACAACCAAAGATTAGGTACTTAGATGGACTACTTCATCCCAAACCCAATTAAAAGCAATTTTCTTAAATTAATGGTTCTGCACATGTCACCAGAGACTGCCTAACAGCAGAGTTGAATCGAATGTACGTACAGCGCATGTCAATTTGGAACTCAGATGAAACCTAACTGAATTCAACAAGCGAAGAACACATAGAGGGAAAACGAAAGTGCTCACTTGTTCGAGATCGAAATGCCGCTTCCTCCTCTTCTTCCTAGCGTCCGTTACTTCCTGGGAAAAAAAATCAAAAATAAAAACACGAGACGAAAATACAAACGAAAAAAAACTCAGTAGAACCAAAACAAAATTCCGAAGCAACAAACAAAAACCTTAGCTCGTTGGCGGCGTTCTCGATTGGACAAGGGAGCGCCGTCGCTCCCATGGGATTGACTGCTCGTAACAATATTCGGAACCTTGCCTTTGCTGGGAGGAGCATTTCGCAAGGGTTTGGAAGCCAAAGGCTTGGGCTTCTTCTTGGCGGTTTCTGCGTCGCCAGGAACTCGCTTCCGCTTAATAGACTTGTCGCCTTTCCGGTCAGATTTCGCCGGCGCCAACGCCGTGGCTCCGGATTTCGACCGTTTACGACGATCGGTAGGGCTCATAGCTCTCTCAATCTCTCTTATCTCCCTCTCCGGCGGCTTGGTGGTTTAACGAGGGTTTTGGCTTTGGAAGAGCTTCAGCTTGTCTACTGCGCTTTCTTTTCATGCCTATCAATTCGGGTTAAGCCAGTTTGGGGAATGGGCCGGGCGTATTTTGACCCGGGTCGTTATTTAGGCTTCTTTCTTGAGAGCATCTTCCCGCGGGCCATAAAGACTAGGGAAATAGCCTACTAAAAGAGAATATTCTATAAAATATTCTTTTTTGACCTATTGTGCCGTTTGGTTGTTTCCACGGTATGCCAATTTTAACATGCTAATTTTCTATAAATACTCGTACAATTTAGAACATTCACATCTCATTTCCGTCACTCGTTTCTATCGTTATCATTTCGATTTGAAGAGAGTAATGCAGATCTATCAGAATATTAAATGTGACCATGATTCAATAGTTGGTTGTTGCATTTTATATTTGTTTTTTCTTCTTTAGTACTTTAAGCAACTTAATATTTATTTTTTTATTATAATTTTGATGAATCTATAATAAAAAAGATTAATGTCATTTTCTAAAAATATTATTTATGCAATTATAATTCAAATATGTCAAATATTATAGTCATATCGAAGAACTCTTGAATATCTTAACAATACTACAAATTTTATTTTTAATTGAAAATCATAACTATATAATATATAGATTTATAATTGTATTTTTGTAAATTTACATAAATATTAAACACTTAAAAATAAATCAATAAATAAATAAATAGGATTTGGCCTTCCAAAAGTGAAATACAAAAAGGCTAAAATTTGGCCAAAACCCATTTTTGGCCTAAGGTGGGAGCAAAATTTGGCCAAAACCCATTTTTTGGCTTACCATGGGAGATGCCCTTAGTGGATAATTTGACAGGGGATTAGCGGATTTAGTTGTTTCAACTAGTATCGTGGATTTGTGATTGACATTTGAAGGTTCTTAGAGCAACCACAATGGAGGTTCTTTAATCCCAATTTAATAAATCTAATATTTTTTTATTTGACATTATACAAAATGAGATTAAAAACAATTTGACATGTTCTTTAGAGCATCCGCATCCCTCGAACCCTCTTGGGTTCCTTAACTCCACTTTTTATCTTTCTCTCTCTTCTTTATCATTTTAACAACCCATTATACTTTTCCACTTACATTTTTTTTATTAATTTGCCAACATCATATAATATAATACGTAGTATAATATAATAATATTTACAATGTATACTAATAATATTTATATAATAAATTTATTTATTATTTTATGTGTGTAATAAATTAAATAATTATACATATGCTATAAATGTGTATAATTTTAATAAAGAAATAAAATTATATAATATTTTTTAATAATTTAACCCTAAATATATTGAGTTTATATGCTAATGATAGATTAAAAAAATTATGAATGAAAAAAATATTATTATGATTTTTTTTTTTTAATTTTGAAGCCCGGAATTGGGCTAAAAATGAATGAAATGTTTTAATGTATTATTTTGAAGCCCGAAATTGGGCATCAGATTATTCAAATGGGGTATGTAATTTCCCATAAAATAAAGTCTTTGCCTTTTCCCCAATACTTTCCCAGAAAGTTCAGAGCATGGACCCCACAAACCTTGAAATTCACCCGTTTTAAGGGTTCCTTGAGAGTGAACCTGTCCCATCGTTTTTTACCTCTATATTTTGCAGATGTAATATTATAATAATTGATTTCTTAATTTTGCACTTTAAAGGGTTCCTTGAGAGTGAACCTGTCCCATCGTTTTTTACCTCTATATTTTGCAGATGTAATATTATAATAATTGATTTCTTAATTTTGCACTTTAAACACCCCGATGCCCATGCTCTTAGTTCCTTACTAAGGAACTCTTAAATGTCGGTCAAAAAGTCGAAATTGGGACCACAACCTACAAAATTGGGGACCACATCTAAAGAATTGGGAAGGGAATTGGGAAAAGGAAGGAGTGACACGTGGCATATGTGGGATTTAATTGAGGTGGGTCATTACAACTATATCTTAATTTTAGGCTAATTTCATACATAATTTTTTTTTCAATTTTTTAATACTTTATAAATTCATAAAAAAAAATCTATCAATAGACACCAATATTGTATATGTTAATGAAGAAAAAAAATCAATAATTAATATATAATATGTGTACATTTTGGTTTAAATAACAAAAAAAAATGTAATATATAGTAGATAATTAAATTCACATATACAAGTATTTATATTATGTAATATAAATATTATTATAATAATATATTATTATAATTTTGGTAAATGAATAAAAAAAGAAGTTAAAAGAAGAGATAAAAGATAAAATGGGAGTTAAGAAACTCTCGTGAGTTCCATGGATGTTGTGGAAATGTATAATGAGTTGTTTAAAGAAGGGTGGAGAAAGAGAAAGATAAAAAGTGGAGTTAAGAAACCCTAATGGGTTCGAGGAATATGGATGCTCTTAGGAGTCTATAATTTGAGGCGTCCGCAACTTTTACCCCATGTCCTTCTATGTTGTTTGGGTAGTCTGTCAACCTGTTTCTCTTTCTTTTTGGTGTGATTGTTTGATCTACGTGACTTTCATATTATTTCCTTTGACGTCTTCAGTTTTGTCATTTACTTCTGTTATACATAATGGTTAATCTATTTATTTTACCGGTTTGTCCGATCTCTCGGTTTATCTAAGTGTGCCGAGATAATCGAATTCCTTTATTGATAATAAGAAAAAAGCAAACGAGACCAATAGAAAAGGGGGTGACAATGCCCGTTATATGTACCTTATACAATCACACAAACAAGGATGTTGAACACATTTTCATAAGTTGTCACCTCTCACTTTGTATGATTGAAAAGATCGTTATCAAAATCGGACAAATAATACAATGTGTCAGCCAAACAAATAAGAATATAAAATAACTTACAAAACAAAATCTTCGCCAAGGTTGACGAATCTCATAAAGTCATTTGAGCCAATACTTGTTGGGGACTATGAACCCTTAAGAACAAAATTGTCTTACATATACAAACAACAAGTAACAAGAAATATATCTGAGACAGTAGTTGCAACAGCTAAAAGACTAAAAATCCTTGTTTTGGGAGATACTCAAAACATATGAGGTATAACAAAAACCCATTCTTAGACAAAGGATATGGAATTGTTGACTTTGTCAATCAAGACCACATGGGGACGGTCAATGCTTGCGATGCCACTTTTTGTGGATCACTCAAGGCTCACAATGGCCAATACATTGGGTTTCACCGATAGAGGTTGAGGGTGATAGTCTCATGGTCATCAACTTGTTCGATTCAATGGAGCTTCAAAATGCTCATGGAAACTGAGATTTTCATCAATATTTCGAGCGGCTTACACCTACATCTTCTACGAAATCAACAAGGTAATGGATATCTCTGACATGTGATGGGATAAGGAGCTCATCTTCCTTCACAGTAAGAAGCTAGCTAGAGGAAAGAAGACCGACATAATGACATATCCAAGTATCTAACTAGACTATCTATGTCAAAGAGTATCATACACTATGAAAGTATCACACACTACTTTTAAGACAAAAAAAAAATTATTTCCTTTTGTAGATCCCTTGGATTTTTGGTGTAGAGTGGTTGTTTATAACAAAAGTGATTTGTGTGATTGCTACCATATACCAATATATCATATTTCAAATGTCACCCCTCTTACCAGTTGAACCATATTGAGATTATTAGTTCATCATTGCACCATCATAATTTCTCTCATTATTAGCTCATCATTAGCTGTCATTTTACTTGTCTTTTTCCGGGTGGTTACCACCTTGTTTTCAGGACATTTTTGTCCTTATGTTAGTAGCCAATAAGGGATGGTCAAGTGTCCCATTGTAAGGACTATTTAAGCTGCATTTTCCTTCATGAATGAGCAAGAGAGAGAGCATGTTTATGCTGCAGCATTGCTGCCAGCAACCCTAGTGTGCCATCGCCTCTTTTCCATACCCATCCTTCTTTTAATTGTCCACAGTTTTTGTCACTGTTTTTCAGGTGAATCTGGTGGTATTGTGGCTAGATTTGAGATCAAAGGATCTCCTTTACATGGTATCAGAGCAGCAGGCTCGATCATTGTGCTCGCATTGACGTCTTTGGAACCAGGATGAGTAACGAGACAGTGTCCACAACAGATCCCCAAGGTAATTTCAGTGATCCCTTATTTCTAGCTAACTCAGACCATCCTGGGTCTCAACTTGTGACTACCGTGTTAGATGGGATCAATTTTTTGCCATGGATGAGGGGAGTGACTATGGCTCTAGGGGCTAAAAACAAATTAGGATTCATAGATGGATCTTGTGTCAAACCAGCAACTGTGGGCTCTTCTGAGGCTCAAAAATGGATGAGGGCCGACTATATGGTTAGGTGTTGGCTTTTGAACTCTATGAAAACTACTATTAAGGAGAGTTTCATATATGTTGAATCGGCTAAACAGCTATGGGATGAGATAGCTGAGAGGTATGGACAGGCTAATGGTCCTCTCATTTATCAGCTTAGGAAGAAACTGACCATGATTGCTCAAGAGGGCTTATCTGTAGCAGATTATTTTAACAAGTTAAAGGTGATTTGGGACCAGCTTCAAGTGCTGGAACCAATCCCTGTATGTACTTGTGGTGGAATTACTGGCTGCAGGTGTGATCTGCAAAAGAAGATGGTTGCTATTGAAATGAGAAACAGGCTTATGCAGTTCTTGATGGGTTTAATTGATTACTATGAGCCAGTTAGAAATCAGATTCTGTCTACAGATCCTATGCCTAACCTCAACAGGGCTTACTATCTTGTGTCTCAAGTTGAGTCTCAGAGAGGAGGGAACAACACCAATAGCACTCAAGACTCGAGTGCACTGAGTGTGAACAAGTAGGGAAGCAGGACTTTCTCCAAGCCTCAACAACCACAAGGAAGTGGAACCTTTGAGAGGAAGGACTTCAGAAAAGATGGTTATGAGAGAGGAGATAAGTCTGACAAAGAAAACAGGAGATGCAACTTCTGCAACATGAAAGGACATATCATGGCTCAGTGTTGGAAGCTGCATGGGTATCCGGAATGGCATCAAGGAAGCAAAGATGGAGGCAGGAGCTCGGCTAATAATGCAGGAACACATGAGCAAGACAATCCTCTTGAAGAGGATAGGTCATAGAAGGGAAGCACAGATGTAGTTTTTGACAAAACCCTTGTTAATGCTGTTTGCCAAGAAGTTTGCAGGATGATGAAAGGGAAGAATGTTGCAGACAATGGTTCCTCGGTGAACTTTGCAGGTATAAGTTGTTTTGCAACTATAAATTCAGTATCTAAGAAAGAAAATGAGATGGAATGGATCATAGACACTGGAGCCAGTGATCACATGGTCAACAACGAATCTCTTCTTTATGATAAGAAGAAGCTTTCACATCCTTTCTATGTTGGCCTACCTGATGGCCACATCATACATGTTACTGAATCAGGAAGAGTGTTGTTGTCCAAGGACATTACTCTTCAAAATGTCCTTTATGTGCCAGGATTCAAGCATAATTTGTTATCTGTTGGGAAACTGGTTGATAGATCAGATTTTAAGGTAGTTTTTGACAGAGATGGTTGTGTGTTACATGGCCCTGGATGTGAGAAGATTTTGCTTACATGATACAGAAGGGGTGGTCTATACAGAGTCTTGCAGGGAAGTGAAGATGGTGATCAGAATAAGGAAGCTGTCAACAGCATTGGGCATAACCCATATGTTTTTGCTTCAGCTAGAATAGATTTTGATATTCAGCATGCCAGACTTGGGCACTCTTCTGTTTCAAAACTAAAGCACTTAGATTGTATGAATGGATATGATATGGATGATACATTTTGTGATACTTGCAGTTTAGCCAAGCATCACAAGTTACCTTTTCAGTTAAGCAAGTCTATTGCAAATGGAATTTTTGACTTAATACATGTTGATCTCTGGGGTCCTTATGGGACCATTGGCATTTCAGGTGCTAGATATTTCTTGACTATTGTGGATGACCACAGCAGAGCCACTTGGACATTCTTGCTAAAGGATAAGCTAGAAGTGTTCAAGTGTGTTAAAAATTTTGTGATGTATGCAGATGCTCAGTTTCAGAAAAGAGTCAAATATGTTAGAAGTGATAATGGGACAGAAATAGTTCAGAAGGATTACTTGGAATTTTTTGATTCAAAGGGAATTGTTCACCAGAAAAGTGCTCCCTACACTCCTCAACAAAATGGGAGGGTGGAGAGGAAGCACATGCACTTAATAGAGACAGCCAGATCCCTAAGGATCCATGCAAATTTGCCTACCAGGTTCTGGAGTGAATGTGTGTTGTCTGCCACTCATATCATAAATAAATTGCCCACAACAGTGTTGAATTGGAAATCACCTTATGAGGTACTGTTTGGAAAGAAGCCAGATTATGAGGAATTGAGAGTGATTGGATGCTTATGTTTTGCTCCTGTAAGTCACTCAATCAGGGACAAATTTGCTCCAAAAGGAAGAAGGTGTGTGCTCCTTGGGTATCCTCATGCCCAAAAGGCATACAAACTGTATGACTTAGAGTCAAAACAGACCATTGTTAGCAGAGATGTGGTTTTCCATGAAAGTATTTTTCCCTTTCAAGAAAACCAGGAAGGAAAGATCAAGAGCATTGCTACTCAAGATCTTCCTTTAGTTAATCCTGCTGCTGATTATGAAGAAATGTTTCAACCCATTGTGAATGGGTCAAGTGAATCAGTGCCAATTCCAGCTGCTAGTGCCAGTGATCAGTCTCAGAGGGAGTCAAGATCATCACCATGGAGGGCTATTCCTGCTGCAGAAGGACAAGGAGAGAACTCTCCTAACCTGGTTGATTTTCCACCTCTAAGGAGAACAACTAGGACATATAACAGGCCAAACAGGTTTAATGAGTATGTTTGCAATGTTACTACTAGCATGGATTCTCAAATTTTCCTGGCAAAAGTGCTTGGAAATTTGGAGGATTATACTCAAGAGTTTGTGAACTCTTTTTGTAATATGGTGAGTGTGGTTGAACCCACTACGTACCTTCAAGGATGTTGTGAAGAGCACCCTGTGGCAGGAAGCTATGAACAAAGAGCTTCTTGCCCTAGAACAGAACAAGACATGGAGTGTCTGAGTTGCCTGCAGGGCATAAACCAGTGGGGTGCAGATGGATATACAAGGTGAAGTATAGAGCAGATGGCTCAGTAGAAAGGTACAAAGCAAGACTAGTGGCAAAGGGCTTCACACAGATAGAGGGAAAGGACTACAAACACACATTCTCACCTGTTGCTAAGCTGGCAACAGTGAGACTTGTATTCTCTTTAGCTGCTAAAAGAGACTGGAAGGTGCATCAACTAGACATCAATAATGCATTTCTTCATGGAACTCTTGAAGAAGAGGTGTATATGTGTCCACCTGAGGGATATGCTGCAAAGCCTGGACAATATTGTAAATTACAGGGAGCTTTATATGGGCTCAAGCAAGCTTCAAGGCAGTGGAATATGGAGTTAACTCAGTTCATGGTGAATTTTGGCTTTAAGCAATCAAAGAATGATTATTCTTTGTTTATCATGGATGTTCCTAAGGGACAAATCATGGCTCTTGTCTATGTGGATGACTTGATCATCACTGGAGATGATGAAGAGAAAATCAAAGCAGTTAAGAAAGCTCTACACCAGGCCTATACCATAAAGGATCTTGGCTTAGCAAGATTCTTCTTAGGTCTTGAGATCACCAGGTCAATGGAAGGCATTTCCTTGCATCAAAGGAAGTACATATTGGACATTATAGACAATTGTTGGATGTCAGATTGCAAACCAAGTGGGTTTCCTATGCCAAGAGGGCTCAAACTAAGCACTGATGAAGGTGATCCAATTGCAGAACCAGAAAAATATAGAAGACTCATTGGGAGGCTCTTGTTTTTAAATTTGACTAGGCCTGACCTATCATACTCAATTCAGCATCAAAGTCAGTTTATGAGTTGCCCAAGGAAACCTCATATGGATGCTGCTATGCATGTCATCAGATATTTAGCAGGGACTGTGAACATTGGTCTGTTGCTAAAAAGGGATGAAGATTATGGCTTGACTGGATATTGTGATGCAGATTGGGCAAGTTGTGCCTATAGTGCACGTTCTCTTACAGGCTATTGTGTGTTCTTTGGGCAATCCTTGGTGTCATGGAAAACAAAGAAGCAGCAAACCGTCTCTAAGTCTTCAGCAGAGTCTGAATACAGGAGTATGTCCAAGACATCAAGTGAGTTAGTCTGGTTGTTTGGAATTTTGGAGGAGATGAGTGTGTCTTGTCCCTTGCCAATTCCTCTTTACAGTGACAGTAAGGCTGCTATATACATTGCTGCCAATCCAGTTTTCCATGAAAGAACAAAGAACATTAAGGTTGATTGTCATTTTATTAGAGAGAAAGTGTTGGAAGGCTTCATCAAAACCTCTCATGTGAGGACAGACCTTCAAATTGCTGATATTATGACCAAGGCACTTGGTAAAGATCAAAGCAGATTTTTTCATACCAAGTTGGGACTTGTGAATTCTCTCCCAAGTCCAACTTGAGGAGGGGGTATTGAGATTATTAGTTCATCATTGCACCATCATAATTTCTCTCATTATTAGCTCATTATTAGCTCATCATTAGCTGTCATTTTACTTGTCTTTTTCCGGGTGGTTACCACCTTGTTTTCAGGATATTTGTGTCCTTATGTTAGTAGCCAATAAGGGATGGTCAAGTGTCTCATTGTAAGAACTATTTAAGCTGCATTTTCCTTCATGAATGAGCAAGAGAGAGAGCATGTTTATGCTGCAGCATTGCTGCCAGCAACCCTAGTGTGCCATCACCTCTTTTCCACACTCATCGATCCTTCTTTCAATTGTCCACAGTTTTTGTCACTGTTTTTCAGGTGAATCTGGTGTTGCTGTGGCTAGATTTGAGATCAAAGGATCTCCTTTACAAACCAAGCCTATACAGATGTATACTATTATTTGTCTTGAATATTGGATGACTGTCAGCCTATGGGAAACCAAACTATGTTCCAAACAAGAAAATCTCCTTTTGATCTGAAATTTAATTTGGACTTATAAACTAATTTCAGTTATTGAAATTGCAGAGAAATTATTATCCAAAGATAACATTAAGGAAATTATGGCAGTACATTGAATCCAAAATAGCCAAGGAGTTTAGGGTACCTATGAACAATAAGGACCACATAAAACACCACATCAAAATACCAAAAAATATAACACCTAACAACAAGCAATTGGGGATTACAAAAAAAGACCAAAACTTATGAAGTTGGAAAAAAGATCACAAAAAGAGCCTCTTTCTCTTTTTTATGTCAACGAATCACATACATCATGTTTTTCTCCAAAGTTGTTATGAAATTTGTTTTTCTCCAAAGTTTTTTTTTTGGTAAGGAAAAAATGAGAGTTAGGCTCTTGGGACGACTCAAAACAAAACGAGCTACAAATTAGTGAGCCGGAGAGTAGCCCTTCTCCCACGGTCCTTTTCAAATTAAAAAAGTGGCATGCCCCAGACGAACTAGAAAAGAAATGCAAACCAAAAGAGATAGAAAAGGTGAAATTAGCAAGGGGGTCAGCACGCGTTCCAAGATCCTTTTTCTAAAGACATGTCGGAGTTCATTTAATTTTCAACTTCAAGTAATTAATTCAAGTACAATACTATAAGTCTATAAGCTTGAGATGATCCATCATTGATGAATGAACCATATATAAAAACACTTCTTTTTTAATAATACAATCAAACGCTAACACCCACAAATCACAATTTGTTTTCCCACATAGACTTATTCCACTAAAAATATAATCACTATATAGTATACATTTCCAATTAAAAGTAACCACCAAATTAGGGCATTGCCTTGATGGCTCCCCATCAATTGAACCACACTCAATTGGGTATCTCCACAGGATACCTATGAATGCAGTCCAACCATGGGCTCTTTGGCGAAGCCTTAACGTTCCTCAACGCCCGCCACACCATGCTGTTGCACTTAAACCCGCTTCCGAACGCGATCTGCCAAACCCGATCCCCCTTCCTCATCCTCCCCTTGGCCTCGATGTAGGCCAGCTCGTACCACAAAGAGCTAGAAGACGTGTTCCCGAACCTATGGAGCGTCATCCTCGACGCCTCCACATCCTCCGGTGACAACTCCAAGTTCTTCTCGAGCTCATCTATCAGAGCCCTCCCGCCCGGGTGGATGCAGAAATGCTCGAAGGCGAGCCTCAAGTCCGGCCTATACGGCATAATCTTGAAATTGAGAAGCTTACGACAGACAAAGTTTGCGAAGAACAAGAGCCGCTCGCTGATTGGGAGCGCCGAGGAGCTTAGGGTTACGATGTTGGCCTTTAGGGCTTCGGTCGCTACGGCCATGAGGCTCTTGGAGAGGTACACTCCGGTCTTGCCGGTCTCGT
This sequence comes from Persicaria tinctoria, assembly GCA_037127255.1. Taxonomy (NCBI): domain Eukaryota; kingdom Viridiplantae; phylum Streptophyta; class Magnoliopsida; order Caryophyllales; family Polygonaceae; genus Persicaria; species Persicaria tinctoria. The sequence continues at coordinate 13,341,830 of JBANSL010000008.1, forward strand.
CTTGCTGATGATGGATGCACTTGTAGGCCTTGTCGTCGGCCCCACGGTGGGTCCGGACCAAGTGCGCCAGCTTGTATTTGGCGCGGGCTCGGTCGGAGGTGCGGTTCGATAGGAGGACTGCGGCCCCGCCCACACGGAATATGCAGTTGGGGATAAGCATGGACTTGCGGTTGCCGGAGTACCGGTTGAGAGTCATGTTCTCTGTGCTCACCACCACGGCGTAGGTGTTTCGGTGCACCTGCACGACATCAACAATATAAATTAATGTTTGAAATTAATTAAGTTGAATTGAAATAGCAAAAAATAATGTTTGATGCTTTGTCAAGGTTTACAAACATCAAATGTTGGTTGATCGATATATACCGTCTATCTATATATCTATATAAACTCTTAAAACGAAAAAATTCATTATGAAATGACTTTCTCATATTTAATTTAGGAATTTTGACAAGTTGCATTTTTTTTTTAAATCTTCTTTTTCATGTCATTTTTTTATTTTTCCTCTCGGATCACATTATGACCAATTGATCTAATTAATTGCACTTATTTTTCATAACTAATAAATATACTAAAATAAATAAATAAATAAATTGTATAACAAACGAACCTAAAATATTAATTAAAAACTTTACAAGATTCAAGTTATTGGTGAATAGAAAAAAAAATTATGGTTTTGTTAAAAAAATAAAAAATTTGAGATAATATTTTTTAGAAGAAATAATTAAAAAAAAATTCCTATAACACAAACATAATGATTGCAAAAACTTTAAAAAATTAATTATTAGTATTAACCATATGATAAATAAAATATCAATAGTAAATGCTATAATTAATTTTGAGATAATATTTTTTATTCAGTTTTATTACAATATCGATGAGTTTATACCTTCATGTTTTAATAATAACCAAATAAACTCCACTTTTTAACGAATAAACTCTTTTACATATGGAGTTTATATTATTTCATAGTCTTTCAACCTTTATTTCAAATTATTTTTAAATTTCAACTTGTTTATAATTTTAGTCGCTTTCTCTACTGTGCAGGAGCATAGTTGAAGTATATAGTTTTTAAACTAATAGAATGAAGGATTAAAATATTAAGTTGTGTAAATGAAGGATTAAAATATTAAGTTGTGTATGGGGTTTGTTATAATTGGCCTTTTTTTTTTATTAAAATGGGTGTTTAAAAAAAGCTATTAGTGATATCCTTTTTTGAGTGTTTTTAGTTTATTTGATTTAAAATTATCATAATACTCCTAATAATAACAAAATAAATTTTTTTTTTACAAATGAACTATTTTATGCCTCATACGGAGTTTATATTATTTCATAATCTTTCAACCATTATTTTACACCTTCTTTTTAATTTCAACTTGTTTATAATTTTAGTCACTCCTACTCTCTCACTCCATCCGTAATTCCGTATAGTTAATAATTAAAAAAAAATAAATTACGGTTACCCGGAGCAAATCCCTGGCAAGGTCGACGGCGATAACCCCGGCGGAGCAACCCATCCCACCAAGGTTATAGCTCCTTATACTCCCCCTCATCTTATACTTATTCACTATCATCGCCGACAGCGACGGCGTCGGATTAAACACCGAGCAGTTGACCACCAGCACCCCCACATCCCTGCTGGGGTCCACCCCTGTGGCGGCGAACAGATTATCCAGCGCCCCGAACAGCACCTCCTCCGCCTCGGCCCTGGCTGCAGCCATCGAAGGCCGCGGGGGCATGAAGTGCAGCGCCTCCGGCAGCACCGTCTCCTCCCCCAGCCCGGACCTCCTCAGGATCCGCTCCTGGAACTCGATGGCCGGCTCCTCGAAGTCTCCGGTCAACACCACGTGGGCCATGAAGTCCGCGGACCGGACCTGGAGGTGGGCGGGCGGCCGGTAGCAGGAGAAGTCGACGAGGTAAACGGGTTTGGGCCGGGTCAGGTAAAAGGAGAGGGATCCCAGCACAAGGAGCGCCGAGAGCTGGGCGTAAACGGCGTCGTATTGGAGATGGGGCTGAGCTAATAATTGGGAGATGATGAATGATAGTAGAGGGATTAAGGAGAGGGATAGGAAATGGCTTATCAGGTAGTGATAGCCGAGCTTTAACAAGGGTGGTGGCCACCGGCGTCGGTGGATAGGGCCGGCGGCGTCGGCCGGGATGGCGCCGTTGGCCGGAGTGGCTGGAATGGGTTTCATTGTTTTTAATTTGGCTAGGAATTAATTGTGAAGTGGATTCATTTGCATGGGAGTATATATATATATATATATAATGGAGTGAGTTATTTATATACTATTTATTATATAGCCTATTAGGGGCATATCAAATTATCAATCCGGTGTAAATCTTGTTTAGAGAGCTTATGATACAAGCTATATATCTTGCAGCCTATAAATCTTGTTTGGTTGCAGCCACCGTCTCGGGATCTTGTTAATGCTATCATAATGATGTATAGAGTTGTCCCTAAGAAATCGAGATTATCATGACGGATGCTCGAATGCTACTTCATGACTTCCACCCACGACTCTCCCGTGTCTCATCCTGAGCTCTAGATCTCGTCCAAAAGGAAGTTCTTTAGTGGTGAGTCAGCAGAGCTGGTCTTGCAGTTGAAAACAAGTTCAAATTTCGGGAATTGAGTTCGGAGTTATTTTTAATTTTAAGCCTTCTGTTAAACTAAAAAAGTAACTAATTAAATTATGTTTCAATACTTTTTTCAGTAGCAATATATCCCTGATAATGTACAAGTTTAGGTTATTACGAAACTTCCACAATTAGAAAATCAAGCACCGATTTTAAAATGTACGATGAAAATGCCCCACGCCTTAGTTACATTCATTGACAAAGTATCGATCAAATCCTTGGTGTTCGTTTCACTAGTTTTTATCTTTGTTTGAATTTGAAATCGGACATTAATTAGTTTGTAACTTGCTAACTTGTCAATGTTTTTTTTTTTTTTTTTTTTTTTTTTTTTTTATGACGAGGAACCCACGTACCTTCGGTGGTAAACCCAGAACACGTGATCCAGCCAGCAAGAGTCACGTACTAGGTAAACTGGCTTGTGCCGACCGGCTCGATCCAGTGGTAGGGAGCAAGGTAAACCTTGGATTTTCACCAAAGAAAAGAAGCGGAAGCAGGGATCGAACCTGGGATCTCCTTACTCCTCCCCTTGCTCCTTACCACTAGGCCACCCCGACTGGGGCACTTGTCAATGTTATCTTTTTCGTATGGGAGGCAGTGCACGGTTAGGGGTGTTATTCGAGCTGAATGAGCCGAACTTAACATGTTCAAATTTGATTCGTTTGTTAAACGAACTCAAGCTAAGCCTAATTTTTAAACGAACTGTACGTTTATTTTGTTCAAGTTTGACTTGTTTAGTAAATGAACGAGCTCGAGCAGAGTTTTTTTTCAAGATTTAAGTAGTTCTATTTGATTATAATAGGTTAATTAAGTTAAAGAAATTTTATAGAATTCGAGCTATTCAAGTGATGTATAGTATTGTAGTAACTACAGTTTAAATTGGTTTATAAAAATAGATGAATGATTTCATGCAACTTGGCTCAAATTTACACCGTTTTAATTAATTTTTTGTGAATATGATGGAAGCTGTTTTGGTCGAGCCTTTTGACTTAAATATAAGGCCTTTTGACTGTAAAGATTTGATTGTTTTTGAGGGTTGTCGATCCAATCGAATAAATCAGTTTACTTGTTGGGAGTGTTAACCCAAACAACATAACCAAAATCTGGCATTGGCTATCCATCTTACGTGCTCTATAATTAGTAATTAAGTAATTACACTTACCATTAATTACATTACCCATTGGATGAGCTATATATCAACTTTAGAAGTCAACTTTAACCACGCGTTTTTATTTCAATCAAGTTAAGTTAAAGCTTATCTCGCCTCTTGGATTTATTTAGCCGCTATATACGGAGTTTGTACACATTTTCAATATCTTAAACAAGTGGATATATTATTAGTCTATTAATTTGGTTTAGTGTCCATGTGTCTCGTATATGAAAACAGATTAACATGATATTTTCATATTTTATTAATTATTTATTTAAAATATGATAATATACGGCAATCAATTTGAATTACATTTTTTTTTTAAAAAAAATTTGTTTTTTTATCCAAATTTTATTTTTCGGAAATTTCGCCAGGTACCCTCGAGGTATAGCGATTTTCGCGAGGTGTACAGAAGTTTTACCATTTTCGTCGGGTACCCTTGTGGTTTGGGTATATTTCGTGTCGTACCCTCCTTAGGTTAAAATTAACAGATTAGCAGGGTCCGTTAGTTTTAATTAAAAAAAAAAAGAAAAGAAAAAGAAGGCCAAGGATTGAACGAAGAAGACACAAAATACTAAAATAGAGAAGAGAACCCCCGACAGAGAACAACGATACAGAGAGAGGAGAGTCTAGACAGAGGCGACGATGCTGGCCGGAGGTTTAGGCCGCCGACCATGAACAATCATACAGAGGCGGCGTCGAAGAAGGTATGTATTTTAAGTTTTTCGAAAATTAGGGTTTTAAATTTGGGGTTTTTTCGAAAGAAGATATGTACAATCGAATTTTTTAGTTATAGCAGCAACTAAATGCAACTCTATCCTTCTCTTGCATTATTACCTATTGAGCATTTTCAATTTGAATGTTAGGGATTTATTTCACTTTTTAGGGTTAGAGGTAGTACAAAAACCCGGTTTTGTTTTTTTTTAATTGGATGCAATGCAACAACTACTGATCTTATGGTAGATAAATTACTTTTCTTGGGGTTATATTCCTCTCCAAAATTGTGAAGGATGGATGGAATTTGTCATTTTTCCCGTTTCTCTAATGTGAATACAGATTTGAAATCTGCATACAGTAAATCTAAAAAACTGAAAAACAAATGCAAAAACTGAAGTACAGAATACATAAACTGAAAATGTAAATGAATGTAGAAAGTGAAAGAATAAAAATCTAAGTACAGAAAATCTTAAAATCTAAATACATAATGTTTGAAATTCTACATACAGAAAATCTAAAAATCTGAAAAATTTATGCATAAATTGAAAAATCTAAAATCTGAAATACAGAATACTTAAATTGAAAATGTAAATGAATGCAGAAACTGAAAGACTAAAAATCCGAATACAGAAAATCTTAAATCTGAATATATAATATCCGAAAATCTAAATACAGAAACTCTGAAAAATTATTGCATAAACTGAAAATCTGAAAAATTGAAAATCTGAAAAGTGAGGTTTTTACGACATATGAAAAATTGAACCAATGGTTAATTGCTGCCTACTTCTTTGCCCCTTTTTTTTGGGTACATATACTTGCTTTTGAGTTTCATTCAGATTACACTTGTTTATGTTTGACATGTAAACTTGACTCTACTTGCCCCAACTTTTGTGCCTGTCTCTGTTGGCTTGACCTTCTGTGTCTCCCTAATGCTATAGAGTATTTGGAATTGGAAGCTTAGATGCATAATTTTGTGAAGCTTAATTGCGTGATTGAGTTTCAAAGTTATGACAATATGTGTGTTGTTTTTAGCCTATTAGCTCAAACGGGAGAGCATTGTGCTCATGCACAACAAAGACGTGGGTTCGAATCCCACATAGGCTAATTGAATTCTAGAACCAAGATGCATTGTAAAAATAGCTTATATCATTGTAAAACAGCTTATGATAGCAAAAATAGATTATGACATCAAACGAGATGCATTGTAAAATAGCTTGTGTGTAGGCATTCTGAATTCATTTGGTGCTTGTTCCAGTTTCAATGAAATCCTAACCATTAAGAGTACTCAAAATCAAAATAGTGTAATCAGCAGATTTAGATACAAACCAATCAATAATTTTTGTGTTAGCTAGGCAATCATACATGACAGTTCAATGGACCAAACAATAATCAGCATAATTAGATAAAATGTTGTGTACTCATGTCGATCAGCTCTGCTTTAACATTTCAATAGATCAAAACCGAAAGCGAACACCTACCTAACTTATCAAAATTAACAAGTCCAAATCTTCACATTAACCTATGTGGGAATCGAACCCACATCTTGTGCATAAGCACATGCTCTACCGTTTGAGCTAATAGACTTTTTGACAAGGTTCAATTTAAGTCATAATAGAATGGAGATATGATAGTTAGAATATTTGCAAAATTCTCATTCTAAATAAAAATTGCCAGTTTAACAATTTTCAAGTCCAAATCAAAACCCAATTCAAACTAACCAGTTCCTTCCAAAGGAGCTTAAATTCTCATGATCAAATGTGCAGGAGGGAATGCTGAAGCTAAATTCCACCGAAACGACGATCAATCTTACAAAGGAACTGATTTTTATATTATCCAATAAAGAGTAGTATCATCCACATGTATATCATGGCCAATATTAGGCCAAATTCTTATATTATTGCTAAGCATTATGCTCAATTGCCTGCTGGTGTGTTGGATGTCATTGACAATGAGTTTAGATGCTCAATTGCTCGCTGGCATACCACAGCTTCACCTTCATTTCTGGTGTGTTGGATGTCATGGACAATGAGTTTAGATGCTCAATCGCCTGCTGGTGTGTTGGATGTCATTGGCAATAAGCTAATTAGATTGCTTAATCTCTTCCATATAAAGTCAAGCAGAGCCCCAATCAGACAATAAGAATAGAAATTCATAAAAGTGGAGAAATCGGTTTGAATAAACTTAAAACTCCAATTCACAAATGGAACTACAATCCTTAAAGCCCCAATTCAGAATTCAGAACTACAATCCCTAAAGCCCCAATTCAGAACAACAATCCATGAACCCTAAAATCCCAAATCCGATCCCGATTTTGAAACCCTAAATTTTCATATTGGGAGAATTTAACCGACTAAATTCACTAAATTTACTGGGAGGAATAACCTACCTCAACCACGGTACAATCACACTCGCGGTCTCGCGGGTCATCCTGTTGAACGGCCACCGTCTCTCTTCCCTGAGTCCGGTTGCCGTCTTTCTTCCCTGAGTCCGGTTGCCGTCTCTCCTTCCCGAGTCCGACTACCGTTTCTCCTCCATGAATCTGGTTGTCGTCTCTCCTCTTGGGGTCTGATCGTACCTCTCCTCATTTTCTCTGTGTCAATATAGGTTCTCTGTCAAGACTGAGAGGGTGAATTGTGAAAGGAGGAAAGAGCACGCACATCGTCTTTTTCCTTTCTCTTTTAATTTCTTTCTTTTTTATTCTCACAACTAAACAGAAACCGTTATTGGAGACGGAAGAGGGGCACGACGCGAAAATCACCCTAACCTTAGGGGTACCGAGCGAAATAGCCTAAACTATTGTATACCTCGCGAAATACCCCATATCTCAGGGGTACCTCGCGAAATAACCCTTTATTTTTTTAAACAAACTATACTGTAACTCTTGTCAACCTTATTTTCTTTTCATCAATTAAAAAAAAAAAAACTTTTTCAAAGTTTTATTAAAAAAAATAAACAATAATGTTTGGATGAATAAGCTAATTATACATTTTGAAATATCCAATAAGTTAATTAGACTCCAAACAAATTTATTTAGGTGGATAACCCAACACTCAATTAGTAATTAAGATCCATGGTCAACGTTTAAGTATCACCACTTGACCGGTCAAAATTTGACCATTTTTGTTTAGTTTTATTTCATTTTATTTTTATAAATCTTTATAACACTTTTATATGACTTTTTTTTCTTTATTGTGATGTCATTTTTCTAATATATTGGTTTGATGCCACTTTTTTCTAAATAATTGTTTGATGCTACTTTTTTAATCAAATAGTTAGATTTTACTTCTCTAATGTAATCGTTTGATGCCATTTTTTCATCTGGGGATGTTACTTATTAATTCGATTAATTATTTGATGCCACTTATTAATCCAAATACTTGATGCCACTTTTTAATCTGGTTGATAGTGACTAATTTATTGAGGGATTTTGTTCAAATTGACCTTTAAGCATATTTGGTTAGCTAGATAGGCCCATTAAATGTTTTTTTAGTATGCTTAGCCTTCCTAAACGGTCAATGGTTGACCGTTGACCGGTCAACGTTGACCAACCCACTTTGATGCCAATTTTTTTTTTTTTAGTGATTCCATACTGTTTTGATGCCAAAATTTTATGGTGACAATTTTATATAATTGATGGCGTAAGAGCTTAAAACGTGGAATCAAAATATTGTCACCTTATTGTCACTTTTCTAATGAAATGATTGGATGACTCTTTTTTAATGCCACTTTTTTAAAAACATTGATGACATTTTTTTGTGATGTCACATTTTACCGTTTTGATGCCAAAATTTTATTACATTTTATTTTCACTCTGATGCCACTTTTCTAATTAAATTATTGGATGACACTTTTTTTAAACTTTGATGACATTTTTTGTTTACTCTAATGTCACGTTGACCATTGATGCCATTTTGAAAAATTTGTATCACATTAAAGAAAAAAATGTCATCAAAAATACTACTTTGAAAAAATATCATCAAAAATATGGCATCACGGTAAAAAAAATATTATCAAAAAATTGACATAAAAAAAAGTGGCATCAGTCGTTAACAGTAAAAAAAATGGCATCAATGATCAACGTGACATTACTGTAAACAAAAAATGTCATCAAGGTTTAAAAAAAGTGACATTAAAAAAGTGTCATCCAATCATTTCATTAGAAAAGTGGCATCAAAGTGAAAATAAAATATAGTAAAATTTTGGCATCAAAACGGTAAAATATGACATCACTAAAAAAAAAAAAGTTGGCATCAAAATGGGTTGGTCAACGGTCAACCGTTGATCGGTCAATGGTCAAACAGTTGACCATTGACCAACCCACCCTATTGGGAAGGGGGCTAGGGCAAAACTAATTAAATTGATTTAGGGCCTAAGTGCCCAATTGAATATTAAAAAAAGGCCAAGTACCAAAATCACCCTAATTTATTCATGTTTTAATTATAGACTTGCATATTAATTTCATAAAATTTTACATATTTTATAGTTTATTTGATATCATTTAATCATTTATTATTCGGAGTTTGCCCTCTTTATTATAATTAAGGTATTTTGGAAAGGGTGATTTTGGTAGAGGGCCTTTTTTGAATATTTAATTAGTCACCTAGCCCATTAATCAATTTAATTAGGTTTACCCTAGCCCCTTCTCAATTGGGTGGGTTGGTCAATGGTCAACCGTTTGACCATTGACCGGTCAACGTTGACCAACCCATTTTGATGCCAACTTTTTTTTTTTTTTTTTTGATGCCAACTTTTTTTTTTTTTTTTGATGCCAACTTTTTTTTAGTGATGCCATATTTTACCGTTTTGATGCCAAAATTTTACTATATTTTATTTTCACTTTGATGCCACTTTTTTATGTCAATTTTTTGATAATATTTTTTTTTACCGTGATGCCATATTTTTGATGATATTTTTTCAAAGTAGTATTTTTTGATGACATTTTTTTCTTTAATGTGATACAAATTTTTCAAAATGGCATCAATGGTCAACGTGACATTAGAGTAAACAAAAAATGTCATCAAAGTTTAAAAAAATGTGTCATCCAATAATTTAATTAGAAAAGTGGCATCAGAGTGAAAATAAAATGTAATAAAATTTTGGCATCAAAACGGTAAAATATGACATCACAAAAAATGTCATCAATGTTTTAAAAAAGTGGCATAAAAAAAAGTCATCCAATCATTTCATTAGAAAAGTGACAATAAGGTGACAATATTTTGATTCCACGTTTTAAGCTCTTATGCCATCAATTATATAAAATTGTCACCACAAAAATGTTGGCATCAAAACGGTAAAATATGGCATAACTAAAAAAAAAAAAAGTTGGCATCAAAAAAAAAAAAAAAAAAGTTTGCATCAAAATTGGTTGACCGGTCAACGGTTGACCGGTCAACGGTTGACCATTGACCGTTTAAGAGGGCTAAGCAAGCTAAAAAAACAATTAATGGGCTAAACATACTAAAAAAACAATTAATAAGACTATCTAGCTAACCAAATATGCTTAAAGGTCCATTTGAACAAAATCCCTCTTTTGGAAAAACATCGAAAATGTTTTAAGTTATCATAGCCGTGAGCACAATATCAAATTCTAAACATATTTCATGATGAGGAGGATTGGGATAGTGGGCCAAATGGCCCAACAAGATGTTAATTTTATAATCGGACCAAGCTTTCTATGCACAAGGCCCAACATCTTTGGGCTGCATATTAGTCGAGCTCACGTGAGGATTGGGAGTATTATTTTGATTAATATAATTAGTTTAGTTTTTTTTTTTTTGTATTAGATAAGAATTCAAAGTCAGACATGCCTAAACTTCGAAGGTCGATAAGTCGGTAGATGAATAATCGTCGAAACAAATATAAACTACATAGACAATGTAAAATATAGGCAAGAGCACTCTACAAGAGCGAAACTAACACAACTAAGCCAAATGAAATAAGGACATAGACGACAAACGAAGTCAAGCACTATCCTAAAGCAGCATCACAAGTCAGCAGTACATCAGGAGTCACCTTTCAGAAAGTTATTCTCTATATTTCTATATTAATTCAGGACATCGTGTCACCACCCGCAATTTCTTTTCGACTGACCCATTCCGAGATGGTTAACTCAATTCTTCTCTCGTTTCATGATAAAAACTAAAAAATCTCCTCTCATAAAGTTATTCTCTCTATCTCTATATTATAGTGTTGATTTATAAGTTTTTCCTCTTGGTTGTGAATTGTGATCCTTAATTGACTTTAGAGAAAAGTTATTGCTTATCAATAAATAATTACGGAGTACTTGTATTGTATCAACACCCTTTCTTGGACATGCTCATGCTTTCATTAACAATTTTTTTTTTTTGGAAGCAGGTAAAAATTAGAAAAAGCGTCGACGACCCGGCTTCTTTCCTAGCGCGTTCGAACGGACGAGAACACAGAGTTCTGAATCATCTCTTTCATTAACAATTGACCACCGACGCCAACCAGGCAACTACCATAAAACAACCATTAACAAGAAGTTTGATTGATGCATTAATAATGCATTCACATTTTTTGAGAAATTCAATTTATCATTATTGGATTTGCAACCATTTTCAATAATTTTATATCTTTTTGTTTTAATATATATAGCTAGTTGTAGATCAGTTTAGAGTACCATTTGGGATGAAAATTTGTAATTTTGTATCTGTATTCAAATAGCTTTAGAATTACTCCGTATGTGTTTTGAGTTAGATAACTCTCTGTCTCTATCAGCAACGCTGTGTCTCTAAGTGTATTTTATCCTTATTAATTTAATAATTTTAATTTAGAACATTTTTTTTAATAAAAAAAAGATTGTGCGAAAAGAGATATACTAACAAACAAGTGATCGAGAATATATAATTAGACTAGTAATCATTTTTGGGTGCGTCTTGTTCGAGATGTATTCGGCTTCGCTTGGTGTGTCTTGGCGATCTATTGCTTTATAGGGTTCTGATATTCGGAGTCGGAATTGTCTGGAATCGTGGTCGTGTGTACGGAGCGACTCCGTGTACGGAAAGATGTCTTAGAGATTCGTCTTCACTGTCCACGAGGATGTCTGAAGTATCGTTGGCTAATTGTACTATCTCATGATGGTGTTTGACATTGTCCGTTATCTATATTCTCATCCTGTTAGTTTTATATATGTTTTGATTTATCTTTCGTTGTTTGTATTGTCTGATCTTTTACACCATTTTCTATATTTATGTTATATGATTGATGGTTTATCGTTTGTCGACTTATCGACCTCTCGAGCTTTATACTTGTTTGAACTCGAAGTTTAATTAATTAATACAGTAAAAAAAACAAGCGAATAACCAATTTGGGACGTCATTTTCCCATGTGTTGTGGGTTTTTTCTCCCATCTCTTAGGTGGTGAGGACGTCATAGTTGTTCTTTATGTTGTTTGTCTTTTTCATGTTTTCGTTATTCAGAAATCCATTTCCGAGTCTTTCTAGACTTTTTCGTAAATTAATTTGATTGTTGCCAAGTTGGATTTGGTGGATCTCTTTTTTCTATTTTTGTTTTTATATTAAGGGTCTGTTTGGCAATTTATGTACCTTTTTGGAGCATTTGGTTTTAATATTTTATAGTTTTAAATAAGTTAAATACTACATCCGTTCGGAAAAACTTGACACTTTACTATTCATGCACGCTTTTTTAGGAGATAAAAACTATATAAAATATCTAGTTTTTTTAATAATTTTTTTAACAACTTCGTAGTTATTATTAATAAGTACAAACTTGTTAAAAAAAATTTATAAAAAAATGAATATTTTATATAGTTTTTATCGTTGTAAAAAGGCGTGCATGAATAGTAAACGACAAGTTTTGCCGAACGGAGGGAGTATAAGATTTTAGTTTAATTAACTTTTGAAATTGGATTTTTAACTATTACTCACCCCAAACTTTTTAAAATTTTATTCATTTTTTCTAGTCTGATCAGCTAGTTTGTATCGCTACTCGATTCGCTGGGTTACCAAACGCCTTACTAGTTTATAAATAATCTAATTTAACACACTTAATCCATCAACTTCATCTACCCTATCAGTTTCAGCCTTCAGCCACCCCATTAACTTCGTGTTACCAAACCGACCCTAAGTTTTTCTTTTTATTTTAAAGCGGTTAGTCCATCGTATTTCGAACATCTATATCTACATATATAACATTAATTTAGAAGACTTTGCTTACGTGCCAATCTTAGAGGATTTTTAGGAATATTGACCAATTATGTTTTTTTACTTGATTTTTTTATTTCTCCTTTTCTCTTTTTTTTTCCATTAATTTTTTTAATCATCCATTCTCTTTTCATTCTTAATAACATATTGTTATGCCCTAGGGCAATTGAGGTAGAATTTGAGGAAAGGGGATGAGGGTATAGAGTTTAGGCGTGGGAGGGAGAGATATAGAACAAGAGAGAGTAGAGAATGTGATTATTCATTATTTGGATAATCCCCCCAATTACATGAGATATGGTATTTATACCCTAATATTCACTATCCTTACACATATTTATACCCTAATATTAACAAAATATATATATATATATATATATATATATATATATATATATATATATATATATATATATATATATATATATAATCTTAATTTAGATGACTTTGCTTACGTGTCAATCTTAGAGGATTTTTAGGAATATTGACCAATTATGTTTTTTTCCTTAATTTTTTTATTTCTTCTTTTCTCTTTTTTTCCATTAATTTTTTTTAATCCTCCATTCTCTTTTATTCTTATTAACATATTTACTAACATCTATATATAACATTAATTTAGAAGACTTTGCTTACGTGTCAATCTTAGAGGATTTTTAAAAATATTGACCAATTATGTTTTTTTTCCTTGATTTTTTTATTTCTCCTTTTTTTTTTCCATTAATTTTTTGGGGTTTTTTGGTAAGTGGCCATTTTGGGTCCAATTACTAAGACATAGGCCACAAGGGTGGCAATATTAGATAATAGACCATAATTTTCAATTTTGCCCCTGCCTATATAAACCCTTTTAATCTTCTCCTTCCCCGGCCAAACTCAATCTGTATTGGAATGGAGGCTCTTCGGCGTCGATCGCTCGCGCCCACCACTGTCATCGCTCGCCCTTGAGTCGAAGAAGTCTCCTTGTCTCCGGATCTCGAGCTTTCTCCCTGGATCTACTGTCAATGGACTCGAAAGTCCCGATGGCGACCTCCTTACAATCGAGCGACCATGGCGGCGGCAGCAGTTTTGAGAGCAGGTCGTCGGCGGTGACTCCGGTGAGATGAGGGCGGAGCAAGAAGAAGAGATTCTCAATGGAAATCAGCTGGAGAATCGCGGAGATAATCGTTCTCCAATCAGTCAAGCTCAATTCCTAGCCTGGAAGCGTCAGAAGGTTCCTCTCCTTTGCCCTAATTTTCTCTTTCTTGCAATATAAATTGGAAATTGTCGGATTCTGAAACAGAATCGTCTTTTCTCTTATAGCTAGCTGTTCAATTTTGTTTTCGATTGATTGATTCACGAGCACCGCATGTTCATTCCTGCTTCTTCTCTTTCTCGGTTTGATTTCTCTGATTTGTAGATCTAGATTTCATTCCCTGCTTCTTCTCTTTCTCGGTTTTGATAGGGAGTTGGGATTTTATTAGATGAAATTGGGAGAGTGATTGAGAAGTTGAATGTTCGATTCATAGTTCTGTTGGCATTGCAAGCTCATTCAATGACTGTGATATGTATTGGAATTGAACAGGTTCCTATTGCAGCGGCCGTGTACTACGAGGTAATAATGCGATTGAGGATTTTTCTGCTCGTTATCGAGTGTAACGATTCTGATTTGGTTTTGGAATAATGAATATTGCAACTGAGCATTCGAACGATCGATCGAGATTTCAACAATAGAAACTCAATTCAGCTTGAATTGAAGCACTCATTTGAATTTGAATATATACATATCACTAGATATATGTAGGAACATGAAAGGGTTGTATCAAGTGAGGAAGGCATCACTAGTGCTCGTGAGATCAACTGTCTCTTTTATGAATGCATTGTATGAATGAGACAAAATTGCTTGGTGATTATGCTTAATAGAACCATCCATGGGAATTAAAACACAAGAAAGTGCTTGTATTGAGCTCAACTGTCTCGTGGGTTAGTGAACCGGCTTCCAATTTATTTTATTTCGAACCGGTTTAAACCAAAATGGTTGGTTTTCCTAATATAAGTATGGAATAATTTGGAGACAAATGTGGTGACACTGTCATCACCATAAAAACATGGCAATAGACATTGTCACCACTATAAAAACATGGCAATAGACACTGTCACCACTGTAAAAACAATGTCATAGACACTGTCACCACTATAAAAACAGGGTCATAGACACTGTAACTAAAGAAAAACCTAGGACAAGAGAAGCACAAATTAACCCTATAGGGGCTACTGAAAAGCAAAAATACATGTGATGACAGTTCTCCTCTAATATATGAATATGTAAGAGAGTCATAGACGTTGTAATCTAACTCAAAACATAGTCATAGACACTGTAACCAAAGGAAAACCCTAAGACTAGTAAAGTATAAACCCTATAGGGGCTAATGAGATGGCAAAATACATGTGATGACAGTTATTCTCTAATTTCTAATTTCTAGTTTTCTAGATTTTTTTAAAGTAGTGTCACCATAATAAAAAAAAAAAAATGTAACCATTGTTGTTACCACTATAAAAATAAAGTCATAGATACTGTCACCACTATAAAAACATGGTTATAGACACTGTAATCACATGGAAATCATATGATAATGGAAGCACAAACCCTATAGGGGCTAATGAGAAGCCAAAATAAATGTGGTGACAGTTCTTCTCTAATATATGAATGAGTAAGAGGGGCATAAACGATGTAAGCAAAATAAAAACAGTGTCATAGCCCCTGTCACCACTATAAAAACCAAGTCATATACACTGTAATCAAAAGGAAAACCCTATAGACGTTGTAATCAAAATAAAAACAGGGTTATAGACACTGTCACCACTATGAAAAAAGGGTCATAGACACTATAATTAAAGGAAAACCCTAAGACGTCGTAACAAACATAAAAACAGCTTTATAGCTAGACAATGTCATCACTATGAAAAAAGGTTCATAGACACTGTAATCAAAGGAAAACCCTAGGAAATGGGAAGCATAAACCCTATAAGGGTTAATGAGAAGTCAAAATACATGTGATGACAATTCTTCTCTAATTTCTAATTTATAGTTTTCTAGATTTTTTTTAAAATAGTGTCACCACAATTAAAAATAAAATAAAAATGTAACTACTTTTGTCACCATAATAAAAATAAAGTCATAGATACTGTCACCACTATAAAAACATGATCATAGACACTATAATCAAAGAGAAATCATATGATAAGGGAAGCACAACCCCTATAGGGCTTAATGAGAAGCCAAAATAAATGTGGTGACAATTCTCCTCTAATATATGAACGGGTAAGAGGGTCGTAGACACTGTAATCAAAATAAAAACAGTGTCATAGCCACTGTCACCACTATAAAAACAAAGTCATAGACACTGTAATCAAAAGAAAAACCCTATAGACGTTGACCAAAATAAAAACAGCTTTTTATAGACATTGTCACCACTATGAAAAAAGGCTCATAGATACTGTAATCAAAGGAAAACCCTAGGAAAAGGGAAGCACAAACCCTATAGGGGCGAATGAGAAGCCGATATTCATGTGGTGACAGTTCTCCTCTAATACATGAATGGGTAAGAGTGTCATAGACACTGTAATCAAAATAAAAAGTGTCATAGCCACTGTCACTGCTATAAAAATAAAGTCATAGACATTGTAATCAAAAGGAAAACCATATATACACTGTAACCAAAATAAAAACAGCTTTATAAACACTATAACCACTATTAAAATAGGTTCATATACACTGTAATCAAAGGAAAATCCTAGATAAACGGAAGCACAAACCCTATAAGGGCTAATGAGAAGCCAAAATACATGTGGTGACAGTTCTTCTTTAATTTCTAATTTCTAGTTTTTTAGATTTTTTTAAAGTAGTGTCACCACAATAAAAAAGTAAAAATATAACTACTATTGTAAACACTATAAAAAAAAATAAAGTCATAGATACTGTCACCGCTATAAAATATGGTCATATACACTGTAATCAAAGGAAAATCTTATCATAAAGGAAGAACAAACCCTGTAAGGGCTAAAGAAAAGCCAAAATAAATGTGATGACAGGTCTCCTCTAATATATGAATGGGTAAGAGAGTCATAGACACTGTCATCACTATAAAAATAAAGTCATAGACATTGTCATCACTATAAAATAAGGTCATAGACACTGTAATCAAAGGTCATAGACACTTTCACTCAAAATACATGTGGTTACAAGGTCATAGACATTGTCATCACTATAAAAACAAGGTCATAGACACTGTAATAAAAGGAAAACCCTAGGAAAAAGGAAGTATAAACCCTAAAGGGCTAATGAGAAGCCAAAAGAACATGTGATGTACAGTATGGTTTAGGGTTTAGGGTTAAGTCTTTAGGGTTTAGGGCCTTGACCCTAAACCCTAAAGACTTAACCCTAAACCCTAAAATGTTAAGTACAGTACGTTGTTAAGAGATGATTGTTGTCACCAAATGGAAAACCCTAGGACAAGGTAAGCACAAACCCTAAAAGGGCTAATGAGAAGCCAAAAGACATTAGGTGAACGGTTCTCCTTCAATATATGAATGGGTAAGAGAGTCATAGACACTGTCACCACTATAAAAACAGGATGATAGACATTGTCACCACTATAAAAACTGGGTCATAGACACTACCACTATTAAAAAAGGTAATAGAGACAATGTAATCAAAGGAAACCCTATAGACGTTGTAACCAAAATAAAAACAGGGTTATAGACATTGTCACCACTATGAAAAAAGGGTCAAAGACTCAAATGAAAACCCTGCGACAAGGGAGGCACAAACCCTATAGGGGCTAATGAGAAGTCAGAATACATGTGGTGACAGTTCTTCTCTGATAAATGAATGCGTAAGGGGATCATAGACGCTGTAATCAAAATAAATATAGGGTCATAGACACTGTAACCAAAATAAAAATAGGATCATTTGCACTGTCACCAAAATAAAAATTGGATCATACACACTGTCACCACTCTACCATTATAAAAACTAGTTCATTAACATTGTCAACATGTCTTTTTTAATTGCACCAAAGAACAAAACTAAGAATCATTATAATCCACTTCGATCATCATGCCTGAACTGTAGAAAACACCTGCTCGGAATGCAATTGGATCAACATCTTGCAAAGTCTCCACACGAATTAACAAAAAATGAAGGTGAAGTAATAAAAAAATCTTTTTATATTACAGGATTGTATCATACAAGGCTCTACAGTCCACGCCTTTCTCCTCGGAGAAGAGATTGTAGCAGCAGAAAAAAACGAAGACATATAGAGAAGCGATTGTAGCAGCAGCATCGACGCCTTTGTCCTCGGAGAGCCGATTCCCTCAGAGCCGGCCAATACAAGGCTCTACAGTCGTCTTCACATCAAGTACGACCATGGATCTGAACTCGCAGTCGTCTACACAACTCCATCCATCGCCGTCAACGTCGTCTCGCCGATCTCGAAGGGGAAATTGAGTAATCGGCCAAAACCTAACCAAATTGCCATGGCAGCCGGATCTGAGGTCAAGCGGTGGTGCCGGATCTGAGTTGCAGGAGCCCCGTAGAAATCGCCATGGCCGCCGGTGGCTGGAAACGGCCAGAAATCGAGGCTCGAACCGCCGGTGGCCGATTCCGACCCCGCCACCAAGCAAGCAAGGAGATGCGTCGACATCACAAATTGAGGGAGGAGAAGCAACCGCCACTAGCAACAGAAGAGGGAGGAGAAGGGAGGCCGATTCCGACTCCGCTGCCGTCTGTGGTCGCCACTAGCAACAGAAGAGGGAGGAGAAGCCACCGCCACCAAGCACCCTGCCGCTGCCGTCTGTGGTCTATCACAAATTGATTATCCGTTGAGGCGGCTGGAACGCAAAGTGAAGGAAAGGGAGTCGGGAGAAGGGAGGAAGGGCAGAGAAATTGAAATTGGGGTTAAATTAGAACGGGGCAATCTTGGTATTATGAAAATATTTTGGCCATTTACTAGCAAAGAAAAGCCTTTAGGCCATTTAGTAATTGGTCCAAAGGCCGAAAGCCTTTGGATCAAATTACTTCTAATTTTTTTAACCCTCCATCCTCTTTTATTCTTAATAACATATTTACTAACAATCTATATATATATATATATATATATAACCTTAATTTATAAGACTTTGCTTACGTGTCAATCTTAGAGGATTTTTAGGAATATTGACCAATTATATTTTTTTCCTTGATTTTTTTATTTCTTCTTTTCTCTTTTTTTCCATTAATTTTTTTCAATCCTTCATTCTCTTTTATTCTTATTAACATATATTTAGTTATTTACTAACAATTGAGCTTAATTCAAAACATTGAATTCAATATAATATAACCATTAGGCTTAACTCACATTTATGTACTAACTATTGAGCTTAATTCAAAACATTGAATATAATTATTAGTTGTGACACATCACATTTTTTTTTTTTGAATACAAGGAAAGGAATTAAGATGCAGCTATCATTATCGAAGATAACGCCATCCTAGAGCGTCCTTTTGGACGAGATCCCGAAGAACCGGATCAACAAGTAGAAGATCGTCGGCAGGGATGCTGTAAGCCAGGTGCGCGACCCTATCGGCAACAACATTGGATTCCCTGAAAATATGACGAATGGAAATAGAATTAAAAGACGAAACCATAAACCGAGTGTCAGATTGCAGGAGTTCGATGTTCCAAGGGCAGCTCCAATCCCCAAGTAGGGAATTGACAACATGCAAGTTGTCACCCTCAATTACAAGGTTTTGAATACCCATTTGTTTTGCTCGAAGCACCCCATTCCTAAGAGCAAGGGCTTCGGCAAACACACAAGAATTATTATTACAACGGCCATAGTCAGCAGCGACGACTACTGCTTCTGAATTCCTAATAACAAATCCGAAAGCAGCATCCCCAGAGCCCAAGAGTGAGCCGTCAAAGTTAAGTTTGTAAGAAGTCGAAAGCGGTCTAACCCAACGATGGGTGGAGCGCCGAACCTGGCCTCCCCTGCAATGATTCAAATTACTTAAAGGTTTCCTTGGCGTATCCGGAAGGAAGGAATCAGTTGCAAGATCAAAACGAGATGCCTCTAACCATGTCTGCTTGGAAGTAAGCATGTGAATGTGAATTTGTTTAATAGTGACGTGTACAGCGTTGCCAAACACCAATTGGTTTCGAAAGAACCACACTGGCCACCAGGTATAGAACAAGTCATATAACCTGTCCTTGTTGGCTGTCAAGTAGATGTTGTTTAGAACCGTGCTAGGGCGTTGTTCATCGAAGCTGCCGATTTGCGTAGTTTGGATGTGACTAGTATTGCTGCAAAGGACCCTTCTGCTAAGAGGACAGTCGAGTAGAAGATGTTGGGCTGATTCAAATTGAGAGTCGCAGAAAACGCATCCCATAGGCACATTGATGTGAGATCGTTGTAGGCGATCTTTGGTAGGTAAGCTATCCGTCGCCAGTTTCCATAAGAAATGTTTAAGCTTTGGAGGCACATTCAAATCCCAAATCCAATGACACTTGAAACGTAAATTCTGAGCCCCGTTAGGGATCAACGCAGTAGCTGATTTTGTAGAAAACGATCCAGAAGAGTCTGGTCCCTAATATAGACGGTCAGTCATGTTTGTAAATGGTAAGGGTATATTACCAATATGAGTAGTAATTGTTGGATGTAGCAGACCGGCAAGGTCAACAGAGAGTAGAGGAAAATTCCAAGTTTTATTCGGAGAAATGAAACGACTGACCTTCCATGCGAGTTGGTCAGGGGTCAAAAGCAGGTCCGATTGAAGAGCAAGCGCCCCCTCAAAAGCCCAGTTATCGGACCAGAAGTTAATGTCTCTACCGTCCCCAACACTCCATCGGAGACCTTTCTCGAACAGAGGGCGCAATTGGATCAACTTACCCCACTGCCAAGAAGTACTCCCCTTTTTCTTGTAAGTTCGAATCGAAGTACCTTTAAGATATTTAGCTGAAATGACCTGGACCCAGATATTGGATGGATCTACAAGGAGCTTCCAAAGAAGCTTCAATTGGAGGGTGGTATTCATTGTTTCGGCTTTGTATAAATCTAACCCACCGTTGAGGGTGTCCGAGCAAATTTTATCCCAGCTGATAAGAGGGGTGTACCTATCCTTCTTATTCCAGAAGAAACATCAATAGACCTTATCAAGTTCTGTCAAGATTGAAGCAGGTAGCATGAAGGACTGCATTAGAAAAACAGGTTGGGCACTAAGATTTGCTTTAATCAAGACCTTACGGCCTTCCGCCGACAGGGAGGACGCCTTCCATTTTGTGAGTTGTTTTTTTGGTTTTTAGGACCACATCAACAAACATGTCCTTATTAACACGACCGTTAATGATAGGACAACCTAAATATTTTTCCAATGTAGTAGAGCAGTTAATGCCTAGATGGGCTGTAATAGTTGCTTTAGTGGCCGATGTTGTATTCTTGGATACCTGGAAGGTGGATTTGTGGTAATTGATCTTTTGCCCAGAAAGCCGGCAGTAATTATTAAGGATTGATGTAATCGTTTTGCAAGCAGAGGCAGTGGCTTTGGTGAAAAACATCATGTCATCGGCAAAGGCTAGAAATGGAATGGTCGGTCTGTTTTTGGTGATAGGGAATCCAATATCTTTATTGCGGGCAGACTCTTGTTGGATCGATTGAGCAAGAAACTCAGAAGCTATAATAAACAATAGGGGGGATAGGGGATCACCTTGCCGTAATCCCTGTTTGGGGAAGAATTGCTGTGTTGGTGCGTCATTGATCAGAATGGAATAGGAGACGGTGGACACGCATTCCATAATCCACACAATAAAAGTCTTGTGAAAACCCATTTTGGTAAGAACTGCTTGTAGATATGACCATTCAATTTGATCGTAGGCCTTTTCCATGTCTAGTTTAAGAGCAAGCCACCCCACCTTGCCTTTCTTTGCCTTGAAAGAGTGAAAAATCTCATGTGCAATGAGCATGTTATCATGAATTGAGCGACCTTTTGTAAATGCGCCTTGAAGAGGATGGATGAATTTTGTAAGTATAGGAGCCAGTCTGGTTGTTATAACTTTGGTTATGATTTTGTAAATAGTAGAGCAGAGACTAATAGGGCGGAAATGATTTATGCAAGCTGGATCGTCAATATTAGGAATCAATGTTATGAAGGTATGATTGATTTGTTTCAGGAGCTTACCTGATACGAAGAAGCTTTTTACAGCTTTCGTCACCGAAGGCCCGACAATACCCCAATATTTCTGATAGAAGCCAGCAGGCATACCGTCAGGCCCAGGAGCCTTATCTGCGTGTATAGAGAAAACCGCTGATTTGATCTCCGCATTAGAGACTAAAGCTGTAAGTCGCAGGTTATCCTGATCGGATACGACAGGGTGTAAGATGTCAAGGTTCTTTAGTAAGTTAATTGAAGGGTCGATTGTGGATCTGAATCTACGAGAATATTCAAGCTCAAATTCAGAACGAATTGCTCCAGAGTCTGATGTATGGATACCATTGGGAAGGGTGATGGACTTGATAAGTTTACAGTTTCTCTTGATGGTGGCTACACGATGAAAGTAACCGGAGTTGGAGTCCGTAAGTTTAGCATGTTTTGCTTTGGCTCGTTGGCGCCAATATGATCGTTGAAAATCAAGTAAACGTTCACGTTTAGCCAGAAGACGTTTCTGAAGTAAGCAGTTCCTGGGGGAGAATGAAGCAATTAAGGCTGCTTGGATTTCCAGGAGATCCTGATCCGATTTTAGAAGTTGGGATCGAATATTTCCAAACGTAAGCTTATGCCACTTCTTAGCTAAGGTTTTTAGCAATTTAGTTTTGTGAACTAGGCGAAACATAAGCGAACCATGTCGATCAAGGCGCCACGCTTGTCGCACTATATTCTCAAAGTCCTTACGTTTGGTCCATGCCATTTCAAACTTGAAGGGGCGATTAGCGAATGTATGGTTATGACGGAAGTCCACTGTGATGGGACAGTGATCTGATGAGGTGAAAGCATGATTACGAATCTGGAGCTTACTGAAAGTTGCTAAAACAGGACTCTGAACCAAACATCGATCCAGTTTAGCATAAGAGTTATCAACCTCCCCAGGGTGCTTACGCCATGTAAAAGTCCAACCAACAGAGGGGATATCACATAAGTGCAGTAGGTCTTTAATGCTGTAAAGGCGTTGAAACCGAGTTGGACGGGGTGCGGCCCCACCACCCTTTTCATCTGGAGATTGAATGTCATTCAGGTCTCCCATGACACAGATAGGTAGATTGATCGTTCGTGCATAAGGAATAAACAGATCCCAAAAGTGATCTTTATCACGGTTATCAGGTGGGGCATAGACTATGAACATAGCCGTAGTAGTGCCAGACAAGCCATCATAATAATTAAAGTGAATAAATCTGTCGTCAACCATGACTAAATCAATTGAACCCTATAAGGGAGAAAGGTTTTTCCATAAGAGGCAAATGCCACCTGCAAACCCTGCTGTCGGAGCGAAGGCAATATTAGCGAAACCATTGTGTTTCCAAACCCGCTCTTCTGGAATTTGGTCTGATTTTGTTTCAAGAAGTGCAATTACATTGATAGAGTTGTTTGTACAAAAGGACTCAATTGAGGTCCAAATATTTCGTCTACGTAATCCTCGACAATTCCATGTACAAATATTCATAATATAACTTGATAATAAGACTTGGTAAAACAGCGAGATTTGTATAAAATGCATCTTAGAAAGGCAAGCCAAACTGAGAGCACTAAAAATGCCATTGTGTGCAAATGGTTGAAGGAGAAATGAGTACATGCAAAGATGAACAACAAACTCCAGCGAAGAAGTTGGTAAATCATGATTACAAGACAATAAACAAGCAATGTCGACAAACCAACCCAAACACTTTGAAAGGGACTAAGACAAAGTGGGAGTTGGAGTTGCTGACCGAGAGAGCCAAAGCTACCAAATAGGCATAAGAGCAACGACTTAAAACCTGAGTAAATTGTGATATTGTTTGGTATTGTCAACCGGTAGGTTGTTAATTGTAACCGAAGGCTGGTAAAGCCAAGATGAGTCCTGTTGTGGACATGGGATAGCAAACCTGCGAAAAATCGAGAGCCATACAAAGAAGATAGCAATGTATGCAATTGATCCGGTAGCAAGATTTTAGGCGAGCTAGTCGGATGTAGGGGTATCCTGCAAACACAAGATAGAAAAATGCAAAATGTGTGAGAGTGCGCTGTGGGCAGGCAATTGGGGGTGCCGTTTATATGAGAAATGATGAACTCGTGTGTGAGATTCTGGTAAGTAAGCAAACTGTGGCTCATACAAGGATGCAACCACATAAGGTTAAAGCTCCCGATAATGGGTATAAACAGAGTTGTTAATGCATTTGAACCAGATTGATAACCAAACGAGTCCAAATGTCAGAGTTATGGTGTATTGTTGTGGGAGTGCATACAACCCTTTGTGATAATAAACAAACACAAGCCATGTATGAAATAACAAACAAACCAACCAAACAAAGGCACTAAGGAAGCCATCAGCCTTACGGCGAGCAAGCAACAACCTCACATGTAGACAATATGTAACTTGTAGGTACAGAAGACGTTGTTGAACGTAACAAACCATATCAGGAGTGATCTGCAAGCACAAGTTGTAAGCGCCTGAAGGTGGTGAAGGGCCGGTAAGGCCAAACAGAGTGAGATTGTAGTCATAGAAAACCAAGATTGTGGTGAATTGGCTTACATTAACAAACATGTAGTAATGGTGGTGAACCAAGAACGAGCTGATGTGATGGAGAGGCATCACAGAAGTACCCTCACCCCGATGAATATGACCAGAATCCATAGGTAAACCCGACATAGCAAAACGAAGAGACACCAGGCAGTAAACCACAAATCCAGTAAGGATAAATAGCTGACTAAACTTATTAGAGAGGAAATCCTCCCCTAAATAAACATAGTTAACATACCCATTTGTGATTAACATGCCAGTAAAGCAAGCTGGGGGGGGGGGGTGGGGTGGGGGAATCCCACAGTGGATTGAGATTAAAATGTTGATTGCAAAAGAGGATATGCAAATAACCATCGATATTATAAAATATATTGAGCAAACAAGTGCAACAAGCAATTTCGATGATGACCCTTATCACCCAACGCAGCCACATCCGAGATTGCTCGGAAAGCAATCGGTATTCAAACCATTTGAAGTTGGGGAGATCAATTTTGGATAGACAAAAATCAAGCAATCTATGAAACTTGTACAACACCAAGTAATAGATTATAAAGGCAATTAGCACCCAACACAAATCGTAATAGATTATAACGGCAATTAAAGGCCAACATAATTCACGCAGAGGGGAGTATCCCCTTAAGAGGAGTAAACACACCTTGTAGGTAATCAAGTATAGATTAGTCGGGGCGCAGCACCGCCATAGCAGGAGCACACCCACGTCAGGGAACACCCAGCCCGAGAGCAGTGAACCGAGACACACAACAAAAGTAGAAACGAGACAAACGGAGACAACACCCTGAACAAGAAAGAGCCATCCTTTCCACTTCACACCAAAGCCTTGAAGACTTCGATTACGCCGATCAAGCAGCCCACATGACCAATTTATTTGATTGGAACCGAAATCTTCCCAATTTGAGGAGAACTTCTCAAAACTCAAAAAGGGGAATTGAACTTTGTAGATGTTGGGGTAATTGATAGGGGAGATACTCCTGAAATTTGTGAGAAGGGAAAGGAGACATAGGAGAGTAGGCGGATTTATTTGATATTGATCGGTGTTTGCGTGTGGGACAACGGTCGGCGTCGGTAAGCTCGTTAGGGTTAGGCGAGGAGGATGGCTCTGTGGGAGGAGGGGAGAAAGCTTCACGTTTTTCGTGGGTAGTTTTTCATGCAGAGAGAAAAATTACGACACATCACTTAAATGCAATATGATTCAGATTTCAAAATTTCTAAAAAAGTTACAATGATATTGATATTATTATTATTGGGTGATTTAAAATATCTACATTTATGTATTATACTTTAGTTAGAGTAGTATACCTTCCATATCAAGAGCGAGACGAGATTTATAAAAAAAATCAGAATTATAAGATATATTTATGGTAAAAAAAAAATTGTATTTTATAATATATTTATATATATTATTAATATTTTAGTTTTAAAAAACCGCGCTATGGAACTTTACTAGTTACGTTTATTAAAAATAAAAAAAGAACAACGCGGTTGGTCGGTGATCTTTGTCATTTGACTCATTTGTGTCGACAATACTCCACGACTACTCTACGACGTCGTTTCTTTCACCGACTATACACCATACCAACTACTCTACGACGTCGTTTCTTTCACCGTCTTTACTTCTTCCCCTTGGAATCTCCTCACTTCCCACTCGGAAAAAAAACGGCAATGGCGTCTTGTAAACTGTGTCTCATCTTCCTAGCCGTCATCTTCATCAGCCACTCCGTCCAAGCTGATGGTACCCCGCATTCCAATCTCTTTACTTCTTTTCCCAGTTTCCTGTTCAATTAGTAGATTTGGTTTGCGCGTTTCTCGCAATCAGCGAAGTTAGCTGTGATTAATATTCTTAATTTGCGCTGAAAATGACTCATCAGAGCTGGAATTCTTGCCCAATCGATTGCATTATCTCTTCTTAGTTTTTTTCCTAGATCGTTTTTTCTGGTGCATCGTATTTTTTTGGGAGCCAGTTAATTAGGCTGAGATCTGAAAACTTTAATCTTTGTAAGTTCATCTTTATGCTTTAGATCTGAAATCCATATTAGAGAAATCGGTTAATTGCGATACCTCATTGTTGATTCATTTTGAAGGGCTTCACCTGTTCTCTCATCGGTAGATTGAATATGAACATGCCAATCCGAGATAGATCTGGATCCTTGGATCATATCAAACCCTTGTTTCATGATTTTTGAATTCCAGCACATTGTCAGACCTATCTATGCATCTTTCCCTCTTTCAGTTAAGCTAGGTTTCAGGATCTGTGTGGCTTTTCAGGATATCCACAAATATGAAGTAAAAACTGTTTGATTCAGTGGGAAAGTATAATAGTAACTAACAATAGATGATGTATATTTTAGAGGAATAGCAAAGCCATTGCTAATGAGACATCAAGCATTGGAGATGATAAGGTAATGATGATTCATTTTGATTAATGGTATTGCTGTTGTTCAGCAAAACATATATTATAGGGCTCAGTTAGAGGTAGAAAGGATATAGAAACGATTTCATTCTACTTTTTGATTCATTCCATCCGCGTTCTTAATATACCTGCATTTCTTGTTCATTCAAGTATTCAGCTTCATCTGTATCTCCATTATATTTGCTCAAATAGTGAGTTAGTTATTATCACTCTCCTGAATGTATTCGATCTCCTACTTAATCAACTATGAGTCGTCTAATATGTTATTGGAAATTGAAAAATGTTTTTGGTCATCGTGGTCGTATGTTATACTCTTTGACTCTTTGGTGGCGATCAAGCCCTTCCAATGTGTGGCATTTAGCGTGGCCTTCGTTTTCTTCAGATCTCGACTGTTCTTCGACTTGTCTTGTAGTCTTGTCTTTATCCAACTCCCGATGCTTATCAGATGCATTTTGCTTGCAGATGAAGCTGACAGCCTATTCCAAGGCATTAACACATACAGAACGTCACTGAATTTAACGTCACTTGAGCAGAACAACAATGCAGAATGTCTAGCTGAGCAAATCGCTGAGCAATACAAGGGCCAACCATGTACCAACACAACTGGATCCGACACCGTGCTGGGCACCGAGAACAACTTTCCCAACTATCCAGACTTCCTTTCTCAGTGCCACCTGAACATAACCAACACGAGGGATGGCACCATAATGCCTGCGTGTGTACCAGGGCTAGACCCAAGTCTGGTGCTCACAAACTTCACCAAGAGCCAATACTCTGGCTCTCTTAACGACACCAAGTACACTGGAGCTGGGATTAGCTCTGAAGGCGACTGGATTGTTGTTGTCTTGAGCACGAACACATCAGGTGGCAGCTTTGAAACCGCTACTGGAGATGGTTTTATTTCCAGTCCTGGTTGCCTGATCTACCACTTGGTGTTTGCTGTTTTCGGGTCCTTTTTCTTATGAGCTGAAGCTTAACTTTTCTCTCTTATGGAAAGCCCCTCTGGTTTGTTACTGGATCAACTTAATGTGGGCGATTGAACCTGTTCAGATGAAAGTAAATAGCATCGTTGGTTGTTGTTTGCTTGTATACATTGGTTGGAGGAACTTCTGTGAGATGCTGCACATGCATTAACTGTTGTTTTTAGGGGTTTATGTTGCCATTTACGAGCAAGATTTGCATCTTCTCCGACAATGTTTTTCCAGCTCTTGAAGGGCATCAGTGATTGAGTACTGTTCGCAGTAGTTTGCCTACAGATGGGCCAAAGATCTCAACAAACAAAACTTGAAAATGTGTGTTTATCCGAAAACCGACCTTACATTACATCGGCTTCTTGAACATCAGTATATATGTGGCCTAAGGCCATCTCCATGGTAAGCTAAAAAATGGATTTTGGCCTAATTTTGCGAACGCGCAGTCAATCACGATCGCGGAATGTGAATTTACGGTTTATTGTTCACCTCACCTCATGTTTGAATTTGGTTCCGATGTCAAATAAAAGTTGTATCTCTCAGAAAGAAAGTGCGTTACAAAATCAACTTTTTGGGCGAATAACACTTGTTCTTTGTTTCGACTCTCTTCTTCTTCTCAGGTCTCCACTCTCGTTTCGTTTTGGACTCTTATTGACCATTCCTTCGTTCATTAACCTCATTGTCCCACCTCGGATCTACTTGGACTATAATTGATCTAAATATGACCAAATATGCAAATTCTATCTAATTAATGCACAATATGTAATATAAATAAACTCAAATATGACATAATATTATCATCTAAATGCATACTATCAATATGACAAGTGACAACCCATTGGTATCAACAATTTGGTCAAATTAATAGCTAGAAGCATGCCTTAGCTTCAAAATCAATTTCATCTCTCACTGATGAATTGATAGCAACACACCAATGGAATCAATTTATCCATCCGAATATCCAAATTAAAATATCATCTAAAACCTGAATACCCAATATTTGTTCAATATCGGTTTCACTGACAGAGAGAGGAGAGAAGAGAGGGAGAATTGCTATCTACCTGTTTTTATTGATGATTTTAGGTGCAAGTAGATCCGGGTTGGGATGAGAAGGCTAATGAACGAATGAAGGGTCAGAAGAGTTGAAAACGAGGAAAGAGTGAAGAAGAGAGATGAAACAAAAAAAAAAAACAATTTAACAAAATTTGTCTACTCAACAAGCTGATTATGTAATGCACTTTCTTGAGGCATTGGTGATCCAATTGACTATTATAAGTATGCATTCAAAAACTCTTTTCGAAAGCTACAACTTTTATGTTGTTGTTGGAACTAAATTCAAAGAGTAGATGAACAGCAAAGTGCTAGCACTTGGCAACCGCGGATTTCAAATATTAAAACAAAAGTGCAAATTCACAATGCAAGTTGTTCTCCAAGCAATATCCCTCAACCGAAAGCAGTATTGATGGGGCATGGCAAAGAAGATAACAAGGCTAGAGCATTGCGTGCGAAGGACAACCCTTGTGTGGTTTATTTAGATGTCAATACTACCTTAAGAACCACCTATAATACTAATCTTGATATCAAAGTACTATACTGTAAGTGTACAACTCCAAAGGGTTATCATCTAATAGATTTGTCTGAGAAACATATGGATCAAAGGAGTAAAAATTGAAGATACCAAGGAAAATAAGTATGAATCATTGATGTAAAAGCGTCAAAATTTGGGAGAAGACCAACTTCACCTTATGGTTTGCCAAGTATCCTTATAAAGCTAAGGCCACCATCACTCAGGAGAGTTACAGCTTGTGTCTGTCACATAAGAAACTACGACAGTGATATCGTCTAGCTTGCCCCCATAATAACGATACCCAGATTCCTGTGCTGCAGCTGAGAATGGTGTTTGCCTTGCGCGATCCAGCGCTCTTTCCTGTGCATAGGTTGCAATCTTTTGAGCAGTGACATGCGGTTCTAAATGAGCCCTTGTTGCACTGACAACAATCGCACTGATTTCATTGTTGTACAAGTTGTCAAATAATCCATCCGTGCCAGCAACTATCACATCACCGGCTTTGACTGGGAACTCGAACACCTGATTTCAAGTCAAAATCAAAATAAATTTACATTTTGTTTGGTATTTTACCCATGAGTGGATGAGTAAGGTTGCAAGTTTTCCTCAAATCCACAACACAAGTAGCAACTTCTCTTAGACTCTTAGTACTATCATGTGTCTTTTATCCCTACAAATAGAAGTAAAAGCTGAAAATTGATTCACCTGACCAGAACTCGGGACATCTGCCCCTGAGTCATTCCCCAGCTGAAATGGAAAATTGAATCCATACTGTTGCGGAGGAGACCGAAAAACTGTGCTTCCATCCCTAATCACTATAAACCCACTGTCACCAAGATTGATCGCGCGGATACCCTGTGCAAAGAAGTTAATCAGCAAAAATAAAATGGAAATCTCGTCACTGTAGGAAAGAAGGAAAGATTCACTCGATATATTCAGCACACTTAGACTACACAAAGATAACCTTATGTTGCAATTATTGCACAGCAAATATCTATTGATATACAAAAAGAAACACAGCCTGGTTAGTAATACACATAAAAAACTACCTGGTCATTTAGAGATATAATGCAAGCTGTTGAAGAGCCTTGAGCCTTTGTATCAGCATAAGCTTTCTCCAATACTTTCAGAGGGTCTATGGATGCTTCTGACTCGTTATTTATAAAAGATACAGAATTGCTCATGAGCTGACGAGCATATTCTCCAGCATCAATGCCAACATCAGCCCACCCACCTACACCATCAGCTACTCCAATGACTCGCTTATCTTCACAGATAAAATGGGCGTCTTCTCCACCAGTTTTTACCTTGTCAGGATGAGGTAAATAGCATGATCCAGAAATAAGCTTCAAGGTGGCCTGGTCTGAAATTTTCCTTCATTCAACACCAAACAAGAAAGTGAGCCATGGTCGTTAAAAAAGAAGTGCAAGAAAAGGCTTCAAAGCTTGAAATAGAATTTACCAGGACATATTCATTAAAAGTAGATGCAATTGAAGAGTCCAAATCAATTTCAATCACAAACCTACAGAAGAGAAGAGGAACATGCCTATAAAGTAGACATCTTGCATCATCAAAATGTGAACAATATCTAACTACTGAAAGAATCCTAACAGACATTATCAATATAAACATGAACAATATCGGTCATTGAATCCAATAAGAATAGTGGCTTAGATTAAATTAAACACACACTTTTCACATTTTTTATATGCACATATGAAATACTTGGATGAAAAAATTCATGGCAAACTTCAATAGCATACAGAAAATGCTCGAGTACCAAAAGGAGAATGACAGCAACAAAGCAATGAAGAAAGAAAAAGTAAAGCACAAGAGACACATACTCTGAAGGTGAATCTACAGATACTCCAAGCTGCTCATCAGTCAAAGGGACATCAGGAGCGGCACCATTGGCATAGCATCGGGAAGAAAAGGAGCGAGATTCGGATAAATGAGCGTTCAACGCCAAATCAGTCAGAAGCAAACCAGAAGCAAGGCAGTAAGGCAAATTACAGCCAGTTTTTGCAAAGGAAACAAGGGCCGGTTTCTCCGGGGCAAAAGCACGCCTGCTACTACTTCCTCTTCCAATATTCACCAAAAGATCTCTGGAAATGGGATGGAAGCTAGAAGAAGCAGCCATGGGAGTTCGTAAAGGTCGCGGGGTCTCTAGCAAACAACGACTAGTAGCAAAAGTCTTCCTCAACCTGGAGGAATAAGTGTACCCTTTCTGACTCAGGACTTGAGCCTCTGAAAATGGGGTAGCTGTGATTGATTGAGCAACTGAAACTATGAAACTACTTGCGAAATTCCGGTGCCGAATAATCAATTTTCGGGCACAAGAGCCGTAGTCAGTATTGACATTTGCAAGTAAACAAGCTCGCATCTTATAATCAGGATTGTCAATGAAATTTCATTACACACAACACAAATCCAGAGAGACCCCCAACAGTTCAATTTAAATCAAATTGATTTCAAAGGAATAAACATTCACCTGCAAATCCAAAAAATAGAAGATGTAATCAATTTTCGACCTAAGCCAGATGATATAGAACATCAGAAACGGAAAAAAGATGGGTGAAATGGGAGAAACTAGGAAAAGTAAAGCAATGAAGACTGGAATTGAAGACACAAAAAAGCAAAACTAAACAAGGGTTATCAGATTAGGGTTTGGAAGAAGAACAGCTGCAAATTTGAATGTGAAAAGGGAGGGAGGGAGGGAGAGAAACAACAATCGTGTACGAAGATGAGGTCCGGATTGAACCAGAAAATGTTGATTTGTAGAAGGGGGTAGGAAGGGGCGATGAAGGGTTACTCACCGAAGCAAAGGCGGGGTGAACGGGGGCGGGAGACGACAGAGGCAGCTGAGAGAGAGGTAACGAGCGCCGAAGTTGAAGCCTTGAATTGAAGGGCACAAGGGGAAGCCCTGTTTTGGGCCTTTGGAGTCCACGATGGATTATTTAGCTTAAACATAATAGGGTATTTGGATTAGGTCTTCTAGTTGTGTTTTTGTAGAGACGTATTTTATTGTATGTTTGGTTTTTAGACGGTTCTGCCCGTTTGCCATGCCTTCGAGTTTTAGAGATTTCTGAACTCGAATTCTTACCTTATAAAAAAAAAAATTAGGTAACGGAAATATGTGAATAAAAAAAAAAAAAAATTTGAAAATGGGTGGTTAGCCGTTGAAAAACTTAGATTTCAAATTAATTAAATTAAAATTTTATATTGATTTCATTTAAAATTATATAATATTAACATCGTAATCTCTGAAAAGTTACTTATTGTTGTCAAATAGAGCCTAGAGTAAGGAAAATGACTTTGAATGTAACTAATAAGATTAGAAGAGTGCTACTATTCAACTTCTTTTCCGTATTGGGGAGCAAGAGCCTTTTGGCATTATGCCCTCCAGGTCAAACTCAGCTCCCTCTCCTCCCGGATCTCCTCCCTCTCGCCTCTTCGTTGCCAATCTACAATCATTCGCATCTCTTTACCTTCAGGCATTTTGGATCCTCTATCTACGTTAATGTCATTATCCCAAGAGATGCCACTACCTCGTCGATATCGAGGGTTCCTCTGCTTGCAAGGTCAATGAATCCGGTGGCTAGGGTTTTGGTGACAATGAGCGAGTTTTGCCTATCACATCTACCATTGTTGGTGGCATTATTGATAATGGAAGACCACTATGAGTAGCCGAGAATGATAGAATGTAAAACTTTGACCTTTGATTGACCACTTGTATCCCCAAATTGTTATCTTTATAGTAACTTTTCCTTTCAGTAATTATAATCTAGGTTGTAGGTAAGGTTATAACCGACAACACTTTTCAAACCCTTAACCCACTTTCCTTCGGTCATATGACTCGTATCAGCATAAAAACACCTTATTCAATTTTTTAAAAATCAATTTCTTCCACATTCGCGCATCTCAACCCAATCCATTCACCCCCTTTTTAGTCCATTTTTATCTCCACCTAACGTGTCTCAATTGAGAAAGTCAAGGGATTGTTAAGAGAATGAAGAGTACTAGAGCAGTAAGTGGTAGATCTTAGCCACTAGATTTGCTTCTCAAAAACGGTGGCACATCTCAAATATCTCGAATTATGACGGAGTAATATTGATCTCCTTTCGAATCCGTAATATCTCCCATGGAGTGCTTCATTTCTTGTCAATGACATTGATGATCCCAAGACATCTCCTTTAATTATCAACTTTCTAATGCCAAGTTGAGTTGTCATCTTAATTCCTTCTCTAAAGGTCTGACTTCAACTTGTAATATCGATGTAAAAAGTACCTCTTAACGCATAATATCCATTACCTGTCCAAACTCATTTCGAATAATACATCTAATATAAGATCAGGCAATGTGTTAGAGATGTGAATGAGACCAAAGTGTCCCACATCGGAAAGTTGAACATATCAAGCCCTAGTATATGAGTCGGTGGGCTACTCCTTCTATTGCCAATTGGTTTTAGAATGGAACCTCACTCGGCTTGTGTGCTAGGCTACTAGCGCATATGCGCCCGTGCACACGACCCCAGTCATCGGTCCAAGTCGGACTTTGATACAATGCTCAATTGACCCATTAAAATGTAATTTATAGAAACTTAAAAGAAGTATCTTCCCATAAAAACGATGTCTAAATTTAGGCTTTTTTGTGGTCTGAATCTCCACATTAGCCTCTAACCATTTCTTATATGGAGTAATTAGTAAAGGCTAGATGCATAAGAGTTTGAAGCCGAAGAATCTCCACATTAACCTCCAAAGTCCAAACTATTTTTATATAAATTTAAGTGGTCTTATTCCAATGAAGTAGGGTAATTAAAAACTCTACCAATATTTTTTTAGAAAAAAAAACTTGATCTATTGTAACCCTAATTAATGAAATTAATCAAATATTCAAAGTTTATAATGCAGTAGGTCAACTTTAATAGTTAATTATAATATAGCTTGACATTGGACTTGTGGGATTCACCCAACCAAACACCACCATAATCTTCCTCCTTCCCACATTGACTTCTTCACGCTGCCCTAATCCACTACTATATATTAAAGTCAAAGGACAAAAAATAAAACTTCATCAAATTCCCTTAGTGTTGTTTAGAGGTTATGTTTGAAATCACACATTGCTAAGGATAGGTTATGTTTCATTTTTATCAAAAATGAAATGGGTTTAGTAGAGAAAAAAACTCACCCCTATTTTAAGTGTTTTCCACTTGTAAATAATTCAAAATTATTTTATCTTTCAAAAACCCAAAAACACTTTTTTTTCTTTCACAATCTTACCTTATTAGTCTAACCCAAGTAATTACTCATTGAATTTCATTAAAAAAAAAATAACTCGTTGAATTTCATAAAAAATAGTAACTCATTGAATAATTATAAACAGTTGGTTGTATAACTAAAAATCTCATAAAAACTGAGGTAAAATAGTAATTTAACCAAATAATCACATACATCGGGATAAAACTATTAGATTATACAGTATATAATTAATAAAATTATGGAATCCAAACACACCCTTAATTTACCTTAGATTGTTTGTTTACCAAAGACGTCCTTGTTTATTTTGCATTATAAAAATATTATAATTGGAATCCAAACACTTATATACATGCAACATCTTTCTTTTACAAAGTACAAACAAATAAGCTTGAATCAAGGGTATTTTAGTCATTTTAAACAAAATAAATAGAGGTTTAATGTGTGTGTGGTCTTATGAAAATAAGCCAAATTTATGGATGGTTTACTGTAATTTAAGTTTTTATGTGTGGTTATGTAAAAAGTAACATAATTTATGGGTGGTTATGTGTAATTTATCTTATATTTTATATATAAAATACCCTACGTATCTAGAATCACACGTCTGTGACTCAAGAGGGACAAGATGTGGTGTATATAGTAAATTTTATGGGTATAATATTATCACCCTTTACTTAAGAGATGGAACACGTATAACTTTTGAAAAGTAGAATGAAATTTAACCAAAAAAAAAAGAGGAAAAAAACATGACATTTTCGAAATAAGGGTGATTTTAAGAGAATTCCAAAAGTAGGGGTGGTTTTTTCGAAATTCAGGTCACAGCAAATTCGTCACGAATGTTGAACGGCCGGCAACCGGTATATCTTTTCACACGTGCTCTGTTATTTTTTATTTTGGCGCGTTTGGAGGTTCCTTCCTCCGAACACCAAACCAACCAACCAACCCCATACCCGTCTCCGTCTCCTGTGTGTTGGATTCCTTGCTTGAATGATTCATCCATTTCTCCACACCCCAACGACCTTTTCAACCCTCTCTCTCCTCCAAACCCCCCCCCACCCCCCTCAAATCTCTCTTCCTCCATATCCCTGATGCTCCTCTCTCCTCCTCCTCCCAACCTCCATGTCTCCCCTCCTCCTCCTCCTCCTCTTCTCCCTCTCCTTCGCCGCCTCCCAACCCCCCAAAGGTCCCTCCTCCTCCTCAATTTCACAATCTAGGGTTTTCCGGATCCCGATTTCTGACTGTTTGTTTCTCTCGTGCAGGTACATACATCGACTGCGGAGCCACCGAATCCACCTTCTATAACGGCCACGAGTGGCTTCCCGACTCCAATTATATCTCCGCCGGCGTTGGGGTGGGGGTACCCGCGTCAGGGCTCCTCCCGGTCCTCGAAACCGTCCGCGCCTTTCCCGCGGCCGGCAATCTTAATAGGAAGTTCTGCTACGAGGTTCCTGTTCACCGTGGTGATGATTACTTGGTCCGGACGACCTACTTCTATGGCGGATTCAACGGCAAGGATCGCCCGCCCCCGGTGTTTGACCAGATCGTCGATGATACGCTCTGGAGCGTCGTCAATACGACCTCAGATTACGCGCACGACCTGACGACTTACTACGAGGGGGTTTTCAGGGCCGTTGGGAAGACCTTGTCTGTTTGTATTGGGATTAATACGTACACCGATTCTGATCCTTTTATCTCCGCTCTTGAGGTCATCAGGTTGGATGCTTCGCTTTATAATTCCACCAATTTTGACGACTTCGCCTTAGGTTTGGTTTCCCGGCATAGTTTCGGGAACAATGGCTCTATCGTGAGGTAAGTTTCCAAAGGTTTTGGGTTAATCAATTCTGTTTTGATCGTCTTTTAGATAAATTGATAATCTAAGGAGTACTGTATAATTTTTTCTTGGGATTTTCAATGGGATGATTGTTCGCTGATTGATTGGACTTCATTCCCCTGGTCAAAATTGCGTGTCTAGGTTTGATGTGCTCTTTGGATTAAAAGGTTCATCAATATACATGTTATCAATCTTGAAACCCGGGAAAAAACAAACTAGAAGGAATTGGTGTATATAAATGCAAATGATTCACCATTTTGCCTTCATTTGTTGCAATGCTTCCTTCCTTTGGACTACATTCTTTCTTCACATGCATTATGTATTTTTTGAAAAAAAAACCTTGCTACATGTAACAAAAATATCCATGTAAAATGTTGCTCAAGGCTTAGAAGTTTTTTCTGATGTTTATCTATGTTGACTTTAACTTCTGTATGGCAACTTTGAGATGATCCTTCCTCACTTATTATATTTCTGCGAATTTTGGAATTTCAGGTATCCAGATGATCAGTTTGATCGTTACTGGCAGCCATATGGTGACTACAGTCCTGTGTCTGGAACTGCAAACATATCTGTGGCTGGTTTCTGGAACGAACCACCTCTGAGGGTTTTTGAAACCCGTCTGACTGTGGCTGATAAATCACAACCATTAGAAATTCAGTGGCCACCAGGACCTCTACCAAGTACAACATATTATATTGCCTTGTATTTTGCTGATGATCGTGTATCTTCACCTGAAGCCTCAAGAGTATTCAGCATTAGCATCAATGATGTGCAATATTATGACAAACTTAGCGTGACTCCATCTGGCGTTGCTGTCTTTGCAAGCAAGTGGCCGCTTTCTGGTTTGACACATATAAAGTTGTCTCCTGCTGAGGAATCGGATATGGGCCCTTTAATTAATGCTGCAGAGGCCTTCTTTCTGCTACCACGTGGAAATCAAACCCTCACACGCGATGGTTTGTTCATTTACCTTAACAATCCAAATGTGCAACTAATATCTGAGAGTGTTTTAATAATTCAACATAATATACTAGATATAAGCTGCATGATTAAATGTTTATGACTTTCTCAGGTTGGTAAAAGTTGACAATTAAAGTTCTTAAGACTATTTGAATTAAAAATCCTGTCATTTTCTATAGGTTTTTGATGCCATTATTCTCAACACTGGCCTTCCTAGGTTTAAGATCTTACAAAGCAGTCGAGTCAGTTTCTATGTTTTCTCAACCTTCCTTAATAAAAGAAACTTTGTTATTGTGTGTAATATTTCTGAGTTAATGTAGTGACTGATTTGAATGGTGCATTACTGCTGGAAAGAAGAGCAGAATACAAAGAATTATTATTGTATTCTTGTCCGTAGAAACTGGCATTTATTTTCATGTTGACTTACTGCAATTTGTTTCTGCAGCTATTGCCATGAACAACATCAAGAGTAGCCTTAACAATCCTCCACAAGATTGGGGTGGCGATCCTTGTTATCCTGTTGGGTACTCCTGGTCTGGTGTTACATGTGCTGCTAGGAACCGAACACGTATAGTTTCCATGTGAGTTCTGGTGCAATGAAAAACCTCATCAATTTCTCACTAGAATCATCAATGCCATGTCTCTTATTTCTTTGTTGTTTCCAGAAATCTGTCAAATATGGCTCTGACCGGAACCTTGTCATCATATATTGGCAACTTGACTGCAATAAACAGCATGTAAGTTTAGAAGATTTATTTTTAATTGTGTCCAAATGACTGAAAGTATGTTAATTTGTTGTGAGCTTTCTTGCTTTTACAGCAAGCTGGGAAACAACTTCCTAACTGGACCAATACCCGATCTAATTAAACTGAAGAATCTTGAAACACTGTAAGTGTCCTTCATTGTTTAAGTTCCTTTTTTCCTGGTGTTTCTGATCAGTGGCTTGAAACCATATTGACTTGAACTGTTTGTACTTAATTACAACACTATTGTGCTCTTACATCTTCTACAAATGTTGTTGTGGTCCGCAGCTAGAGTTTCCATTGTTATCGGCTTAATATATGTCTTAATTCACAGGAGCCTGGAAAACAATCAGTTGAATGGAACAATACCCTCATCACTGGGAGACCTCAGCAATTTGCGTGAGCTGTAAGTCATTTCTCTTTTTTAAACGTGTTTGTTGCTTTACTCATCTTCTTTTCCTTTTCAGATGTGAAGGTGTAGTGAGCAACATGAAAGTGGTCCCAAAATTTTGTATTTTGTTAGTTGCCTTAGAATCATGGAACTGGAAGCATTTCATTTGGTGCTCATTTCTTCTATTGGTTAGAAATTGAACTTTTGGCAATTTCTAATGGCTTACTTGATCTTCTCCTCGAGCAGAATATCATATTTAAAGCTATTAGAGAATAAGATTGATGCTTCTAGATCTTTTATTAGATTGTTTCTGTAAAATGAATCAAGAGCCGATAATTTATGAGCTGCTATTTTGGAGTGGTCCAAGATGGATCAATGACTTAGGATTTGAGTGAACAGGGTCTGGTCTGGTTAACCATACAATAGTTATTGGAAATATCATCATTCCTGTTGATTGAAGGGTCTGTCTACCTTTAGCTTGACAGTATTTTTGTTTTTCCGAAATTGTTTTTAGGGTGATAGAGACTTTATTCACTATCTTGTGTCAAGATTATTCATTAAATAGAGAGTGAGTTCACAAGCTGGTTTGTTATAGGCCACTTCTTTATTCACTACATCTTTTTATCAAAAGAGACAAGCAGAATATTGATCTTTTGATGTCTCATCAGCTAACAACATAAGTCATAACACCGAGTTTATAAGACAATTAACTTTAGCATATGGTCGATAGATATGGAGTACGGATATTGGACTGGTATTTGATCATACACAGCATTCCAGTCATTGCACACAATCCTAGAAGGATAATTAGTAGATAGAGGTTTAACATTGAAGGAGGCATGTAAAATAATATTTTAATCGCTTGCTCCCTGTCTTGTTGATCTTTTTCTTGCATATCTGTGTATAAATCAAATAAAATTATCTGTAGTATGTGAGGGTAGTTGAAGTCTTTATGTTTCCCACTTCAACTTGGAGTTTCACATCTATTAGGTTGTTTGTTTCAAATTTCCTTGCAAATAAGATCTTATCATCCAACTTTGTTTGGAAGGAATTTAAGAACTATCTATGAGTTTAGAATTCATATTGGGTTTTGAGTTTACCTGATTGTTTGTGGTAACATTTCGCTGGGCATCATTTTTATGATGACAAAATGAATGGTGTCGAATGAAAGAGAATGGGGTTTATGTACTTGCCAAAATGGACGTATCTGAGAAAGCACTGCCCACCCAAAATCATAGATCTTACAATAGTTGTTTCATTGACATCAGAATGCATCATTATTTATCCCTGGCATCCAAAGAATTCAATAGATTAGGGGTCAGTTTGTTTACCACAGAGGACCATTTCCAAAAGGCTTTGTCAGTCCTACAGTTACCATGATTTATCATCTCTTCTTATTGTTATTCTCAAGTGCTTTATGGACCAATAGATTTCAATTAGTCCAATATGATGATGCAATATGCATAGAAAGCTGAGGCAGCATATTTGTAGGCTTCATTTAGTGTTTTCAGTTACAATTTCCCGTTTTCCTATTAAACTTAGGATTTCATTGTTGCACAAAAATTTAGTACCCTAGAAGTACCCTAGATTCACGGCTATTGGATCACAGGAGAGGCTTGATAGTTTTTTGTTTGTGGCACCGGTGCCAAGTATTATCACCATTTATGAGATCGGGTCGGGCTACCCAAAGTTGATCGGGTCTAGTGTTTCTCAATCCCTAGTGTGCACTTCTTAACATGTTATGATTTGAAATGATAGCTTTTGATACTCTTCATAAATGCTCACCAGTCACCATATATGTGAGAAATTTATCATATCAGAAGCATTATTTCTGAAGTTAAAATATTGAAGGTCAATATGATTGTGGGTCCATTTTGGTGGATGTAGATAAGATGCCAGAGTGAAATGGTAAAGATTGTTAGAATGTGTTGTGAATAGAGTAACTTACTTAACCATCATTGAAGATTGACTTGCCAGTTAGTAAAGCATCCATTAGTAGAATTTCCCTTATTATTTTTATTCCCATTGTGATCTCAGACGTTCACTAAATCTCATGCAGTTTTTAAGTAACTTTTATTTATTTTACTTCAACTGTTCAGACATCTGGAGAACAATTATCTTTCTGGAACAATTCCAAGCAGTCTTATTGGAAAACCCGGATTAAACTTCACGTAAGCACTCAAACCTGCAAGAGCTCATCACATTCATCCCAAATGTCATTTCATTCAAACTAACAACCAAATTCATTAATTCCTCAGGTTCTCTCCTGGTAACAATCTCTCGGCTCCAGCGCCATCGTCGTCTTGATATGGCCAAGGCTCGCCGAAGATAAAGCTGTAAGTAAAAGACCTCTGTAGACATTTTTGGCGATTCCACTCCTGTTAAGTTTACGGAAATGGTTCATTCTTTGTGGCATCTTCTTGCTGATGCTTTGAACTTGATAACAAATGATATGGGAGACACTCCATGCTGCATTTTTCTGTTGGATACTGGTCATACTCTCTGGCATACTGAACATTTCCATTGTATATGCTCCAAAACCAAACAAGAGGAGGAGACAGGCTAAATGTAGAGAATTTACTACTTTGTCCTCATACTGTACTTGGCTACCCATCAATCATTTCAGCATAGTATTTATTTCTTCCATCTTGAGTGTGATACCTAATTCAGAGTGCTGTGATGTAATCTCCCCCCCATTGAAATTGAATGTTAGTTGACAAAGGAAGTATATACTGATTGTTGTGACTCTTCTCTTAACAGTGATCCTAGATGAGTATTTTTTTTTTTTCAACTGCCAAAATTTGCAGC
The DNA here is from genome assembly GCA_037127255.1 of Persicaria tinctoria. Classification (NCBI taxonomy): domain Eukaryota; kingdom Viridiplantae; phylum Streptophyta; class Magnoliopsida; order Caryophyllales; family Polygonaceae; genus Persicaria; species Persicaria tinctoria. Next base: position 13,383,179 of record JBANSL010000008.1, read on the forward strand.
TTGTACTCTGCTACCCAATTTGCAGTAAATGGATGGCTCACCAACTGTTGAACTGAAAACTTAGGCAGGTAATGTAGTTTATTAATAAAAATACATGTCCTAACTCCTAATAATATAAAGAGTATAAATTATGAGCCAAAAGGCCTGTAATTTATTAGTAAAGGGCAAATTAGTTACAGTCCAAGAAAGTGGGCCTTGCAAAATAAATAGGGAAGCAAGGGTGGTGTCAAATTCTGAAGCACTAATTTAAGAGGGACTGGAGGAATTGGGGCTGTCTTATCTGAGAAGTTCTGAAGCAAGTGCTGTGCTTACCCTCACATGGAAAATGCACAGCTCAGAGAGATTCCTCTTTCTCCTAACATGAAAGTGCCATCTCCTTCCTTACTACTGTACCACTTTTAATATTATAAATAATAATAATAATAATAATAATAATAATAATAATAATAATATATTTATATTAAATTAAAGAAGAGCCCACCTCCAGTAAAATATCATGGTGCCTCTGAGCATCCCTTCAGAGGGATATGTGATTTCTGCACCTCTTTGCGTCAGGATGTCTTCTTGCTTCTTTGCATTTCTTTTTCTTTCTTTTTATTTAATAATAATAATAATAATAATAATAGAAGAAATTATTTTTCTTCAAGTTTAAATTATTGAAAGTACTTTTTTATTCAAATATATATACTCTAAAATAAACTCATACAGTATTAGTTTATGAACTAGATGATCAACACACATCTTTTATTTGAAAATCAGGCACTTGAAAGTTTCAAAAACTCCAAAAATGGGTTATGGATTTTCTAAATTTTCAAAAACAATTTAACTACTGAAATTAAAAAAAAAACAAAAACAAAACAAGACCTTTTCTTCTTTAGCAGATATGAGGAAAGTAACGGCTAAATAAACCTGGAATGTGATGGAGAGGCAGAAGAAAGGATGACATTTACAGTAACTACACATCAAACCCAGAAGCAAAACAAATGTCAAGGTTTTACAACATCAATCAGATCCACCATTACTAAAACAAACAAACAAACAAACAAACTCAATTTCCCTTTGCATGATAAAAAAAATAAAAACCCTCCTATAGAGAACGGAGGAAGAAGATAAAGCAAGGTAAATAGACATGAACAATACTCATCAATCCTACATAAAATCATCACAGCAACAAAAAAAAAAAAAGTTGGTTCTGAAGTTACCCAGACACATGAATTCACCTCTCAGGAACTCTTGATTTCCTATGAGGAAACAGCGGTGGCAAGGAGCTGGTCTTGATACCTTGAGTAGTGCAGATAGGCACATTCACCATTGGCCTTATCCTAATGCTTGCTGATGATGATCTTGTCCTCTCCAGCCCTTTCTTTATCCTCCTCAGGTGCTTCTCTTTGGTGCTCATCCCTTGTCCCGATTTCTTCCCTTCATCCATGGCTTCAACGTGATCCCCGAGCGAGCTCGAGGAGGACGAGGACGACGACGAGGAAGACGAAGGGGAAAGCGAAGAAGCTGCTGAAGACCGGTTCTTCTTCAGCCTCAGCAGCTCCTTCCACAAGACTGTGCACTTTGGCGGCCTTGGAGACGGGTCGTCGTCGATGTACCATATTCTTGGCTCCTCCATTCTGTTGCTCATCATTTTTATTGCTGTTGTTTTGGTCTGCTGGTCTCCAGCCCCGTCTTCCTTGTTGTCGTTGTCGTCTTCGTCTTTGTTTGAGCTCTTCGAGCTCGTCTTCTCGGGAGCCGGTTGGGTTTGGGTGTAAGGGAGGAGTTTCCCTTCAAAGATGAGCTCATCAGCACTCAACATTGTGCTGATGCTGTTCAGGCTCTTGCTTGACAAGAACTCAAAGTCGGTGTTCTTGATGATCCCGCTACCTTTGTCTAGCACCGCTGATGGGGATCTCCCCGGGCTTATGGAGATGAAGTCACTCTCGTCGAGGAAGTCGGCTGAGAATGAGATCCGGGGGCTCGAAGGCGGATCCACCAATGTGGAACTTGGTTGTGAATCTTTTGGGGAAACCATATTTTCTTTCATTTTCTTGGTGAAGAGGAGACAGGAGGAGGGAGTGAAGGAGTGTATGGAAATGTGGTTGTTTTTTTATGCCAATAAAGATGCATTGTCTTTAAACCTCGTGATTTTTTCAATATTACTAATGCCTTTTTTTATCGATCAGGGAATAGTAAAAGATTCGATACATCAGACATGTCTGGTAAATAGAGAGACCGATACATAGTCTATAGTTGAATAACCGAAAAACAATGATACCTTGACACGCCTAGAAGATGGCGTTTTGCACATCGATCTAGTGTTTTGTACATGTTTTGTATATAATTGATGACTTTTTAGGATTGTTGTTCTGTATCATATCATTATCCCATGTATGTATCCGTGTCTGTATCCGTGTAACAATCAGCATATGGCTTATGTGTTGTTGTTTAGGGAGATACATATCTGAATCCCTCACGGATCGTATCCGTGTGGGTGTAGAGCGATAACGACCGATGAACGGAGCGAGTCGATGACTGATTAAGAGAATTGGTTTACATGGAGGAAATGAAGGGGGTGGAGAAATGGTTGGTGAAAGTTGAAAACGAGGAGAAAGCGACTGAACATTGTAAAGAAGAAACAACAATATCTCTGTTGTGTTGGTAAAAGCCACTAAGTGTTAATGTCTATATCAGATCTACAACTACAACACCCCTCCCTCAGTCACTCTTATCTCCATCTAGATTCTCCCCACTTTTTAATATCTATGGACATTGGACTATGGTCATTTTTCAAACAATGGTGAAATTTTTACCATTGGATTTTTCCTTCCATTGTCCGGTATGAGCCATTGCTAAGATACCTAACCTAGTGGCTAGGTGTGAGATAGGAGCAACAATTTCAACTGAGTTGTCAAAAAAGGTCTCTGTCTAAGTCCGTTGGAACTCGGGATCGAGGAGTTGTCTTAGCCAAATAATCGGAGGGTTTGGACGCACTTGTGCTAATAGTCTCTACGTACATAAGTCGAGTGAGGTTCATCCTAATATCAATTGGTTACATGGAGAAAAATAGCCCACTGACTTCCTCATACTTTCGATGCAGAACTCTTTTTGGTCTCTTCACATCTCAAAACCTTATTCAATACATATGATCTATCTTCAATCTCATTCAACCAAGCACATCTAACATCCTCTCCTACAACCGTCTTTTACACTAATCTATCATTACAAATGTAAGGTATAACCCTCGGTGAACTGGGTTAAGTAATATAACCGAGCTAATATTATAACCTCGACCCAGATCTTCAAACTCCTTTCCGATCAATGTAATTGAAACTTTAAAAAAGTTATCTAAAACCACCAAAATCAATAGAAAATATCAAAGACAAACTCCAACAAACATTGAAACATTGAAATGAAATTAAAATTCAGGATTTTGATACTAATTTCAGAACTTGTAAAAATCTTATTTCTATTGGTTGAATAAACATATTTGTTGCATGAAACAGTTGTATAGTATAAAGATGGTCTAGTCTTTAGACAAAATGATAGTATGATGCAGTCAAAGGCAGAAGGTATGAGTATGACCTTTGTTGTTTCCAAAATATTAGTAATATAAATGAGGCTAAGCATGTGGTCACATGAGATTAATTTCTCAGTAGGCATGTGAGGCCTCCCAACCCAAATCTCTTATGTCACAATTTTGGATGGCATGCCCCTCCCAAATGACAGCTTTGCCCCTGGGATTATCTTGGAATTATGGTGGCATTTGGTGTAATTTAGGGTATCAATAAGGGTCATATATATATGGTTCTCTCAATTTGTTGTATAAAAGGAGGAGAGATTTATCAAAGATTTGAGCAGCTTTGATGTACTGATTAATCAAGGCCAAGGGACAGCTAACCCAAAGACCTGTGTTGTGGGTAATGTCATTATTATTACCAAACAAACACCTCTTAATAACTCTACTGATCCCCTCCTAATCCTATATCTTGCTTGTTGATAAGTCTAGTCTATTACCTCTGCCTCTATATATGCATTCTGCAGGGTGGATTAGCGACATGGGGACAGATGGGTGGCTAAAGCACTTGGAACAAAAATAATTCAGGAATAATAACAAACAAATAAATAAAAATAGGTTGTTGCTGTATTAAGAGGCAATCGGGTTGGAGATTGGTTAGCGCATGTTAGTGTAACACCCCCGTCCAACATCGGATATCATAAGGATGTTGGGAGTGATTTATAAGTAATTCAAGCCCTACCTGTAACAAGAGCTCTTCCTTTTCAGGCTCTAAGTGAGGATAACGGACTTGAGAGGGCTAGATGATATGGGTTGACGCCTCTTAAGACCTCGAGTCTTACCGTTAGATTGTCCTCGTGCTTCACTTCTGCACGTTGCCCTGTCGAGCTCGATGATTCCGTCCGCAAGGATGCTATTGGGTTGTGGTTCGACCGAGGTTGACCACCCCAAATTTTCGCTCATGTTCAGCAGTAAATGCGTTTGACGTTAAAACAATTACGAACGGATCAAAGGTCAGTTTCATATCACGAATAGATCGAGGATCCACAAGTGTAAAATTTTGGGAGAAAAAATACAAGTTTTTCCAAAAAAATTAGCCTTGCGGATCCTTGATCCACAAGTGTACATTTTTAGATTTTTTTTAAAATTCAACTTTATTTAAGTTCAATTTTTTTAAAAAAATTATCCTTGTGGATTCTTGATCCGAAAGAATAAAATTTTGGATTTTTTAAAAATTCAACTTTTTTTTTTGAAAATTTTAATCCAAACGGATCAAGGATCTGTTATTTTGCTACATAAAATGGATCATTGATCCGTTCATAACATTTTTTAATTTCAGACACATCTAATGATGGACACGTGTTACACTATGGTTCAAACGGCTCTAGAATCTATTCGTATTGAATACATATAACACTTATACTCAGTGCATATAGAAATTATCCAAATATAAAATTTTAAAATTACTAAAAGTTGAAGCTAGAGGGTTGGAATGATGCTTCTCCATTTTTAGACATGTCATAATTTCTTTATTATTTTGTACTTCATCGGTTAAAAAATATACATTTAATTTTTTATCACGTTTTGTAATAAGCCAAAAACAATTTTTTTTTTATAATTTCATATTTATGAGTGATAAATAGACCGGGTCAAAATGCGATCTAACACAAAAAACCTACCAAACACCCGAAAAATTTTGGGTTTGAAAATCAGTTGAAACGTTAATGAAATCAAAGGTTTTTTTTTTTTTTTGAGAAATGATGAAATCAAGTTTGGTTTGACTAAAATTTAATTTGATTTATCCAAAATAAGTCATACGAATCTAATCCAACCGAAACTTGATCGAACTCGTTTTGATCAAAATCCGAAATTGTTTGATCGAATTGGACCCAAAAACCCTAAGCGCAAATGCTTTTTTAGCTAATTTGATTAGCATAAATCTCAGGGCAAAACCTTTCTCCTTGAGAAGCAGCCCCTTGTAAAACACTTCCTGATGAGATCCTCATCGATGTAGGAGTTCCCAGTGTAAAGCTCATGCCAACCTTGAGACTCCAGTTATCCTCTGTTAAAGTCGGTTGAGCTCGGTGGGGCTGAGACAAGCTGAAGCTAGGCAATGAGAGGAGTAAATCTTCAACCTGGACAATCACATTCCAACGTCCTTACAGTTTTTATGGGAGAAGTGTTCGAGTGTATATAAAAGGATATTTTTGGAAGAAAAATGGATGATGGACCTTTGACTTAATTAGAAAGGAATGGTGGACAACTAGCTAATATAATTAGACCTTATATAGTGGGCAATAACTAGGGTGTTATGTGAGCTGAGCTACTAGAGCTCGGTTCGGATTCAACTCGTATAAAACTCGGTTTGAGCTCATTTATATTTCAAAAACGGTGACGAGCTTGAGCAGAGCTCGAGTTTTTATACGAGATGCTCGTATACCTCGTTTTATATATGTGAGTCAAGCTTGTATTAGTATGTTTACATAAAAACGAGCTTAAAACGACCTCAAAATGAGTTTATAGATTGCATCAGTACATGTTTAAACGAGCCTAAAACAAGCTTTTGAAAAACGAGTACTCGAGCTCAAGCTCGGCTCGTGAAATACGAGTTCGAGCTTGGTTAAATACTTGCAAGCTGAATATGAGCAGTATGCTTAGCTCGAAACAAAAATCAAGCTCAGCTCGATAAAAAAAAAATGAGCAAAGCATGAGCACTTAAGTACTTGACTCGAATATCACCCTAACAATAAACCTTTTCCCCCCTAAAAAATCTCATATATAAAAAAAATGTCATTGTTAGATTATTTCATAATTATGGTAATTTTGGGACAATAAACTCAAAGTTGAAAATTGTATAAAGAAAAATTATTTCTTTGGTTTGAGGATAGGATTTTGATTTATCGCAAATAACATATAAGACCCCCAAAATTCAAGCTAAGGGTAGTTTGGTCCTAAAAAAAATATAAAGGTAGGCCTTTAACAGAAACATAAGCTTCCAAATGTAGTGAAGAGAAAACTTCAAAAAGATTAGATCTATCATTTATGAAATGTCACATATTGATCACAAGTGTCCACAGTTCCCTCATAGTTGGAGTGCTTTAAATTTCCATAAATTTTATACTTATCCCTTTCTTGAATTTTTCCCCAATGAATCAGCTCTTTCACAAAATGGAAAAACAATTTTTTTTTAAAAAAAAAATATCTGAATTTGTCATTATCATCACAAGCATAAAAGGTGTGGACATAGCTGAAGCCTTAAAGAGTGATCAAATGGACTTGCAATTTTCTCTCATCACATCAAACACCTACCGGCAATTGGCAGAGCATATATATGACTTTCATTTTATTTGTTTTTGTTTTATTTGGACGTCACAGACAAACCAAAAGCTCATGATTTTGAGTTGTGAGATCCACAATCCTATTTTAGCGCCTTAATTCATCCACTCCCATTTCATCCACAAAAAATACAGAAATTCAAAGGAATAAAAATCACAAATGCCCATCATTATACACTCTTCCAGAATATATACAACTCCTAGTTCCACCTTCTTGATCAATTTATCACCCTCTTGATCAATCATTTCAGTTTAAAGGGTATGTATGATATGATCTGATGATCTTCTCATCTCATCCATCTACTACTTGATCAGTTTCTGTGTTAAATTATGACAGATTTTTGTCTTTGTTGATTGCTTAGTTATTTTTCCTGCTGATCAGCTTTTTGGGCATGATTTTGATGAATCAGAAACCTATACATGTGTATATATCTATGATCGAATAAGCCGCGAACTGAAGTACACAATTCATGTGCAGGAGATTGATATACAAGGCATAGAAGGAATTGATCAGTAAAGATGTTGGGGACAAATGTTGCAAATACACATGGGCTGCTGCAGAAACCAACCCTTTGTGCTTCAAGAAGTGAATGGGTTGTTCTTGTCCAATGCAAGAGCTCCTCCACTAACAAAATCAAGGTGTTGCAGTGTCCTGATTCCGGGAGCCGGAGGATTACTGCCTGCAGGAGGCTGATCAGCTCACAAGCTGTTGTGGATCACGTCGAGGCTCCTCTTTCTAGTGACTCAAAGCCTTCAACCCTGAAGGTATATATGTATAAGCCTCTCTTCTGATCAGTGACAGTATGTTTTTTTTGCTGAAAAATTAAGGGTGTGATTCTTTTCTGCTTGATGTAGAGGGTCTTTCCTTTCGGGAAAGGGAGGAGCGAGGGCGATAAGAGCATGAAACATTTGGTAATTTTCGCCTCTTACTCAAGGTCTTAAGAGTCACTAGCTCATGTCAACCAACCATGTATTGACCATTTGCATATGGGCTATTGTAGTTGGGAGGGAAAGGTGCAAACTTGGCAGAGATGTCAAGCATAGGCCTATCAGTTCCGCCTGGTTTGACCATATCGACGCAAGCTTGCCAAGAGTATCAGGAGAATGGCAAGGAGTTACCAGATGGACTATGGGAGGAGGTGCTGCAAGGCCTAAGGTGCGTCGAGGAGGAAATGGATTCTTACCTTGGTGATCCTTCAAGGCCTCTACTGCTATCAGTTCGCTCTGGTGCAGCGGTATATATGTGCATTCAACACTTGATGGTTCGTGCTATCGATTTCCCTTCTTTCTTGTTCATTTGGTTTGTTTTGATCTGCAGATATCAATGCCTGGGATGATGGACACAGTCCTCAATCTTGGGCTTAACGATCAGGTGGTCGCGGGGCTGGCTTCAAAGAGTGGGGAGCGCTTTGCTTATGACTCCTACCGACGTTTCTTGGACATGTTTGGTGGTGTTGTGAGTATAACAAATGCAACTCAATTGAATCAAGAATCTGTCATAGAAAACATATCCTAATCACTGTAATGGTTTCTTTCTTTTGGGGATGATCATGAAGGTTATGGGAATACCACATTCGTCGTTTGAGGACAAGTTGGAATACTTAAAGCATGAAAAAGGGGTGGAGCTTGACACTGATCTGAGTGCATCTGATCTCAAACAGCTAGTGGCTCAGTACAAGGAAGTGTATGTTGAAGCTACAGGCAAAGAGTTTCCTTCTGGTAACTGATTGATTCGAATTCATTGCCAACTGTGGACTACTTTTTTCGCTTCATCTGCTTCAATGACAAACTTTTTTGAAACTAAATTGTAGATCCAATGAAGCAATTGTCGTTGGCTATTCAAGCAGTTTTCGATTCATGGCAAAGTCCAAGGGCTATTAAGTACCGAAGCATCAACCAGATAACGGGGCTGAAAGGAACAGCAGTTAACATCCAATGTATGGTGTTTGGAAACATGGGAAACACTTCAGGAACAGGTGTTCTCTTCACTCGAAACCCGAGCACAGGTGAGAAGAAGTTGTATGGAGAGTTTCTTATCAATGCACAGGGAGAGGATGTGGTTGCCGGAATAAGAACACCCGAGGACATTGAGACGATGAACAGATGCATGCCAGAGGCTTACAAGGAGCTTTTGGACAACTGTGAGATCCTTGAAAGGCATTACAAGGACATGATGGTAAGGCATTGTGTGCGTCTTCGTTCTTAGTAAGGTCCGGGTACTCGTTTGTCTAACAACCAACTGACTTTGGCTTATAACCAACATAGGATATTGAGTTCACAGTCCAAGAAAACAGGCTGTGGATGCTACAGTGTCGAAGCGGAAAGAGAACAGGGAAAGGAGCAGTGAAGATAGCGGTAGACATGGTTCAGGAAGGGCTCGTTGATGCTCGCTCTGTCGTGAAGATGGTGGAACCACAGCATTTAGATCAGCTGCTTCACCCACAAGTACATACACATACCCAACTGAAACAGATGCAAGAAAAGATCTTCAAAAATCTAAGCTAAATAATCTGTTGTTGTAACAGTTTGAAGATCCATCTGCGTACAAAGACGAAGTCATTGCAGTTGGCTTGCCAGCCTCACCGGGGGCAGCTGTAGGACAGGTCGTGTTCAGTGCTGAGGAGGCCGAAGCTTGGCACTCGCAAGGGAAGAGTGTCATTCTGGTATGAGATTATCTGTCACATTCCATAGTTTATGAAGTTATATTTTCGAGCTGTGCTCTAAGAATGAATGCTCTTTGTTGTTATCATAAAATGCGCGAACAGGTAAGGATGGAGACGAGTCCAGAGGACGTTGGGGGTATGCACGCAGCTTCTGGTATCTTGACGGCCAGGGGAGGCATGACGTCTCATGCAGCAGTCGTAGCTCGTGGCTGGGGGAAGTGCTGCGTTTCTGGCTGCTCGGATATCAGGGTTAACGAAGCTGCCAAGGTTAGCAAATCTAGAACCGGTTGTCTCATGTTTTCGAGCTGAAATGACACTGAAGATTGAGCCTGTTTTGCTTGATACTACTAAGGTTCTTTTGGTTGGAGACAAAGTGATCAACGAAGGCGAGTGGATGTCACTGAATGGAAGCACTGGGGAAGTCATATTCGGAAAGCAACCACTCTCTCCTCCGGCTCTTAGTGGCGATTTGGAGACCTTCATGTCTTGGGTAGATGAGATAAGATACCTTAAGGTGCTTATACATGACAACCTCTTCAAACTTGGACTTCTTTGCCTTCATTCGACATGTAAAGAAAGACATTACTAACGACGAATATATGTGTGTGATTGTGGAGGTTATGGCGAATGCTGACACGCCCGAGGATGCATTGGCAGCAAGAAATAATGGAGCAGAAGGAATTGGACTCTGTAGAACAGAACACATGGTAACCCTTAAACACTTAGTGATGCCAGTAAATTTGTTTGAATACAGCAAACTCAGGAATTACCACTTATTGCTATATTGGTACAGTTTTTTGCATCAGAAGAGAGGATCAAGGCAGTTAGAAAGATGATCATGGCATCAACGCTTGAAGAGCGAATAGAAGCGCTAAACCAGTTGTTGCCTTATCAAAGATCTGATTTTGAGGGCATTTTCCGCGCCATGGATGGTATGTTCCTTTCATATTGGTTTCACTGATTCAGTTACAAGGATCTGTTGTCAATTGGATGTTGGTTTGTTTGGGTACTTCAGGCCTTCCAGTGACCATTCGATTGCTAGACCCTCCATTGCACGAGTTCCTTCCTGAAGGAGATATTGAGCAGATTGTAGAAGAGCTTACTATAGATACTGGTGTTACCGAAGATGAAGTCTATAATAGGATTGAGAAACTATCCGAGGTCAATCCCATGCTTGGTTTTAGGGGCTGCAGGTACTTTTCCTTGTAGAACTTCAAATATCACACATCATAGTTTCTTTAATATGTCCATAATTTGTTTGTCTTCTCCCTTCCCCAAGACTGGGGATATCATATCCGGAATTAACCGAAATGCAAGCGCGCGCAATCTTTGAAGCTGCTATAAGAATGAGCAACCATGGGGTTAAAGTCTTCCCTGAAATCATGGTGCCTCTTGTTGGAACACCTGAGGTGTGATTAGGGTTCTTGTTTTCCAATCACTGACATATTTGAACAAAAGTTGACATATTTAGGGTAATAACAGGAATTAGGGCATCAAGTGAGGTTGATAAGGAATGTAGCAGATAAGGTATTTGCTGAACTGAGATCCTCACTGACCTATAAGGTGGGAACTATGATTGAGATTCCAAGGGCAGCTTTGGTTGCAGATGAGGTAATTTTTTTTAATCTAATGTCTATATTCCTTTTAAGTTCTTCACATGGTATTGTATTGTTCTACAAATTTTCATGCATTCAAGTATATTAGCATCTAGGTAACCTTTGAATCCATAGATTTTAATGACAGTTGCTAACTTTGTTAACTAATAAAAGTTCACATAGATTTCACATTAGAGTATCTAAATGGAATTTCGGCTACAGTTTTCTTGAACATAAAGGATGTTACCTGGTTGTGATAGATTGCAAAGGAAGCAGAGTTTTTCTCCTTTGGGACAAATGACCTTACACAGATGACCTTCGGGTATAGCAGAGACGACGTCGGCAAGTTCCTCCCTATCTATTTGTCCCAAGGCATTCTTCAACATGATCCATTTGAGGTTAGTTCTAGAATAAGTAGCATATGACATCTTTAAAGCAAAAAAATGTAATGGTCTACTATATCATTCACTGCATTACTAACAAAATGTGATTTCAGGTCCTTGACCAAAAGGGTGTCGGCCAACTGATCAAGTATGCGACAGAGAAGGGACGCATTGCAAGGCCTAATTTGAAGGTAAAATTGCGAGACCCCAACCTCTGAATCATTAGCCTTTGTGAGTTTTGTGTTCATACTTGAACTCATAACAGAAATAATTCTTACTGACATGAATAACATCCTAAAAACTGAACATCTCAAAGCCATCCACATGACCCGTCTCTTGAGTTCTTACAAATCTGCACTATCTATAGTTTCAGCTAAGCTACAGTTAATTCTATCAATTTCATCGAAATCGTACAAAGACATGTTTCCATATCCATATCTTCACAAGCTATTTCCATACACCTATGGACTAATTGGGCAGGTTGGAATATGTGGAGAGCATGGTGGAGAACCTTCATCTGTGGCCTTTTTTGCCAAGGCAGGACTTGACTATGTTTCTTGTTCACCATTCAGGTTTGAAACTACCTTAATGCTTGTGCTTTTGACAAACAGTTCGCTTTCTAGTGTTTCCTCTCAAACCACATTAGCTTTCATTTTACAGCATCTAATGAGAGTTTATTGATCAAATAGGGTTCCTATTGCAAGGCTAGCAGCAGCACAAGTTGTCATTGATGGTGCTTGAGACTGAGTGATCTTCTTGTGCAGTGTAAATACTTCTCAAACCGATCTGAATATATACTTTGGGGAGTTGCAAATTGAAAGTAATGATAAATGACATTATTATACATGGATATACACTTAGTCCTTTGAAATCAAATAATTTGTAATCCTGCAATTTCACCTAATAATACCCCTGATAATGTACTTCTTGTAATTTTTTTTTAATCCACTGTAATGACCATTGGTTTATGAATATGGACCTGTACATACTACATAGTATGAAAATAGTGAATTATTGCCAGGATTTAGAGGCTTCTTTCTCTATTTTTCTCTACTCAAAGTCTATTTTCTCTATGTCTAGTTTTCTACTTCATAGTTTAAATACTGCAAGTTTTACATCACAAACTAACTGACCTCTTCAAAGAAGATTAACTTTAACAACCTCATAATATAGATTGAGCACCCAAGTACACAACCTCAAGTTTTTAATTTTTTTTATTAAAAAAAATTCTTACCGGTATCAGCACCCCTAACTTTCATATGAAGCTTGTCTCAAATACTATGGAGAGCAATTAACATATACATATCAAACTCAATCACTTAATCCAAACCCTGAGATGAAATCCTAGAAATGTAAAGATCAACATTATTTAATGGTTAGTGAAATTGTACCACTGGGAATGAGTTAAAGTGAATTAGTTCAAACCAGGACATATTATCAATGCCCATGACCTATATGATTCCTATGATCCATGGATGACCCGAGGTTTTAGTGAATGAGTTCAACATATGCAGCCCCAATGAAACTCATCCTCCCTGGGATCAAAGTGTTGGAAAATAGAACAAGCAGAGGAAGAAGGGAAGTGGACTTTGAAAGCAAACCAAAATTATGAGAACAGCTCTTGAATATTGAATCTCAACTCATTTTCATATTTTTGCAACACAAAACGCTCTTCTGGAGCTATCATGCTTGTGACAATAAACTTATCATCTGAGAATGGTTTCCTACCTGTCCTCCCAGCTCGATGTAGATAATATACAGCAGACTTCGGCAGATCAAAATTGTATACATGTGTTGTCTCAGGTAGGTCAACCCCTCTGGCTGCTATATCCGTTGCCACGAGAAAACAGCATCCTTTCTTTCTTGCCTCCTGTATTAAATAAAGAAAAGATTTTCAAATTCAGATGACCAATGGATTAGCATTTAACACAAGAAACTTTAGTAAAAATAACTATGACCACAACTCCATCAAAGAAAGGTGATTGGAGTCAGATGAAATCATGCTCTACTGCACTAGCAAAGAGCAAGGAAACTGCAATTGTCAATACCAGTTGATGGATTATGAGCAGCAACTGAACAGAAACTGAAATCACAAACAAATGTTCCACAACTTATGGAAACCAAGGGAACCCTTAACCCGATTCCACTACACCACCATGAGAAACTCTCTCTAGCCACGGTCAGCAAATGCCTTTTCTTACAAGATATCACACTTGATTCACAATTGAGAATGATCCATTATTTATACACCTGCTAGATCACTCACTACACTGACCATACAAATTCTCAGTCCGAAATCTAACACTTGGTTCCTGATCCCCCGCTCATCTTCCCTCTCATTCCGAATTCAGGGATAATCCCTTATTTATACACAGTTACATACCTGATTTGTAACACCAACGCCAACACCAACACAACATAAACACTACCACCACCAATACAGTATGTTCTGCCAGAGCGGGGTCTGAGGTGCCGAGGTGTAAGCACCCATTCCCCAAACTGGTTAAGAGGCTGTTTTCAAAAGACCCCTAAACGTGAAAGTATTAGGAAGAAAATTTTCAAAACTTGAAGAGCTACAGCGATGAAACAAATTCCAAATTAATCTTAGAAATATAGTCTTACAGACAGCTAACTGAGCTATGTTATAGAATGTTCTTCCTCAATGAGTAGAAACAAACCGATGTCATTTTACATCTATTCCTAATTCTTCTGACAGAGTAATGGGTCAAAATTAAATTTAACAAATAACTTGAAAGAGGAATAAGACTTACTAGTAAAGAAGCTGCCCGGGAATTAATATTCATGTTTTCCTCCAAAAGTAAGACATCTGAATCACCAAATTTGTTCTTCAAAAGATCAACTAAAAGTGTTTCTGGTGGAGCTTCTCCAGCTTTTTTTGACTTTTCAGACTGTTGAAAAAAAAAAGATATTCATTCAGGAGTAGGATGATTTATTTATGTTAATCATAATTGGAAAGATATATTGGTGTAAGCAGCAGAAATTTTTCTAATTTTCCTATGGGGTTAAGTGGAAAACGAAAATGATGTAAGCAGCAGTAATTTTCCTATGGACAGAAAATTATTTGTATATTTTACAAGAAGTTTGTTCATCAATATAATCTTCACAGGAAGTAGGCTACAGTGATCAAACATCACCCTGCTGATAGTAGAAGGCCGTCATGCATGCATGTTAAATTAAAGAGCTTCACATGGAACTATTGTAAACTACATAAAACTGCATAACTGAACTATTACAAGTACATGAAGAGCTACACTGAAAGATGAAGCTCAAAAAGTAGAATTTAGGTCAAAGAAGATAAATTATACAATGATGACCTGCTCATTGACGAAAATGATGGCAGACTCTGGATCATCAGACTGCAACAAGGATAGTAATGCTTGAAATCTTTGGTCTCTGGGGCATATCTGTAATTCCACCACGTGTTTCATAAACTTTATGAGGAATTTCTTAGTGAATAGTATCACATGCAAATTCACAATCTCTACAGTAACTCCATGTAATAAGGAACATTTTATTTATTCACCCCCAGGTTGTGGGTACCTATGCGTATATTTTATTTCTCAGGTGGGGCGGGGGTAGGTTTAGCAGGAGAAGTAACAAGATTAATGCATCTCCACTGCTATGTTTAAAACATCAAGCCTACTAGTTTGTGTATGGATTAGTTTATATACCCAGTCCTAAAAAATGGACAAGGCATGCTTCAAAATTCACAGCTGGGCCAATTCCTCCACCAAGAGTTGAACATTGCCGTCAATTTATTATCATCATATTATTCAGCATGATAATTTTTCCTTCTTCCTATAAAAGAGAAGATATGCAAGCAACCACGAAAGGGGAAAATAATGGGGAAAGTTTGAAAAATAATTAAGAAGAGGTATATTCCATACCATATATCTGTGAAGAATGCGAGCAGGGATTGGTTCAACTGGATTAACATGAACGTGTAGAACATCATTCTGTCAAAGACATGGAACAATGAATACATCAGAAAAGAGTACATTAGTTGGTCAAATGGCAAGATAGTACAGCAGCGAGCAATTAATTGGAAAACCTTGGTCCATTTATGCTAAATACAGTCATGTACAAAGCGTCTGTGCTGAGGTATAGATGCACTTGCAAGAACAGTTTGACGGACATTGCATGAAGAATAGGTGGTCAATAGTTTACGCAAGGAACTCACTTGTTTAGAGGAGCCAAACAAAAAATCAACCTGTGAAAAGTGCCGTAAAAGGTCAAATATGAATCATCCATTACAGACGTAAGATTCTGCAAAATTGAAAAACAAAAATTTGATGATTCTATGTAAGAAGAAAATAAATAATTCCAGTAAGAAATATTAACAGAAGATGGGATGTGAGAGAGAGAAAACATGTAAGGAAAAAAGGGCGTGACAATGATGATATCTGCTTCGCTTTTGTCACAACCATTACCAGAAAATATATAGAGAATATTACTAGTGTAGGAAATGAGAGAGTTTGAGGAAAGAAAGGAGAGTGGGAGAAGAGAAAACTAAGATATTTTATTCCTGAGAAAGGTTAGAAAATAAATAGAGAAGACTAACTAGAAAGCTTATAAAAGAAGCTAAAAGGTACCAATGGAGCAGGAAAAGTAAACAACTATAAAAGCTGTAAAAGATAACTAGGAGTAATTACACTGAAGGGCATAATAACCTAGAAATAGAGTAACAATTGCATGCATGCAAGTATGTTAACAACTAGAAACTTGCAGAAATCAACACTGCAATCTAACAATAAAAGAACAAAAGTCTCTTCATATTCCATGCTCTGAATTAGCTTTGATTGAAAACAAATTAAAGATGGTACTTGGGGGCTTTGAAGTGAAACAATATTCTAGTGTTCATCGCAATTTGTTGTAGACTTGTAGTCCCTTCAGGCTTCACGAATCACGATTATTTTGGAAATCAACAGGCATAAGTGGAATGAAAAACAAAACAAAGTTAGCTGGTTTCCAAACGAAACAGATTAGACCTCTGGTTACAGGGTGCAAGTCCTATCCCTAACATGAAATTCTCTTACCAACAAAAAGCAAGAGCAGCACAAAACTTTCTAAAAGAAACAAAATGCAACTGATATGATATCCTCAGACTTTCGCACCTATTCCACAAAATTCACTAGGAATTCAGGATATACAGAAAAAGGAATGTAGGGCAGGGGTATAAGGGTCGTTTGTTATCTGCTGAGGCAGTTAGTAGGATTTGCTAATACCACATGCTGTGATCACAGCTATGAGTCATATAAATAAGGAGCTACGCCTTCTCTTTCATTTCATACAATGTCGGGAAAATTAGGATCAACAGTCGGGCATTTGCCTTGGGCTCTTTGGAGAGTGTCTCCTCTGAGAGGTTACTGTGTAATTGGAGTTCTTTATCTGGATTCATTCTTGAATTCCAGGAGGTTTATGTCTTTATGAGTTTATCTTATCTATCCATGCTCTTACTCTTTAACATTATTTGTAATATAAACACGTAGGGATAAAGCTAATATAAGATAACACAAAAGATAACAGGGAAAAAGAGAATGAAATACCTCATCAATTACCAGGACCTGCATTGCATCAAGCGAAAATACACGCTTCTCAAGCATTTGACACAAAATGTCTACCGTGGCTACCACTACTGCTGGGGGTTCTGCCTGCTTAGTTCAAAAACTTGACATGTTTACAAGTCTTGACTCTTTTCACCTTCCTTGAAATTTTTTTTCCCTTATTTTGCAAACAATAAGAGTACTTCTAATTCAAAAGTGAAAGAATTTTTTGTTAAGAATTTAATTCTAGCAAGAGCAATAAAAAATTTAATGCTTCATCAGTCAAAAAATCCTGATGAAATAAGGAGATGAAAGACTTCACGAATGTTCCACATTTTGCTAACTAAAGTGTCCAAGGAATACAATTGCGATGATGCTACATGTTTCCTGATATTGACGAACTGGTTATATAACTAAAATATATTAAATTGCTCTACTTTTTTACGATAATATAAGCACAAAAAGTACCTTCAGCCAACTTCTATGCCTTTTCAAAGTTCCTCCATCAAGAAGAGCCATAACAGTGTATGGTTTATCCTGCAAATCAAGGTCTGTAGGCTTTGCAGCCAACACTCGAGCAACTTTTGTGACCTGTAGAGCAGAAAATAACCATATCAACTATCAGGACTTGCCAGGGAGCAGGGAAAGTGAAACTCTTGGGTCCTTCCACGTTTAAAAAAAAGGAGGAAAATTAAAGCTAAGCGTATCATAGGGTAACAATGCCAAATTGGGTCAGTATCCTGAAAATGTCTTTCTCTAATAAAATGGCAAAACTCTACTTTAGTTTATTAGCTCAAACTATTTTTTTATCAACAAAATCATTCGACCCAGAATTTTCCTGGATTGCTAGTACAAGGAGAGTATAATGTCTTACTTGCATGCCAAGTTCCCTTGTGGGAACCACAATAAGTGCTTGCACCGCTGACCTTCGAGTATTGATCATCGAATTTATCAGGAGAAGGTAGGTCAGGGTCTTCCCTGAACCTGTCTAAAGAAGAAAGCAGAGAAGGCATACGTGAAAAGGAATATCAGTAATCATATTCAAAAGCAGTGTAAATCAAACAGGGGAGGTGCACATCAGATGAAACCCTTCAAATGAGTCTACCAAGATGCTTTTTGGGTCAGGCTTAAAAAATGCAACAAGTGTCAAGGACACGGTTGCAATATTTTCCTTTGCTTGGTAGTTCAACGAGAAAGGAGAAAAGTGTTTTTTTTTCTTTTGGTAATTTCCACCTGGTGATCCCATAGCCTGTGCACATCTGCACAACCCTCATCCCAACTATTTATGCCACAAAACAGGGGGAAAAAAAAAGATGAAGCAAATTGGATTACAGAAAGAACACAAACTTGACTGGTGCAGGTACTTTGACCAGATATGAATCACAATAACTATCCTCTAAAATGAACCAAATTACATAGAAATCACTTAATTGGTTAGTCTATGTTACATTGCAAAATTATTGGCAATGCTTAAACGAGGGTCTGCCCAAACAAAGTAATGAACAGACAATATCAAGAAAACATTTCTCTTTCAAATAAACCATTAAAAGAGCAACAAAGGAAATACTATTTTGTTCGTTCATTCAACAATTGGTATCATGTTATCTTCATTAACATGATATGGTAATTAGTAAAGTGAAGCGGACCACTCCGATTCCTGTTCTGGATACTGATTCATGTTCAATTAAAATGCTGTTTACAAGTGCATGATAATGAAAGCAGCTAGCAGCTGACCCGTGATGATCCAGTTTAGCCTTTTGACTTTATAGCTTCTTTTTTTCATAATCAAGACCAACCAAAGAACAAAATATCCACCAAGATTCACCAACTGAAAACTGAAAAGTAGACAAAATAAGAAATGGACCTGAGCATGAAGTACACAATCCCGACCAGAGAAAAGTATAGGGAGTGCTTGAAGCTGCACGTCAGTTGGTAAAACAAATCCAACCTCTTCCATCCTTCAAAAATAAAGCAGATTCACATCATAGCACTCTTTAAATTCTCCATTTCACCATCCCGTGCATTTTTCTGTTTTATTCAATCTTAGATCAGACAACTTGTAATATTAATACCATCACTAATGAAATGGCATTGATACACAAATGTCCCAATTTATCAGTCACATGACACCAGTGCCATGCCTCCAGAAATTAAGAATAGCTAGAAGAATTCCTATATAACTGTGCCCATACGCTTCAGTCTGAATGACCCTCAAAACATTCAGCTGAAGTCTTAAACAAGTCTATTAGCTAAAACAACATCAATGATTGACCATCTTGGATCTAGACGCATTTGGCTCTCTGCCTGTCACTATAATTCAACTCTATTAAGTCATTAACAAGGGTGAAGAGGCCAATTTGGTTAGATGAAAAGAAAGAAAATGTGAAAGTTCATGGAAAATGAAGATGAACAAGTTAAATTGAAACATCTTCCTCATTCCTCCACCAGTAGTACTTTACTCTGTCTAACTAAACAGCCCCTAATTTTAGAGTTTTCCAAGGTTTTGCAATGTGCTACATGCTAATTGTACATCATTTTTATATAATTGCGTGATATTAAAATCAAAATGTAAAACAGATACTTATCCCAAAAAGTGGTGAAATTGCAAACACAGTAGTAGTCATTCCGTAATTAGGGATACCTGGTGAGGACATGGTCAGGAACGTGACCGTGACAGAGTTCCCTGAGAGTAGGAGAGCTTTGAAATCCATCGCCGGTGGCCGCTGGTGAAGGTCGATTAGGATCAGGAGAGGCGGATAAAGGGACGAAGGGACGAATTCGGAAGTTAAATTTTGGGAATGTTATAGATTTCGGAGTGAATTTCTGCAGAAAGAAAGGCGTTAAGAGGCTTTGAGTTCTTTGGGAGAAGGAGATGGGCATCGGAAGGGGAGGGGGCAAGTGAGCGGTAGCCATGGCCAACTGCTGCTTCAAGCTCGCACTGCAACAGCCAGCAGTTGGCAGTGGAGATGAGATATATTCAAAGTGGGCCGCTCTTTTCAATTCAAATTGGGCCTAACTGGGCCTCGGAATGCCGAATGGTTGATCCCAGGGGTCTATCTGTCATATGATTGAAATACGGAAATTTCGCATGATACCCTCGAGTCCAGGAATTGACTGTTTTCCACGGTGTATAAAAGTGGTTCTCTCGATATTCCTGAGTTTATAGCAGATTTTGGGGTTTCAGATTTGTGGTTTTCTTTCCCTTTACTGAGTCCAGCTCTCCAGGGGTTTAGTTTGACGTGGTTTAGTTTTATCTATCTCTTTATCCGATCTTTTGTGAAATTTGCATCATCATGATAATAAAGTCACATTCACCCCTTTGTTGGCTTGATAAAAAACCTCATTTCAAAATTAAAGTACTTCTTGAGAAGATATTTTACCAAATTTCGTTAGATATCAACATATTTTACGAGATTTTACCCATGTTTGTAAAATATGGATATATTGTATTATATATCTTTTATTGGTAGTCAATTAAACATATTAGCGTAAATTAATTAGTTAAACGGGGACTAATACAAAATTTATTTCAATTTTAAATAAATAAAGTATATATAGTATAGTGGTATTTATAGTTGATGTTTAATTATAAGTTATTTTATATGCTTTTTAAATATTAAATGAATTAATATTACAAAAATCGCACAAAAATACGAGTACTTAACTAGCTATTGTGTATCTATTATCAGTTATCACATCTATAAATAATTGTCTTATAAATTAGAATAGTACACTTTTAAAATGGTAAAAGCCAATATATATTTATTTTTATATTTTTTTAGAAAAATAACGATTGATATGTTACAAATTATGGATGAAGATGTCTAACCCCTAGGGGTGGAAATGGGGCGGGTTATGGGTGGATGAAGCCACTCCATCACCCGCCCCGCGGGTAAAAAATTTCACCCGCTCCATCCATCACCCGCAAACCTTTTCACCCACATCCGATCCGCGCGGATAATGCGGGTGGAGCGGGTACCCAATGGGTGAAACAAAAAAAAAACAAATCAACACAAGTGGATCAATTCTAACTAAAAATTACAAATGAAGGGGGTGTGTTTATGTATTTTTATTTTTATTTTTGATCGGCAAAGCACTGAAATTACGAGCTAATTGAAATTTGAAAGTGGAAGGGTATATATCTCTATACTAATCATATACTAATCCAGTAAATCCCTTGCTATAACGTGGAAAAGCAAGCCGAGACCATATCCATTCTAAATGAATTTTGGTGGGCAAAGCACTAATCAAGGATTAGGGTTTGTAGAAGTTAAACTTGAAAATGGTAAAATGGTAAAATCACACACATTGTATATATAAATTTTAAGATTTTATGCGGATTTGCGGTGCGGGTGTGCGGGGCGGGTTAATGGGTGGGTTAATGGGGCGGGTTATGGATGGAAAATCTTCACCCATAATCCATCCATCACCCACTTCACCTGCACCCGCTCCACCCGTCACCCACTTTTTTGCGGGTTTTCACCCGCAATATTAATGCGGGTAAAGTGAATAGAGCGGGTACCCGCGGGTTATTTCCAGCCCTACTAACCCCAAGTTGATATAGTTGACTTGAGAAATGTGGATGCCACTTATACTAAAATGACCTAAGCCTTTGAAATTTTCAGGGAACTAAACCACTATATTATTGTATGCACCTCTTTTTAGTCTGTTTGTAAATTAAGAAATGAAAATGAAATCATGGTGGATTAGTTGGAAGTATAGATAACAGTGATCTTGAATTGTCTGATTGCCCACCATATATATATAATAATACAATATCTCTATCCTATATCTTGATTGAACCATCGGTCTTGATCGAGAAACCAATTTTTTAAAAACTTAAAATAATTTAATTTGGAGAAATTATATGTTCAAAATATAAGATAGAAAAAAGGTAGAAGTGGTCTAAAAAACGTTATTGGTTTACAGTGAATAGATTATCAAATGAATATGTTACTAAAATGGCGGAGACCTTTTAGTCCACTTTAGTGGTCTAAGTGGATTTGTAGAATAAATTTTTTAAGTACTTTTAGTATATTAAAGGTTTTTGTACGATAAAGCGACACAACCATTTATTCTCTATTTGCACAGTGTCGATGTCGAGTTCTCGAGTCGGTAAGGAGTCGGGAGCATTGCACTAGTCAACAGCCCTTCATTGAGTGGAAGATCATTGTTAGATCAAGTCGACACTTCTGCCGATGTCGACTTCCCAAATTAGCAGATCATCAGTACCGGTTTTCGAGATCGACGCCGTGCGGATTACGAAATCCCGCCGTGTGAATAGCACAAACAATAAATTATCAAATAGAATCAATATAGATCATCAAAGTGGATGAAAGAATCCCTATAAACTGGAGTACTAAATTGTTCGTCTTAACACTAACAAATATGGAGTACAATCTAATGTTAAGCAAAAAGTTAACTATCCACCCAAAGGCGAAAGTTATATGGGGTAAAAATTTGCATTATTTTTTAATCAACTATAAAAATAACTCCATCCATCTAAAAATTAATGTTGTAGTAAAATACACATGATTAAAAAAAAACCTTTATTTAGAGTAAGATATGGGCGATGAAAGTCTATTTATTTATACAAAAGAATAATTTTGTAGTTGGAATTTGTATTGAAAACTAAAAAATATACTATGATAAATAAACGGAAAAGCTAAATACGCCGCTAATTTTTACTGGATACACCGCTAAGTTTCGCAACTCCATGCGGACCGAATTCCGCTACCCCTTGCGGACCTCACCGGGCATTGGGCCAAACGAACCCTAAAAGACCATCGACAAAACATCCGCAAGACGTTGTGGAGAGAGGTCCGCATTAGGATGCGGAGTTTCCTAACCTATATAGAAAAAAATAAAATAAAAAAACCTCTCAAAAAAGGTCCGCAATTAGGTGCGGAACTCTTTTTTTTTTTTTTTGAAAACCCCTCTTTCACAAAGGTTCCAACTTTGAACAAGTGGACTTCGGAGCTTTCGATCAGAGGTATGTGCGTCGGAGGAGGATCACGATGGCTCGTCGGACCTACGTGGCACATGGGTGAGGAGGGTGGTGAAGTTCGAGGGTGGTTTGGTGATAGCATGCATTTAGGTAGGCATAATAGGTTGCATTTAGCTTATTTAAGATGCATTTCATCCATGATTTGATTACAATTTGCATATTTGCTCTCTATGTTGGTGGAATCGGAATCTACACGCTTTTATTGATTATTTCAGGTAATCGTGGATCCGAGGAGGAGACATGGGTTCATAACGCATTGGATGAGAATGTCTAGTTGATCGAAGAAGCTTACATGAAGATCTCAAGAGGTCCTGAGAAGAAGAAGCGAACCTAAACGAAGAACAAGTCTGCAGAAGTTGTCGCCAGACATGCTGAACTTGTTTTGCACTTTCTGGAGGCCTCGGTTGTCCGATCGACTATTATGACCATGCGTTGGAAAGCTCTTTCAGAGAGCTACAACTTTCATGTTGACGTCGAGAGCTAATTCGAGACGGAATTTTCGGGAAAACCCAATGCAGCGCCCGCCGCAAAAGTTGCCGCGCCCGCCGCTGTCACCTGCGGTGCCCGCCGCCAGAGGGCCGATTTCAGCTGCGCCCGCCGCTGCTCCTGTGCCGCGCCCGCCGCACCTCTTGCCGCGGCCGCCGCACCTCTGCCGCGCGCCGTTTTAGTTTAAGAAAACCCTAGTTTTTAGTTGTTTCCTTTTGGGCCGACTTTGGATGTTTGTTTTAGGCTTTTTATGTTATTTTTCTTTATCATTCATTCTATTCATTGAACACTTAGACAATTAGAGAGAGAGCGATGTTCGCCATGGGCGACTAAAACTCTCTTCGTTCTCCTTACAATTTGAAGCTTTATTTGGATTGATTGTGAGTTTCTAAATCTTGTTCCTTGTTTCCTATATTGAATGTTTCGACTTCTTTGTGCTTGAATGTTTGATTGTTTTATTCTATCTCGACTGATCAACTTGGTAGAATCAATTCAATTGCTAGGGTTTTGTAGATTCCTGATTGCGAACCTTAACCCAAGTGGCAAACTTGTTCCTTTAGGGCTGATTGAACTAATTGAATGAGTAGGAAGTTGAATGTGTTGTTAAATCCTTCTTTAGGGACTGCAAATACCTTGGTCAATCTCTGAACTTAAAGCTATCAATTGGGTTAAATCCTTCTTTAGGGACTGTTCGATTGATAAGGGTTTCTAGGACTGATTGGACTAGTAACTATATTAGGTCGGGACAAGGGCATTCATAGGAAACCTAAAAGGACAAGAGGAAGTTACAATATCAATTCAACCAAATAAAGTGGATAGTTGTAGGTAGAGCGATCTTCTCTAATTTGTTTTGCATTATTTGTTTATATTTTATTTTGTTTTCTTTTCAATCTCAATCAACCAAAACCCCCCTTTCTACTAATTGGTAAATACACTTTGCAAAGGAATACTTGATTCTCTGTGGGATCGACCTCTTACTTGCTTGCTATACTAGTTTGTAGGTTTGAGTTTTATTTTGATACGGTTTACAGACGACTAAAAACCGCTCATCAAATTGGCGCCGTTGCCGGGGAATCAAGTTTATTTCTTTGTTGTGTGTATTTATTAATTTTTGTTTATATATCTAACTTTGTTGTGAACCTATCTTACGGTTCACAACCCCCTTGCTACTAACTTTTTAAGATGTTGAGATTGTTGCAGTTTGAAGGTGAGAACTTTCACCAATATTTCACTAGATTGCATGAGTATGTTAATGACCTTGGTTCATGGGGTTATCAATATGGTGTACGGGAGATGTGTGTTTGCATATTTGATGGGATGAATGCTGAAACACGGAATCTTGCTGAGTCCATGAGTAATGGAGGCCTATTGGATATGGGACTCTTTGAGATTTGGGATTTTTTCTACAACATGAGTCAACAGGTTGAGCAGGAAGTATCAATCCGAACTCTCACACAAGTGTTGCAGCAGTTAGAGGAAAGAAACATGAGCCGAATCGGAAAATTGGAGGAACAAATGAACCAACTCATTCAAATTCTAAGTGCAAAAGGTGAGAAAGAAAGGAGCTTCGAAGAAGAAGATGAGGAATTGGTTGCAGACAACGATAGTTTCTTAGATGATGGAGGAGAGGGTCTAGTGCTTCCTGACTTGGAATCTCATGAGTCGACGCATGAGGTTACATGTGATGTGTCTCCTACTCCATCTGCACCATCCATTCTAATCTCGCCCATTGATGAACCAGGTCTAGAGCCATCAGCTGAGGCTAAAGAGGTAATAAAGGTAAACTTTTGCAATTTTGAAGTTAATGGTGTATATGTTGATCCTTTTGATTGCTATTTTGAAAAGCCACCAGCGGAACTGTGTTGGTGGTATCATATTCCTTCTGCAGAGAGTCATGCTAGACTCTTTGATAGATTGAAAGGGTTCGTGAGTTCCACATTTTATGCTTTCAATTTATTGTGCTATGATGTGCCTTGTAAGATGTGTGCACAGGAATATGATAGGCTACTGAGGGCTTTGACAATGTCTGAGAAATAAGGTCTTGAGATTGAGAATAAGTCAAGCCAATGACATTAAAGAGAGGCGCTTCTCGGGAGGCAACCCGAGGTAAGCTTTAGTTATTTCAATTCCTAGTTAGCTAGTTTTCTTTAACCCGACGCGCGCAATGCTCAGATCCGACCTATATCGCCCCTTCCACCACATTGTGAGTATTTCATTCATCTCTTTCTCTATGTTTTTATTTTTTGTTGTCTTTTATGTTTCATTGAGGACAATGAAAGGTTTAAGTGTGGGGGAGGGATTGCATTGCATATAGATAGAATTTGCATATCATGTTTACTTATGTTATCATGTTTATTTATGTTGTCATGTTTATTTTTATTCATATACTGCATTTAAAAAAAAAAAATTTATTATTATTATTTAATTTCGAAAATTAGTAGAATTAGAGCATCATTGCATTTAAGTGTTATTAAATACCCATCTGACTTAGTTTGTCCTCTATTTTAAATTTCAAGCATGATTCATAAAAATCCCATGGAGTTCTGGATGTTTTGATTTTTGTCTGTATTTGATTTTTGTGGAACATGAGCTAGCAAATATAATTGAGCATGTATGATTGAGCTAAAGTATGATTGAAGTCCTAAAAACATGACCCTGTGAGGATGTTTGGCCTTATTTGAATTCTTTTGCTCAATTGTGTGAATTACTCGCCTAGTGTTGCTACCTCTTGATATTGACTGCAGTATCTATTTTTGAAGACCGATGCACATGTTTGTTGCTTGCGGAATTTATGTTTATATTTTGAGTCTTTTTATTTCATTTTATGCATACTTAGTGAATAAGGTGGCAATGGTTGATGCACTTAGTAACCGGATCTACGCATGACACCCATGGGTATGATTCGCGCAAAAAGGTGTTGAAAATTATCCACTAGGAAAGAAAGCTTGATCATTGAGTAACCAGGTTCATTCATGACACCCATGTTTGCAACTCGCGTCAAAAGGTGTTCAAGTGGACTTCATATTAATAGTTGAGGTGTTGATAGACCGGGGCCATTCATGACACCCATGTTTGCGCTTCGCGTAAGGAAAGCACCAAGACAAGAAAAAAAAAAAAAAGAGAAAGAAAGACAAAGAAAAGAAAAAAAAAAAAAAAAAAAAAAAAAGTGTTGAATTTTATTTTCTTTATTGTGTCCCGCAAGTAATGACATTTCGGTAGTTAATTGGTGATATGGGGGTCAATGTCTATGAGCTTAGTGCATTATTGGTTTGAGTTGAGAGTTGTATTTAAAAGCCTAAACACATGAGTGAAACACATATTTCGGGTGAGGTTGGATGATGTCTACTTCTAAGCTTTGATCACTGGAATACATGCTATGACGTTTGTTTGCTTGGTTTATGTTTTCACCTGCTATGATGTTGCTTTTTGATGAGGTTGAAACTTGAAGGGATTTCCTGTGGGATGCGTTGATTCATGTTCATTCTATCATTGCTTGAGGACAAGCAAAGGTTAAGTGTGGAGGAGTTTGATAGCATGCATTTAGGTAGGCATAATAGGTTGCATTTAGCTTATTTAAGATGCATTTCATCCATGATTTGATTACAATTTGCATATTTGCTCTCTATGTTGGTGGAATCGGAATCTACACGCTTTTATTGATTATTTCAGGTAATCGTGGATCCGAGGAGGAGACATGGGTTCATAACGCATTGGATGAGAATGTCTAGTTGATCGAAGAAGCTTACATGAAGATCTCAAGAGGTCCTGAGAAGAAGAAGCGAACCTAAACGAAGAACAAGTCTGCAGAAGTTGTCGCCAGACATGCTGAACTTGTTTTGCACTTTCTGGAGGCCTCGGTTGTCCGATCGACTATTATGACCATGCGTTGGAAAGCTCTTTCAGAGAGCTACAACTTTCATGTTGACGTCGAGAGCTAATTCGAGACGGAATTTTCGGGAAAACCCAATGCAGCGCCCGCCGCAAAAGTTGCCGCGCCCGCCGCTGTCACCTGCGGTGCCCGCCGCCAGAGGGCCGATTTCAGCTGCGCCCGCCGCTGCTCCTGTGCCGCGCCCGCCGCACCTCTTGCCGCGGCCGCCGCACCTCTGCCGCGCGCCGTTTTAGTTTAAGAAAACCCTAGTTTTTAGTTGTTTCCTTTTGGGCCGACTTTGGATGTTTGTTTTAGGCTTTTTATGTTATTTTTCTTTATCATTCATTCTATTCATTGAACACTTAGACAATTAGAGAGAGAGCGATGTTCGCCATGGGCGACTAAAACTCTCTTCGTTCTCCTTACAATTTGAAGCTTTATTTGGATTGATTGTGAGTTTCTAAATCTTGTTCCTTGTTTCCTATATTGAATGTTTCGACTTCTTTGTGCTTGAATGTTTGATTGTTTTATTCTATCTCGACTGATCAACTTGGTAGAATCAATTCAATTGCTAGGGTTTTGTAGATTCCTGATTGCGAACCTTAACCCAAGTGGCAAACTTGTTCCTTTAGGGCTGATTGAACTAATTGAATGAGTAGGAAGTTGAATGTGTTGTTAAATCCTTCTTTAGGGACTGCAAATACCTTGGTCAATCTCTGAACTTAAAGCTATCAATTGGGTTAAATCCTTCTTTAGGGACTGTTCGATTGATAAGGGTTTCTAGGACTGATTGGACTAGTAACTATATTAGGTCGGGACAAGGGCATTCATAGGAAACCTAAAAGGACAAGAGGAAGTTACAATATCAATTCAACCAAATAAAGTGGATAGTTGTAGGTAGAGCGATCTTCTCTAATTTGTTTTGCATTATTTGTTTATATTTTATTTTGTTTTCTTTTCAATCTCAATCAACCAAAACCCCCCTTTCTACTAATTGGTAAATACACTTTGCAAAGGAATACTTGATTCTCTGTGGGATCGACCTCTTACTTGCTTGCTATACTAGTTTGTAGGTTTGAGTTTTATTTTGATACGGTTTACAGACGACTAAAAACCGCTCATCATTTGGATAAAAAACGAAGGAGAACAACTCACCAAAAGTTTGGTTCGCGATCGAATCGGACGGCTTTCACAAAGATTCCAACTTTGAACAAGTGGACTTCGGAGCTCTCGATCGGAGGTCTGGGCATCGCCGGAGGCTTGTGATGGCTCGTCGGACCTGCGTGGCACATGAGTGAGGAGGGTGGTGAAGTCCGAGGGTGGTTTGGATCGAAA
This sequence comes from Persicaria tinctoria, assembly GCA_037127255.1. NCBI lineage: Eukaryota > Viridiplantae > Streptophyta > Magnoliopsida > Caryophyllales > Polygonaceae > Persicaria > Persicaria tinctoria. The sequence continues at coordinate 13,411,914 of JBANSL010000008.1, forward strand.
ACGAAGGAGAACGACTCACCGAAAGTTTGGTTCGCGATTGAATTGGGCGGCAGGGAGAGAGCAAGAGGCGGTGGGGGAGTGAAAGAGTTCCGCATTGCGTACCTTTTCTTCTTTTTTTTTTCTTTTTTTTTGTTTATTTTTTTTAAAAAAAATATCCAAAGTAGTCCGCAACCGGTAAGAAGTTGCGGAGATTAGCGGAGTAAAGGTTGTTTGGCACAATGCCAAAAGTATTCCGCAACAGGGTGTAAACTTAATTACACAAGGAGTTGCGAAGATTAGCGGTATATCCAGTAAAAATTAGCGATGTATCGAACAACCCCTAAATAAATGATTGAAAGTTACCACTACGTATGAGTTAACAAACGGCGTGGTAAAGCATAAAGACAATGTTTAATCTATTTGAACTAATATTTACTAGAGGGAGGAGGAGGAGGAAAGGGAGCAAGTACCAAGTGGTATCGTAATACTTCGGGTGTGTTTGGATTTCAAATCCAATTGAATTAGGTTTATAATGTAAATAGATCTTAAGGTGGTGTTTGATAAAGATAAAATTTAAAGTGTTTAAATTAAGGGTGTATTTTGATTATACAATATAGTAATTACAATCCAATTATTTTATTTTAATTTATGTAATTATTTTATAAAATTACTATTTTACCTTAATTTTTACGATATTTTATTATTTTTAATTGTGTGACAAAACACTCTTCTATTCATAAAAATATATCGTTTATTATAGTTGTGTAATAATCACATTATAATTGTGTGATAAAATAATCACATTATAATTAAAACTAGTATACGGTACCCGCCCGTTGTGCGGTTTTTTAATAAATTTTATTTTATTATATAAACCATTAAATTAATATTTCGTATAAGGCAAATATATAACCTTCAAGTACGTTTTAATGTAAATATATGTTTCATAAGTTTCATAAGTTAGAAAATATCACAATTGTACAATATTTGTTTCAAATATATATATATATAAGAAACAAACATTAATATATAAATATATATCATCATACTATGGATAACATGTATAAATAAATTGTGTTTTAAACATAAGCATGTATATTAAACATATTAATAGATAAATATATATCATCATACTATGGATAACATGTATAAATAAATTGTGTTTTAAACATAAGCATGTATATTAAAAAAATTACATTAATTTAAAATTAAATTTCCTTCTTCATTTCTTTCTTTCTACAGATCTTTATTTCTATGTAATATATAAAGATCATTTGTAAACAGTTCTTAGTATAGAAAGTTATCATAATTCATAAGCCATAATCTATCTATCAATATTTTAGTTAATATATTGAGTGATTGATAAAAATATATATCAATATTATTTTATAGTCATTCTTACCAAAAATATTAATAGATAAATATTCGATCGGTGTTATTTTATTTATATATAGATTATTTTAGGGTGAAAATTTATTTATATCGAAATTAATTATTTGATAGCTTTTATTTTATTTATATCTATATTTTTAATAGAATGAATTACTTATATCTATATTAAATTTTATTTTATATTTCATCACCTTGATTGTTATTAGTTTAAGAAATAATTGATATAATTTTATACTACGCACTTACGCAGCATCATGTAAGGCGTGTTGCAATATCTTTGTGGAAAATTCTACACATTGTTTATTATTTTACCTTGAATGATCAATTAATTAGTTTAGTTTGCATGGAAGATATTTAACGTGATTTTTGTAACACATATGGTACTGTTTATTGTTATTTTCTATCCAATTGTTGAATTTTGTATAAGATATTTATATAAATAGTTATCTAATTTCTCCATAGCCGTGTTTTCAATTAGGAATATTTATCTAGTTAAGATAGATTATTAGGTATAATGTTATACTGGTTAGATTATTTGATTTAAAAAGATAAGCTTTTTATCTAACTATATTAGCTTATTAATTGACGTGACCCAAAAATATAATACCAATTTAATGCAAAAAATATGACATGTAAGCAAAAATAATCCCGCTTTGATTCACAAAATTCCATGAATGCGAAATTGCACCAGATACCGTTTCAGACCTTTATTTTAGTATTTTATATATATAGATAATATGAATATATTTTGATTACATTTTTATTAAATTTTACGTGAAGATAAAATAATTTGTTTCATAATATATTAAATAAATTTGTTTTAAGATAGAATACCAGATTGCAAAAATGAATATCCACTTATGTTTTTATAAGGTAAAAAAAAAAATTAAAGGTAAACCATGATCCACGCTCAAATTAAATTTTTATAGCTATATTTTTTTTGGCTATAATTTTTATGGTTATAGTCGTATGTTCAGAATTCACATACACTATATATCGTCAAATAAAATACTATAATACCATTAAATCTAATAAAAAAATATTCATCATAATTCGGATCATTATTTATGTATATAAAAAAAAATCAAACTAATGAAGCTCCACTTATGTGTAAATTTAATTAGTCAAATGTTACTGTAATATCCACTTATGTTTAACTTAAATTATACTCCGTATTAAATTTAAGTTAGTGGATAAATCTCATGTTTCGGATATTCATTATTAAACCTTTAGAACTTCAAAATAAGGTACGTACTGTATATATATAATTTAGGTTATAGTTTGATAAAGAACATATTGTTATGTATGATTGATGTATTGAATCAAATGTATTAATTAAAATTTTTCGTTTGGAATTCAAGATCGATTAATTCGATCAAGGTATATGACGAAACTCGAAGGACCCTCAAATCTGTGTGTAGACTGTAGAGCGTCAGTAGTCCAATGTTCATCCACATGATACAATTTTAGATAAAACTATTTTAGGGATATATATATATATACCTCTTTAAGCGGCGCAACAAATCTACATATGATGAATAAAGCTATTTTAGGGATCTTATTTTAGGCATATAAAGCTATTATACATGTAGTAGGATCTATACATGATGAATAAAGTCAAAACTATACCTCTTGAGGCGGCAAATCTTGATTTGCAACTATTAAAAGTTGTTGATCCGGCTAATGATATTGAAGGTTTCGTGTTTGGTGATGACTCATAGATTAGAATATATGTAGCAACTAAAATATTCTATCTTAAACCGTTAATTATTTATCTATTCAACACAAAATCTTATGAGACATATATCCATACAAATATATTCAATTTATCTAAGAAGATAAAATTTTCAACTAAGTATGATATAAGGTTGAATATTTTTTATACACATATATTCAATTTTATCTAAAAAGATTGAATATTTGACAAAGAATGGTTATATTGAATATATTATTGATGTTTTTACTAATTATATTGGCTTATTAATTGGTGGGACCCAGAAATATAATACCGCTTTAATCCAGAAAATGCCACGCAGGCGAAAATAATCCCACTTTAATCCAGAAAATTTCGTGGCAGCGAAGTCGCTTCAGCGGTCTCTGCTTTAGTATTTTATATAGAATATAGATAGATAGATAGATAGATAGATAGATATAGATATAGATGCAATAGAATCCAAGCACACCATTCTTCTATTCATAAAAATATATCGTTTATTATAGTTGTACATAATATTTTTTTTAAAGACTAATTAGTCAAAAGGGTTGCACGTCGTTAAGAACGTGCATTTTTTACCTTTGAATTTGTGGTTTATCTATCAACACCTTATTTTATTTTTTTAGAATATAATAAAAATTATATAAAAATATCTATTTTTTATTTTTCTTGCAGTCAGAAACACGCCCTGACGCCCGTGAGAGAGATAGGACCGACTTTGTTTCCTCCGTCTTTAAAGGGAATGGGCCCCGCCGTCTTATTGGAAAAACACCCCCCCAACTCCCTTAACAAAACTATAAACCCCCCAAAACACCTCTCTCTCTCTCTCTCTCTCTCTCTCTCTGAAAAGTTAAACCGGATTCTTCCCGGCTTCTCTTTTCTTCTACGCTCCTCTTTATTCTCCCCATCTTCTTCTTCTTCTTCTTCTTCTTCTTCTTTCCTTTTCTTCTAGGGTTCTCCACCTCTGTCAATGGCGACTTTTTCTTCCACTCCCATCATCACCGATCCACCGATCGTGCCTCCCTCCTTCGCTCCGGGATCCTCTTCCTCACTGCCTGCCTATTCCGACGACCCCGTCGACGACGTTTGCAGCATTTGCCTCGAGTCCTTCGCCTCCACTGATCCTGCTACCGTATGATCCTTTTCTCCGCCTTCCTTCTTTATCGGTTTCTTTAACAATGCGGCTTTGATCGCTTCGGCTTTTTACTTTCCTTCTGTTGTCTGCCTCCTGTGTCATTGCCTGTTTGCTATTTCCTCTTTCTCGATCGCTATTTCTCTTTTTGCTTGTTTTGAATTCTGATGCAATATCTGTATTTCCGTGTTTTCGTGGAGGCTTCAAGTTCAAACGTATGGACTTGAAAGTCAAAATTGACTCTGTAGGTGGTCATTGATTTTTCTGTGCAGCATTTGAATGAGTTGTTGACTCTAATGATCGGTATTGAACTTGAGCTTGATTTGAATTTGATTTCATTCCTTGGTGAAGTTCCTGAGAATTGATATTTACCGCAATTTAAGGCTAGAATTTTATCATGTCACCTCGTGATTTGCTTGGAGTTTAGCGTTGGATGATATTGTCTCATTTACCACGAACTCTGGACGAACCTTGATGAATTTTGAGATTTAGCACAAAACGAAACTCTGCTATATAAATATGAACGGGATTCACCCCCTCGTTCCATGAGAAGAACAATGAGGTGATTAGTTTCCTGGCAGCTGAGCTTGCTCATCATATACCATGGAATGCCTTCAAATTTTTGGATGAATAACGGTTTAACACTTTAACAGGGAATTGTATTGACATTCAACTCAGTAAACATTTAATTCTGGATGATATCTGACAATGACTTTTTATGTTTAACCTCCACAAGTTAATTGGCCTTTGACAGTGTTGATGATATTTTTTTCCCTATTTTCAGGTTACCACTTGCAAGCATGAATATCATCTTCAGTGTATTCTTGAATGGTGCGTCCATTCATCCTCTTGTCATATATTTTATCCCATTCTCTGCAGCAGCCATGTTCATGGATTCGGATTTTGCAGTGAATCTCTATGAACTGCACAGTCCACAATTCAAATTCGTAGTGCCTCCTAATTTCTGTCCTGGTTTTGATCTTAATGTGCAAACTCTATCTTTAGGGCTCAAAGAAGCAAAGAATGTCCCATCTGTTGGCAATCTCTTGTCTTGATGGACTCTGCCAGGTAAATGTTTGGCCGAATCCAAAGAATCTATAGCTTCCATTTTTCCCACAAAGGGTCTGTCTAATTGAAAAGTATTCCTTTTTTGCGACTTTTATGCCTGTAGCCAAAAGCTTCTTGTTGCAGTTCAACTTGAAAGAAGTTCTAGGCCAAGACGGTCTGTCAGTGCTAGACCCGTGCTTCATGGTCATGAGACTCAATATGTAAGTCGTCTATGTTCATGAATTATTGATCCCTTGATGATTATAAATTTATTGAGATGGATATTTTCACTTTTCAGGAACCTCCTTATACAGGTGGCTCTGAATTCAGTGATCGTATCCTCCAACGTGTAGCTGCTGCAATGAGTAGAGCTCAGTATGTTGGTAGGAGCCAGAGGCAAAACCCTCTGGAGCCTGGTTCTTCTGAAATGCCAAATAGGAGACAGATGCACACAAGTTCACCTGAAGAGTGTTATTCTCCCAATGTTTCAACAGGCTATACTTCACCAAGTTCAAGCTCATCTCCAATGTCATTATCACCCACAACACCTACTATCAACCAATCTCATGACACTGATTTTAGTAGAGAAGATCACTATATCGTCAGGTATGCTTTATCCTTGGCTATTGAAAACTATGTTCCTTAATCAGAGATTCTGAATCCAGTAGTTATGTTGGTGCTTACATGTAGCAATATGCTATGAGTGTAACTCTATTGTGTTGACCTTTTTATACACTGCCATTTTTGTTAATATACCATTTTTCCATCTCTTCATTCGTAGACCATTTTCAAGCCAGTCACTGCCTAATGAGGGTCAGCAGAGACCCAGGCCATCTGAGATGTTTGCCTTCTCTGGTTCTCTAAAATCCAAACTGTCGGCTGCATCAGCAAGGTAAATTGTGCTCCTTTTATGGCCTTTTTTTAACTTGACTTTCTCCCTCAACATTGATTTGACATGGATCTTTTGCAAACAGATATAAAAATTCCTTTTCAAAAGGTACCCAAGAGTTCAAAGAGAATTTCAAAGAGAAATTCTCTATAAATAATAGTTCAGTGAAGGAACTAAGTAAAGGAGTTCAGCGTGAAATGAGTGCAGGCATAGCTGGTCTCTCAAAGATGATTGATCGCTTGGAAATTAAATCCAAACGTGGCAGTCAAATATTTAATGACGCTCAAAGGCCATTTGATATCTTTTCCAAAGGGAAGCAAGTGCAAGAAGACGTTGCTTCTGATCCTCCAAGTAGAGATCTTCAAATGGAAAGTGCACAAGGTTTACGTCTTGACAAACCATCTCTTTCCACTTGTTCCAACCAAAACCCCCAAGGAGTTTCACATGCGAAGGTACGGGACATTATCTCATTCTCCTAACTTGGTTTTTTCAAAGCTTTATTATCTAAACTGCCGTTGCTGTTTTATGATTTTTCAATGAGGATAACATGACATTAATGATATAAATTTTCTGATAATATACCCACTGGATTGAGATAAACATAAGTTTTTTCCATGTTGTGCTGTGCATCCTTTGCAAATGCAGATGTTTCTACTCTGCAATTTTTCTTCTTTATAAGACAACTCAAATGGTGCTTACATTGCTCTAAAGTTATGTAAATTATATTTATATGTTTGTTTTCTTATTTTTTATTTTTTTGGCGGATAGGATGAAAATTGATGCCAGGGAACCTGTCGATGCCTGAAAACCCAGCAGCTCTACATCTTGGATATTGTCTTGCTAGTGACGTCTAACATGGATCCCAACATCTCTCTTGACCTGCTCCGCGTCCTGCATCATGGTATCCTTATACTTTGTATACACGTGCCTATACTGAAGGCACTTTATGACTATATGTGTTGATTTATATGTTTGGGAGGTCCTGAGGTTTCTCTTTTATTTGTCATTTTAAATATATATACCAATACCAATTGGGAAACACTTGCTTATTTGGAAATGACTGAAAGGATATGCAGACCTTTTGCTTTATTGCAAGATCTTAGATAATTTGGAAAGGGAGCTGCTTCTAAACCAACAGTAAATTGAAACAATGTCTGCTTATTGTAAAACTCTATATAGGGCATGAGCTGTACAATCACCAACACTTTGGAGCTATTTGTCTCCATTTGCTCATCCAGATACATGATGATTCCTTGTGAATTTACATGAACTCTGTCTGGACCCGTTTATGCTCGGATTTATGGATCATCTTAGCTTTAATTGTCTGGTTCTTAAATATAAATCTAGGGATTTGTTGAGCCATTAATTGCCAAGCACAGGTTGGTTGCTAGATCTTAAAGGTTATCACTTTTCAGGGGCTGTTAATGGGCTAAGCTAAGGTTTCCTGAAATGGTCAGATTTGGTCAAACAAATCCGTGTTCATGCCTTCATGGCTACACTCCTTGTGTTCTTCACATGAGCTCTCAAGGTGTGTGTGAAACAGAAGAAACACACGATACACAACTTGCACACACAGAATATTAAATAAGCACAATGACTAAGCTATATATGTAACATGTCTAGGTGTCTAGCAGCTGAAATGTGACCCAAACCCTTCCAACTTATTCATAATACACATTATTAGATCAACCATATATATCCAAGTACTTGGGATCGTTAACAGTGATATCAGCCCACTTCACAAGTTCACATAAGGAAGTCACGGACTAAGAGCATATGGGATCTTGTAACTATTAGGAAATAAAAAATATTTAGTTAATATTTTATTTTCAATGTTATTTATCTTTGAAATGGTCAGATTCTTCAATCAAAAAAAAAAAAGAAAAAAGAAATGGTCAGATTCAGTTGAGAACTTTTCTCAACCACACTGGCCACCACTCTGCTATGGATATATATCTATCAGATTATGTTAATGGAAAATCTATCCTTGATTGATCAAATCCTTTTTAATGATCCCCTCAACCAAATTCCTAATCCTGCTGATCCATCAAAGCCATTCCAAATTATAAATTTCACAAATTGTCTCAAGTTAATTCCAACCAACTACATCCCGTGGCTCAATCAAGTTGAATCTCTTATTGTTGGCCACAATCTACTTTCCTATGTGGACGGAACCACAGTTGAACCTCCTCCCCTCCTCGGCACCGGATGTGGCGGTGGCGACGCCAGGACCAACTTCTCAAAGGGGGTCTCATCGGCACCCTCTCCCAATCAGTAGCTTCTCTTGTCACCCGGGCCAAGACATCCTGTCAAGTATGGACTATCCTTGAGTCTACCTATGCAAAACCCACTTGAGCTCACATTGCCCTCCTTGGTAATGACGTGTAAACTGTCGGGTCTACGTCTATCATATGGGTAATGCTGGGTGAGGTTGGAGATGTCATTAGTGACATAATGTGAGGCACCGCTGTCACCCAACCATGGCTGCGAAAGAGGGGTGGTTGGGAGAGGGTGCCGATGAGACCCCCTTTGAGAAGTTGGTCCTGGCGTCACCATTACTGGTGGGGCGGGTTCTTCGTGGTTGCGTCACTAGTGCCGAGGAGGGGAGAAGGTTCAAAGGTGGTTTCGTGGACATAGGAGAGTAGATCGTGGCCAACAAGAAGAGATTCAACTTGATTGAGCCACGTGATGTAGTTTGTTGGGGTTAACTTGAGGCAATTTGTGAAATTTATAATTTGGAATGGCTTTGATGGATCAGCCGGATTGAGAATTTGATTTGGATGGTTCGGCATAAAGAGTTGAGGAGGAGAATTGGTTGAGGGGATCGTTAACATTCTGATACCATGTAAAATAAAAAGGATTTGATAAGTTCTCAACTGAATTTGATCATTTCAAAGATAAATACTCTGAGAATTGCGCTAGGAGGTGCGGTTTTCCCTTGCGGAGTGGGGCTTAGCCCCGTTTGCTTACCAAAAAAAAAAGATAAATACTCCGTAACATTGAAAATAAAACATTATAATGTTCATATATCGGCTCAATATACATTAGAAATAAGACATTATAATGTTGACGGTGGTTCTCAACCGAACCTGACCTTGATTGATCACATCCTTTTTATTCTACAATAACCATGATTTCAGCCCACAATATACTGTATACTGGCGCATGCTGCCTAATCTAAATGAAGATTGTGATGTGATTTTAGATTTGGGTTTGATGATTTAATTTTTCTTTTTTTTTTATCAGAGAAAAATGTATGAATTTAAATAAATTAATAAAATCTATTTATCCATCCTTATTAGGTAGTATGTTATTATATTAAAATAACATTAAAAAAGATGGATAAATAGATTTTATTAATTTATTTCAATTTATACATTTTTCTCTTGTTAAAATAACATTAATAGGGAGGGTAAAAATGATTTTTCATCATTTTTAATTGTAAGCTAACGGGGAAAAAATGTTGTGGCTGGTGATTTATAGACATAATGGGTTTAAGAGGCGGTTTTATGCAATTTCAATTTTAAGAGGTGGTTTTCTGCAAATACCTATATTTAAGGGGTGCTTTTCTTCCATTTCCCCTCAAAAGAAAAATACTCTCCCCACTTGGCAAAACATGTCATTTACTATCTACGCACGCTTCTTTAGAATGATAAAGACTATATAAAATATATGTTTTAAACAACTTTGTACTTATTAATAATAAATACGAAATTATTAAAAAAACTATATATTTTATATAGTTTTTTTCCCCTAAAAAAGCGGCGTGCGTAAATAGTAAATTCGAAGAGAGTAGAAAACAAATTTGTAGTAGGTTATGGGAATGTCGGGCCTACTTTTCTAATTTGGTTGCTTTCTTTCTTGGGCCGGGTCTTTATAGGTTTAAATGATCCTTTCCTAATTCCTCCACCCAAACTGAATCTACAACAATTAACTTCTTTGCTAACCATTGATTAATATGATGAATACTAAAATGATCATCCATTTATTTCTCTTATCCACAATTTCACCACTATGCACATCAAATTATTATAATAATCATAAAGTTGTTTATTAGAGAAGACAATAACTAAATTTATTCTTAATATAAGGGCAATAAGTGCATTCACAAATAACATTTCACTGTTTTAATTTTTGGGTTATGAAAGGTTGATTCTGGTATAATATCATGATCCAATCTGTGTACTTTCTTTTTACCGATGTACGAGATGTTGTATATGCGACCGAAACCAGATAACTCATTGACGATTGATTAAAATTTTAAAATTTTCACATTCATATCACATAAATCCATATGTTGCCTCTATTAACAGTTAGAAGACAAGCCTCACACTTTTTAGGATTTGTCATTGCCCATATGCACTAACATTACATTATCACCCCATAGCTTTATTTGTCAAAATTCCCTCTTTATTAATGTTTTTATTCTTTTATTTTTTATCTGTTCCATCATAGTCTCCACCCATTGAGACATCCCTTTTTTTTTTATAAATAATACAATAATCAAATCACACAAAGGTAAGGAATAATAAAATTGGTGTCACTAAACCTACTCAAATTTGACATAGTCACACAAGAATAAATAAAGAATGTTACTCTAAAACTTTTTCCATTATATTCCCTCCGTCCAATAATACATTGCCTTTTAGCATTTTACACAAGTTTTAATAAAACACCTTACTTTAAAAAAAAACATCATCGTTGCACTAATTTTTTCATAAATTTTATTATTTTTTAACACCCACTACACATTTGAACCAATCAAATTATTTTAAAAAGTCAACAACACACAAACCAGTACAAATCATTACAACTTTTTACCTAGAAAACCTAAAAGACTATCTATTGTTGGACAAAAATTTACATCTAAAAGCCCATATATTATTAGACGGAGGGAGTATAAAATATTAATAAAAAAAAATTTGGTCTGCTATTAATAAAAAAATTTAGGGAAATTTACAGAAAACCACCCGCTATATATAGACTCTTACACTTAACCACCCGTTAAACAAAAAATTACAGAAAACCACCCATTAAATAGGTTTTGTTTTCAAGTCACCACCCGTTGTCTATTTTGATTAGGTTTTTGTCAAATATATATGATATTACATTATTTTAAGTTTTATATTTAACTTCAAATCTCAAATACATATAAAAATATATTTGATTAAATTTTTTAATTTTTTTTTTTAAAAACATGATGTATATATGAAAAAAATTGTTCTATTTAATTCCTAAAATTAATGGTTATAAATTTTATATACTTCTTTTTAATTAAATTAAAATAAGTTTATAATTCATTAGCATTGTTTAAATTTAATAATTATTTTGATACTAATAATTAATTTCTCATTTTCTTTCATATTTGTAAACACCTACACTAATCCACTATATACTAAAAATGAAAAAAATAATCTAAATATTGTTTAAATAATTTTTTTCTCAAAAGTATTTTTATTAAATGTATCTTAATTAAAAGTTGTTTGACTTTTTAAATAAAATTAAATAATATTTTCCACATTTAGAATCTCCGCCCTTCAAATAAATTTAAAATGTGTACACGCTTTTTCCCCTAATATATTAATATAAGTGTTTACCCCTAAAATAAATATAATTTAAATATATTGAAGTTTAAACTTTAAATTTTAAGTATAAAATATTAAAATATACTATATTTAATGGAATTATGTGGTGGGTGGTGATTTGAAAACAAAACCATTTAATGGGTGGTTTTATGTAATTTCGTTTTTAGTGGGTGGTTAAGTGTAAAAGGTCATATATAAGGGGTGGTTTTCTGTAAATTTACCAAAAATTTAACACCATAAACTACTGTACAAATTAAAAATAAAAATGTCATACACCATACATGGTCAATGAGAGGGACTGAGGGAGTATCAATTTGTATAGTGGTGAAACAAAAACAATACATTAATCATACAAGGCCACCGTCCCACATATGATTAGTTTACACGTGTAAACAATATATTACTCCAAATTAATAATAATAAAAAATTCCTCCCTGGCCACCGCCGCTACCACCACCACCCAGCTCACCGACATCGTCTGAATCACGACGCGCAAATGGCGTTCAGCAAGACGTGTCCGAGCATCAGGTCAACGAAGTACTGGTGTCCGATCTGGCCATCGCGCCACTTCATCTTCGCCGGAAACCTACCGTAGTGCACGCCGTCGTTGCACCGGTTATCGAAGTGCCACGGCCACGTCATGTCGAAGTCGTCGACCACCGCGTCCACCACTCCCTCCCTCCTCAGCTTATCCAACAACACCCCGTTATACGCCTCGATCTTGCTCGGGTTGAACGCCAGGCCCCGCGCGTATCCGCCGGTCGCCACCGTTGACCGGAACACGAATCTCGGTCTCCGGTTCCCCGATTTCATCAATTCCGCCCAGAATTTCGCCGCGTACTCCGCCGATACCATGAACCGCCGTAGATTCTTCCACTTCACCCCGTCGTGGAGCCCCGAATTGAACACCACCGCGTCCGGGCCCGGGCCCGACCCGTTGAAGTAGCCGCGGAGCAAATCTCTGTAGGTGCCGTTGGAGAGGGAATTTAGCCCCTCGTAGTTGCCCTTGTCGTCCCAATGGCCGTTGAAGACGTTGGTGATCCGAACCGACTGCCATTGGTTCCGCGGGTTCACAAACGTCTTATCGAACCTCCGGGTGACCACCTCGAGATCCGGCACGCCGAGGAAGAAGAAGAGGAGGTTCTTGACGGTGTCGACGTGGTTCGAATCCCCCCACCAGAACAGCCACTTGTTATCCAAGCACTCCCACGCTTCTTCCTGAGTGAAGAGCTTGAACCCGCAATGCGCCGAGTAGACCCACCCGTTGCTCTCCAGCGACCCGATCGGGCCGGAGCACCAGGGGTCGGGGCAGGGGTATTCCGGCGGGAGGCAGCGGTACCGGCCGTCATCGGAGATCTCGCAGGTCTCGTTGTTAGCGTGGCGGGTCCAGCGCCCAGCCCAGAGGGTGCGGTTGAAGTCGGATCTTGTACAGGCGGGAAGATTCGGGAGTTCGGGGCCGGATCGGGTGAAAAAGATTGGAGCTTTGAGGACTTGCGTGTCGACGACGAAGCGGGAGGGGGTGTATTTGAGGCCTTGGTAGTGGCGGTAGAGGAGGGTGATGGTGAGGTTCAACTCGCCGGAGAAATCGGGGTGGACTTGGAGGGTGAAGGAGTAAGTGCCGTTGCCGTAATCGGTAATCGGAGGGCGAGACTTCCAATCCTCGCCGGAGAGGTCGATCTCGAAGAAGTCGCCGCCGAGGCAGCGCGCGGTGGAGTTGTCGTCGAGCGCGTGGAAGAAGATCTCGTGACGCGCCCCTGTCTCGAGAGAGATTGTCGCGTTAGGGTTTTGGTCGAATCTCGGGATTCGAATCCCGTCGGTTTTGGACTCCCTGCAAGGTAGCCCGCCCGGCTCCATCCAATGTGAGTAGAGGTTGTCGGTGTAGTTCCGTCGGAGCTCAACGGAGACCCAACCCGAACCCGTACCCGAACCCGAACCCAACCCCGGCGGATCGTCAACAGGAAGCGTGGTGTTTGGGGGTTTGTGAAAGCGGGTGGAAGCTTGGACGAGGGAGGTAATGGTGGATTTATCGATGGTGCAGAAGAGGAACATAAGCGCGAGGGAAAGGGCGAGGAGGAGGGTGAATTGACGGACGGAGCCGAGGATCCGCCATTGGGCAGCCCTGTTGGCGAGCTTATCGGGGATGTCAATCACCGCCATTGATGAAGAAGACCGGTCAAAAGAAGAAAACGAGTCTTGAAAAGGAGACACCTTTTTGGACTGTCACAATTACTTGGGAGCCGGGTGGACGGAAAAAACATTCATACGCTCCAGAAAATCGATTAAAAAGCAGAAAAATAATACTCCGGTACTGGTGAGGAATAAAGAAAGGGCAAGTAGCAGAAAAACAAACTTGGTGGAATTTAGGGCTGAAATCTGGAATTAGGGATGGAGGTAGAAGAAGAGGAAGATAGGATGATTGGAAGGATGTGGGGGAGGAGATATTGGAGAGAAAATGAAGGGAAAGATCGGATCTTTGGAAGTCAGAAAGAGAGATAGAGTTGAAAGTGGTGGTGTCACAGGTGTAGGTGAGAGAGGGAGTAAATGGAGGAGACAGTGAATTGGATGCTAATGGTGGAATTGGCACAGAGGGGTATTACTGTTGAGAATTGAGATACGTACATCCTCAGGTGGTCCCACCTGTACTCCCACCACCTCTATTCATTTCTTTTTCTTTTTTTTTTTAAATTTTTTTGTTGCTAATGCTATAGATTAATGGATACTTATGCATAACAATTCTTTAATTCACATCTATATCTATATCAATATATTATTAAAGTAGAATAATTTCTATCTAATTGTCATCCTCTCTTTTGTTTTTAACACATTTACTAACTATTTAGTTTAATTCTTACGTATCACATCAACCTTAATCTTCTCATTTTCAACTAATCACATTTCCACCCGATGTCCAATTAGACATGGATGCAGATACACCCGACCCAACTCAACCCATACCTACCCGACTATCAATCACTTGACTTGAACACGACCTGACTCATCATTGTAATTACTTTAATTTTCTAATTTTTAAACATATTAATAATGTAAATTAATATAACTAAATAAATGAAGATTAATAGTCAACGATAAATATATATAAGCAAAATAAAATAAATGCGACTCGATTCGAACCTAACCCGACAAATCAGATTGAAAGGCGGAAGAAGTTGTTAAAGAATAAGTTGATCCCGTAAGCGGTGCAAGTTCGAATGTCATATGACCAGATCCGACATTAAACGAACTTGAACGCCCAAATACAATCCGACTCGTCCGATCGCCACCTCTGAACTGGTTGTAACCCACTCTCGTCTGCTCGTCCTCGTCGTGGACCAAACTGGTCTCGAGTAGACGAGTACTTTATCTATCTTCACCTTACGGCACCATGCTACCTATCGATCATCTATATATCTTGGAGATCAAAGGAATTTGATTCTTGTGTTTATGATTGAATTTGATATTTTTAAGGGATTTACATCTTTACACGATTATAATGATCGATATATATACGCCAATGAATACCCCTTTTTCGAACAATCTCTCATTTTTTGGTTAAAACTTGGGAGGATGTAATTAGTTTTGGATTTCAAATCACATGTTCTTATTTATGGGATAAGCTGATCATCCTCCCACCCACCGAACATGATTTCAATCTTGTTTAGGATTACAATCTTAATTAATTAGCTGAGTTTGTATATAATTTTATTTTATTTTATTTTTTCCATCTGTAACTATATCTATTGAGTTAAAAGTTAGATATGTTTTTTTTTTATCTATATTTGAGTTAGCGATAATAAAATTAATTACTTATCAAATATCTTTAAGTTATATATATAGTGCATTAGTCCATCATAGGTCATGAGGCACTGTGTGGGTCATGACCTCTTGCCCTAGTGGTAAGGGAGAGGTAACCCTTGCAAGCGATCAAAGGCGGGTTCCAATTCCATTATTTATATCTCTGTGTAATTAGTGGGTGCTCAAGCCTTCATTGGCTTGGGTGAGCATGTCTAATGGCTTACCGGCCGACTTACCCAGTTCGCGTCCTTTGCAAGCTAGGGCTCAAATCCGTGGAAGATTAGTCGACAACTTTGGACCCCCCACGTCAAAAAAAAAAAAAAAAGAAAGAAAGAACGAGGCACCGTGATGCTTCAATTGACAAAAAAAAAAAAAAAAACAAAGGCTAGACAATAGCTCCAATGCTGGAAAATGGAGGACCACCAGATTATATTGCAAATATCAAGTGTTTTGCGAACCTATCAATATCAAATATGATGAAATGCACAAAATAAAGGCTAGTCGTAGCATCACACGTTTGATAGAAGTTTAGGCATACACTTGCTTACAAAATGACACGAAAATGAAGTGGCAAACATACTACCAACCACCCTAATAGCTTCTATAACTCATTACCCCCTAAAGCCTCCTGATGAACCATGAAATCGAACAACAATGCTCTACACATATAATTTCTTCCAATGATCATTTGCGCAATGGAGAAGTTATCAAACTCACCCGGAGACCTCGAAATAACTCTACTAGCCTCAACTGCATCAAGTTTAGAAACTCCTAGCAACATGAATATCTCAAAAAGTAACATCTTTGATCTTTTGGGTGGACACACATACTCCTCACGATTGTCCGACCTCGTCACAACTTGAGCTATAATACCCAAATGCTCTTGCTCTCAACATTTTTTTTTTTTTGTGACATGGGATTCCGAAGTTGTCAACTAATCCCCCACGGGTCCGAACCTAGTCTGCAAAGAACGCGAACCGGGTAAGCCAGGTGGCAAGCCACTAGGTAGGCACACCCAAACGGCCAAACCAATGAAGACTTGAACACTCACTAATTACACAAATGTGTAAATAATGAGATTTGAACCTTACACCTCTTGCAAGGGTTACCTCTCCCTTACCACTAGGGCAATGGGTCATTGGTTGCTCTTGAAACGAAGTTGTCATAAAAAAATATTCATGTCACCATACACGTATCACCACTGATAAGAGTGGTGAGTGGTGACAGTGACCCCGTAAAAAAAACTCTTGAAACGAAGTTGTTATCAAAAAAATTTCATGTCACCACACACCTGTCACCGCTGATAAGAGTGGTGACAGTGACCCCGTAAAAAAAACTCTTGAAACAAAGCTGTCATTGGTTGCTCTTGCTCTCAACTTAATTCCCTTCTTTACCAAGAACTTTTCCATTTTGATGATTTTATTTAGAATTTTTTGGAAAATTATAAGTTTTTGTTCTATCTAAAATTCTCTATCTCATTCTTTATAATAGGGAAGCACTAGAAAAAAAGAAAAATCATTAGCATTCTTAAAAATCGTCGAAATAAGAGAGTTGTTAGAGTTTGAACAAATATAATTTAAAAAACTATTGTGTACGAACATATATTAACACAATATTTCAATATTACATTTATTATATGTGAAAAGAAACTTATTAAAAATATGCTAAAAATAATAAATCTAAATTACAATGTGAGAATTAAATTAATAGCGATCAAAGTATGAGGTAAAAATACAATAAAAATTAATCTAGATTCTAGATATAAATAATTTAATCTACCAAAAAATAATACGTAGTATAGATTTTTTTTATTAGGTAAGAATTCGACGCACCGGATAGGCCGAATAAATCGGCGACGGACAAACCGTCAAACATGAAAAAGACAAAAAAAACAACAACAAGGCGAACTACCAAATTACAAGGGTGTAATAATAGGCAAAGACTAGCAAAAAAATAATATAGATATAAATAAAAATAACAGTCATCAAATCATTAACTTTGATATGAATAGTTAGACTAACTCCAATGGTTAAGTGTGCAAATGTACATATTTGCACAAGGTGCTTAAAAATGCACATCACTTTTTGATGTTTTACTCCATTAGTTAAATGTGCATTTTATACACATCTATCTCTAAATAAATATGATTAAATTAAAAAAGAAAAGAAAACAATAAAAAACAACCAATAGAAATGATTTACTTTATTGAAAAGTGATAAAAAGTTTTTGCACATGGGGGGTGATATGCCTATATCGGAGCACTCTGTGTGCACATTTTAAACACTCAAAAGTAACCATTGAAGCACAATTTACATCAAAATGGATATATTTGAGCATATGCAGTTTGCACCATGCCATTGGAGTTAGCCTTATTTCAAGCAAAAAAGAATCTATTTATATAACACCTATTAAATATTCATCTATTAATATTTTTGGTACGCATGTCTATAAAATAACATCTATCAAATATTTATCTAGTAATAAATAATTCCTATTATTTTATATAATTTTTAATTTTAAAAATCTATTTTCCAAATATCATTAAGTGAAAAGGTCCACCGGCCTTAATAATTGAATTCATGTGGTGTGTGGGAACAGCTGGTCTATAACATGTCTGTCGACCTGGTTGGATTTGGTTTTCTGTCCTCCCAAATTCCCAATCCCATCCATTTTGATTTGAATTCCACCGTCGCCTCATCCACTAATTTCTTTTATTAACTAATCCATACAAGTTTTTGCTACATCCGCCGAGCACAAGTGTTATATGGACTCAGACGTACAAATTCTAGATCCATTTAAGCCACAATCTAACACTTGTCTAACCATTTGTATTTTATAGGATAACATTTCAACTTATAACCTTTAACCCCAACAAGTGGCTAACGAATCCCACAAACTGAAAACAAGTTGAGTAAACATAGTGTATTAATAAAATTTTCATGATAATTCAAAAGATTCTCAATTTTAATAAAAATAAATTATTCTTAAATTAGGTATCTTACAGAATAAATCCCCAAATTAGCTTTCGTATATACTTACTATGATGCTATTCTTTTTTATCTTTAAATTTATCCATGATTTAAATCAATCGATTTACCTACGAACTACATACATGATGTATATTGATTTGAATCGAATTTAATCTTGATTGAGTTTATAGTTATTTGGAATATCCCTAAAATAAATTTCAAGCAAACTATTTAATTTAACCATAAAAATAAATAAATATGCATTATTAATATAATAAAAATATAATTTCTTAATAAATCAGTGTGATAATAGGACTAGTACAACTGATAAACAGTAACTCCAATTATAATTTATTAATAATATTATTTAATTTAATTTTATATAATTAATAATAATAATAAGGTTTATGGAGTAGTTTACCATTTGCACCGACAATTATTATAGGATAATCGTTTTCTTAAGGGAATTTCGAAAGGGGCATACAACAGAAAGCTTGTTGTCTTCTAATAACGCAACAGAACTTCGTATTATTCTCGTTCGAAATGATGCTCTAAGATGACTATCGACGGTGTCTAATTCATCCTAATCGCTTTCCGTAAACGCAACAAAATGAAGGCTATCGTCAAACGTCTGTGGTCGACTCCCCTCACAATGGCTTTCCTTGAGTCGCCAGACGCCAGTTCAAGACCAAGGAATGGTCACAGGGACCAGAGCGATTTACCCGAGCTACCCGTGTGGGATTAGTCGAACACCAAATGCCCGTATCGTATATTGGCTAATAAGAAGCTAATGTTCTGATTGTTCTCCTAAAATATTTGATTGGAAAATAAAAATCAAAGAAGCATAAATCACTAAACCGTAAACAAAATTCCATCCTCAACTTCGAAAACCTATCGAACAAAATTCATTCGACAACACCTTGTCTACAAACCAAGGAAGTTCGATCATGCCTACGTTTCTCCATGACGAAGGAGAAGGGAGAGGAGATGAATGAAGAATTATGATATACAGTATAAGGTTACCTCAAACGGAGCAAAAAGACGACGTTGCCTTAGCTCCAAGGATCATCCCAACCCTTTGGAACTTCCCTTTTAACAAAGTCAATAATAGCCTGGACAGCTTCCTCTAATCTGTTGGACAGTGAATGGTTTCCCCATTCTATTTCCACCTTCTCCGCCCCACCCAATGCCCTGCACAGCCTGCAACATACCACAACCTACCTTCTTCACATCCATTTTTATGACAGGAGTAAAACTTGCAGCAGTTTGAAACAAAATTTGATTAATATGCCTAAATCGAACTTGTTTAGTCTGAAGGATAGGCATATCCAACAATTCCCAATTAGCAAATAGGCAATCGAACTTGTTTAGTCTGAAGGATAGGCATATCCAACAATTCCCAATTAGCAAATAGGCAACAAAAAAAACCTTCTGTGACGAGTGTCTATTTACAAAGTTTCTAGACAATCTACCAAGACTCCACTCTCTCATAATAAGATCATGGGTTTGGTTTTCTGATCTTTTGCTGTAGGGGAAATAAAAGATTAGCCTATAGCTGTTATCAACAATTCCGGCAAAATAAAAAAAGAAAGGAGATTCAGCATGTCTTAAGCTCGTAGCCAGTGGTATCATCGGGATATAAGCTTTATTATGGTACATGAGGAGGGAAATTTGCATTAAACAAGAAAATCATAGCCATTTAACTAAGGGTCGTCTATCATCTGAAGTGTGTACAGTTAAGTTTCTTTCTTACCAAAAAAAAAATCATCCTTGGTTGCCTAGTAGAGCTTGTTGGAAAAACATTTTGAAAAGAACTTAAACCAGAATTCCTAGGCTAAGATGCTGTCAAGACTGTTTTAAATGATGGAGAAAGCAAATAACTTCGTACTTCAAATGATGGGGGGAGTTTGAAAAGATAATACCATCAAGTGATTTAAAAGACAAGGGAATGGAGATGAAGTACCTTTCGATAAGCAATTTCTTGTCAACATACTCAGGAACATATTCATCTGCCATAGAGTAAATAACCTGCAATTCATTCAATGACATGAATATCAAGCCATTCAGCAGCAGTTGTTCAGAATAAAAACAACCAGCAAGAATACTGTCAATTCGTTTAATAAGCAAGCATTAACTGAGTTGATACTTGATAGTAGAGATCTGCCAATCACAAAGGACTTAACTGTTGCTGATTTTTAAATTCTTTATTCAACTAGTGTTATAACTTCATAATCCATATTTTGTTCTACTTAATCTACGAAACTGAGTTGAGAATAGAGATCTCCCAATCCAAAGCAGTTTCCCAAATCAAGTTGGAACACTTGAACTATGAGGATGTTAATTTCCTCAAGCATTTAACGGCTAGACCTCCAATACAGGAAATAATACCTGACAAGGTGTGTTGGACATGTGCCCCAGTCTCATCCTTAATTGATCATCACTGAGATCAGAGCTGAACATATCATCATCTCCCATGTATCCAGACAGGGAGTTGTACCTAACACATTAATTGACCATCAATCAAGCAATTACAACAGCATTATCAAACAACAGCCATTCAGAAAAGCTAGATAGCAAGCTCTACATATACTAATCAGTGGGCTCATTTGTCAAAAAACAGATGCTAGCTGTGTGACAAGTACTAAAGAAGCTCGATTCAATACTCGTAAATAATTCTGCAAACCCAAAAAAAAAAGAGCAAATGATATTTTTTCTTCTTTTCACTACCATTCATCCTCATCCGACCTCTAATAAAATTTTGGATTTTACCGCCTCTAACAATTTGAAGAAGTTTTATGGGATGTATTTGTTAGCAGTGACAATAACACCATGTTGATCTTGAGCTAGAGAATGCATGCATAATGTTTCTATCATAATCAAACAACATCGTTCCCTATGTCAGGCTTCCAATCTTAAGCCTTCCCTAGCGCTGCCTGTCTTGAAACAATAACATCTATATCATGTACTCAATACTAAAGATCAGGGTAAGTTATTCCTGAGCACTCCCAAAATTGACACCCGTCTTAAGTCTTCACTATATGCTTCCTAATTTGAACCAATAACACCTATTCCCAAGTTAACAAACCCAGCTAGCTAGATCAATAAGGATCTGGGTAAGTACATCCTGACAACTCCCAACATTTTTACTTCAACTATGTATTTGTTTCCTAAGATTTGAAACAGCCAACTATTGATCATATGTTAATGTTATAGTCAACCATGTTTAGCCTAACCATTTTGAGTTGCAAGGAATCTCAGATTAAGGTCAGGTAGAAGTCAGGTTGGTCTGATGAGGATTAGTATGGATTAAGAGGGGAAATTCATCATATAATAATTCAAATTAAAATCAGCTCTAATTGTGGAAAACATATATTAAAAAATAACAAGAAAAGAGCATTAACAGTGACCAAATGACATGCATAGCTACTTAAGTCATCATGAATATTCATATTACAATTTGTAATGAATGGTCATGGTCACAATCTGATCTAAAGGGGCTCAGAATAAGAGAGTTCATGGTCACAATCTGATCTAAAGGGGCTCAGAATAAGAGAGTTCATATTCATCGCTTGATTATCCAGTCATATGGTAGGGACAACAAACATACACACAAACATGCTTAGCTCAAAACTAGCTACTATTAAGATAGCTTTCATTTCAAGGTGAAATGTTCCAAAAGTCCACCCTTAGTAACTACTTCAATATCAGACTAAGAGTTCGAATAGTTCCCATGCTTAGCTCTCACATGCTCATGTGATATGGAAAGCATTAGCTTATGTGATATAGAAAACAGTGTTGGTGGCAAGCATTAGCTTACGTGACATGGAAGGCAAAATCCAAAAACGTGGAAGCATAGAGAAGCGATACAATGAGGGTAGCAACCATAGATACTGTGTTTGGCTAAAATATAAGGTCACATACATCACATGAATAAAAAATTAAAGCCATTAGGCTCCGAAGTCCAACAAGGGGAAAGAAGTTAGGTCCTGAATGCAAATGCTAAATGCAGAAAGTGATGCATTAACCAAGAAAATGAAACAAGAGCAAAGTATATTCACCCACCTATATGCAGTTATTGGTGCATCTTGATTTGCTTCCCTGGGCATTAGTTCCAATTCTTTGCCTTCACTAATCATTTTTGAAGCCAAATCGATCATTGCAGCTGTTTCAGGAAGTGTTGCTCTGTACTCCCGGTCGCTAACTGGAGCCTACTCCATCCAAAGTTATCCAATAGCATTAGACTATCATCACCATGAATATTCAGTTTATCCAGTAATTTTGTGCTTTCAAAGATTAGAGGTTACAATGTTTCAAACAATATGAAATGCAATGTGTCAAAAGATCTACCAAATTGGGGAAAAAATAACCGCTTTCTATTTGCAGACATGTTATCTAACAGCATCCAAATCGCTTGCAATATTCATAATGCACTTTTTGTATCTTTGGACAAAAAAGATGAACCATCATTGGCAAGTTTCTTCATTTTTCAAGTTTTTAGCAGCTCACGGAGCATTAAATTTAGAAAAAATAACCTAAATTCAAATGCAGGAGACTGTACTTGAAATTATATCTTTATAGACAGGAAGTTGATTTACCAGGAGTTAAGAGATCGGTTAATAATGAGTCAATGCAACATGTATACTGATTTCTTAGTGATCCTTAAATCTAAAACATGATAAAGGCAGCCTTCCAAAAAAGCACCAAAGAAAAAGAAAGAATCAATCTAATAGAAATTGTGAACTAACTTCAAGGAAATGGCCAGAGAAAATAATGAAGAGAATGGCAAACTATTTCCAACACTAAGACGAAATTTTACATGAAGTTTGTGTCATTAAACACCAAAAGATGATAAAAATACATTAGTTACACACACAAGCTAATGAAGAAATGAATGCATATATATATTTCATTCCTGACTATAAAGCAACTGAGGGTCATAAAACAATATCCTTTTTGAACAACACTCACAACTGCATTTGCGTAATGATACTGCATCTCTTTCTTAATTCCTTTTTTCAAGTATAAGTTTAAAATTATCAAGGGTAAACAGTATGCTGACATATAATGTAGGACATAGCTACTTCACATATCTTGAATTCAGACCACACAGTAGTCTTGTTAGCTGGCCAATTAATTTATCATTACCAATCACTTTAGGAACTTCTTCCTACATAATTGTATGCGAAAGATAATTTAAGCAACTCCCCACAAGATATCATGAATGAATAAAACAGCTAGATTGTGTAGGTAGTAACAAATGCTATGGATATAATAGAACCTGAAGTTCCATACAGACTTTGGGGCTCCACGAGATATTATGAAGGAATAAAACATAAATACAGAGCCACACTTCTCATTACAGGATCCAATATCCAGCATTTCAACAGATATGAATCTTTTCATTAAATATCCATTGTATAAATTATTTAGGATGCCAAAGTATTTCAAGGTATCAGCATGCAAATAGCAGCTACATACAGATATGAAAGGGGCTCAGAATGGGTAATACCTGCAAAATGGCAGCACGGACAGCTTTCGAACATGCTGAATTTCTTCTCATATAATGAACTATGTCCTAAAAAGTTATCCATTCAGACAAATTGTCAGTGGATATACATGTAGTAGATCATACTATTCAAATTTCAACCTCGGGAAGAGCTTTTCTTTGACTGATAAATTTAAACACGTATCAGTCAATTTCAGAGGGTGTTTGGGTTATAAATAAAACATGTACCTGGCATCCAGTACTATGACCAAGCAGCACTACACCTTGAGAATCTTCCTTGTTTATCAAGTGGCTAATTAACTGATCAAGCTCCAAAGCATCCTTAGAATATAAGCCCATAGAAATATAAGCATATCTGACATTACAAGCTTACCCCACAACAGGGTTCAAAATATTATCAGAGGTATCATTGATTTAGACAAGCACAAGAAAAATCTAATGTTAGTAAATGGAATTTGCAAGGTCAGAAGACATTCCTCTAAATCCTACATTATTAGAGTAGAAAATTCCTAAAAATGGACAGCAAGCAAAAGCCAGCAGCCCCTTCCCTAATGGAATCCATAAAAGTGCAATGCACCAAGCTAAGCATGGAAGAATTTGCCTATAAATATATAATTGAAAGATTTATCATTTCAATAGCCATCTTATATCAGATAATGTAGATGTCTTCTTATGACCTTAAAGAAGAAAGGGTAAAAAAACACTAACAATAACCTCAGGTCCATCGAATATACCTTGATAAAAAAAAAAAAAATTCCCTGATTAAGAGAACCATTTTTAGCAAAGGTAAAGCATATCAAGCCAAATAGTGACTCATGACTGATTTCCGGATGATATTATCATATACTCCCTCCGATTGATAATATAAGGCATTTAACGGAGGGAGTCGACTACCTTATATTTTAAATCGGAGGGAGTACATAATGCATTCAATAACACCATCAATATTTGATTATTTCTTCTTAAAATCCTATACCAAATAAGGCTTTGAAAGAATACTATTTATGCTTGTCCTTTGCAGATTACAAAAGTTCCATACAACCAAAGAAAAGGCAAAAATTGGGGAAGCTGGGTTTCTGAATCCTGGTCATCTTTCCAACAAATTGAACATAAATGTGTGACAGAACGCATAAACAACGAAAACAATTTGATTCATGCATCATCCAACATGGATAAATGTATTCCTAACCGAAAGCAGCAGCTATGAATTCTATTATATTCAAACAATTCTTATTTTATAAATCTTGATTGAATTTTATTAAGTTTTTTTTCTTTTTTAATTTCTATAGTTGGCATCACCAAAGAATGGTGCCAGTGAAGAAAATAGTTGAAGCACAAAAGGGCGATGAAGTGCTTATCGCTTAAGAGAGAAGTGAGCTACAAGAAGCGCATGCTTCATGGACGGGAATTGTACCTCTAGAAAATGTGTTTTTTGTGCACACATGTAGGATCATAAACTAGTAATAACTTTAAAATGTAAAATGAACATATATATGTATTTCAAATGCAAGGGAAAGTTGATATTCAAATATAACTTGCTGCAAAATAGTAAAACACAAAAATAGATGATTCTAGTACTATGATCAAACACAAAAATGATGACAAAAGGATTATTAGTGAGAAAGCAAACAATAAGCTACCACTGAGGTGATATTTTACAACACAAAAAATAGGAAAACTCGCTTTTGGATAAAGCGTGAAGAAGCGAGCCAATTATTGCTCCTCGCGTTAAGAGCAAAGCGTCTCTTAACCGCTGCTATTTTAATCATTGAATGGTGCAGGAAAAGAAATGTGGAAGAAAAAAAAGTAGCAACATGCACATAAGTATAACTTTATACAACCAACAACTTGGTTTAGTGTTTCTTTTCATCAGGTTGAATTCAAGGATATTGAGAACCCATAAAAAGTAAAAACCATCCCCAAAGCAGGTTCAGTGAATAAAGACTGAGAAACTTTCAGGCTAGAATTTTATCAAAACAAAATCTGCATAGAAAATCAACGCAGCTTCATTCACAGCAACAATTTATCAAAGCAAGTTATTCAATACACATTTCATATTTTATGATAGACGAAGCATCATTTTACTCAAAAGAAATTAGGTTAACATGTTAGCTTAATGAGTTAGTTTAATTGAAGAAATTACCTGATCAAGGCTAGAGGATCCATATCCGCTGTATGAAGAAGAAAAAAGTGTCTGAACAAGTGACCATTTCTCATTCTCTAAAGCAATTGCTAGTGGTTCTAGATATCTGGACAGTGAAATAAACCCTTGTTAGGATAATAAACATTTTATAAAATAGAATGCAACTGATGGAAAACAAAAAAAAAAGACTAAAAAAGGCCAATAACTTTCATGAGAAATACTGGTAGCACACAAGTATGTTTATACATTTGCAACAATTATTTTGACAGAATTTCATTTGGATTTGCCAGGCCATCGATCCATAATTAGTGCATGTAAACAAATGCCAACTTTGGAGGACTGCTGAAATTCCAACATCACGTTGATTGAGTAATACTTTCTATGAATAAAACTATAGGGTAAATGGATATAGTATGTAGGGAAAGATTCCACACAAAGAGCAGTTAATTCAGAAACACGGGAAATAGATTATCAGCAATGAGCTGTTTTCATCCAGCAAAGTGAAGATCAGTACTTTTTTTTGGTGGAAATTTTTGAACGTGAAATGGATCAAAACATTGGGATTTCAATCAAGTTAAAAAGAAAGTGCAAAGCATAAACATGCAGAAAAATTAAAATGACTTTGTAAAATAAATACAGTGCAATAATCTAAATTAAAGAATATTTATTATTTAAAAAAACACACATTGCAAAATTACAGATTAGTACAAAGACACTGATAACCTAAATTAACAGCAATAAACATACTCAGTTGCCATCAAGCCATCAGTCAATCCACCAATAAAAACCACATGTTGATTATAATCACCTGTTTTGAAAGCAACCTGAAATGAGAGAAAAAGGTAAAACATAGTCAAGATATCACTGGGAGCTATGAGAGTATAAATAAAAAATCAAGATTGACATGGAACAAATTCAACACATGCCAATAAAACAACTCAGATACAAAACAGCAAGATGATAAAGTGATAAGCTTTTTACTCATCAAGGACCTGTTGAGTGCTTAA
The DNA here is from genome assembly GCA_037127255.1 of Persicaria tinctoria. NCBI lineage: Eukaryota > Viridiplantae > Streptophyta > Magnoliopsida > Caryophyllales > Polygonaceae > Persicaria > Persicaria tinctoria. The sequence continues at coordinate 13,439,069 of JBANSL010000008.1, forward strand.
AGGATCTGTGTTAACAGACCTTTATTGCATTATTTCAGCCAGAAGAATCTGGCAGTATGTCAATCGAAAGAATTTGGCAGTTTAAGCTAAACAATAATACAATTATAACAATTTATATATTGGCTGTTTGGATAGCAAGGTTTATGAGGAATTTGATCAGTTATGGAACATACTGTTTTCCTTTAGAAAACTCAAAAGGGGAGTGGCGTTTGTAGCTGAGATGTGGCGTTTTCTTCAAATAAGTTTGTCTACTTTTGTTTTTCTTCCAAACTTCCAATCATACAAACATTGAATCATGCCCCCTCACACAAGCTCTTCATGCAAAGAAGACATAATAATGAACAAAGTAACTCATAGGAAGTAAAAGGCAATAATGAGAGTTGCTACATTGACCATCTTCTAATAAAATATGTAGGTCATCCTCAAGTCTTGTTCAATGATTTTCATAATTACAATAACAACAACAACAAACCCAATATATCCCATAAAGAAGAGTCTAGGGGTTAAGGTGTACACACTCTTTCACTGACCATGTCAAGAGGATTTTTCCTAAAGAACCGGTAATTGACTAGTCAAAATTAGCAACCTAGATGGCCTCTTCCGTTGATAGTATGGTTCATTTTTTTTATAAAAGATAGTATTGTTCTTTATTACTGGGTAGTTGTTGTTGTTATAGTATTGTTCTTTGAATCCCACAGACAAATGTGAAAGTCCCCGTGAAATGAATCGGCTATTAAGAGAATTACAAGTTTATGCTATCGAAAGTTCAAATTTTCATCGAAATCGCAAAACCCAGATCCTAAATATCTGTTCAATATATGCTGTAAATTGTATCCATAACTATACAAAAAATGCTGTGAGCTTCTTTTCTTCTCTATATCAAATCAGACCTCGAATTTTTGGTAGTCAACTACCTAATAATCAAAATCAAATGGAAACAATGAGATCCAGTATCATAAACTTGGCCCGGGATATGAACCTTCAACATTTCAATCCAATCTCCAAACTAACCCAAAAATCAAGCGGGATTACTATTTCCAAACACAGAAACACACCAACAATGGAGCGATTTAGGAATAAGCTACAGAAATAATTCCTTATACATATGATCGATCGCAACAATTTGAAACAGAAAACAAGCGAACCTGGACCGATTTGGGGCCATACTTGAAGAGGATCCCACGGAAATGATTCTTCCTGGGGACGGGGCCGGCGTCACCGGAGGAAGAGACGGAAGAGGCGGCGGCTTTGGCGTCAATAGATTTGCTGGAACGGCCACGGACAATGCCGGAGAACCAGGAGGTGGCGGATGAGGAGGGGGAGGAGGAAGAAGGAGGAGCTGACGAAGGAGGGTTCATCTTCGAAAATTTTCGGCGATGAGGATGGGAGATTGATTGGGGAATCAGATTGCAGAAACCGCCATGGTGGTGGTGCGGGAGTATCAGTTGCTGTGAGATCGTGAAGGAGCAGTGGAAGCCATGATTCATGAATGAGCTTGAGAGAGAGAGAGGGCTTCGTGTTTGCGTTTGAACTTTGAAGATTTCTTTCGACCAATTGTTTGTAATCATTTTTAAGTAACATTTAAAAAAAAATACACCACAAAACCACAAATCCAAGGTAAAAAATACACGTCATTACGAACGTGTCAGGCTTGTGACTAATTAACATTTAAAAAAAATTAATTGACCCATTTTTAACCATGCACGTCATTCATGATTTGGGGTGTATATAGCGAACACGTTTAAGAATTTGGGAAAAAATTGTCTTGGGAGGAATTGAAGTCGTGAACCAATCCGACTGGCCCGATTCGATAATATATAATTAAAAATTAATTAATTTTAATAATATATTAATTACTAAACTTTATCTTAGTATGACTTTGATCGGTCCCTCGTCCAAAAGAAGCAACTGGTGATCCCATCGGAGATGATGAATTCAAGCAACGGAAAGAGAGCTTACGGCCAAGTTGACTGACCCAAATAGAGGAAGAAGTCGAAGCGAAACCAAATTCGAAGCAAGAAGGAGAAATTAGGACACAAATTTGGAATGAGGGCAATTGCAGAATGACCCTAAATAGGAGGGCACAAGGGGACCGAATGTGACAATTGGTAATCTCGGAACCACCCAAACCAAGAAGGAGAAAGATTGGACACCCCTGTTCCATGGAAACAAACCGCCACCGAAGAACGGAGATGATAATGGAGATTGGGAGCACCGATTGAGACAATCAGGCTAGAGTTATGGTCAGGGGATGTTTACAACCACTCTCTCTAGAAAACTAGAGATAAGAGAGATAATTAGGACATAAATTTGAGATTATAGGTTTGGGATGTTTACAACTTCTTCTTCTTCTTCTTTTACAACTTGGTATTTACAACTTCATTGCACAATTGTGATGCTTGACGAGCAAGTCTTGGTATAATTTTTTCTTCCAATTTTACTTTTTTTTTTCCTTTGATTTTCATTAAAATTTTGGGAGGTCTAAAAATCAGTGACTAGAGGTGATCCGAACCACCAGAACACTACCAACATGTGGAGACAAAACCATCACAAATTCTTTCAAGATGTGCTCATACAACACTTTTTACGATAGCATAGATTGAATACACACGTAGATAGATCTAGACAAAAGATATGAATCTATGAATGTCAGGGGTACCGAAAATACCTTAATTTGTCAATTTGTTCTTGGTGATCAAAGAGGGTGTTACCTTTTGTGGTGGTGTTCAAGTACGAATCAATAAGAATGATAAGAATATAGATTAAGATCGATCACCTAGTATTAGTAAGCATAATAAACACATAAGTCTATATTCAAACACACACAAGCATAAATATACTCCCTCCGTCCAAGAATACATGGCCTTTTAGGCCTTGAAACTTTGTCAAAAATAAATGGTCTTTTAGATGTATAGGTAATTATTACCTCTAAAATTACTACTTTTTTACTTATTAAAATTAAATAAAACTCTTGGAAAAATTAAAGAAAACCCTTGAACTTCCAATTACTATTTTAACCTTTAATAATAATGATGAGATTTAAGATGCAAAATATGTTCCTTAATTAGCGTGCATGAGCCTAAAAGGCCATGTATTATTAGACGGAGGGAGTATAATTCTCATATAAGTTCACATAAATCGAAGATCTCATCATCAAACTTCCATACCATCATCATACAACTCATCTCATCACAACTCATTACATCATCTCATCATAACTCATCATATCATATTCATATACTACCTCCGTTCGGAAAAACTTGACACTTTACTATTCACGCACGCTTTTTTAGGAGATAAAAACTATATAAAATATCTAGTTTTTTAAATAATTTTTTTAACAACTTCGTAGTTATTATTAATAAGTACAAACTTATTAAAAAAAATTATAAAAAAATGAATATTTTATATAGTTTTTATCGTTCTAAAAAAGCGTGCATGAATAGTAAACGACAAGTTTTGCCGAACGGAGGGAGTATCATCCATCATGCTTAAACTCATCAATTCAACATAACTCGTGCTCTTACACTACTAGAATATTGTAATTAGACATCATGTAATTTAAGCCTGTTAAAAAATTAATAGATATTAAATCATTATGTTACATCAATAATTTTTTTAATGATATGTAAAACAGTTTATAGAATTGTCAAATATAGAGACAGATGTGAAATTCTTAGTTATGAAAAAAGCAAGACATGCGCGATTAGGGAAAATGCGCGGGATGGAAATTAGGACACAAACTTGAGATTATAGATTTGGGATGCTTACAACTCTTTTTTTTATAGCTTCATGTTTACAACTTCATTGCACAATTGTAATGCCTTGGTATAATTTTTTTTTCTTCCAATTTTACTTTTTTTTTCCCTTTGATTTTCATTAAAAATTTGGAAGGGACGAAAATCAGTGACTAAAGGTGGTCTGAACCACTGGAACACTACCAACCTGTAGAGACAAAAATCATCACAAATTCTTTCAAAATGTGCTCATACAACATTTTTTAAGATAACATAGATTGGATACACACATAGATAGATCTAGGTACAATATATGAATCTATGGATGTCAGGGGTACCGAAAATGCCCTAATTTGTCAATTTGTTCTTGGTGATCAAAGAGGGTGTTACCCTTTGTGGTGGTGTTCAAGTACGAATCAATAAGAATGATGGGTTCAAAGAGAAGTCGGTCCATTGAAGGGACGTGTAATTAAGGGAGCAATCTGACAGAGGCGGGCATCTCCGTCTTGAGACCACACTAAACAAGGGCGTCAAATTTCAAAGATCCATCCGTAAATGGTTGTCACTTGATCCATCTTTGCCAAATTGGGGGATTCTACGGCCTTGAATAATTTGGCTTTCTTGAAACTTGTCTATTTTTCCTTTGCCTCCATTGTCTGTCTTTCTTTAGTTGCGCTTTTATTGGGCTCTATTTCACCCCAGGATGGTATGAAAAGGCAGTCCAACCCGAGGGAAAAAAGTGCACATACCACGCCTCGAACCAATATCGGTGACTCGATCAAATCTGTATTTGACCTCTATCGAAAGCGTCAAATTTCTACGTCAGATTTATGTTGAACTTCGTTTTGTGCTTGGTGGTGACGGTGAATGTTTAGATTAAGGCTTTCATCTTTTGGTCGGGAGTCTCACACTCATTAATTTGTGGCTTCCAAGAGCAAAAATGGGGGAGAAGGAGATCGATTTTGTATTTTTTGATTAAGTATGAATTCGAGATCAGATATATATGAATCTCGATGGGCGACAAGTTAATTGGCAGACGTAACACCGTCAAAACATACAATAAAAAAAATACAAAAGGTGCAAAAACGAACAAGTGCAGAAGCACGCCATACAATAGACGAAAACTAGGCAAAACTAAGTCTATCACGTTAATTGGGGACGCAGACTACACACAAAGCCAAATACCGTTCTGGAAGCGCACCGATGGCCATCGATGCATCATGATCCCTATGGGTAGTGAAAACCAACCTCCAAGAAGCTCCTTTTTGATCATGGAGTCGCATCGTACACACCAACTCAATCCCATCCAGCCCCGACTCTGAGTGCCAGAACCCCAACGAAGAAGAAGAAGAAGAAGAAGAAGAAGAACGTGTATCCGTCCCAAAGCAAAGCCACACATCGCTCGATCAAGCTTTTTTCAAGTGGGATTTCAATCCGTTTCGGGATTTAAATTAAGTCCTTTCGGGCGATTGATATATGTATTTTAAAGCCTTTTTTTTAAAGAATGTCCTTGGCATGCAAGGCAAAAGAATACCCTTGCACGTCAAGGCACACCTACAAGCCGCCAGCATACCAAGTCACTGCCAGAACATAGCAAGGGAACGGAAGGGCTATGGTGGCGGCCAGGAGAACACTGGCGGCCGAGAGGACAACGAGAGGGACACGACATAGATCGAAAGAGAAACCAAGGCTGAAGTCAGGCTCGTGCAAAGGCGGCGACGGTGAATATGGCCACAATGACGACGAAATTGACGGACGAAAGGATGTGGGAGCGTCGAGATCGAAGACAAAAATCGAGGGGATTGACGTCAAATCGCCGGACAACCACCCAAAGAATGAAACCAACGAAGAAAATGGGAGTATATGGGACGAAACCGGCAACGACCTGAAGTGAGGACTAATGGGTAGAGGAGGGAGGTGGACTGCAACAGCACCGATCACCAAAGGACCAACCTGCCACCGGGACAACGAAAACCGGAGGTAGGAGGAGGCTGGGTTGCTATAGGAGGAGATGAGAAACCAGCCGCTCAAAGAATCTTGAAATCCGTCTTTGAAGACGACCGGAGATAGCACCGGACTCCCAAGAGAGAAGGTTAATTCAGCCCAACGGGAGTGATAGGGTAAAGATTAGGACTCCAACGGAAGGAATCGACAACCATACGACGGTGATTCGTGGCTGCAATCGCAGCTTGTCCCTGCCTCGAAGGACATGTTTTTCGAGAGCCCTATGAGAGAGCGTTTGAGCCCTATCTATAGTTACACTAAAGAGGAAGCAAACTGGGAGAAGGAGATCAATGGTAATGGTGTAGATTTGATTTTAGATATGAGATCTTTCTTGTGGAGTTATGGTGGAGGCGGCGATGTTCCGAGCTAGGATTTAGGGATTCCTTCTTCTCTCTTTTTTCGAGTTAGTGGGTTAGAATCTATATAAAGAGAATGAGATCGAGAGAGACTACTTCTTTCCGTATTTTACAAGCTTTTCTGATAATTTTGAATATTTTAATAAATAGTTTAACATTATGAATTTTTTTTATAATTATTATGCTCGACTTGAACAATATTAAAAATATATATATATATATATGAATTTATAATGTCGGGCGATAAGTGTTGAGATACGTGAATAAGACCAAAAAAATCTCACATCTAAAGTTGTACATAACAAGACAGTGTATATAAGTCGATTAGCTAGCTACTTCTCCTACTGACAATTGGTTTTATGATGGAACCTTAACTTCTGTGCTATGCCACTAGTGCATGTGTGTCTGTGCACACGAACTCTGGTCACGAGTCCCAATGGATTTCGGTATTATGGGATCAAAGAGCAGTAAGGCCAAAAGATTCAGTTTTTCGATTTTGGGCTCTATAAAAAGATAATGAAATGTTAGACTTGTTGTCCAAGTTTCAATTGGTGAAAAATCTCTAGTTGCATTTGGGGGGCTTAAGTCCTAGGTTTCTAACGCACGTGTCTCATGCACACGTCCTCGGCTACACGTCTCAACTGACTTCAGTAATAAGAAAAAAAAAATGGTTAAAGAAAGTGAATGGTTTTGAAGTGGGATGTACATATATACGAGTGGAATTTATATTAAAAAAAAAGTTGATGAAATTTTTTTTTATGGATGGGGAAATGGGTTAAGAATAAGAGATATGTATTATGAAATATCTAACGAATTAATTGAAACAAACAAGTGATCCATGCATTCTCCTTAAAGAGATGTTGGTAGGTGGCATTTTTGTTATAGTAATAAATCAATCACATTTATGATTGTAATATTATTTGACATGCCACAATAAAATTGATTCAATCTAATTTCCATGGTAAGATCAAGGTGAGGTTAATTAACATATATTAGCATTTTTTGGCCATTGGTTAACATATAAATAGACCCCTATGAAAACCAATTGGAATCTCCAATCTTAGAACCTCATTTCGGTTCTCAAGTTGTGAGTGAATATAGATATACTTCTCAACGTTTTCAACGTTGCTTAAGAAATACAGGATTCGATCGAAAACTTTTCAAAGGTATGCTATTTTTTTTCTATTTTATTTTTAATGATTCGTACTCATTGTTTTATGTTATTAGTGTTTGTTTTTAATTAAAATATATATTTGTTTGTTTGTACATCTACACATTAACCCAAATGCCCATCTCATCTGCAGCGGTAGATCCTTTTAAGATCGAAGGATGGGGATAAAAAAACTAACAAGATTTGATATTTTGGTTTCGACAAGCTCTTTAAATGTTATAAAAAATTATATAAAATATTATCTATTTTATTTAAACAAATTTATAATTTTGTACTTAATATTATTATATATAATTATTATTATTAAAATTATTTAATATTTTATAATAAAAAATTAGTTCATGTGTTGAAAATCAAATATTATGTATTTTGATAATAATAATAATAATAAAAGCATAACATTTTTTTTTGTTTGCAAAATTTCATAAGCAAAGGTTTGCAAAATTGTTTTTAAATAATCTATAGGCAAAAAGGCCACCCGACAAAGCATTTTCAGATGCTAGTAATTATTTGAAAAAAAAAAATTGCCCACCAAAAAAAAAATTATTTGAAAAATCAATTAAAAAAAATCGTTTTTAATAAATCAAGTTAATAAATTAACTGTAGAGTTGGACTAAAAGCACTGTATGAGCTTCCCATTAACTTATATGGCACTTTCTATTAACTATATAGATCGAGTTGGACTAAAAGCATTGTATTTCCTAATACATTGTACTTAACCTTTTAATTGCATTAATGTTATAACATGAGTTTTGTTTTAAATAAAAAAAAATCCATTTTAACCTGTACATATGCCAATTTATAATTTCAATTAGCTTACTAGAAACATTGTATTTGTACGTATTTTAATCTGTACATTTGCTTTCCCCTTGAAATTGACATTGGAGATCAACTTAGTTAATCAGGAATTACCTTAGAGCCTTAGCTAATTCCCGGTGAGTTCATTAAATCTCTAAAGAAATTGGGATAAAACAGAAAAATTTCAAGACGACGACGGCGATGTGGATTTACTCAGGAAAGGGAAGCATTGGAAAGAGCAGCAAAATGAAGAAATTTGTTTTTTTTTTTTAAATTAAATCAATATTATTATTTTTTAATTTCCAAAATTGATTTCAATGAATTTAGGCCGGTTCGGGTGAACTGCCGAACTGGATGGGTGAACCACTGAACCTATGCATATCTTTGTCGTTCCTGCGTTACAACTTAAGAGAGTTGCCTTAACAAATGCATCTTTACATCGAAGAAACTTCTGGGCTTTATTTTATTGATATAGAAAGTGACAAAGAGTACTTTTCCTATGCATATATTGCTTTATAACGAGTTATTTTTAAGGATGATTAAGGTTGAGCTTTGATTAAACCAACCTATTCTTTGTCTCCTGTAGAAAAAAAAGTGACAAAGAGGTTAGAATTGGGTGGGTCGGGTTGGGTATAGGTTCGGGTATTTGAGTTATATGTATATCATTGTCATTCGGGTTTTGGGTAATGTCCATTTTCCCCATTGTTTATTTTCCAATAAACAAAAAAGAACTCATATCAATATATTCATCCATCCATCTATATATACACACACTCACACGTACACACACTAGTGGACGGTCCTGTACATTACTTTTTAAAAAATTTAATAAAATTTGATACTATATATTCCATATAAACAATAATTTATATTATTCGTATAAATTTATATAGTTTCAATCTTGTAATTTTAACAGTTTATTTTATCAATAACTCTAACATGAAGTACTTGTTATAGGAAGAAAGTTTGAAAAAACATATTTTATTTTATAATTTTTAGTTTTTTGTTAGATATATAAATATAATTATTTTATATTTTTATCCATTATTTTCATATTTTCTCAAATAAATTAAATTAATCTACATTTACCCATTTGTCTATACCTAAATATAAATATACTTAAATCTACCTCTATCCATGTGTGTAAATATAAATGTTCAAAGTTTTTTTTTTTTTTTGGGTAGGAAGCAGGAAAAGTTTGATAAAAGTAATCAAAATATTATTTTAAACTTTGAAGAATAAAAACACAAACTATATATTGAATAAAGCAGGAAAAGTTTGATGAAGTTTAATAAACTCTTTTACTACATAAAATTGTTAGTTTGTTGTTAAATATTAAAATATTAAAAATGCATAATTTAATCAAATTAATTCGCGGTAATTTCCTTTTTTTTCATTGTACTTGTAAATGAAAGTGATGTGTTGATAATATTTACCTTTGTAGAAGTTTATACTCCATATCTGAAAAAATATACAATAAAATATCATTTAAGAAATTTTAATATATAGTTTTATCTCGAAGCTAGTAAACAACAGATGGTAATATATATATGGCATGCAAACCTAGCTAGTAACAATTGGAGATCTGTCTCTCCCATTATCTCTTACTATATTGAGAAATATCAATGACATTTTAATTAATTAATTAATTATTACTACATTAGTTGTTTAATAATACATTTTATAGTAAACATTTTTATTACATTGATGAATCTAGAGTATAAATCATGCACCCAAGATTTGAACTGCACTTGAATTCCTATATTTATTTCATTTTATATGGAGTTCCAAGTTCAATTATATATTGACTATTGAGTACAACTATTCTTTCTTATTTTTCCAAAAAAAAATATTCTATTGCTTTTAATCCCTATATATTTTCGAACAACTATTATTGAAAATAAGTATAAAAATCACCCAAAATTCATTGTAATTTACATAAAATCCCTCATAAATTGTTCACCAAAAAAAAAAATCCCTCATAAAAAAAGATTACCAATTCAACCAATCTTATCTTATGATTTTATTTTCACAAAATATAACCCAATAATTTTAGTGTTGTAATTAAGTTAAATAATACTATAGAGTATCTAATAAAATCAATCCTTTTTTTTTAATAACTCATGGCAGGTAAAAACAATGAGTTCTCCTCTTCTTTCAACTTTAAGCCACCACAAGGACAAGGTGATCATCGTCATGGGAGCAACCGGGTCGGGGAAATCGAAGCTCTCGATTGATCTCGCCACTCGTTTCTCCGGGGAAATCATCAACTCCGATAAGATCCAGGTGTACAAAGGGCTCGATATCGTCACAAATAAGGTGACCGAGGAGGAGTGTCGAGGAGTGCCACACCACCTATTGGGGATCGTCGGCCCTGATGAGGACTTCACTGTGGACGACTTTTGCCGCGATGTGGGTGTGGCGGTTGCCTCGATAACCAACAAGGGGAAGATCCCGATCATCGCCGGAGGATCGAACTCGTTCATCGAGGCGTTGGTCAACAATGATGCATACTTCAAGAGGAGGTACGAGATGTGCTTCTTGTGGATCGACGTCTCGCTGCCGGTCCTCGAACGGTTCGTTTCAGAGCGGGTGAATCGGATGGTGGAGGCTGGGCTGGTGGACGAGGTCCGGGCAGTGTATGAAGCTGATGCCGATTACTCAAGAGGGGTGAGGAGGGCGATCGGAGTCCCCGAGCTCGACTCGTTCTTTAAAGCCGAGAGAGACGAGGATGTTGATAAGGAAACCCTAGCAAATATTTTGAAGGAGGGCGTTGACCAGGTCAAGGCGAACACGTATGAGCTGGCATGTAGGCAGCGGGAGAAGATAGAGAGGATGAGGGACGAGTTGGGGTGGGGCCTACACCACGTGGATGCCACAGAGGTGTTTGTGAAGCGCGGGAAAAAGCAAGAGGAATTAGCCGTTGAGGAGGCCTGGAAGGAGGTGGTTGTTAACCCTAGCGTGGAGATAGTTGACCGGTTCTTGACCGATTCAGTTGGAGGAAATGAGCAACCGACTTGTTTGATTTCGATCTCCAACAAGCAGCCGTTGCAAGTGTAACTAGCGTGAACCGGGTCCACTTCCACCGATCACATGACAAAAATTAATAATTTAAATAATTAAATGTTGACTCGGGTTAAATAATGGAAGTAGATGATATTCTCTTTTTCCAATTAATGATGCATGACACTACGTACACAAAATTATTCTCTTTGGTATGTTACCATATATTGATGATTTGATGCTATATAATATATACACCCAAAACTTTAATTTCAACAAATTGATCGAGTAAATGTACGTAAATTTCATATGCGGACACTCTTTGTTGTGCAATATACGGATAAATACGAATTACTACATACATACATACATACCAATGTGCTTCAAATGAATAAGACTAACTCCAATGGTTAGATGTGCTGCATGTGCACATTTGCACAAGATGTGTATAAATGCACACAACTTTTTGTACTTTTAATTACTCCAATGGTTAAATGTCTATTTTTTACACACCCTTCTTTATTTATCCAACTAATATATCTTTACCTTAAAAAATAATTTTGATTTTTCTATATTTTTAATTTTAAATATTTTTCTTATTATAATTTTTTATTCCGCACATTTTGATATAAAAAAAATATTATTTTGACCGAAATGTCAAAAATCAAATCCTTGTTATAGAAAAATAATCAAATACTTTAATAATAATATAAATATAAATTGTGTACGCAAAGTATAATATTTGTCCCATGTTACTACATACAAGTTGACCATACAAAAAGTAAAATTTAAAATTCAATGGTTGTCTCATTGTCCCACATGCAAATTGGCCATAGTAAATGATATCCACAAAATACAATGTTTTTGTCCAAGTATAAATAGTCAAGTTGAATTTGTCTCAGGCACCCAAAGCCAATGGTTGTGTCTTTCTCCTACATATAAATTGACCATACAAAATGAATCACATTTTTTAAGAGTAGTCTAAACATAAATGGCGTGTCTTCAAAATCCATTGTTTATGTCTTCTTCCTTTACTATATACTACGTATACAATATCACATTCACAAGTTTAAACCAACTCATTTTTTTTTCTCACAATCACCCCACCCCAAAACAACCATGAGTTCACATGAAAACTATTCAGGAATGTCTACTATGGAGCTTTCCGATGGGATGGAAGCTCATATGCATCATATGAGGGCACTCGTGATGAGTGAAAATCAAAGAAGGGAGGAAGAGGATGAATCCAAGCATGAGCGCAAATACATAAATAGAGATAGAGGTGAAAGAAATCTTCGGTTGATGAAGGATTACTTTAATCCTAACCCAACCTATGATGCTCTTATGTTTCGAAGGCACTATCGCATGCAATCTATGATTACTTTTTGTTCTCCTTTTGTTTGTCGCGCCCCATTGGTCTTTTCAAGTTGCTAGGGCTTGGGGTCAAAGTCTCTGAGGGTGAACTAGAACCTCCAACACTAATAAGTGTTAGACTTTCCATTTGATTGGGGGATGTCCTAAAATTATTATTTATGGGATTCTCGAATCGGTTGGGTGCATTAGAAGTAGCATCGCCAACATTAATGGGACTTTCGAACAAGTCTAGCCATTTGGGGCATTTTTCCAAGAGATTCCAAGCATGATCGAATTTGAACGCCTTACCTTTGTTATCGTTGATAAATATAGTTCGGGCATGATGATCCTACAATATACGTAGAATAAAAAATTAAATATTCTGACTACCTATGACAATAAATATTGGATCAAGTGAAAAATAAATAAATAAAATTTCAAGGAAAAAATTACTTACAACATCAATTTGATTACAACCGTTAGCGGGAGATGCGTTGACTTTCCTTAGACTTTGTCGAAATAGAGAACATTCTTGGCTTATTAGCCTCACTACTAGAAAAAACGGCCTTTTCCACACTTTTTAAGTCCATTTTCGACGTTTAAAAGCGTCGGGAATTTTTTTCTCAACGCTTTAAAAAAGCGTCGAAAATGTCAGCGCCATAAATGGCCGACGCTTTTAATCGTGGAAATGTACGACGACTTTAAACGCCGAGAATGTATTTTCGACGCTTTTCTCTTCAACTCTCCCCGCCTATTCCCATACATTCCCCGCCCATTTATTGATGTTAATAAGCGTCGAGAATTTATTACCCGCCAAAAGTGAATATTCTTTAGTGTTAAAAAGCGTCGATAAATGTAAATTCTTCAAAATTCACCGCCTTTTTTGTGACGTGAAAAAGCGTCAAAATTTTATTTTCCCGGCAAAAGCTTAATATTCGTTGATGGTTATTAGACATATAAAAGCATTGAGGAATAGATATAATACTTTAACCATTAAAGTATCAAAGATATAATTGCCACACCTAAACATGAAAGGCCAACATTAATTGATATAAGAGTAGAGCTGGGCTAATATGCTTCATTTGCATATTAATATCCATGGATCAAAACATACCTGCTTCTCATAAATAAATGAAAGAAACCGATATTGTATACTTGTAGGAAACAAAAATAACATGTAGAATATCTAATAATAACAGTAGATCCTAATAATTAAAAAACATTGTATACTGGCTAGAGTCTTCGCCAATTTGTCCAACAAACATTCAAACGGTGTGAATAAGATTCGATGTCTCAAAAACACAAAAGCTAACTACTCATAATCCACCTAGATTGGCAAGCTTCAGAAGTGTTGTCCATTCCATTGCAAGCACTATTACCACTCAATGCCGAAGCAACCTACAAAAATATAACAAGAAACTCTAAATATATACTGTCTATAATATCATTAACAAAAATAATGGAACAAAACAAACAGCCATAAGGTAATTCAAGAAGATGCAGCTATATTTGTCCTTGCCAAAGAATAGGATGCACATGCTTGATTCTCTTGCATCACAAAGTGATTTTTCTAGCATCTCTCCACACCCATCTTGTGGATTGATTTCAATTTTCGGTAAAGGAAATGGGAAGTTGCAGGGAGAATTCAAGTATGTATATTAATACGTGGCATATATGGCTATCAAAACTATATCAACCACATTTGACAAGCCATGCAGAAAAAATGAACAAAAATAGTTGCAATAAGCAAACACTGAACACCACTGAGTCCCCAAATCGATTGACACTAACCTGGGAATTACACCTGCGTAAAGCTGACTGAGCATTAGAAAAGAACTCATCCGACACCTTCCTGGTACGAACTGCGTCAAGTGTTTGTAATAAGATTTGATTACTTTGTTCACCTTGCATGAAGTTTTTGGTTTTCTTGCTCCATATTTGCCAGCTTTGCTTTCATGCTTTCCGATTCTGAAGAACTATTGAGTATTATTATAGATTCACGCTCAGTTTTCCATGCCTACATATGAACATATGCTACTATATTAGGATAAAGACTATATATGTAACAACTAATAAATACATACACATCATACATGTGTTGGGTGGGTTGGGGGAATGGGGATTTATTGTATTATATAGATGTATTAATACTTATAAATCAATATCAGAGCGATGTAGACATGAAAAATTAAGACATGAAAAATCATAGTAAACCTATGTAAGTGAAAATCATAATCAAATAAATGAAAAGCAAATAGGAAAAATTAAGAAATTGCAGCTTCAAACTAAGAACCGAACAAAGACAATGAAAGGAATGTAATCTTTAGTCAGACATGCAATTCCGAAAATTCACACAAAAGCATCAAACAATCTTTTAAAGAGTTGTCTAGGACACAAGACGGAGATGTGTCATCGCTGTCAAGTGCTCTAAAATGGACAAAGAAAGAATCAAGGGATTCAAGCTAGAAGATCAAGGCTAAGAAAATAGCACTGGCAACAGTAGTTTACTATTTATATGGACAGCAAGAATTGAGATAATCATTGAGGGCGAGCTCAGACCTAGAGAGGCTACTGTCAACCAAATCAAAACACAAGCCTACAAGGTCTTATATGCTAAATTTCCTCTCTTATTCACACAATCAGACCTACTGCAGGAGAAACCTTGAAGGAAAGACAACAATGATCCTCCACATGCTCACGGAAGGATGAACCACACTTGGACAGTTGGACCATATGTCTCCATTAAAATAAAAATAAATAACAAATAACAAAGAGTTGTAGGCTTGAATCGGTAAAGGGTTGTAGTCCACTTCAACACAAAAGGGATGTAGTTAATGTTAAAATTCAGCATAATATACCCAAATTCAGACTTCAAATAGAGAGCTTATACTCACCTAGATAGATCCCAGAATAGATGCAAGCAAATTAGAACTTACTGATTGAATCCCCGTAAAAGAAAAACTCAGCCCGGCCTGATCAACCGACACACCTGAACGATAATGAAAACCCAAGTAAAGCACAACCGAGAAAGAGGGCAAAATCAAATTAACAAACCCCCCAAAAAATAATCAAACTCATTTAGGATAGTTTAAACAGTACATCAAATTGATTGGCAGTTTACAAAGTATTGATCGGTAGATTCGAAACCTCACCAAAATAAATTTGCAACGTACTGATCGGTAGTTTTGTGGAGAATAAGTCACTTACTTGTAAAATTGAGAATTTAGTTGTCAAGAGAACCATCCACGAATACCTTATAGCCGATCCTGACCAGAAATTGATACGATCTGAAAACTTTCTAACAATCAAAATTGCAAGCCAAGCCACCGTTTAATGGTTGCCGACTTCAAGAACCACCGCCAAACCACCGTCTTCATAAAGCCAATTTACCGACTAAAATTGCAACTCACAAATTACCTCGTTAGTTTGGATGCTTGTGGAATCAAGTGTGGAAATTTCTTTGGAATTTCATCCAAACTAGGGTTTCGGCCGCTTGCCTTGAGTTTGGTGGGGAGAGATTGCAATCCCGTTCATTTAGCAATTTTTTTAATTTAAAACGCAATATCTCATATTTTTGGGATTATTTTTCCATGGGACCCACCTATTTTCACAGCTTACCCGCTTCATTACCATTTTCTGACGATTTTTACGGGTTTCCCATGCTTTAAAGCGTAAAGATATATCAATGCTATATAGCGTCAAACATTCCATCACAAATGGATACGCGTCTCATTTCTCTCCTGACGGAATTCAAAAGCGTCGAGGGTAAAACGTGGATAAAGGCCTTCTTTTCTAGCAGTGCCTATAACGCCCATGACATGAATCTTTGCTTCGATTAAAGGTGTGGATATACTCTATGCATTTGTTTTGGATCCTTGCCCAAAATGAATCTAACGATGGGTTTGTGCCAACCGATCCATCTTGCGAAATCGAAATACATGCCTTGCATAAGATTACATCTTCATCACTACTCCACTTGAGACCTCTAGAAGTCATGATAATATTTATATATGTGTAAGAAAGTTGAAGAGAGAAAAAGACGTAGAATATAAGTTGGAAGTGTATGTAGACTTGTATTTATAGAAAAAAAATGTAGAACAATGGGTAAACAAATCCGACAGTAATTTTTTTTTAAAAAATATACATTTCACTGCATTTATTTATTTCAACTGTTGGATCAAAAAAATTACCGTTGGATGAAAGCCCTTTTAATGACAACCGTTAGATTGATTCAATTACAATTAAATAGCTTTTATTTAAATGCAAAATGAAAAAGTTATATGAATGGGCCCACAAGCAAAAGTAAATTGCAGACTTTTCCCTCATTTTTTGTCCGAAATGGGTTGCAACAATTTATTTCACTCTCTCCCACTGGTAGTTGGTTAACAAGCGTAATTTTTGCCCATAGAGTAATAACACGTTTGTTTCAAACCCTGCTCCGTGTGTTCTTTTATTTTTTTTCGAAAATGGGTAAATTTTTTACACACCGGAGGGGATATTGTGCTTATATATACACACTTGGTGCTAAAATGTACACATTTGAGTACCCAAAAAATCACAAGTGGAGTAGAAAATTAACACACACAAAAAATGTACATTTGCATATATATATATATACACACACCACCACCACCACCATTGGAGTTACCCTAGTTACCACTACAACGTAATCAAATAACTATACATTACAACCGAGTAAATGCAACTAGTGACTACAATTGAATAATTATATATTACAACCTAATAACAACGTGTGTACTTCGTTGCAATCGAATAATCCGTTGAAGGAGATGTAACACGTGTCGTGTTAGCATATTGTGTGTACGTTCATAGTTGTCCACATGAGATGAGTAATAATAAAAGTTGATTCTCTATGCACTAAAGTTAAAATACTCACAATGTACGTACTATATGGAATCATATGCATGAAGAAACGTACTATTAAGATCGATTAGTTTCTCTAAAGAATCATTAATAATCAATATCACTAACGACAAGGGTTCAACGGTAAAGGGAATTAAGATGGAGGTATTAATTTGAAGTAAATCATGTACGACATATAAAGTAGTAATCTTTACTTCAATTCATATTATAGATATGGTCTCATACAAGAGAAATGGATTAAACGAATATATTAAAAAGAAAGACGAAGAAAACATATAAATTGAAAATAAAAGACAAACAATAAGTTGTGTTTTTAATTTAGCCTCTTCCCGGTACATGTGATCGATCGACCTCCATCAGATGTGAAAAGAGCCTCAGAGAAGGAGGCCAACGGTCAAAGCGGAGAGGCAACCGAAGGCAGTCGGGACAAAGGCGGTCGTAGCGCCGCTGGGGGCTGGCGCCGAAGCCCCTGATTCGGGTGTCGCAGCCTTTGGAGCGGATGCCGCCTCTTTGGCAGCCGGTTCAGCTGCGTACGTTGGGAGTGCTAGAGTCGTCATGATTGTCATTATCAACACGATTGCGAAGAGCTTCTTGTTCACGGCCTCCATTGTCGATCTCTTTGGGCTATCGATCGCGATTTCTTCTCCCTCTTCTTTATTCCGAGCTGAAGAGAGAAGCGGAGAGAGAAAGGAGATTCAGAAACAAGATGTGATGATAATAATAATTAATTGTGTTATGATGGATCATTGAACAACTTTTTTATTTATAGATGAGTGAGATTGAAATAAGTAACTGATTTAACGATCGTGCGTTGTTTTCTAATTTTGAATTGGTAGAGGATGAATAGCGATCGCATATTTAGGGGTTTGATTTTTGCCCTTCAAAGTTTAAAATACAATTATAGGAGAATTGTTTATTTATTGATCAAATCTTGTGGCTACCCGATTTATCAGCTATTTGAAAAAGTAATCTTTTAGGTCGATTTTAAGAAAATTTATAATTTTGTTCTAACTATTACTTAATCATTCAAATTTCTTTACAAGGTGTACGGAAAAAGCTAGGGGCTATGATTTGTAAATAAACTAGTATTTGTTACTCGTGCTTTTGCGTATTTTGTTAATACGTTATTTTATTATATTATTTATATTAAATTTTATGTGAAGATTAAAATAGTTTATTTGTTTTTTTACTAAAAAATTTCAAGCAATCATAAAAATAAAATCTAATCATCAAAATATTTATATTCATTTTGATGATTAGATTTTATTGTTCAATAGATAATTAACTAATAATAAAATCTTATCATTAGATATAATGAACTAAAATAATCAATCTTAATTACTAAAGATAAAATAATTCAAAGTACAATATTTATAAAATAACTTACGGGGAAATGGTAGATTTTGTAACCACTTAAAATATGAGATAAACATATAGGATGACAACTGAATAAAATAGACGAGGTCATTATCTAATGTGGCTTAAATATATTGTATCATCATTAGTTAATGTGTCAAAAACCCAGGTTAGATTGCATAAGGGGTCATTTGGCATTGATATCTAGACATCAACATATGAGATATCGATATCGGGAATAAAATTTTAGGATATATATCAGATATCATGTGTAGATTTGTTGTTAGTTGACACAATTTCATGAATACAAACAATAATTATAATATGAGTCAATTAACACACATTTGCAAGCATATAATAAGAACGAGTGTTTGTAAACAAGAATTCAGATTGCACAAACAAATTCGCATAACAAAAAAAAATCAGATTGTACAAAGAAGGGTTCAGAAACAAGAATTTCAGATTTTACAGAGGACCCACAAATTTCAACACATATGAGCAACAAGGCAAATATAATCGAATGACGGGTGCAAATAACAATAAATCCTAGATTTGCAAACCAAAAATTGCAGCAAACAAACAACAACCCTAGATCCCTAAACCCTAAACCAAAAATCTCACAGCTTGAAGCTAAAAATTTCAGAATAGATTCCAATAAGCCATAGATGAAGCAAAGAAAGACGAGAGAAGAGAATAGACGAAGGAGAGAAGATAAGCGCACAACACAGAGCGAATATAGAAGAGAATGGCGATAATGGTCTGGAGATATCAAGTGATACTGCCCAAAAAATTAGTATATCACTTTGGGCTGGATATAGTTAAAAGAGAATATCAAGGATATCACTTGATATCGATATCTCCCCGTACAAAACACCGATATCAGAGGGTGATATTTGATATCTAACCTACTGATATCGATACCAAACGACCCCTAAGAACATGATACATACGCAAATTGCACCAAAGGAGACTCCAAGTCTATATATATATATATAAATACTCTATTGAATTATTGATGGTCTTAAATACCCCTTGTTAATGTCAGCTCACGTACTTTTTGAACAATACAACCCGTGTCAAATTGTTTCATGGAAAAATTCTCCTTGTTCTTTCATTGTAACCCACTTGTCATAACATTTGAAGAACCTTATGAGAGAAGCGCAGCTTGATAATGACGGCGGTGAAAGAGCTACTAAAAATGGCTCGCAACAATGTTCGTCTTCATATGCGTAGGAGTTGAAACTTGAATCCCAATGACAATCATACAATCCATTGTTTCTCAAACCTAAGTAAATGAGCTCTTTCTCGGCCCTTATCGATCGATGGAGAATGATAAATACATACATAAAGACTGATGGATTTGAAATTTAATGGCGGCAAAATTAAGGCAAGTTCTATAATCCAATACTAGATTCATGGTGATTTTGATATATATAATTCTTAGTACTCTCATATGATCGGTTCCATATGTACGTTCCATGTTATGTGTGTGTCATTCATTCATTTTATCTTTGTAATTTGAATTTTGCACCATATGGTTACTTTTGCTATAGATTATTCGTTCTCTTCTCAAGACCTCTCATTCGCTCGAAGGTGTTGAAGTGGTATATATGGCCTTGGCAAAGGCAAATACGGAAAAAAAAATCAAACATCTCCGAGAATAACCTCATGAACCTTCTCATCCAATGTAACAAATTTGCTTTAAAAAAAAACTAAAGCATCTATCTTGAATCTCCACCTCCGTCGAAAAAGCTACTATCAATTGGGTGATTACAAGGGCATACTCAACGGTGTACTTTTGCCCTGTTTTTCATCAAATTTAAATTAAAATAAAAATCAGTGAAGTACACCCTTGACCCGTGCTTCTGCAGGGGCCTGATGAAGTACATGATACTTGCTTCAACCTTTTGAAAAGGAAAAGTTCTTGTTTACACCAGTTGTAAACGCCAATTTTTACACTTCTACTTAAAAACATCCACGTATCTACTTTGGAAAAGTAAAATAGAGGAGTACTAATTAATTACACCAGAAAGCCTTTCATCTTCTCATTCCCATATTGTTCATCTCCTCCTCCTCCTCGATCATACCGTTCACTCTATTTGAGTAAATTGAACCAGGAAAATTAAAGTTCAAATTTAACTTCATGGGCATCAGTTTCAAGTTTCGATCACTTCTTGTTTGAATTGAACCAATGGTATAAATTCTACAACTTCTCCTTAAAAGGTGGAGATTGTTGATGGGGTTAGGGTTTATGGTAGGGTGCCATGAATGGGATTGAAAGGATGATCCGGTCTCGGAATAACGGATCAGGCGAAGTTGGCGGGTGTACTAGGCTTAAGCTATTGCTGTTGTACCGCACTGCGAGGGGGCTTTGGGCTCTGGTAGGGTGCGATAGGATGGTGCAGCTGGGCTTGGTGCGATATGAGAGAGGGAAGTGTGTTGATGCTGGGTTAGCCTTCTTGACGGGTTTGGTTCGATGCGGTTGCCGAGCTTGGTAAGGATGGAGTGAGGGGGTGGGTGGGTTTGTTCATGGAGGTTTTCCTTTGGAAGTGTAAAGTCACATCTTTACACCGGGTGTAAACGTATGAAGGTACTTCTGAAAAGTAGCAGCCCACCTACACGTGTTTGGAGGAGAATTAAGCAATTTGGAGCAGCGGCAGGGAGGTGAATTTCAATTTGACTTAAGGGGGACACGTGTCGAGATGTTATTGACAATAACCCAGCCAATGACATCTCACTACGTGTTTTGCTAAAATGTTATACATTTAACCCGTTTTTATTTGCGTTTAATTCAAAAATTCTATAATAATTAAAAAACATATTTTTGAAATGCCCTTAATTTTGTTTATCTGTAGACATTCATTTTGTATATGTTTTAGAGAAAAAAAATCAAATTACTCTGTGTAACTAATTGTGATTAGTAATACCCGGTTCGAACCCCGGAATGACCGCTATTTATTTTACCAATTCAAAAAACAATTGTGATTAGTAATAACTGTTGTGAGCCTAATTAGCCATGTTTTACACTTACTTTCATATCGATTTCTGCATACATTGCATGCATTTGGGCTTGAATGATACAAAATATGTGTAGTTTATGCTTAGTTGTTATATATGGAGGTCTACACAAGTTTTTGTTATATTTCGCAGAAATTGGACACATTTTGGAGCTTAATGGAAAGTCATGGAGAAGCCAAGAATGGTGCAGCTGGAGAGAAGGCCAATTTCCGGTTTACATCGTTCTGAATCAGGCTGTGATGTCTTCATGAGAGTTGTAGCCCTCGGAAAGAGCTTTCCAACGCATGGTCATATGCGTCAATCCGACAACTGAGGCATCGGGAAAGTGCGTTTTACGAACAGAGCTGGGAGCTGAGGAAAGTTATCGATATCGACAAGATTTGTCGACATCGAGGAGTTATCAACTCGACATATGTTCTAGACGTCGAGCACGAGCACCAGACGAAGAAACTTTTAGACATCGACAACTTTTGTCGATATCGAGAAGACATGTCGAGAAGATTTGTCGAGCAGCTCCGGAATCCGAGATCGAGGAGAAGTCCGAGAGGGAGATTGCTTGCAAGCTAAGATTCGTCCAATTCTATCAAGATCTATCAAGACCAAAGAAGATGTCCACACATTAGATATAATCCTAGTCTATCTATTTTATTTAATTACACTATGTTACTTATTTATCATTAAGTTTTAGATATAGTTTTAGATATAGATAGATATCTTCTATCCTTGATTAGCGAGGATTAGAAGCCTATAAATAAGGCCTTAGGGGCTGACTTTTCATTCATTCCAAGTTACACACAATTCCATTCAGAGATACAAGTAGAGTAGTTTAGGAGTTTGAGGTTTTTAGGGTTTTGGCGATTTGCGAAAGTTGATTGCCGGAATTGTAAAAGCTTTGAATTTAGTTTAATGCAATTTATTTCCTTTAAATCAAAGATGTAGGTTATTGCGATGAAGAGTGAGTAGTCCACCCACTTCTGGGGCTGGGGTGAGCCCGACGGTGGCCATGTGAGGCGATGCGATAAAGGTAAGATCTTTTGTGCAATTCATCTTCTATCCCTATGAGCATGATTCTTTTGCGAGAGTTGAAGGTGATCCTTGTTTGTGTTATTGAAGCGAAAGTGATCTTAATGCAACTTGGATTAATTATGTGAAAAGGGTTAGTAACAATTAGGGTTTATGCGAGAGCCTCTATATTCCTATTTGTTAATAACGAAAGTTATTTAGATGGAAAGCATGATCTTTTATGCCTTTATGTGTTGTTTTGCATGGTTATCGTTGTGGTGTTGAAACCCTAGCCTTGGAAGTCTTTAGTTTATTGATTAATTCCGTGTTTTCATTCGTTTCTGTCCGAAAAGCATTTGCAATTTACGTTTCTGTTCTTATCGATTTCGAAGAATCTACTCGACATCGAGTTCACTTGTCGACGTCGAGAAGTTCTGAAGTCGAGTTCTTTCTGTTTTGTCGATCTGAATCTTGTCGATCTGTGTGCTGTGTCGAGTACTTGTTGATATCGACAACCTGTGTCGACAAGACTCGGTCGATTAGCTTCTGTCGAGTTACTTACTGTTCTGTCGACTTGTCTGCTGTTGTCGATGTGTTTTATCGAGTACCTCTGCCTTGCTTGCTTTTGCTTGTTTGCTTCTATCTTTGCTTTTATTTTAGTTGCCCTTGCCGGGATTATTTGTTTGTTTTATTTCTGCTTCTGCTTGTGTTTCTGGGCTTTTCTGCTGCTATTGTGAGAATCTGATAGCTACCTGAGAACTGCTGACGTGCTTCCTCGTGGATTCGATCCTGACTTTTCTCTTACTACAACGAGAGGAAGTCTTGTAATTATTTGCTGAGACAGGGGAGTCGTTCTGAACTATATCTGATCTTATACTTGACTTACTCCTGCAACAACAAATTGGCGCCGTTGCCGGGGAGGTAATCAACCGCGCCTTAGGTAGTCAGTTCTCACTATTTCTTTGAGTTACTTTTCAGGTGTATGCGCCGTTCTGGTATCCCACCTGAGTACTACGGTTTAGACGAACCAGAGCGCCTTCTACACATCAGAAATAGACTTCAAAGAGCCATGGAGGACGATGAAACACAGGAGCAGCTGATCGCTAGGCTTACCAGGGATCTAGCCGCCAGGGATGCTGCTCTCGCCGCTGAGAGAGCAGAAAAGGAACAAGCACAAGCTGAGCTTGCCCAATATCCAACCACTGCTGAGGATTATATGCATCCCACGCTCGTCGTGCCTGAATCGGCGATTCTAATCCCTGAAAACTCTTTTGAAATTCGCACTCAATTTCTTATAGAGCTTAAAAATAATGCCTTTTACGGCAGATTTAATGAGTGCCCTCTTGAACATATTACTAATTTTCATGATATGTGTCGTACTCTTGCAGAAGGCACAACCTTGGAATATGTCAAGATGAAATCTTTTCGCTGGTCTCTCGCTGGGCCTGCACTGAAATGGCTGGAAGGGCTGAAAGCAAGATCACTCACAACCTGGGCTCAAGTAGAGCAAGAATTTCTGAACAAATTCTTCCCACCTGCCAAAACAGCATATCTCCGCCAGAAAATCACCGCCTTTAAGCAGCAGAAAGGGGAACCGCTGGCAAAGACATGGGAGCGCTACAAGGAACTTCTGCGATCTTGCCCTACTCATGGACAGCCACCCTACATCATTCAGGAGATCTTCTTCAACTCTCTTGACCAAGTCACTAAGGACAGAATCAACAATTATACTCACTACGAGTATCTGACGATGCCGCCAAGT
Organism: Persicaria tinctoria; assembly: GCA_037127255.1. NCBI lineage: Eukaryota > Viridiplantae > Streptophyta > Magnoliopsida > Caryophyllales > Polygonaceae > Persicaria > Persicaria tinctoria. The sequence continues at coordinate 13,463,513 of JBANSL010000008.1, forward strand.
GACGCATGGGGTGTGCTAGAGAAGCTCACCAACTACGACAACAAATATGGGTCTACTGTAACTTATGAAGAGAATCCATACGCCAGGCCAGCACCATCCATGCCCCTCTATGAGCCATCAAAGGAGATTGATCCAGATGTCAGGGAGCAATACTAGAGAGACCAGAATAAGAAGCTCCTCAAACAAGTGAAGTATCTCTCTATCAATCAGCCCTGCATAGAATGCGGATCGCAAAGGCACACCACTACGGAGTGCCCACACACAGAGCAAGTCAGGATGGCAGAACATCATGAGGATGCAGCTTACGCAGGAGGGCCTAATCGCTATATGGGGGATCAAAAGCCTTATCAACAACAATGGAACCAAGGTCCCCCTAGGAATCCTCCACCCTACAGAGCTCCAGGACATCCAGAAAGAGATCAAAGGAAGGATGATCTGCACCTGATCCTTGAGGAGATGCGACGAAATCAGGGCACCATCAACAACCAGTTCCAGAACATCACCACCAAATTTGGAGAACTGGACATCTGGAAAAGGGGAATTGAGACGCAGATAGGACAGATTTCTGCACAGATCCCACGACAGTCCGGCAAGCTCCCTGGGCAAACAGAACCAAATCCTAAGGGAAAGACTGGACACATAGCTGTTGTAAAACTCAGGAGCGGGCATCAACTGCAAGAGCCAGAGGTCGGAGAGCAGCAGGACAGTGTCGAACAGCAACTCGATGTCGACGAACGTCTTGTCGATGTCGAGAACCCTCTTGTCGATGTCGGCAACTCCTCTGATCGACCAACCTCTGCACTGAACAACAACTCGACATCGAGGAAAGTTGTCGATGTCGAGGAGCTTGTCGATGTCGAGAAGTCCCATGACGATGTCGATAAGACTGCAACACCTCCGACGTCTGTTCTGGCTCCAAATCAGAAAAAGAAGCTACCTTTCCCCACGAAATCTCTAAAGGACCCAGCGGAGAAAAAGTTTCAGCGCTTCATCAAGATGCTTCAGAAGCTCAATGTCACCATACCCTTCACAGAAGCTCTCAATGAAATGCCATCCTATGTCAAGTTCCTAAAGGAGATTCTGAGCAAAAAGCGATCGATGACAGAAATCACAAAGGAGTGCAGCCATCTGGACATATTGGAGAAGAGGCCGGATCCAGGTAAGTTTGCTATAACTATTGGATTTGGTCCATACAAAATTAATGCCCTATGTGATCTTGGAGCCAGTGTTAGTATTATGCCTTTAACGATTTGGTCCAAGATTAAGATAGGTGCCTTGGAACCTGTGGATGCTAGACTATACATGGCCAACAACACAGTGGTCATTCCAACAGGCATGGTAGAAAATGTCCCAGTACAAGTAGGTAAATTCTTCGTCCCTGCTGATTTCTTAATTGTTGATATGCAAGAAGATCCTGCTTGTCCAATTATTCTAGGGAGACCATTCTTGGCGACTGTGGATGCCAACATAAGCGTACGGAAAGGAGTGCTCACCTTCAACATCAGCGATGAGGTAATAGAGTATTCTTTTAATAAAACTGAAAGGCATACAGGTCCGATGGAAGAGGTCAAATCTATCTCAGCTGGCTATATCACCTGCGGGGAACCCAAGGTCAGAAATATGACCCCTGAGGAGATAGAAAAGAGGGACATAGAGGCACAGGTGGAGAAAATCATGGACATCCTAAAGGAAGAAGCGAAAAATCCACTCGACACAAACCAAGGTATGTCGATTTGGACTAACTATTTTTCGGATGCCTTGACAGGAGCTAAGTATGGGGTCGTAGTCGACCAAAACTCCTCGAGATCGAGTAGTTTAGTCGACGTCGACAAAGATCAGAAACCTCCACCAGCCTCGTCGAGCAGTCAAAAAGACGAGAAAGATTCCTCGATATCGACAAAGGTTGTCGATGTCGACAAGATCTTGACATCCTCGATCACACCTTCATCGACGAGCAGGCCAAAGGGGATCGAAGACTACTCGACGTCGACAAGAGTTGTCGATATCGAGAAGATTACGGCCTCCTCGACACCACCTTCCGCGACGAGAAAACCACTGGATGTTGAGAATTCCTCGACGTCGACAACTCTTGTCGATGTCGACAAGATTAGGGTTTCCTCGACTTCGCCGTCTTCGAGCAGTCCACCACCTAAAGCTGAAAGCAACTCGATGTCGAGTAGTGTTACTCGAGATCGACAAGATCCAGTAGTTCCCGATTCCGATTCTACGAAGGTAAGCCAAGGTATGAATCTGTCTTCTCCTATTTCAATTAAAGATTTATCTATACATGGGAGAGGTTTGCCTTGGTATGTGCGCTTATGCAGGATTTCCGATGACGATCCAAGGGAATACGAAGTAGGAGATATGGTCTATGTCTCTAAATCAAAGGATCATTGGTTTCCTAACAAATTCAATAAGAAGAAGATGGGACCCTTCACGGTGAACAAGATCCATTCAGGAGGGATCCAGCTGAAGGACAAGAATGGAGTCTTATTTGAGGCCCAAGCTACATGGGCTCTGCAGATGCCACCTTGAGCATTAATGGAAAGTCGGCCTAGCGACTATAAAATCTAGAGCATGTACATAGACTTTTTAGGACATTTGAGACTTTGTTTTGGGTTTTTGGTTTTGAACATTGTTTTTTTTTTTTTGTTGTTTTTTGGGTATATGTCTTCTACTTTTCAGGTCAATGGATATAACCAAAGCTTACTCGGACTAGAAGGTGCTCCATTCAAAATTTTGCGGCTCTGCACTCGTGTCTTGTGAGTTTCTTTCTTTACCCTTATTTTTATACAGTGAGGACACTGTAATGTTTAAGTATGGGGTGGGGGAAGGGCTTACTTTGTGCATATTGATCATATTTGACATATATATATGCATTATTTCTTTGAATTGCTACATGGCTATTTTGGAATGCATTAGTGATTTATGTGCTTATATGCATGTTTTCCAAAAATCTTGAAAAATGACCCCTTCATGTGCTTATATGCATGTTTTCCAAAAATCTTGAAAAATGACCCCCATTGAAATTTTTGAATAATGTCATGGAAGCTTAAATTGAACTCGACGATGCAAAGTTGGATTCATTAGAGATATAGCATGAAATTGCCTAGTAAAGGGAAGTCACAATGAAGTGCATTATTTCTTGAAAACCATGAAAGGAGGTAAAATTTGAAGTTGCTTTTGACATGTTGCATGATAAGATGATGGAGGACTTTATATTTCCATATAATGCTCATTGTTTCAAATCCTAGCCTTACCTATGCTTATGCATCACAAAAGCCATAATATGCCTTATTTCAAATATTGCTCCACATGATCTAAATAATTATCATTCTTTACCTTATCCGGGGATTATGTTGAGAATGATGTTACATTATGGAGATGTCATATGGTGTTTGTGTTGTTATTATCATTATTGGAGTTTGGAAGGAAATTGTTTGAATATATGGAAAATTTAATGAGTGAAAAAAAATTCAATCACCTCAGGAGATAAAGGTAGATTGACCCTGCTCTCTGAGATAATAGTTTGGAGAGATGGGACACATTGTGAGGAGTCCGACGCACTAAGTATCCGGGGCCATTCATGACACACATGTTTGCGACTCGCGAGAAGGCAGTGCTGGGGTTAAAGAGGTAAAAGCATTATTATTGATAAAAGCATTATGAAAGGTGATGAAACTTATGAAAAGGAATGTGGAAATTTAGTTTGGAAATACTCCATTTCCCCGGATCAAAAGCACCACATTGCCAAATATTGCCCACCTTTAGCCTTTTACCAATCTACTCCTTATTTGAGCTTAAATTAAAGTCTTCTTGATTATCAATGCTTTGTCACGTATAGATTGTTTTTGCATAAACTTCCTTTTATGAGTAGATGTTGCTTTTACATATTTGCACATGCATGGATCTATGACACTAGTACCTTTTCGATGATGGTAATTGATTGCAGGGTTATATAAGAATGAATCTAAGATGTTGAGAGTATTGATTTCTTCCCCTGAATGACAAATTAAAAGTATTGCTTGAGGACAAGCAAGCTTAAGTATGGGGTGTTTGTTGTGAGCCTAATTAGCCATGTTTTACACTGACTTTCATATCGATTTCTGCATACATTGCATGCATTTGGGCTTGAATGATACAAAATATGTGTAGTTTATGCTTAGTTGTTATATATGGAGGTCTACACAAGTTTTTGTTATATTTCGCAGAAATTGGACGCATTTTGGAGCTTAATGGAAAGTCATGGAGAAGCCAAGAATGGTGCAGCTGGAGAGAAGGCCAATTTCCGGTTTACATTGTTCTGAATCAGGCTGTGATGTCTTCATGAGAGTTGTAGCCCTCGGAAAGAGCTTTCCAACGCATGGTCATATGCGTCAGTCCGACAACTGAGGCATCGGGAAAGTGCGTTTTACGAACAGAGCTGGGAGCTGAGGAAAGTTATCGATATCGACAAGATTTGTCGACATCGAGGAGTTATCAACTCGACATATGTTCTAGACGTCGAGCACGAGCACCAGACGAAGAAACTTTTAGACATCGACAACTTTTGTCGATATCGAGAAGATATGTCGAGAAGATTTGTCGAGCAGCTCCGGAATCCGAGATCGAGGAGAAGTCCGAGAGGGAGATTGCTTGCAAGCTAAGATTCATCCAATTCTATCAAGATCTATCAAGACCAAAGAAGATGTCCACACATTAGATATAATCCTAGTCTATCTATTTTATTTAATTACACTATGTTACTTATTTATCATTAAGTTTTAGATATAGTTTTAGATATAGATAGATATCTTCTATCCTTGATTAGAGAGGATTAGAAGCCTATAAATAAGGCCTTAGGGGCTGACTTTTCATTCATTCCAAGTTACACACAATTCCATTCAGAGATACAAGTAGAGTAGTTTAGGAGTTTGAGGTTTTTAGGGTTTTGGCGATTTGCGAAAGTTGATTGCCGGAATTGTAAAAGCTTTGAATTTAGTTTAATGCAATTTATTTCCTTTAAATCAAAGATGTTGGTTATTGCGATGAAGAGTGAGTAGTCCACCCACTTCTGGGGCTGGGGTGAGCCCGACGGTGGCCATGTGAGGCGATGCGATAAAGGTAAGATCTTTTGTGCAATTCATCTTCTATCCCTATGAGCATGATTCTTTTGCGAGAGTTGAAGGTGATCCTTGTTTGTGTTATTGAAGCGAAAGTGATCTTAATGCAACTTGGATTAATTATGTGAAAAGGGTTAGTAACAATTAGGGTTTATGCGAGAGCCTCTATATTCCTATTTGTTAATAACGAAAGTTATTTAGATGGAAAGCATGATCTTTTATGCCTTTATGTGTTGTTTTGCATGGTTATCGTTGTGGTGTTGAAACCCTAGCCTTGGAAGTCTTTAGTTTATTGATTAATTCCGTGTTTTCATTCGTTTCTGTCCGAAAAGCATTTGCAATTTACGTTTCTGTTCTTATCGATTTCGAAGAATCTACTCGACATCGAGTTCACTTGTCGACGTCGAGAAGTTCTGAAGTCGAGTTCTTTCTGTTTTGTCGATCTGAATCTTGTCGATCTGTGTGATGTGTCGAGTACTTGTTGATATCGACAACCTGTGTCGACAAGACTCGGTCGATTAGCTTCTGTCGAGTTACTTACTGTTCTGTCGACTTGTCTGCTGTTGTCGACGTGTTTTATCGAGTACCTCTGCCTTGCTTGCTTTTGCTTGTTTGCTTCTATCTTTGCTTTTATTTTAGTTGCCCTTGCCGGGATTATTTGTTTGTTTTATTTCTGCTTCTGCTTGTGTTTCTGGGCTTTTCTGCTGCTATTGTGAGAATCTGATAGCTACCTGAGAACTGCTGACGTGCTTCCTCGTGGATTCGATCCTGACTTTTCTCTTACTACAACGGGAGGAAGTCTTGTAATTATTTGCTGAGACAGGGGAGTCGTTCTGAACTATATCTGATCTTATACTTGACTTGCTCCTGCAACAACAATAACTTATACTACGTATTAAATTTAATTCCTCCCATAAATATAACCTTCTTCCATCAACATTCATCATCACACAACAGTAATAAAAGGCCTATTATGTACACAGTTATTTTCTCGCCATTCGCACGGTGTTGATACCGACACCCAGAGTCGGCAAGCTGGATGTCGACACCATGGCTCGAAGTCGGCATATTTTATTGTTCAGTCTTCGGTACTACAAGGTTTAAAGGTTCATCATGAAGGGGTTTACCTTGACACCGAATCCCGAAATCGGCGTGATGTCGTGATGCACATCCAATCTCCATCTCTCTGCTGCTCGGTTTCTCTCTCGACGTTCTCCTCATTTGCTAATTCAACTAGCTAATTATAATCATTATTTGCTAATTCAAGTAGCCAATTATTTCTCTCTACTTTAACCCCCAGTCTACTAATTCTCATCTATTAAATTAATTCAGCCCCCATTATGCACTCCATAGTTTGATTCTAATCTTCATCGGCTAATTCAATTAAGTTGTTAATTCTCTCTCTTTACATACCCTTGGGGAAATCTTTGCTAATTCAAGCTTTGCTTTCACCGACTTCTAAAGACGAGGTCGACAAATAATTCACTGACCCCTGAAGCCGAGGTCGACATGGGGCTCACCGACTCCGGAAGTCGAGGTCTACACCGTGCAGATGGCGAGATTTGGCCGTGCCAATAGCAAGTCCGATAATAAATCTCTTTATTCCAACTCAAATCCATCTCGTTCATTCAAAATTGAATGGATCCGAATAAGCTCCACATAACTTTCCTCAAAGCTTTTTGTATGTCCCAAAGGGATTTGGGATGATAAAGGTTGAATTTGAATAGGTGAAAGGAAGGGGATTGAGAATGAGAGTTTAGACAAGATGAGAAAGACGCCGGAGAGAGAGATAGAACAAGAGAAGGTAGGATTTGGTTATTCAATACTTCAATAATCTCAATTACAACACCTAATGGGTATTTATACTATTAGTCTAATGCCTATCTAATACCCATATCTAACATTAGATTCTCCTTATAAAGTTTTATCCTCAAAACTTATTACAAAATCAATTGAAAATGAAATTTACAAGCTTCCAAAAAATACTACTAATACATGACAACAACAAGACAACTCGTAGCTAGCAATGCCGACAAAGGCTAGTTCCTGTCAATTTGCATTTCCATTGTTATGCATAACAACTACCTCCTTGCTTCCATGCTCCTACTTACCAAATCCCCATCATGGATTTGATGTCCTCACCAATTCCCCTATACCAACTTCAAACCTACAATGACCAGCCCAATATGTTATGCCTCTCAATGTTCCTGCACTGGATTCCATACCAACCGTTGAACATTAATGCAATTTGAACACCAGATTTGTGGGATATCATCACCATTATGAGGCTGCACAATGAGGACCACCTATCTTCTTGGTGTATGCCCAGACCAATAACCAAAATCTTCTTCAACCACCTATGAGCTCCAACTTGCAGCAACATGTGACCAACTAGTGCTCCCCCTCCCCTGGATAAAAAACTAGCAGTTTGAATGCACATATCTCCCTGCAAGAATCAGTTCCCCCAGCCGGCTCAAATAAAATTCTCAAGCAACGACCTATTTTTAAATCTGTAGACCAACAATCGATGGAGATAGTGTAATTAAACTCGTCATCTCTCGAATAACCATTGGAGATAGACTTGCTTTGTAGGTTTCAAACATTGAAAAGATACAACCAGAGTGCTTATCAAAGGGGTTAGACACCCTCAGTTTCATACCCAAACACTCAATTCCATGATAAAAAATATGTTGTCCAACCATCGCCCGATGGCTATCGACAAGCACAACCACAACAGATAACGATTCAAATCCAACAATTGTTCACTATCTTGCTTAGACCTTGTTGACTACTGCCACCTTAAGGGTAAAAAACAACAGCACATGAATAGCTAATAACATCTGGTGTAAGTACTACTAGTTCATCATCATTCTTAGGCATTTCTACAAATACCTTGTAGGCACTAAAAGTTCTCAAGTCTCACGCTGAATTCATCATCAGACTAGCCCACCCACTTTCTAGGGATTCAATCTCAAACAAAGCATTTGAAACATCCGACAATGTATCACTTTTCTTAGCAGTTTCATCGAAAACCATAGGCTTTAAGCATTTGAAAATTACCTCCCACGCCTTGCCCTGGATGTCAGGAAATTCAATGAACTCATCGTCTTCGAAGGACTTGTTGTTTTCCTTAATTGAATCCACTTATGAATTCAGCGAAGCATCAATTTATGGATTCATGTCTGTTCAAGCCGGGTAATCTTGCGATTCGTCGACACTAGCGAAACTCAACATCTGTGTCCCTTGATCATCCATTTCGATTTCCTCCAGAGCCTTCTGATTTGTGGTTTCGACTTTTCTAGCCATGCCATCGAATCTGGTATCAAGAAACAACTCCATTCGGCAACAATTGTCGTAGATATTTCTACAATTGAAAGACTCAAAGGCCTTGAAGGCTGCTTCTTTATCTTGGAAGCGAATACTTAAATGATAATCCCCTCCAGGACAAAAAACTTCAATGTACTCGATCCTTCCAAACCTAGCAAATACTCGACCCAATTCCTCCCACGAAATCGAGTACTTTTGTAAATGAATCTTGATGAGGAGTGTTCGATCCTCCGACTCTTTTCACAATTCGGATACATGCGAACTGAAGTTGTTTTTTATGTCGATTTCTCCTTCGATCGCAAATTCCTCATCATTTCCTCGATCTCCTACCAACACAAGTTCCATTTGTCGCCTTTTGAAGCATCTGATTGTGAAGGAATCATAGTCGCCATGGTTGTTCCTCCAATTTGTAATTCCAGGTCATAAAAAATCAGAAGAAAAAAAACATGACGAATGTCATCAGATCCAACTGCTCTGATACCAAATTGTTATGTCCCAAAGGGATTTGGGATGATAAAGGTTGAATTAAAGAAGGTGAACGGGAGGGGATTGAGAATGAGAGTTTGGAAAAAATGAGAAAGACGCTAGAGAGAGAGATAGAACAAGAGAAGGTAGGGTTTGGTTATTCAATACTTCGATAATCTCAATTACAACACCTAATGAGTATTTATACGATTAGTCTAATACCTATATTTTTTTTTATCTTAGTCCAGTTCGACCGACTCAGTCGCTCTACATCTGGATCGTATCTTAGTCCAGTTCAATCGACTCAGTCGCTCTACATCTGGATCGTATCTTAGTCCAGTTCGATCGACTCAGTCGCTCTACATCTGGATCGGGTACTGTATGACCCATTTAAGGGGTTGACCCTCCCCCCACTCACAAGCGGCTCCATATATGTTTCCAAGGGGGTTTGAACTTCGAACCTCTTGACATGGGATGTAGCCCCACAACCACTACACCAACTTGTGATTGGTTAGTCTAATAACTATCTAATACCCATGCCTAGCACTTTTACAATATTTTGACGTGGCGAAAATAAAGTTCATGAAGTACCGGAGGAAGTGTACACTGTGTATGACCTAATCTAAATACTACAATTTTGATAATAAAAAAAATTTATGGATAGATTATCTTTCAAATAAATTATATGATTAAAATTTTATTTAACATAATAAACTATACAGTATTAAATTTTGCAAAACTAGAGTGAAAAGCCTTATCAGTTATCACACATGTGAGGGTGTGTTTAGATTCCATTGCATTTTCATTATAATGCAATTATTTTATCTCGTTTTATGTGTTCGTTTGGTTGTAAAAATAAAAATCTCGTAAAAACCGAGTTAAAACCGTAATTTAAACAAATAATCACATAAATCGAGATAAAATAATTACATTTTAATTAATACATCGTAGAATAAAAAAATGTCATAATTTAAACGCTTTAAAATTTTTGTTAACCAAACACCTTCTTATCATTTTGCATTATAAACCTAATGCATTTGGAATCCAAAGTCCAAACTCCAAACACACCCTCCCTCACTGATTGGAAAAGAATTAAAAGATCAACACCATTATGCAAGCAAAGGGTTTCAAGCACAATTCAATTTCACCCAGTTCTGACCTGACCTGACCTCTACTCGGACGAAGACATCCGAGAGGGAGAAAAATGCGCAGGAGCAGCATTCGTGCTCTATGGATCCTCAATAAGCAGGACCTTGTCGTCTTCTCTAGGTCCACTTCCTCTATTGAATTTCTTCCCCGATCACGTCTTCGATTTTTCAGTTTCTTCTTTCATATTTTGTTTGCTGTTGATTTCTGATTTCATTTTCGAATTGGCGGCGAATCTGAACCGATCAGGAGGTTTCCGGTTGTTGAGCGCCAATGGCGCACGTCCTGCAAGGCGGAGAGCATTACCGCTGCTAAGGAAGAGGGCAGCTGTCTCAACTCCGTTGTTCCTACTGATTCGGAGGTCGCCGATGCGTTCGTTGAACGCAAGAGGAGGTGTTTTTCTCGTACACGATTATATATACTGATATGAATTTGAAAATTTTGCCCCCAATTGTCGTTCGTGTGTAAGGAATTGATGAAATATGTGTGTTGTGTCACGCTTTATATTTCACTGTCAATAAACACTGGCAGAATTTGGTAATTGTTTGTGTCAAGTGGACGATACTTTCCACCTTGTAAGCTATAGGGACTAATCTGTTGGAAATTAAAATGGAAGTAATTTTCCATCATTTGATTATGAAAATATACCATCCTATCAATCAGTGGAAGATAAATCTGTTACCTGAAATAGTTTGTTGAGCTGGGACAAGGTTCATTGCCTAATCTCATTAATTTTCTTCTTGAAATAGTTTCTTTTGTACGATGACTGTCCATATATATTGGTTTTGTGACTATTTTGTTCTCTTCCTTTACAGGGAAGGGACTCCTTGTGGTTTTGGGATGCGTATGCCGCAGTCAGTTGAAGGATCAGATGCTTGGGTTGATGATCCAATTACCCGCCATATTATAAGTCTCCAGATTAGCAACATAGGAGGGGAATATCACTTATTATGGCCATTAGTTTTGCACACGAAAGGCCCTTTTTACATTCTTGTTTTGCCTTTAGTTGAGCCCAAGCATCTAGTAGCGTATGCGAGATTGTATAGAAGATCTGACTGTGGAGGTGCCATTGGAGAGGATCCTAACCTGTCAGCCTTATTCCTTGATCTTCCATCAATCACAGGGTATATAGTAAGTTGCTATATTTCTTTAGATCAATCAAAATAGAACTTTATATTCAAGCTCGAATCTTCCCATACACTTTAATTGTTTAGAATATACGGGTTATTTATATAAATCCACTTGTATAGTATGGGAATCTACCCACAACCACCCCTTATGTGGAAAATTATAGATAATCACCTGTATTGTAGCTTTTGTTAACCAAACACTACATATTGCTTAGTAATTTAACATATTTAAAATGAACAAATTACCTTGTAATTGAACATATTTCCTTCTAAACGAATGTATAGAAGTTAAGGGTATGTTCCCAAAAATAAACATTTAACCCCATGTCTTGCTTTTCTAATGTGTTTCTTTTGTCGTTTCCTTTTCTTGATAAGGCTTTTCTTTCCATATCACATTGAAGGAATAGGCCTAAAAATACCCCATGATAGCAATTCCTGCTAATTCAATAAAAGATTTGATTATCAACTATTTTTTTTTTGTAAAATTAGCCATCAATACTTGGGTGCTTGTAATGAAATATTTCATAGTTGTTGGCACAAAGTCTTATTGAAGACCTTGTAAATTCAGTTGTTATTCTTTATCTTTCTAAGCTCTTAGCCAGGAAGTTGATATCCTGAAACTGCCTGAATGAAAAACTCTAATTCATGGGTTACTTGATTGGTGCATTCTGAGGTACTGGTTGAGTTTTAGGACATACAGGCCAAGTTGTAGATAAGTTGTAACTAGTCCAGCTACTTAGTTTCCTTTTGCATTAATATTTTAAAAAGATGCTTTTAGAAGGGAACCATGTGTTGGTAATTCTTCGAACATCAGAGGGAAGAGCAGTCATGTTTATCATCAGCAAAAGCTATTCCATTAGATGCAATATTTTGGAACAGTTGAATGCTGAATGTTTTTCGATTAGGATTCTTATATTTTCTCTTTTTACTGGATTGCTTCTTGTTTTGAATTAGAACTGTAAGGATGTATTAGATTGTTTATTTGTTCAATCCCTGATAAGCAAGAGTGGCTCCATGAATTCACAACATGGCATAGATTATTTCAACAGGAATCTCAAAGAATAATTTAGTGTTCTTTCTGTCATGCAATTAGCATGGTTTTCATTCATAAAAAATCTGTCTTGTTTGTTTAGTTTCATGCGATAAATCTGGACTATTTGTTATCAAAATGTATATGCATTTGACTACATGTTATAATTTTTGCTGAGGATGAGATAATCTGTGTTTGTCATGTGTGTTACTTTATCACCATGAAGTTTCTTCTGAAACTTGCAGGGCATTTATGGTGGCACATGTTATTGGTGACATAATTACAGGGGATATTGTTGAACCTGAAGTAGTTGTTAATACATCTCCTTCAGTTGGGGGGTTGCTGGATTCACTGGCAGGTGGCATGGGCATCTCTTCTAGAACCAAACCTGCCCCTGCACCAGTTGCAGGGTCAGCTACCCCTGCTCCTGTAGCTAGTGGATCCTTGGCAACAGATGCTCCTAAAGCTGGTTCCAGGATCTTGGACAAGGATGCACTGCAGACTTTCATCAGCAGTGCAATGCCATTTGGTTGGTAACTTTTCATTGTGCTATTCCTCAATTCAAGTTAAAACATGGACACTGAAGCAAATATATTATTTGGGTTTATTTGGTATAAATGCCATTGGCTTTTGTGCAGGAATGCCGTTGGATCTCAACTACACAAATATTTCGGCTATCAAAATGAATGGGTTTACTACTTTTGACATGCCACCTGCAGATGGCAAACAGCCAGCTTGGAAGCCATATCTATACAGGGGCAAACAAAAAGTGCTATTCACAGTTTGTGAGATAATCAATGCTGCCATGTATGATCGTGATGAAATTCCGGATAATATTTCAATCGCAGGGCAAGTAAATTGTAGAGCTGAGCTGGAAGGATTACCTGATGTTTCATTACCCCTGATGGGTGTAACCACTGCTAAAGTTGATTCTTTCTCATTCCACCCTTGTGTTCAAGTACCTGAGCAGGGTGCTGATGGTGCTGATCAACAGGCTGTGATGTTTTCGCCACCCACGGGTAATTTTATCTTATTGCGTTATCAGGCAAGTTGTACAGTTGGACCCCCAGTTAAGGGGTTTTACCAGTTATCCATGGTGTCAGAGAATGAAGGTGCATTTTTATTCAAGTTGATACTTATGGAAGGATACAAGGGTCCAATAACAATGGAGTTTTGCACCGTGATAATGCCTTTTCCTAGGAGGAGGCTTGTGTCTTTTAGTGGTACACCTTCTGTAGGGACAGTATCAACTACAGATCACTTGGTGGAATGGAAAATTATACCAAGTGGGCGAGGTGTCACAGGAAAGAGTATCGAGGCAACCTTCCCGGGAACAATTAGATTTGCACCACTACAGCCGCAAAAGCCACTACCTTCTGGATCTCTGATTGGAAGTACAATTGATGAAGATAGTGACACTGAAACTGGGAATTCAAATAACATGCTCAATATAGAGGAATTTTTATTGGAGAAAATGAGCAAAGATCTTCCACCTGCTGATTTAGAGGAGCCATTTTGCTGGCAGGCATATGATTATGCAAAGGTGTGCACTTAACCCTTGGGGTTGCTGGACTTCCTCTGGGAGATTAGGCTTTTATTGCTTTCATTCTAGCTCTTGCAGTTGTTGAAGTAATTGAATGGCCATTTTCTTTCTAACATTCTTGTTCATGTGGACAGGTATCCTTCAAGGTTACAGGGGCTTCGTTGTCTGGAATGTCCATTGATCCTAAATCTGTGAGTTTTTTTAATTCTATCCTTTTGTTTTTGTTAGATTGTTATTGTGATAAGCCATAAGAATATTGGTACATAGGGGTGGACGTGGGATGGGACAGGATGAGGGTCGTCCCGCGTCCCGTCCCGTCCCATGTAATTTTTCCGTTACGGGACCGGGATGGGCCAGACCTTGTCCTTTGAATAAGAGTGATCACAAAAGAGAACTGAAACTGAAATAGAAGAACTGAATTACAAAAGTGCAAAAGAGAACTGAATTACAGAAGCACAAAAGACAAAAGAGAACTGAAACTAAAATCGCATAAAGTACAAAAGTACAGTAATTATATACTCCGTATTATTTATATTAATATATATATGCGGGACCGGGATGGGATTTACTTTCTTTTTCTCTCAAATCCCGCTGGGACCGGGATTGGGACTGGGGGACTGGGACCGAATTTGCAAGATTTGTGCACCCCTTTTGGTACAGGATCAAGTTACATCTTCGAAGAGAAAGGTGTAGGTAGGAGAAATATGATGAGCAAATACAGTTGGATGTTATTTTTCCTGTTTCTTGTTCATTTGAATTGAACACATCCCTCCTTGAGGATATATCAAATTGTCGATGATAATCAATATAGCAGGAACTTGATTGTGATGTGGCAAATGGAAATTCGATTGCATTGTCTAGAAAGTTTCATATACTGTGCTCGCGCACAAAATACAGTATGTTAATATCTGCATTATTGCCATTTCACTATTTTCCGTGAGTAATTTTGAGCTTAGTTTTTGTTGTTCATGTAGGTCAGCATCTATCCAGCTGTCAAAGCACCTGTAGAGATTTCAAATCAGGTAATTTCATATTTAGTGTTCTGAATCTCATTCTTGATATAGTCAATGTTATTTTAATAGACTTCATGATATTTGCTGGAACAACTACGGGTCTTGTATTTTAATTTTTAACCCCCATTAATTCATTCACTTGAATCAGTTGTACTTCTTACTGTTAGGACATGGTCATTTTTTCTTTGGCTAAAATGCCGACAAAGGGTTAATAAGTGGTGGTTTTTTAGAGAGAATTGAGAGAGAATGATGAAGAAGTGATATCTATTGCTGGGCACAAAACCCTTTCTTTATAATTACAGCAGAGAACTATTCAAAAGACTATTATAAATATTAGTTCTGCCAACACACCCTGTAGTTAGGGCTGTTTCCCCCCAATTTTTCTCAAGTAACTATCCCGAAGTTTGGGCTATTTCCCGAAATTCCACCTTCCACTTTTGTCACTATCTTTATTGTTATTGGTACAATTTGTCACGAGTATATGAAATGATTATTTGCTATTGATAGAGATGTTAAAGCATCTCCAACAGTTTCTCCATTTTATTGATATTTGGGGTTTTGAAGAATGTTTGGCTTTTTCCAATAGATTCCTCATCCCATTCTCCAAAATAGGGAAGGAGGAGAAAAAAAAATAGAGCCAAAATATGCAACATTTGCCAAAGTTTTTGGAGAAATCTTTTATCATAAATGCTCCTCCAATTCTTCAAAATGGGGAAGTTATTGGAGTTTGAGCAAAAATAATTTGGATAATATGATTTTTGCTTCTCCATTTCAGATAAATTTTTGGAGAAGTTGTTGGAGATGCTCTAATGTGCTTCTATGCTCAGAATTTGTCCTTCCATTTACACTGTTCTATATAGATGGTCATTAATTCTATGATCATACCTTTGCTCTTTTCAAGAAGTTGCTAACTGTGATGTATTTTGGGTGTCATACTAATAAACTTGCTCCGAAAATCAGGTCTCTGCAGGGGATTACATCTTGTGGAATACATTGGGGAAATGCCCATCTGCTGCTGTTGCACAAGCGTAGGGAAATTGAAGCTTGCTGATGTATTTAAACTTTTCCTTCACCATCATTTTTCATCCTGGAAGGAGCTTCGCGGCAAAAAATAAGAGACCATCAAAATTTTGTTCAGTCTCTGGACATTGGCTTATTCCCTGAGGAGTACATTTATGTTTTGAGTTTGATCTTTTGAGGTTCAACCTGCAATGTAGCATGGCCAGGAACGAAGTTGCTTGTGTCGAATCTTCTGTACGATAGGCTTTTTTTAAAAAAAACCTCAAGCATATGTTGTTGTGTTGTTAGTGCCTCAGATTCGAAGTGCATCATAGTTGAGTTGGGCAATTAGGCATACCATTTCTAGTATTCATACGTGTTCTATCGTCACAAATAGCCATATAAGGTTAACTCCAATGGCATGGTGCAAATGCTTAAATATGCACATTTTGATGCAAATTGTGCTCCAATTGTTACTTTTGAATGTTTAAAATGTGCACATTTGCACACAAAGTGCTCAAATATAAGCACATCATCTCCCCCATTTGCAAAAACTTTTTATCACTTTTCAATAAAGTAAAGTCATTTCTATTGGTTGTTTTTTATTGTTTTTTTTTTCTTTTTAATTTAATCATATTTATTTAGAGATAGGTGTGTATAAAATGCACATTTAACCAATGGAGTAAAACATCAAAAAGTGATGTGCATTTTTAAGCACCTTGTGCAAATATGTATATTTGCACACTTAATCATTGAAGTTAGTCTAAATAACTGATTATCCAAGCGGCCTGGGTCCTGGGATACAACTTGTTTATAGAAGCAAAATGTGAGGGAGTTGGCCAGGGATCGGCCTTTTGCATGACAACGATCTAATATTGACCCAAAAAATTGAGTTCATATGTAATATGAAATCTAACCTCAAGGGACTCACCCCTATATGGTTATATCCACCGCAAATCCGCGGATTAAATCTGATAATCAACGTCAGATTTAACGCTGTATGATCAATTATACTACAACATCTAATTGGATGTTGTAATTTGGACTATGCAACGTTGCCCTGGGCAGGGCAGGTCGAGCAGACAACAACGTCCAATTGGATGTTCTAAGCCACAACTATAGCTTCCCTGAGTCGGGCCTCCAGCCACGGCTTGTGGGCCTTTATGGCTTCAACTAGGCAAAATCTTTGCCCATGTGGTGTAAATACAAGAGGGAATGACACCCTATCTCCAAACCTTTTTTGCTTAGGTATTTCACACTGGATGAGCACCGATTCGTGTGTTAGTGCCAATTGCCCACTCAATATGTCGAATCTGGAGATTATGAATCAAGAAGAAAATAGAAGATATATATATATATATATATATATATATATATATATATATATATATATATATATATATATAGAGAGAGAGAGAGAGAGAGAGAGAGAGAGAGAGAGAGAGAGAGAGAGAGAGAGAGAGAGAGAGGCGAAGGAGAAGCTGTATTCAATTGAATAAATAAGTTGTACAATCACTACAAAAAAAAAGTTGTACAAAACGAAGGTTTGTACAGAATTCATCGAGTATACGAAATATGAATAGTAGAGATGGAATTAAAACACTTTACACCCTCTTTAAACCCACTGAGGATCAGTTATCACAATTTCCCTCATCTCCCTATCCATTCTCACAAATCTCCACCCCTTTAGCATTTTCTTTCTTCTTCTTTTTTCACATTTTAATTATTTTTCTTTTTTCCTTTACTTTGGGGGAGGCCAATTCAATACGTTTGTCACATATGGGACAAGTGATCCCATCCGCTTTAACCTCCCCCCCCCCCCCCCCCCCAAAAAAAATCATTAGATAGGGAGTTATGCATTTATTGGAACACACCCTTTACCCCATCTATATTAGTAGCTATAGATGGTTATGCATTCATGAGCTCAACCTCGGACCCTAAACTTAATTTAGGGGTGTTATTCGAGACGAGTTTGGCATGTTCAAGTTTGTTCAAGCTTGTTCATTTGTTAAACGAGCTCGAGCCGAGTCGAGTCCAATTTTTAAACGAGCTTTCTTTTTTATTCAAGCTCGGCTTATTTTAGTAAATGAACGTGCTCAAGCCGAGCTTTTTTCGAGCTCTAAGTAATTTTACTTGGTCATAACATATTATATTAAAGAAAATTTTAGAAATTCCATAGAATTCGAGCTATTCGAGCCTAAATCGAACGAGTCGAACTTTCAACCGAGCTTAAAATCATGTTTAGGCTCGGCTTGTTTAGGTTAGTAAACGAGCTCGAGTTGAGCTTTTTTCGAGCCGAGTCCGAGCTGTTGAGCTCATTTAAGACCATATTTATCAAATGATACTAGGAATACTAATATTTTATTCTTCTCTCTCCGGCACATCATAATAGCATCTCATTCTCATTTTTCCCACTTTATCAATAGCATATTAGCATCCCTAGGTCATGTTTATCAATGGATACCAGGGATACTAGAAATACTAATATTTTATTCTTCTCTCTCCGCCATATCATCCTAGCATCTCATTCTAATTTTTCCCACTTTATCAATAGCATGATAGCATCTCTAATATCCCAAAACTCATCTTTTCATACCCACTCAATTTACAAATACACCCCTCTTCAACAATTATTTCCATTCTCGATTATATTATTATATTTATTTATTATTATTAAAATATTAATACTACCTCCGTCCAAAAATACATTGCCTTTACTATTCACGCACGCTTTTTTAAGAAGGTAAAAACTATATAAAATATTAACTTTTTTATTAATTTTTTTAAATAATTACAAACTTATTAACTCCTAAAAAAGCGTGCATGAATAGTAAAAGTCCATGTATTTTTGGACGGAGGGAGTATTAAATTAATATTATTTATAAATGACATAGTGCGAACTATATATATAACAAAAAAAACGACATTAATTAAATAAACGAAAGGACGTTACAACAAAGACAATGCATAAACTTGAGAATTTTTTCAATAACATAACATAATTCGGATAGCGGAAAATACTAATTGCCTCCACGATCGGTCCTAAATTTTTGCAAAATATGTCCCTTCAAGTCTTCCCTAAGCCGACGGTGTGTACCACTATCGCGAAGTGCACGCCTCCTCTTGATATACTCGCGCATAGCCTCCGGTGTCGAGGTCGACCACGTCCATGTGGAGTTGTCTGCCGGGACTAGTTCGCCACTTATTCCTTCGTCAAATTGCGGAATCTCGTAACCATGATGAGTAAAATATTCTCGCTCGTCTTCCACGGTCATATTGTGCAAACTTCCTATATATGTAAGATTCCCTGGCATAAGGGGACGAACCATTATCACATGCAAGCTGTAAAGATAATGGAAGTGACAACACGTACCACTCCACAAACAAACAAAGGGTGCATGTCTCGAACAATGAAGTAGGATGTGACAACACTCTACCACTACAAACAAAACATTACTTATCTTGAACAATGAAGTAGGATGTGACAATACTCTACCATTACAAACCAAAACATTACTTATCTTGAACAATGTACTCGGAAGTAACAACACCCTTCCACAACAAACAAAGCTTATTTAAAGTGAAACTGAAATTTCATTAATCAAAGTACACAATGCAAACCATGCTTACAACATAAGAAACATGCATTAACAAAAGGAAAACATGCATTAACAAAAGAGCAAGATAACGAACTCCTTGATCAACTTCATGTTTGCCCTGACAACTCCTTGATCAACTTCATTTCCAGACTCTCGAGCTCTGGTGAAAGATGTGGTTGTGCCATGAGGTTGGTAAGCATGTCCATCTTCTTTGCCTTGATCTCCATCTTCTTCACTCTCTCATACGCTTGTTGCTTCTCCCTCTTGCGGGTCTCCTTTGCTATCTGCAACTCATAGAATTGCATGAACTTTTCAGCTTTCTCTTGCTCTAGTTGGTCAGAAATCTGTTGAACATTTACTTGATCGGAAGACATAGCTTCCTTTCCCTTTTTTTTAGACTTCTTGATTCCCATTGGACGCTTTATAGGATTGACAGTGAATACACTTGTGGGAGTATCTGAACTTGGGGTATCCCCTCCACCAGAAGAGCGAGATCTTTTGGAGCTCCCACTACTTGCATTACATCGATTGATTTTTTCCAAGTAATCGACACTCCACTTGGGATCATCACGCAACACTTGCCATGCATGTTCTTCTCTAAAATTCTTCACATCACTCTTAGAGGCATAGAGTTGATGTGCTCTCATGAGAACATCCTTATCCGACTCACCAGATGCTTGCATACGAGTTGCCTCCTGAAAACAACCAGCAAACTTAGAGACATTACAGTAGAGTTTTTGCCACCTTGCCTTACATTTGGATATTTCTCTTTTCACTTGACGGGGTTTTCAATACTCCTCATATAAAGCTCCAATTCTAGCCCAAAATGCTTGTGAGTCTTGGTCTGTGATGGTGATCGCGTCAGTGGAGATGTTAATGAAAGCGCTAACCAGAAGGTTGTCGTCTTCCACCCCCAGTAGGCGCGAGGACCACGAACTTCATCAACACCTTCCCCAACTTCACCACGACTACGAGCACCACCACGGCCTCCACCACGAGAACGACCTCGGCCACGAGAACCGCCACTAGCACATGTTGGGGGGTCACCAACACTTGGTTGGGTGCTATATGTTGGGATGGACTAGGAGTGTTGTGCATATTCAATTCCAGAGGTGATTGGGGTAAAATTTTATGTGTTTGAAGAGAGAACTTGAGAGTAGTATGCCAGATCATATTTAGAAGAAAGTGACATATTACCCAAGCTAGAAAAGAAGACATTTTCAGAAGGATTTTGGGATGGATCCATGGTAGGGAGATGGAGAAGTAGTGTGTGTTAGGTGTTGGTAAATGGATGTATTTATAGCCAAAACTACCCATGTCAACTTCCTCCTATTAACAATTATTTTTTAAAATAATTATGTATTTCATTTCTTGCATTATTTAATATTTCAAATTATTCCATATTTATAATTCAATTTTTCGGATTATATTATGCATATTTATAATCAAAGAGAAATTATTTAAAAAAAATTATAGTCAAACATATTCAAAATTGGTGTCTACATGTAGATAAAAATGAATCTAGTATTGTGGTAATTTTATTTTTTTAAACATTTCTTCCCCGAAATTCTGATTTAATTGTGTAAAATTCCCCCCACCAGGAACAGATCCAGACCCTCCATCAAGCGG
The DNA here is from genome assembly GCA_037127255.1 of Persicaria tinctoria. NCBI lineage: Eukaryota > Viridiplantae > Streptophyta > Magnoliopsida > Caryophyllales > Polygonaceae > Persicaria > Persicaria tinctoria. The sequence goes on from JBANSL010000008.1 coordinate 13,484,496, forward strand.
CCACCTGTCGACCACTGTCGCGCCCTTGCTACTGGCCACTCCCTCGCCGACACGTGTCACGCTCTACCGCGCCTTTGCTGCTGGCCACTCCCTCTCCGACATGTGGCTCTCCCTTTGCAGAAAATTTCAGGCGCGCCGGTGGAGCTGACCCGGTGTGCCCCACAATTCAACCCGTGGTATCGATACTTTGCTCACATCCCTCTAGCATCCCATGGACCACTATTCACATTTTTTATATTAAAATCCCTAGCATCCCTGCTCTTTTTTTGGCCGATAAAATTGTCCTAAGTAGTATCCCAAAACCCATCTTTTCATACCCACTCAATTTACAAATTAATATACCCCTCTCCGACAATTATTTTCATTATCGATTATATTATTATATTCATTTATTATTATTAAAATATATTTTTTAATAATTATTTATTTCATATCTTGCATTATTTATTATTTTAAATTATTCCATAATTATAATTTAATTTTCCAGATTATATTTTGCATATTTATAATTAAAGAGAAATATTAAAAAAAATATGTAGCCAAACATATTCAAAATTGATGTCTACATGTAGATAAAAATGAATCCAGTAAGTCTACGTTGTACCCAGCTTGTTTGGGTTAGGTTTTGCTTGTTCGCCTAGTTCTGTTAGCTTGCCACTATTTGTATTGTACCTTCTTATTTTACGTTGTATGTTTGACGGTTCGCTGCCACTCGAGGTGTCATTCTTGTCTGATCCTCGAATTCTTACCTTATAAAAAAAAAATGAATCTAGTATTGTGGTAATATTTTTATTTTTTATTTTATTATCGAAATATTGATTTTAATGTGTAAAACAATTAAACACCATGAAAGATCAAAGCCGTCCAACACAACACACATGTCGCAATCCTGGAATCAAATCCTTTGTCCTAAAAAATGTCCCCTCCTCCTGTCCCTTCACCCCCTCCCCCTCACAATTCGTAATTAAAAAAAACGAAAATAAAATAAATAAATAAAAAAAGATTAAAAAGAAAAAAGAAAAAGAGTTTTTGTGAGGAGGGACAGGGGGAGGGAACATAACCGGGGACAAAGGATTTGGATCCCGCAATCCTATGGCTCACATCCTGCAGCCCACTCCTGACGCGACATGTGTCCCATTTGTTGCAACTTTTTGCAGGTGCGAGAGCTTGTTGCATGTTGGACATTAAATTTCAACCCTCTACTATCGATACTAGCCGAGTATCGGTATAGTATCGATCAGGGCACTGTTGCAATATTTTAATGTTATACCTCCTAGTATCTCTCTAGGTGCAAGCTCGATAAAAGTGCTCTAACAACCCTATACTTACTTTTTCTTCGTCAACTCAGCTTAAAAACCCTATTTCGATTTTTTTTTTAATTTTCACCCACATTTGTGATTCGTAAGCCCGAATCTCGAACTCATAACTTATCACTATTCCCATTTTCATTTAATAAATTACTCTGTTATTTATTTAATAATAACATATGAGTTAAAATTTTTACTTTTTAATATTTGAAAAAGAACATATGGGCATTATTTATTCAAAAAAAAAATCTCTAAGTATATACAATATGGGTGTCTATGGATGTTTATGTATGATTCGCCTCCGTGGAAGAATTTCTAGAGAGAAGGCCTCTGCCTTCTCTCTAGAATTTTGTCTACATTTCTCCCCCAAATCTTTATGTGAAATCCCTAATTTTTACCTACAATTTCGTCCCAAATTTCTATACCAAATCCAAATTTGCCTTCATTTTTACCCCAAATCTCTATGTCAAATTCCTAATTCCGTATCACATCTTTGTACTGTTGGTCCATCCCCCTTCGTTTCATCCGGTGTTGCAGGGGTCCCTTGCTCCTTGTTCACCTTGTCCCTCCCCTGTTCATCTCCGTCGCCCTTGCTCCAGCATCGTGTGGTACGGGTGTGTACGTTGCTGGGTGGGCGTTTTGTCTTCTTCGATTGGTTAAATCGATTTGGGGCTTTTGGTCCTGGTGGATTTTAGTTCCTCCTACTTGGTCGTCCACCTTCTCTTCTAATTCAGGGTGGTTTTGTGGTGCCTTGCTGGTCGCTGCCACCCTCCGATCTACCCGATCTCCTTTGTCGTTCTCGGTCCGATGTCGCCTACCTCCTGTCCTCGTGGGTGCTTCCGTTTCGGGCGGCTGGGGTGATGTACTTGCCACGTATGTCGCCGCCGGTTAGCCGGGTTCGTTACTGTTGGGGCTTGGCTTGTTGTTTGGCTGGCTTGACTATTCGTCAGCAGTGCAGTGCTTTCCTTGGCTTGCGGTGCACGGGTGTGGTGCCGTAGTCCTTTGGATGATGGGACTGGTTTCCTCTTGCTTGCAAGACAAGGGAAATTACTATTAAAATATTCTTTTTTGTGAAATCACTTTCCAGCAAGGGCTTTTAAAAATGGGGGTTATACTTATACTTTTAATTTTTTGCTTGGCTATACATACTTTTCATATAACCCTTCCAAGGTTCGTTTTGGGTTTTATCAAGAACTCAATTCGAGTTTCTAGTAAAACCACCCGAAAAGGTTTTTGAGTATAACCACCCGAAAGGGTTTGAGAAAATCCCGCAAAGGCTTGTCGATACTTTTGCAGGTGGAAGCCTGATGGCGTTTTGTTCGAGCAGTTTGCGGCTCTGCTTTCGATGTTTCTAGGAGATCTTCTGCTTGGTTGGGGGGCGTGGAGTCTGTAGTCGGGTCTGGCTGGGGTCGAGGTGGTGTGTTTAAAGGCGACTCCGTATTCGGGAGAGTTTTCCTTGGAGCTCGTCTGCACTACCCACAGGAGTTAGTGTCCTGCTGTACTACTGGCCCGTGGTGCTACTATTCGGTGGTGCTTGGCTGCGTTTTTCGGTGGCTTCCTCAGCTTTTCGGGTGTTTGGTCTTCTTGGAACGTTTGTTGTAGAGTTTATTTCTGTTTGGTTCATTACGTCTATTAATTGTATTACTGTTTTTAGGTTGCTATGTTAGACGTTTCGCCGTCTGCCGACTTCGGTCGGCCTCTCGATGAGTCAGGCTTGTCTGACCTTCGAATTTTTACCTAATCAAAAAAAAAAAAAAAAAAAAATATGGGTGTCTATGGCTAGATAACATTAAATTACATTCAAAAATAATTTTTATTTCTTTTTTCGATTTCGAAAAATACCGAAAAATCATTTTGAATATATATATATAGTCACTGTCACACAGTGACCAATCATTAGGCCACGTGGCAACAGGAAACGCTCTCTCCTCTCTCTATATTCTTAGAGAGAGGGAGTTCTTGGAAGCACTCGTTGGAGGGCGGTGTTCATCTTGTCAGAGCCGTGTAACCCCTCTTCGGAGGCAATCAAACCCTCTTCGGAGGCCCTTAACCCCTCTTCGGAGGCAATCAAACCCTCTTCGGAGGTCCTTAACCCCTCTTCGGAGGCAATCAACCCCTTTTCGGAGGCCGGATCTCCTTCTCGACCGAGGTTTGCCTCGTCGGAGACCCTTAATCCCCTTTTCGGAGGTCGGTTCATGTCCTGTTCGCGCTTGGCCTCCTCGGGTAAGTGATACCGATATCAATTTTAGGGTTGCTGGGCTTGTGTTGCTCCTCCCCAGTCCGCCTCGCAATTCCCCATTTGGCCGAATCGGTGCTAGGGTTTCCTTTGTTTTGCCTCGGCGCGAGGTTGATTCTAGAAATTGGGGCTCCGGTTCGGTACTCAGTGTCGCCGCCTCCGTCTGGCTCCTCCTCGTTCAGTCGGTTTGCTCATTCGCAGGCCACCGTTGCGCTCGGCGGCGGCTTACTGGTGGGCCTGGCTTCGTTGGTTCGCGGGTGTTTCACCATATCCTTGGATTGGTCTCCCCGCTTCCACCGTCGCTGCCTCCTGCCGTTGCCCCACCTAAATCCCTTCGGGTGGTCCTCGACGGATGTATCTCCGTCGGTGGTTTTGTTGCGTGTGCCCTTTCATGGCATGTTTGCTCATTCCCCGTCTTTGCCCCGATTTTACCTTGTGTCGGGCTTGGCTTGGGCCCCAAGATTGACCCGGTTGCGCAGTGATCAGGCCTTTTAATGTTGTAGTGGGCCTTACTTTGCCTTACGCCTAGGCTGGTCCATTGTATCAAGGATTTAACATTATCAATGTTAACTATTACCGTAGTTTAAATAATTTCGATACCCCTCTTTTACGAGTGTTGAAATCCGTGTATTGATTGACCGGTTTTCGGGTGTTCTCTTCGGGTTATGTGTGTCGTTGACGTGGGTGTTCCTGAGCGGTCTTCTTCTTGGTTGGGTGTGCTTCGTCCGGAGTCGGGACAGGTTGGGGTCGTGGCGATGAGCTAAGGGCGACTCCGTATCCGGGAGATTGGTCCTTGGAGTTTCGTCCTCCTTGCCCACAGGAGATAAGTCCTGCTGTACCGCCGACCTGCGGTGCTTCCTTTCGGTAGTGCTTGGCCTCGTTCTTCGTCAGCGTTCTCAGCGTTCCGGTTTTAGTCCTGCTTAGTTTCGTTCATCTCAGTGCACATGTATCGTGAGGATTGCGTCTTTTTCCTTTCTTTCTTATATTTTCGTTTTATTGTATGTTCGACGGTCCTCCCGTCTGCCGACTTGTCGGCCTCTCGAGTTTCAGGTATATCTGAGTTCGAATTTTTACTTAATCAAAAAAAAAAAAAATAGGCCACGTGGCAGCCCATAATACCCCCTTCTCCTTTGCTGCATACCCCCACCCACATTTTTTCTTCCTCCTCTCCCCATGTGTTGTCTGCTGCCCATGAATCCTACTTTTTGGGGTAGTTGCAGACGAATCCCATAATCCGGGTTCATGAAATCCCCCCCCCCCTATTTTTTTTTCTTCCACATGGAAGGCTTATGGGGCTTCGGGTTCAGTGTTGCAAGTGCTCTTAGCTAGCTATATACGATTATGCATTATCGAAACATACCCTTTACCCCATCAATATTAGTAGCTAGCTAGAGATGGTTATGCATGATTAGAAATGTGGGATCGGAAATTTAGGAGTAAAGAACGTAATTGAAACACACATTTATGATTCTAACATGTGGAGTATTCGGAAGAAGTTAAACGCCATATATGTAGTAATGTAGATATTAAACTAGGATCTCATATTCTTTCATAAACTTATTAATTGGGTTAAAATGATAAGTGTGCTCAGTGGTGGGATGAATTATATAATACATAACATAAAATTAACTATAACGTAACATCTAACCTAATTAACACAAAGGAAAAAATGTAGAAATTTATTGGAGGAGATAGATAATGGAAGTCAGATGAACTAAGGAAAGTCCTACCATACAAATATAGTGGAAAAAATTAAATACCCAAAAATAGATCGCCTCTATTGAAAAATTAACAAGTAGACACATGTTTACCACATCGTTGGCACTATAAATCATCATAAGAAACATAAACTCACAAGACCAACTAATAGAATGGATTTAGAAGATTGAATGCTTCACAAAAATAAAATAAAAATTTATTTGGAAACTATTATTGGATGGAATCCCTACAAAAAAAGAGAGATTGATTGACAAAGGGGTGGGTACATGTCTCCCTAACTTGTAACCTATGCAACCAATGCGACTAAGGCTCAATTAATTTATTTATAAACTGTCAATGCACAAGACACCACTTACAAAAAATTGAACATCAACTAGGAGAAATAATATATAATACACAAACAACAAATAGAAACATAAATGAGGCTTGGATAAGAATATTGAGCGACTAATTACAAAAACCGACAAGAGCAATAATAGTATAAAGACTGTCACCAACGAACTTTTCCAACAACTTAGCTCTGAACAAAAAGCCACTATCTCCGTCTCTAGCTTGGTGGAGTATTTGGACTAAGAGAAACAAGATCATATTTGAAAACCAAATTATAAGAACAATAGATGAAGTGATTGAAACAATTCATCATCACATGAAAAACTAGGAAAAATCCAAACAAGATAGCCCAGATGAAGAAGACGTAATCACAAAAACAATCAAACCAAAGAATAACCCTCGCCAAAGAAACATCATTAGATGGTGTAAACCTAAGAAAGGTAGTTTCAAGCTCAATTTTGATGGTGCTAAAATATCTTCTGGATGCGCTTCTGCATGTTTCTTAATAAGAGATGATGAAAGAAGATTGATCGCTTGCGATGCCAAAAGATGTGGGAAAGTGTCGGCATTACAAGCTGAGGCAGTTGCATTGCAACTCGGACGGGTGGAAGCTCGGAAGAGAGGGATTCGAAGACTTGCTATGGAAGGTGATTGTCTCGCAATCGTGAATGCGATCAAAGGAACTTGGTTGACGCCTTGGGAGATCGAAATGTTTATTTCGGATGCTCTTCGTTTGCTCAGTTCATTTGAGACGGTCTCCATCTCCACGTCTTCATGGAGGGCAACATGGCAGTTGATCGTCTTGCTCATCTGGCCTTGGATTCCATTACTTCCCCTTGGAGTTCCGACCTTGAGTTCAACACTCTCGTCCGCAAGGACGCTCTTGGGTGGTGGTACAACCGTGGTTGACACGCCCCAAATCTTCACCTTGTAACAAAAAAAAAACATAAAGGAGGCGACCACCGAGATTTTTGGAAAACTATCTACAAACCAAAAAACACATCCAAACACTATCTGGTGCTGCATATGGACAATCAGGAACAAGATAATATTTGAGGATGATTAAAACTTCAAAAATCAACAAAAACAAGAACAATACACAAAATACCAACTATGACAATGGAAAGAATCAAAACAACTCTTATGGGAAGGGGAGGAAAGCAAGGAAAAGACAACACAACCGACCCAAAGGAAAATGAAGAACCTTAGATGGAAAAAACCGACGGAAAGATCTTTCAAATTGAACTTTAATGTGGCGGTGTGTTCTTCGGGCGAGGTGACTACTGAGATTGTGATTCGAGATCATTGTGGCTCGATTGTCTTCTGCCAAGGTTCACATTGCGGGAAGATGTCCGCTCTTAATGATAAGGCTTTGGCTTTTCACCAGGGTTTGGTTACAACCCGCTATCTCGGGATCTTGAGGCCCGAGGTTGAAGGTGACTGCCTAGTTATTAATGCCGCCAATGATGTCTGGAGTTGTGTCCTTGGAAAATCGAGATTATCATGGCAGATTCTCGGAAGCTGCTTGAGGACTTCCTTGTGGTTTCTTGCTTCAATGTATTAATGGAGATTAATCTGGTTGCGAATGAAATGGCACACCTTCAGCACATCCACAATCGCGAATTTCATGTGTCTTATCCTAAGCTCCAAATTTTAGTCTATAAGGACGCTATTGGGTGGTGGGTCAGCAGAGTCTGACACCACCCAAACTCTTACCTTGTATAACAAAAAAGTGGCAATGCTAGTTTTTCGTTTGTTTGATTGTCTTTGATTGTAACGATGTTTTCGTCTATCAGTTTACTGACTTGCGTAATTATTTTCTTATCCATAAAAAATAGAGAAGTATATAATATATGGTATTTTTTGTCCAATCGAATCATGAAACTTCAAATTTTCAAATGCTTTAATACGTAAGAGTTGGTTGTAGAAGATATATTCAAAGATGTGTATTGTCTTTATGGTTTTCTCAGGCAATATAAAAAAAAAACTCTCTTTCTAATTACAGTGGAGAGGTATTTTGAGCTAAAAAATCAGAAGTTAAAAGCATAAAATGGAAATGGTTATGGACTTCATCCGAAGAATCAAGAGTATATAAAGTTTGAAAATGCTTTCTCAAAAGATAATTATAAGTGAAGGACTGTTTACCGACTTTTATACATTTCTCATATGTCTGCGACATTCTTTTTTTTTTTTTTCCCCCTCATGAGAACAAAATGTACTCCCTCCGTTCTAAAATATATGTCGTTTTGACATTGTGACACGTTTTTTAAGGAGCTAAAAACTATATAAAATATTAACTTTTTATTACTTTTTTAAAATAATATTATACTTATTAAATAAAAAATTTAATATTTTATATATTTTTCAGCTCCTTAAAAAACGTGTCACAAAGTCAAAATGACTTATATTTTAGAACGGATGGAGTATAATTTATTTCTACCCATTTCACTTTTCCCCTCACCAACCACCACTCACATTCATCCTCTTTGTCTCCCTTGTTAAAAAAAAATAAAAAATCCTCCTTGTCTCCCTCTCGCTGATCTCCCTAGTTTTCCGACGCCACAAAAAAAATGACCGAGAACGATTGGGTTTTGCTAAAGACGTTGGCTTGTATGGCGGTGATAGTGGTTTTGGTGGTTTCCTACGATATGTGTGTGGTCAAGAAATGTCATTACTACTAAAAGCTCCGGATGTAGTTCTGACGAGGCGATGCTTTAAAACGGAGTTAAAAATGTATTGTATTGTGTAATTGCTTAGTAAATCTCTTGTAATAATTCCGGATCTACTAATTTTGTTTTGAAGTGAATGATTTAACAAAACTCGATAAAGAAGCTTTCTCATATTTTATTTATGAAAAGTGAAAACATTCGATTTTGTATAAAAACTCATGAAATCGTGTCAAGCTTGTTTTGTGTTCTATATATGTTTTACGAGTTTTGAAAATTGATCGATCTGAATAAAAATGATGTAAAACGTGAAAATTTGAGAGTTTTATGAGTTTATGGTGTAGAGGATTCCAATTCGGGCAACTACATAGCATACTCATTGAAAAATCGATTTTGGTAAAACACTTTTTTATAATTAAAGAGTGGGAATTTGAGAGTTTTACATTCACATCTAAGGAGGTGTTCAACCCTCTCCTTGAGAAGATTGAGTCTAGGCTCTCCGGGTGGAAGAGTAAGACGTTGAGCTTTGCAGGGAGGATCACGCTTGCTAAATCGGTCTTAAATTCGATTCCGATATACACGATGGGGACGATGCTGCTGCCTAGTGGTACTTGCGAAAAAATTGATAGAATATGCAGGAGATTCATTTGGGGAGAGACGGAAGGTCTCAAGAAAATGCACCTTGTGGCTTGGAGGGATTTATGTAAATCTAAAAGGCAAGGAGGGCTTGGGATTAAATGTGCAGCCGATATGAATGTTGCTCTCCTAGGGAAGCTAGGCTGGAGATTTATCACGGATGATGACTCGCTCTGGGTTAATGTCTTAAGAAGCAAGTATGCTCGGGGTTCGGGGGCGAGACACGCGAAGCCTTCGCATATGTGGAAAGGGATCCAAGAGGGGGCCAAAGCTGTCGTGGCTCAGGGGCTGAAATGGGTGCTTGGTGATGGCGAGAGCATTAGGTTCTGGACTGATGTGTGGCTCTCGGATAGACCGTTGTTGGACCATGCGATCCAGAACATATCAGGGGAGGATCAGAGCAAAGTGGTTGCGGAGTGGTGGTCCGACGAGGGTCATTGGAACTGGGAGAAGCTTTCGGCTATGCTCCCACCTGAGGTCCTGATCCAACTCTCGAGTGTGGACATCAGTTCGGCGGAGGGAGAGGCGGACGAGATGGCTTGGGCTTTCACCGAGGATGGGAATTACTCTGTTTCTTCAGCTTATGATGCTGTCCATGGCTACAAAAATTTGTGTGTGGTGGATGGCCAGGTTTTCCAGGAGGTTTGGAGACTCAAAGCGCAAGAGCGGGTTCGTGTTTTTGCGTGGAGGTGCCTCGTGGGAGTTGTCTTGACGAATGAGGAGAGGGTCCGAAGGCATATCGCCACAAGGGCTGAGTGTCACTGCTGCCCCGACCAAGTGGAGACGCTTATACACCTCTTCCGTGACTGCAAAGAGGCTAGGAGTTTGTGGCTGGAATTGAACGCCATTGGTGTGGACATGGAGTTCTTCTCAACACCTTATGCAAGCTGGCTGAGAGGTAATATTACTAACTCTACTTCTATCATGAATAATTTTGCTTGGAAGGATATTTTTGCAGGGGTGCTTTGGTGGTTATGGAAGTGGCGCAACGATCGTATATTCAAGAATAAAGAGTGGGAGGGGAGCAAAAAGAGATTCATCATGAACATGACAAGCGAGTATGGCCGAGCTAAATTAAGCATATCGAGTGCGTCGACTACCAAGACAAAGTCCGTAGTTAATGTGAGATGGGAGAGACCAGCGGAGGGGTGGATCAAAATTAATACCGACGGGGCTCGTCGAAGAGATGGTCAAGCGACGGCTGCAGGGGTTATTAGAAACGATGCTGGTGAGTGGTACCGAGGCTTTGTGATGCGTTTAGGCCCTTGTTCGGTCCCCATGGCTGAGCTATGGGGTATCTTCCAAGGACTTAAACTCGCTTGGGACGGGGGCTTTAGAAGGGTGATTCTGGAAACGGACTCACACCTTGCAGTGACGCTCCTAAGCAAGCATTTGCCGCGGTGTCATCCACTAGCCAGTCTGGTTAACAAATGCCAAGACTTACTTAGAAGAGACTGGAACATCCAGTTTCGACATGTTTTTCGTGAAGCGAATTGCGTGGCGGATTGCCTAGCTAGCTTAGCTTTTGTTTATAACGTTGGCTTGTTTGTATTGTTTGACCCTCCCGAGGGTGTTTTACATTTCCCGCAAAACGATGTTAGGGGTCGGGCTATCCCCCGCTTGATGACTACTTAACCTTTTTATTTAATAATAAAGCGCGACTAGATGCGCGGAGAGCCCCGCCTCTCCTTTAACCAAAAAAAAAAAACATTCACATCTAAAAAACTCAGTTGATTTTTAAATCTCATGCTCATAATGTGTGATTATTGTGGTAAAAAAAAATAGGAGAATCATATTGTTTGAACATGATTATCTAATTTCTTATTCAATTTACAACATCTAAAATCCTTCTTTTATAGTATAATCCCAAAAATACTCTTAAATTTGTGGATATTTTATCTGAAATATTTTTACAACAAAATGAAGATTTACATATAGACGAGACGACAAATGGGTTCAACATCATATTTACGTTTATATGTACTACGAATTAACATTTCATTACTTCCAATTTGTTTATCTAATTTCTTGTTTAATTTACAACATCAAAAATATTTCTTTTATAGTATAATCTAAAAAATATCCATAAATTAGGGGATATTTTATTTCCAAATATTTTTACAACAAAATAAAATTTTTAATATTGACAAGACGACAAATGAGCATCATATTTACGTTTATATTTTTACTCCGAATTAACATTTTCATTACTCCCAATTTCTTACATCAACTCCTTCGTATAAACTCTCTCTCTCTCCCCCCAAACCCACCTCCCATTTTCCTCTACCCATCTCTCGTTCTCACCGGATCACCATCGCCGGAAACGGAATTAGGTTGCTGTCTCCGTTGCTTCCTCGGCCAATTACTGCTTGCCGATTTCTCTATCCTTAGTTGTCGGGGCACGCCGTGTTTCTCGGTGAAGCAATTCGAAATTTTGTTTCTCCATTTACTGTTCGGTAGGTAGGTGGTTTCTTATGCAATCTCTTGGCCTTTTTTATCGAATTGTGTTCAGATCTGGCACTGCATGATCAATTTTGGGGTGGGGGTTGATTATTGATGAATTAGGTTTGGGTTTGGATCTAATATTGCTAGGGATTTTGGGGGGTTCTGTTATGGTTAGTGTATGAGATGGACGAGGGAGCTAGGAATGCTGGAGTGTCTGGTGGTGTGATAAAGAATCGGAATTCAACTGGCTGTTTGATTATAAAGAAGAAGGTGGATGAGGCGGGTGGTGAGGGTGGCTATTCGGGTCCGGATATTGTGTATACGAGGAAGGAGAAGAAGAGGCAGAGATTGGCGGAGAGTGATTCAGAATCGAGCGAAGATGAACTGCTCGAGTTCTACAGGAGGCGGATAGGATCAAATGAGGTTAGTACTAGTGATAGTTCTCGCGTGAAGAAGGGAGCTCCCAAGGGGGGTGAATTTGCTAGGCAGAAGAAAGGCATGGATTTGGATTTTGCTAGAGATGACATATTTCCAGAAGCTAGGAAGAGGACTACACTAGATGTGTATGATTTCGACGAGTATGATGACTTAGATGATGTGGACAAGGGGTATTTTGCTGCTCAGGCCAGTGGTCGGATCTTTGCGGGTGCAAAAATGGCAATGAGGAGTGGGAGTAGGAGAGAGCTCGTAACTAGCTCTAGCAAACATGATGTGCTGATGAGTGATAGGAAAAGGCCGTTTTTTGACAGTACCAGTAGTGAGAAGATAAGAGGTGGCAGCTCTTCTTTTGATGGGGGGTTTGGTATCAAGAGTAAGCATCCGGTTCCAGTTCAGAAGGAAAGGTTTGAGTCTAGTTCTAATGAAGCTATTAGGCTGCAAGGCAAAAATGGTGTTCTGAAACTTATGGTAAAAAATAAGCTTGGTGGACCATCAGTAGCTAAAAAATGTGAAGAAGTTGAAGGAAGCAATAGGTCTAGGTCCAGGGAAATAACTCCAAAGAATTCAATGGCGCGCCGCCCAGTCTATTTAGAAAAGAAGGTTCTCAATGATCCAACTAACGCTGATCAGAGTCAGAGACAAATTGGCAAAATGAAGTCAAGAAAATTGTTGCCATCAAAGGTAGAGGAGGATAGTGATGAAAAACCAGAAGAAAGTGAAGAGCCACCAAGGGTACTATCAAGCAATGCCAAGACTCCCAGGCCCACAAAGAGGGGAAGGAGTGAGACTGAAGTTACCCCTTCACCTGAAAGTGTTCAGGCATCAAAATCAAAGGAGGCTAAAGTCAAGCGTGGTAGTGGCACTGAGAAGCAACTCCTACGTGAAAAAATCAGGAGTATGCTTGTGGGTGCTGGCTGGACTATTGACTATAGGCCTAGAAGGAACAGGGACTACTTTGATGCTGTCTACATAAATCCTGGGGGTACGGCTTATTGGTCCATTATAAAGGCTTATGATGCTCTGCAAAAGCAAATTGAGGAGGATAAAGCCAAAATTGATGGAGAGAACCCTGGGATCGATCTGATATCAGATGATGTGCTCAGTAAATTAACCCGGCAAACCCAGAAGAAGCTTGAGAAGGAGATGAAGAGGAAGAACAGAGAAGCGAATGCATCTAAACGGAAGAAAAAGGCTGCCTCAGGTAAATTTGTGAATGATGATCCTGAAACAGACTGCACAGATAGTGGTAGTGATGAGGATAAGTTGAGTTCCTTCATCAAACAAAGTGGAATTTCGAAAGGAAGATTGCATGAATTTCGGAATGGGAATGGAAGAAATCAAGCTGCTAAGATGCAGCAAAGAATTGAAAAACAAGCTGCATCCCTCCATGGAAGGAAAACTAAAAAAATTGGCCGATGCACATTGTTGGTCCGCAATGCTGACAAAGAGCTAAATTCGGAAGATAGCTTTGTCCCGTTCAAAGGAAAGCGTACAATACTTTCCTGGTTAATTGATTCTGGAACAGTGAAGCTAAGTGAAAAGGTCCTTTATATGAACCGTAGACGAACGAGGGTCATGCTAGAAGGTTGGATCACAAGAGATGGAATTCATTGTAGTTGTTGTAGTAAAATTGTCACTGTTTCCAAGTTTGAGATTCATGCTGCAGGCAAACTGCGACAGCCATATCAAAACATATGCCTGCCATCTGGGGAATCCTTGCTACAATGTCAGGTTGATGCGTGGAATAGCCAAGGTGAATCTCAGCGCATGGGTTTTAATAGAGTTGATGTTGATGGTGATGATCCGAATGATGATACATGTGGGATTTGTGGTGATGGTGGAAACTTAATTTGCTGTGATGGCTGTCCATCAACACTCCATCAAAGTTGTGTAGGTATAGAGGTACGTAAAGTTCATTTATCAATTTCGGAGATTGTCTCAGTGGATGGTTTTGATACCACATATCGTGTTTATTTGTCTTTGTGCAATTGCATTTTTTGTTGTTGCAGATGCTTCCTCTTGGTGATTGGCACTGCCCACATTGTTCATGCAAATTTTGTGGCCTCGCAGATGCTGATACTTCTCAAACTGATGAAAGCACTTCTAATGAACTAGTGGAATGCAGTGTCTGTGAGAGAAAATGTATGTTTCTTTCAAAATAATGTTTCAGCTTCTTATTACTATCTCATTGCATTGTTAGAAAGGTTAATGGTTATTCAACTTATTCTTCTTGTAGATCACAAGACATGCATCCCAGAGAAGACCTCTATTTCCAATAATTCCACCAATCAAATTTCGTTTTGCGGGAGGAAATGTCAGGAGGTAATGAACTTTTTTGAGATCATCATGATTTAGTGCCAAAGCTAGATTTATCTCATCATGTTTCAGACTTTCCTTGTGGTATGGCAGTTGATGAGATTATAAACATATTTTGATCCTTTTGTTCTTTTAACTGTCTGCCTTCTTCATAAGATAATTGTCTTTTGGTCTGTGTGATTGTTTTTAGCACATCTTCAAATGTGAAGAGCTACTACCTCTTATATAAGCCAGTGCTTCTTATGAATTTATGTTATTGCTGTCTGGGGGAATTGAAGCATGCTTAACCCTTGCGTGGGATCACTTGCTAGTGAAAATATTACGTTGCAACCTTTTGCTATACCGAGTGGTCTTGATTAAACATTTTGGACACATTGCCCCATTTAGGAGCCCTATTTAAGGATAAATATTTGAGTTCTCTTCAATGCAAATACAGACTTGTACTCCGTATTTGATATTTAAGTGGCAATTCTTTTATGTTTGTTTCATATATCCCCAGTTCTTATCACGGGGTATTTGCAGTCTTAAACTCATATATCATAATCATCCAAGCCATTCAGCAGCAGAAACGCCACCTGTTGATTGTTTATATTATTTTTGAATGTGATTGGACTTCATATATGCATTTCTTTGTTTTTACTTGTCTATTGTCGTGCTCGTTAAGAGGGTTTGTTACTTTGTTGTGTTTGGAAATTTTGGCTCAGAATGAAGGGATAGATCAGGGGAGTTTCATTCCTTCAGGTCATTACATGTGTTTCATCACATTAAAATACAATATTTACAACATAGATTTTGTGTGGAGGACTTGGTGGTAACTTTTTTTTGGTTTTTGTGGCTGTTGTGCTTATATTTGATCTCTTAGAGTTGCTATTTGTTTCAGTTTTTTAATTATATCCTGCTTGCCATGGAGACTTATTGATCTTTCTAGACACCCCCAGGTGTCTAACAGTCTTAAGTGACTTAAATGAATTTGTATGCTTCTTCTGCAGCTCTTTGAGCAATTACAGAAGCTTCTGGGCGTCAAGCATGATCTAGAATCAGGACTTTCATGGTCTCTTATTCATCGTAATGACTTAGATGCTGATCCTTCACACCGAGGTTTCTCACAGAAAGTGGAATGGAATGCTAAGCTAGCTGTTGCTTTGACAGTCATGGATGAGTGCTTTTTGCCTATTAATGATCGAAGAAGTGGCATCAACCTGATTCAAAATGTCCTCTATAATTGCAGGTAATAATATTAGTCAAGGATGATGAGTGTCAGCATTTATTCTGTTTTCCTTCTCAGCAACTTATCCTTAGATATGGATTAATATATCATTGGATATTGCTCTAAAATCAAATGGTCTTACTTGTGTCTGGTGAGCTTTTGTTGCCTATTGGGGCTATTTTTTTTTAATTGAAATACTTTTCTGCTATAATGGTTTCAGCTGCTACTAGTTGCAATTCATTGAGCTATTGGTGTGTTTTAGCTCGAAATGAGTATGGTATCTCTAAGGCTCATTTTATGACCTGGAAAACAGATATTAATGTTCTATAAGACGCTTCGTGGTGGGTCTTGGCAGCCTTGGTGGTAGAGTGGGACCAAGGGTTTAGGTGGGGTGTAGGTGGATTTGGTGGCCACCATTGGGAACACTTGAACAATACAACTTATTCTGTGTATATCATGTGTATCATCTGTGTGTTATGATGTTGGAGATTGAAATTTGCTGGCCATTTGTTTTGGCTTAGCATTTTGATTTGTTTGAATCATGTTTGAAATCAAATTCGTTTGGACCCAAGATTTATTCCTAATATCAAAGGGCTAAGTTGTAGGGACACGGAAGCATTTATACATAGTAGGTAACACGGCAATTTTAGGCATGGCCCTATGATTAGGATAATTGAATACAGGGAAATTGAAATGGAGACAGGAAATGCCACCATTAAGGAATTTCCATTTATCATAGAGGGCTAACCCATAATCTGAAAAGCTGATACACTTGAGTATTTAAGAGTTCAGGTATTCGTGCTTTTAATTGCAACTTGAACTAGAACTATGGGCAAAAACCTATATCTTTAGCATGTGTAGTGAGGGACATTTTTCCTTGAAAATGTAATGGAATCTATGAAATGCACCATAAGATTATTTATTTAACATTAAATAACATAATTCATACCTTATGTTTGCATTGACCAATAATTCTTTCGGGATGTTTCTTATGATATTAGCTATGAGTAAGAGGGCTCTTCTTGGTAGATGTTATCAAACTACTACTATCGTGCTAGGAAAACATTCTTGCTGAATTTTGTTTACATCATTACCACATTAAAAGAACAAACCTTGTACATGGATGTGGACTGGGGATTGCATACTGTATCTCATGGTGACATAATTTTACTCCAGAATTTAAATGTGTGAAGTTAATAGGCTTTCCAAATAATATTTTGAACAAATTCTCATCTGTCATATTTGTCTTTTGGGAAATCAAATTCTATTTGTGCTTTAGTTATTTTGTGTATTGGCACATATTTCTATTTATGATTTGTGTGTTCGTTGCTTTAGTCATGAACTAAAATTTCTGTTTGCTGTAGATCTAACTTCAACCGGTTGAATTATGGTGGCTTTTATACTGCTATCTTGGAGAGGGGTGAAGAAATTATATCTGCAGCGTCCATCAGGTATTTGTTCACACCCCATATGATGTTCCTATTTATTTGGAATTGGGTTACCTGTAGATGACATTGATGATATAATCATTTACATAGTTCTAGTAATCATAGTTTATCCAAACCTCAAAACATTGCTAAATGGAATTCATAGTTTACCATCCCCATGCCAATTCAAGTATACTTTTGCCTAAAATGATATAATCATTTAGGGTAAATTACAGAAAACCACCCACTAAATATCAAGTTTTAACCACCTATTAAATTAGAAATTACACAAAACCACCCATTAAATAGAGTTTGTTAATAACCACTCATTTAAAGTTCCATGTATATGATAGGCATGCTCCCTTGTCTTACTTGAGTTGAAGGGGCTGCTTGCTATTTAGTGGTCTGCTCAATAGGTTTCTTTAATCTTCTCAGGATCCATGGTAACCAGTTAGCTGAGATGCCATTCATTGGAACACGACATATATACCGGCGCCAAGGGATGTGCCGTCGGCTTTTGTTTGCAATTGAATTGGTATGTTGTAGAAACTATGGCCTTAAAATGGCGCTTGCAATTCCTCATGGTTCATATCTTGTACTCCGTATTTAATAGCCATAGGGAGAGAAATTTGAATTAGTTTCTTCGTCGTTAAATAAATTTAGCAAGGGGAGACTATGGGAAGATGTCTGTAACTCAAAACTGTTTGCTGAAGAGAGTAGCCTGCAGATTGAATTACTCAATGCAGAACTAAGAACTCTTTCAAACTTAAGCTTTGCAGAATTCGGGAAGTGGCTTCAAGCTTAAACAGGATTCTGCAGTACACAGAGTTCCTGTAGTTAGTGAGTTAGTACTGAGAAAGAAAGACTGAAAGTGAGAGACTGTGGGCCACCAAAGCCAACTTAAACCACTGAGGGCCACCAAACAGGCCCTCGCCAGGGTTGCCAAAAATCCCACCAAACAGGCCCCCTGCCAGTCACCTAAACTCTTGGGTCTCAAGCCACCAAGGATCTAGGCGGGGTCTAGGCAGGTGCCAGACTGGGCTGCCTTTTAGAACACTGACTGAATGTCATACCTGACATCACAATCATGTATTCCATAGTGCTTGAGGACAACATGTCAAACCAAGATTTTGGTTTGCCTATGCTTCTTCTCACTTAACCCATCCTTTTCCTTTATACAAGAAAATCTAAAAGATCAGATTGTGCATGTAGTCATAAATTTGAATTGCTGTTTGTAGTCTGGAAGGATGATCTTTTGCCTTTAAAACAAGCAGTTCCGTATATTATGTTTTATATGTGTTTGCGTATTGCTTATGGAACGCAATGATGAGCTATCATTTCAACTCTTCATAATATTATCCACGATTTGTACTTAATTGTAGATAGTTGCCAAGACCTGCTGGGAAATGATAACCCTTATTTACGATCTTCTTCCACTTGATCATTAAATATGTTATATGTATTTTTTATCCTTAGATGCTGGTAAAGTGTTTGTTTGTGGAATTGTTAACTCGATCTTGAGGGGAACTAGATCTTTTATTTTAAATTTGGACGTTAGTTTCTGGATGTTTTTTCCCTCCCTGGTGATTAAGGTCTTGTGCATTTGATGTTTCAGGCTCTCCGCTCTCTTAAAGTAGAGAAGCTGATAATTCCTGCCATATCTGATATGATGCATACTTGGACAAAGGTTTTTGGTTTCAATGAACTTGGGGATTCACACAAGCAAGAAATGAAATCCTTGAATATGTTGGTTTTTCCTGGAACTGATATGTTACAAAAGAAGCTAGTGAAACCAGTAACATCTAAGAAGGATGTAGCGGCATGCAAAGGTTTGATTACTGGATATTCACATAGCAACTATTATATAACTTTATTAATTCTTAACCTTTCAACTTTCAATCTATAGGTGCAGATTTATGTGAAGATGATGGTGGTTCCTCTCCTTTGCCTGATTTAACAAAGGGATCTGATATGGAGACCTCTGCTAGTGAAGCCAGTGCTGGTGACCCTTATCCTCACAATGATCTGTCAATTGAGAAGCCTGATGCGCTTCAAAATGATCACGTTGTTGAGGAATCAGATGCTGCTATTAGTTTACAACATTCATGTGTTTCCTTAAATGATGTTTCTCTTCCTACTTTGGCTTTAGATGTTCCTAGTGACATCCAGGGTGAGCTAAGAGAGTGCAAGGCGAGTCAGGATACTGAAATTTCTTCAGACTTGGAGGATAAGTTAGTTAAGTCTCTGCCTGAGAATATAAAGGTTGATTTTCCTTCAGAAGCTAGTACTCAAAATCTCCATGCCTCAACAGAGGTGGTCAATCATTCAGTATCAGAAGTGGTTGATGGATCTATGGTTGACATTCCTGATTTGGCATCTGATGTAAAGAAGCCCTTCTATCTGGATGCCAGTCATGATTCTCTATTGATGGGAAAACCTGTACTGGATTCTCCACCAGAATTTCATGTTCAGGCTGTTGAGGTTGCTATCAATGCCCCTTCAGAAACTAATGACAATACTGTTGAAGTAGATTCTGCATCAAAACCAGTACCCACTTCTCCGATGATGATACGTCCTTGCATGGATGATTCCAATGAATTTGATCCCCTGACTGGAAGTGTTGAACTGGATTCTGCAGCAGAAGATATCATTCAACCTCACTTAGAGAGTAAATTGGATGCCAGTCTTGTAATCAGTGCCAAAACTCGTGCAGATTCCACTTTGGAACCTTCAGGTGCTTCTGTTGTGACAACACTTGTTTGTTCAGATGGTATTGATGAACATGCACTCCAAGCAAAAGAATCCAAACCCGATTCGTCTGATAATGCTCATATGCATCTTGAGGGTGAAAGATATCCTGCTTCTGAAGTCATAGCTGCTGATCCAAACCATCTAGTGGAAGCTTCGGGTGTCTCCTCGAATGGCACTTTAATTTCTGTTCCTTGTTCAGCAGACAGTACTAATGAGCCCAGGCCCGATGTGCTGGTTGAAGCAGTAGCTGATCATTCTCAAATGGAGTACTTTGATGCACCTGTTCCTGATACGAAGCTTACATCAATCTCTGGTGGGGATGGTAATAATGAATTCCAAGGCATGCAAACCCTTGAATCAGATTCTCCTATCGAACAGATGGCATCAGATCCTATCGATAATGGATCAGATAGCACCCACAACAATCATATTGAAGTCGCTGGCAATGGGCCAAGTTGTAATTCTGCTAGTGATGGTTTGACACAGATTTCAGAATGTTGAAGCAGAAACTGATAATAACCAAGAATTTCCCCCTTTTTTATGCTCTGTAGCAACAAAAAAAAAAAAAAGCTGGTCTGCTCTGATCTTTTAAGCCTATCAAGATATAAGCAGAAATTAGAGCCACGGAGTAACTAGGTAAAAGTGTTTTACCTCTTCTTAGAGCCTGAGTACTTGAGACCTGTGACAGTGAATTGTTACTTATTTTTCTTGCTTTGATCCGTGCTCAAGGTCCCGCAGGGAGAGCTGTTATATCTGTTGCAGGTGACAGAATTTTAGATTTTGTGCGTGTTAATTGCCATTTTCTCGTAGTACTTTATTCAAAGATTGAACTTCTATCTGTTACTCCCCAATTAGAGTATGGAAATGTATTGTGGACATTACAGGTATTGATGAGCTGTTTATACAGTCTATGAACTTTTTACAAAGAACTCGTCTCTTCTGGGTCTGATATGTAGAGTTTCCATGTGTTTTCACATTCACAGGATTTGTCTTTTATAGAGTTTTTAAATGAAATGTTTGCTTGCTTTCTCTGGATCTCCCGATGGATTGTTTTATTTTATTGTTATAGGAGGTGTTGTTCATGTCCTGTTTTTATAATGTAATGCTAGATGTCCTGTTGTTTGCTTGAGAATGCACCTTGTGTGTTATCTTAAGCGGCAAGTATTTGCACCGAGTGAAACAATGAACTGCCTGTCTTGGCACACTGGCAAGAACTGGTGCCGGAGCATGGATTGATGTCGTACTAAGGTAGGCAGCGAAAGCATTTCATTCTTTGAATTTTTTTGAAAGTGGGTTCTCATGTGAATTTGCGGCTATGAGGTATGAGTTTTGTGTTCTCTTCTCAATTTCATGAGTTCTTTGACATATGCACACTCCAGTCGGGTGGAATCAGTTCATCAAGGTTCCTTGATCAACGACTTTAAGAGTTCTTAGATTTGGTGTTTATTTTTTTGGAATTCAGTTTTGAAATTCATTGAAAGTGAAACCATCTTGAAATTACAGAGCTTCGGTATCAGTTGAAATTGAGATTGGAACAAATTGGTTTTTTTTTTGTATAGCTAGTAACTATGTTTGTGATGAAGGATGATCCCGATGAATGCTTTTGATCTAAATTGAATAACAACCAAATATGGCATATATTGAGAAGCAAGTGCATCTACTGTTAAGGAAGGTTTTTTAGCCAGAACATTGTATAAGACTTTATAGCTACACTTAATGTGAAGAACTCAAAGGCCATATTTCGCTATTACGGAATAGAAATAGTGGATGAAAGCAAAGTTGAGGAATTCGTCCATGTTTTGAGTCTCTTTGGTATTTAGGTCATATATCAGGTTTTGCAAGCCCGACTTTATTGATTAATGAGTCCGGAATTAGCTTAGAAGATAAGCTATGGATTTTTAGGTCCGAGAAGCCTAATTTTCGAGCCATGACTGTCCATTCCTAAGAGTCTCAAGTGTCCTTGTGCATCATCAACTACAAGAGTTGTTGGAAATGCAAGCATTCTTTAACAATTTTATGCAACTTTTATTTAGCCATTTGCTTTAGGTATTTTAGTATTTGTAGTAGGTCTATGAATAGCACTTCAGGCTCAGTTTTGAAGGGGGCTGATAAATCAGATTTGAAGAGAGTATTTCTTTTGTTGAGGACTGTGTTAAAGTTGGTCTTGGATCATTTGGCTTGGTTCTCACTTCTCGATTTCAATTAATCGTGGGTCTAGTCGTAGTTTCAATGGGTTATCCTTAGTACTATCAATTTATCTTGTTCATTCATGTTTTCTTTCGATTTTCGTTGCGTCATACTTATGTTTTCAAAGGTTTCTAACTCATCTCTCCATGTTGTTCTCATTCGAATCATTGATGTTGAAGGTCGGGTCATCCCAACGGATTTCTAGGTCCAAGGAGTCTCAAGTGTCCAACCGTGCAGTGTGCATCATCAAGTATAAAAGTTGTTGCAAAGCACCCTTTGACACTTTATACAAGGGGGCTAAAAAATCATACTCGAGATTCGAACTTCGAACATCTTGACCTCTTGGCATGAGATGTAGCCCGACAACCACTACACCAACTTGTGATTGGTACTCCCTTTGATTTTTAATACACGTAGTTTAAGGAGCTAAAAACTATATAAAATATTGATTTTTTATTAAAAACAATTTACATTGTGATACTTATTGCACAAAAGTTGAGTGTCTCATATTTCCAATCGGGTGGAGTATTTGAAGAGAATATTTCTCTTCTTGAGGAACTGAGTTTCTCTTGCGTGGGATTGGTTTCAGTGAGTTGTTCCTAGCTTGACTTGAATTGTGTGTCGATCCTCATTAATGGATTGATGCTCTATCCAGTATCCACATGTTTGGTGTGTGTTGATCCTTGTTAATACTCAAATAGGGACAAAAGCGTAACCTTTGAAAACTAAGGGTTCAGAATATAATAGTTTAAAACTAAGAGTCAAAACTGTAATATCATACAGAGAATGAAGAAGTCTGAAAGAGAGGGAGCCTGGGAGGTCAGTTCACCGCACAGCTACGTTCATGGCGGGCGGCAACCCCAAAGCCTCATCAAGCAATCCGCCGCCTTCCCGCCACGCCAACTCCCGTTTGGATCCCTCCCCGTCCTCCGCCTTCCACAGAAATGACCGTCCCTCCTCCTCCACCCTCATCCCCCAATCAACCGTCTCCGCCTCCAACGATCCCAAACTCTCTTCCCCAAACCCTAATTATAGCCCTAGTTGCAGCAACAACAATCGCACCCCTAAACATGATGGTGTCGAATCTGCTAAGACCAACCCTAGCCCTAGGACCAGGCATCACGCGAACGCCCTGCCCGAATCCACCCCCTGTCGCCCAATTTCTCCGCCCATGGATACGCCGCCACAACCTTCCTACGGTTTGCACATGCTTGAACGCCGCACAGTCGCCTTATCTGACGGATCCGTTCGAACGTTCATGGCTTTGCCGCCGGATTACCAGGATTTCATCCCTCCACCCAGGGCCCTGCTTCATCTACCCCGGTTTCAGCCAACGGCCCCCGAAGTTGGCTCTCCGTTTCCTCCACTCAGGCTGATGAGCCCGGATGTGTCTCGACACCAGTACGAGCAGTCTTCGTGGAGCCGCGATCAGCCTCATGGTGATCCGCTCGGAATCGGTGGGGTTGGTTATGGTCCTCCTTCGGTGTCTATGAAGAGGAAACGTGGAGAGGAGGAGGGAGATGGGAGTAATCATGAGTTGCCATTGAAAACACTGCAAGGTTTGCAATTTGGGGACTTGTCTGGGGCTAATAATTCAGGGGACACTACTAGTAGTAGCAAGCCTGCAAAGATTATGAGAGTTGGTGCTTTTGATTCCTATGTCGATGATTTTGAAGCTTCTCACCATTATCATAGAGTTGATCCGGATGCTTTGAAGAAGGCGTTTCTTAAATTTGTCAAACTGTTGAATGAGAATTTGCGTCTGAAGAACTCCTTGCAGAATGGGAAATTTGGCCATCTTCCTTGCATTGCTTGTGAAAGGTTTGTACTCTGTAGCCATCTTAACATTTTATTTGTGTCTTTTGCTGATTCTGTCCCATTAGCTTGCCTTTACATGATCTGAAGTGTGCTTATTGCTGCAATTTTCTTCCTGACTTTTCAGACATCATATGATGCTTAATTTTAGGGTCGTGTTGTATAAAGCCCACTCTATACTCATATAGCCTTTTGTCCATGGTACATATTGCATTTTCTGAAAATTTTGATTGAACAAGTTGGCATAACTTGCAAACAAAGTCATGCTTACAAAGCTCGTATTTGGATCTTACAGAGCTCTAAATAATTAGATAATCAAATGATGCTCGTATTTGGATCATTCAATATTTTAAAGTTTGAGGTTGGGATGTTTTGAAGAAGGTTCGTATTTGCAAGAACCTTATGGAGCCGATATCTCTTAAAATATTCTCAAGTTTCATTTCTTCCATTTTCCTTATTGGATATGGGGATGAGCACTAACCGTTTTTGACTAATTGCACCACTGCCCTCTATCCTTAGTGCTATACTCTATTCCTCAACTAAAAACTGGTTATTTTATTGGAATAATTGTCAGAGCCTGCTAGCTGATAAAACCAGAAGTTTGTGTATGCAAGACTTAGCCAAGTTATATGGGTTTACTGTCTAAAATCGTAATATTTTAGTGTTGATGCTCTAAATTTTCCTGCTGCTATGAATTAATTTTGAAGATACTGATCAGTAGTTTGTTAGCAAATATTGTACCCACATTTGAAAATGGCAGAGTTTTGCAGCCTGTTCTTGAGCTTGCGATTCATTCTGATTCTGGAATGGCTCTTTTTATTAAGAGTGATTTATCCCTTTCATGGTAAAATGGAAGAGATGCTGTACTAGTGATAGTTCAGTATTGTCATGGGTACTCCTGTGACAGTAGAGATCGCATTTTGATGCTAGGCTATTCGTTGACAGTGATAATTCTATTAGTTGATAATCCTTGCTAGTCAAGATTATTTGGACAAGCTAGCCTTGTAGGGTACTTCAGTATGATCCTCTTTCTTCTTCCTTTTCTTTTCTATCTTGATATTGTCTAGATTATGTCTGGAAGTACCTGGCTCTGGACTGGAATTTTACAAAATTGTTTTTTTTTTTAGTTATCAACCTACCTCAACTAGGAGAAAGAAGGAATCTGATGTGAGGCATTTAGCATGTTGATACTCCATTTGATGACTCTTTGATGTAGGTTCGGTATTTTGGGATATTATCTCCCCCCTTATCTCTACACAAAAACACACATAAATAGTATTGGCATAGGTATCCTTGGTGCTCGTATATTCAGCAATTTATTTGATTAGAAACGTCTCTTTCTTTCATGGAAGAAACATTGGACCCTTTTTCCATTTGTGCATGAATAAAGCTTTTTCCAGTGGACCTGGGCCTAGACAGGTTAAATTTGGGCTTAATCAACCCTGTAGGGCTTCACAATTACACATACCGGAAAACAGCAGTTTCAGGCTGGGCTAAAAACAGCAGGTTCAGGCTGGGCTAAATAGCTTGAACTTTCTAAATTTACATAATTTATTGCCCGTACCTACTCATATTTGCGGGTCGATGGAACGAGCTAGCTTGGATTGGCCAGGTTAGCCCATGGTAATCTTTGAGCAATATTTCATGTTGTATGCTCTGAAGCATTTGTTATATACTCTTTAGTAAGACTGTAAGATGCAATATTCTAAAGGCACTGGCGGATCCACAAATTTTTTTAGGGGGGCTGAATTTTTTCGGGTGATTTTTTTTATAGGTATATAATTTTTTGTTTAAATATGTGATTTAAATAGTCATTTTTAGTTGAAAAAACTAAGAGAAACAAAAATTATCAAAAAAAAAATATAGCCAAAGGGATTGAACCCATGACCTCAAGGGTTAAATGTCCACCCCCTACCAACTAAGCTAAGAAGACTTTGTAATTTATTACTTGTTTTGTATTCTTTTAGCCCTGAAATTAGTAAAAATTACAAAAAACACATAACAGCAACAATTATTATTATTATTATTATTATCATTATTATTATTTCTTTATTTTATTTTATTTTATTTTGCTATTTTTCTCTTTCGGGCTGGGGGCTGAAGCCTCCCAAGCACCCCTGATCTGCCTGCGGTTCTAGGTATCCTAGGCGACGTGACCCTCACACCACCTGGGAGGCTGGGACCCGCCTAGGATTTTTTTAGTACAATGGTAAGATGGTAGTAAAGATTTTATTCATCTTACTGGGCCTATAGCGTTGTCTATTGCTTAAGAGCTATCTTTAACTACAAGTCAAATCAGATACTTTGAAGTGGGAATGATGACACAGTCCTTTCTCTTTTGTGATAAATGTTGGGAACTGGTGTCACTGTGACAAGAGTTCTCTTCCAGTTTTTGTTGGTGGATTACCCCAGACAAGTGTACTTTTGGAATGATGATTACCCAAGTTAACTGACTGGCCCTACTGTTTCTTTTGCTTTCCTTTATGGCTGTTAACATTTCAAGAAGTAGCTTGAAACTTGTATTGTTCAACACTTGATTTAAAAAATTTACAGATCTTTTGAGGATTTTCCAGATGCCCATGCTCTTGTACTGCATGCTTACAACTTGGATAATGATGAGTTGCGTGCGGATCACTTGGGCTTGCACAAAGCACTTTGTGTCCTATTGGGGTGGAATTTCATGAGAATTCCAGACAATTCAATGGCATATCAGTTTCTCCCATTTGGTGTAGCAGCAGCAAACCAAGCCGACCTGATTTTATGGCCACCTGTCGTAATGATTTATAATACAAGGACTGGCAAGGTCAAAGATGGGCGCATTGATGGTTACGGAAATAAGGCAATGAAAAGAATATTGAAAGGTATACAGTGCCCCCTAACAGTTAATAGTATGAACAGCTTGCTTGTCTTTTGTGGGTGCCTAGTTGGATTTTCTATCATATAGTGATGTCGGAGAGCATGGCTTTATCTTTCAACCTATTGGGTTTTCATGTACCATCAAATTCAATTGGTTCTACACAAAAATAATAAGAGTTATTGCTCAAGAGTTTGGTAACAATTTAATTTGTTAGGATCAATTGTAATATACCCCCCAACATACACACGCCTATGTATGTATTTATCATTTTATTCTCTAATTAACTCCATTGATGAAAAATGTACACGCTAGAAAAATTATCTGAAAACTGAGCACCAGTTGGATCATAGTACCTAGCACCAAAACGCAACTGAATATTCTAAATTCCAAGCTCGTTGCTAGATAAACTTCCCCTTATATGAATGATATCCAGTAAATCTTTAGACATCCCTGTCCTCTGTTTTCTCTGTACCATTTCTTGTACAAAGGGGATAGCCAAAGATAGTTTGTGGCCCGCAGGTTAAAAATGCAACGAGACATCCCCTTTAGTTGATCTGATGATTATGACTATGTTCTCTCTTTATCAATTAAAAAATCGGCGAACCTGAAGCATTAACATCAAAACAATCTGTTCTAACACTCGGGAAACACCTCTGATTAGATATGATGTAGGTCTTTCCTAACAAATGCTTAACATATTTTTAATGATTTAAAAAATTGGTTAACCTGGATTACAGGACGAGAAAACAGTGTATCTGTGATAAAATAGCATCATCTAATTTTGGTTTGTACATTAGTTCATGTTCTTCATCATTCTTTTTTTTTTCACTCTCCTTTTCTTAATTAAGTTCGTCTTAGATAGACATATCCTTGTAGGAAATCTTAGTTCATTAGCTATGTCTGGCTACTTAAGGCAATGGCTACATAGAGTTGATGAATGAAATTAGCATAGTGATCTATGAGTTCCTCTTTCATGAGTGTTTGTTCAAGTTATGTCTTTAGTAGTTTAAAATATGTTGGAAGGATTAGATTGTCTGGTTCTGGTTCTGTTGTTTGTTTGTGTGAATCTTCAGTAGTTGTCTCTGACATTCAGGATAACCCTCCGTGGCAAGTAATTGTTTCTCTTTAGGACATGGGAGGTATGGGAATCAGCAGTTTTGGTCAAGGAAGGGACAGTTTTTTATTGCAAGGATTGGATCCTTTTGGCTATAAGTACGAGTGCAGGATGGATTTTAGGAACAAGTTGAGCCTCTTTCCATTAAGTTCTATGATGGATTTAATAGGCATAAATGATCTTCTATTAGAAATTGATGTCGTGTTTGAGGTGAAAGAGTTTAGTTTTGGGGATGCCTTAATCATCTTGAAATGCTAAAGTTATTCCCAGATAAAATTCCACATAGGCATTCAATTACACACCACAGGTAGCAAGGCCACCCCCTCAAAATAAAGTAGAAGTAATACATGGATCATTGGAGGATCAATTCAAAATAAATTCTAAGCAGGTGAAGCTAGGATCTGTTTTCCTGTTGGAGGTTTGAATCTTGATCTGCAGGTTGATTTTGATATTAATTACCATTTTCGTACCCTCTTCTGCTGAAATGACTTGCTGCTTGAAAACCTCAAGGTTTCTTTCTGCCTTGTGAAGTGAAGGAAATAGAGACAGTAAAAGAAGCTGCAAGGTAGAAGAACATAATTCCTTGCAGCCCTCTAATAATATTGGGGGAGCAAGTGAACCCATGCATCTAAGACACAACAACTTCAAGTACATATTTAAATAAAGGGCATTGAAATTTTAAGCGCTCTATGGTCTCTGCATTATTCTCATTATTGATATGCAATCTCATAAGTCTATCATGGGTGGATGTCTGTAGCATTCCATGTGTTTTGTTTCTCTCGGGTTTGCTAGGTGCAGATAACTCAAATAAGTAGTCGGTTCAAAAAAAAAAAAAAACTCTAAAAAGTAGGAGTCACCTTCTTTTTGCTGATAGAGGAATCATAGGATTGGTCTCCTCTTTCCTCAGAGGGGGTGCTGATAATTCTTGCTATCTTCCCCTTCCTTTTAACTGGTGATCCGTATATCATACTATATAAGCCTAAGTACTCAAACCCCTGATTCAGTACTAGTGCCTGTGAGGATTTCACACCAATTTTTTTTTTGGTGTAGGTATCTTTCTCCTGCTTTCTTGGAGGGATTTCTGTGCAGCTGTACATAGCAGTTAATTCCCCTATGTTGAAATTCTCAAGTCTTCCTGAAAAGAAAAAAGAAAGAAAGAAAGAAGTTGATGAGAAGGAAAGGACAAGTTTCACTTGGGGGTATGGCATTAGGGGAAATTTCTATATATGGGTTCGGGTTAATTCTGCTTTGGTACTTTGACATTTAAACGCTTTCCACTTGAGAGTCACTAAGTTATGTCATCCTTCTTTTTTATTCTCTTTTTCCTAACCAATGCAACCTCAAGATCTACCATCTTCCTTGTCAATCTCCTCCTGGTTCACACTCCTTTTTCTACCGCCATCACCACTACAAATGAGAGAACAGAAATTTTTGATAAACTACTGCTTCATTAGTCTCAAATTTAATTATCTATGGTTCTTCCACACTAAAAGAGCAAGCATGTAGGGAATGGAATAGGTGCTCTTTGATTTAAGAACAAAGTAGCCAAGTTTATTTTCTCTGTGCTCCTTAATTAAGAAAAATGTAAAATGTCATGTTAGTGACCAAGTGAATCCATTTTGTCCATATTTTTGGAGCTTGAGATTGACCAATTCAAGGAGGGACTAAAGGAAAGCTTTCTTTGTATTTGTAGCTGTACATGCCATGTGCAGAAGATAATCACTCTTCAAGGATATAGAAATTCATCATTTTCTCCCGATATTGATGACAGAAATAAGAGATTCTCTGGATATTAATCAAGAGTGGTATATATGTGGAGACCCATTGTAACATAAGTTTACCTTGATGCTTTGTGAATTGCCCGGTTGCAACTTTTATATATCCCTTGCATTAAGCATCTCATGAGGAGGTTGTATTTTCATATCAAGAGTCGCTATATGCAGGTGCCAATTATTGTAACATTAGCATGCCTTTATGCTGTGTATTTTATCTGGCTGCGACTCTTATTTATGCCTTGCGTGAAGCATTTCATATCACGGTTGTATTTTCAATCTTGGATCTGTCATATATTTGCACATTATAAGCAGTTGGATTAGAAGCACTTTGCATATTTCTCAGTTCTCACAGCATATTTTGTTCTGTAGTTAGAGGTAATGCTTAACTTTTCCTCTTGAAGATTCATTGAGTCTTTTGCTGAAATCTCCTATTTACGATGATTGTATTTCAGTACTCATAATGTAGGATATTTTTAACGTAATTCCTACTTGATTTGATCTTTCTTTGGTTTCCCTTCACTTAACTTCTTGCTTTACTGGTGAAAAACTAGAAGCCTGTAATGAGTTATTCCTGACATTCACTAATACTATATTTCTGACAAGGTAATTGTCTTATCTATATCTTTAATTAATAATACCATGTATTTTCTTTTGTTTTCAGGTATTGGGTTTCGCAAAGGCAAGTGCAGAAGCATGTACAGCAAAGAAGGCCACCGTGGTATTGTCTTGGTCAAGTTTGACCCTGATCAGGCTGGCTTGAGGGAGGCCATTCGAATGGCCATGTTTTTTGAGAAGGACAACCATGGCCGGGAAGCATGGGCTGAGGTTCAATCAATGCTGTTGGGAACGGACGATATGAACCATCCGAAACTTTTGAAGGTGGACGAACGGACTGGAGAGAGGAAGAAGATCTTTTATGGGCATCTGGTTACAGCCTTTGATCTGGACAAAGTCGATCAGGAGGAAAGGAGGAAGGCCGTGGTGGAGAGCATGCGAGAACGCCTGCAAGTCAAGTAAGCAGTGTTCTAAAAAACGCTTAGCGGATGCTTGAATGAAGGCCCTTTCCCGGTGTCAACATCTTTTTATTTGTGGTGAAACATACTACACTGTTGTTCATACAAATGAAAGACGATTTTCTTAGGCAAAGTCATTCTCTGTTGGTATGGGAGGTATTTTGTTAGCAGAGATATTTCAAGTGTTATGTAGATGAAATGGGTTTCTTTATGTATTATTATAGGCTATATAGAGTTCTTGGCTGATCTACAAGGCATAGCATTTCTTTGCCTATCTCATGTTCTTTTTTAATGTGTTGTTTATTTGATTGGTTGAATTTTGAGTTATAACGTAAAACAAATATAATGGCAAGGTATGCCCAAATACCTTTGCTGATGCTAATAATCTGAGGTACAGTTTTGGGGCTTATATGATCAGATGTACATTACATTTTTTTTATATATATATAAGGTAAGAATTCGAGTTCAGACATACCCGAAACTCGAAGGCCGAACAGGTCGGTCGTCTGAAGATCAAACATGCAACAAATAAAACGGTGCAGCCTCAAGCAAACACACTCTACAACAAAACGTAAACAAGAAGACCTAAACCCAACTGAATAAGGACGAAGACGACAGAATCATATGTACATTACATTATAACATAATTAACATTCATTTGCCATATAAGACATCTGTTTTAACTTTTAAGACATTATCATTAGGGGTGGATATTCAAATAATTAAATTAACAAAATTAATTGAAACCTAATTGAAAATCTCACCCTTCACTATTTTGCTATTACCACCCTTTCCTCTATCTATACAATCCTCCAAAGTAAAATACTTTCTTCTCCTATATTAAAATCATGTTTGAATTACTTCAATTAATTGAATACCCATCCTGAATTATCGCAATAGTATGAGTTACCCTTACTAGACCATTTTTGTTGCAAATAGATTAGATCCAATTCTTCTATGCCTTTAAACGTAGGCTCCACACTGTAATATTCTCGGGGAAACATGCATCCATGCATGTCCTTAACCCACTGCATACAGACCAAGGGATTTATTATTCGACCCCTAATTTCTTATGCATTTTTTAAACTTGTTTATGATAGAGTATTAAGCTTGTTTTTTTTAACTGGTAAATATATATATGAGGGTTGTAACCAAGTTATAAAAGCACGCAGATCAAATCAAGAGTCTCGTGGGAAAATACATGTAATGTACCTCTCCAAAAGACTCCAAAAAAACTCTTCTTTCCTAAATATAAATCGACAACTAGCCCTCTAAACATCCGCCCTCTATACATCCAAACTCTACTCTCTCCTAGTCATGAAGCTCATGAGTCTCTTCACCCACAACTTATCCGCCCTGGTCTTGCATTTGCATTTGATGGAAATCTGGTTTCTGCAAGCCTTGATAATCTCCATGGCGCAAGCCTTGATAAACCGGTCTCATGAGACTCTTGTATTAATTAGCATGTTTGGTTAGTCACAATTTGCACTATTATTGATGCGGGTCAAGATGACCTTCTGTGGGTCAAACAACGATCTTGATCCAGGCGACGACTCGAGGACGAGTCGATTTCAAATGGAGGAGAATGATGTCATCCTCAAGCGGAAGAAGAAGGCTCCACCTTGGGAGTCGTTAAAGAAACGGCGTTAATTATTTTATTATTTATATTTCTTATTTTTTTTTATATATATTCTATTTTTAGTAACTCCTATGTTAGTTGGAGCCTAATTATAGAATTGTTTATTTTTAGTATTTCTTAGTTAGATTAAATAAGATGGTTAGGATTTTAGATTAAGTTTTATCTTCTAGGTTTATTTATCTTTAGGATTAAATTTCTATCTTTATCAACCTAAATTCTATCTTGCACGGTAGAATTGGTTCTTAGGTTCTCTATTTAAACGTTGTAGTTCTATTGAAATTAATCGGATTGAAATATAGAATTGAAGAAACCCTTAACGGAATTAGGGTTCTTCGATTAGGTCATTCCCAAAGCTATCTTGCTCTTGTTCTTAATCACTTTCGGCAATCACACCAAACACAACACATCCCTCACCTTGTTCTCATTGAGATCGAGGACACCCAGCCCTGCCTTCATCGAGGTCGACAACAACTCCCAAGAACTCCAGCGCTTGGCGACACCGCGGGCAGAAGCGCTCCCAGCGAGCGAGGCCAACCCAGGCGCCTCGCCCTCGCTCTCGCGCGCGCGTCCGTGCTCGCAGGCGCGCCCGCGTCCGCTACCAGTCACTGATTCCGCGCGCTCCCAGCGAAAGAAGCAGCGCGCTTCCCCTGCTCGCACACCCTGAGGCCTCGACGCCTGTGTGCCCGGAGCCTTGCGCGCCCAGTCCTCGCTGCTCGCTCTCGCTATTCTTCGTCCTACTTTCTGTCGCTATAACTTTGTTCCAGTTGCTGAATTTTGTTAAGTATTATTCTGTCGCTAAATCAGAATATTAATCACTTGTTTGAATTGTTCCAAATCAGGAGATATCAAAGAGCATTGCAAGATCGGAGCAAATATACGGCGTGGTTCTTGATCTGAAGCCCACAGGCGAAGGATCGGGGATTCCAAACGTATCAATTATTGTTTTATAGTACAGCAACAACAACAACAACATCAACATTCTCAGTTTACCCCGCCTAAGCGGGGTCAAGGAGCCAAGTTGTAAAAAGATGCCTCTAACCAATAAAGAGAATCCTTACTCACTTGTAAAGTGAGGTTTTGCCTTTTTTTTTTTTTTTTTGTGTGTGTGTACAAGTACTAATTTGGATAGGAATAGACTTTGTTAGACTGTCATTTAAAGGCATTCTTGCGGATATAAATACATAGTTCCCTCCTGGTTGTAGACAATGAGTTGCACTTTTCTCATTTGTTTTTTAGATAAAGGTAAATTCGTATAAAAGAAATCACCAAGGCCAAAATACAATCATCTAATGTCAAAAAACATATTCAAGATAGCAGGGTTGGTTGTATGCATGGTTGTTGTGGCCTTATGAACTCCTTGTACCCTGCCATTGGGCTTGGTTTGACTTTGTAATTTGCAACTCTAATCACTCATATTTGTACTTCTTTTCCGCTACCCAGTGTCATTTTGATTGTTATGAGTTTACAATGCTGCTACTACTAATTTTCTTTTAATTGTTAAAGACTTATTTATGCCACATGTTATTGTTAACTGTTGGTCGATGTTACATTACAATGTAAGCTGTTAGGCGTGATCTTGCAACGAACTTACAATTGTGTAATACAAAAGCACACGCGCGCGCACACAAACACACACATAAACCGAAGCATCAGCAGATTCTGTCTGATGGCTGGGTGTTGACAGGAATAGATGACATAGAATCTAAAGGTGATTATACTGTGTTTCATCAAAGATTAAGGATATTGCTGGTGCCTCCAGCTGCTCAAGCTGTAAGTCCCCTGAAAAGGTCCACTCCAGTCCAGGATACCTGTCCGCGCGTTTAAGAAACAGAAGTTTACCATCCTTGGGGCCTCAAAATCAAGTTCGAGTCTGTTTCAATGATCTTCAAACTCTACAGAAGCTCATCTTTAGCCCCGTTTTGGATTTGTTAACTGTGCCAAATCCCATTTTGCTCACCATCGGCTCCTGGAAGCTCAAAGTATATACATCTTCTTGTATTCACTATCCAATATCTCTGGATCTGATGCTCCCGCTGAGACAGAAAACGAAATGGAGCGGCTCTCAGCTTTCTTGATACGCCGTAACCTTGAATTCTCCAGTCTGTTTTGAACCACACAATAACACATGGACCCAATAGTTGTAAGCATTATCGTGGCACCAATCAAGGTGCACCATATGGCTAGCCACTTCTCCTTCTGTCCCACCACCACATAAGTCAGAGATATGAAGGCAACTGAGATGCAGATACAAGCTAACCACATCAGTTTGTTTATCACAGACACGAGCTGCTTCTTTGCCTTGTGTTCAATCACAACGACAGACGTTTGAACCACCACGACAGCCAAGGAAATGAACAATGCGATACTGTCAAACACAAAGAAAATCATAAAAGGCAGCTTGCTCACAATTTCAGCTTCTCCAAGGGAAACCCCTTTTTCTTTGTCCTGGACGTACTGGCCAGGCACTTGGAAGATGGCAGCAAAGGCAACCGTAGCAATGAGAACAGCAACCACGGTTGCAGAGTTAATGGCATTGTTTAAGCCATTGATGTGGAGCTTCTTTAGTTTTCGTGCAATTTTCTTGACCCCGAAACCAGTTTGGCGGGAGTGTTGAAGCTGGGATTCAACATCATGCTTAATGTCACTGACAGTCTGCTTAAGCTGCTTCTCTGCACTCCGGGGTTTGCTGAGATCTTTAGAGTTCAACGCACCTGCCTCCTTTAAGAGCGTGATCATTTCTGGGGGTCCAAACTTTTCCGCAATGTCAAGTGGGCTTTCCTCAGCCTTATTAAGCCCATTGATGTTGATACCCTCAGCAGACAACAAACATTCCACAATCTGCAGTTTTTTAAAACATTAGCCATTTTCAAGTATTACAAAGAACATAACATGTAAACAGAATTTTCGGACGATAGAAACAGGATTAGAGCATAAATACTGCAAAAAAGAATGCTTTGCTCCATAAGTAAATAATTTGTAGCCATTATCTTTACTTAGAAAAAAACACCTAAAATCACTTGAAAGAATGATGTGTTCTCTATTCACAAATATGCAATCTCCATTTTCTCTTTTGACTAGCATGTCCACTTAGATGTGTCAATCATATTAGCAAAAGGTCTGTTAGAAATCAACCTCTAGTGCTGATGAATATTAAAGTCTTGTGTAAAACATTTTTGCTAACCAATACATATAACTACAAATAGATCTGGTTACATTGGTTCACACAACGACCAACAGATTCTGCAGTCTGCACTCGCTCAATGAAAGTGGGTATCTTCTGAGAAATTATAAATTGATCTTCTCAAACAAGTCTTCCCCTAATCATTCTCTACTAACAATTTTCTTCCCACACAAAACTGCATAGGATGCCATGATTTTTATTTGCAACAAATATTAGGTAGCATGGAAAACTTTTAGGATAACTTCAAAGGAAAAATTTAATAAGAAACTATGAAAACACCTGGGTACGGCCCTTCTTGGCTGCAATGTGCAATGCAGAGTTCCCTTTGCTATCTTCAATATGCAAAACTGAAGGGTCTGGCTTAACCAACTCAAGAACTATCTCTGTATTATATCCCTTCACAGCCATATGCAATGCAGTTTGACCCTTTCTATCAATCATGAAAACAATACTTGGATCCTTGTGTATTAAAGCCTTGACAACTTCCAGGTGTCCCATTCTTGAAGCTGAATGAAGGACAGTCTTGCCATTGTTTCGAGCTATTTTAGCAAGGTTTGAATCAGTCTCTAAGAGTAGATTTACCACATCAATATGACCCTGGGAAGCAGCAGTGAGTAGTGCTGTTGCATTGGAAGGACCCGTCGTCATAGCCAAGTTTGGGAAAACACCAAGAAGCTCCTTCAACACTTCTGCAAGATCAGCAACATCAGAGTGCAGAGTAAAACAATAAAGTATTTGCCATTTTTTTTCTCAAACAATCATCGAAATCCCTGCGTATAGGAAATGCTTTTACCATATTGGATTTTATGAACCATAGCAAGATATTCCTTAAGAGAAGTTGATTTTGAAATGGTAATCAACAGTTTTTAGGTGTTCAAAACACCGAGTCGCACAACAGGCAAGCCAGCAAGCTTTCAACTTGTATCTTTGTTCTCCTTCTTCCATGTGATTTTTGGGATTCAGTTTAGGGTAAATTACACAAAGCACCCTTTATTTAAGCTTGTTTGCAAAAAGAAAAAAGAAAAAAGTGCACACACACCACCTAACATAAAAACAATAACCCTCTTTATTTATGTTTGATTTACAATTCACCACCCATACCTATTTATGTTTAAAATAACGTATGATATTCAATAAATCTCTCAACAATGCAAAGACTAAATATATATTAGTAAGAGATACATTGAATATTTCATACTTTTTTGTAACTCTCAAATAATGATAAAATGGGTACAGGTGATGAATTGTAAACAAAACATGTGTCAAACAAATTCAATTTTCAATGGGTAGTTTGGGCAGTTAGCCTTATTGTGAAGCTAATACATCAAGATGCCATAAGTGAAATATAAGGCAAGTGGACAATAAAGAAGGTAGAAGATTGAAGAGCTTGGTATGTGTTGAAATTGGTAAGCATGGATTTCTTCCTTGTCCACATAATGTTTGAAATGAAAGAGAGAAAAGGGTTCCCTACGATTCACAAATTAACTTTAATGCCATCCATCCTTACAATCTAGATAAAATTAGGTATACTTTGCTTATGAAATAGAGTTCCCTTAACTGCCATCATCCCTTTTCTTCCATTCTTAAATTTACTCTTTAAATAACAGAGAGCAGTCTTTCTGTTATTCACTTACCACACCAACACCCAACATTTTGCCACCAAGAAAGTATGTAGATACAGAAGTAGAGAAGTAAACAAGATGCCAAAAGGAACAGAACTCTTACCAACATGACCATTCCTTGCAGCGATATGAAACGGATCAAAACCACTGTTGGCACCAATGGAAGCAGATTCCAAGTCCAAGAACTTCAACATCTCAATGACTATCAAAGAATGCCCTTTCTCAGCAGCCACATACAGAGGAGTCTCCCCCTCTTGGTTTTGCCTACTCAACAACCCCTTGGAAGAACCCTTTTCACAACCCTCAATGAGCAGCTTGATCTTCGCCAAATCCCCAGCTCTGGCTGCAAGATGGAGCAGTGTATCACCCCGCTTTCCTGGGGAGTCCTTGCTCCTCCTCTCCGCCCCACCAATGCTGAATTGGCGTTCCATCACCACACTAAAGCTCTTCTGTCTCTCCATCACCCCATTTCTATTTTTTTTCCTGTTAGCAAAAGTCCCCTCTCTTCCTACCTCTTCACTGAAGCTAACCTGCTTTTCTAATTTTTTCACCTTGAAGCCGTTTTGTTTCTCCATGAATGAAATCACTCAAAACAAAATCAAAACCGAAAGAAAAAAGAAAACCCCAATTCTCACAGAATAAGCCTTGTCAGTAAATCTCCATTCTCGTCCAAAATCGAGTACCTATCAACCAATTCAAAGAGACAAACACTATTCAATATCCAGGAAACTTGATATAAACAAGAAACCCCAAATCACAAGTTCAGTTTTGAGCTTCAACTCAAGCAAAAAAGCAATCAAGTTCGACCCGAAACGATAGTCAACAAACACGGAGCTAAAACAATCAAAAGCAGCCGGGTCAAACTCCAATCTGGACTTTTCAAAAGGGGAATAGAGAGAGTTTGAAACTTGAAGGACTCGCCTTTGAAATTACTTGGACTCACCGAATTCGTAGGTTAGTCGCCGAATCGCCCACTACCCACCTGGTGCTGGCCTAGGGTTCTTCTATTTGTACATGACTATTGAACGCCGACGCAACACCGCCCGCCACCGATGCCTCCTCAATCGCCGCCCGCCATCAGTGATCAGTGTACAGAACTTGAATTGAAGAAAGGCTTTGAGATTTTACATCCACTCCATAAATCTTTAAATGAGCATACTTTTTCTTTTCCTTTTTGTTTGTTCTGATTAAACGAGCATACTGTTTTTGAGTGTTAGGATGAAATGCAATTCCGCAATGGACCTGATTTATCTTTTCAACTTCCGTGTCGAATTTTACAACTTTAAAGAGTCCCCTAAAAAGTTATGCTATCCGCTCATTTTTACAAGATACACCGTAAATTTTCATAATATGTTGCAAACTATATTTAGTAAGAGTTGTGAATTACTAAATATAGTTCCAGTAACGAATGCGGTGGGTCCGTTGACCGTATACGAACTCACCGCATACCTATGCGCTGGGTAACTTCTACAAACCCTTTCCAATTGTCAAAAACCCAACGCATGTATACGGTCGTCATAACTCACCGCATACCTATGCGGTGGGTTCGTATACGGTCAACGGATCCACCGCATTCGTTACTGGAATTTGAGGATTTTTTTAGACAATATCGTTCCATAAGAAGAGGCGGATATTTGAGGAATTTTTTTTGTAAATAGCCAAAAATCGAAAAATAATTAGGGGAATAGCCAAATTTTGAAAGATTTTAGCGATTTAGCCAAAACAAGGTAAAGTCGTTGTTACAAACAGCGACCTTACCTAAAGTTTTTTAAAAAAATATTAAAAAATGTAAGTCGCTGTTATAAACAGCGACTTACGTATATTTCGTTATATTTTTTTAAAATCCCGATTTATTGTTAAAATAAATGAAAATAATAAAATAAAATGGAGAGTCGTTGTTTTAAACAGCGACTCTCCAAAACCGCTTGATTTACAGGGGACGGTCGTCTTCTATTTAACAATGTTAGGATGACATGGCTAAGAAGGAGATGACCACGGAGGATTTAGTCAGAGATAGGGAGGTGGCCGCCCTGGCGTCAGCGGTAGAGATGAACACCGATATTTTAGTGTGAAAAGTGGAGGAGGCTCTAGTATCGATGGTTAGGGTTGACATGGTACGGTAACCACAAAAAAAATGGGATTATCACGTACTAATTACTAACTGGTGGTACGTAAATTTTTAAACCACAAGTCGTGGTTACCACTATGTGGTAACTAGTAACCACGACTTGTGGTATGGAAAGTAAATATTGAAAGTTTGTCTTGTATAGAAAATGAGTGATGATATCTTCAACGCTAATTTTTACTATTTCCACCGCTAATCGCGGTGGGTTTAATGACAGTCAACGATCTCCCCGCATAGGTATACGGTGGGTCACCGCAATACTATACGGTGGGTCACTGTACACATGCCAAAAACCGTCACCATAACAGTTCAAAACCGTCGCCATAACCCATTGTATAGGTATACAATGGGTTTTAACCGTCCCCATACAGCAAAAAACCGTCGTCATAACCTACCACATAGGTATACGGTGAGTTATGGCGACGGTTTTGGATAACTTCTACAACCCTTTCCAATTGCAAAAAACCCAACGCATGTATACCGTCGCCATAACCCACCGCATAGGTATGCGGTGGGTCTGGGAAAAAGTGGATGCGGTGATTAGTGGTGGAAATAGTAAAAATTAGCGGTGGAGATATCGTTTCCGATAGGAAATATTTCAATTAGGTTGGAAAATATTTCAGTTAGGTATGGAAAGAATGCATATTGAAACCAAAACAAAATACTGAATAAGTAAATATTGAAAGTTTGTCTTGTATAATCTAAAAATACTGAATAAGTAAATATTGAATACAAAAAGAATGTAAAATCTTGTAAGAAATTTGAAGTAAGCAAAAGACTTGAAAATAAGAGCAATACATTGCGAGCCTAGACAAAACAAACATTGGGTTCCCGATTGGACAAAACGGCTATCGGATTTCGTTCCTTTCTTTCGCAGATGATATCATTATCTTCTCCAAAGGAAACCTGGACGCAGGTCGTAAAGTGAAGACGATTATAGATTCATACTGTAAAGTGTCAGGTCAAAAGGTCAACTACAATAAATCAAGTTTCCAAGCTACGAAAGGGATTCCGAACAATAGGATCCTTGAATTAAGTACATGCCTCAATATTTCTAATGAGAATTCTTTAGAGTGGTATTTAGGTTGTCCAATTATCAATGGAAGAGTTACCAAAACCACTTTTGAAGATATCATCTGTAAATCTAAACAACAATTGACAAAATGGAGGGCGAATGCCCTCTCACAACAAGGTCGTGCTACCCTAATCAACTCCAACCTTTCTGTTAAGCCACTATATGTTATGCAGAATTTTATGCTCCCTGCTTCTCTGCATAAAGAACTCGACCAGATAAACCGCTCTTTCTTCTGGAATAAGGATCTTCAGTATAGGCCGCTGATAAGCTGGGACCGGATCTGCAAACCAAAAACGGTCTGGGGGGCTAGGGATTCGGAAATCCAGCGACATGAATGTGGCCCTCCAAATGAAGTTACTTTGGAAAATTCTGGCCGAGCCCAGTAATGTATGGGTGACATTAATCAGACATAAATACCTGCGTTCTGCCAGCATCTTTGACTACAAGACCTCGGGGTCTTGCTCTTGGCAATGGTCCAAGTTGTCCGCCTTAATCGATAAATTCAAAAAAGGCCTTATTTGGTCTATAGGTAATGGGCAATCTATTAAGTTCTGGACAGATAATTGGATCACTACCTCTCCTCTGTCGATCAGGGAGGAATGCCCTCAGAACTTCAATCGGGACGAAAAGGTGAGTGACTATATATTGGGGGGCAAATGGTGGGAAGAAAAACTCATGGTTCTCTTCCCATGGAATTAGTGCGAGAGATCCTTGACATCCCTCTACCTGTCTCAACTATGCAAGATCGCCTATACTGGTGGCCGGATAGGGAAGGCTGGTTTACTACTGCCAGTGCATATAAATTAATAACAGCTCAATCAGCAGCACACCTGGATTGTAATGCCTGGATATGGAAGATTAATGCCCCCCCGAAAGTAAAAAACTTTCTTTGGAAAATAGCTCAGAATGGCCTCCCCACATCCACTAGGTTGTCCAGTAGGGGGACGTCTGTCCCTTCCACCTGCTCATTGTGTAATATGGCGCCTGAGGATGGGGTTCATTTGTTTCTGGAATGCCCTTTCATCCAAGCAATCCACCAACTCCCGCACCAAATCCAATCAAATATAGCATGTCTGATTGCACAATCCCGAGATATTAAGCCCATTCTATCTGCTCTAGGGAAGAACCTACAGTCTACTGATCTAACCAAACTCGCCTTTTCTTGGTGGACAACGTGGCATATTAGGAACCAAAACCTATTTCAGCAAACTGCAATACCGCACAAGGATAGAGCCTTGCGACTGATCCAATCTCATATTGATAACTGGAATAAAACAACAGCTGCTGAGTCCGAGTTTGAGGAGGACTTTCGCCCTATTCGGCAGAGCACTCATACAAAGAACAAAAAACAAAAAACCATCGCTTGGCGCAAGCCTCCCCGGGGCACGTTCAAACTGAATTTCGACGGGTCTACTCTCCCTAATGGAGAAAGCACTGCGGGTGTTGTCATTAGGGACTGGGTCGGCCACCCAATTTCTGTTCAACACCTTCGACTGGGCAAACAAAAACCACTGACAGCAGAGGCCCTAGCCCTTCAATTAGGGATACAACAAGTTCGGAAACTCGGTATTAAAAAGATCCATATAGAAGGTGATAGCAAGATAATCATTGACCATCTAAATAGGAAATCGAAATGCCCATGGGAGATCGAACTACTACTTTCGGATACACAAGTTCTGTTATCGACTGTGGAAGAAGTAGTTTTCTTCCATATTCCTCGTATGGGCAATAGAGTGGCGGATAAGGTTGCACACCTTAGCCACTCTGCCCGAGGGGTCGATGTTACAAATGATTCTGGTCTTCTTGACCTCATCCGTCAGGATGCCGTCGGGTAGGGCTAGCCCACCCGAATTCTTTCCTTATCAAAAAAAAAAAAAAAAAAAAAAAAAGAGCAATACATTGAAAACAAGATGAGCCAAGCAAAATAAATAAACTTGCAGATTCCTCATCAGAGCATGCATAATCAAATTCACAAAGCTCCTCTGCAACGACAAAAAAAAGAGTCATAAATCATGGAAAACAAACCCAATTCAACACATATACATGGAACTGTTAATTTGAGTTAACTTTTGAATCCAAAAATGAAGGAATGTAAAGAGATTGAAACAGATCTCAACCAAGAGCAACAACCATAGTTGCCAATGAACAACACAAATCAAGAAATCAGATTACAAAACAGAAATGAAACGACACTGTTTGCTGTAGCTTTAGTCCTATTTACAGAATGTAGCTAAACTTTCTAGTAGCTACGCAATTTTCCACATACACTCACAGTCTCGTTTATGATTAGGAATCTCACAAGTCATAAATCAAATGAAGATGTAAATTAGATGTGTAACGAGATTTACAAAAGAAGCTTAAGAACATCACCACAATTGCATCAGTAGCAATGGAAGAAACAAAGCCTACATTCGTTACTGGAAATAAATTGCCTTTTCAAACTCTGTTTTGTGCTCATATCGCATCTCATGGCGTGCAGCTTCATCTTCCTTCTTACACAGATCGCAACTATGCACAAAAGAATCACCTGGTCCCCTTAATGCCATTTTCTGTTTACAGTTGGCAAGGTGAATGAATATCCAATATCAGTAGATCAACTCATTGTGGGCCACAAGGAGGGGTCTCATGGGAGATCAGATGGAGAGCTCTTCATATCAGTTCCAGATGAATGTTAATGACACAGTTTTCCTGTGCGTCGAAGGGCCCTTTATAACTGCAGCTGAAGCTGAGCTTCTGCAACAGAGAAGCCGTGATCTACATCAAGTCAACATATTTTTAGATAACCTTTCCGGTTATGAGCTTCGGGTTGATTGGGTTTTCCGAATGGATTGATTCACTGGCATGGAGGAGACCATCCGTAGGAGTGGATTTGAGAGTGTCGGGTTTCGATCTGTTTGACCATTGAGTTGTATATAGCTTATGACACTCATGAATGGCAAAGAAATAACTACATTATATTGATCTCAAAGTGAATCACGATTTGGAAAATGCGAAATAGTACTTAAGGGCCACTCCGGACCTTATTTATAGGTTCGAATTGGGGATGACTGCAATACGAATTGGGGATGGTTTTCTGAAAGCTGCGGCAATGAAGATTAATCCTGAGAAAAGTAACCCTGTATGTGGTTGGCACCTCCGTTGAAGAGGCTGATCGAAAGAGGGCCTTCCCTGTCACTTACCTGGGCATTCCTCTACATTCAAGACGTGTTGTTGTGGCGGAGTACACGAGTTTGATAGACAAGGTGCTTATCCAGATATGCAGCTGGGCAGCAAAACCCATTTTGTATGCTAAAGTCTGAATACCAAAACTACAATGATGTAGAAAAGGTTTTGAAACAACTATGCTAAAACATCATTTTGTTTCCTTTTTCGGGTAAACATAGGACAATAGTTGAAACCAAATGTGAATCAACAAGAGAAATAGCAATGTCATTTATTATTACACAGAAAAAACTCCTTCATTGCTATTTATATTTGTTGTGTCATCTCCAGAGGAGAGCTTGAGCTCGGTCACTCTCTTGTGCATACCGAGAATAAACTCCTTCATGGCTTCATGACAATAGGATCGTCACCGAAAGGCTTAAGTATCTATTCAAGCTCATAGAGTTGAATCATCAAGCACAAAGTACCAAATTCTGAATCAAGATGTCACACACCACTACGGCACTACACCAAGTCAAAAATCAGTGTTTCAGACATCATCAGCAACCAGGTAAATGCAATCATCTGGCTCAATTTCCATCACTGCAGTATGCCTGTGCATCGACAATTTATGGTTGTTCCATAAAATCGCCTTTGGGACACTGCAAAAGACTCCCCTGAAATAAGACACAAGATACAGCGGAGATCCTCGCAGAACTTCAGCAAAACCCATTTCAATAAGAACTGCCAGTAACCAATATTGTATATCAAATAGGCCAAAGAAGGGAAAATCTGATAAAATATTGATTTGGCCAAGCTAACAGATCTTGCATATTCTTAAAGACATTATTAGTTCAAAAATAAGAGAAAATAGACACAAAAGATTATGTAAATGAAATTATAAATGATCTAATCAGTCAGATAGAGAGAGATGCCTTAATTAATTCACCACCGATTCAGGAAATTGTTCTGGATGAGATACAGAAAAAAATAAGCTCATTGTGAAGAAGAAAACATCATATCAATCTCCAATATCAGCACTTACATTACACCCATTGATCATCTACCTCTTAGCTTCTTCTTATAAGAGTTCGAACCTGTAAACGAGTCATTGCAAGTAACATATCCAATAACAGACAATGCTTTGCAAGGCACTGGGAGAAGTATAAGATAAGCAATTGAAGAATTAAGAAAACACATAGCTAGAATCGAGGTCAAAGAGCAAACTCACATTGAGATTCAATGCGTTTCTTGTTTGGGTTTCCAAATGAAGAGAAATCCGGGAGAGAGTTTATCCAAGTTTGGCAATTTTCAACCATTTTGCTATATTTCGATAAAATGGACATTGTGTCCAAGTCCGGTAGAATCTTATCGGCATGCATTTTCTGGACTAGCTCGTCAATTCTTGTACCATTCTTCTCACGGGCGAAACCATCAATCAATGCATTATAAATTGCGACATTTGGGGAACAATCCTTGGCTTCCATTTCAAGAAGCAAACTGTGTGCATTCTCGAACAAACCTGCTTTGCAATACCCGTTTATCAATGTGTGAAATGTGATTACATTAGGGGAACATCCCTTGGTGTTCATTTGAAGGAACAAATCGTGTGCATCCTCCAACATCCCTGCTTTGCAATACCCATCTATGAGTGTGCTGTAAGTCACAACATCACCCTCAA
Organism: Persicaria tinctoria; assembly: GCA_037127255.1. Taxonomy (NCBI): domain Eukaryota; kingdom Viridiplantae; phylum Streptophyta; class Magnoliopsida; order Caryophyllales; family Polygonaceae; genus Persicaria; species Persicaria tinctoria. The sequence goes on from JBANSL010000008.1 coordinate 13,529,199, forward strand.
AGCCCCAACATTCCATCAAAGAAAACACTTTCGTTGCATCACTAATCCTTCCTTCTAAACAAAGCCCCTTGATCAAACAACTATAAGTGACCATGTCAGGAAGTTCACCCTTTCGGGTCATCAACTCTAACACTTTCTTTACTTCTTCAATACTCCCTTTCTTGCAAAGATTGTTAATTATAATGGTGAAAGTCACCACATCTGGCACAATACCATCTCCGATCATATTCTCCAGTACCATGTTTGCCTCCGCGTCATTTCCATATTGGTAAAGCCCGTCAATCAAAGAATTATAGGAAATTACATTCGGAGAAATGCCACTTCTTTGCATTTGCAAAAAAAGCTTTTTAGCCTTGTCAAATTGCCCTTCTTTACACAATCCATTAATCAAAGAATTATATACAATAACACTAGGAGAGACACCAGTAAAGAGCATTTTTGAGAAGAGCTCTTCAGCCTTACAGATTTGCCCCTGTTTACACAGTCCGTCGATCATAGAGGCATAAATAATGACATCCGGAGAAAACCCGTTACCCTGCATTTCCAAGAGAAGCCTTTCTGCTTTATCAACATCCCCTTCTTTGCATAGTCCGCTAATCATAGTAGCATAAGTAACTAGATTGGGTCCACAAGCCCCATTGGCGTCCATCCTTTTCATGTTGCTAAATAAACTCGTAGCATCTTCCACTTTCTTCAAGTGAAAAAGACCTTTGAGTAGGGAGTTTATGGTCACACTGTCTGCTAATATTCCCCTACGCTTCATATCATTGTACACACACATAGCTTCTTCCATCTTCCCGATTCTACAAAAACCATCTACTAAAGTGTTATATGTAACTCTGTTTGGGTGCTCGCCTCTCGATATCATTATTTCCAAAACCTCCATTGCTTGTTCTACTTTTCCTTTCTTGCAAAGTGAATTTATCATAATGCTAAAAGTCACCACATTAGGATGAACATCATTATCTATCATTTCAACAAGGAGAGACTTAGCATCTTCTTCCAAACCTGATCGACATAACCCATCAATCAAACAGCTATAAGAGATAACATTTGGAGCAATTCTTCCCTTGTGTTCTTTAGTATCAGATGTAGGCCACTCCACACATCGACCATCAATCAGAACATAAGACCCTGTGCTTGGTTTACAATTCTGTTTGGCAATTCCCACCTTACCATGCACCATGTCTTGATGTAATTGAAGGGCTGTGGCAGTGTTTCCGGTCTTGCACAAACCATCGATTATAGTGTTGTAAATAACTACATCAAGAGTGCAGCCCAATCGAATCATCTTTGAAAGCAAACCAAGTGCTTCAAACAATTTCCCCTCCAAACACAATCCTTTGACGAGCGAAGAAAAAGTAATGATGTCCGGGCGATACCCATTCTTCAACACAAGGCCCAAAGCAGAGAATGCAGCACTCCCTAGTCTCATTCTAGAATAGCTGTTGATCAAAATATTCAAGATGATGGGATTCGATCTCGACCCAAGAACACCCGATACATCTAATGTCTTGTAGAATGAGATGGCAAGAGAGAAACGATTGCACTTAACTAGAGCACCCAATAGTGTATAAAAACCTGAAATTGGGGGTGAAGGTCTCATAGAAAGCATGTGGTGGAAAAAGTAATGGGCATCACTGATGTCAATTTTACCCGATTTGCAGTCAATTTGTAGAAACCTGTCAAGTGCCCTCCTTTTGCCATTATGAGAGATAAATGAAGAGAGTTTTCTGATGTCGACTCTAGAAGCCATTCTCTATTGCAATAGGAGAATAAATGAAGAGAACTAGAATGTGAGGAGGCTACCACATGATGTCAAATGAAGAGAGCAAAGGCAATACACTGCAAACAAAGGTGAGGGCTTTAATAATTGATTTGGCAAACACTCCACAAGCTATCAAAATGAACTTCAGGTGGACGCTATAACAAGACAAGTAAGGAAGTGACAGCTAAAACACCAAATGTTTCTTCCTCTTCTAAGTAGCTAATCAATTTCAAGCAAACGTCCAGTTCAGACAGTGTAGAAATCCAGCAATGAAAAAGAAACAACAGAGTATGAATTGGGATAAGTGGAGAGAGATGGAGAGAACAAAGTGCAGATTCGCATAGCATTTTCTAATTGGATGAATTTCAAGAGATGAAAAGCATACCATGGCCGGCGACGATCGACAGACGAAGTAGAGGCCCCGGTAGGTGAGAGGACAGAGACAGAGACAGAGACAGAGACGGAGAGGGCCAACAAAAATCGCCTTGTTCGACTGCAATTGAGCGGTGTCACTGTCAGTCCTTCACAGTAGCTCGGCGGCTGGGGGTTGCCGGAGCAAGGGGAGTCCTCCGGAGGATTTGGGGGTTAGGGTTCTCAGTTCTGTACGTGAAATTGATAAATTGTAAAGGAAAAACATATCCAGAAGGTCTAAAGTCTCCATAATCGCACCTCTGGCTTTCTTTTTATTTCTCTCAATCTGTGTGATCCTGTGTTCGATTCCTCAAAACTGAAAAAGAGGCAAGCCCTCGGTATATTTCACCATTACCGCAGTACTGGTAGATCCTTGAGCTGGTCCCACAAGCAGTACTGGTAGATGTTCAAGGGTAGCTTATGTGTATCATAGAGAATAAGAAAGAGACAGTATATGCAATGTTTTGAGCTTTGACTCTCCCAACGTAGTTAGAGCTTACGACTAAGTTGGAACCATATTTATTCATCTTTCTCGTGCCATCTAAGCATGAACGATATGTTGCTGGGAGGACTGCATCTCATCTGCCAGGGTCACCGAGCAATGGTGAGGCACCATGTACAAGGGCCCAGCATCCCTATTAGCTCTCCATTACCGCGGTCATTCAAGGGTTTATTCAATTGGTGAGATTGCAAAAGTCCCGCATGAAATAAGAAACAAGAAACTCAGTGAACCTCGGACATTTATCAAGCAGCTGTACTAACGCTAGCAGTGAATAGGAGAAAGGCGTATTCAATTTACACCGCTAACTAAGCAACTAAGCAATTCGTTTTAGACTCGACAAGTTAACAAATCACATCTTCATAGATCACAAAATCTTGGATGTTCAAACAGCATTTATAGGCAGGCAAAATATGCAAAAGAAAAAACATGAAGAAAATAGCATAAAATCACCAATTGAATGCAGAAAGAAGAGCAACTTCAGTAAGTTGTTACTTTGTTAAGCTCAGCAATGGTGGATTCAACATCATAGCCGCTGAAGAATCATCTAGACCCAGAATCCACCAACGAAACATCTCCGTCTGAACTTCACAATTAAGTTACCTACCTACATTAGCAAATTTGAAAATAAGAAACTGCTGACTAGCTCATCAATTTCGAGCTCTAGACAGTACCACAGTTACAAGAACAGCATAAATTGCAGCTCTTTACAGCGAAAGTGTTCATCTTCACCAAATTAGGGCACACCCTTGCAATGTCTTCCTATAACATACATGGTCAAATATCCATTCACCATTAATACAGTACAGTACATCCCTAGGTTTTTTCCATAAAATAAAGAACCTTTAATTTGTTTATGGGATTTTAACAATTCATGGCCACCACTATATGCATATTATAAACCTAATCATGATGATTTACCATTTCCTCAAATGAGGCAAGTCTACATAAGAACTCATTATCTTATATAAAATTATATGCCAAAAATAAAAAAATAAAAAATGTGCCAACAACTACTACTACTAATAAACAAATATACAGATTTTCTCATCTTTGATCCTTCAAATCATACAGATAGCAATTCACATTCATCCAATCCAAGACCACTTCCAATCATCTCCCCAACATATAGCTGTCTCTTACTATATAAACCCTCTTAGCCTCTATGTTAAAGGGTTAATAAGATCACACCACAAACCCTAATGAGGAGCTTCAACCGCGCCCTCGCCCTCGTCTTCTGGGGTGCGTTGTCGCTCCTCCTCCTCTTCTCGACGCCTTCCCATTCCTTGTCGAACCCCCGGCTGCAAAAGGCCTTCACCGCCCTACAATCATGGAAGAAAGCAATGTCCTCAGACCCAACCAACTTCACCTCAAACTGGCATGGTCCCAATGTATGCTCCTACACCGGCGTCTTCTGTGCACCGGCTCCGGACAACTCCTACATCCAAACCGTAGCCGGCATTGACCTCAACCACGCCAACATCGCCGGCTACTTGCCAGAACACCTCGGCCTCCTCACCGACCTCGCCCTCTTCCACATCAACTCCAACCGCTTCTCTGGCTCGCTGCCTACCTCCTTCCGCAACCTCCACCTCCTCTTCGAGCTCGATGTTAGCAACAACCGATTCTCCGGCCCCTTCCCCTCCGTTGCCCTCTCCCTCCCATCCCTCAAATTCCTCGACATTCGATACAACAAGTTCACCGGCGTACTCCCTCCAGGCCTCTTCGACATGGCCCTTGACGCCTTGTTCATCAACAACAACAAATTCAAATCCACCTTTCCTCGCAACATCGGCAACTCTCCTGTCTCAGTCGCCGTCTTGGCCAACAACAACCTCCCTGGATGTCTCCCGCGGAGCATATCCAAGATGGCCAACACATTGGATGAGATTGTGCTCTTGAACGTCGGCTTGAAGTCTTGCTTGCCATCGGAGGTGGGGAGACTAAAGAGGGCTACCGTCTTTGATGTGAGCCACAACACTTTTTCGGGGCCTTTGCCGAATGCTATGGGCAAGATGACGAGTTTGGAGCAGCTGGATGTCGCGGATAACAGGTTGAGTGGAAGCATACCATCGAGCATTTGCAGCTTGCGCAGCTTGATCAACTTCACCTACTCGTCGAACTTCTTCACGAGTGAGCCGGCGACGTGTTTGAGGCTCAAAGCAAAGGATGATAGGCTCAACTGCATACCTAACCGGCCTTTGCAACGGAGACACAGTGAGTGCAAGGCGGTACTTACTTATCCTGTCGATTGTCGGAGTGTTGGTTGTTCTGCGTAGCTGTAGACACATATTAATTGATCGTTTTGTTGAATGCAATGAATCGCTGCAGTTTGTATACTTTGTTTCAGATTACTGTCTTATATCTTCACATATGATCTTGATCGAGCTTTCAATTGGAAAGTATGAATTTGTTTCTCCAGTCAATTGGAAATTTGGAATGTATGAATTTGTATCCCTTGCACAAAACATTCAATATTTTGGAGTATATAAAATAAGGTTACACTTGTGCACATTCTGTACTCTGTAGAAAGGAAAGGTTACACTTGTGCACATTCCATGGCTCTGCAATACTTCATTCTGATTTGTCAAATTCTGAGATTTTGCGGTGAATGTAGGTGTTCTATCACATAGCATAAGCTAGAGAAGGTTCCTTCGCAGCACCGATTATTGGGGTTTTCCCAACTTCACTTGAAGTCTTACCATTTCAACAGCTGCTCATGCATCCTCTTTGAGCTCCATTCCCATTTTCTTCTCTAATCTGGTTTATAACTACTCCAACCAAATGCACAAAAAGATAATGGTATATGCTTTTATTAGTTGCTCGTGCCATAGTTATTATGGAGTTCAGGGTCTAGTTTATCTCATTAAGCATAATTCTCCCTTGCCTCAAGGCATTCTTCAAGCAACATTAATCTGAACCATGAATTTCTCTGTCTTTTATTATTGAATCTGTGCGAAGCTCCAGAATGGAAGTCGTGTTTCTTTCTTAGCAGTAGCCGGCTTTACATGACCTCTTTTTGCAGCTTAATTCTTGCTTCCATCCCTTATATCTTCATGAGCCAGTCGGCATAACTCTTAAACCAGGATCTGCATAATACCCATAGGTACAGATATTGTTTTCCATCCCTTAGGATCTGCACAACTCTTTTTTCTAACAGATACTGTTTTTTGGGGTTTGGAACCCGGTCGTGCCGGGAGGCTCATCCCCACGCCTATTTGATTAGTTACAAATGTAAATTACAATCGAAAGAGGGACATTATGCCTAAACCCTTCTACAAAATCAAAATAAATAAAAAACTTATATTGAACTCTACACTGAGACAAAGTCATCAAGTATACAATAAGAATCAACTTCTCAATGTAGACAATGTAACCAATGATGTTGGCTCCCTTGTCAGTCTACTTTTCAACTTCTCTCATGTACGTAGTATCTATAGAAGTTGGTTCCTTTGGTGTCTTGTGATGCCCATAACACTTGTGGGATCATCCATACCTACAATATAAAAGACAATGAACCCTTATTGTTGTATAGTTGGAGTAGATACAAACTTAGGTTCGATGCAAGAGTCTTACCATATTATTGGACAAAATGAAGGGTTATCATCTTGTAAATAACCGACGGGAATCAAAAGAGCGAGAGTCTGCCTGAAAAGATAGGGTATATCAGATAGATAATTCCATAAATTTGGTGAATTAAAAGATCAGGAACTGACCTGAGATGATTAAAATCTTTAACCTGGGAAGATTTGGAGACAGGGCAGGTGTCAAAGTACGAATTCATCATGATGCCTTAATTTTCCTGAATCCAAAACAAGAGGACATAAGAGACAGCTTAACCATGTTATCTGCCATGAACATGGTTAAGCTGTCTGATAGCCAAGATCTGGAACGACTCTCGATTGTTGGCTTGTTGAAGGCCATCCATTGCTTTACCCTGTCCCCTCATGATGTGATTGAACGGTTTGATCTGCAGTTAAGATTGATTACCTTTCCACTCATAAGAAGCAAATTTAGACAGTTGCAACTAACAATGAAGCATGAACTACAATGTAGAATATTGTCAGGTACATAAACAACTATTCGGTTTACCAGCCCTGATTTTGTGCTTCTCTCTAATGCTAGAGGATGAACTATCATACCAGGTATTTAGTCATGAAAACACATAAAAAATGTGAACAAGCATATATTTTTTAGTTGGAATTTTAGTATATGATTGGTTTCGCGACTCTGCTTCATGACCCATATTTAGCTTGCGCTGTACTTCCATATGTGATATATGAATGTACACCTTGTTCCTATACCTCGGAAATGCATTAATTTTCCTGAATCCAGAAGAAGAGGTGATGATAGACAGTTTAACCACGTTAAACATATAATAGCTAAGGATTTGTTCATAAATATTGCTCATAACAAGTTATCGGTGTTGAGGATAAAAGTTTCTACCTGGAGGTAATATTGGGAAGTTGACGAACTCAGGATGCTTCTTCGTAAGATCCTTTGTTGCTGAAGCAGAAATTTAATCAATGAAGTACAGAAGCTCTGGTACTGGATAATCAAAGTCAACAATATAACATATATGGGCAATGAGCTCATAGATCATAGTCTTGTTATCTTTAAAATAATTTACTTAAAAGTGACTTTGAGAAATTAAATTTAATACTATGTAATTTGAGAAATTTACCAGATCCTGTTTACAATCAACCATGCCTCCATGAATTCCTTTGTCTGACTGCGAGTATTGCATTCTCCCAGATATGATTGTTCTTCAGACCAAATTCAAAAAACCACAAAGTGGACAATATAAAACAAAGTGCTTGGATTTGAAAATATCAGAATTACTGGAGATGATTGTGACGAAGAGCTCTTGCAGCATTCTTGATCCGGGCTTCAGACTGAAAATTGGTTGCTAAGACATCAACTGTGATCAAACACTCCCACTTGACTGAAATCAGAGAAAATGCCAGTCTCAGCTGTGATGAAGGGAACAACAAGTAACCATAAGCTGTCAAAGCAAGCGCATTGTCAGGAGTCCAGGACATGAATTTGTATTGAGTTATGTTATCAAAAACTGAAACACTTTAACTGCACCAAATCAGCTCTAATATTAAGAAGGCTTCAATCTATGACAGCACGAATGATTATACCAACATGAAAACTATAACATTTCCCAATATTTGTTTATTTATCTTGAGCTGAAGTGATTGATCACTTGCAGAAAAGTAGAAACACCTGTTTCCAAAGGCATCTCAAAGACGCAAAAAACAAGAAAAGTTGTGCATTTGACGAAGAAATATCTGGCAATATATAAACTATATCTCCTTGGATCCAAAAGAACGGGTCGTAAGAGAATGTAACTACGTTAAACAGAAGCATATCAAGTTATAAAATTCTAGGTTAGGGATTTCATTAGTGCAAAGTTAAGACTATAATTTCGACATTATTAAATTGAAGTTCAACCTCCAAAGTAAAAAAGCATAGAATTCATACCAAGTTTCAATCCATCTCCATAGCTACATAATCCTACATTGATCTAACTGAATTCTGTCTCGTTCAACTTTTGGGCTGCATCATCGATCTTGGCCCATCATCTAGAATGTGGCTTGCATCGCATAAGTCTATGATGTGAGGTCCAGATTTGAAAGTTGATGGATGAGATATCATCTTGATGGAATGGACCATAGATGGAATAAGAACTAACCATATTGATTCATCAACCCTAAGCTGTTTAACTCGCAAAACGTTCAAAAGCATGAATTTTCATCTTTTCCTTGATCTCCTCTCCTTGTCTATATCCACCTGATTGAATTCTCTCTGTTTCAACACTGTGAATTATCAGTTAAACCATTATAATTATCCCAGATAACTCTCGAGATCGATCAGCTTTGAAAAGAGGAAGGGATCAATATACAACAACAGTGGTCAGCATTCAAATGCTTTCATCTGTACCACGCATATGTATCATCTCTGTAGGTGAACAATAGCATTCTATTGGAATAAGACAAAGGGAGAGCCAACTAACTAATCTGGAAAAAAGAAGAAGCAAATATTCGAACGCACCTACTTTCTGCTTTTTCCTGCTTCCCTCTTCTTCTTCATTCCTTGATTCATTTGCGGATTGGGCTTGATTTGTTCTCCTACACGAGTCGTCTTCTTTGTCTTCTTCTTCCTTCTTCTTCTTCATCATTACTTGATTCAGCAGTATGGAGTTCTTCTTCATTACTTGATTCAGCAGTATGGAATTCTTCTTCATTACTTGATTCATCAGTACTGTGTGTCCTACACAAGTATTCTTCATGCATTAGACCATCAACAATGGAGAAACCTCTCTCCAATTTTTTTTTCTCATCTTCCTATCACAACTTTACACCTCATTTATTTATTTTTTTAAACTATTTTCACATTTTCTACCTCTTTCTAAAAGGTTTCCTCTATGGTTACGAGAAACCTCTTTTATTTTTTTTCAACTTTATTTCCACCTTTTCTTTTTCTTTATATATCTTTCCCTTTATTATATGTGTAATACTATCATATATTATTGTCAATTATTTTGATTTATAATTTTATAAATAAATAAAAATAGCAAGTACTTGATATAAATATATTTTATTACATCTAGTTTATAATTAACAAAGTTATAAACATTATAACATGCGTAAATACTAATCGAGCTATCTATAAATTCGGTTGGACTTCGAGCGACACTCCCTTGAACACCCGGAGAATGCTCAAAAGGTTGTTGGTTTGGAAAAAGAAAAAAAAGAATTGTACACATTGGTAGGATTATGTGGGGCATAATTTGGATATTCGGTTATTGGAGGATTGTTAAGCATTTGTTCACTTGAAAATCAGAAAACATGTTTGGAATGAGTGGAGTATTTGGATTATTGTAATCCATAGTTAAGAAAATAGATGCAACTACAATAGATCAAGATGCGGGTATATATAGTCTAAAATTGCACTCAAATTATAGAGAAAAATAAAATTAAACCAATGAGATATTTTATTTAAAAAATAATAATAAAGTATAAATATAATTTTTATTTCATTTTAAACATTATTACAATTAAAAAATATGAATTGAAAAGGAGAAGAAACTACTTTTTTATTAAAAAAGAAAGAAAAAAAAAATAGAAAAGGGAAGGGATTACCTAAATCTCCTCCATTCCCTTACCTTTAACGTAAAACTCACAACCATGGTTTACTTTTAGTAACTTGTGAGCAAAGCCCATTGCCCAGCTCTTAATTATATGCGACAAGTCAAGTAGAAAGACAGGGAAAGAATTGATTGCAAATTACCATGCGGCGATGATGGATGTGTTAGTGACGTGGCGGATGAGAGGTCAATCCTCACCCGTTCCTCTTTCGCATCTCCTTTCCAATTCCGCTGAGCAATCTTTAATTGTAAGGTCTGTGAGAGAGGTGAGTTTGCGAATCCAGACAGGGAGTGATCTCAATTTCTTACAGTCCTCAATAGTTAGACATAGCAAGGAGGTGAGATGTTGGATTCCGTCGGGTAATTGTTCCCTTTCTCCCATTCCACAAAGCTCTAACTCTTCAAGGGATGAAGAAAGGGATATCCAGGGGACATCATCCATCCACTCAGCCCCAGGCTATACTCCACAACACCACACAACACATTATAACATCAGCATGCAGATGGTAGTAAATATCCCCTTGTAACATTTTGAGCATGGAAATTTAGGAGATTTTATTTAAAAAGAGGGAAATGAAATGAAATAATTTTCCTTGTTTATTCAGAGAAATTAATTTAAAAGATTTGATTAGAAACCATAGAAAAATAAGTCATTGATTGGTGAGAAATGAAAAGGAAAATAAATTTCACCAAATTTGTGAATCTATATCTATATATCTAATTTAAAAAACTTTTTTATGATGTGTCAACCTCTTCTTAATTTAAAGTTTTTCAACTTATCACAATTTTCTCTTATTATTTCTTTTTCTTTTTCTCTTCATCTCTTTCATATATTTACATTTTTTCCCCTTTGATTTTTTACCCATTTACTAACCATCTATATTCTATATAATACCTTAATTTAGAAGACTATTTTAAATGTGTCAACATCTCCTTAATTTGAGGCTTTTCAACTAATCACAATTTTATCATTTCTTTTTCTTTTTCTCTTCATCTTTTTTCATACATTTACATTTTTTTCCTTTTATTTTTTACTCATTTACTAAGCATCTATATCTATATAATACCTTAATTTAGAAGACTTTTTTGAATGTGTCAACACCTTCTTAATTTAAGACTTTTCAACTAATCACAATTTCATTATTTCTTTTTCTTTTTTTTTTCTCTTCATCTCTTTCATACATTTACATTTTTTTCCTTTTTATTTTTTACTCATTTACTAATAATCTATATAATACCTTCATTTAAAAGACTTTTTTGAATGTGTCAACACCTCCTTAATTTAAGGCTTTTCAACTAATCACAATTTTATTATTTCTTTTTCTTTTTCTCTTCATCCCTTTCATACATTTACATTTTTTCCCCTTTTATTTTTTTACCCATTTACTAATCATTGGGTTTAATTCAAAACATTGAATTAAATATAATGTCCAGTGTTAATCTATATTTAAATCTTTATATATTATAATAATAATCTATATCAATAGATTGAATAGAATATCTTAATTTAAAACCTTTTTTATGAAGCCTAACTTTATGGTAAATATTTTTACCATTTTTTTTAAAGATTACAAGTCTACCTTCATTATTTTATCATAACTTTTTATTAATATTTTATAATATTAATTTGCTATATTTATAAAAAAAATTATTTATTAAAAATCGCGTCATGGCGCGGGTATTATACTAGTTTTGATGTGAAAACTAAACTTAGGCGTTCAATAGTAAATCGACAACTTTACTACTTATGAAATAAAATAACTTTTGTTTATTTTCTTCCTAAAAACGAAAAATAACAGAGTTTTAGTTTTTTTAGATTCTCACCTCTCTTCTACTTATGCACTTAGGCCGTTACAATATAGGGGAGAGGGGATTCGAACTCGTGACCACATGTCATCCTTACCAGCTAAGCTAGCAAGCTTGACTCACATCTCTTCTCTTCATTTCCATCATTTTTCACTTTTTCTCTTTCCTTTCTAGTATTACTAATTTACCAAACACACTATTATGTTAACAAAGAACAAATCTTGGGAAAAAAAGAGCTTCATTTTATAATATGCTTAAAGTTTTGAATGAGAAGGCTTACTGCTTCAGCGATGGAGAGTTGGCGTAGTATACTTTGTTGTTCCACCACCATCATCGTGTCATCTTCAACATCGATCACCCTCTCCACCCACATAAACACCAACTTCTCAAGTTTCATACCAAGAAGGGTTTTCCAACTCAAATACAAGTCCTTGCAATCGGCAATATCCAAATAATCCAGGGAATGAAGGTGTAGAATCCCAGATCTATGCAAGTGAAAAGTCCGGTTACCGAATCTCATAGTGAGTTGACGAAGATTTTGCAAGGTTTTCATTGGCAAGTGAAGCCCCTCTACCAAGTTCATGTCCCTAACTCCAATTTCCAGTTCCTCAAGTCCCTGCAAGGCCTTCCATGGCATCCCTGCTTCACTTCCCATTTTGCCGTCATCATCATCAACCATTTCACCAGGCTTAATAATCAAATGTTTGAGGGCGGTTAGATGTGTTAGCCCACGAAAAGACACCTTTTTTAGATCCCAGCACTTATCGATGGTTAATTTCTGGAGTGCAGTAGGGTGCCTTATCCATCCCTCTGGCAAGTGAGTTAGACCTCTAATCGCCTGAAGCTCCAACTTCTGTAACTTGCTATTGTTGTGGAATGGAGAAAAAAAAGACTGAGAAGAGCTATTTGGAGCCAATAACTCTGCTACCACCTCCCCATCAACTTCATCCAGTCTCAAATATTCAATTGCCTCAAACAAAGGCATTTGCCCTTTGAGCTTCGGACAATTCCTTATAGTCAAGCTTAAGACTTTAGAAAGTTGAAGCCAACTTGTCCCTTGAGCAATTTCTTGCCTCCGCCAACCTTTTAAATTTCCCATTGAGGAAATCCAAAGGAGTTGTAATGATGGTAAGTCGAAATGACCGTTTATTCCATCCTCCAAATACTCCACATTATCACAGAACCACAACTTGAGTGCCTTGACATACTTGAGCGTGTAAACCCAACTTGAAAGCATCTCACCACCGTAGTTTTGAATTCTCAAATATTCAAGTTTTTCATGCGGTCGAAGAGCCTCTAACACTGCTTTTGCTTCGGCTTTTTCCATCCTTTGTTTACCCGCAGTTGTAGATCTTTTCTTCCATTTGATAACCATCCCATTTAGTTTATTCTTCCCCGCCATATTTGCTTTTTTCGCATCATTGATTGCATCTAACCACCCCTCTTCTGGAAGCTCAATTTGCAAATTCCCAGTTAAGTTATCAAGGCATTTAAGGTATCGTAAACCCCCATAATGGCAATGAACGATGAGTTTATCTAGATTAACAAGCGAAGTCAACGCTTCCAGGCCTGACGGAAAAGAATCCAACCTATCACATCTGTCTATAAAGAGTTGTCTTAAGCTTACCAAATTTTCTATTCTTGGGGGCAACTTCTCAAGGTAAATGCAACGCTTTAGTACCAAAATCATCAAATGGTAAAGCTTACAAATTGAATCTGGGAGATGCTTTAGGTTTGTCCATGAAAGGTTGAGATATCTCAAGTGAATCAACCCTCCTATAGACTCCGGTATAGCATCTATTTCTGAACGAGAGAGGTTCAACGTGCGTAGCATTGTAAAACTTTGCAACAGAGGCTTCAAGGTGCTTGAAGTGATATTATAGGGAGAAAATAGAAGCGTTCTCACTGTCTTTGGGTTGGGAACGAGACTACAAAAGTCAAAGGAATCTTCAATATCAAAAGCTATTCTGATGTGACGATGACTAACTATTTCTCCTTTGTTTTCAAGATACAGGTACTCTGCTTTAGCAACATCTATTGCCATATCATGTAATAGATCATGGATTTTCACAGTACATTTGTTCTCATGATTTCCATAATAATCTCCTTTAAACAACTCTGCATATTCGTTGACTACCTCTTGAAAGAAGCATCTATTGACCAATTGAAAAAAGTACGCCTCTCCCACTTCCTCCAAGGTTTGTTTGTTGTCATCAGAAGGCTTAAGAATACCTTGAGCTAGCCATAACCAAATTAGCTCATCTTTATCAAATATATAGTCTTTAGGGAAAAGGGAACAAGTAGCAAAGCAGAGCTTCAGATTTGGATGAAGATCGTTATAGCTGACCATCAACACTTGGTTAACACCATCATCATCACCACTTGAAAAAACTTGTTTGAGTTTATTGTTGTAAAACTCAGTCCAAGTTCTTTCATCTCTTCTTTTTTCGGCTAAAAGGCTACCAACGGTAACAATTGCAAGTGGGACATTTCCACACCTGCTTAGAATCTTCTTCCCTATTGGCTCTAATTCTGGATGTGCACAAATTTCCTCCCCTCGAAATGCCCTTTTCACAAACAAAGTCCATGCATCATCTTCTGACAACAACCCTAAGTTACAAAAAGGTTCCAAGGCATGTAAACATTCAGCAACTTTTGTAGAGCGTGTTGTTACCAAAAACTTTACTACCACTTTTCCCACAACGAAGGATAGTTTCCAACTCACGCCAATGTCCTGAATTATCATCCCAAACATCATCCAAAACGATTAGAAACTTTTTCCCACCTATAATACCCCTTAACTTCTCTTGCAACAACTCTAAACCAAGGTCAAGCTCCTTTTTCTCTACTTTAGATGCTAGGATTTCTTTCAAGACTTGCTCTAGATTGGACAGGTAATTTATACAAGCCCATAGGTGTACTTCAAAACCTCGTTTCACTCTCTCATCGTTATAAACAAATTGAGCTAAAGTTGTCTTCCCCAATCCTCCAAACCCAATGATTGCAACAACAGAAACACTTCGATGATAAGAAGTCTCCCCCTTATCCATAGGGATCAACATATTGATTATGCGATCCTTTTCTTGGTCTCTCCCAATTATATCATCTTGTTGCACAAAAGAATGAGTTTTCTTTCTTGCAACTAGTTGATCTACAGGAAGTGGTTGTTGTTGTATAAAGTTGAACTGCTTCATATTTTTCGAAATCTCATCTAGAGACTCTCTAATGGACTTAACCTCATGAGCAGTCTTAACAGTAAAACACAATTGGTTTGATCTGGAGAAGAAAAGGCGTACCTTGTCCATGAGAGCATTGTCGGCCGTAGTCTTCTTGCACAAGACATGGGCAGCCAATGCATCAAACAAATCTTCGGCATCATACATCACTTTCCTTAGATTGGATAGCCAGCACTGCACCAAAGTGTCCTTGGATTTCCTTTTCTCGGCATCTTGGAGGGAACAGCCGATGAACTCAATGGTACGCCTAAGCTTTTCGAGGTCCTCTGAAGAGGACCAGAGGAGGAGGAGCTCATCTTTAGCAAGGGAAGTGAACAGTTGGAGGGCGGATTCGACAATGGAGGTCAAAGTAGCAGCCTCAGCCATGATTTGGGGAGTGGAATCTCAAACTCATAAAAGGGAATTAATGCAAATGAGAGAGCAATTGCTAAGTAGGTTAATGCTTAATTGCGTTTGTTATGTGAAGACAAGGGGCTGATAATATAGAGTGCGATTGCTAATAATTGCATTTAAAATTTAAAATAAACCGAAAGGCAACCTCCCCCATGTGAATGCCACCCAATTTTCTCGTCGATGGCCCATGGTTTCTATGCATATAATCATATAATAAAAGAAAAAAAATGCCCCCGGGCATAGCTCACTGGTTGAAAGGTCACCCTACGCTGGGCCTGGAAGTTTTGGGTGAGAGGTTCGATTCCCATGAGGAGCATTATTTGTTTCTCTTGTGGAGTGGGCCTCCCCAAGTCGATGAGGGGCGGAGACTTGGGGTCCAGGACTAGTCTAAGTGTAAGCTTGGGATACCTGGATTAAAAAAAAAAAAAAAAAAAGTTGTACGGACAAGCATATTACAGTATTGAAATTAACGACGACAAAGTGGCATTAGATTTAACAATTACTAATAATCACTTATTTTAAGTTAATTTGTCTGCAAATTGGAGAGTTGGTGTTTGCTTAATTGGTTAAATATTACCGTTTTGGTGTGAACAAAGACCCAATTATACATTGTTGTATGTAGGCTTGAAGATTGTTTCATTTCATTCATGTGAAAAATATTGATATAACAAAGCCCCGCCTCCGAACTCCTTGACACGGCAAATTTAGCAGATCTTGTTTGTATTATTCTTCAGATCTGTTTCAACAAACCAAAATTTACAAAGTGATCAATATAAAATAAAGTGGTCAATTTAATGTGATGAAGGGAACAAGGAGGACTAACAATATGCTTGTTGTATTAATCTTGTCATGTAATAGCTAGACTTTCAGGCATTGAGCACTTAAACTTGGTAGCCTTAGGTTTATGTTAGGTGTTTAGATTATACATATAATATACTAAGTCTTGATATCACATAAGGTTGAAGTTACCCTTGGACATATTATACATGTCTTAGCTGGTGGCTAACTTATGCTGAATACCACTTATGTATATATGTTATGTATAATCTAACACTTGGTTCAATTCCAAGCTAAGGTGTTGTTTCTGGGCCTATTTGTGATGGGCCAGATTAGCTTGCTTGGTTTCTTCTGTATTGGGCCCTTCACAGACGACCGTTTGGAGATCCCTTGTAACCCTAGCTTTGCGAGGGCTTTATAAGGCTCCTCTGGTTACTGTAGCGCCTTGAGCCTCATTTTAGGAAAACCTAGCTAACAGAAAAAGAGAGCTCTGGTGTGAGCAACGAAGGAGACGGTGATCCGACGAGCTTGCACGGTGGCTGTAAAGATCTTCCTCCGTGGAAAACTTCTCTGAAGTTTCTCGGTTGCCTTTCGGGGGGCATCTCTTCCCTTTACACTTGATTCTGTTCATCTTGCTCGGTTTTGAGGTTCCTTAGGTTGCTAGTTTTTGGTGCTCTGTCCGTTGTGCTTAGCTTGTAACCTTCTCTTGCAACATAGTGAACTCTGGGTCTGGATCTCCCCTCATGAGATCCCGCAGAGTAGGGTTTTACCCGAACTGCGTCAACAAATCGTTGTGTTCTCTTTCGATCTTCGTTTTACTTGTGTGTTATGGCGAAAATCGAAACTTCAATTTGGTATCAGAGCGAGGTTCTCTGGATCCGAGGTTCTCTGGATCCGGGATTCTAGGTCTTCGATCTAGGGTTTTGGATCTAGAAATCGCTTTGTATTCCTCGTTGTTGCTTCGCTTCCGCTTTTGTTTGTTCTTGTCTTCTTATCATAAAAAAAAAACTGTGTTTGTGTTTGTGTGTTCCCAGAGTTCTAGATCTCCCTTCAATCCTTGGTTACTATGTGTTATCTCCTAATTACTTGTGTGTTCTAGGGTTTTTACTGTGTGTCTTCTTCTCAAGCTTTTCCATACTCCGATTTCTAACTGTGTGTTGTTCTACGGGTACAAAAATGACGGATAATGGTATGAGAATCAAACCATTTGATGGTACCTCTGATTTCTCTATATGGCAGCTTAAGCTTAAGGCCATACTCATTAAGGAAAAGTGTTGGAAGACTGTTCTGGGACAGTACCCAGAGGGAGCCACTGATGCAGTTAAGAAAGATTTGGATGACGCTGCTCATTCAGAGATCTTTATATTGTTGTCTGACGACGTGGCTCGTCAGGTTGTAAGTATTTCTAACCCTAAAGAACCGTGGGGTACTTTGGAAACTCTTTACCTGACTAAATCCCTGCCTAGTCGAATTGCCATCTTGTGCCGTCTGTTTAATTTTAAAATGGATACAAATCAGTCTCTGCAGTCAAATTTGGATAAATTTTTGAGGATGACTCGGGATTTAGACAGATGTGATAAAAAGGACACAATTAAAGATGAATATTTGGTTATCTTGTTGTTGAACTCTTTGCCTTCTCAGTTTGATGTGTTAAAAGATGTTATTCAGTACAGTCAGGATTCTATAACCAAAGATAAAATTATTGAGTCTATTGTGCAGAAGAATGAGAGTCTTAAGGTGTTTAAGAACAAATCTGACAATGGTAGCAGCAGCAACACTAAAACTAAGACTAAAACTGAGGTTTTGATGGTTAAGGGCAAAAAGAAGAAAAACAAGAATAAGGGAAAAGATAAGAAATCTGAGAATGATGATAAGCATGCTGCTTCATCAAATTCTGATAAAAAGAACAGAAAGTGTCATTACTGTGGTATATATGGTCATTATATAAAGGAATACCATAAGAAACAAAGAGATGAAGCAGATAAAAGTCAAAACCAATCTGCTGTTGTGCTTGAGTCTCAATATCCATGTGAATTACTTGTTGCTGATCACTACCAGTTCTCTGATGATTCCTGAATCCTTGATTCAGGATGTACTGTGCATTCAACTCCTAACAAATATGATTTCAGTAATCTGCAGGTATTCAATGGAGGTGAGGTCAAATTAGGTGACCACACTTCCCTTGAAATCAAAGGTATTGGTAGTGTGCCTATGTGCATGTTTGATGGTAAGGTAAGACTACTCCAAAAGGTGATGTGGGTTCCACAACTTAGGAGGAGGCTTCTCTCTGAGTCTGTATTTGATGATCTTGGTTGTGTTTTTCAAGTTAAAAATGGTGTTAGAGATGTCATTAAGGATGGAACCACCATTATTAGAAGCATTAAAAAGGGGGGTCTCTACTTTGTAGTGACCTCACCTGAAGCAAATGTGACTAGTAATGGTGGCTCTATGGACTTAGATCAAATTAAGTTGTTGCACAGTAGGCTTGGTCATATTGGTAATAATGGCATGCATTACTTATTTAAACATGGCTTGATAGATCATAAACCTCTTAACCTTGACTTCTGTGAGACTTGTGTGTTTGGTAAGAAGGTTAAGCATGTTTTTAGCAATTCTACTTATGTTGCAGAGAGGCCCCTAGAGTATATCCACTCTGATATTTGGGGGCCTGCACAGGTAGAAACCATTGGAGGTAAGAGATACTTTATTACATTTGTTGATCATTTTTCTAGAAAGGTTTGGCTTTATCTGTTGAGATCTAAAAATGAAGCATGTCAAACTAATATCACCTGGAAAAACTTAGTGGAGAATCAAAATGGTAAAAAGATAAAGTGTCTTAGAACTGATAATGGGCTAGAGTATTGCAATGTTGTTTTTGACAACTTATGTAAAGAACATGGAATTAAAAGACATCTCACTGTTCCTGGTACTCCACAATAAAATGGTACTGCAGAAAG
Source organism: Persicaria tinctoria (assembly GCA_037127255.1). NCBI lineage: Eukaryota > Viridiplantae > Streptophyta > Magnoliopsida > Caryophyllales > Polygonaceae > Persicaria > Persicaria tinctoria. Next base: position 13,548,202 of record JBANSL010000008.1, read on the forward strand.
AATGAATAGAACATTTCTTGAGAAAACTAGGTGCATGTTAGTTAGCTCTGGTTTAAAACACTCTCTGTGGGGGGAGGCTGTGACCACTGCAGCCTACCTTGTGAACAGATCCCCATCTTCTGTGGTGAATTTCAAAACACCACAGAAGATGTGGACTGGAAAGAAACCTAATATGATTTACCTTATGCCTTTTGGGTGTGTAACTTACCCACATGTGACACAAGGTAAGTTGCACCCTATAGCTCAAAAGAGAGTCGTGTTAGGTTATCCTGATGGTGTTAAAGGATACAAAATCCTTCTTATTCAACCTCATGGTTATAAGGTCATCATCTCTAGGAGTGTCACTTTCAATGAGCTTGAATTTCCATTTAAATCAGTACTAACACCTTCTTTTGCAGGTACCAATGTGAGTACAGGAGAAGATGCTACCTCTCTTAGGCACTTCTGTACTCATAATGATATGCCTGCTGGCAATGATGAAGAAGAGTTTGATGTTGGTCAATACTCTCCAGGTGTGGTAAGTGCAGGATCTTCATCTCAACCCTTCCAAGAAGGAACTGAACCAAATGAAAACATGGAGCCAGTGGCTTCCAAAAGTGATTCTGAGCACTCCAGTGATACAGGGAGTTTAAATACTCAACAATTAAGGGAAGGAGTTCAGCAAAGGGAGTTAAATTCTAACCCTTTCTCCTCTTCTAATTATGTACACGAGTCTATTGCTGATGATGTTGGTGATTCTGGTGTGATTATTTCTGTTCCTCGGCATGACAACTCTGACTATTAATTAACAAGAGATAGATCCCCTAGGGTTAGAATCCCAAACAAAAAATTCCTGAACAATATTGTTGAGTATGGCTTGCTTGCCTCTGATATTGTGATAAATCCATTTGTGCCTGAAACCTATGAGCTTCCTGTTAAATGTGTTGATGCTAAGAAATGGATTAAGGCTATGTGTGAAGAGTTAGGTTCTATGACAACCAATGATACCTGGGATCTTGTTAAGAAACCTGATAAAGCTAGGGTTATTCAATGTAGATGGATTTACAAGTTTAAAGAAGGTGTAAATTCTAGTGAACCTCCTAGGTTTAAAGCTAGATTGGTGGCTAAAAGGTTTACTCAAAAAGAGGGCATAGACTATAATGACATATTTGCTCCTGTGGTTAAATATAAAACTTTGAGATTGATGCTTGCTATGGCTGGTGTGTATGATTGGGAACTTGAGCAAATGGATGTGAAAACTGCATTCCTACATGGTGATCTTGATGAAACTATTTACATGTCACAACCAAAAGGTTTCATTGATAAGTTTAAACCCGAGCATGTGTGCTTGCTTAAGAAGTCTATCTATAGTTTAAAACAATCACCTAGACAGTGGAATCTGAAATTTGACTCTTGCATGTCTAAACTTGGTTTCCATAGAAGTGAGTTTGACACTTGTCTTTATTTCAAAGGTGTTGGCTCTAAGTCTCCTCTGTATGTGCTCCTATATGTTGCTGACATTCTTATAATTTCTAATTCTAAGATTCTCATCTCTGGTGTTAAAAGAGACTTAAAAATGCATTTTGATATGAAAGACTTAGGTCAAGCTCAGAAAATTCTAGGAATTAAAATCAAGAGAGAGAGAAAAAGAAAACTGATGTGGCTTTCCCAATCTGAATATGTTCATAAAGTACTTGAAAGGTTTCAAATGACAAACTCTAAATCTGTTGTTGTTCCTTTAGGTGGTCATTTTGAGTTGTCTAAGAAACAATGCCCCTCTACCCAGTATGAGATAGATAAAATGAGCAAAATGCCTTATGATGTGGCTGTTGGATCTGTGATGTATGCTATGCTTTGCACTAGACCAGATATTGCTTTTGCTATTAGTGTGTTGAGTAGATATATGTCTAATCTTGGTGAACCTCACTGGAATGCTATGAAATACTTGTTGAGATACTTGTGCAGCACTGAACAAAAATGCTTGGTATATACTGAACACAGCTCGAGAAACAACTTGATAGGCTTTGTAGATTCTGATTATGCTGGAAACAAAGATAATAGGAAATCTACTATTGTTTATTATTTCACTTGGGCTGGTAATTGTGTGTCCTGGAAATCTCAACAACTGAAGCAGCTAAAGAGGTTATTTGGCTCAGGGGTCTCCTTGAGGAGATTGAGAGGAAGACTTATATTCCTACCGTGTTTCTTGATAATCAAAGTGCAATATATTTGTGTAAGGATCCTCTATATCGTGAGAGGACAAAGCATATAGATGTCAGATTCCATTACATCAGGAAGAAGGTTAAACATAAAGTTCTTAATGTGTGCAAGATTAAGTTTGAGCTTAACCCTTCTGATTTTGGCACTAAGGTTGTCACAACTGACAAGTTTGCTTACTGCAGGGATACCCTGCATATCTGGGATGCCCCTTAGCACCTAAACACACCAGGAATCGAGGACGGACGGGAGATACAACCAGAATCATATGAAGGCAAAAGAGTGTTGGATGACAAGCTTAAGAGGGCAATTTGTCGTATTAATCTTGTCATGTAATAACTAGACTTTCGGACATTGAGCACTTAAACTTGGTAGCCTTAGGTTTATGTTAGGTGTTTAGATTATACATATAATATAATAAGTTTGGATATCACATAAGGTCGAAGTTAGCCTTGGACATATTATACATGTCTTAGCTGGTGGCTAACTTATGCTGAATACCACTTATGTATATATGTTATGTATAATCTAACACTTGGTTCAATTCCGAGCTAAGGTGTTGTTTCTGGGTCTGTTTGTGATGGGCCAGATTAGCTTGCTTGGTTTCTTCTGTATTGGGCCCTTCACAGACGACCGTTTGGAGATCCCTTGTAACCCTAGCTTTGCGAGGGCTTTAATAAGGCTCATCTGGTTACTGTAGCGCCTTGAGCCTCGATCATTTTAGGAAACCCTAGCTAACAGAAAAAGAGAGCTCTGGTGTGAGCGACGAAGGAGACGGTGGTCCGACGAGCTTGCACGGTGGCTGTGAAGCTCTTCCTCCGTGGGAAACTTCTCTGAAGTTTCTCGGTTGCCTGTCAGGGGGCATCGCTTCCTTTTACACTTCTGTTCATCTTGCTCGGTTTTGAGGTTCCTTAGGTTGCTAGTTTTTTGTGCTCTGTTCGTTGTGCTTAGCTTGTAACCTTCTCTTGCAACATAGTGAACTCTGGGACCGGATCTCCCCTCTTGAGATCCTGCAGAATAGGGTTTTACCCGAACTGCGTCAACAAATCGTTGTGTTCTCTTTCGATCTTCGTTTTACTTGTGTGTTATGGCGAAAATCGAAACTTCAATGCTCTTTAACTCAAAACAACCTTCAAATGCATAGATTTTCAGGCAAACACTTGTGCACACCAACAAAAGTCACTAGTACAAACTTACTCATTAAGAGCGGTTTTTTTTAGGGAAGGACAACGCTTATTGAGGTGATGTTAATCAAAGCGCTATGAGTATGGGTAAGAGCGGAAAATAAAAAGCGTTGTTAAAATGGGAAGGACAGCGGTTTTTTGTAAAAAGCGTTGTCAAACTTGTTTTTTATTTTTATTTTTTTAAATTTTCTAAAAGACAACGCTTTTTCTTAAAAAGCGCTGTGAAACAAACAAGGACAGCGCTTTTTTAAAATAACTGCTGTCTATATAATTTTTTTTTAAAAAAAAAAACGTTAGCTGGTATTTACAGAATGTATACAATTCCCTTTTATAAATATAAACCATCCACATAATTAACCCAAAAAATTCAATTTTTCATATACAAGGAGTTATCAAATACTTAATTGAATTGTCACAACAATGTGAGAACAACAAAAAAAACAGACTAGCTACGAACAACAGCAAAGCTTCCACCTTGGCAACAAGAAATAAATACCCTCTATTCAGCTTGGCCTACCAATTCAATCTTCCTCGGCAAACATATAATCGAAGTTTTTGGATATGTTACGTCCCTGATTCATCATCACGCTCTTTTGAGTCCGTAATCCCCTTCATCTTTCTCCTAAATCAATGCCATTGCCATGATCTCAGAATATGCAGTGACAAATACATACCAATTTAACTCTCGGTTCCATATATCTTCATTCTTTCATTTGTTCAAGTTCTTGGTTTCTTAGAAGTCGGTGGTTCCTGGGCCACAAAATTGACCTACAAATCAATTAAGGGCTCATGAAATTTCAATTTTTAAACACATGTTTCACCTAACTCTATCAGCAATGTAGAAGGGAGGATTAACATCAATCAATTCAAAGTTTTAATGCAAAGAGGAAATCAAGAGATCAATTGAAAAAATGATCTTTGGAACACCATCTAATCCAGGAAAGCGAGTTTACCCTTCAACTAGACCAAAAAAGGCATTTGCCTTGAAATATCACCGAAAGCAAGTCATTGTTTCATCTTTCCATCTCTCTCCCTCTCTTCCTTTCAGTTGCTACAACTGGAGACCATGGAAGCAGGTGGGGAAGTTAACCAGTGCAGGTCATGAATGAACACAGTAAGCAATCCAGAGTAGATGAAGTCATGACAAAGACCCTGTAATTCCCCTAGTTAATAACACACTCAAGCTGCTATGATTTTTAGCATTATGAACTACAAATGTAATGAACTCATCAACTCCATTCTCATACTCTATGGTCAAACGATTCGCAGACATCCATTTTCGATCCATATATGAGATGTCCTATAAATGATTATTTTTTGTGATATGCAACATCCAAAATTACAGTAAGAATTTATAGTGGTCCTATAGTATTTACTTAGTGCACTCTATCTACCACATATAACTAATGGAAACACGACAACACCATCAATATGATATTAAAATGTTCATCGAACTAGATGATGAAAAGGCTTCAAACGGATTAAAATTGCACAAATTAAATTGGATAAATACTACAATCACTCGTCATTTTCACCAAAAGAATGCAAGTCTAAATGAAAATAGAGAAGAAAGTTAATCGTAACCATACCTCTTCAATACACTACAACGAGGATAAGGAAGGTCGTTGCTCGTGATGCGGAATAGAGAAATATGCTACCTATAATCCAAACACAAAATTTTAATCAATAAAAGGCCATACAAAAGCACTTACTGTTGAAGATTTGTTTTGAACATTTATTTGTTCCTAGATGATGTAACAATAGCTGATTTAAGCTAATTGTTTGGTTTGCAATGGTGCATCTGCACAGAAAGATTCCAAGGAAGCTGCAGATAGGGCGGAGGAGGATATATCAACCTCTCAAGACACCAATTGGAGCAGATTTTTCTGCACTTAAGATTTCACTACCTGAGCAAATTCAAAAGCAAGAAACAAATCTGCATTTATAACATTGCAATATGTGATAAGAAAATGATACCATATGTAAGCTGGAATGTATCATATTATTGAAGCTGAGATGAGAAACATACGAATTCTCTGCAACAGGTCGGCTTTGACTGAATCGGGAACAGAAACTGCATGGTAGACAAGCTAAATGTCAAATTAGTTCCAAGTGAAACAATCATTCTAGCTAGAAAGAAGCAAGAGTTCTAAATCAGAGGCACAACAATGAGAGCAGCTAACAGTCAGGAAATATATAAACCTTAAGATAATGTACTATGAACAACCTCATACTCGAAATCATGAATCACCCCCAGTTAACGGTTAAAAAAAGCAATAAGAAAATGACACTGGTGTTGGAATGGTGGTTGTCCCACATCGGTTGTTTAGAGAATGCTTGAACAACATATAAGGTTGGTGGGCTACTCCTCTTATTGGCAATTGGTTTTGAGATGGAACCCCTTTCGGGTTTATGTGTTGTTCGAGTCTCCCGTATGTGGGCCCGCACACACGACCTCCCTCCAGCGTCTTGACCCGCACCAGGACCAACCGAGTTTAACATGGTATCAGAGTCGGGTTCGGCTAGTTTCGGTCTTCGGATTGGTGGGGTCGTTGGCTGGCCTTGTGGCATGTCGCGGGCATTGGTTCCCATATAAGTGCATGTGGCAAGTGCAACTTGTTGGCTAAAAATGCCGTTGCACTTGAGGGGGCGTGTTGGGATGGTGGTTGTCCCACATCGGTTATTTAGAGAATGCTTGAACAACATATAAGGTTGGTGGGCTACTCCTCTCATTGCCAATTGGTTTTGAGATGGAACCCCGTTCGGGTTTATGTGTTGTTCGAGTCTCCCGTATGTGGGTCCGCACACACGACCTCCCTCAAGCGTCTTGACCCGCACCAGGACCAACCGAGTTTAACAACTGGCAAGATAAATTGAACCAAAGTTCTTGCTCTTTGTAACAGTTCAGCTGCCCCACGTTAAACAATGGGATATTGTAATTAACCTCTCTTGAAAAAAATAGCAAATGAAATATACTCTAGTCCTCTAGGGATCCAAGGCGGCAATGTCGGGCATAAGCCCTTGTCGAGCATTGCCTTGCAAACGGAGGAGGGCACTGCTTGTGCTTGTTTAGACAGAAACCGAAAATAGAACAGAAAGGGATGGAAATCGAGCACGGCTGTTCACAAACCAGTAGAAGGCGGAATGTTGAAGGGTAGAACCGGGGGAAGAATGTCAAAATCAAACTCAAATTTCGCTCAACCTAGTGTGCTTACCACAAGTTTCAAAGGCAGAATGTTGAAGCGTTTGATCGATGACGATGGAGATCGACAGGGCTGTTGGTGAGCGGCGACGAGGGGTGATTGTGGTTGGTAGGTGCTAGTCAGCGGTTGGGAGGGTGGTCGGAAGTAGTCTCGTCGACAACATCGGTGATCTCGACTCCAAGCAAGCAGGAGAAGAATCGATCGGGTTGCCTGCTGGTGATCAATTAGGGATTTGGGATGATGAATTTGGGGCAAAGCAATTAAATAAATTATTTAAGTGTTTTTTTTCCAAACTTTCGTGCAAATTATAAAAAATATATTAAAAAAAAAAAAACTAAATACATTCTCAGCGCTTTTTTAAAAAAGCGTTGTGATTCCCATACATTAATAGCGCTTGTTTTATATAGCCGCTATGCTTTAAAAGAAAAAAATTAAAAATCTATTAATATTACTAATTTTGCTAGCATTTTGCTGACGTGTCACACCCACAATTAAAGTTAAATTTTTTATTCAAATGAGATTTTCTTATTGGTCAATATTATTATGGAAACTTTAAAATATTTGTTTCCTATTTTAAATATGATTTGAATCCATTCCTTTTTTTATTTTCGGTTATATTGCCGTAAATATTGAGACATGTTTCCATTTTTTTTTTCTGATTGCAATATATCTATTATATATCTATCTATTACTCCCTCCGATCCAAAATATATGTCGTTTGACTTTTCTACACGCATTTTAAGAAACTAAAAACTATATAAAATATCAAAAATTTTTAAATTATTTTTTTACAACTTAATATTTGTTGGTAATAAGTATTAAATTGTAAAAAAATAATAATAAAAAAGTTAATATATTATATAGTTTTTAGCTCCTTAAAATACGTGTTAAAAAGTCAAACGACATATATTTTGGATCGGAGGTAGTATCTATTATCTATCTATCTATCTATCTATTAATATTACTAATTCTGCTAGCATTTTGCTGACGTGTCACGCTCACAATTAAAGTTGAATTTTTTATTCAAATGAGCTTTTCTTATTGGTCAATATCATTATGGAAACTTTAAAATATTTGTTTCCTATTTTAAATATGATTTGAATCCATTCCCTTTTTTATTTATTTTCGGTTATATTGTCGTAAATATTGAGACATGTTTCCATTTTTTTTTTCCGATTGCAATATATATATTACTAATTCTGCTAGCATTTTGCTAACGTGTTACGCCCACAATTAAAGTTGAATTTTTTTATTTAAATGAGATTTTCTTATTGGTCAATATTATTATGGAAACTTTAAAATATTTGTTTCCTATTTTAAAGTTGATTTGAATCCATTCCCTTTTTTATTTATTTTCGGTTATATTGTCGTAAATATTGAGACATGTTTCCATTTTTTTTTCCGATTGCAATATATATATTACTAATTCTGCTAGCATTTTGCTAACGTGTCACGCCCACAATTAAAGTTGAATTTTTTTATTCAAATGAGATTTTCTTATTGGTCAATATTATTATGGAAACTTTAAAATATTTGTTTCCTATTTTAAATATGATTTGAATCAATTCCCTCTTTTTTTAATTTTTGGCTATATTGTCATAAATATTGAGACATGTTTCCATTTTTTTTTTCCGATTGCAATATTCTCATAATTCGTCTACATACATTTCCTTATTAAATCATTTTTAAAATTTGTATCTTATCTCTTTCCAACTAATTTATAAATTATAAAAAAAAAATACTTTATACATATTTTTGTTTTAAACACGTGTATATATTAATATAGTATTATATAAATATATAAAATGATGTTCAAATTAAAATAAATCAAGTTCCCGTGCCTTCAAGGCACGGGTATTACACTAGTAATAAACTAAATATATTCTCAGCGCTTGTTTAGAAAAAGCGCTATGCTTCCCATACATTAATAGCGGTTTTGAATAAGCGCTCTTAAATTTTCGCTATTAATGACTTAATTTGTACTAGTGAGTTTTACAGTGTGATTTTATTCAAACCTTAATTGCATCCCATTAGAAAACCTAGATATGATAGCATAACTATTTGAACAAACCTAATTACCGTCATTTTAATCAAAGCTAAAAATAGTTCTGTTTTTTTTTTTAGAAAAAATAAATAAATTATCCTAGTACTCCGGCCACAAGTAAAAGCATGAGAACAAGAAGTTTGCTTTCCAGCTTTCATATTTTACCTGATTAACATCACCATCAATGACAGATATATACAACTTTGTTAGCATTGTTAGGAGCATAAGAAATAGCATCGGGCAATGAGTTAGGCTAGCTAGCTATTCAGTAAATGGAACCGTACCCTGTTCATTTCGTCTACAAGATCAGCCAGTAGATGAAGTTAATTAACAAACAACCGCATTAATTGGTCAGTTATTCAGGTTAGCTAGCTGTTCCGTACTAAAAGAGACAAACATGAAACCGTTGTAGCAATATTTTTATAACTGACTATTTCAACACTATGATATAGAAGAGCATTTGGATCACCAGATAGAAAAGTTGAGGGTTTAACAGAAGTAATTAAGAAGTACTGTATGTAGTTGTGTAGAGGGGAGGGAGAACTAACCATCAATCTATCTCCATCAATCATAAGTTCAAAATAGAGGAACTTAAGATATTAATTTTTTTTTTTATTTATCTCTCCGCCACATCAGTATAGCATCCCTTCTTCACTCTTTTCACTTTAACAATAACATCCCTAGCATCCCACAATCCATCTTTTTTAACCAATTCAATTTACGAATATACCCTTATATAACAATTATTTACAACATGTTTATAAGAGCATCCGCATCCATGGAACCCAATTCGGTTCCTTAACTCTCCTTTTTATTTTTCTCTCTCCTTAAGAAACTCAACTTAATTTTTTACTCACATCCCTACAACCCATTTCATTATAAACTAAATAATATAAAATTAAAAATAGCCCCACCACTATCTCAAACCCCTCTCTTTCTCTCACCTATGTCTCCCACATTCTTTCTTTCTTTGGTTTTTAAGAGTTTCTTACTAACAAACTCATCCCATCATTCCTTAATAAAACACCTCTCTCCTTTATTATTTTATTCTTAAGTTCCTTATTTTTATCCTTTAAACACCCCAATGTGGGTGCTCTAATATGATTATAATATTATATTAGTATTTAATTACTAAAATTTAATTTACCAAGGAAAATATTAATTTAAAAATAATAATATTTATAAACTAAACTATATATAACCCAATAATTTTTTTTAAATCGACCTTGTATACAAAATACAATATTTTCTTCAAAATACGCTCAAACTTATTCAAAATTGATGTCTATGTGTAGAAAAAAATGAATTTAGTATTATAATAATTTTTTTATTTATAATGTCGAAAATTAGATTTTTGACATTTTAATTGTACCAACCAGCTCTCATCGTGACCATCCATGTTGCACCACACGTCATTCATCCGGACTTTCAAGTGTATTCATAATCGTAAGAGCGTTGAGCAAAAAACCCCTCATTGGGGTCGGAGTACATCACCACCGCCAAACATCTTTACCGGAAAATCAACCTCTTCGGAGGCCTTAAAACCACCCTCTTCGGAGGTTCGAAAACTACCTCTTCGGAGGCCTGAACACTTCATTGTGTTTAGAGTGATACCCCTTGCCTGGAGCTTATCCTTGAGACTTTGTTCTCTGTGTTTCCCCTCTGTATGAATACTCACTTTTGCATCATAATTTCAACTCCTTCTCTGCTGCGTTTTTGTGAGAAAAAACCCAATTTGTCTCTAATTAGGACTTAGAAGTCCTATCCCTAGAAATCTCCTCAATCTTACCCTATAAATCGGGGTGGTTTGTCTCAAATTGGTTTGGATCTTCCGTCCATGGTATCCGCCTTTGTTTACATCGTCTCTATTCGGGCGGTTTCGACCTCTCCTCGGTCTCCCTCTCCGATTCGGCTTGAACTCCGGCGTATCCCCTTCCGGCGGTTCTCGTTCACCTCATCCTTCGTTGTCAATGTCGGGTTGGCTGATTGTGGTGCTCGGCTTTGCCTTCCTTTGCCCCTCTCGGCTCCTCGATCCTCTGTCGCCCCTCACCGCTGCCGCCCCTGCTGGGGTAGCCTTTGTCTTTCTCCGGCGCCGTCCATGGCGGAACCCTCTGCTGTGCTGCCTGCGGCTGGGGTTTGGCCATGGTGTGCTCATTGCCTCACGCGTGCTACCTGGTGGATCATCCCTTACGGCCTTGCCTCATTTTTGGGTTGGTAGGGTTTCAGCTGATGCTCCTTTCTTTGGGCTAGTGTGGCCCGAAGAGAGTCCGATTGTTCTTTGGGGCCAAAGTTCTGTTAAGTATTTGCGTAGAAGAACACACGTTATATTGATTTGTGCAAGGAAATATATAAAGCTTACCATCAGGAGAGAAGAGAAGATAATGGGGAGAAATTATCTCTAACTACTTTGACTAATTCCTAAATAATAGAAATATTAATCTAACTAAATTCTAATAATATAAATAGATATTATTTTCCTAATATTCTCCCGCAGTTGAAGCAAGAGATATCGAAACTGAAAATTGGATAAATATGGGATAAACCATAAATAAAAGTTTTTTTTTAAATGAACAACTTCGACGGCGACGACGGACTTGCCGGTTTCGAGGAGCTTCTTGATGAGGTTACCGGTACCAGGATTGATCTCGAGGATGACATCGGTGGCCTCGATTTTGGCCTTGCCGACGATGGCTTCGACAACCATGGGGTTCTTGAGGATGTGCTGGCCTCTAAGAAGGGGATCCCGCCTTGGAAGTGATTCGCCGACGCTTTCGGCTTCTCCTTCCTGATCTTCCTACCCGCCATTGTTGATAGCTTGGAGAGGGTGGAGCGGGTGACGGCTGAAAGCTTGGAGCTTGAAAGGAGAGTTTTAGGGTTTTTTTTTTAATTATTATTGGTGGTGATTTGGTGGTTCGGGAATTGATTGGGTTGTGTGAAAGTGGTGGTAGAATGCCATGAAAGAGGCATCAAGGAGTTTTCTAGGGGTGGTTTGAGGGTGGCAAACGCCGAAACTAGATTAGCCCGAAGGCACTTTTGTATGGCCGAAATGGGTTTTGGCCAATGAAAAGCAAGAATAAAAGGCCGACATGGTTTTGGCCGAAATTTGGATTGCAAAAGCCAAATTTTTGGTTAGGATGGAAGGCAAGCGGAAGCGGTTTTGTAATGGTCATAGCCAAGTTTAGATTGCCCGGAGGCGGTTTTGTAGTGGCCTAAACCGTTGAATATGTTTCTGGGCAACATGCCGGAGCACTGGTTTGTGCCGAAAGTTGGGGGATAGGTGCCCGGAGGCGGAAATTGGAGGATCAAAGGTGCTCGGAGGCAGAAATTGGAGGATCAAAGTCGTTAGGCTAAATGCTCGGATACCATGTTAAGTATTGGTGTAGAAGAACACACGTTATATTGATTTGTGCAAGGAAATATATAAAGCTTACCATCAGGAGAGAGGAGAAGATAATGGGGAGAGATTATCTCTAACTACTTTGACTAATTCCTAAATAATAGAAATATTAATCTAACTAAATTCTAATAATATAAATAGATATTATTTTCCTAATAGGTTCATCCTTGGGCCCAAAGCTACCCAAGAAAAATAATAATTATATAAAAATTAAAAAATTAAAAATTGATCGACATGTTTTTATTTTTATATATTTATTTACACACCCACCTGAAAGGCATTATCTAGATCCGAAAGGGTTTGACAAAACTCCCGAAAGGTTAGATAAAATCCCGAAAGGGTTGGATCAAAATCCTGAAAGGGTGTGGAAAATAATTTTGTCCCGGACTCTTAGTTTGGTTTCGGGAGTTTGCACGCATATTTTCGTCTGATGTTTAGATCTTTCCTTTTTGGCCTAAATTTGTTCCCTCTTTTGGCGTCAGGTCGCGGCTTTGGCGTGGGTGCGTTTACTTCCGAGCTAGGTTGAAGTATCGGGCGTCCTGTTTTGATCGAGAGGATCGTGGTTGTGTTCGTGGTCTTCGAAGATCCCTCATCTAGGTGGGGGCAACGTCGGTGGTCCGCACTTCCCCAGGTTTCGCCCTTTCCGGTAGTGGGCTACTGTTCTCCGCCTTCTCGGCGTCGAGAGCCGTGTGAGTCGTCGCACTCTCCGGTGTTTTCGGCATTCGTGGCTCGCCTTAGATCTCCCTCGACTTCTCCGCTTGCTGATGGCTTTTATGGGTTCTTAGGGTTGTTTGTTTCATCAGTGTTTATTTGTGTGTTTGTATGTTGTATGTTGACGGTTAATCCGTCTGCCGATTCGTCGGCCTATCGAGTTTCTGAGCTCGAATTTTTACCTAATAAAAAAAAACATGTCATTCATCCGGCCTTTCAACTCTATACCCATTATAAACATGACACGTGGCCTTCACAAAGTAAAATTGTGGAACATTTTGCCGTGACACACATCCACTTCCATCTCCAAGCATCGCTTCTTGTTTAGTACCGCTCAAGCATCTCTCTTCTCCCTCTTTCACCAATTTTTTATTGCAAAATATTCACAAGCATCCCTATTACTGTAGCCGACAAATGTGCTCTTAGGGATTTAGTGGTAATAATAACACGAACACGCAGCGGAAGAACGGAATCACAAAATAGAGGAAGTAAGGCAAGATCGAGCACACACAAATTTACGTGGGAAACCTGACCGGGAGGAAAACCCACGAGTGTCAAGAGCCAACAAATCCACTGTCAAATAAGAAAGAGTACAACGAACTCTGTATGGAAATACGAGGAGTAATTGACAAAACTCTCTCTTTACAATATAGTGGAATAGAATGTGTTTGTACGATGAAGGCCTCTCTTTAGTACGTGGAATAGAATTTATTTGTATGATAAAGGCTTTGTGCTTGTGGACACTAGCTTGGATATCCAATATGTTTTGCAAAAGTTCATAAAGTAACTTGTAACCACGATATTTTGATAAATTAGCTTACATAATCATATCTTAGTTTACATTACATGGAAGAGAGAAATTAAAAAAAAAATCAAAAATAATTTGTATATACACAATATATCCCAGTGTAATAACATATAACTAAGATTATTATCAAATATTTTCCAAAAAATAAATTTAGATTAGGTTATTTTAGAAGAGTAGCAAATTCATTTGTAAAGAAAAGAGGAAAATTAAATTATAAATTAATAATAACTAGTGCAGTTCCCGCGTCATGGCACGATTTTTAAAAAATAAAATTTAAAAAATAAAATAAATTAATATTATATAATTAAACAAAATGTTAGTTTCATATTTGAATTAAACTTATAAGAACAAACTCATAAGAGTATAATAGATTCATTAAAGATAGATTCTATTGTGATAGTATATGAAGATTTACAAATACCTATAAGTTATATATTAATTTACTATTTTGAATTAAACTCATTAGTTATTTAAAAAATAAAAATTAATTGCAAAAAGGAAATAAAAAGGAAAGAAATCCATTAAAGATGGATTCTATTGTGATAGTATATGGAAGATTTACAAATAGATATAAGTTATATATTAATTTACTATTTTGAATTAAACCCATTAGTTATTTCAAAATAAAAATTAATTGAAAAAAGGAAATAAAAATGAAAGAGAAAAAAAAGTGATTGGTTAAAAAAAAAAGGATTAATATGAGTGTGCCACGTAGGCAAAAACTATTATGTTTTAAGAGTTTATTTATATAGATATAGATATAGATAAATATATATTAAAGATGAATTCTATTGTGATAGTATATGAAGATTTACAAATAGCTATAAGTTATATATTAATTTACTATTTTGAATTAAACCCATTAGTTATTTCAAAAATAAATGGGTTTAATTCAAAAAAGATTAGTTAAGATTCCTAAAATCCCTCTAAGATTGACACATCATCCTAAACTTTTCTAAATTAAGAGTTTATATAGATCATTCCATTAATTGTGTTTAGATATTTTTATAAATAAAAAAGATTTGATATTAAAAGGTTGTTTTTTGTTCCATTTAAAAAACCTTGAATTAGTTTTCTCTAATGTGTACTTCCCATGACCCATGTGATGTTTTATAATATAATTGATGTAAATTTATGTAACTCCAGCTAGTACATAGTGAATCAATTAAGTGATAACGTTATTAGAAGTTTATGAGAAAAATGAAAATAGAAAATGAAATTCTGGTCACAATATTTAGTTAAAAAAGTCAATCAAATGATACTATTGAAAATTGATTATTGTATATATTAACAAAACAGTAAGATTAAAATAATAAACCGTTTTGTAGGTTAAAGTGTTAAACAACTTGTTAAGATTTTAAATCTTGCAATTAATTTGCTATATTGATATGGAGAGAATGTCAATTAATTAGATCACCAAAAATATAAGCAACGATAAAAATAGTGAGCAAGACTAAGCGATGAGAGATATTTGTGATTGCAGTCCAGAATATCATATATGATTATATGAACGTCCTCTTCTCTTATGTGCTATTATTCTAGCTATCATATAAATAACCATCAATTTATCATATAATATTGTTGTGATCCACAATAATCAAAATAAAAAAAATTCTAAATCTAAATTCAATTAATATTTAAACGTTAATAAAATTAAATAAATAAAATAGTTTATTAGAAAAACATGGTAATAATACCGAAGCATGGAAAAGGAAATACATTAATATAAGAACAAATTAATTAGAAATGTTAAATTATCAAGCGGAAAATAATTTAAAGGTATTAATTATTTTTACTTATAATTTAATGTGGGTCAAGCTTAATAAAAAAAACCCACCACATTCTATAATTAAGGAAAGGTTGTCATGCAACATCTCCAACGATTGTCTTAGTATTATATTAGATATTAAATATAAATATAGATAATTAGAAAATAAAAAAATTAAGGAAATGAAAATTTTTTTTTATAATGTGATTGATTAATAAACCTGCAATTAATATGATAATGACACATCATGAAAATAGTCGTCATTTAAAGTAGAGTATATAGATATTGTACTAAGATACAAGATATTGTGTCTTATATATCTTGTATCATTTTATTGTATCTTATATCTTTTTATACTTGTATTTAGATATAAGATACAAGATACAGTAAAAAGATAGAAGTATAGAAAGAAAAGGAAAATACATTTACATATATTGTTTGATCAGCTGGAAGCCTGGAACTAATAATTTGACAATTATCTTTTGTAATAATTACAAAAGATAATTGTCAAATTATTAGTTCCAGGCTTCCAAAAGATAATTTTTGCCGAACCGTCCAACCCTTGGGTACAAATCATCCAATATAAATATATTAAAACAACACATATTCTATCTTATGAAAGGAGGGGTGGAGCTTCATGGCAATGGTCCAAGCTTACCCCTCTCATAAGTAAATTTAAAAAAGGTTTAATCTGGTCGGTAGGAAATGGTAAATCTATCAAATTTTGGACTGATAATTGGGTCTCCCTAGAACCATTGATTAACACTATCGGTAATCACCCCTCTCGCAACTTAGATGAAAAGGTTTGTGACTACATTATGGGGGGAAATGGTGGGAAGAAAAACTGATGGAAACCCTACCACCGGCGAGGGTTAGAGAGATCATGAGTATCCCGCTGCCTTCAAACTACTTTGAGGATAGACTATATTGGTGGCCAGATAAGAATGGTTGGTTCACAACCACTAGTGCATACAAACTGGCTACAAACCACCATCAACAATCCAATGACGCAAACTACTGGATATGGAAACTTGACGTCCCACCAAAAGTTAAAAACTTTATTTGGAAACTACATCACAATGGTCCCCCGATAAAAGTACGACTTAGTCAAAAAGGGGTCTCCATTCCTTCAACATGTATCCACTGTAATCACGCTGATGAAGACGTCATCCATATTTTTTTGGATTGCCCGTTTCACTCTATCAAATCCATCCTCGATGCTGATTTGGTAAAACGCATCCTCCGCATCACATCCGGGGCCACAAATTTTAATGAAGTCCTTAACACACTAGGATCAGCCCTGAAATCTCAAGATTTACAACGTCTTGCCTTCACCCGGTGGTCTACATGGAATCTACGTAATAATATGATCTTTAGAAATGAAGCTGCTCCAACAACGGCATCATTGAAAATAAGAATCCAAAATACTATCAAAACATGGCGTTCTTCTCAGGAAGAGATTTTAGGCCCGCATGTGACAAATAAAGCCAGCAAAAGCCATCAAACGACTACGCAGACCCACCCCATAAACAAAAGTAACAAAAAATCGTCTTGGAACAAACCACCCTTTGGTGTTCTAAAGTTGAATTTCGATGGCTCCACCCTATCTAATGGTCGGAGACAACACAGTAGGGTTCATTATTCGGGACTGGAATGGCTGTCCAGTTCATATTGGATATGAAAAGGTTGGGATTCAATCCCTAATATTATGACAGAAGCTTTAGCTCTTAAACACGGGGTTTTAAAATGCCTCGACCTACACACCCCAGGGATTCGTATAGAAGGAGATTCGCTAATAATCATTAATCACTCAAAGGTTAACAGTTCTTGCCCCTGGGAAATTGAACTAATTATGTTTGACATTAAACTAATGCTACAAAATCTGATAGATGTTTCTTTCTCTCATGTGCCCCGTTGTAAGAATATAGTGGCTGATAAGGTTGCACACCTTTGCCGTTCATTCCTCGGGGACGATGTCTTGTGCGATTCAGGTTTTTTAGACCTCGTCCGCCAGGATGCTATCGGTTAGGTTATTCGAATTCTTTCCTAATCAAAAAATAAAAAAAAAATTGACAATTATTTATATTAGGGGGAGTTTAACCCGCGCTTTTCATTGTCCCCTCTCCACGCAATTCAAAGTCGACGGCTTTTTATATCCTGCTTAAACCTCCGTTTCAACTGCTAATTGGTCAACTCTCTCCCTCCCTCCCTCCCTCCCTCCCTCGACCTTTTGATTGCTGTTTCCTCAGCTTCTTCCTACGGACTACGGAGTACTTGTTTTTGGTTTTCGTTTCTGTTTCTGTTTATTTGTCTTTTTTTTCCTTCTCCACGATCCTCTATTTCTTCCCTTCTTGGATCAATTTCCGTTTCGGGAATCGCTAGGGTTTTATCTTTATTTACTGATTGCGGTCAAATCCGAAGATCAAAGTTGATTTAAACCATTCCTAATTTCGCTTTTTAAAAGCGATTTCGTGGCGTTGTTGAATTGGATTAGCTTTTCTGGAGTCGGTGGCAGTCAAATACGGAGTACTATTAAAATCTCAAGTCTCAAGCACTCCATTAGCCGGGTGATTTCCGATTAGCGATCTTGCAGTATCGATTTCGCTGTAGGTGAAGCGATGAGCGACGGGGCAGGAAAGGGGAAAGCGCCTGGTGAATCAGGGGATAGGAAGCCCCCGGAGAAGGGGACCAGTGTTGCCAACAAAGAGGGGATGTTTAGGGCTGATAAGATCGATCTCAAGAACCTGGATTTACAGCTGGAGAAGCAATTGAACAAGGTTTGGTCAAAATCTGCGGCCGAGACCAACAGGCCTAAGGAGGAGTGGGAGATTGAGTTGGCAGCTTTGGAGCTGAGGTACGTTTTTGCGAGGGGGACTTATGGAACCATTTACCGCGGAACCTATGGAGATAAAGATGTTGCAGGTATACCGTTTTCTCTCTCTTTGTTTGGAAATTCATAAATGATTAGTTACTTTAGTTATGATGGGATGGAATGTTTGCCTTGATTTCTTAAAACTATGTCCAATTTTATCTTCCAAGCTCACAATTTCTCTAACAACTCCAAACCAGATGCTAGAGTTGTACCCTGCTTGATTTAGATAGTTTGATGTGTTTTCGATATTATGATCAACTTTGGTTGGTTGTAATTTTTGACCTTGTTTAAGGCCACAACTTGTTGAAGTTTTGTTCAGTATAAAAGTCCCATGTAAATGGAGATGCAGGGTTCGGGGAAAATGGGGATATAAAAAGGATTAGGATAATAGATCTGTTGGAGTTAGTATACATTTTTTCATCTATGGCTCGATTTTCAATTAATGATTGTGGTATAGAGTTGTTGCTAATATGAAGATTTTCGTGGTCATGACTGAGATGCAGCTGTTGGGCTTGAATGTTTGCATCCTTGTTAAAAGAACTTGTGTTTAACTGGGAAGGAAAAAGGGATGTCAGTTTCTGTTCCAACCATCTTACTTGTTTCTGTATCTTTGACTATAACAGTGAAGGTGCTGGACTGGGGAGAGGATGGTATGGTTACTGCTGCTGAAGCTGCTGCTTTGCGAGCATCATTTCAGCAAGAAGTTGCAGTTTGGCATAAGCTTGATCATCCAAATATTACCAAAGTACGCCATTCTATTCTTGATCATTTTTTCTTTTGTTGATTTGAGTATTTGAATCAATATGTGATGTTCTTTTGGTTATATTTGTTTTTTACTACAAACTTATGTTTAATGTGATTGAATACAACATTACTTTCTATTAATTTGATTGATTAGTAATGGATCTTGTTTCCTTATTTTGGATTGTTAAGTTTGTTGGTGCTTCGATGGGTACTTCAAATCTCAAAATTCCCTCCAAAAGTTCCTCAACTGATGCTCCAAGTTCTCTTCCAACAAAAGCCTGTTGTGTTGTTGTGGAGTATCTTCCTGGTGGCACACTCAAGAAGTTTCTGATCAGGAACCGGAAGAAGAAACTTGCCTTCAAAACTGTGATCCAACTCGCGTTAGATCTGTCCAGAGGGTAAGCCATATTGCTGAACTTTGAAAGAGAAAAAGTTGTTGTGAAAGATTATGAACGGTGTAATTTGGCACTGAAAGCAAACTTATCTATTTATTTCTAATATTTTTCAGGTTAGACTATTTGTATACGAAGAAGATTGTCCATCGCGATGTTAAAACAGAAAACATGTTGCTAGATTCTCAAAGAAACCTAAAAATTGCCGACTTTGGTGTTGCTCGTGTAGAAGCTCAGAATCCAAAGGATATGACTGGTGAAACCGGTACCCTTGGTTACATGGCCCCTGAGGTAATTCTTGTACTTGGATCTATATAATTATAAAAAGGTTATAATTTCATGATTTTAGTAGCAAGCCTACTTCAGGGTCACTTTAACTTAGCAAATTCATGCCAAACTGCTGGTATGGATGTACTGAAAAAAGTTTTAGTAGTTTTAAGAAAACGTCATACAACCACTTAGTTGTATAATTGCAGGAAAATTAGTTGAAAGATGTGATTTTATAGTTGGAAAACTATGTTTTTTAATCTGCCAAAAAGCATATTTCTATATCATCCGTTGTTGAGCTGGGCACAAGCAAATAGAGACTCACAAGGATAAGACATTGTTGGGAAGTCATTACTGCCATTCATTTGAACCTTGAACTATATTCATGTATCTTGTTAACCATGGCCTCTGCACAATGCTAAGCAGTACATCAGCTGCCCCCTGTTATGTTTTCCTAGAACTGATTTTTCTATGTAATTCTCTAGATATATTTCGTTGATTAGTAATAGTTGTCTCTCTCTGAAACTAGCTTAATGCTTTTTTGAAGGTTCTTGATGGAAAGCCCTATAATCACAAATGTGATGTATATAGCTTTGGAATCTGCCTTTGGGAGATATACTGCTGTGACATGCCATATGCTGATCTGAGCTTCGCTGAAGTTTCATCTGCTGTTGTGAGGCAGGTTAGTGTCATTTTTAGATGATGATTTCTCAGCACTTTCTCGTTTTGGTTTCTAGTAGCCTAGCATGTGTTTCAGTGTTTGGGTTTTCTAAATCACCTCTTTTTTGAAACAGTAAGCCCAATAGCGCCTAAAAACATAGAAATTTCCTGAATCTTAAAACTGAGCCTTTCAAACTTTATATTCTGTTTAGACTGTTTAGTGTCTTAATCTTCCAGCCTACACTTATTCACTTGTCCTCTTACGTGGTCTCGCATTTTGATTTATTCCACCAAGGCATAGTTTGGTAAATGGAAAAGGTGACAAGATATAAGGTTAGGTTTATGATTTGGAAATGATAAGTAAACTGTAGTTTAGATTGTGTTAAATTGATACATAAGTAGTAAATTGCAGTTTAGACTAACCAAACAGTATCTAAGAAACATTCTAGACAAGATAGTTTTCATTTCAGCAAAGCAATAGCAGATGCTTAACGTTGGCAGATTGTTTTCCTAATATAATCTCCTAGTATTTGGATACAAATACAACTCCTTATTCTGACCCGGCAGCCTCATGTCATGTGACAGAACTTACGACCACAAATCCCAAGATGCTGCCCTCATTCTTTGGCAAACATCATGAAGCGATGCTGGGATCCACATCCAGAAAAGCGCCCTGATATGGATGAGGTGGTGAGGCTGCTTGAAGCAATCGACACGAGCAAAGGGGGTGGGATGATACCAGAAGACAAGGCTGGCTGCTCTTGCATTCCATTTTTTGCGCGTGGCCCATGATATTCTTTAGTCCTGCAATGTACTTGTGTCGATTCCCATTGAGTGAAAACATTTTTTGTTTCTTTACAATTGTGTGATGCACAGAGAAAGATATCAATTAGTTTGTTTTGTTCTCTGGATAGTATGTATTTGATCAGTGTGAAGAGTTTATAGGCCATTGATAGTGTGGCAGTGGCACTGATGCATGTAAAGTGTATACATCCCTACGTAAAATTTTGTCAAAAGTGGTGTTTCTGTACCGTTAGATTTATGTCTGATGACTAGCATTTTGAGTCTGGGTGAATTTTTGGTGTGCACAGATGGATTATTTCGAATCTTGATTCATCGAGTTATTCCAGTTCAATTCAAAGAACGACAGCTGTGTACTTAGGCACCCAAATGGAGCACAGCATTGATACAAACAAAGAGCTATGCAGTACAGGCTTCGACAAACCTACAGCTTCGCAAAATGTCTGAATCAGCCTGTGGCTATTAAGTATTTGGTCCAGTCCACAGACAGACAGACTGTTTTCATATTATGACTAGGATGATTCCTGTTTAGGCAAAGGCGAGACAATAGGATCGGTGGATGCAAGATACATCTGATCCTGCCTCCATAGATTTGCAAGGTGATGGTATGATGTTGTACGCCTGTGAACTTCCTCAATCAGCCATATATTCGCTTCAGCCTTAGCAGGGTGAATGATTGAATCCAATGGCTGGCTTCCATCCTCAGTATCCATTCTAGCTTTGTCCCACTGTTTCAGAAGAACGTTGGTGAGGTAATGTAGTGGCTGTCCGTACAGCTCCTTAATTGACTTGCCCAATCTCACCCATGAATTGCATGGAATAACTGATCCTCGATTGGCTGGAATTGGAATACGACTCATGTAATCTTGATACATTGCTGCCTTCCGAGCTGTCTTATCTGCATCATTAAGAAACATTTCAAATGCACTGCAATGTGAAATGATTCCAAAACCACCTCACTCTGAATACTTCAACTAGGAGATTTTGAAGCACAAAAGGCCAAATGTTTTCCAAATGTTTTGCAGTAGGGAAAGCACAAAAGCCTGTAATAAATACAGTTTAATTTTTTTGAATAGAAAATAAAAATGACAAGTTTTTATGAAGAGCAAAAACTATACTAAAAATTACCATCCCACACTTTCCCTTGAGGACTTTGTTTCTTTATTCTATCATTTATAGACTTCAGGATGGCCTCAGCTTCTGCGGATAAGGCCTCTTGGACTTCTGAATCAGAGTCATCAGATGACACAAGATCGACCTGATCACTCCATGGGTTGGGCCTCTTCATGGTCTTGATTTTGTTATCACAACAAATCACTAATTTCTGTGAAACAGGCGAAAAACGATTGTGAGCATCATACATGTTGCATATCAGAGATGCTCTTCTAAGTTTTTGGGGGTAGGACAACACATAATAGCCGTTCGGTGTTTCTTCTAAAAAAACACTTCAGAAATTTTGGATTTGTCTTGTGATGAAAATAGAGTTTTCAATGGGAGGAAACAGTGTCGGGTAGGTGGAGCCATTCCACCATAGCAAACGAATTATCACCAATGTATCAAGCAAGATTACCCAAATAGCAGCAGCAATACAAAGAAATGTGGAAAGAAAATCAACAGTTTGACACAAGTGAATTAATAGTCCCATAACAATGGAAGCTATACAAAAGATCAAACCTAAAATCAGCACAACTAAAGGCACAAGTACACCAGCAGTAAAATCCTCATTTGGCCCTAAACCAGTTTGACCTACAGCAGCAAATCAAGATTTTGATCAACAAGAATCAATACAAATCAGAAACAACAAATTCACAGCACAAACAAATCATCGGTTTTTGTATCAGGATATGAAAGACGAAAGAAAAAGGCAATTGAGGCAAACGGATGAATTCTCTCCACAAGACGAGAGTTACAATGTAGAAACCCTAATTGACATTTCTGCTAAATCAACTCATTCTAATCCATCAGCAAACACAATGAGAAGCCCTAAACAGGCAAACCCAAACATTTCAAGCCGAGAAACAGAAATAAACTGACAAAATGCACCAAAAAGGAGAGGTCAGGACGCCGAATCCTAAAACGAGTAGTGCATTCAACTTCCGAGAGGCGAGATCAACATAGAAATTAAAGAAATTCACGAGGGGAGAGGAGGAAGGTTACGTAGTTCTCCTGGGAGAAAGAGTTCTTTGATGCTTAATTGTGTTGAAGCCTTCCCCGATCAGTTCCTCTCCAATTTGTCGATTACCAACAACAAGGAGAGAGAGAGAGAGAGAGGAGAGTCGCAGACACTTCGAAGAAAGGGTAGGAAGATGCCGTCGGAAAGATAGGGCGAGCTATCCGTCCGCCGGAGTACTGTGAGGTCGGCTGTCGGCGTCTGGATCGGGAGGGGAGAGAGAGAGAGGAGGGGAGGGGTAAAGAGGAGAGAGGAGTCTACTCTTTTAGGTAAAACTGTGCAACTGTAACAGCCCAATAGTCAACGGGCGTAACACGGAATTTTTCGTCAAACCGCCGTTAAGGGCAAAAACTACAGAAATTGCCTTAATTCCCTGCCCCGTTCGGATAATCAAATGTGTTCGGAAACTCAAGCAAGCACCTTGTTTAAAGATGGTACTAAATCACCTCCTCCGGCGACATGCCCGTTGCTATCCCCCAATCCCCTCGCTTTTCCGATTCTATGCAACCCAAACCCTACCACTCACCGATGCCGCCACTGCGGAGCCACCACCCGCCGTCTTCGAGTCCCCGGAGCTCCCCAATTGGGTCAAGTTCTCCGAGCACCATCCCTCGGCTCTTACCGCCACCGCCGACGATGACGACTTCGTGCTTCCCAAAGTCGCCGACTGGGCGAACACCCACAAGCTCTACGATTCCCATCCAAGGGAAGCCAAGTTCTTTGTTAGAGAAATCGTCGACGGCGACATTGAATTGGTAAGCAGAGTATTAAAAGGAAGATTCAATTCGCCGGCCGACGTGGTTGCCGCGCTCGAGTCCGAAGCCGGCGGGGTGAGCTTGTCTGAGGGGTTGGTGGAGCAAGTTCTGAGGAGATTTGGAAATAATTGGATCCCGGCTTTCGGGTTTTTTAGCTGGGCAAAAACACAAACAGGTTATGTGCATTCAGCGAACTGCTATGATATGATGGTTGATGTACTGGGCAAGTGTAGGAAGTTCGAATTGGTGCAGGAGCTCTTGGAGGAGATGAATGGAGTTGGCGGATTCGTGTCCATTGCGACGATGAGCAAGGTGATGAGGAGGCTTGGTAAGGCTGGTAAGTGGGAGGATGCAATTGAGGTGTTCAAAGGCATGGAAGAGAGGTTTGGGGTCAAAAGAGATACCTCTGGGTTAAACATTTTGATGGATGCATTGGTGAAAGGGAACAGTGTTGAGAGTGCACAGAAGGTGTTCGACGAATTGACCGAAGAGATACCTCCTGATTTGAGCACTTTCAATGTTTTGATTCATGGGTATTGCAAAGCTAGGGAATTGGGAAGAGCAAAGGAAGTGATGGAGGCGATGAAGAAGCGCGGCATTGTGCCTAGTGTGGTCTCGTACACTTGTTTCGTAGAAGCTCATTGCCGGGAGAAGGATTTCCGTAGTGTAGATCAAGTTCTGGATGAGATGGAGCAGAATGGCTGCGCTCCGAGTGTGGTGACCTACACCGTGATCATGCATGCTCTGGGGAAGGCCAAGGAGATAAATGAAGCACTGGAGGTGTATGAGAGGATGAAGCAACGCAACTGCGCCCCTGACGCTCTTTTTTGCAGCTCGTTGATCTTCATCCTGTGTAAATCGGGCAGGTATAAGGATGCGCGTGAGGTGTTTGATGGCATGGAGACGCGTAATCTTGCTCCTGATGTGCTTACATACAACACGATGATCTCTGCAGCTTGTGCGACCTCACGCGAGGATGAGGCGCTCGGGTTGCTCATGGAAATGGAGAAGAGAGCATGTGTGCCGAATGTTGAAACTTACGCTCCTTTGCTGAAGATGTGTTGTAGGAAGAAGTGGATGAAAGTGCTGAAGCTTCTGCTAAATGACATGTTTCGGAAGGGTGTTGGTATTGATCTCGGGACTTATACTCTCTTGGTGCTTGCACTATGCAAGAGCGGAAAACTAGAGCTTGCCTGTTCTTATTTGGAGGAATGTGTTTCGAAGGGGATGGTTCCGAAGGCTAGTGCATATGAGCTCTTGGTGCAGAAGCTTGAGGAGAAAGGCATGGAAAAGGCAAAGCAAGAAATCAAAAGGTTGATGTCACAAGTTAAGATCACTCCTAGTGCCACATAGAGGGTTCAGGCCAGGGTACCAGTTTTGCTGAACAAGATTGTCTTCTTGATTTGACCTATTTGCACTGTTCTAAAAATCGCGCATAGGCGGCGTCTGGACGCTAAGCGGGAGGACACCTAGGAATTTTTACGCCTAGGCGGGTCTCTAGGCGGATTATGCACAGACACCTCCTAGGGGCCGCCTAGTCTCGCCTAGTTCCACTTAGGCGCCACTTAGGTCCATCTAGTCGTACAATTATTTAGTTTTAGCGGCTAGGGAGGTGATTAGTCGACTTATGTTATTTTTAATCCCCTAACTCAGGTTGTATTTGTTTTTTTGAGTCAAACCTATGATTTTTTATTTTAGGAGATCTGGAGTCACCGGTCGGACGCGTACTTTAGCTTTTTATTTATTCTAGGGTTAGTTAAGAATCGTAAATTTAGGTTTATGAATGATATTATGAATTATTATTACATTATTATATGAATTATTGATATGTTATAGTATATGTTAAAATATAAGAAAATAGTCAGGTTTGTTCTAGCTGCTGCCTAGGCTCCCGCCTAACTGCCTAGTGGTCATCTAACGCCTTTTAGAACATCAGTGATATGAAGATAAACTGTGCTGTAATAAGTATAAATTCAGAAAGAGGATCAACCATATCCATGTCTTTAGTCGCTTGATTATGTTGAAATAGACAGAAAAAAGGCCTAATTTGCACCTTCTTTGATAACCTAAATCTATCCAGAACGGGGGGAAACACAATAACCATTAAAATCAACAGATTCTATATACAACAGTTCCTGAAACATCCAGCAAGCAGTAACTGAGATGCTTTCAACGAGGCCATCCAAAATTGGTAGCAGATGATCCTTGAGAATGGTATGCCTTTCTTCTTAACCCCATTTGAATAGGATGTGCCTCATTTGTGTTTGTCAAGTGAATATGTGTATGTAACTGTTGAAGCAAGATGTTCGATTCTTTAATCCTTACAGATGTGGGCGTATATCCCGGGACAACAGGGGAAGTCTGGAACGGGATGGTAGCCTTCTTGCTTGCGGCTTTTGCCACCCGTACTGCTCTAAGAATTCTTCTATCAACCTGCAAATAGAATGCACAAAGTAAGACATCCTTTCATGGCCATTGAACAAGAAAGAGGAAGATTCCATTGTGAACAAATTGTAATGGCGCTTACATGCTGCAAATAGCCTTTTGTGAAGCTGCCATCTCACGGTCTGGGAATGAATCCTCCAGTCGATAGCTCAACCAAACATACAGCTCCAAAACCTTCAATGACCAAAAGTGTGAGTTAAAACGTTGAGGCTGATCATTCACAAGCGGCGTAATCCATTTTTTTTTTAATATAATCATACAATGAAAGTGGCGACGAGTACCTTATGGATGGATTCAAGTTCCTGGAGTGCAGCAGGCGTCTTAGGAACCGTGAGCATTCCAGGCGTAAATATCTCCCTTAGCCTAACTAAGCCCTTCTTTGCATAATTTTGTGCAAACTGGCCAAAGAGGGAAAAAAAACCTGTCATTATTATGTTATACAGAAGTAGCAAAGAGAGAAATAATAACCGAAGCAAAGCGAGTCCCTACTTGAACGAGGCCCTGTGAGGAAATTTCATCATCCATATCAACTGGGCTGCATTTGGCGAACAAGTGAACAACACTCATGAGTTTTCACAACAGAAGTATGACAGGAAAATCTAATACTGTCATTTCATGGAACGTCCTTCCATTCGATATTAGCTAGTCCACACGGGCAAAGCCATGACTGACTTTCTTGTTATCACTAAAAGAGGTTACCAGAAATGACAGGAAAACAAGGAGCAGCGACATAGTAGATGCGAATAAAAATGGACAGAAATTGATACCTAATACAGAACATATACTTTTCTTGTAAGCCAAGCGGTAGCTCATCAATGACTGCGGCAGCTTTCTGATAACAATGGTAGGTTAGCATTCAAAATGTTTCGACTTAGATGATTTTGCACTAGAACAGGACAGAAATCCCAGGAACAGATAAACAGGGTGATGCTAGTTTTATAAAAGAATGAAATACCATCATGTTTTCACAGTTGGTTATAAAGTATTGCTCAGACAATTTGGCATTTTCTACAAAATGCTCCTGCACAGAAAAGGAAGTAGGATTAAATAAGTTACAACTTACTGTAATGTATGCAGTTATCCGTTGTCCAAATAGTGGATAACTACTAAACAAAGAAGCATCACAAACCACAAAAGAACAAAGGGAATGGGAAAATAAACACCTGGCATAACACAATTGCATGCCTTGTAAGCTTCATTATTGATCAATATGATCTAAATTATGAGGAACTCGTTATACTAAGAGCATGTCTAACAGAGAAGGGGTCAGGTAGGGGACAGTAGCATGGAGTACGCTTCTTCATCAACAGTTTAATGCAGCTTCTTAGTCCTTGAATAAAAGAATATGGAGGATGATAAAGCAAGAATATAGAAGGTGTGACATGTGTGTAAAAAACTTCGGATCCTTCAGTGGAAGAATTGAGTTAAGTTTAATTTCAAGTATCCACAAAACTGGTATCAAAGCACACACAAAAGCACATGCAAGCATTTTTGCATTCAATATTTTTGTGCAGGTACCATTTCCTACTCCGTATTAAACTGCTTTTATCCAGCATATGTCAAAACACTTCCTATCAGAAAATCTTACATGGCTTGACACCAACTGTTAAAGCTCAGAACCTAGAACAACTGATCTTTAGAGCACAAAACAGATTCTTGCTTCTCAATAAAGGCATACAGATGAAATCATGAAAATGTAGGAGAGATATTTTGATCACAGGGACAAATAATTAGATAACCAACCAATATCCGGTAAAGGCCATTTTGCACATTTGCTTTTGAATACATGTGCAGCAGATCATAAGTAGGAAACAGTCCAGCATGCTGCATATTAAGATAAGATCATGTTAGGGAGCACTTGAAGCAGTATAAGAGTCCTGACACAAAGTAGTCAAATTGGAAGCGAGGAGCCTAAAACTAAACAGGAAAGCAACCTAAATCAAATGAAATTCACATACTTCACATAATCACAGCGCATACTGAGTACAACTTTTTACCTCTAGATCTGGAGATGGAGACTTCAGTGATGAGTGAAGCAATGGTAGATCATCCCCATGCAGACAAGTCACTTCACCTGCAGGATAATTTGACCCAAACCTACCAGCTCTTCCTGCAAGCAAAACCCCAAAGCAGGATGTACATATCAGAGGAAAAAGCAGACATCGTACATCAACAACCACCCAATATATCCTGCAATAAAGCAGGATATGAGAAGTTAGGATGTATGCACCCTTACCCTGAACTAGTCGAGAGGGTGTTTCCGAGAGACCAAGGACAACATATACGGATGGCCAAGGGATAAACAGCAAAAGGCAAACAAACAAAGGCAAAAGGGAAAGCAAACGACCAGAAAGCAGAAAACACAAGACACGGACACTAAAACCTAGTTCAACAGTATCTTCATCTGCAACTTTGCAAGCCAACACAGAAGAATTCGAGGTCTGAGTGGCTGCATACTGCCTCGAATTCGAGGCCAGAAAAGTTTAACAGTATATAGCTCTCTAAAAAATTGAACTTTTATAAAGTTGGTTTCATAATTTCCTACTTCACTTTTAGCTCGTATCAAAGTTGATTTGCACAATGGTCAAATCTCTAATTAAAAGATGCTGAATGTGCATAATCTCTCAAGTCTCAATATAAAATAGAAAAAGGAACATTATACACACTTTTACTTATAAAGCAAGTAGCATATTAACTTGACTACAGTTTATAATTTCACTCTGTAGCTTTGCAGTGTACATGGGTAAAATGCAGGACATTTATCGAGGAAGTATTTCTGAAACAAAGTAATAATATTTGACAATCAAACACTATTTTTTTTACAAGATAAAACTCAGAACCATGGAAAAACACACTATTAAGTCTTACCTGAAAGAAATAGATGAATAAAAAGTAAATTCATTACCGTATTTACAACCAAACCTATGTCCCTCTCCAGAAAGTAAAACTAACCTTATGAGCAAGACATACCCATGAGAAATTCCTATAATCCCCCACCTTTATTTAAGAGTTAGTAAGAACTCACACCTGGTTACTGAACATTCACAATCCTTCAACAACACACCTCTTCATAATCAGTATCCAAAGAGTTAATGCTGTAAACAAAATCAGATATACATACACTGATACAAATGATAATATACAATTGTAGGGTCAAACAAATTGTGAATCGAAAAATGATTCTCAAAATCTCACGTAGGAAAAGAGGGTTGGGATTTTACCAAACATAATCTCCTAAAAGTCGGAGCTATGATGAAAACAAGAAGCAGACAAACAGAAACACCATAATGGTAACTAGCTCGTCAACACCCATTGATCAAAAGATAACAGTTAACAGAGTAGAATACAGAGATGAAAAAAGACCTTTAACACCATAATTTCCAAGAAAAAAGAACTAAAGAAACAGAAACAGAAAACAACAGTCACATGATTAATGCAATTCAATACCTGCTATTTGCTTGATCTCCGAGATAGTAAGCTCACGCATCGATTCTCCATCAAATTTCTTTAATGTGGAAAAGATAATTCTGGAGATGTTTAGATTGAGACCCATCCCAATTGCATCACTAGCCACAAGAACATCAAACTCACTGGTTGCATCGTTGAACATTGTTGCCTGTAGTCCTAAGCAAAGATAAATTTAGAGTACCTTATGTAATGCTTCTATGATAAGCATAACCCAAAGATTATACATCTTAAACCAGCAAAGAATGATGAATGGGCCCACATCTAGGATGGGCTATACTCTCTCCTATCGCAATGCTTGTCCACTTAGCCTTGTTATTTTTCCCCACAATACTTGTCTTTGTAGAATTTTTTTTTTAAGTATATTGTATTTTACACACTAGCCCTTGTAATTATTACTAGATTGTTAGTGGGGGTTTCAATAAAGTGAAAAGGTAAAGTAATAATTAAGGATATAAAGGTATATTAGATGGTTTCCCAAAAGAAGTGAAAATTGATAGAAAGACAACTATTGTGATATGGAGGGATTATTATTTATTAATCATACTTTTAATCTCAATTCACGTTCTCTCATTTTTATACCAAATTTGGTTTCATTTCATGACTCTCATTTCATTCCCCATATTGGACATGGGGTTTAAAAATGGGGGAAAGATTCCCTCCCTCCGCCAAATTCTAAGAAATTAAGCACTCGGATAAGAGCCTATTTACTTTTTATTTAAATTATAGTATCTCAACTTTCTATTCCTTCCACTTCCCATAAGTTTTGACCAAACAGGCATTTAGGGGATTGACAAAAACCTAACATGAGAAGAAAAGAAAAGGTAGGGGTAATGGATGCTTTCAGCCAAAAGACAGTGAGCAAGAGTTGTATAAGATAAGCAGTCAGAAAAAGGCAGGGACTATGAAGAGTATGAAGAATGAAAATGTTGTTTTTATAAGTTACAGGTTTTCAATAATTGGGTATATACTCGAGAAATGTATGTACACATGTTTATTGGAGAAAGCAAAAAGACATATAGACTTGACCGAGCTTGGAAAAGAAACCAGAACTCAATAAAACTTAGTGGCCTAATTCCTGCTTCTTCTTCTTCTTTTTCTTCTTCCTCTTCTTCTTTTTACATCAATTTCAGTTTGTTGCTTACAATGGAATCACAGCAAATCTCGGGATTAAAAAGGAGAAATAACTTTCTAATAAAGTAAACACCATTTTGGGAAAACAAAAAACAACAAACAGAACATTCAAAGTAGGAACATTGCTTTTACCTGTCTTGTTCGAGTCTCCGGAGGAAGTGAACCATAAACAACAGAGCACAGATGCATGCCTCCATTTTCTATTTTTTTCTAGCACCAACAAAGAAAGAAACAATAAGAAACGAAAGTTTTGCATTGCACATGCATGACAAATGACAATAAACTATTTCTTCTTCAAGATGAACCCTTTTTTCATGCATGAGATGAAGTCACAAAGCATAATAAGTTATAGGCCTAGAACTGCAACACATTGAATAGCATAAACTCACCCAAAGGATAAAACTAAAAAGGAAGCACGACAAAGCATTCTCTTATACCTTTAACTTATAAATCTCACGCCGTGAAAAGGTAACAATACAGTCTCCTTTTCTTATATTGGAACATGATCCGAGAGGAACCTTCAATGGTACAAGAGGTGATAGCCTTTCATAATATTTAATCTGTAATGATTCAAGTTTAAATAAAAAAACGTCAGAACTAAACACATACATGAAAGCAACATGAATATAAGAAAGCCGACATCCTAAAGTACACATGGGATATGAATCGTATCCACTAAATTTCATATATCTGTAAGGACAACTCATTTGATACAATCAAGCATGGAAAACACTATCAAATGAACAAATTTTAAACCCAGAACCAAGTCTCCAACACCCTGCTTTTAAAAATGTGCATGCAGGGAGCCCACGAGAGGCAAGGGTAATAAGTTTTAGAAAAAAAAAAAAAGAGTTCAGATCTTGCAGCACATATTAGACAGAAACAAAATATAAACCCATCGATTTAGACTTCAAAAGCAAGCTCCCAGTTTCGTCACTCCAAAAGAAGTACTCCCTCCGTCTCAAAATACATGTCTTTTTAGCCCCTAAAATTTTGTCAAAAATACATGTCTTTTTAGATTTAATCATTACACCTAACCTACTTTTACATCTAATCATTACTCTAATTTTTACATCACCCCTACTCTTCTCCTCACAAACTAAAAAGAAAAAAAAAACAAATACTCTAATACCAAGTATGTAGTTAACCTACTCCTTACTTTTTACATCTAATCATTACACTTAACCTACTCCTTAATTCCCGTGCTCCGTCCTAAAAAGACATGTATTTTTAGACGGAGGGAGTATCAAGTATGTAGTTAAGTAAGGGCCATCTTCACAAAAATAGCTGATAGCTGGATAACACTTTATTTCAATATTAAAAGCTAGATTCACTTGTACAGGTGTACTGTGTACAATAGGAAAACACCTCCTTCAGGTACAAGGAAGATCTAGACACCCAAAAATATAAAAGTAAATCAACAAATGTTGCAAGAGTAGCGCACTATAATACTATATTACCAGATTCGCCTATGTCCCACATACTACTAAGTTTCTCCTTCATGCTAATAAAAGAATGATCACTTCATCAACTGATTTTTGGTTACTCGAAATTGGGAGATGAAGAGGAAAAGTAAATGAAGCAGTTGGGACCCAATGAGAGAAGTACTAATTTTTTGCTAAATTGCCTAAGCATTTTTTTCCCTAATTTCTGCAAACATATCGGAACAATGTGCTGCGCAAATTGAAACAACAGATTGAATGGATCTAGCATACTGAAGGATAATGTAGATGACAAATATGTTTCTTCTTAAATGCTTGGATACAAATCACAAATCAACACATGTATCCAATAATTATTTATTAAATTACCCTTCCCTCGCCATAATAAATCAATGATATTAAATTAAATCAACACTAGTGCACTGGCACAGTAGCATGCATGTGGAAGAAGGTTGAGAAAATGAGAAGAATAAAGAGAGTACAATAAACCAGAAATTCAAACAGATTTCGAGGCCCAGGCATGCATAAAAAAGAAACGATGTAGTTGCAACATATCATCTCGAATCAAGAAATGGTTTAGATTTTCAGCATAAAATTTCCAAGTAACTGAGATTCCTAGACCACTGACAATTTATTAAAAATACATCTTCTCAAATAAACTGTGCATGTAAAAACTAATGAGTTATAAAACTCTATATTTTATAAAAGTTAGCAAATTCTTGAGAGTACATTGAAGCTCCGAGCATAAAACATTTTAACAGTTTTTCAATGCAAACCAGGAGCCCTTTTCACCCATATCTCAAATCACATAAAAGTTTTGAAATCCAACAACATTCCTTTCCAGTTTTCAATTTTATCTGTCATGCCCCAGTGCACTCTATTTGAACAGAAAATGAAATATACTCCCTCTGTATCGCAATACTTGTTGTTTTAGCTCTATGCACACTTATTAATAAAACCTATCTTTACTTTACTTTTATAGCTTAAAATACCTAAAATGTGTAATTATTACCTATAAAAAGAGCAATCATTACCTATAAATACAATAATTATAGCTAAAACAACAAGTTTTTTGATACAACTTTACCACTCTAAAACAACAAGTATTGCGATACGGAGGGAGTATATGGTCAAAGCAAGGTCACAAAATTATAATCCAAGGACTTTTATATCAAAATATATAATCACATCAAAGTAATTAATATTGGAATTACTGACTTCTTTAATTCATACATTTTTTAATCCTCAAGGTAATAAAATGTCATGCTCCATAGAGGTTATGGAAAGGACAACCAGGATTTGCTTAATTGCATTGTTTTTATTTAACCAAACTTTCAACTATATACTTTTTCATTATCCGGAAAGCAATTGTTTGCTCAAATAGCATTTTGGTATTGGAAGAACTAACCAACTTTTATCTTCTAGGAATCCTAGAAGATAAAAGTTGGTACATTATCTGGGTCTTACATCAATGGTACATTATCTAAAACTTCAAGATGGGTTGAAGGATCCTAGACTAGGATCCTTCAACCCATCTTGAAGTTTTAGATAATGTACCACTGATGTAAGACCCAGAGCTTCCAGAAGAACCCTTAAAAAGACTGAAGACCAAACTGTTCAAGAGTGTTATACAAAGGTTTCTTTGAGCATTAGATTGAGGAGAACCAGACCCAAGAAACTTGGAAGGCATCAATGATGACAACCTTGGGTTTGTGATTGAAGTATTGAACAACAATGTGAGGAGAAGCCAAGAGGATTTCCAGGACACTCCCATGTAGCCACACAGAAGGGAGATGTCTCTGGACAGTCTGTACAGCCTTAGGCCTAAAGCACAAGATCCGTGCATTTCTTCTTCAGCTTGCATTGTCCCTAACTAGCCCTCTATGCCTTTCCCCCAGATTATGCTGCAATAGTCCACCAACATTCGCTTCATAGTTCTACTTAGACTTGCATAGCGTTTTGACTTTCAAAATTCTCTCTTTTAATTAGGATTAGTCTGATAGATTTAACCTTTCATTATGCATAGCTAGGTCTTTGTTCATTAAACTCACCTCTTAATTTTATCAAAATAATACTTTGAGACTAGTAAAAGTTGAGCTTCTATTGATTCAATAAGTGAGAGAATTGCTTCTTGTTCTTGTATTCTTCGACGCTTCAACTTTCACAATTGAATTGTTGGATTTCACAAGGTCTTAATTCCGTTCCAGATCATCCATGACAATAATTCAAAACAAGAGATACTGGGCATATGGAAAAAAAACAACAGAAAATAATTCACATCACAACTTCACCATAAAAATTGGACACTACCTGTACATTATCATTGGTAAGTTTCAGTATCTCCTGAATAAGGGGAACAGCAGCTGGATCCCCACAAAGATGTAGTTCATCAGCAGCCAATCCTAAGAGAGCGCGGGTAAAAGAAAAACCCCTTGTCCTGCATCCTACCATCTGGGGGAAAAAAATAAAAATAAAGAGAAATGAGTTTCTACAAGAGGCATGTGTATGGAAGCAAAAATTATTTTAAAAAAAAATGCTACATCACATGAATAAGTGAATGTTCCACAAACTTTGTTTTGCAGTTGGAAAAAAACGAGATAATAAGGGAAGGAAAGGAATCTCTAGAAAAGTTTCTTATCAGCATTATAGAGGTGGGAGGCTCCTTATTAACAAATTCCATGTTTCATTTTTTAGTTCTTATTAAACTGAAAATAGATTGCCGGTAACAACATTTGTTGTTTTCAGTTTTGAGACAGTGGTTTCAAAATTAAACAGGCTAAAAGAGTTATAATATTCTATGAAGTAATAACCATAATAATTATAAGAAAATGAGAACCTGCAAGTGCAAACTGAAAAATAAAATTTCATAGTGATTCCAAAAGTAGTGTTCCTTAACAGAAGCAAATTTCAACTCAATATCACACTTAGCTGCAATCAGGACATCAAGTAATACCATAGCTGTACAAGGGACTAGTGAAATCCTAAAACACGTGAAACTAGACTAAACAAGCAATTTTCTTTTCTATTTTAAGAGGTGCAGGATATTGATACATTGGTTTATTTTGTCTCCAAGAGACACGATATTTCCAGATTTTTCAATGATTGTATCAATTATGTCCTATCCTACATTACACAAGTGCAAAGTCCAGCTCTTTTCATGATAGGTCTAAAGATGAAATGTTTGCAAATTATTTCTCAACACTAAAATGAAAACCTGAACCTACCTGAATTTCATCAATCACAGCACAGTGATAGTGAGAAGTCACATCTGCCATTTCAACTGTCACGGCTTGGTGCTTTGCACCTTCAACCTCCTCCCTCTCTTGTCCCGTAATCAAATCACAAGCAACATTGGTTTTGTTCATTCGGTTTGCCACCTCCCAAGCTAAGAGCCTCAAAGGTCCACAATAAATACCTATAAGGGCATAAAAATTTTCACAAGCATATATTGGTTAGCTATGCTCATATTGTTTGATAAAGTTTGTATATAGATTAAAAATTACTTCTAGCCAGAGTGGGTCAAAAGACATTCAAATATCCATCTTGTGGAGTGTATATAAATACTCCGTATATACTACTACTACAACAACAACAACAACAACAGGTATAAATACTCCGTATATAATAGACGCAAATCAAGTTAGATTCTCCAATGTACCTGTCGGACTTGACTCCAATTGCTTCAGTGCATGATATGTTTTACCGCTATTAGTGGGGCCAACATGCAGAGTAACATTTCGAATCTTCTTTCGGGCTTTTGGATACCATGTATGAGGAGAACTACAATCACAGGATATCTAAATCAGCCAGAGATTTGTTAAGCAGGAAATAAAAAATTAAGCACGGACACTGAGACACTTACGTTAAATCAGTGAAATCAAATGTGGACAGACTAGCAGATTTACTGTAATGTCTAAAATTGTTGTTTGCGCCAGTCAAATGCCCATCTCCTAGTTCTACATGTAAGCAAAAGGTCTCAAATTTACCTGAGAAAAAACGATGAAACATCAGAAAACTAAACAAGGGGCAATCAAGATAATAATAATAAATTGGAAGGGGAAGGGTCTAAAGTGTTAAAAGGGAGTTTATCGTGAGTTCAGCTCAATTCATTGGTAAATGCTACAGCAAAGTTTTCCCCGCCAAAATATGTGCAAGCTTTTAAGTTTTGTGTCAGTTATATACAGCGTGCGACGTTGCCACTTCTAACTGCTTGGATAATCATTTTATTACTCATAATCTTCATCTGTTATCTGCAACATGAAGGGCCCATCTATCAAGGAGCCAATCTTCAAAGTCAATACTTTGCAAACACACTAGTGGCAATGTGAATATTGTTGCCTATATTCCTCATTTCCTCTCATGCCTGAGTGCTGATTTTGCTCAATGCTTGTTTTATCAGCTAAAAGGGGAAACTCTCTCGAAATTTAACTGTTGTCATCTGAAACTTACATGGAAATCCTATCAATACCAATCATGTTGCCTATTAATCGAAGCCTCAAAAATGATTTTATCTTATTGGCTTATAAGTACGGTCCTAATGTGAATGAAACTCAGCAACCGATCCCTTTACCCATAATCAGGTAGGGAAAAAATTGGTCAAAGCTCTACGGATAATCCCTTTCACTTCCTGCAAGTTTTGCCAAGTTAGCTGCTTCCCACCGCACGCACACAAGGTGTTCGACATATTGACCCAGTCAACCACAACCCACATTCAAGTCCACGGATGATATACCCCACAACACAATCCAATTGTTTGTCTGGAATCGGATCAAACTCAACAAATCCCTACCTGAACCTCACAAAATTGGCCATGGAAACCCGTTGATACATGAAAGAACTTGCACGTTTTCACCAAATAGACAACATCAGATTCTCGATTGCATTGAATGAAGAAAATACGAACCTTTTATGAGGCCAGAAGAGTTGAAGAGTGAAATTGTCCGGCGGTGAAAAAGCGTGGAGAGCATTTTGACGAGAGAGCCAATTAGCGAGAGAGCCAATTAGCGAGAGAGGGCAAATTATATGATATGGAAAATGGGTGCTTTCGTTTGAAATTGTTTTCCTGAATGAGAATGGCAAGGCGTGAAAGGGGGAAATGAGGAAGGTCGGGACGATGACAAACCCCGACTTTGGCGTCGGAGAATCTGCGTGGTCGTCGCCAGCACCTACTTCGCGTCGCAAGGCGGCAACCTCCCGAGTTGCGTTGGCCTTGTTCGTTTCAATATGGCCAGTGGCCACACTTCTCATCCCGAATCCCTTCTAAATAACTTACTTTTCTTTTTTTATTAAATAAAAATCTTCTTGTATTAAACTCATAATATAATCCATGATTATTCATTATTATGTCATGTTAATAATGAAATGGCCACGAATCACGGGTTACCCGTCCCATGAACCACCAGATAGGCACGAGTCGATGACACCCCGGGTCAATAACTCGTCGGATATGAATCGACGATTCGTAATATTACATAAACTAATATTCAATGCATAATGTCTTATCCCTCTTTCTTCATAATAATACATAAACTACTCTTTTTTTAATAGGGTACTAGTACTACCCACGACTCCTTTTCGGTGAGCCATTCCGGAATTGTTACTGACCCCGATTTCTCCCACGTCTAAAAAAAGTGGTTGAATGAGGAAAATTGAATACAAAGAACGGGTATTTATAGAATACAACTCATTTAGGAATGGTCCATGTTCTATAAGTGGGCCGGTCCTCTATTTGTGTATGGGCCTTAGTGATGTTGGGCCTGGTGTAGTATCTTCCTTCTTGTTAGTCGATCATGTATCATCTGATTCTTGATGACACTACTGTAGTCTGTATAGGCGCCAGTATGGAATGCTTATTGTTAACATTATCTCTGATTATAGTTAATCAAACTAAAACACACATAATCCCGATGTTAGGAATCAAATCTTGAGCTTGTTGCATACTTAATTGCTTCTTCAAGTGGGTAGGTTTAATCATTTGGGAAGGAACGTGGGCCAACATGAAATTACATACTGCGTTGACACTTTGTAGTTAAACAAATTGCAAAATTCAATAATTAGAGCAAGTTTAACGAATCAATAAAGATTTAAGACTGATCATTAATAATTTTACAACCAAATAAAGTAGATATAAAAACATTCTTTTCCAACCACGATAAGGTTAGTAGTGACAGTGAGGGAAAGCACTCCCAACTAGAACTTTTATAGTGGTACTTGCCATGTATTAATTAATTAAATTTAGGGTTAATTGGATAAGGCTCTAATTAATTGACCCCAAATCTTAATATTGCACTATCTATCCATAAGTATATGGAGAGGGTTCTATCAAGTATAAAATCAGTTTTGCACCTCCTTCCTCTCTATTGTTTTCACCTATCCTTTTCTCTAATTATGGGTAGGAATAACAAAATCATTCTGAAATTGCTCAACTGGAATTGCAAATTCAAGGAAGGAATGACAATCTCATTCACTCATGATCGATAATCATTTCACTTGGTTCAAAAAAAAAGAGGGTGAAAATCTGATATGATTTGGATATTGATTAAATAGATGATGAGTGAGCAGGTGATGAATTGAATCAGATTCGGGTGAAAGTATTCCCCGTCACCTAACACAGACCAACGCACACACGCACGTGCATGCACACATATGGGGCAACCCGTCACCTAACATAGACCAACGCACACACGCACGTGTACGCACACGTATGGGGCAGGTGAATCTGGAAGTGGGTAATAGGTCAGATCAGAGGAGGATTTCTGGGTGGTGGGACCGGTGGGTAATAGGTCAGATCGGATGAGGATTTCTGGGTGGTGGGTCGAAGCAGGTCATCTACCCAACATCTGACCCATTATCATCCTCGAAGAGTATCTGTTTTTGAGTTACAACATCTCTCGAGTGCATCTACGGACATGTAAGAGAAGATGGTGAAATGTTTGGGGAAGTTTTCCATGTTCGATTTGCACATTTGTTGTGAGCAAATACGTTTTTTATTTATATCGTATTCCACCATCATTAGAGAAACAGATTCAGTCCACATATAGGGTCCGTATGGGACGGGGTTAATAAACCGACTAAAATTATAAACAGGGTAAAAATTTATAAACTGTTGGTAAAAGTAGTTAAAATTTTATGAAAAAATATAAACTCCGTATGGGACGAAAAACAGTTTATTTGTAAAAAGTGGGGTTTATTTGGTTGTTATTAGGGGTATACTTGTCTTTTCAAACCAAATAAACCCCCAAAACCCAAAATAAGCTGCAAAAACAAGCTTATTTTTTAACCCCCCATTTTAACTATAAACTAGCTACAATTAATTATCATACCCAACTTATAATTTAAACTACCTACTTCTACTACTTTTTTAGTAGTTAAAAATGCAACCATACACACCCATAGACTAACGATTTAGAGCAAAATTTTATTAGCAACAACTATTTGAGCCCACATAGGCTATAATGCTAAGTGGTTGATGTCACCACAAGCGTTAAATGAACTTTAAACTAAAATTGTGATGATTAGGGAACAATAGATGCACTACCGCCGGCAATGGAGTGTTACCACTTACCACTAATAACAACCTTTCATTCATCATAATTATTTTTATTAAATGAAATTGAAAGGGCTAAAAGTTTGTGTTGATGCTAACTATATGATGCTACTAGGGTGGCAGACCCGTGCTACGCACGGAACATGTGTTTGCTTTTTTTTTTTTATCAATTACATGAGTGTGATATATCCATAAAAAATTTAAAATTTAGTCTATTTATTTAGAATATGGAGTCGTTAAAGGCTAAATGAAACATTTGTATTTTTAAAACTATTTCATATAATACAATTGAGCATATTAATTTATGTATTTTTTAATTTTCTAATAAATTTATTTACTTGTTATTTTTCAAAAAAATTACCTATTAATTTATTTAAATTTTAATTTTTCAAAAAATTACCTATTGATGTTATGGATTTATGAATAAGTAATTATTATCAGTAATATGAAAGTACAAATATTTCATGGAATGTTGTTAAGATGATCAAGAGTTTGATATTATCCTGTGGTGGTCATCTGTATGAAAGGAATGGGCGATGAAAGGAAGTAGAGTTCAGAGAGAGGGATTTGGGAGAGAGAGATAGATTGTTTGATTGATTCTGAATATCCCAAATCAGATACAGCTTGTCCTACTTGTAGTTACAACCGACTCACTTTACGATCCCTATTAACAACGGATCCCTCAATTACAGACTAATTGCATTTGCACCCTTTTCTATATAGTATTCGTACATATCCACATTGCAACTACTTGTAATTTTCTTTAAATTGAAAAAATACAATGAATATAAATATTCCAATTAACAATCGCATTTGGAAGAATAACATATATGCACGTACCTCCATGTGTGTGTGTGTGTATATAATGGTTTGAAAGTCATTAAAAAAAAAGATAAACTAACATATATGTACACATTTAATACTTGATTATGAAAAAGAAAACTAACACAATTAATTTCGTACAAAATATTTTTATTCTTAAATAATACACACTTTATAATATCATTTATTTTCTACTACTTTCCTCCAAATTGAATAGATAATGTACAATCATTCGACATACCCAAAATCATCCAAATTAAGGATTTTTGTTTTCTAGATATAAAAGCATTTGTGCATTATGTGGCTACCTATTGAAACCCCCATAAATTAAGATAAATCGATTGTGTAATTGAAAAGGTATTTTAGAGAACTAACAAAAATACCTTTAATTACCAAATTAAGACCTCTAGAATTCTTGGTAGGTCATTTGAGAATATTGCTTGAAATAAGTTAACCTTAACTACTCAAGCTGATAAAAATTTTAATAATTGGGAAACACTTTTTTTTTCCCAATTTGTATAAAGTTGAAAAAAAAAATTATAAAGTTGATAAAAATAAGTGTTTCTTTAGGGGTTATTACCTCCTTGGTCGTTCAACACCGGCACTCTTTACCTGCTTATGAGTTCATAGTCCAAGACTTTACTAATCAAGCTGCATCATATACGCATCACCAATACATCGCAAGATTCATCATGACAGGAGCTTTTGCCCATGGAGCTATCTTTTTAATTCGAGATGTATAGGGTGTATATATAATTTACTTATTTTAATAGTTGATTTACTTAAAATTATTTATATGCAAGTAATTAAAAATAATAACCAAATGATATTAAAATATTTTGATGTTCTCAAATAATTTGCTCGAAAGTCATTTCCTCACTATGGCATTATCCAAGCTCAACTTCCGCATCTAATATTTTATCGGCTGCTTCATGGATCAATCTTCTTCCTGCAATATATTAATACTATCAATATTCTACTTTAAGTAAATTATACTGTATAAATTAAATTAGATTTTGAAAAAAACCAAAGTTAATCATTCCTAATTCATTAGATCGGTAATTAACATTGAAATATCATGAAGTAAAAAAAGCAATACATAAAACAAATTTCACATCCACACAAATATTAGCAATATTATTTTTTTCAACCGAGGGGATGGGAGGACTTACCTTGAGATGTTGTAGCTAGATTAATTCTCTCACGATTTCCAGTGCAGTGAGAGGTACAACGTAACTTGTATATCACCTTTGATTAGGTATATATAGCACAAAAACATAGATTTATTGGTACCATCTTAATTAATTTTGGCGTTACATTTTAGTCTTATTTAATTAATCACTTTAATTGTGTCACTTTAATTGAGTCTGTTACAAATTGTGCTTAATTGTGTTGTGTCAGTTACAAATTGTGTCTTATTTATTAATAATATTATTGTTTGTGACTTTTAAAAAAGTTAGTTCAAGATTATTCGACCAAAGAGATTTTGTAGATTAAGATAATAAAATGGTCATCAACTAAAAAATTAAAACTTTTTTATATATAAAAATGTGCCTAAATATAATTTTTTTATATAATTATCTCTTCAACACGTATACATGTTTTTAGTTTATGTATGAAAAAAAGGAGGAAAAAGTTAATGATCGAAATAGTGAAGGATATTTAAAAAAGAATGAAAAGTAAAGCTATTGAAATTTAAACCTTATTCACTGGATATTCAAAAGTTGATCCGATTAGAGATGCATGGCAAAGAAATTCCTGTAGATTATCGTACTCCAAAAAATAACCCACAAAGTGGAGAAAAAAATAAATGTGCCTAAATATAATTTCTGTAGATTATCGTACTCCAAAAAATTAATTAGAGATGACAAAGAAATTCCTGTGGATTATCGTACTCCAAAAAATAACCCACAAAGTGAAGAAAAAAAATAAAAGGAACATGTAAATAATGAGATTCGAACTCTAGATCATTGGGCTCCTTATAACATTGATAACCATTAAGCTAAGTAAGTTTTTGTGATACAAAATGAATAGATATGATCTAATAGTGAAAACTTTAAAGGTGTAAATGATGACAATAAATTGCCCATGAACACAACTTTTAAGGTTTATTTATATAGAAGATACGAGTGCTTTGGCGTTCGAAAACTTGGGCCCATTTATATACGGAGTTAATGACATTTAATTTGCAATAAGATCGATAGGACGATCTCTTCTTTCTTTCTTTCTCTTTTTTTTTTTTTGATTAAGTAAAAATTCGACGCACCGGACAGGTCCGGTGGGTCGAGAGGCCGGAGCAACGGCGACGAAAAAACTGTCATACGAACAAAAACAAACAAAGAAAATCAACTCCGCAAAACCGAGGAACAAAGATGCAACAAAGGGCAAATCTAGCACTATCGAACGATGAACGAGCATGCAATGAAACCACTCCACGCCAGAAAGTAGAGGCAACTCGGGGACACATGGGGAACTTGTGGAAACCTCATATTTGGACCAGGACAACGGCGAGCCTTCAGGTTTCGATCACGTCTACGACCTCTCGCAGACGGCAACGGAGAGAAATACCACACAGAAGCCGCTAGTACGTCTTAAACCCAATAGAAAGCACCGTCGGACTCGATCAAGGGAATTAGAACCGACAAAATATAGAGATTATACAAAATCCCATATTTATTTATTCAATTGATAGGATGATCTCTTCAACTATTCGAAACAAGGCCAAATCCTTAAAATAGTGCGGATAGATTTTTTTTTTTACGGAATAATACAAATAGTGTAATTATTAATTTTTGATTATCAACGAATAATTAAATATTCGATAAATGCATGAACAATCAATAATTCGACAACTGAAGAATGCAGCCACTTTGACAACTGAAGAATGCGTCTGAAGTTGTTGTTGAAGGAGGCAATTGAATCTGCCATCTAATATATGTTGTTGGCTCTAGTAATGCCCTCATAGATTAATTAAGAGGTTGAGATTGAAACTCGAAGTAATCTGTTGGGTCAATTGGAGAAGAAGGTAACTTTCTAGTGTTCTCCGGGTTTTATTTCTGGATCCAACCAACACTCTTCTTCATCCCTTTTACCACTTACCCCTGCTAACTATGATGAATTTGGATATCCGGCCAGATAAAAATGAAGATTTTTAGGCTATTCGTAAATATTAATCTTCATATGATAGCATTCCGAATGATGTTCTTTTTCTTGCTGTTCTTGTGACCTCGTCCTTCAATACTAGGTAGTTAGCTCTTTTACTCTCGTTACTTTCTTTGGATGCTTTAGAATTCACATCTCTTGCTTAGATATGTAATACAATGATTGGTTCTAATTGATTCCTTGTAGTAAAC
The DNA here is from genome assembly GCA_037127255.1 of Persicaria tinctoria. NCBI lineage: Eukaryota > Viridiplantae > Streptophyta > Magnoliopsida > Caryophyllales > Polygonaceae > Persicaria > Persicaria tinctoria. The sequence goes on from JBANSL010000008.1 coordinate 13,592,381, forward strand.
TAATTTTACACCTTCGACTTGGAGAATTTTCCTATACTTGTTTACATTCATATACATATAGCCTGTTTTATTTTCTGCATAGTAAAAAATAGGAAGTTGTATTGACTAGCATATCAAAAGTTGTAATGGAAGCATTAAATGTATTCTTGTTTGTTGATTTTTCTTATTTTTTGACATCTACTGACAGGTTTGGATTGCAAGGAGTTGGCAATGGAATGGAAGAAAACGGGTACTTGTAGTGCAAGGAGTTGGCAATTGAGTCTGCCTTTCTGTTGAAGATGATGGAATATTAGCGCTTAACTCTTCAAGTTCAGCGAATCACAAAACATCCATGGACGCCTTCAGAAGTTTCCGAAATCACATTCTTGAACACTTTGGTGCATGTCTTACTGCGCGCATGCCAGGAGAGCTCATTTTCCAGCTTAACAATTCCCTTTGCTTGGGGCATATTCATCATAGAACATCTAGGTTCGACTATCAGGAGTTGTGTACTAATGTAATGTTATTGCCACTGCATCTGCACGTAGTGAGTACAACCTATGGAAGTGTCCGAATATTTTTTCCACTTGTTAGCAGTAAAAGGTTAGGCTTTGGTTGCATTTCTTTTAGTGTTGGTTTTTTATGTGTACAAAGCCATTAGTACAACTAGAGGACCAACTTTGAATGCTTCATCATTGCATTGTTTGTTTTGAGAAGTGATGCTATACAAATACAAAAAGTTGAATTGCAGACATGTAAAATATAAAGAGGCGGTGAATGATAAATCACTGAGGAAATGATAAATATGAATGCTCAACTTCTTCTGTACAAGAATATGAGGAGATCATCTCTTCATCTCTACCAAATCAAGACTGAGAAATGACTCATGTGTTTGTGCAGAAATAGTCTCATCTCATGTCTCAACATTTTGAGTTGAGAGACCGATCTCCACAAGCTCAATGTCATACAATTGTAACACGAAAAGATGAAAAAAAAAGGGATACTACAACCACTAGATTCTGAAGAAGTCGTTGAGACTTCAACATCATTCCTCTTATCATTCCGTTGTATATTGACGTACTTCAACAAAAAGTTGTATCTACTGACAACTTTGGAGAGAAGGAGTTGGCAATGGAGTGGAAGAAAGTAGGTACTTACAGTGGAAGGAGTTGGCAATGGAGTTGGCCTTTCTGTTGACGATGATGGAATCTTAGTGCTTAATTAACTTTTCAATTTTAGCGAATCCCAAAAAATCCATGGACGCCTTTGGGCATATTCATCGTAGAACATCTAGGGTTGACTCCCTTTGCTTGCAACTTTGGTGTCTTACTGCATGCCAGGGGAACTCGTTTCCATTTTACCGATTCCCTTTGCTTGCGACATATTCATCATATATAGAACATCTAAGGCTGACTATTAGGCAGTGTGTTCTAATGTAATGTAATGTTATCATCGTCACTACATCTACATGTAGTGAGTACAAGTGTACAACCCATGGAAGTGTCCGAACATTTTTGTTCACCAGTTAGTAGTAAAAGGTTAGGTTTGGTTGCATTTATTTTTAGCGTAGGTTTTTTTATGTGTACAAAGCCATTAAGTGCAACTGGAGGACCAACTTTGAATGCCTCGATCAAGTACTCTGTACTCTTAACAAGTTCCCCTTTGTAGTGGTAACAAGTTTCATATTTAAAACGCGATTTACAACCTTGTTTAGGTTTTTCTTACTCGCTCCTACGTACCCGGCCACCAAGTCTAGACACGTACAATCGAACAATTTTAGATTTCAACTTCTTTGATCGATCGCCAACTTGTCTTCTTTGTACCTCGATCATAAGTACGCATAATATACATCCAACTTTGGGCTTAATTTCTTTTCCCTAGCTAAATGCTCACATGCAATTACACTTTATAACATATACAAAAACTAGCTACTCTACACAATTATCACGTTTGTAGAATTGTTTAGGTTTTTCTTATTTTGCTACATAACATCGCAATTGTGAGATAAAGGTTTGAGTTTTAGATCTTCAAATTAGAGCGCCGTGGCGGTAAGGTTTTTTTCAATTGTACAAATTAGATTTACTATACCTGTACGTTCTCATAACGAAGTTTCATCGTAAAATTATTCGGTTCTAGTAGGAATAACACACCGAATATAAGAAAATATTCAAATTTATTCTAATTAAGTTTGCATAGGGCCGGGCTAGCTAGACGACCACCTATGAATAATCCAAAAGTGCTAAAAATGAATAATCGCCTAGCTATACGGTTAAGCAATCTCTCAAATTCAAGTTTATTCTAATTCAAGTTTCGTCTTTCATCGTAAAACAATCTCTCAAATGAGGGACTCCTTGTATACAGTGAGCATTGGTTCCAACATTTGTTGCCGATTGTTCACCATAATTTACCTCCTTTTACAATTTTTATCTGACCGAGATAAAGGGATGCCAGAGTGAGCGATTTCACCTTAATTTTGGCAAGTAGTAAGAATTTGCACAATTGAGGAAACCTAGTAAAGCATGGTTATTCCTTTCATCATATTCATAGGTAGATAGACAGACCAGCCGTTTCCTAATCATTGGACAACAATCACGCTTTTGTTTTTAATACTCCACTAAAGCCCGCATTTCAAGTGTTAACCAAACACTTTATTCATTTAAATTTAACCCTACAAACCCACTTTCTTTTGTTTGTTTGTTTTTTCTTCAATTAATTCTTCCTTTTTCTTCCATTTTTGTTTTCCATACAAGATCGAGGAGGAAGTCCAAAATGGTGACCTAGTGATCACTACCGACTTGGATCCGATAGGGTTTAAGGAAAACTCTACCAATAGGGTTTCTTACTCTTCTTACAAATATACTCCCTCCGTTTCAAAATAGATGGCCTTTTACTTTTTAACACGTTTTTTAAGGAGCGGAAAACTCTATAAAATATTATTTATTTGATTAAACTTTTTATACTATTTGATACTTATTACTAATAAGTATCTAATTATATAAAAAAAATTAATTAAAAAATAATATTTCATAGAGTTTTTCGCTCCTTAAAAAGCGTGCCGAAAAGTAAAAGACCATGTATTTTGAAACGGAGGGAGTATATGATAAAAAAAAGGGATTGGTGGGATTGAAAAAAAAATGAGAATTTTTAACAGTTAACTTTAAAATCAGCCGTTGAAATTCTCCCAACTCTATTCATCTTATCCACAATTTTTTTTAATCTTATTCCAGTTCGATCGACTCAGTTGCTCTACATCTTAATCGGGTGCGGTGTGACTCATTTAAGGGTTGACCCTCCCACTCACAAGCGTCTTCATATTTCCGAGAGGATTCGAATTTAGAATCTCTTGACATAAGAGGTAGTTCCATAACCATTACACCAACTTGTGATTGGTTAGTTAAAATTTTCTTTTGTGCAACCCAACAACCAAGAATACCAAGGTTTGAACGTTGATTAGATTTATTAAAAGGACCACCTAGGCCGGATTTGGATACATAAGATCAGATAATTAATGTTCTAAAGTTAGATTTATCCAATGGTGCTAATTAATCTAATAAATTTTGGTTGGGGGTTAGTTTGACTAGATTATGATTTTATTGTTTGAATAAATCTCTAATTAATATAATTTATTTGGATTAAAATATATTGTAAATGAAAAATAAAAAATTTAGAGAAAAGATGAACAAGTACTCTTTTATCTCTAAATAGAAAAACGAAGAAAGAGATTAATAAATTCTCTATATTTGTTGTAGCAATATTATAAATTATCTAAACACGTACTCTTCATTAAATGTGAGCACAAGATTGAATGGAATTCAACCATAAATAATGGAGGAATGCAAATAAAATTTTATATATTTGTTTTAACGGAAATTTCGCGTGGTACCCCCGAGATAAAGGGTATTTTGCATGGTGTACCAAAGTTTAGCATAATTCGCATGGTACACCTGAGGTTTTGAAAAATTTCGTGTCGTGCCCCTCCGTTGCCTTCCGTTAGATTTTAAACTAAATCGTTAGCTTTTTTAAATAAAAAGAAAACAGAAAGAAAAAGACGGTGTTCCTTCTGTTCTTATCCGAGAGAGACGATGGAGGAGGGACAAAGCTCACAGTAGAGAGGTTGGCAGCATGCCGTTCCCGACGCCGGTGGAGACGGAGGGATAGACGCGAGGAGGGAGAAGGCGGACGACACTGAGCTCTCTACGCGAGAAGGTGAGTTTTCGACATACGCGCGCGCGAGAGAGAGAGGCGTAGAGGGAAGAGCGAAGGAGATCGACGAAGCTGGAGATCTCGACGTCCGTGGAGCCAGATGTGCGAGAAGGGAGGAGGTCGGCGCCTGCGAAAGCCTTGAAGGTATGGCTTGTTCCATTTTCCACAGTTTCTGGGGTATACAATTTGGGGATTTAGGTTTTTATCAAATTCAGTTTTTAGGTTGGATTATAGACTTATGATCTTCAATTTGGGGGACGAGGGTTAGATTTAGGGATCAATTTTATGTCAATATTGTTCCAATTGGAGATTTAGGATCTTCAAATTGGGGTATGAGGGTTAGATTAATGTTGTTCAATTTGGAGATTTTTGTCACCTGTTGAATTAACTTCAAACACTTGACATATTGCTATTGATAATGGGTGTTAACACTGATTGGTTTAGAAATTGAAATCGACTTCTTGAAACGATTACTCAAAACGATTTTAAGCCTATTAGCTCAGATGACAGAGCATTGTGTTTAACACAAAGACGTGGGTTCGAATTCCAATCCATATTTTTACTAGATGATTCATTGTTACCTATTCAGACTAGATGATTCATTGTTGTGCTATTTGTTCATGCTTCTCATTTGTCCATGGTTGATGATTTTTTCCTTTAGCACCTAAATTATCATTCCTCACTTTAATTAATAAGATGTCAGTACATATTTAGATCAGTTTCATTGGAGCTAATTACGATTTTCAACCGAATGTTGCAATATTACAGCTTGAATCTTTTGTGTTGGATATTTGTGGTGCCATTTGCATTTTGCAGAGTAAGGATTTCCACATTGCTGAAAGAGAAGAAGATATAAGTTACTATGCTGGTTATGTTCTTATTTGGATATAAATGCATCTAAATCTTCATACTACATTGCAGGAGTTTCAAGTGAAGATGAGCACATAATTAATTGACAGAATTTTCCTTGATAGAAAATTTATGCTTAAACATCTCTGCAGATGAATTTAGGTGAGAACAATAACCCCTAATTCAGAAGGCAGATTCCCAAAACCCAGCTCTTAGGGGCGAATTCAGAAGTAAGAAACAAGAGTTACTGACCTATGTGGGATTCGAACCCACATTATTGTGGCAAAGCACATTGCTCTACCGGTTGAGCTAATAGGTCAAAAAAATTGAAATACTTTATAAGATGAGATATGACACTGCTAACTCACGAGCTAATTGTCAACAGTCCACAACTGACAGATTCATTATCTCTATGAAACGAGTTCTTAATCCAATCACTCAAACATGTATTTTACACTATGAATCCAATGTGCTTCTAACTATATTCATGTTACATGCACAACTTATATGGTTGATTGGAAATGTCACAATCATGTTCTAAAACCTCAAAATATTATTTGTGGTTTTGAGTCTTTTGACATCTAATGTCTGCGCACCAATGATCACATTAAGTAACATAAGTAGTCAAGAAACTAAATTTTGAGAAGTGAAATGTGGTTTATACAAGGTTAAGACAACTCACCTCAGCAAGGAAATATGACATGCTATCCATTTTGCTTGTGTTTTTGCAACATAAGTAGATCTGGATTCCACAATTACACTAGGCAATTCAACAATTTCAGAAACCACCCAATTCTAAAATTTAATAAAACCTAATTAAGAACTAATTGAGTTGAGAACAAGGAAAAAAAATAATTCAGATAGATTCACAATTTTCACATATAGCAAAACAAAAATCCCCAATTCCGCATAAACATAACACAACTGAGTCATGAAAACAATAAATTGGAACTTCTAAAATCAATTTACCAAAAGCATTGACAAAACCCCCTAATTGGACCACCAATTCGGGTCTCGTTAATTCAGCAGGTGACAAAAATCTCCAATTTGAACAACATTAATCTAACCCTCATACCCTAATTTGAAGATCCTAAATCTCCGGTTGGAACAACATTGACATAAAATTGATCCCTAAATCTAACCATCTTCCCCCAAATTGAAGATCATAAGTCCGTAATCCAACCCAAAAACTGAATTGAATTTGATAAAAACCTAAATCCCCAAATTGTATACCCTAGAAACTGTGGAAAACGGAACAAGCCATACCTTCAAGGCATTCGCAGGCGCCGGCCTCCTCCATCCTCGCACATGTGGCTCCACGGACGTCGAGATCTTGAGCTTCGTCGATATCCTTCGCTCCTCCCTCTACGCCTCTCTCTCTCTCTCTCTCGCGCGCGCGCGCGCGTGTATGTCGAAAACTTACCTTCTCGCATAGAGAGGTCGGTGTCGTATGCCTTCTCCCTCCTCGCGTCTATCCCTCCGTCTCCACCCGCGTCGGGAACGGCAGGCTCTCTCTACTGTGAGCAACCCTCCTCCGTCTTCTACTCGTCTCTCTCGGATAAGAACAGAAGGAACACCGTCTTTTAATCTTTTTCTTTCTGTTTTCTTTTTATTTAAAAAAGCTAACGATTTAGTTTAAAATCTAACGGAAGGCAACGGAGGGGCACGACACAAAAATTTTCAAAACTTCAGGGGTACCACGCGAATTATGCTAAACTTTGGTACACCATGCGAAATACCCCTTAACTCAGGGGTACCACGCGAAATTTCCGTTGTTTTAAATATATAAAAGTAGTAATACTCACAACATTATTAAATGTAGAAATATGTAAAATAGAGGAATTGTGGGAGTTTGATCACAATTTTTTTTAAAGATTTTAGTATTTTCTTCTCCATTTTAGAGATTTTTTACAAAATCGGGTACAGATGCTCTTAAATGAGCTAATAGTTAATTAATTTTTGGATAAGAATGAGAAATACTTATTACTATTACGATTTTTCTATCATATTCCCTAAATAAGATTTCCGTTTTTTTTTAATAAAAATATCCTTAATTAAAATGTATTAATCAAATTTTAAATTAGATTGATAGAGTCGTTTATTTTTAGTATGATATCTTTCCCAATTTATGTCCTTAGGATATATGATATAAAGACCGTTGTTATTATTATTATTATACCGTTGAAATCCGTTTAATGTTTTAAAGGCAAACCCATTTAATTAAATTCCTATATGATTTGATTGTTGAACGCAAACCAAAATCCAAGAAAATAAAGAAAATTAAAAGGAAAGAAAAGGAGAAAAAGAGAAGAAGATCTTCATCTTGATTTAGACGAAAAGAAAGTAAAAGCATATTTTAAGAGAGAGTTAGAATGAAATATTGATGATCCCTTTCTCTTTTATCATGCTTTTCTTGATTTTGTGTTTTCACTTTGTTGGAAGACCAAAGGACACATGCTACAGTCCATTAACCACAAGCATTAATCTTCCTTTACTAGCTAAAGAGATCATGACAGCAACGTACATCCAGCCATCCAGGTAGAACAAGTAGATCAGCAGCTACTACAACGTACTCTAGTTACCACTGTATCACTATCAATCACTGCCTTCCGGATTTTGATTTTTAAAAAAAATTAAAGTAAGAATTCAGGCGCCATCCAATGAGATTTTGATTACTGAATTCATTTTTAAAGTGTGTGAACAAAAGAATTTGTAAAATTTTGAATTTTTATCATTTTGAATCAATAATCAAGTTTGATGTAGCATGATTTTTTCATAACTCACTACCTATCGAAAATAATACAGACTTGATGGAGTGATATAACTCCCATTTCGTACCCAACCAAGGTATTTTGCAATATAACATAATGAGATTTTAATTTAAATCTATTTTTTTAGCTTTTAATTTAACATTTTTAAGATTCAATCATTTTTCTTAGTAAAAGTAGAACTCTGTAATTGAACTCCAAATCATCTTGACCATCTAAATTCAATTTATTTCTTTGCGTTGTGTTTGATTTTAAAATTTCACCAAAAAAATAACACCAAGAATATATATGTATATATTATAAGAATTTATTTTAATTATATATTAATTACATAACAAGAAGTAAATATTGTATAATAACTGCAAAATTCGTGAAATATCGAGACATTTTGCTAAAGTATTTGGATTCAACTTTACCGTATTCCTTTCTTCTTTATTTGGATTGAATTGTTCTGTTACGGTATCCCTACCCTACCGGACCATTACCCCGTTTTCAGGGGACGGCGTCACTCTTCCTTTGGGAGAGTCCCTGTGTGTCACTGTGGGTGCCCGGGCCTGCGTCCATTGCCAATTTGCCACTGCCACTTCCATTGCTTTGGTGGGTCTCTCTCTTTGCTTTGGGTCTCTCGGAATTGGCGTTCGGATTGTAGTAATTTAAACCCAAAAAACAAAAGCTTCTCCAGTGAGAGAGAGAGAGGGGCCTCTTCCTCTTTCTCCTCTTTCTTCCCCCTTCTCTGCGCTTTATTCTGTTCAAATGAGAGAAAATGCTTTGCTGTTTTTGTATTTTCACTGATACCGAGGACTAGGGCTGTGGGACCCTCTCTCTCTCTCTCTTTCTCTCTCCCTCTCTGCTTGATAGCTAGAACTGTGTTTTGAACCATCAGAATCTGGTCTCACTTCCACGCATTAAAGTGCAAATCTTTCTCTTTTTCTCTCTCTACAAGGCTACAACTCTGTGCTCTTTGTTGCTGCTATAAAGTTTTTTCCTACCCGGTTCTTCATTTCTTCTCCATTACTGGCTGCTAACCTAACAAAGGCTTCAACTTGATTCCCCATTTCCATTTTTTGCCCTTATTTGTTTCATTACTGAGCCTTTATCATTTGGCATTTGGGTTCTTGTTTTGGTTTTGCTTCTGCCTCTGGGTGTTGGTGTTGTGTTTTCTGGTTCCAATTTGAGTCAATTGGTTGAATTGGGTACAAAACCCGGAAACCTTCAAGTGGGTGGGAGGGGGCAATTGAAAATCAGGTGCTGTATGAAGGATTTTGGGAACAATGAGAGATGGCAGTTCAAAGAAAAGCAAGGTAATTTTTGTGTCTAATCCTTTTTTTCTTTGGTTGTTGCTGTACTACACACATTCATACTTGAGTTGTTAAATTGGTTATTTCTTGCTCTAATTTTGCATGAAGCTCTCCTGGTCAAAATCACTGATCAGAAAGTGGTTCAACATCAGGGGCAAAACTGAAGATTATGAGGCTGATGATGTTTCCCATGGAGGTAAAGTTTTCAGTTTTCACATCTTTCTCAAATTAATGTTTTCTAATTGAAAAGCAACTGGATTGAAATTAAATTGGCTGAGTTACTGAATTCAGAAGGTCTGTTTGAATGGCGAAATGGGTTCCCAGAGAGGGAGCCATATACACTCAAGAAGAGCAAAACAGGTTAGATACATAGCACAGGGACCATTTCACCTCTTTAATGTAGAGTTGTTGAGGAAGGTATTTACTCTTTACTGTCAACTTGGATAACTGCAGACAAGTCCATTAGCAACGGTGATCAGATTCACAAAGGCAGAGAGTATCTTGAGCACCCTAGGATCATAGATGTGCAAAACCATAGGTAAATTTTGGTCTTAGCCTATGTCTTATGTGCTTTCTAGTTCAATTTCTTTGTTGGGATGAGTAAATTGAGTGAATTGTCTTGTGCTTGAGGGCAGTGTGTTTGTAGGCACATGGAATGTTGGCGGAAAATCCCCTCCGAGTCACATGAATCTCGACGACTGGCTTCATGCCGCTCCTCCGGCAGATATATATGTTCTTGGGTATGTGTAGTGTGTCTATCTGTCTTCTGTGTTTCTTCTAATTTCAAGTGACAATCTAACCATTATATGTTCTTGGTTATTCAGATTTCAAGAAGTAGTTCCGCTAAATGCGAGTAACATACTGGGAGCAGAAGATAATGGTCCTGCTAAGAAATGGATAGCTCTCATCAGGAAGACCTTAAACAACGTTCCTGGGACGGCTGGGAGTAGCGCCTGCCACACACCGTCACCTGTTCCGTATCCAGTGGTAGAAGTGAGTGCTGATTTTGAAGGATCAGGTAGGCTGAGAGCTGGATCTGTGTTTCCTCGCCGGTCATTTCAGGCAACTAGTAGCTCGAGAATGGAAAATGAAGCCTCAGTCCCACAGCCTCGCCTTGATAGACGATACAGTGTCTGTGATCGAGTTATGTTTGGTCATAGGAGAAGTGATTATAGGCCTAGTAATTACAGGCCAAGTGACTATAGGCCTAGTGATTATCGGCCTAGCGACGCTAGGCCTAGTGATTACAGGCCAAGTGATTCTAGACGAAGTGACTATAGGCCTAGTGATTCTAGACGAAGTGACTTTTCTAGATGGGGTTCATCAGATGATGATTTTGGGCAAGGGGAATCTCCTAGCACTGTGTTGTTCTCCCCAATGTCATGTGGTGGATCTACTCGCATGGACGATGGGTTTAGACATCCAAGGCGGTCAAGGTACTGCCTAGTGGTGAGCAAGCAAATGGTTGGCGTTTTCCTCACTGTCTGGATCAGGAAGGACTTAAGGGACCATGTCCGGAATGTAAAAGTTTCATGTATTGGCAGAGGTTTGATGGGTTATCTCGGAAATAAGGTATCGGTACTCGATCACCTCTTTGTTTCAGTCAATCATCAGCTTGGAAAACTGGTTACTTAATACAGTGCTATCTTTTTGTTTGCAGGGTTCGATTTCGGTCAGCATGTTATTGAAGGAGACCAGTTTCTGCTTTGTCTGCAGTCACTTGACCTCAGGACAAAAGGAGGGGGACGAGTTGCGGAGGAATTCTGATGTTATGGAGATCCTAAAGAAGACAAGGTTTCCCCGAGTTACTAGCATGCCGGATGAGAAGTCACCAGAGATGATAACAGATCATGAGTAAGTTCTTCATTCATCAAATTTTGCTGTCATTGATCTTAACAGCCTTACTAACTTATGTATTTCATTGCAGTCGAATTATCTGGCTTGGAGACTTGAACTATCGGATAGATCTGTCATATCGCTCAGTAAGAGCCCTTGTCGAGATGCAAAATTGGAAAGCATTGTTGGAGAGGGACCAGGTACATTTACTTTGTCCTACCTTGCTCATGGAGTAGTATATAGTTCATAAGCTTCTATTCACATTTGTTTCGTTTTCCAGCTCCGGAGACAACAAAAGAGGGGCCGCGCCTTCACTGACTGGTTCGAGGGGAATATATACTTCCCACCAACTTACAAATACTCACACAACTCCGACAGATATGCAGGCGATGACATGCCGCCAAGCGAGAAACGCAGGACTCCTGCTTGGTAAATACTCTTTGCTTCAACAGAATGTTATTTCTTGATTACCTCAGTTGCTTTTTTTATCTGATTTGCTTTCAATTTTTATGAAGGTGTGACAGAATATTGTGGTATGGGAGGGGAATCCATCAACTGTCCTATTTCCGCGCAGAATCAAGGTTCTCCGATCACAGGCCAGTTTGCGGAATGTTCTGGGCTGAGGTTGAATCAGTCCAGGGTCGGTTGAAGAGAGCCATGAGCTGCTCGAGTTCTAGAGTTGAAGTGGCAGATCTCTTACCATACTCTCATGGCTATACTGAGCTCTGCTTCTTCTAAAGGGCAACGAGGCGAACCTACTGCATTTCTTCAGGGTAAATCGCTTTGAAAACACCTTTTCTGTTCAAAGATCATTCCATATTTTCGCGTCTGACCAAAGCCATATGCATATGTTTCCTTGTGAAATTTGATTCGATCTTGAATCTTGGGGCGGTTCTTGCTGATGGCGACGCACTTTGAAACACTTAGTTAAAAGACAAAATTTTCGACAACTTTACCAAGCAATGCGGTAAAGGATGTGAAAGTAAAAGGGTCCTCCAAGACATCAACTTGCAGATTTCACTACCAAGTTTCTTTTTTCACTGTTCTTTGACAATGGTCCCCTTGCTTTTTTCAGGCTACCATGTCTTTGAAGAGAACTACTTTCTCCTCATTCTCCATATATGGATGCGTTGTGAAGTCGACATCTCATTGCCCACAAACCGAGAAAGGTTGGTCTTCTCGCGTCCCTTTCCCACTCGTATTGATCATGTTAGCCTCCCACGTTCCCTTGCCTAACCCTCTTTCATTGCCTTGCCTCATCCATCAGGTGTCAATTTTTCCTTTTCCGCAGTTTCGTCAACTGACCCAATGAAGATCTATAACAACTTAAAACTTTGGTGTACTCTAGTGATTTGCTCGTCGATGTATGTACTATAGGTATGCATTTTCTATGCTAGTCATGTTCACTGCTGCATCATGAAACCCTCAGTTCTTTTGTTCTGATTTCAACTCAATTTGATCTTGCAGGATCAGGCTAACCCATATGCACAAAAGCAGCAATATGCAAGCCATAGGAGGAAGATTTTTTTTGCTCTTTTTTTGATTTGATTTCTCATTTGATATGTATAGTTTTTGTAACAGAAAACAAAAGCTGTGTTGAAAGGAATTTATTGAGAAATATATGATCATTTTGGGGCCTGTAGGAATAGCCTTTTTGTTTTAAATGATGACACACATTCATTCATTGTCTTAACTGATTCAAAGCTTACAAAAGGGGCAAATCTTGATAATTCTTTGTGCTTTAGCTAATGATTTGACTGGAAGGGGGGAGGTGGGGTTTTTCTTGATCATCCCCCAAAGCATGTTTGATGGGGCTGCCATTGACATTGCTTTTTCCCTGCAAGGAGTGCAAAGCAAAGCACCAGACACAGTCACTAGTGTTAGTGGCAGGAAAATTTCACTAGTAAATAAATAAAAATTGAGTGAATGTTTTTTTAACTGGGTGAGTTTGATGATACTGTTTTATGAAGTGGGTACATCATCCACTTTTTTAGGGCAGCAAAACATGCCTGAGAGACTGTTGTAGGTCTACTGGCCATTGACATTTTTGGTTGGATATATGGAGCAAATGGAAGATGAAACATAGTCTAATACTAATCCTACAAGGCTGTTGTTGTGACTTGTTGTGAGTGCTGAATGAGAACCCACTTTGCTTAGTCTTCTATAACATTGCCTTTACTACCTCAAGCTTCCGTCCAATCTTATTGTTATGTCTCTGTGTAGATATTAGGGTATCTATTATGCCCTATTGATTGTAAATGTAATTGTAGAATTATGCAAGTAATAAAATAAATCATTTTACCCTCTCTCTTAGCTCTCTGTAATTTCTTCTTTTTCTCTTACCCCCCTCTCTGAACTTCTCTTCTTTTCTATCTCAATTCTCCATGGATTCCTCCTAATCGACCTTCGACTCATAAAAATAGTATCAATTCTGTTTATTTGGGTTTGGGTCATTTTTAGTTATCATATTATTTGATTGTTGGGTCAAAATGGATTGGCTTTTATGTGATGTAATGCACTATGGTGACGGTTTCGAGTCAAAAGTACAAATAAAACCTACAACAACTCAGAGGTGGCTAATTTGTCATCAAGCGGTTAAATGCTTTAAACTTGTAGACTGTGGTTGTAGCAACTAGCAACAGCTTGGGATTTCTTTTTTGGCTTTTGCTATCAGGTTGCTTTCTAAATAATGAGGGTTTGAGACCATAGGAGGCCCACATTTCCCCCTTTTACTTTTATAATTAAAAAAAAAAAAAGTTATTGTGTCTTATTTGTTTAAATGAAGCCCTCGGAACTGATGTTAGTCGCCTTTGATGCACTTCCTTTTTGTCTCTTAAGGTGGAATGTGATAAATTTGAGAGGTGAAATCTGTTTGACCACATGTCCCAAAATAAAGAGTTTTTGTGTCTTTTAACAAATGCTTATGATATGATGATTCCATAATTTGAAATCTTGGTTTGATTTCATTCATACTTGTGTAGTAGTTATGTACTCTATATGCTTCCTTTTAAAAAGAGGGCTTGAATTTTGCAAACCAACAATGTGACTCTAAAGTCTAATCCCAAACTCAGATCAGATTACATGATTAGATGAAATATAGATGCCAAGGATCAAATGCGAAACCAACAATGTCGATTTCTCTTTGATTGAATTTCATTTCACTTCAATGTTCGTTCTAAGGTCTCTTAAGAAATACACCTTAGATCTATGCACTTGGTCGTCAATCAAAGTAGAGAAATCCCGTCAATTCTCTCTGCGTATGTGATGTTGAATGTCGGTAGGCAATCCGACATGTAGGAATGAGGGAGAGGAGGATATCTTCTAAGTCCTTAACTAAGGTCTCATACCAAATTGTATTTTTTTTTCCTAGAAATGATAAAGATGTGTTGTGCTATTTAGTGAAATTCGTCTTGTCAATACCCATTTCAACTTCTTACCAATAAACTAGTTGTAGAAAAAAAGGACCATGTTTGGGCCATCCTCAAGCCTGGATTGAGCCCAAAGCTATAGTAAAAGATTGGGCCATCGTGACAGCCCAAACTTAGGATCCTCTCTCTCTCTCTCCTTTGTCTTCCAAAATCCAAACTTGCTCTTCAAGTCGCTCGCTCGCTAAGCAAACCTTTTTCCTCCAAATCTGTGGAAGAAGCAAATCACACAGACACAGAGAGGAGACAGCAACAATGGAGTGCGTGTTCGGCCTTGTTGGTAACGGATTTACGGTGATTGCGGCTGATACTTCAGCGGTTCACAGCATTTTGGTTCACAAATCGAACGAGGACAAGGTCATGCTCCTCGATTCTCACAAGCTCATGGGCGCCAGTGGCGAACCTGGCGACCGGTACCCCTCTCCCTCTCTCTCTCTCTCTCTCCTAATTTTGGTGGTCTATTTCAGATCCTTCGATTTGATCGATCTATGTGGTCTTTTTTTTCTTGCAGAGTTCAGTTCACGGAGTACATCCAGAGGAACGTGGCGCTGTACCAGTACAAGAATGGGATCCCCTTGACCACCGCTGCCGCCGCCAACTTCACCCGCGGCGAGCTCGCCACTGCCCTTCGCAAGGTCTCTCTCTCTTCTTCTCATGTGAAGATCCAATATCGTTCCTTTAACTAGTGTGTAACTTGAATTGGGAGTTCTCTTACATTCTGAGTACCTTAGGGTCTGTTTGGTACCATTCCTGATCCAGGAAGGAGAATCAGTAATCGCCCATTCCAGTTTCTATAATTGCGACTCAAATTGCCCCTATAGGTACTAGTATCCCGATTCCCAACCCCATACTGGCATTTGACTTTAAAGAACCACTGAAGGAAAACCCTCTCTTTAATCTTTGTATCGAAATTCAACCAAACTCCAACTATCAAAATTGAAAATTCCATACCCAAATCGGTAGCTGATATCTTGATAAGGGTATGGATACCAAAAAGCCCTCTCTTTGTATCTTGGTCTGCTGATATTAAAGAAGAGATAAGAGTTGTTACTTGTTAGTTTCAGTTTCTAATAATTAACTTGAAGATCTGATGTCAAGGGGAAAAAAAGTAGAATGTGCAACCTAGTTTGACAGTTTCCAGCGTAGTGGCTTGCTTAGAGTTAACTGGGAAGATGTTTTGAATTTACAAATTTTACATCTTTCTTTTAACTTCTGTCAGCTTCCTTCGTCGTATGAAGGATTATGACCTCTAGCTTTTTCTTCTTAGCTTTTGCTGTAATGCAAGTGATCAAATTCTTTGGGACAGTGATTTAGTTTTGAGCTATCAATATGAAAATAGGTTCCCTGTTCCTTTGGAATAAATGAACCATTAGAAATGGTGATGGAGTTGAGAGCTGATTTTTTCTTCCTTTTTGGGCCCTTTTGATAACTCGTGTCGAGCAAATTACAGCCTTCAAGAATTTTGTTAAGTGGGATACAGTAGGCTTCTGTTGTTGTTTCTTGTTTTTTATCGGATAGTGGTACTAAGCTTTCCATTAATTTTATCTTTTCCCTTGGTTGCTTCCTTTAAGTTATACTTCGTCTCGCACATGAGCGAGATTCATGAAATCTGGTTCTCCTTGTAACAGTTCATCTGCTTTAGGTTCTATCATGCTTGTTAGAAAGAAAATTTATGTTCTAATTTAAGGACTAATTTCAGTTTTACCATTTTAGGCAATGTGCTTTCTTAGCTCAATAGGTAACTCTTGAGATGTTAGACAAAGAGCTATGCTGTTACTTGCACTTGCAAATCTGCAAATAAAACATATATCATCTTTAACTGCAACAAGAGTGAAATGAGGTGTTAAGGAGGAGCCATGCCTTGTGTGTGAGCAACACAAGTCTTGTATGAATGCGCGCTCACCGAAATACTCCAACCACAGTAAACATTTTATGTGATCTATTCATTTGGCACTTTTAAAAGCATGATATTCTTGTAGTTTTTATTATAATGCTTACTGGCATCATTTTTTTCAGGATGACCCTAGCTCTGTATCTTGAAACTCTGTTTATTTACTATCTGAGATTGATTAAGGAGTATCAAATGTGAACTATGTTCACTATTTTACTATACTTTCCATGTATAACTGTTTATTCAAACAATCTTCTATAGTTCTGGCTTGAAAGTTGGAGCTGTCTTAAGTTTAGACTATTGAAAATGGGCCCATGGGGTTTTTGTAAAAGGGATATTTCATTCTTCATATCTCTTGCACACTTTCAAAAAAGAGGTCATATTCATTTAGGGTGACGACCAAAAAACTACAATGTCTTAATGATAAGGTAAAAATAGTTACCCATTTTCAAAAAAGAGGTCATATTGAAAATGGGCCCACAGTACTTTTTCTTATCAGGTCACTTATAATGTCTTAATGATAAGGTAAAAATATGCAGACATGGTGACGACCAAAAAACTTTTTCACTTCAGTGCTATCCAAACAGACGCTTGAAGTAAGCTGCTGTTAGAAACGAGTGAGAATTAAAATGATCGCAGCTGATTAAACTTGAGAGTTTTGGGCCTCATTTGCCTATTCTTTTCAATCGAAACGTGTAGTTTATCATTGAATAGGTTCATAAGCTTTTCTAATGCCATCAGGCAGTGTAGTACTTGGTGCTTATTCTGTCTAGGCTAAATCTATATTTCCAGACAGCTACTACACCAGTAATTTTTAGCTTCATTGTTTGAGATTATCACTCCATTTCCATGTTAAGAAAAATAGGTCATATGGATTTTCAACACTAATTCTTCATCTCTTGAAGCATGATAAAATTCTTGTCCTGATTGTGCTTCATCTTGCAGAACCCCTACTCTGTTAACATCCTTTTGGCTGGGTACGACAAGGAAATAGGACCATCGCTCTACTTTCTTGACTACATTGCAACCCTTCACAAGGTCGACAAGGCTGCATTTGGGTATGGGGCATACTTCTCCCTTTCCATGATGGACAGGCACTACCACAGTGGCATGTCAGTTGAGGAGGCTATCGATCTGGTTGACAAGTGCATAGTAGAGATCAGATCAAGGCTTGTTGTGGCACCCCCGAACTTTGTGATCAAGATTGTCGACAAAGATGGAGCACGAGAGTATGCCTGGCGTGAAACCGTCAAAGATGCACCAGTAGCTGCTGCATAGTTGTGTTACTCGCGCCACCACTTTGTTTTTACCCAAATTCCTTCAAATTTGAACTTGTTTAGAGTTTAAGCTTAGGATGAGATTGTGTTATGTATCAAAATCATATACCTGTTGAAGTTCAACAGAGGCTTCTTCTTAATCTCTGTTGACATTTTATGGTGAAACCTCAGGGTCCCTATGTTTTCTTGATGCTTCTCAAGTTACCTATGTTGTCAGTAACTTCTCTTAATTGAGTGTATCAGTAACACTAAGAAATTTCACCCCCATTACAAGTGCATAACCTGCAGCACCATCCTCAGTTAACCAGTTGCATTGCTTCAATTCCCTGCTCTTAATTATCAAGTTCATCAATTCAATTGATCTAATTTGGATAAAAGGAAAGGATCCACAGTCAACCAACATAGAAAGCTCTTGATTGTTTGATCACACACCAGTACACCACCATGGGCAGGCACAATGGTTGTGTGGAAGCAAAATCCCTACATTCTCAAACTTTTTAGTCTGTTATTGCTGCACATTCAACCAAAGAGGACTGCCTACAAGAGAAAGGAATCTACAAATTTGTTCGATGGAATGATGTGTCTTCTCTTCAAGAGAAAGCAATGATGTTACCGAAAATGACGACAATGTCATGCTCTTCTTGGAGTAAGAATGTCACATTCTTTCTTGTTTCCTTGTCCGGGTTGTTGAACATGGATCATCCTGCCAATTAAGAGTGCTTTTTAATGAACTGCTGGAGGAAGAATCAATCAAGATTCCCCAACCCAACCCCACTACCCAAACACAAGAGATAATAATTCAAAACCATAACAAAAATGTTGTAGTAATCTCAAACCTTTTGGATGATCGCCAAGCAAATTCATAAATCCACTGTACGTGATTCCAAGCCTTGTGGCTGACGAAGCTTCTGGATATTCAGTATCAACATCTGGTGGATATTCAGTGTCGACATCTGGTGGAGGATATGGAAGACTAATACTTGCTTCCGGTGTAACTGTCATAGATGAGGGAGAGTTTTCTGGGGCAGTGATAATGGCGGGAGGAGAAGCTTCAGGACCTGTCAAACATAGTGCAAAGAAGTGTCAGATTTTGCCCAGTTGGATGGTGACGCAGTGAAGTGACTGAAGTCTAATGAATATGACAAACTCAGGGTACATAAAAATATAGAATCTCACAATGTAGTTGGAAACTAATCTTTGTACAAATTTCACCCTTTGCACAGACAACATATTACTACGTATTAGTTAAAACTGAGGTCATTTTCAGTTGGAAGATAGGAAGAAAAGCTTCAGAGAACCATGGAAAATTCTTAACATGAAAATATCTCATATCTGAACCTTCAAAGCATGATAATAATGTGATAAAAGATGAGTAATTAGAACTGCTGGAAATGATAGTTGGGAAGATTGTGCTTCAGTAGCTATGTTACCACTATTCCCCCAATACCAATTGATGCAGATACAACAAGAAAAGGATATGGGGATCTCACCAGCAACAGGAAATGGTAGAGCTCCATCACCTACTAGTACACACACACACACACACTTTTTAGTGCCATATTCATTATATATTGCCTGGAACAACTTCCATTTTGATCGATACAACACAAGTAAAAATGGTCGAAAAAGACATACCAGCTCTTCCAAGGGGAGGCAAAGCCTGCATAACTGATCAAAAGTAGAGTAAGGGAAGGCAATTAGTAACTCACTTTGGACAACCTGAGGGAAATTGTACAACTTGAATGGTAAATTCAAACTAGTCACTGGGAAGTGGGAACAAACAACACAATTAGTAAGATGTTGATGGATGAACTAAATTCCCAAATTTGAGTTATACGCAAATGCATTTTCCTCGTGTGCAATTTAACTGCTGCTGAGTGCTGAGCATAAACCACAGACGTAGAAAGATCAATAAACCAGTTTTATGTTTCAATTACTAGTACAAAACATGAGATGAAAAGTTAAAATGATAATTCGTTGATCCATTTTAAGATCTGAGGTGGATATGCCAAAATTGATCACTTGTGAAGAATCGCTTTGCTGCTTTCACTCTATTTTCCCCTCAACTTGCAACCATTCACTAAAAGAGATCACGAAAGTTTCATATAGCAGAAAATGATTCAGATAAATTTTGAAGTAAATGGATCTCGCTTTTATGCCAAATACAAGCACAGCAATTCAATTTTTTTTTCCCCAAATGAGCTAGCACTATATCATCTCATCGACATTTCTCCCCAAATAAGAAATTCTTCCAACAGTTCAAATTTCATCAAATTGATCTTGTGACCTAACAGGGAGAAATACACAGCTCTTGCAGACTATCTCTCTGCCAAAAATTGTCTGAATTAATCTGAAATTAACGCTCAATCTTGTGCAAATTCATCTACCATAACCACAAACAACAAGTCAACACCAAAGCAACTAAACGAAAGCGGAAGTACAAAATCGAACGGCTCGAAAAATCACAAAACCTGAGCAGATGAATTCGATTGATGCACCGTTTCGCGGCGAAGTCGTGTTCGGCAGCGGACATACCGAAGAAAGAGTGAAGAGCCTGGAACGATCGATCGGAAAGCCGAACACCGGAGGCTCCTTAAGAAAATAGCAGAGGCACGAAACTTCGCCGGCGGAGAAAACGGAGATATATGCATCGCAACATTCCGGTGGAACTAACGACGATTCGTTGTTCGGAGGAGCCGAAATGAAAGGGAGGCAAGGCGATGCGGAGACCAACGCATCCTTGCAATCGTCTTCTCCCATGGCGCTTGTGATAGGACACGGCGCCGGCGATTCCGAAGCGACGGAAGTGGCTCCAGCTAGAAGGAGTATCGCAAAGAGAGAGAGATCTAAGACTTGGATGGCCATGGCTGAACTGGAAGGTGGTGCTGCGAAGGGCACGGGAGGTTTTAACTTGTTGAAGAGGATCGGATCTGAGCGCGGGAAGTTCTAGAAATAATGAACTTGAAAATCGATCACAAATTACTCCATATTTGTTTGCATAGACACAAAATTTTCAGAAAACCACACGAAATTTAGGGTATTTTCCAAAGATTCGCCATTTGTTTTATAAAATAACAAAAACATCCAGAAAAATCTATATGTATTGTTAAGCTCCACAACACAAGATACGTATATGTATTTTTCAAGAACACTATAAATATACATATAGATACATATATCATTTATTTAATTTTTATTGGAAATTGGCCAAATTCATATTCTAATGGCGTGCCGCTAACATATATGGCCTTTCTTCTCTCACAGTGAATAGATAGGTCTTGTGTTTAGAGCTCTTATGATCGTCTAATATTTGTCTCGTCTGTGATAGGGAGTTATTCCCCCGCGATTGTGTTGACCTCCTTCTTGACTATTGGATGAGTCCCCTATTCTTTTACACCGTCCTCTATTTGAGGTGAAGTTGAGTTCAGGAGTGTGCTCAATGGTGTTGTTGTTGCGTTGACAAACGGAGATAGGAGAGCACTTCATGGGGCTTAGGAAGGATCGACTAAGTGGTATGTGTAGTAATCATTGCGTCATAATCGCTTCCAAGGCCTACCAATATATATATACTCCCTCCGTTTACAATTGAATGACGTTTTAAGGGTATTTGTATTTGCCTAATTAATTGACGTTTTCCAGATTTTGAAATCAACATGTTCCAGCTCTTTTATTATTCTACCGAATTTGTACGGGGAGGAGAGAGAGGGTAGAGTCTCCTCCACTTAAATACTCCCACATGTCCATCTCTTTGTAAATAAAGAGGAGTATTATATTCCAAACAAAAAAAGTTTACGAGTTCATAAGTCTATGGATTTTTTACTTATTATGTGTAATTAATGTTACTTAGCATTTTCCTTAATTTATGTGATAAATTTCAAAACGTCATTTAATTGTAAACGGAGGGAGTATATGGTACGAATATTTACTACTAGTACAACAATACTTATAGATTGACGAGCAGGCCCGTGACTGAGGGTGTGCAAGTGGCCCAACGGAACAGGGCCTCCAAAAAATTTAGGGCCCAATATCATTTAAAAAATCGGTATAGAATATACATCTTCCGCAATAGCAAGTATAAACAGTTTGGCTGATTGGCAATGAGCTATTGCGCTTTGAAACGCGCTTCCCCCATTCACCCGAGTTCGATTCTCATTTAGGCTCCGTTTTTTTTTTGTTTTTTTTTTGAAAAAAAAACCAAACAGTTGCTCCCATAATATTATTTTATTTGGCCCTTCTCATCCCCCACCCCAACCCAACGAGGTGAACGAGCTTCTTGTAAAGTTATTATTTAATTGTTGTTGTTATATACATTTGAATTTCAACAATTTCTCCTGGGATAAACTCAATTGTTAAACTTTTTTTATCCTCAAAAAAATTGATTAAAAGTTAACTGATCACCGTGTTTTAAAACTGTTTTTTATCCTAAAAAATTGATTGAAAAATAGTCTATGTAGTTCATTTATCTATTACTCCCTCTGTTAATTCAAACATATCATTTTAGTATTCATTTACAATTTTTAGCAGCTAAAAATTGTATAAAATATCAACTTTTTAAAGATTTTTTTGTAATAATTTATTACTTATTACTAGTAAGTATGAGTTTATAAAAAACATAATTAAGTTGATAATTTATATCATAAATCCTTGCGTAAATTGTAAACAATATGTTTTTTTTTCCTTAACGGATGATGTATATAAGTGTATAACTATATACAATCTAAATTCACAGATACAATAAATAAAGTCTAGGTAATTATTATTTTTTTAGCACAGGGCCCTCGAAAAGATTGGCACGACCCTTTTGACGAGCTACTTGGATGGTGTGGATAAGAGCGCGCTTTTTGGATTGTAATATCACTCGATGGATACCCTAGTTGAGAACATGAACACAAAAGAAACCGAAGAAGATGGGTTGGAACTTGGAATAAACCATTAGCGGATATGGTAAAACTCAATTTCGATGAGGTGAAACCACGGCGGGATACGTCATTAGAGACAGTAGGCACGTACACTAATCACAATTGGATAGGAAAGTGTTGGAAACCAAATTACACCACTAAAGATACAAGTTTTAGCTACGCTAAAAGAGGTTATGAAAGCAAAAGAAATGGGTGTTGCACATTTTTGATATAGAAGGGGATTCACTATTTCACTCACTCTTACAAATTTGTTAAGTGGTACTTGGCGAGCCCCATGAAAAAACTAACAAGTTACATATTGACGAGATAAAACGATGACATTTTATCATTAACTAACGACCCTTTATTATAAAATACTCCCTCCGTTAATTAAAACTTGACGTTTTACTATTCACGCACGCATTTTTAGGTGTTAAAAACTATATAAAATATTGATTTTTTAAATAATTTTTTAAAATAATATCATACTTAGTACTATTAGGTATGAGTTTATAAAAACAAATGTAACAAAAACTTAATATTTTATATAGTTTTTATCGTTCTAAAAAAGCGTGCATGAATAGTAAACGACAAGTTTTAATTAACAGAGGGAGTAACATATATATTTTTTTATCGTATTATATAGTCTTTTTAACCGTGTTAATTCAAAACAATATTGCAATTATATAATTATGTCCCTTTCGAAAATTTTCTGGTTCCACTGTAGCTTCTAAACATAGGAGTAGTATTTAATTACGTGGTTCAAAGAGAAACGCTGCAATTTTGGTCGCGGAAGGAAGGCCCCATGTTACTTAAGGCGTTGTGGAGGAAATCTAGATCGAGTAAAAGGGTTTCCCGTTCCACCTAAAATATCAAAAATAATAATAAAAATGATATCCCAATACGAGTTTTCATTTTCGATTTCGTCGTCGTTTAACAGTCCAGCTCCCACCATCTCGGCTTCTTCCCACTCTTTCCCTCCTCCAATCCTCCGCCAGTTTGGCATCTCCATCCGTAGGAGATCTCCCCGCCGGCAACGGCTTCTCATACCTCCCGGTACCGACATGTCCGTCTCCGTTCCTATGCCTCCGCCTGCCCATCGCCGGGACAAAGACGAGACTGAGCTGCTCTTGCATTGCCGAACTGGTAGGTTTCGCCTTTTCATTCTCTCCTTTTGACCTAGCTTCTTCCGCTGGGCTTGATGTTTCGTTTCAATTAGATTGAATTTGATTCTGGCATTGACTGATAATAAACATGGAAATGTTAGTTGATTTGGATCATAATTAGGGTTTGTTGCGATTTCTAGAAGACTTTTGCTGGATTCAATAATGGAATGAATTCATTAAAGGTTTCTTAAAGATCCATAAAATTGGTTGATCGAACTGGGAGTGCGATTGTGTAATAGATGTAGAGCTCATTTCTCGCTCAACTTAATCTTATTATTGATGATAATTTCCTTTCGTGTAGTTTATATTTATTGGTTAATTCAACTCTATGGGTAGATTTTGATAATTTAGTTCCGATCTCCGAAGCTTTTCCTTTTCCAATGTTTCTTAATTGTGAACAAGTTATAGTATCACATAAAGTAGCGAAACAATAATAGTACATTGCATGGTTGTCATGTTACAATAAGAGAAATTCTGTTTTTCAATGGACATTTGCTTAAAGAGCTATACTTGTAAGGGATTGGAAAGATCATCAAATTTGATGGGAAGAGCAGTAAGGTTCCATGAACAAGGATACTATATATGCAGTCATTTCTGTCTACAAGACTACAACATAATTTGGACATTGCAATTATCTTTCATGCCTTAGATGCACATAACAATGAGAAAGAACAACTTAGGATATGCATGCCAATCACTTATAAAACCTTAGTAAAATGTACATATTCCAAACTTGTTTGACGTCTTATTGAAAAACGTCAACTCCATGATGTGCTTTGTTAGGTAATTTGAATTAATCTTATGTACATCTCAAAAGAATAATGGTTAACTGATGTAGGTAATAGAATGAGTTATGACTTATCTGAATGTTTTGAAAATTTCCACGCTTTTTCTCTATGTAAATATGTTCAGGCATCCTAGGTGAGTAGTAAGTTTGATTAGGCTATTTAGGGATTTAATTAACAGTAACAGCTGGAGCCTTTTGAAGTAGAAAATCTCTGTTTTGGATAAAATGTTGTGGCTGATCTACACCTTCAATGTGTTTTTATTTTTAACATAACCATTTTTCTGTGTTTGTTATAATGAGCATAAACTTTTTATTACTCTTCTCTAATTTTAATTGAGGTGCCGTAGCCATTTTGTTGGTATCCATCTTTTCTAGGATCCTATTAGCAGAGTTTCTCGTGCCATCTATTTTTATTTTCTCTCTGCATGTGATGAGTTATCCTTTTAATCCAGGTTCAAGTGAAGGGAACTTGTTGACGACTAATGAGGAAGATGAGGCTACCTCCCCTAGCAAACTTGGGCCAAGGAAGAATAATCGTTCTTGGTTGCCTATCAGATGCTTCGGGGTGGATATGTCCCCAGATACTGTTGCTGTTGCTATGGTTTATTTTGTCCAAGGTGTTTTAGGGCTCTCAAGGCTGGCTGTCAGTTTCTATTTCAAAGACGATCTACATCTTGATCCTGCAGAAGTATGTTTAAATATCTAACCCGCTTCTTTGTCACATTAATTGTACCATTTTATACAAGTTTACACTAATTCTAGCTATCTGAGACTCATTCTGGATACCTTTCTTTCCTTTATCCCTCTTTTTTGATATTGCTACTTTCTTTCCCCTCTTCTTCTGTTTCTCTCATTTTGTGTCTTAGAGGTGTTTCTTGCATGGTTTTTCTTGCCTTTTAATATATTTGTTCGTAAAAGAAGGTGTACTGGGAAATTTTAACCTTAAGAAAACAATTTGTTTATAAGTCTAGCTAACCGAGGGGATTTGGCCTTTATTGTATATGAAGTTCTTTTTGTGTGTTCATTTCGTGGACTAACTAATCTGTGGATGATGGACTAGACAGCTTTAATATCTGGGTTTGCCTCAATTCCGTGGCTTGTCAAACCTCTATATGGGTTTATAAGGTTTGTAATCACCTGTTGTTTTCCTTAAATTATTGTTATTTAATGTGCATGCTTTTTTTATGTCTAGAAAAATTGTGTTGTTGCAGTGACTCCATACCTCTTTTAGGATATCGGAGAAGATCATACTTATTTTTGTCGGGACTACTCGGAGCACTTTCATGGAGTTTGATGGCTACCTTTGTTGATGGCAAATACAGCGCTGCTTTCTGTATACTTCTTGGATCTCTTTCTGTTGCCTTCTCTGACGTTGTAAGCATATTGTACAAGCTTTGCTGTTTATCAACACAGTACTTATGGGGCTACTTTCTTGGATCGCTTTCTGCTGCCTTCTCTGATGTTGTAGAAACTAGAAACTATGAAGTGTTCTTACCTTTTCTAAATTTATTAAATGCCACAAACTGCCTTTAGGATATGACATATACTCACTAATATAAAATAGTCCTGTCTTCCATTTTGACTTTTCAACTATGAGATAAAGGTTGCATATATAACAGCCTTTTTTCATTTGGCCTTCTTTGGGGAGGGAGTTTTGAAGCAGTTAGACTTACTCCAATGGTGGTGTGTAAATGTTTAAATATGAATATTTTGATACAAAATGTGCTCCATTGCCTGCTTTTTGGGTGTTCAGATGTGAACATATGATCACCAAGTGTGTAAATTTGAACACCCAACCTCCCTAGTCAGTAAACTTTCCTAGTTTTCGAGACAACCTTCACCTACTTCCATTGTTTTTTTTTTAAATTTATATTAATTTGATTCAAATTTAACCAATAAAATTGAGATATGCACAAAATACACACTATAACCAATGGAGTAAAAGCATAAAAAGTGGTGTGCATTTTTACACACATTCAAATATTCACATTTGCACACTCAACCAAAGTGGATGGTCTTATTAAATAGACATTCAAAGAAAATCTTGAAATCTTTTAGCTGTAAACTGGTGGAAAGCTGGTCACTTTGAAACTATTTAGCCTTTAACATGTTAAAAGATTCTTATGAACAAATTGTTACTTCTGCATTAGATTTCTTCAGGCAAGGCCCGTGTGTTTAAATTTGACATACTGTTTGCCCATTATTATTATGTTGTTGTTGTTTTTGTCAAAATCTTTGAAATGACATCTGTCAAAATTATCAAGCTAGGTTGTAGATTCCATGGTTGTGGAGAGAGCCCGTGGTGAGTCACAAAATATGTCGGGATCCCTGCAATCATTATGTTGGGGATTTTCAGCTTTTGGGGGTATTGTGAGCTCATATTTTAGTGGGTCTTTGGTGGATGCTTATGGAGTAAGGTATATTTGATGGTTTTTTCACAACACAGTTGTATATTGCAATTGTATGATGTCAATGAAATAGCTGTATATTATATTTCTGTTTCAGATTTGTCTTTGGTGTGACGGCATTGCTTCCATTAATTACATCCGCAGTTGCGCTCCTGGTTAAAGAGCAGCGTGTAACTGCTACGTCGTTAGAATATAATCAAAGCAAGGAATGTGTTAGCTTCCTTGACAGCTCAAAAGAACGTATTGTGCAATTGTGGTATACAGTGAAGCAGCCCAATGTGTTCTTTCCAACCTTATTTATTTTTCTATGGCAAGCAACACCACAGTCAGACTCTGCTATGTTTTTTTTCACGTATGATTTCTTTGTTTATTCAACCATTATGCAGTCCTTCTAGTTGGATATAGTTTTTATGCTCATATGAAAATTGTCCTGTTTAACTTTCAGCACTAATAAGCTTGGATTTAAACCTGAGTTTCTTGGACGAGTTAAGCTTGTTACTTCTGTGGCATCTCTGCTTGGTGTGGGGCTTTACAATGGATTTCTGAAGAGTGTTCCTTTGAGAAAGATATTTCTAGCAACAACAATTGTGGGAAGTACCCTTGGGATGACTCAGGTTTGTGTTATGATGTTGGGCATGTTAAAATGTTGATACTTGGGATTTCAACCATTCAATATAGATGTTGTTTTCAGGTTTTTCTTGTTACTGGATTGAATCGACAGCTTGGTATAAGTGATGAATGGTTCGCAATTGGGGATTCACTGATCTTAACCGTTCTTGGTCAGGTACCCATTTCCCCAGTATATTTGTTGGAATTTCGGTATACTTCAGTTTGTATTTAGGAAATGTCATACTATGATAGGACGACAGTCAACTGCATGAACGCCATTGGCATAGAAAGAATAATTATTTTCTCAATTATGCTTTTGCATTTTTTAGGTGTTATTCTGTTGTGGCAGTGTCATTGTGTCCAATGAGTATCTTACATATGCCATTGGTGCTTGTACATTTATTCTTGCTGCTTGTTAATTTTGTGTGATATATAGTTCAACAAACATATCAATAATGACTTTGAAAGTTTTGCGGGTTATTTTTTTTGCACTCATCTCTTGGATTTTTTCATATGAATGGAAGTATGACATGTTGTTTGCAGATCTCATCCTATCAACTATAGTAAATTATGTTATTATGTGATTTGTGCTAGTGTATGATGGGTTATTTTCCATGAAAATGTGTTGTTGTCTTCTTGGTCAAGCAGTCATGTATTTTGTCAAACTAGAAAAAATTTCATTGTCATCATTTTTTTACACGAGTATATATGATTCTAATATTTTCTGATTAAAGTTGAACACTAGCATCTAGTGTTTGATTAAAATTTTGCAATGACAAGTATTTGTGGATGCTCTGCCATCCTTGATATTAGAGTTGCCAAAATCTGACCCAACCCAAGAACCCGACCTGAACCTAGACCCAACTGAAACCCAAAAATCTAGTGTCATGCACAAGTGCACAACCCAAGCCCCGAGATCGAACCATTTTGACCTGATATCCGAATGGACACGAACTTAGACAAACCCGACCCGACCTGTCCTTAATCCGACCCGAACAAGACCCGACTCATCCTTTAATTTTCTTATTTCTAAACACTCAAATAACGTGAATTACATATTATAAGATCTAATATAACTAAATAAATGAAGTTTAACATTCAATAATTAAGATAAACAAAAAATAATCATCATTTTATAATAAAACTAATTGTGACCCGACTTGACCGAACCCCGACCCAACGCGAAATCTCATGTGTAGTAGCAATTTCTTGAGGGGCAATAAATATATCTCATGAATATCTTACTTCAAGGCACGGAACATCATTGGAAATCATGTGTGCAGTAGCAGTTTCATGAGTGGCAATAATCTGTCTTGTCTCTGCTCTTTAGTCTGAACTTGTTACTAGGAAATTGTCATATTAGTCCTAAAGTACAGAGATCATGACCTCTCTCCATCAGCTTTGTGTCTCTCCTGACTTGATTACCATCCTAAAAAAGAAAGAAAGAGGAAAATAAACATAAGCTCATATAAAAGGCCTTCCAATGCAGCCAATCCTGAACCCAATCGTATAAGATATTTTTGTTGACCTATCTACATTTATTATAGGGATTCCTATCTTCTTTTATTAGGGAATTTCTACCTTTCTTATACAGAGAAAAACCTTACTTTGTGATAGATAATATGAAGAGATGGATGTGTGTTGAATTTTGTTTCTCAAGTAGGCTAGCACATGTTGAAGGCATTGGGAAAGTCATGAACATAAAGAAATGTACCTCTCTGCAGCTCTATGTTTTTCTTTCAGTTTTCATCCTCTACAGCTGCTACTGCAAAGTGCAAGCATTGAAATTTCCTAGTGTGATACCTACCGACTAACCTTCGCTTCTTGGTCTACTTTCATACAATAGTGTCCTACTTATTATTTAGCTGACTAACAGCTTCTGTTTTGCAGGCATCGTTTATGCCTGTACTTGTGCTGGCGGCTAAATTATGTCCAGAAGGAATGGAAGCCACCCTTTTCGCAACTCTGATGTCCATATCAAATGGCGGGAGTGTTTTGGGTGGGTTTATTGGTGCTGGTCTCACTCAGGTCTTCGGCGTCACCAAGGACAATTTCAGCAACTTGGCTGCCCTCATAATCCTTTGTAACTTAAGTTCTTTGCTTCCTTTGCCACTTCTGGGCCTGCTCCCAAGAGACGATTCAGATCCCTTACCTGAAGATAAAGAGGACATCGAGATGAAATCAACTTGAACTCTCAAGACTAGATTCGAATGTGATGTTTCAAGGACAGAATAACACGTAGGTGACATTCCTTCCAGCATCCCAATATTTGGCGGTTCGCCCTATAACACACGGTGTTCTTGCTCATGAGTTTAAACAAGCAAATCCCCTGTAAAGCATGCATCTCTTGTAACTCGTCTAATGAAAGATGCGAGTTGCATGTTTATCTACAGAAGCTGCTCAAGGTTGATTCAAACAGAGGAAGAGATGCTGTAAATATTCAGACTGATGGGTCTTCATCATGTCGGATTCGGAAAAGTATAGTCTGTTTATATGCTACATACTATATATTATGATTGGATACCCCTGTTGGTATTAATATATAACCATATTTTGATGGAAAATTGTGTTTTTATTTGTGCTGCATATGCTAGCTTAGACAGGTAAAAAGTATGTTTACAAACACTCTCTGGATGGCTTAAACTAGTACTGGGTAATAATCAAAAGCTTCACTGAGCCTGCCAGGTTCGAGGCCCCCTCCGGTGTCCACCAGTGTTTACCCAGGTGTGGATCTGTGTAGACGAAGCAGTGCACCTGATTGACATCCAGTGTTGAAAAAATAGTACTGGGGTGAATCTACATGGCAGAGTATCAGGGACCCCAACTCCATGAATTTCATCCTGATTTCAAGCCAAGAGAGATTTGATGTGTGTGTTTTTGGATTGAGAGATGGGATCTCTAGATCTCACCGGTGAACAATGGTCCGAGATGGTGACTTTATTCGCCGATGATGGTGGTGGGGGATCACCCCGCTGCTGGTGGTTAATTGAAGGTGTCCACTGTGTTCAATCCAACACGGCTCTCTCTCTCGAAAACAAGAGAAAGGTCGGAGTTTTTCATATCTTTTTCTGTCTTCAAGACGGTGGTGGTGGCGGTGAATCTGCATTTTTGGTCAGCTGGAATGTTTTTTTTTTTCTCGCAAAAAGGGCTTTTAATTTCTGGAGAGATAAGCTCTCTCATTTCTCTAGAAGTAGTTATTATTACTATTATTTTGAACAAATAAAAATTCAAAATACCGAACACATGTCTGGTAAATCAAGAGGGCGTAAGGAGTGTCGGACGAGCAAACCGTCATAATATAAATAAAAACCAAAATTTATGAGCTAATTGATCAAGTAACACGAAGAAAACAATCTGACTAAACAGAGAAATCCGGCCAAGTAAGGATGGAAGACTCGGCAAGAAGGGAATAATGAGTGCATAAAAAGCTGACGTTTCATTGCCGAAAACTGGTCCATTATTGTTTGCATGAAATATGAATGGAAGGAAAAGTGATCCAAAAAAGTGGTGAAAGATTAGGAAAATGGTCAATAAATATGGACAATAATATTATAGTATATGGTGTACCAAATGCAGCACAGCCTTTGAGGGATATATTCTAGTTTTCTCAACCCTCTGAGTCTCAGTCTCTCTCTGTAGTCTGTACTATATATCTCTATCTCTCTCCAATCTCACATCCAGTCCACCACGCACGCTATAAAACAGGACCCCCGACACTCCACACGAGTGTCCTGTCTTCTCCAGCTTTTACAGTAACAGTTTCACCCCCTTCCCCTTTCTCTATTTGCACTTCATCCCCCTCCCCTCCATTACAGTAGTATTTATAGCTTTGCTACACTAGTTCTTCTACTTGTACATTAAATGCAGGGCATATCCTCTACAAGACTACAACCTAACTGGGTCCACCACAAAATTACTTGACCTATAATTTTACTTTAAAAAAAAATTAAAATTATATTTGTATTTTATATACTTATATTTACATCTCCATAAATATGTTTTAAAAATATATATAATATTACTTTATATTTTTTATATTGGTTGAAACACCATTTTTATGATAAAAATTATAAAAATTTGAATATAATTTGTGTATGCAATAGAAATATATTTTTAAAGTGATATAATATCTTAAATAATTTTGTGATACACTGAATGGTACACCGCAGTGATGCAGGAGATCCGCACTCCATTAATTGATACCCTTTTTTTTTCCAACACATGTGATCCCACATGATTACACTGTGCATTTTGACTTGCAACTTAATTTGATTCACCAAACACAGGCTAGGGTTGCATATCCAAGTGTTTTAGATCGTTTTGATTTGTAACTTAATTAGGGCTTCTTAACAAAACATTTATTTTTACACTCCCTCCCTTCCGATCAAGGGATCAACAACATAATATTTTTTTCGCAAATGATACGCATTTTAAGAAAATACATTATTCTTATAATTTATAAACTTATTATTCTAAGAAAATACACAAGTTCCAAACTCAATTGTCTTAGAAAAGTATATTGATTGTCCTATTATCAGAGGGTTAACCAGAATACCTTTGGTACAATTATATGTAAAACCAATTAAGGACCAATTAAGGGAATGACATCTGAGGCGGATCCTCTTTACGGCCAGTGGTGGCAGTCGCCCCCCCCCCCAATCGAAAATGAAATTTAACATACATGTTCCTCTCGTCGATAGTTTCGATTTGATATATTATAAGCTTAAATCCGATATCTTAGCAAAAAGTTATAAGCATTTCAAATTTCAGCACAAAATTACAATATTTCCTACATCATTTACTAAACCGATATATTTTTATTGTGATTATCATTTATTAATTTCATATCTTAACAATATAATTATATCCGAGAACATCAAATTAAGAGATTATATTGAAATATTTGAAAACCATGAAATAAATCATGCAAGATTTATGTTTTTATTTTAGTTACAATCCATAATATTGATGATTTTTCAGGAAAAAAATTAGGAGTATACAATAATTTTTTTATCATAATTTTCCGCCCCCTCAATCAACAAGTTCAGGATCCGCCACTGAATGACAAGCTAACTAATTATAGGATTATAGTAGGAAGGAAGAACCACACTATAGTAAGGGAAAATCTAACGACAAAATCAAACTTTTTAATGCAAAGTTTAATGTTACTAGTTAGTATTCACCATGAGTTAGATCAAATCAGCATAACTTCCTTCTGGAACAAGCTAGTAACTTAATTAACCATAAACTGTTCATAGGTTGGTATAGAGTGTGTAGACCCGAATATCAAGAAGGTGCAAGATTGAGAAAATCTAAGGATATGAGTGAAGTCATCTAAATGAAATTGTTGTAGAAAAAGTATTAGTGGAACCAAAAAACATCTAGGTTAGAATTATCAAGGAAAAATGTCTAAAAACAACAAAATAATAAAAAACATCATGACAATGGTGTAAACTTATGAACCTCAAAGATAAGTTACAAAAAGAGTTAATAAGGAACATTGGAAACCGAGGGTCAACGATGTTTTGGATAGGCCGATGGATTTCATTATGGGGCAATTTCCATACAGGCCACCAAATTAGCCTATATTAGGAATCAGGATCCCCCCTCTCCATATTTGGGATTTGTCCACCAAATTTTTCATCATGCTGAAATTTTTGTTTTCAGCAAAAAAAAAAAAATTCCTACGAAATTTAGTTTTTTTTTTTTTTTTCGCGTTTCCAGAGTTGCTGAAACAGAATTGC
This sequence comes from Persicaria tinctoria, assembly GCA_037127255.1. Taxonomy (NCBI): domain Eukaryota; kingdom Viridiplantae; phylum Streptophyta; class Magnoliopsida; order Caryophyllales; family Polygonaceae; genus Persicaria; species Persicaria tinctoria. The sequence goes on from JBANSL010000008.1 coordinate 13,625,519, forward strand.
TGAAACCCCTGTGCCACCATCTGTTTCAACAGTGTTTTTTTCGCTTTTTTTTTCTTTTTTTTTGCGTTTCCAGAATTGCTGAAAACCATGTGTCACCCTCTGTTTCAGCAGTTTTTTTTTCGGTTTTTTTTTTTCGCGTTTCCAGAGTTGCTGAAACCCCGATTTCAGCAACGTTGTTGATGCTGAAACCCCGATTTCAACAACGTTGTTGATGTTGAAGTGATTATTGTTGACACTGCTGAAAATGTTATACATACAAGCTACTGAAATGCTGAAATACTGAAAACAGAAAAGCTGAAATGTTGTCATATATGCTTGTAAGATATAGTAGCTCATAAAATTTTATAAGAATCAATTTCGACAAAAAAAATCTAGAAAAAGGCTCAATTTGATAACAAAGACTCAATATACACCAGACATTTGTATTCACAATAATTTATATATCTATAAATTAATCAATGAAAGAGAAAGAAATTGAAATGGTAAAGCATTTCAGCAATTGTTGAAATGCTGAAATTCATCAAACTACTAAAATGCACCTGGCGGACGATTGCTTCATTTCTTTTTCTCCAAGAAGGGAATAACAAGGCAGTCACTCTCCAGCTCATGCTGAAACCGGGGTTCACCGTGCTCTCTTTGTTCTTCCTCGTTCTACGGACGTTGATGAAATGCTGAAACCGGAATTCTTTGTGCTCTCTGTCCTTCGTAGCTTCCTCGCTCTACCCTCGCTCTCCTCCTCCTTAATCTGAGCATATCGTCAAAAATCAAACAAGGTTGAACGGGAGGAATGTAAAAATCAGACAAGTGCAGGAGAGAGAATCTCATGGTAGTTAATGGTTTCGACAACAACAAATTAAGTTCTATCCTACAATTTCAGCAAGAAAGAGACTCACCAGACACTTATCAAAGGCTTAGATCGGAGAGTTTGCTGAAACCGAAGATGCTGAAACCGGAGAGGAAGGGGACAGCGCCAGTACACTTATCAAATTAAGTGCTGAAAATTGTATTCATTCATGTAATTAAAACTAAATATGATTCTAATCAACTCTTGTAATTGGAAAATGTTGCTTCAAAGAGCTCAGGTCACCCTGATTAGGAATCTAGTTTCAAAATATACGGAGTAATTGATTCCTGGAAATTTTCACGCAGGAGAAGAGTTGAAAGTCGGAACGAAGGACCTGAAAACTGACGAGGCAGTGTGGAACCTATACACCAAATTGGATGCCATCGGGAATAATTTCGCAGTAATACAAAGATCAGAGAGTAACTCAGAAGAGATAAAGTGCGAACCTCGATAGATCGTGCTCAACCACCACAGACACAACGCACAGAAGCAAAAACCTGTTGAGAGTACATGAGAAGAGGTGATGGACAAGATCCTTTCAACGGCGCCGCCGAATTCCGCCGGCAGGAGGGGCAGCGAGAGCTTCCGAGTGGAGATCGGAAGCATCATCCGCCGACTTCGAGATCTGCCGTCTCTAACGCCGATTTCAGCAACTCTCGTCCATCGCCGACTTCGAGATCTGCACAACGTGTCCATTGATTCGGCGGTTTCATGACAGAACCTGGAGATCGGATTTCAGCAACTCTCGCCGTCGAATCGGAGGAGACCTAGAAAGGAGCCGCCATGGTCGCTCGGAGGTTGAGATCTTCAATCGGTGGCTCACTGGCTCGCAGGCCAGATCGTCTTCCTCCGCGATCGGCGATCGTTGCTCCCATGGATGAGCAGGAGAGCGAGAGCACGACGGAGAGGCAGATCTCGGATTCAAGCCGGATCTCCTCGGATTTGAGCCGAATCTCCGTTCTTCTCCGGCGAGGCGAGGGAGAGGTGATGGGGGAGAGTTCCGGATTCCGGCGGTGAGGGTACGAAGAGGCGAGGCTGGTGACCGGAGGAGGAGGAGAGAGAGAGGAAGAGCGAGGGAGGGGTCGACGAACGAGATCTGAAACGGGAGGATATGTGACGCTGAAACGGTAATGGATACATGAGATTAGAGGGGTAATTTTGTCCAGAAATTTTTTGGTGGACAAAACCCTAATTTTATAAGGGTGAGAGACACTCCCTCATTTAGGCCCAAAAAATAGGCTCGTTGGGCAAATTTTCTCTTTCATTATATATAAATAATCCACCGCATAAGGTTAACACATATGCGCACCTATATATCCTAAACCCTATCTCAATCTCCCCTAACCCTCAAACTTTTACCCACACCCTGGGTGCGCATAAGGTTAACGCATACGTACCCAGGGTGTATATCTACTCATGGTGTAACCCTTAAGCGACTATTCGATGTGGATTACAATGGGAAGTATAAATCCTCAATAGTGAACCTAGAAAATCAAACCATTTGCTTTTCCCTATCATCAGATGAAAGAACTAGCTAGAAGCTCCAACATTTTACTCCAACACTTTACTCGTATTACAATGGGAAGTACAGCCCCTTGATACCGATCAACTTTCATCAAAAGTTGGATAATTTCAATTTGAGCCTTAAATCACAGTCCAAAAATATTTTATTAATGTAATGAAGATAAGTTTATAAAATTTTAATTACCTTAGCCACACAATGTAGGAAAATGTCACGAGCCTAAGTTCTACCACTAAATTCACGGTTTACCTGGAACTACTCAATGCGCTCGACCTGTTGTGCTTCCATTCTGTCAACGCTCTGATCATAATTCTGTATCCAGTGGTTTGGTCATGGAAGCCATGAAAAATTGGTCAACCATTGTTACATGTCAAACCTGCCGCAGGTAAAAATACTTGTGATCCAACGGATCGCCACTTTTTGAATAAGATCATGAAACATATATAATCTCCTCCTAATGGTCTTCGGTCTCCTCAAACTTAGTCAAATTTAGCGTTCTAGATCTCTCTATTTCAGCGTGGACATTATGAAGCCGACCAACAATCATTTTGTCGATATATATATGTTCAAAGATGATAAGAGTTGCAAATTGGATTGAGAATTCAGCACACTAAGAGCTTAGAATCGTTTGGTTTTGGTTTGATCAAAATAAAAGGAACATTCACTGTTCCATTGAAGATCGCAGCAAAGGATGAAAATGAGGTGTGGCCGCCTCTTTCTTTCTGTGAGGAACAGATCCCCAAAACCCTACAAATCCGAAAAGGATTACATGGGATGCTTATATACCCTGAACAAGGTCACTCACGTGACAAGGGTGTGCATTACAGCACACCTGGCTAAGGCCTCTTACCACTACAGCTGTCTAAGCTGCTAGAAGACAAAATGCAGAAAAAAGAAAGGTTTTGCAGTAGCTTATTACATGACCAAAATGTAGCATAGGAAATAGATAGAAGGTAGAGAAATGTGACGACTAACATCATCACATATTCTTCATAAAAGAGAGTGTCGATGTGACTGGTACTCGACTGCATTTGTCTCTTAAGGACTGCATAAACTGATCATTAATTCAACCCTACAAACAAAAGTTAGAATTTTTTTATACTATTTTGAATTCAATTTATAAAGAAATGCATAATGTAAATATTAATGAAATCATTGTATTACTTTCCGGGGCTATTCTGACCAAAATGAAGATATATATAGGTGTCCGACCAACAATAAACCAACTTCTCCATATGTACAAGTCGTTTATTTTCGAGGTACTCCGTCAACCCATTATATTGATCGAATGGATCCCCACTCATCTCTCATTGCAGCTAATCATCGGTTATTTGTTTCTTCAGTTCTCGCAACCTGGTAGAGTACACAATATTTGATGATACTGGATCCCAATTTGAAAAGGTATATTTAACTGATTTTTTAAATTAATGTATATATGATCAAATGTCTAGTTTGCCAAGTGAACCTATTTACAATAGGAACAATCTGCGTTGTTTCTCTACAAGCCATAGTTTCAACGTTAGTGATTACATGCCACCCACACAACATATGGTGCGCCTTTGAGAAAACAATTACTATTGCATTTAGAAGATCAAGATCCCTATTGGTAACCATTGTCCCCGGACGATATACTCGCACACTCCTTCCACTGGCTGCAACACCCAAGTATACGTTTCTTCATTTTCATTTGTCATAATTGCACAACTAAATTGAAATGATTGTAATGTGCTAGCCACGCCCACCATATATAGCAACGACTTCGATCTCGACCCTACAAAACAATTGTTTGGATAATCAAATAAAAAGTATTACTAGGCAAGATAAAATGTGCAGTTAGTATGACAAAGGGTATGAATCATGTACTTCTTTATGTTGTACGTCGTGTCCATCACAAGAACGTACGAAACCATATTCTACAACTTAAGTAATCCTTGTGGGAAAAAAAATAGATTTTCAATAATAATGTCTAATCTGTATTGTAAGGAGTATTTCTTGCATACCAACTATGACAAAAGATATTGAGTCGGTGTTCACTCGTTCAATATATTCTTCTTCACTCGAGCCCATGCATTGTATATTTGATCCCTCGAGTCTGTGTTGGCTCATTGTAACGTAACTTGGCGAGCATATCTTTAGGTCTCGCCCCTGGCCGCCTTAGTGTTGTTTTTAATGTAATTCATTTGCGCTCCGTTCAAACACTCGACAAATGAATGGCCTTCTATCATATGAGAATGACTGTACGTAGTTGTGAACATAATGTACCACCCTGACCTTCCAATTACCTCTTAGATACTCTCGACAATCCAAACTCAAGTTTGCACTTGCTTTTTTTTTTTTTTTTTCATTCTTGTATTGAGAATGGCATCTTCATCGTCTACATCATCATCATTTCCAACAACTTGACGACAACCCTTTCGATACTTTCCATAGTACTCACTACTCACAAGTTAAAACTATTCTTCCATACCTCCAATCTGAACTATTCCACGACTTGAATGTGGTAATTAATCACAAAGTTTCTTCTACGAGCTCTCTTACACGCCCAACTTCTCAGCGAATTCATATCAGACCACGCTCTTGTGGTTGTGAAACCTATCGTATTATCTACTTCTTCATTTATACCATTACAGATCTACACAAAAATATAAAAAATTATGCTTTAATTTCATTTCCTTGTGCTAATATAATCTAAGTCTAAACTATGATATAGTCAATTTCAAATAATCTATTTTCTCAAAATAATCATTGCGTATAATACTAAAGATAAATGTTAAATCAATCATCTAATCTAAACAAATATCATTATGTATTATCTAAACTATCATTTCGTATAATATAAAGTTAAAAGCGTTCAAATAACAAAATGAAATAAACATACCCGTTCGTTTTCTCCTTTGTTATCGAATCCAGATTGTCCTCCGTCCTCTTGTTGGGTTGGATTAGGTTTCCTCTTACTATCGGCCACCATCAAGTTCCAGATTATAAATTTGTTTATTTTTGTGATGATATCAAGAAATTGTATGTTGATTTTGTATATTCTTCTTTCTTAATTTGAACGAATGAATTGATTTACTCTTGAATTTGGTCCTTTGAATTTTCGGATGTTTAGGTTGGATTTGTGAATTTCTCATTCCCATGTCATACGAGTTCGAGCATTATTCTAAGTTAATCGAGAAAATTAAGCAACAATTAAGTTGTGAGACAAGCTTACTCAAATTGATGAAGGGTTTGGACACCCACTTCTTGTTAGTGCAAAAATTAGTGAAATTTAGCACTGAAGGTGGTTCCTCGTCATAAAAAAAAAAATAGTGACTTATTTTAGGATGATCTTAGACTACAAAGTCATTTCTCCATCTCTTAAGATGATCTTAGACTACAAAGTCATTTCTCCATTATAACATGCATTAACTCTTATAACAATTAATAGCTTATTAATTCATTTTCATCTTCTACAGCTCACCTTAGGTCCTTAACTATTCAGCTTCTTAAAAAAAAAATTAATTAAGTAGACATGACACTCAACCAAACCATATATATTGATTGATATATGCACACCAACTAAACACAAATGCTAAAACAAACTATTGTCACCGGCCTTTACCCTTTAGGGGGTATATAAACAGTTAAGGCAGGTGGGCTTCCTCCATTTCAGAATCTCCCAATTTTTGCCCCCGGCCCTCCTTGAATTGATACAAATCAAAATAACTTTGTTAAGTAAGCTGTCATTCAATTTGACTTAAACACTTCCATTTCAAGGCAACCCCCAACCCAACCCAGCTCGATCAATTCCAATTACAAACCCCACACTTGATTAATTACAAACAGCCCTAAAAATAATTAAACCCCAATCACTCAGATCCCTGATCGATCGATTAAGTTCCTAGCTAAATGGCCGTTCTCCGGCGCCGACGCCGCCGTCAGAACTACCTGATCATCATCGCCGCCATCATTCTGGTATCGATTGCGGCGATCCTAGCAGCAGCTGGTGATGAGTCAGCGGCAATTACAAGGGAGAGGGAGACGGGTGCTGCAGGGATGCAGCAGGAGATGATGATGAGGAGGAGGAGGAGGCTGATAGGGTCATGGCCGCCGGCGTGCAGGGGGAGCTGCGGAAGGTGCAGGCCGTGCAAGGCAGTGAGGGTGACGATCCACCCGGGAGTGAGCGTGCCCCTCGACTACTACCCGGAGGCGTGGCGCTGCAAGTGCCGTAACAAACTCTTCCTGCCCTGATCCATCCATCCAAACACTTATTTGATTGCTTTAAAATAATTACCATATTGCCACTGTGGATCCATCGATCGGTCATACCGGTGCCGGAGAGCTCCATCATGTTTAATTGTTCATCGATCTACTGTAAATCGATCTGATGGCGGTGCTCCATCCATCACTCTTTGAGGTAATTCATTTTGCAGGTGAAAGGGACACTTAAGATCTGATTCACGCTTATATATTGTCTATAAGCTTTTATTAATAATTTGTTTCTGTGCCGATTTAAGTACTTAATTATTAGTTGTGTGATGTGATGAAGCACTTATTTAATTATTCGGATCCTGAATATATATATATATCTGTTGCTGCTAAACTCAAAATTTATCTATCAGTACTGCAGTCTAAGGTTAATTGCGCGGATCTGGGCGAATTCATATCCCTCCAATTCTGTAATTAAAGATATACATTCAATAAAATGAGGGGAAGGAACAAAGAATAACAATCCTCACCAAAAAAAACAAAAAAACAATTTGGGTATATATTAATTAATATTAGTACATGATCTTGTGGATAATTAAATTTTTTTAGAGCTCTTTTTTTTTTTATTGTAGTTTTCCCATAAATGTATTAGACTCCATTTAGGTTTTAGGTTACACTAGTTTATTAACTTTGCATGTTTTTTTTTTATAAAAAAAATGTATTTTCTTATATTAGTCATATTTAAATTATTATTACTTTTTTATTAAATTATCAAGGTTAAAATAACAATTAGGGCAGTATAAGGTGCGTATGAGTTTGGCTTCAACCTTAATTCCATTTTTTTTTAAACATCTACAATGTTTATTATTAATTTGGTGTTAGTGATATATACTGTAGTGTTTTATCCGTTAAAAACATGGTTTTAGGTTACAATGTTACATGTTCTTATCTCAATTAGTTTTAGCCCCCGTTTGTTTTTTGGCAGGAAAATTAATGATTACCCTCATGAATATAGTCCATATTTAAGTTAAGATCCACTGATCCCTATTCTAATCATTCCCCTCCTTCTCCCATTTTCCATACAAATGTGTTACTCTTCTATTCCCTAATTTTGAGGGGGTTAACTAATACCTCTAGGATGGGCTAATATTCCCCTCCATCCTCTCCTCCAAGCTCACAAAAATTGGTGATTATATACATTTTATATGTAAAATTTAATACCTTACCTTTCCTTTCCCTAGTTATCTAAAACAAACGAGCCCTTAGTATTTTTTTTCAGTTTTTTCTAATCTAGATCCAAAAGCTAAATTTATAAATATATTCTTAAATTAAATCATTTTAGCTATATTTTTAGTTCCTTTTGCAAGGTTTAAGCATCCTATAGATAATCTTGTACGTCCAACATATGATAATTTTGTTTAATCTATGTTCTTATGAAGTAGATTAGAGAAACCCTTATTTTTTTTGGTTTATGTTGGGAGTATCTTATTTAACAAAATTTAACTCATGATGTAAACAACAAGAAACCCCTCGATCCCCACCCGAACCAAAAATAATGAAATTAAACGGAAAATAATATATAAATTTCACATCATTCTTTTAGTTTCTGTATGTTTATCAGACTGGCATGGGTAGGAATTTTTCCCCTCGAGCAAAAAAACATGGAATGAATAATACTCCATAAGTTTTAGTAGCATTAATCTGCGAGGATAATAAATACAAAGACAAGACAGGTAAACCAATGACCTCTTCTATATATATAATAATGGAGAGGGAGAGATGCTTACACGTGGTTAAAGTTTCAAATCTCACTCCGATCTTATCCTTTGTATAATTAGTTACCCATTATTGACTTGGCTGAGTCTGTCTGGTGACTTACCAATTCAAGCCCTTTATAGGCTAGCTATGGCTCGGGCTCATGACGATTAGTTGACAATCTCGAAACCACACGTTCAAAAAAAACGAGGTTCAAACATGCAAGATGTGTGGAATATGACGTGAAAAAAGCACATCACATATTGATAATATGAGAAATCCAAGTCTTTTATATATATAAGTCGGTGGGTTACTTTTTTTAAATATCAATTGGTTTTAGGACGGAACCCCATTAGTCTTGTGTGCTCAACTTAGCGCTTGGTTAATTAGTCTTGTGTGATCACTATTTTCATCTAATACCACAGATTTTTTAATTTTTTTTAGATATCCTGGCTTTGTTTGGTAAAAATGTAGTTGATGAGTTAGTTGTAATTGATTGAGTAGTTGAACAAATATATACTATTAATAAGGTGGTATGGTATTTGATAAATCTAGGTGATAGACAATTGATAAAAATTTATGAATAAAAAAGAGGTAAAATCCATCAATATATAGTCCTGCAACTTTGACAAAATATTCAAACAAGTCATGTATTTTATTTTTGTTCATTAAAATATCGGAACTTTGAGAGTTTGTACATATCTGATCATTTTGTTTACAAATTCAATAAATTAACAAGTGGTAAATAATGTAATGGCATCAACGTGACTTTGTATTAACGACATGAGTTAATTACATTATACCCATATATAATTGCTCGATATTTGTTTTACAAAAGTAAAATTTTGGTTTTCTTTTTCTTACCCCTTATATAATACTAGTAGGATTTATTTATTTTTAACAAAACACTTTTCATTTTTTTAAAAACAAAAATACATTCTATAATATAATTAATTCAAATTGAAGAATCAACATTTTTATGTCTATATATATATATATATATATAAAACTGACTGGGATCAGTGATTGTATGAATGAGAACGGGCCGGGCACGAACAAGTTCTGAGAAAGTGTAACTAAAATCTCTCCCAGAAGATGGAAAAAGATGGTCGGGTAATTAATTGAAGCAAGCGCACGCACACTCCCAGAAGATCGATCTGAGTGTGTTGGATGGATTAGGGCGGTTTGGTGTGACGATAAGATTGCGTGGATGAACGAATGGGTCTGAACTCTGAATTAAAGAGAAGGGAGGGGGAGAGTTGCAGGTGCAGCAGGTGCAGGTTAAGAGTGAGTGAGTGGGGTTGGAGTACTCCATTAATGTATAATGTATTCAAACAAGAACAAAGTGTCTAATCGGAACCCCGACTGACCGGAGTACTGCCCTTTAAGTTTTTCTCTTTTGTAATGGTGTGTACGTGCTCGTGGGGGTGTCAGTCTTCACTCTTCACTCTCCACCACCATCAAGATTCAAGATGAAGACTTTTTTACAGGGCTGTTTGGGGTTTCCCACATATTCAAGTTAGAGGCTATTTTTATTAGGGAAATTTACACAATACCACCCGTTAAATATAGCATTTTACACTTAATCATCCACTAAATACAAAACTACAGAAAACCGCCCATTTAAAGGTTTTTGTTTTCAAATCACCACCCGTTGTCTATTTATATTAGCTTTTTGTCAAATATATAAGTATGATACTATAATATTTTAAGCTTTATATTTAAATTAAAATCTCAAATAGATTTTTAATTTTAATTTTACTATTTTTTTTTTAAAACTTGATGTGTATATATGAATAAATTTATTCTATTTTATAGACTTCTTTTTAATCAAAATTAAAATAAGTTTATAAGTCATTAGTATTGTTTAAATTTAATAATATTTTCATACTAATAATTAATGTCTCATTTTCTTTCATATTTGTAAACACCTATACTATATTCTAAAAATGGAAAAAAAAAATCCAGGCTCAAAACTATTTTTATTAAAATTATCTTTATTAAAGTTTTCTTCTTAAATTTTTAAATAAAATAAAACAATATTTTCCACATGCATTTAGAACATTTTTCCTCCAAATAAATTTTAATTTTAATTTTTTTACACTTTTTTTGCCCCTAATATATTAATATAATATTTTTTTTATCCCTACCATAAATATAATTTAAATATATTCAAGTTTAAACTTTAAATTTTAATTGTAAAATATTAAAATTTATTATATTTAATAGAATTCTAATGGAAATATGTGGTGGATGGTGATTTGAAAACAAAAACTAGGGGTGGGCACAAATCCCGCAAATCCCGTCCCGATCCCGGTGGGATTTAGGACAAAATAGCGAATCCCATCCCGATCCTGCAAAAATTACGCGAGACAATCTCGGTGGGATCCCGCAAATCCCGTCCCGTCCCGCATATTATAATAATAATAATATTATTATTATTATTATAATATTATAGAATAATAAAAATAATATATTATTAGTATTATTATTTTGAGCAAATATTATAATTATAATCATAATCTTCCATTTATAATAATAATATTTGTTTATAATAATAATATTATTATTATTTGAGCAAATATTATTTATAATTATAATAATAATTGATAATAATAATATTATTATTATATAATATTATAATATAATTTAATAATAATATTACTTTATAATAAAACTATTATTATTATATTATATTATTATATTATTATTATATCATATTATATTTTTTTCTTGTAAAGTATAATTATTTTATAATAATAACAATAAAAATGAGTAATAAGAATATTTGTTTAATTATAACGTGGCTTTATTATTATTATTATTATTATTATTATTATTATTATTTTTTTTATTATTATTATTATTATTATTATAGCTACAAGAGGCAAATAGCTAAATATGTTATTCTTCCTAACTATCAATCGATAATGAGACAGTATCTGGTGAATCTCGTCTCAATCCCTTTCCGTCCTGGTCTAGTAAGATAATCAGGGGCGGATCCTGGACCGCCATTCCGGGGATACTTGAAGGTAAATTTTTCAACATTCCGAGAATGTTTAAAGGTAAAAAAAAAATTCTTTTGTAATTTTTTTTCCCGGGTTGGGGATGCTTGTTCGAAAATATTAACAAATTAACACTAAAAAAATTTTTTTTTTTTTTTTTGGGGATGCCTGAGCATCCCCCACCATACACAAGCATCCACCCCTGAAGATAATGTAGCCAAATATGTTGAACATTATAATTAATTATACAATCATTGTATGGATTAATAATAGTATTATAACATTAATAATAATAATAATAATAATAATAATATTGAATAATATAGTTGAGAAGAATATGTGTTCAACATATTATACAAATTAATGAATTATGAAAGCACTTTTCACTTTGCAAATTTATATATTATTTTATTATTTTTATTTGCGGGACAAGGCCGTCCCGTCCCGTTCAGACACCATCCCGTCCCGAAAAAAACGTGTTAATCCCGTCCCGTAAAAATTTCGCGAGACGAGTCCCGTCTCGTGCCCACCCCTAACAAAAACTATTTAATGAGTGGTTTTCTATAATTTTATATTTAATGGGTGATTTAGTATAAAATACTATATTTAACGGGTATTTTTATGTAAATTTCCCTTTTTATTACTATAATGCTTTGATTTGATGTATTTCCCCCGTGTTTGTGTCTTGTCGCTAAATTTACGAGTGGGCTGTCTCTTTTTTTTGGTAAGCAGCGAGTGGGCTGTCTCAATTCAACTATCCAAGTTTTCAAACCAAATTGAAAAGTTAGTGCATGTGTTGGGACTTGGGAATAGACGTGTCAAACGGGTCATTCGGATCGAATTCGAGTCGAGTCATTTCAGGTCTTGAGTAAAACGAATTTCGGGTATATTCGGGTTGACTCGAACTCGGATTTGACAGGATTTCAGGTCAATTTCGGAGCAGTCAATTTTTTCCTTTTTAAATTAAAAAATCATGATTTGATAATTTTAAAATTATAAAATTAAAGGCGTTTAGTTCTAGTGCTTGTGATTATATACTGTATCTGATCTAAAATATTTGATTTTTGTTATTTCTCGTAATTTTTAATAAAATGTAATAATATATAAATATCAAAATTTTAAATAATTTTTTAAAAATAATTTTATTGAAAATTTGATATTTTTATCTTCTTAAAAAATGTGTTGAAAAATAAAAAAAAACAAATATTATCGATCGGACGGAGTATTACACAATGCAAATAAATATAAAAGTTAATTTGAAAATAAAAGATCAAGTGATTGTAATTATAAAATGTAATAAATTGGAATCTCCGTAAAAAAAATTAATCATATATAATTATAAATCAACAGGGTCACCGGGTAAATCGGGTCAAAATCATAGGGTCAATCGGGTCGCCGGGTCGAAACCCAGATTACCCTAAAAATTTCTGGGTTTTCGGTTTGGGTCGGAAAAAATTTCCGGGTCAAAATTTCCGTGTTTGGGTCGGAAAATTACCGGCGTTCGGGTCGGGTCGACCGGATCTGGTTGTGTTTTGACAGGTCTAGTTGTAAATCATGCATATCTCATGCAACCGAACGAGGGTTCTCTACAACCTTTCCTACACCAATTTCTACTCCGTCTATTTTGGGCAGTGTCAAACCCTACTGATCTACAACTCAAGAGCGTCATTTTGGACTAGAGCTTGAACCTCATAATGATGCAAGGGCGAGTCTTGATCAAGTTGATACCGAAGGTGAGTCAATTTGTCTGCGACCTGATTGAGCTCTCTGAAGACATGCGAACACGAGGAGCATTGGAAATTATGGAGAAATCGCCTGGAGTCGGCAATAAACATTTCGATCTTCCAAGGACAACTCCAGACGTCATTAATAGCACTGATTACCGCAAGACAATCGCCTTCGACCTCGATCCTACTCCTCCTACTTATTTTAACATTTATTTAATTTTTTTAAATAAATATTATATTTATATTCCTAACCTCCACTTTTATATATGTTTATAAAATTTTATTTTAAAAATCATGTTTTTAATTTTTTAATAATTATATTTTATAAAATGCTGTCTTTTGATTTTTAAAATTTTAAAACATGATTTTTTTTAAATAAAATGTATAAATATATAAAATAAATGTTTGGAACATAAATATAATTTTTTTTAAGATTAAATAAATATTAAAATAAATAAGCGAAGTAAAGATACAGAATATTTCATTTGCCTGCAATCCCCACCCCCGGGATCCTCTGTCCAAATTATTGGAGATTACCACAGTACTATTTTCATGACCACCCTCTCAAAATGTGTTGCCATTACTCATTAGTCGGACCCTCAAAATTTACATCTGTCAAAATTTGTAGTATGGACTATAAAATTATTTGAGGTATAAAATTACCTAAAAAAATTAAAATATATATTTATATTTCATAGACTTATATTTATGTATTTATAAATTTTTATCATTAAAGTTTTGTTTTAAAAAAAATACTACAGTATAAACTATTTTTTTTATTAGGAAATAATTTGAGGACCGGACAGACCCGACACCTCGAAAGGCCGACAAAGTCGGCGGACAGCGAACTGTCAAAACATACAACATAAGAACCAGAAAAAAGGTGTAGTACAAAAGATGGACAACACACAAATGTAGTCGAACAAAGCAAACCTAACCCAAATATCTCGGGAACAAATTAGACTAAGAACCGACGTCAAGCACCACCAAGCAGTGACACCGAAAATATAAACTAATATAGTTCTTTTAGCTATATATATATATTTAAAAGATATTTTTGCATAATAAAATTTTATAGACATGTAAATAAAAGTGTATGAAACACAAATATAATTTTTTTTAAAAATTGAAGTAAAATTATACCCTGAATAATTTTGTGGTGTACCACTCGTTACAGGAGATCCGCACAGATCAAAATAATAATAATAATAATAATAATAATAATAATAATAATAATAATAATAATAATAATAATAATAATAATAATAATAACTGAAAAAAATTGATTTGAAATATTTTTTAGTAAGTTGTTTTAAAAAAAATGTTTTTTTTATCCTTCTTAATATTTAGGCATACATGTATATGATATTTTAGCTTCAATTTCTTACTAGTGTACGACTGTACGTGCTTACTTGTTTCCAATTGTGTAATTGCAGTCTTATATGTATCCCTGTTGTTAATTAGGTACGTGTTCATGTAATTCTCGTTGTTATATACGGAGTATATACAAATTTGTTTCTTATTGTTTATAACTTCACCAAATCGATCATTGATAATGAAGTTATTTGAGTGAGAAATTTTCAATTATAATTTATTTGATATTCGATCTTATATGTCGTGTTCACTCTTTCTAAGGGAGATAATTGGAAGAGAAAATTTGCGCCGAAGGCGTAAATTTTTGGCCAAATTAGCCAAATATACACGTTTGTGTAAAAATTGCAAAAGTATACATTCCCTTGAAAAAGGAAAACCTAATCCTTTATCTTATCGCTCTCGGCTCTCCCATGGATCTGGCGACGGCCCTCGTTCCAGATCTGGCGCCGGCGAATTCGTCCTCCCTCCCCTCGTTCTAGATCTGGCGCCGGAGAAGACCATCTCTCTCACCTCATTCTAGACCTGGGCGTCAATGAAGACGATGGCGCTCGTCTTCCCTCTCCCTGCCACTAGTTCGTCCTCCCTCTCTCACCTCGTTTCAGATCTGGCGCCGGCAAGGACCGTCTCTCTCACCTCGTTCCAGATCTGGGCGTCGGTGAAGACGATGAAGACGACGACGCTCCTCCTCGTGCGCTGACGGAAGTGGATCCCTTGATCAAGGTATGATTGTCAGCATTCAATCAGTTTCGCCCCCTGGATTAGGATTGTTGCTGCTACTCGATATGAAATCTGAATCCCTTGATTGTCAGCATCATCGTCGGTGTCGACAAGAGAAGGTGTCCTCGATCTCGATCTAATCTGGTATGTCCGCCTTTGCTTATGCTTGATGTTCATCTGGTTCTGTTTGCAGAATTTCGGAGCTTGTCTAAGCGCATAGTTTCTAACAGAGAGATTTCATCGACAGATTTCAAGGAAATGGCGGAAGATGAGACCACTTCGGGATCGACATCGGCGAAGGTGAAGTTCCTCTGTACATCTTTGGCTGATTGGATGCACCAGAGAAATAGAAGCCTCCTGGATTCGGTGCTCTGATGGCGCTCGATCTGAGAGGTCCTCCCTCAATTGCCTCCTATCGGCATTGACGCTATCAGTTTCTTCACGCTCCGATCGTACAACATTTCCATGGTGAGTATGTCTCTTCTGGAACCTCAATCACTGCTGTACTGATCTGAAAGGTTCTCAATCGTTGTTGTTCTAGAATGAGATGCTGTCAGCAAATTCTAGTCTACTGTTGCTTCTTATTTGAATATAGAAAAAAGAGCTTTTATGATTGATGGTACCCCAGTATATGTTAAAGGGACAATAGTTAGCAAATCTAAATTTGTTCTCCGGTTTATTTTCCAAATTAAGGATTTTATGGTTGCAAGTTGCAACTTGCAACATAAGCTACTGCCTTTGCAAGTATTTTAGCAGGATTGATGGCATAAAATGATTATATGCAAGTTTCTGATTGCTATTAGAGGTGAGAAACATGGATATGATTCTATTTAGATTGTTGAATCATTCATATACTCTTGTTTAATGCATGAGCTAACGAGCTTAGCATTTTGATTCATCCACTTAGGGTGTCTCAATCATGTTATTACTGATATGGTGGTCTGATAAGTGATAACAAAATCGACAAGGTCTTATTTGATAAGTTGGCCTTTTGGCTTAGACCAAACGCACTACTAGAGCATTGGTTAATGCTTGAGTCCTTAAAAACTGGTTTGTTTCAATGCTGACACTGTTTTTATGTATATTTTTTTAGCGCTGATATCGTTTTTAGTTTGATATTATATATGTAGGTATATATGTATGCTTGAGTCCTCAAAAATTGGTTTATTTTTTAATGCTGGCATAGTTTTTATGCGTATTTTTAGTGCTGACATCGTTTTTAATTTGATATTATATATGTAAGTATATATGTATGCTTGGGTCCTTAAAAATTGGTTTATTTCTTAGTGCTGACATCGTTTTTATACTTATTTTTTAGTGCTGACTTCGTTTTCATGCATATTTTTGTGTAGGTATATATTTGCTGACATCGTTTTTGCAATATAAGAGATGGATGAGGAAGGAGGTCAGCATCGTCAGGGTCGAAAAATTCTTTGTTTCTCACTACAAAAAAAATAAAATATTCGTTTTTTTTAAAAACATTCCTTTGTCTCTTTGATCTCCCCCTTTTATATTTTATATAAAAATATATTGATCTTTGATGTCATCACCGTCGGCGTCAGCATTCACGTAGAGGGCGTCCGCAATGCTGACGTCAGCATTCCCGACGTCATCGTCGGCTGCGTAGCATCCTCGTAGACGGCGTCAACATTCCTGACGTCGGTGTCAACATCCCTCAAACGGTGTCAGCATCGTCGACATCCCCGGTGTTAGCATCGTCGACGTCCTCCGCGTCAGCGTTGTTGGAGTCCGCGGTGTCAGCAATGCGGACGTCAACATTCTCGACGTTGGCGTCAGCACCGACGCGTGGGAAAAAAGAAAAAAAAAGTTGGCGTCAGCATCCTTGTAAACGGTGTCAGCATTCCCGACGATGACGTCAGCACTGACGCGCGAAAAAAAAAAAACTTCATTGTAAACAGTGTCAGCATTCCCGACGATGACGTCAACACTGACGCGCGGAAAAAAAAATGCTGACGTGGGGGGGGCATGGGGGGCGTGGGGGGGCACGCTGGAGGGGGAGGGGGCACATAGGAGGGGTACAAGGCTTTGTGGTAGTGTTGTGTATAGTTTTGCAAAATTCCCAAAATCTTGTATATTTGGCTAATTTGGCCTTTGTATTTGTATAGTCGGCAAATTGACCCTAATTGGAAATCAATCAATCTGATTTTAAGAATTTTGGATCAATTCA
The DNA here is from genome assembly GCA_037127255.1 of Persicaria tinctoria. Classification (NCBI taxonomy): domain Eukaryota; kingdom Viridiplantae; phylum Streptophyta; class Magnoliopsida; order Caryophyllales; family Polygonaceae; genus Persicaria; species Persicaria tinctoria. The sequence continues at coordinate 13,642,839 of JBANSL010000008.1, forward strand.
TAATTAGGGTTTAGAATTGAAATAAATTGGGGCCGGTTAACTTGATGTCAAATTGAAGAACGAAGCTGATTACAAATATGTTTTGGGGGTTTGTGTTGTCTGTATGTTTAATATAGTTAATGGATATGATTTAGTTCATTTGTACAGTGTGTTTTTGTGACATGGGTTAGGAATAAGGTCATATTTCCTCTAGATGTTTGACTTATTGCCATAGAGAAGACAAGTGTTTTAATTTCATTCTTTCATGCTTCATGGTAGGCGTGGTCATGGGTTCAACCCGCTTGATCAAGGGTCTGTTTTCTGGCCACTTTTTTAGGAGGTGGAGTAGGAGGTGGAAGAGGTGGAGATAAGGGGAAATTTTGGTACCTTGTGAGAGGGGGTAGGGGAGGTGGAGGGGATTTCCACCTCTTCCACCCCTTAAATGAAGATGGAAGAGATGAAGGGGAAAACACGGCCCAAATGGTAGGGAGTTGATTCGAACCCTAACTCGAGAATCTCACAGGACGACGGGTTCGGATCACCTGGCGGATCGAAGGGCTGCCGAGTCGGCCTCTTGAGATGTGAAATTTGGCTAAAAGGGTTCAACCAACCGGGTTGGGCCCGGGTTGTAAGAGTTAGGTCGACCCCCTGTATGGCCTCGAACAAACTGGTGTTGCACCATGTTTCAGGGGAATACTGCTCATAGCACCTTATCGGAGGCAACCCTTTTGGTTCCTCGAAGACGTTCTTGAACTGCTTCAGTCTGTAGCTCTGCAATTCTGAAGTGCGGAAAATGCAGATAAGAAGCACACAAATACTCTATAAGGGGGGGGGGGGGGGGGTTGGATAGAGTATGTAAACTTTTCGCAAACTGAAACAGTAAGACCTTACCACCTGCTGTAAGACCTTATCTGAGAAGCAAAAAAACGATTAGCAAAGAAAGCAAACAAACGAAAAGCAAAAGCAAACAAAAAGAAACTTAAAGCACACAATACTTGTTAACGAGGTTCGGCACAACCGCCTACGTCCCCGCCTAGGGTTATCCAACCCGTAGGATTCAACACAATTTATTTCACTTTATCGTATTAGCTCTAGATACAACCTCTAGAAGACTTACCCACTTCTAGACTACCTTTCTATCTAGCAACACAAACACACTAGTGAAACAAAGCACATATGAATACCGAAGTACCCTATACATTTGGGTAAGGAAACCCTTAGTATAACCTAGGTGAATTGTACTATAAAGCTTAATGAAACCTCACACACACTCAAAGTAAATACAACACTTAGAGACAAGAGCTGCGTGAGATCGGATGCTCGAGGAAGACTTTATTGCAATGGACGTTGAGAGCTTGTATTGAAGATGTATCTTCTGTAATCTTCCTCTTCTCTTTATATAGGCTGGAGCTTTTAAATTCAAACTTCTGAAGATTTTCTTCAAAGCAGTTGAAGGTTGTTGCGCCAAATCTTCTAGGGAGATCTTCTAGTCGTTTGAGCCAAAGTCTAGAACCTTCACTGCAGATTTGTTGAGATCTTGAAACCGTTGGAATAGCATGTAGTCAAGTCTGAACGTGTTCCTACAAAATCTCAACAACCAAGCTACATGATATATGAAAGATAAATAGAGATAGAATAGTTCAAACAATTCTAGGGAGTCCGAAAATATCCACAAGCAAATTACAAGCCCAACAAATCGTTAGGCCCAATAAATGCTTAAGCAAAGGTCCAACCAAAAGTGGCCCTTTAATAAATGGATCTCGGCTCTGTTAGAGTAAATTAGGCCCAATTAATAAATAGGCCCATTTACCCTAAAACAATATCCGAGTCCAATTGTAAAATCCCAATACCTTGAGACTTTTGGTAAGACCTTACCAAACTCAGGATTCTCGAGTTTTTGCTTTCATCAACCAAGGTCTTACATTCTTTTAGCTAGATCTTATCATCAAGGTGGAGTTAACAATATCTCCCTTGATGAAAGACAAAACTTATGCACCTGTTACCTGTCAAGCAAATATAACAATCCACATATATAATAGTGCAAGTGCAATCATACATAGCATGTTGGATCACAGTTTTAAAATCCACAATCAAACCAAAAGCAGTAAGACCTTGCAAACCAAAAGTAAGGCAAAAGTAAGGCCTTACATCATCGCAAAACATAGTCACCTAAAAATCAGAAACCAAAACCAGAGATATCTCCCCCTTTTTGTCTTTCAACAAGAAGGGAAGAGAAAGTGTTCAAAAAGCCAGAAAGAAACGTCCTCATCGTACCACTGGCCATACTTTGGAGGAACTCCATCTTCATCTGGGCGGCCTCTGAAGATCTTTTCATGCCAGCGGTCCTTTGCATTCTTCACATGAAAATTACCCCACATCTTAGCTTTCCTCTTAGCCTCTTCATCCCGCCATTTCTTCACTATACCATACTCCTCCACTGTGAGAATATTTGGGCTATGGGAAGAGAGGTCGTAGGATAGGACGATTGGTCACCTTGCGGTTGCAATTGAGGAGGACGTTCTTAGCCGTTGCCTTGACGTGCTGAACTGCATCAGCATCCATTGGCAAGATCGAAGTGGTTGCCGGGTGATTCAATCCACAAAGCATGAAAAGCTGATTCAGCTTTTCATTTATAATCAATATCTGATGGTGGCTGTCATCCTAGCGATCTACGATGTCTGCTCTGGCAGCGTTGATGTCCTTTCTCAGAGCGTCAACCTCAGCTTCCAGAATCTCGATCCTTTCCTCTAATTTCATTATGTCCCCTTGAGCCTGAGACGGAGGTTTCAGAATCCAGCCACCAGCTAGAGTTTGTTCTATCCCAAGGCGCTTCCAGGAGTCTTCATCGATACGACCGGTGTGAGAGACAAATTCCTCTTCTTGAGTGTCAATGTTGAATAACTCAAAAATATTGGGAAGAAAATTGGCGTAGGGGAGAGGTGCGGTCAAGGGAATGTTGATTGTGTGGAGCATGTATGTAAGGATGAGATCGGGGACATCCAACTCATGACCTGCCATAATCAGATAAAGGTAGTGCAGCAAGTTGTCAGTGACAAGCTCGCGAGAATTCTTCCTATGCAGGACACATCGAGCAAGAATGGTAACGACAATTTTAGCTTCAAGAGATAAGACATTGTGTGTGTGCTTAGGCTTTGGCTTAGAGGTTTCAACAGAGGCAGACCGACGAACAAAGAGTTCTTTTTGGGCTTTATGAAGACAATAGGCTTTGGTGGGATGAGCATTGGTGTTGACAGTTTCAGGGGTGCCAAGAATGAGGGCTAAAGACGAGCGAGTGAGGGTGCTCTGGCGCTGCTTCACTTGAGAAGAAAGAGTAAGAACTCCCTTTTCTCGGTTAGCAGTAAGGTTGACAAAGAAAAGCCTACTCAGGCGTGGGTAGGCAATAGACCAATAGTTACGGGATTGAGGAGGGACCAGATATGTGAGTTCTTCAGCAAATTGACACAAGGGAGTTTTGTGGATTCTAGAAATTCTAGATCCACATGCTCACCGAAGTTAATGGGTCGATGAACGAACCCGTCCTTCCACATTCCGGATGTAGTATGATTTATGAACCAGCAAAGAGGGGCATCGGAGAATACCTCGTGAGGAATCGGTGTTGAAAGATGGTGTTGACGAGGTGCCTTCTTTAGAGCACGGGGGTTAACTAGGCGCGGATGATTGTGTGAGGGATAGCGGGGCTCCCTTTTGATAATCTTCCGGTGAGGGAGAGTTCCTTCTTCCTCACTCTTGGAGGAGGTTTCCAGTTGCCGGAGAAGAGCTTTGCCTTTGAAGTCGTCGTCGATAGCTATTCCCTTGGCCTTGTAATCGGAAGAACGGTGACGCTTCGCTCCAGATCGGGTAGTGGGACTGTGGGAGGGGAAGAGGCCTTCTTCGGATCCATGGTGAGGAGAGAGTACTTGAGTGTTCTTAAGTGTTCTTGGGAAGAGATGAAAACAGAGAGAGAGAGAGAGAGAGAGAGAGAGAGGGGGGGGGGGGAAGGTGTGGGATGTGACTGATGGAAGAGAAGGATATAAATAAGAAGAGGGGGCTTTTGAACTTCCAAACCCCGTACACCAAATCCGGTCATATCTCTTTAAAGATTCCAACCAATTTTCAAAAAGGAGATAAATACAAAGAATTTGGGTTAAAAAAAATTACTAGGTGAGATAAATCCGGAAAATTTTAAAACCATAAGATCTTATGGGTAAATATCTAAAGAGATATTACCTAAAAGATTTGATCCAAAATTTTGTATTTGAAATATAAATTTAACGTCAAACTATTACAAAGTAAGACTCTAAATTTTAATTCAAGATCTTGATGTAGGAGATAATACTGATATCATAAGATACGATTGCTCCCCCTACATCGATGCTTCCTTATTAAGCATTCCAAGTTCTAATCTGATGAAATTAAATCTGTCTTCGGGTAAAGGTTTCGTAAAGATATCTGCAAGTTGAAGGTCAGTAGAGATGAATGTCAATGACACTTCTTCTTTTTCAACATGATCTCGGATGAAATGGTGTCTCACATCAATATGCTTTGTTCTTGAGTGTTGTACAGGGTTTTTGGAGATAGAAATAGCCCTAGTGTTATCACATTTGATAGGAATGCCCTTATAGTGGATTCCAAGATCTTGGAGTTGTTGTGCAATCCATAAGACTTGCAAACAACAGGCTCCAGCAACAATACATTCATCTTCGGCCGTTGATAGTGCCACTGAATTTTGCTTCTTGGAATGCCAACTGATAATAGATGCCCCAAGAAATTGACAACACTCTGAGGTGCTTTTTCTATCCACTTTATACCCTGCAAAATCAGCGTTGGAGAATCCGATAAGATCAAAGCTTGTTTGATGTAGGTACCATAATCCGAGATCTTTAGTACCATTAAGATATCTCAAGATCCTCTTTACCGCGATCAGATGTGATTCCTTTGGATTAGCTTGGAATCTTGCACACATAAAAACGCTAAACATAATGTCAGGTCTGCTAGCAGTAAGATATAGGAGGGAGCCAATCATACCTCGATATTCTTTCTTATTTACCTCTTTGTCGGTATGGTCTTGATCCAGAGAAAGTGTGGACCTCATAGGAGTTTTTTCCACCTTGGAATCAATCATCTTGTATTTCTTGAGTAGCTCTCGTGTATACTTCTCTTGATTAAGGAAAATGCCTTTTGAACTTTGATGTACGTGAAGACCGAGAAAGAAGTTCAACTCTCCCATCATGCTTATCTCAAACTCCTTGCACATAACGTTAGAGAATTCCTTGTACAAAGAATCATTAGTAGCTCCGAAAATAATGTCATCAACATAAATTTGGATGACAAGAATATCCTTTCCATGGGTTTTGATGAAGAGAGTTTTATCAATCAACCCCCTTTTAAAATCGTTTTCCAAGAGATGTTTTGAAAGCCGCTCGTACCAAGCCCTCGGGGCTTGCTTTAAACCGTACAGAGCTTTATCAAGCTTGAAAACATGCTCTGGAAATTCATCGTTTTCAAAACCTGGAGGTTGAGCGACATAAACTTCTTCATCCAAGAAGCCATTATGAAAGGCACACTTTACATCCATTTGATAAAGCTTGATATTCATGAAGGATGCAAAAGCAAGAATCATACGAATGGCTTCGAGTCTAGCTACAGGAGCGAAAGTCTCCTCGTAGTCAATACCTTCTTCTTGATTATATCCTTGTGCAACTAGTCATGCCTTGTTTCGGATAATATTGCCTCCTTCGTCTAGCTTGTTTCGAAATACCGATCGAGTTCCAATAATCAACTTTCCCTTCGGCTTAGCCGTAAGGGTCCATATTTTATTGCGTTCAAACTCATTGAGCTCATTTTGCATAGCTATGATCCAATCTGGTTCCTTGAGAGCTTCGGTGTATTTCTTTGGTTCTGTAAGAGAAACAAACGCGTGAAATGCACATAAGTTTCTAAGATTGGAGCGAGTTTGAATACCCGACGAAGGATCCGAAATAATGTATGCCAAGGAGTGAGAAGAAGCATGTTTGAATTTCCTTCTTGCTGATCCTTGATTTGATGATGAAGCTCCATGGGCAGAAGACTCAAGCTCCTGAGGTTCAGGATGACTGGTGGGATACGGTTCAAGAGGCTCGGGAGGTATTTCATTTTCAAGACTGGCTTCATCGGTAAGGCCTTGAGACTGAGTTCCAGGGCCTTGTGATAGCTCAGTAAGATCTTGAAATGGCTCCTGCATGTTTCTTGATTTGCTCTTTCCTTGATCATTCCCATCTCCTTCTGACTCATAGTGCTCATAAGTGTTTAAGTTAAGATCTGCAAATCCTTCACTCAAGGTACCGTTATCACTTTCATCAAATAACACATGTATGCTTTCCTCGACTACTTTGGTACGTTTATTGAATATTCGATAAGCCTTGCTTTGAGTCGAATATCCAGAAAACATACCTTCGTCGATATGTGCATCAAAATTTCCAAGATTATCCTTACCATTGTTATGTACATAACATGTACATCCAAATGGTTTAAAATACGATATACTTGGTTTTCTTCCTTTGAAAAGCTCATAAGGGGTTTTCTTTAACATTGATCGAATCAAACATCTATTGAGAATATAGTTTGCTGTATTTACAGCCTCTGCCCAGTATGACTTAGTTAGATTATTCTCTAATAGCATAGTCTTTGACATCTCCCCTAGGGTGCGGTTATTCCGTTCCACCACCCCGTTCTGTTGAGGTGTTCTAGGAGCTGAAAATTTGTGAGAAATACCATATTTCGCACAAAACAAAACAAAGTTTAATTGATCAAATTCTCTACCATGATCACTACTAATCGAAACGATAGGTAGGTTTTTCAATGTTTGTAACTCCTTACAAAGTTTTGAAAAATAAAACAGAGTATCTGATTTATCTTTAAGAAAGAAAACCCAAGTAAACCGTGAATAATCGTCAATAATAACAAGAATGTATTATTTACCTTTGGGAGATTTGACCCGCATTGGTCCGCATAGATCCATGTGTAACAATTCTAAAGGCCTAGTAGTACTAATGACCTTCTTTTTCTTGAAAGAGCTAGAAGTGTGTTTTCCTCTTGAGCAAGTTTTGCACAGATCATCCACTTTGAAGTTCAGATGAGGAAGCCCTCGGACAAGATCCTTAGAGATTAGCTTTCCGAGAGTGTGCATACTGATATGTCCGAGTCGCATGTGCCACACCCTTGGATCTTCTGATAAGGCCTTGAGACATTTCAGATTAGAGGCCGGAATTCGATCTGTATTAAGAGCATAGATGTTAGAGTCTCTATATGCCGTAAGAACCGCATCTCCTATTTTCTCATCTTGAACAATGCATTTCTCCTTATTGAAGCTTACACGATTGCCTTTATCACGAAGCTGGGAAACACTAAGAAGATCAATTATATTTAAGACCATCAACAAGATATACATCTTTAATGAAATTATTGGGATCAACACCAATGTTACCAATACCGACGATGTCAGACTTTTCTTTATCACCAAGAGTTATAGTACCGCTGGATTGCTTCTTTAGATGATGAAAAAGATATTCTTTTCCACTCATATGCCTAGAGCAACCGCTATTCATAATCCATTTATGATCCTTAGTCTTTGTGATATCCTGCAAAACAAAAAATCCACCTTTCCGGCTTGACCAATAGACCGATTTAGATCCGTTGTGGGGGTAGACCATATTTGGCAACCTTGTTCCTTTAGGGACCCAAACTTGCCTTATCCGTTCATTTAGACGTACCGGATATGTGTTTCGGATAATGTAAGGATCTGTTCACCTATAAGGACATGTCTCTTTTACATGACCTTTTCTGCAACAGAAGAAACACGTAGGAGACCTCCAACTCCCTTTTGCTTTAACGAACTTGGTAGTAGGTTTAACAGGAAAGTTCTTGTTATAACCTATACCACTTCGGTTTAAGGAAAGTTGTTGTTCTCCAAGCATCCTATCAAGAGTGGCCTTGGATCTTGTGAATTGCACTAAGGCTTTTTGTTGATCTTGACATTTTTCAGACAGTTTCACTTTTTCATTCTCAAGATCAGTGTTCTGATCGGTGAGAGTTGAAAGTTTTTCCTTAAGTTCGGAAATTTCCGATCGTAAGGTCTTCCCTTCGGTGATAAGGTCTGAATTCTGGTTGTCAAGATCTTGCAATTTATGTGACAACCTTCTTATGCAAGTTTCTTGATCCAATACCTTCTCTTGTAGGCTACTGATTTCTCTAGTGCAGCTTTCCTCATTTGAAATCATGTTTTTGAGAAATTCGGATAAAACGGCTTTGGAACTAGATAGAAGGTTTCTTACCATTCCGTTCAGGTGTTGATCTTTATCACCGCCCTTTGCCATGAGACATAAGTTGGCTTGTTCTTCTTCAAAATCCGAGTCACTTGACGCATCTGAGTCACTCCATGCTGCCATGACTTTCTTGTTTGATTCTTTCCTCTTGGCCTTGTTTCGCTTCTTGATGGGACATTCTTTAACAAGGTGATATGTTTCACCACATTCATAGCACATTAGGACACGATTCCTTTTCGGAGGAGTAGATGTCTTACCTTGATTCCTAGATGATCCTCCGAATTCCTTATTCGAGAATTGCTTCTTCATTTTGAGAATTCGAGCCAATCCCCTTGTAATAAGAGCAAAAGGAACTTCTTCATCTTCATTTTCAGAATCTTCAGTAGATTCCTCTTTATCAACCTTGAGAGCTAGTTTTTTGACATTTGAAAAAAGTTCCCCATCGTCCTCATTGAGGATGATTTCGTGGGTGATTAGCTTTCCCAATAAGTTGTCAATAGTTAGCGTGCTAAGGTCTTGATCTTCTTCGATTGCGGTTACCTTGGGACCCCATTTTGATTTAGGTAGGCGTATGAGAATCTTTCGGACTTTTTCTTCATTGTCGAAAGTCTTTCCCAATGAGTCAAGATTGTTAATGATCTCCGTAAAACGGGTGAACATTACTTTTACTGACTCGTCCGGGTTCATCTTAAACAATCCATATTGTCTAAGATAGATGCTTATCTTAGTCTCCTTGACCTGGCTAGTCCCTTCATATGTCACGACCAATTTGTCCCATATTTCCTTAGCAGTTCTGCATGAGGAGATGCGGTTAAACTCGTCGGTACTCAGTCCACAATACAGAGCATGCACGGCTTTGAAATTCTTAGCCGTGCTTTCCAAATCTTTCTGATTATATTCGTCTTTAGATTTGTCCAACTTCATTCCATTTGGTCCATCCTTCTTGGGTACATTTCGCCCTCGCGTAATGATATGCCAAAGCTCTAGATCTTGATCAATTATGAACATTTTCATCAGAGGTTTCTAATGCATGAAATTGTCCCCAACAAAGAGAGGTGGACGAGAGACAGATCTTCCTTGACCGAAGCCACCTTGACCTTCGCCTGCCATAGTTAGTCTCACAGATAGTAATATCTAAATAACGTGAGTTAGACTCTGATACCAATTGAAGTGCGGAAAAGAGAGATAAGAAGCACACAAATACTCTATAGGGGGGGGGGGTGGATAGAGTATGTAAACTTTTCGCAAACTGAAACAGTAAGACCTTACCACCTGCTGTAAGACCTTATCTGAGAAGCAAAAAAACGATTAGCAAAGAAAGCAAACAAACGAAAAGCAAAAGCAAACAAACAGAAACTTAAAGCACACGATACTTGTTAACGAGGTTCAGCACAACCGCCTACGTCCTCGCCTAGGGTTATCCAACCTGTAGGATTCAACACACTTTATTTCACTTTATCTTACTAGCTCTAGATACAACCTCTACAAGACTTACCCACTTCTAGACTACCTTTCTATCTAGCAACCCAAACACACTAGTGAAACAAAGCGCCTATGGATACCGAAGCAGGGGCGGCCCCAGGGTGAGGCGGGCGTACGCGGCCGCCCCACCCTTCGACCCACGTGCCCCGGGGTTTGGAAAAAAAAATTAAAAAAAAAATTATATATATAGAAGTGTTGTAATAATTAAAACTATGATGAATATAGAATCAATTAGTCTACTTTGCTTAGTTGGTTGGTGGGAAAGAAGGAAATTAATGTTAGACCACAAAGGTTGGGGGGTTCAAGTCCCACTTGCCTCATTTTTTAAAACAAATTTCACCTCCCTAAAAAAAGTCCCACTTGCCTCATTTTTTAAAACAAATTTCAGCTCCCTAAAAATAGCTTTTTTATTATTTGTTCAACTTACACCCCACTTTCTTTGTTTCTACCCCTTATTTAATTATATTCTCACTTCCCGACTTTCCTATCTATTAATATTACTAATTCTGCTAGCATTTTGCTGACGTATCGCTCTGTAAATTAAAGTTGAATTTTTTAATCAAAAGTTTCCTTTCTTATTAATCGATGTTATTAAGGGAAGTTTAAATATTTGTTTCATGTATTATATTCATCACAATCGTATTAAAAATGTCTAGACAATTAATTTAAATGCCAAAATAAAAATCTATTAATTAATAATTAATAATAATCTATTAATATTACTAATTCTGCTAGCATTTTGCTGACGTGTCACGCCCACAATTAAAGTTGAATTTTTTATTCAAATGAGATTTTCTTATTGGTCAATATTATTATGGAAACTTTAAAATATTTGTTTCCTATTTTAAATATGATTTGAATCCATTCCTTTTTTTTTTATTTTCGGTTATATTGTCATAAATATTGAGACATGTTTCCATTTTTTTCCCGATTGCAATCTCTTTTCGGTTATATTGCTGATGTGTCACACTCATAATTCAACTTGAATTTTTTTATTCAAATGGTATTTTCTTATTGGTCAATATTATTGCTGATATTTTAAAATATCTGTTTCCTATTTTAAACATATTTGTTTCCTATTTTTATACTAAAATATTATTTAATTTGATATGTTGTATGTCAATTTGTGATCTATTTTAATCGTCTACGTACATTGAACATTCGTCAATTCTTGACTGATTTTATTCTTGGATATTGAAATTGTTGATTTATCATTTTTAACTGATTGCAATATTCCTCACAATGTCTACATACAACGAACATGTAATAATCAATTTGTAAATATTCGATTTCAAAAATTAATTATAAAAATCAATTAGATCCAAATAAGTGTTATTTTATAATTTAATTATTTTAGACATCTTAAACGACTATCGAAAAATAAATAATATTTTAAGACTCACAAGCATTACTAATGCTTATTTTACATCTTGGATGAGGCTTCTTAGATCACTTTTCTACCTTTAAGGATCTTTTTTAATTTTACCATCTTACCTTTATTTTCATTATTAATTTCTCTATCTTTCTAACCATCTTTCTCGTGAAAATAATCAATAAGTTATGTACATCTACATATTTAACTTCAAAATTATTCACATAATCATGTGCTTATGATTTTTTTACATTTGTATGGGAGCTTATATTTTACTTTTTTAGATCTATGCTAATGATAATAATTATATATTTATTTTAAATTATATTAGATGGTGTGTTTGAGTATTATTACTACTTTACCTTATTAAATCATTTTCAAAATTTGTATCGTATCTCTTTCCAACTAATTTATAAATTATAAAAAAATATTTTATACATATTTTTGTTGTAAACACGTGTATATATATATCAATATAGTATTATATAGATATATAAAATGATGTTCAAATTAAAATGCATCAAGCTCCCGTGCCTTCAAGGCACGGGTATTATATAGACATTGTGGGGAATACTCGTGCCTTGAAGGCACGGGTATTCCCCACAATGTCTACATACAACGAACATGTAATAATCAATTTGTAAATATTCGATTTCAAAAATTAATTATAAAAATCAATTAGATCCAAATAAGTGTTATTTTATAATTTAATTATTTTAGACATCTTAAACGACTATCGAAAAATAAATAATATTTTAAGACTCACAAGCATTACTAATGCTTATTTTACATCTTGGATGAGGCTTCTTAGATCACTTTTCTACCTTTAAGGATCTTTTTAATTTTACTATCTTTCCTTTATTTTCACTATTAATTTCTTTATCTTTCTAACCATCTTTCTCATGAAAATAATCAATAAGTTATGTACATCTACATATGTAACTTCAAAATTATTCACACAATCATGTGCTTATGATTTTTTTATATTTGTACGGGAGCTTATATTTTACTTTTTTTAGATCTATGCTAATGATAATAATTATATATTTATTTTAAATTATATTAGATGGTGTGTTTGAGTATTATTACTACTTTACCCTATTAAATCATTTTCAAAATTTGTATCGTATCTCTTTCCAACTAGTTTATAAATTATAAAAAAATATTTTATACATATTTTTGTTGTAAACACGTGTATATATATCAATATAGTATTATATAGATATATAAAATGATGTTCAAATTAAAATGCATCAAGCTCCCGTGTCTTCAAGGCACGGGTATTACACTAGTAATAATACTAATTCTGTTAGCATTTTGCTGACGTATCACTCCCACAATTAAACTTAATTTTTTTTATTCAAGTGGTATTTTCTTATTGGTCAATATTATTGCTGAAATTTTAAAATATACGTTTCATATTTTAAACATATTTGTTTCCTATTTCCATACTAATCAAAAGTTTCATTTCTTATTAATCGATATTATTAAGGGAAGTTTAAATATTTGTTTCCAATATTATATTTATAATTCATATTAAAAATGGATAGATATTTAATTCAAATGTCAAAATAAAAAGTAATTATAAAAATCAATGATTCTCAAAATCATATTTCTTCTCAAAATTTACATATTATATGGTATATACATCTTTTTTCTTGAAATTTTTTAAATATTTTTGGAGATGGAAGCAAAACATCATTAATTTTAAGAAGAGATTGTTTTTGCACACGCTATCCTTCAAAAATTGTAGAAAAATAATTATCGAAAATGAATAAATCTATACTAACTCTACACATTCTACATGACATCTATTTAAATTTTTAACCTAAGATTTTTGTAGATAGAAATTATATTTATTCTAAACATCTTAAATGACTATTAGGAATAGTAAAAAAAGAACATTTTAAGATCTACATACAAAAATTGAAGAATATTTAGAAAAGCAAATGTGAAATTTGAATAAATAAATAAACACTCTTTTAAGATTAATTTCTGGGTGTTTGGCTTCAAATATTGAAGAAAAAAATTCAAAATGATATTTTACATCTATATTTATTTTATACAACCTAGAAGGCCCTTATTATAATTTCAATATTTTAAGGTTTGCAAAAGTTTTTTTTTATGAAGTTAGGAAAAATAATCTATTTGTGAATACTCAATTTCAAAAATTAATTATAAAAATAAGTTAGAGTCAAAAAAATAAAATTCTTACAATTTACTTATTTTAGACATTTTAAACGACTATCGAAAAATAAATAATAGTTTAAGACTTACAAACATTACTAATGCTTATTTTACATCTTAGATGAGGCTTATTAGATCATTTTTCTACCTTTTAGGATCTTTTTATTTTTACCATCTTACCTTTATTTTCACTATTATTTTCCCTCTCTTTCTAGCCATCTTTCTAATGAAAATAATGAATAATTTATGTATATCTACATAACTTCAAAAGTATTCGCACAATTATGACAATAATTATATATTTATTTCAATTATATTAGGTGGTGTGTTTGAGTATTATTACTACTTTACCTTATTAAATCATTTTAATATTTTGTATTGTATCTCTTTCCAACTAATTTATAAACTACAAAAAAAACTTTATACGTACATATTTTTGTTATAAACAAGTATATATTAATATAGTATATATTATAGATATAGATATATAAAATGATGTTCAAATTAAAATGGATCAAACTCCCGTGCCTTCAAGGCACGGGTATTACACTAGTTATATACAAATTATCTAGCTATCTATATAAACTATTAATTTAGAAGAGTTTAGGATGATGTGTCAAGATTAGAGGAATTTTAGGAGTCTCGACCAGTCATTTTTTTTGCCATTTTTCTTTGATTTTCTTTAATTCTATTTTTTTCCTTCTTTTTCCTTTAATTCTCTTTTTTATTTAATTTTACTAACTATTGGGCTTAATTTAAAACATTGATCTTAGCCTAAATTATATTTTAGTAGTTTTTTCTCTCTAAAAAACAATGGGATTAATTCAAAACATAAAATTAATAATAAGAAAATATAAAATTAATATTAGTAATCTACATCTGTATCTATATATATCTATATATACTACTTTAATCGTTTTCTCAACCCATGAGTTTTATTCAAAATATTTAATTATCTGAACTTTTACAATTATGTTATAATATTAATTTAATATATTAGTCAGATTTTATTTATAAAAAATCACGCCATGGCGCGGGGATCATACTAGTAACTAATTAAACCCCATAAAATTGGTGAAATTAGCCTCTCTTTTTTTTTAAAAAAATTTGCCTCCCTCAAAAAAGTTTTTTTTTATTCTTTGTTCAACTTGCACCTATTCTCTATGTTTCTACCCCCTTATTTAATTATGTTCCCACTTCTCGAGATCCCTACTATATACAAATTATCTAGCTATAAACTAATTAAACCCCATAAAATTGGTGAAATTATGATTTGATTATGAGAATAAATTTTGTGAAATTTTCATTAGAGTTTTGATTTTGAGAATAAATTTTGTGTGTTTAATTATTGTGTATGGGATTTTGAGAATGAAATTTATGAATTGAATTTGGGGTTTGTGAATTGAATTTGTGAAGCTTTATGCAATATTTGTATTTTCGTAACCTACATATTCAAATCACAATTTCTATCATGTCTTTGGGAACCAAAAGATATTATAAAGTTGGTGAGTTTACAATCCTAGCTAATATGCAAAAGCCTTGAATTTAACATGATTGAATTTCGATAAGTTTACACTCCTAAATATGACGAATGTCTGAATTTCCAATGAATGACGAGAAACAACTATCATAGCAACAAAGCAATTGTAAGCCTACTTTTCTATAATTCACTGCTAAGTTGAAACTCGTAGCTTAGGTAAAGGAGTTTATTCATGGCCAATATCTCAGTACACACTAGAAAATTTTGGCCCACCTTTCGGAGGATCCCGCGGCCGCCACTCTACTGAAGTACCCTGTACGTTTGGGTAAGGAAACCCTTAGTATAACCTAGATGAATTGTACTATAAAGCTTATTGAAACCTCACACACTCAAAGTAAATACAACACTTAGCGACAAGAGATGCGTGAGATCGGATGCTCGAGGAAGACTTTAATGCAATGGACGTTGAGCGCTTGTATCGAAGATGTATCTTCTGCAATCTTCCTCTTCTCTTTATATAGGTTGTACCTTTTAAATTCAAACGTCGGAAGATTTTCTTCAAAGCAGTTGAAGGTTGTTGCGCCAAATCTTCTGGGGAGATCTTCTAGTCGTTTGAGCCAAAGTCTAGAACCTTCACTGCAGATTTGTTGAGATCTTGAAACCGTTGGAATAGCATGTAGTCAAGTCTGAACGTGTTCCTACAAAATCTCAACAACCAATCTACAGGATATATGAAAGATAAATAGAGATAGAATAGTTCAAACAATTCTAGGAATATCCACAAGCAAATTACAAGCCCAACCAATCGTTAGGCCCAATAAATGCTTAAGCAAAGGTCCAACCAAAAGTGACCCTTTAATAAATGGATCTCGGTTATGTTAGAGTAAATTAGGCCCAATTAATAAATAGGCCCATTTACTCTAAAATAGTATTATAGTCCAATTGTAAAATCTCAATACCTTGAGCCTTTTGGTAAGACCTTACCAAACTCAGGATTTCCGAGTTTTGACTTTCATCCACTAAGATCTTACATTCCTTTAGCTAGATCTTATTATCAAGGTGGAGTTAACAAATTCCACTCGCCAATATATATCTCTTCGTTCATGTTTTCTGCACCCTCTGGGACCTCTCTGTTCGCTTCTTGATCACTCTCCAAAGCCAATAAACTATTTACCGTTGACTCCTTGCATTTGTGACTGACAAAGTATTTATCTAACTCCACACCTATAGAACAACCCGAGTATTCTTCCAATATCCACGAAGTCTAGATTTAGTTTTCTTAGCCTGAATCTCCACAATAGCCTTCAACCAATCCTTCTAATTGGTGGAGGCTAGATGTATATAGGATTTTAAGGCTGGGAGATTCTTATATCCGATTATTTTTCTATGTGTTCCCAAATTGCAAGTCAAAGGAAACAAAGTAGGTTGAAATCTTTATTGATCGATCGATGTTTTTAGCACTAAATTAAGAAGATACCAAGATATCAATAAACTTGTCAGTTAGCCTTGAAATAATAATCGAAACACTTAACAGTTATGAATAGATCGGGTAAAGAGGACATTACCCATTTAAACCCTGGTTGGAATGATCGCTCTTTATTTACCAATTTAAGGGTAAAGAGGACGTTAAAAGAAAATAGGGTTATCGTCTTCATTTCAAGTTTTACATAAACAACATTGTGCGGCAACACGTCTTCAAACGGTAAACATTTCGAGATGAATGGAGTAAGATCGAGTAAGAGTACTACACGATCGCAATCAACAACCTAGAGGAGACGAAGAGGGATGGCCGCAGGTCTTCTCAGCCGGTGGAGGCATACGGTGGCGCTTGACAAAACCGCCGCTAGAAAAGGCCCAGAAGCCCACCACGTGACCAAGAACCGCGACGAGAAGCACGCCGACGTTGAAGGACATGACGGCCAGCATGAGCAGATACCCAAACGCCATCCTGACCCCGTGCAGCGCGGTCTTCCATATCCCTCTGGCGACGCTGCTGCCACCGCCGTCCTCTTCGTCGGTGTTGTTGTAGGAGTTGCAAAGGACGGAAAGCCATTCGACGAGGGCGGAGAGGAGGAAGACGAGGATCAAGGCGAGGACGTACATGCCCGTGCGGGTTCCGGGCCACCCGGAGAAGAGGATCTCGGAGTTCCTGCCCCAGAAGAAGGTCATGTGTGTGTACATGGCGTGTGTGGAAGAAGAAGAGTGGCTCGTTCCATGATCCATCTCCATCGATCTACCTCTGATCGACCTTGTTTAATTTGGAAGATTAAAAGCTAATCGACCAGAGTTTATAGAGGATTGTATATGGAGGAGTTGGAAAAGAGCAAGTTTCGTGATGTATCATACATGTAGAAATATATATATATGGTATTGGTGTTACCGTTTGTCTGATTATTTCATTGAAAGGGATTGAGTATATATCTTATAAAGTAAGAATTTGAGGGTTAGATGGGTCTGACACTGGCTGACGATGAACCGCTGAATATATAATGTACTAAATAATACAAATTAAAATAGATAAAAGAAAAACTCAAACAATCCAATGAACCATATACAAGTCGTAAGCTAGCGGGGAGTCAAGAAAGATCCAAGACGAGCCATGAATGTTGAGAACATGGGAGAGTGCAACGACTCACACTGCATCTCGACGCCGAAAAGGCAAAACTTGCGAGAGTGCGAACCACCGACGCATTAGTTAATTCCGGACATGGTTATTGAAAAAATATCTATTTAAATAAAAATATATAAATCATTTTAAAATATTTAAAAACCGGTAAAAGTGCGGTAAAAATGTTTTCATCTATATATGGATAAGATTATAATTCTATATCAATCTTCACATACATAAACTATTTTAATTTTCACATGAAATTTAATAAAAATTAATTTCAATATAATAAAATATAATTTATTAACAAAATGGCGCTGATTTATTATATACTAGTATCGTGGCCCGCGACTTTGCGCGGTTTCTTAATAAATTATATTTTATTACATTATTAATTTATGTTTAAACTATTTTTTTTTATTATATTTTAAAGATTAACATTATTTCAATGGACCTTTATTCTGGAAGTTTTCAATTAATTATAAACTAAACTAACATTCTTTTCATTTAAAATCAGTATATGGTTAGCATGTATAAATAAATTACTTCGTAACAACTTAATAAATGAGAAGATAAATATTTATCATATATCATACTATCATGTATGATAAAGGGTAAAAAGAATTAATCTATGCAGTAAAAATAGTTAAATATATAATTTATAATATGTTTTAATCATATGCATGTATATTAAAAAAAAATTATATTTCCATCCTCTTTATTTTTTTTTCTTTCGAAAGATCTTTATTTCTATCTTAGAAGTTTCATAATTATCTTTTATTTCTACGTGTGTGTAAATGGTGTCATTTAATTACGTTAATTACTCACCCAGAATAGGAACATTTAAATAATTGAAAATAAAACCACACCACCCTAATTATACCACCCCTAAACCCCACCTTGATGATAAAGAACGGAAATTTGAATACAAAATAGGTAACAAAAGCTCACCAGATTTCTTATAATGCTTCAAATAAATGATATAATATTATAATATATGCTTTAAATTTCAGTGTAAGTGTACGTGTTACAATATTTTATTTTATAATATAGAAACAGAAATCAATTGGAAAATATGGATTAAAAGGGTGTTAAGATATAATTAAGGTTATATATATTAGATAAATTATTTGATCTAAACATATGAGTTTTTACCTAACTATATTAGTTTATTAGTTGATGTGGCCCAAAATATAATACCGCTTTAATTCAGAAAATATCACGCAAGTAAAAATAATCCCGCTTTAATCCAGAAAATTCCGTGGAATAATACACTAAAATTTTCCAAAAAAATGAAAATTGGTGGGGTTGCATGTGATTAATGTATTTTTGTAAACTGAAGGCAGCATTTTAATATATTATAAAACGATACAGATTATAATATAATTTATTATTATTATTATATTTTGATGAATGGGTGCCATCAATTATTAATTTTTCTTATCCCTTGTAAACGGTGTGCATAATCAAATTTTGACAAAATATTAGCTAGATTATTGATCTAAAAAGATAAGTTTTTACCTAACTATATTGACTTATTATTTGATGTGGTTCAAAAATATAATCCTATTTTAATCCAGAAAATACCACGTATGCAAAAATAATCATGTTTGAATCCTGTAAACTCTCACAAGCGGCCTCTATTTTAGTATTTTATATAGATAAGATGTAGATATATAGATATAGATACAGATATAGATTTATATATATTGATTGATTGATTTTATACATAATTTTATTATTATTATTATTATTATTATTATTATTATTATTATATATCAAGTAAAAAATATATTTAGACCCCAAACAGTTCACAAATTTTATATGAATAAAAAATTGGGTTAGTTTATACTACTGTTTAGTTACGTCTACTAACTCTATCACAACATCTCTTATCAATTTAATTTAATTAAAATGTTTTGGCCTCTTAATATATATATTTTCATAATCTTCACGAGTTTTTCATAAATTTTTGAAACATATTGTAACAAATTAGATTTGAGGTTGAAGATCAATTTATCAATTAGGGTGTGTCTATTTATAAAAGACTTAATTTTCATAATCTTCACGAGTTTTTCATAAATTTTTGAAACAGACTAGCAATTTGTAACAAATTAGATTTGAGGAATTGAGGTTGAAGATCAATTTATAAAGGTGTATCTATTTATAAAAAACTTAATTAAGATATAAGGTTATATTGTATAGATTATTGATCTAAAAAGATAATTTTTTTACCTAATTATATTGGTTTAATAATTGATGTGGTCCAAAAATATAATACCGTTTAATCCAGAATATGACACGTAAGCGAAAATAATCCCGTTTAATCCAGAAAATTCCGTGCCAGCGAGGTCGCTCTAGCGGTCTCTGTTTTAGTATTTTATATAGATATAGATTTCTATTAT
Organism: Persicaria tinctoria; assembly: GCA_037127255.1. Taxonomy (NCBI): domain Eukaryota; kingdom Viridiplantae; phylum Streptophyta; class Magnoliopsida; order Caryophyllales; family Polygonaceae; genus Persicaria; species Persicaria tinctoria. Next base: position 13,662,652 of record JBANSL010000008.1, read on the forward strand.
AGCTTACATCATTGAATTGTTAGTTTTTATCTTTTGAGTAATACATAAAAAGAGGAATTTTTAATACTCCGTACAACTTTAAAATCTATGGGCTCGATTATAAACAACGAGGGAATTGATATATATATTATAATTCATATTGCAATTCATTGTATACATAATAACTTGAAAATTACATTACATACATAGATGCAGACAACTTCAATCCGTGTACGTCAATTCAGATAAGGTAGAACAAGTTGGGAATTATTTTTTTAAACTCCGAATTTATACAAAACAATTGGGGACCCGTCTTCTTCATCAATGATTCTAAAACGGCAAGACTCATGCATGCTTTCTACCAAACTACAAAAGAACAACCGCCTTGGGATTTTCTCCAAGATTTGTCTTGCTTCCTACCAGTGGGTCGAGTCGGTCGACGCAAATCGATTTACCTGGTACGTAGCTCTCGCCGACTGGGTCACGTGCTCGGGGTTTACCGCCAAACATAGACGGATCTAGGCGGGGGCAAGCGGGAGCATACGCCCCCCCCCCCTTTCATCCGATGAATCGTCTATATTTGTTATACGCATCGATAGCTTCGTTTTGATATATTATAAGCCTGAATCTGGTAAACGAGTAAAAAGTTACGACCGTTTAAAAGTTAAACACAAATTAATTATTTTAAATGTCTTTTAATAAAACACGATTCTTTTATATTTTACTTAATTTGATATTTTGGCAATATAATTCAAACAAAGAGCTTCGAAACAAGAGGTTATATTACTAAATTCGATAATTATATAAGAAATTATACAAATTTAAAATTTGTATATCTTGTTACACGTTATTGCATGCTAAGAGAACAACAATGTGCATATTGACTTTGTAGGTTTCAAACGATATATTTTTAGACGAAAAATACGTTGCTATCGATTAAAACGACATCATTTTATCGTTTAAAGAGAAAAAAAATATAAAAATATTAACACAATTTTAAATTAAAACATCATAGTTTTGAAAAAAAAGAAGTATTTTGTACTAAAAAACGTATGTTTAAACTAAAATATAATTTTTAATCTAAAATATAATAGTTTTGGTTCACTAAACATACTACAAAAAAATCTATCGAAGAATAAATCAACAATTTGTATAAAACTTCGCCCCTCTTCGATAAATTTCTGACTCTGTCCCTGCCGCAAAAGATGGTTACTCGTCATAAAAAAAAAAAAAAACAAAAAAAACAACACAACCGAATTCGGTATAAACAACTCCCATCCGTTGACTTTTACTATTCTCACAATTTGGCCAACACAATGCCAAATTGGGGATATGTAAACTTGAAGATTGAGTAATGAAAATTGGAAAACATACATATACATATGGTATTGGTATTGGGCCATTGCTTTAGCCCAATCTCGGCACATTCCCATGGCCCAGTACAAACAATATCTCAGTCCATTCTCACAGATACATACATATAGATTAAAGGGATTGGTGTATAAAATACTTTTTTTTTTTTTTTTTTTTTTGGTGACGAGTGGGTTCCGAGGTTAAGCCAATGAAGGCTTAAGCACCTACTAATTACACAAAGGTGTAAATAATGGGATTTGATTTTGAACTCTTGATCTCTTGTAAGGGTTACCTCTCCCTTACGACACTAGGACAAGAGGTCATTGGTAGCGTATAAAATACAAATGATATACTATGGTTAAAATGAATTTTTATAATCTAAATAATTTAAGTAATTATAGTGCTTTGCTATAATTCAACTATAATGTATGGATTAAATTGGATTTAATGTATTTCTATTTTATTTGGGTTTATAAGGTCACATACAAAGTAGTATTAGAAATTGGATAATTAACTATTAATAATAACAAGTTGTTGTTGATATGATATCTTTATTCATAGATATTGGGTCCTATAATCTATTTGTTTATTGTTTATTTTATTAATGTGATTTATGAATAAAAATATATTTATTTATTTATTTTCCTTTCTAACCCTAAATTTATAACACTACATATGATTTGACATCTAAACTCGAGGCGAAATAACAATATTGACCTTTTATGTATGTTATAAGATATAATGTCATTTAAGACTTGCACATTTTTTTAACAATTTCTTTTAATTATAGTCGTATGTTGTATATAGAATAATTTATCTTTCGGATTAGACGAAAATAGACAAAATTAAATGGGCGGGAGTTCGAGACCACTCATGGGGTGAAGTGAATATGATTATATGAGTGAAGTGGATATGGATGTTGGGTCAAGTGGGGTGATGGTCGGGTAAAATGAGGGTTCATCCACCCACCACCCGATCCATTGCCATTCCTACATAGATAGGTTTTTCCTTTTACTCTCGGTCCAATTTATAAATTATAAGTATTTTATGAAATAAAAAAACTACTTTTTATGCAATTTTATGAAAACTATCTTGCTAATAGTCATTTCAGTATCTTGCCAATAGACTCACTAAAAAATCCACTCCATGTCATATATGAGTCCGGATCCTCTGGTCCTTTGGTAGTCCCTCCGATGTATTACAAAGTTATTTGGGATATAAATAAATATTGAAGAAGAATTTAAAAATATTTAATTCTATACCCTTATATTAATATGTTTATAAAATTTTATCATCAAAAATCATGTTTTTAAAATATAGATCATTAAAATATTAATTATGTTATAAAATAATTTCTATTATTTTTTTAAATATGAATTTTCATAATAAAATATTATAAACATTTCAATATAAGATATAAAAACTAAATTTTTAATATTTATTTATAACCGAAATAATTTTGTGATATACCGGAAGTCAGATCCGGATCCGGACTGGTCATACATGTGGGCGCCACTAGCAGAGTGGTGGTCTCATCTATTAGCGCCGAGACTTCGTCGAACAAAGCTGCTTCCCTCTCGTTTACTCTCTCATCTCCCACCCTCTCCAGTCTCCACTCTGGTTGTAGAAGTGAACGACCAAATCGCTGCCATGATCAGTGTCGAAGAATCTGCAGCGCTCTTCTCCCTTCTTAACGCGGACCAACGCCCCTTGGAGGAAATCATGTCCGATTTCGACTCCAAGTTTCCTTCCTCCTCTTTACGCTTCAGAATATGCGTCGCTCTCTCCACGCTTCTGGAGGTTTGCTCTCTCTGCCCTCTCATCTCTCTTATCTTTCTTTCTCTGTCAACTTTGTGGTGGATTGGGGCTTTCTGCCTTTTTGGATTGGAATCCGCTATGTTTTGAAGTTTCATGCCGAATTAGGGTTTTGAAGATTCATATCAGATTTGATTGAGCTACCGCCTGTTGTTTATTTTAGGGTTTCTGCGATGTTGTGGTAGTTCTCAATGCTAGCCTAGTCGTCGAATTTTATGGATTGGCTCATATATATGTTTGTTTATCTTGTTTGAAAGCAAGATGAACTCCCCAATTTATCTTATGAAATTGGTCCTTTCAGCAATGGGAACACTAAAGACATTGCAGATTTTAATAATCGTTTTAAATTTTTATCCGAAAGTTGGGGTGTTTGACATATTGTAATCTCATTCGTTCTTCATCCCCATTCAGCAACAACGGATGCTTTTGAACTAGGTCATCAAACATACATATCTATTCATCATTAATGTGAGCATACAGAAGCTTTTGACCATCCTCTTCCTTAGATCTGTTTATTCTTAAAGAACTTTCTCCAATTTCATATTGAGTAGTTACGTGGCTACGTCAATTTATTTGATTCTTAGACATAAAACTGTAGCATTCGAAGTAGGCCCTTGTGTTTTACCTTCACGTATATATTGCTTTACTCTGCTGCAAATGTTTGCTGCTATTGCCCTTATGAATTTGACTTATTTGACCCATTTTGTTTTGGTTTCTTCAGGATAAGATGCTTCGATCATCTGAAAGCTTGGTTGCATTCTGCATACTTCACCACGTCTATTCTTCTCAACCATCATCTGCAAATCCATTTGTTTCTCTTCTTATTAATGTAAGTCAGTTGTGAGATTTGTGAATGGTATATATATTGGTTAGAATAAGCTGATAATTTTTCCATTTGAAAGAGTATCAAGGTTACTTTATGATTTCTTTCGATCACTATAAATGTGACAAATAAATGGAAAAATGTTGTAGAAATATTCTCGATGAAGGGAGCCAAGCTTTGGAACTCAGTGCTGCTGTTTTTTCTTCTTACACAATTTAGCTGTTAGAGGGCTGTTTCTTTAAGCATTAACATGGAAAAGCATGGATCAACTTGCCTTTTTTTTTAATAAAAAAATTATAAGTTCTAATGGTATTAGGTATACAATATAATTCTCTACTCGAAATGTCATCTTGGTGTCTATGGTTTCTTGGTATTTGGTGTAATCTTTAAGAAGCAGTGCTGTCTGTCTAATTGAAATTTGAAAGACTTCTCCCTCAAGACTAATTTTTTCGTAGGCTGTCTGTGATGAAGAAGCTCAAAGCTATGAAAGGGCTCTAGTTCTTCAATTGCTGGGGGCATCTGCGTCTGGTGGTAGTAAAGAGGTTTGTCTTGAGTCTTGGCCGGTCTGTTAGGAGGCTATGCATGCATGCTTTTATTGCTGTCTATTTACCAAATTGATTCTGCTAGAATCTTTATTGATCTCTCCTCAGACAAAAACAAGATGTTCCTTCTCTCTCAAGTCCTACATCATTACAAGAAGTGTTTTTTGTCTTATTGCATGTGTTTAATTATGCAGGTTCTTAAGCAGTGCACTGCTGAATATATTAAAGGGTTTACTTCCCCGTTACATGTAAGTATATGTATGTCTTTTTGTTGCACAGTGATAGTGGAGCCTGTGCGTATTTACCCTTCTATTTGTCTATTGAATCACTGGGGCATTCTCGTACAAAGTATGATTTTTGTCTCTGATTGTGTTTTGTGGTTTTAGGCTTTTCCCTCCCTGGAACAGTTGAAAGAGCAATATGGCAATAAGGCTGTTACAGAGCCTTATAACTCCTTATATAAGGATTCATCTGTTAAAAATGTGTTACCAGATCCTGATGTACCTCGTCAATGTGATGCAAGTTCTCCAGAGTATGGTTATGTCATCTAATGTTCTGATAATATGCTATGTTTTGTTTAAGCTCTTGGTTTCTGATTGATCCCCAATACTTTCTGTGTGTATGATGGCTTTCTATAAGGTTTGATCTCCAGCCGGGATCCAAGCCCAAAATTGGGTCTGGTAATAGAGATGAAACAATAGTAGGGCTTTTGCAAAATCTCTCTCCTGATGGCATTGGACCTCAGTGGATCAGGCCTTTTCCACCAAGACTGCCTGTTCAAGATGGCGAGGTTAGGCAATCTAACACTTGGATTTACTGAATATTACGATTTGGACACATAGTAGGCTAAAAGATTGTAGCCATTTGCAGCTGGTTTGGCTCAACCCTGACAGTAATCATGAGCTTCTATGGGATTATGGTATGTGTGCTGACACAAGTAGAGGGGCTGCTGTAAGGGATCTTATTGCAAAAGCTTTGAAGGGAACACTCGCTCCTGCTCAACAAGAGGTGATTGCCTACCCTCTGTAATGTGTTTGCTGGTTCATGTAATATAATATTTAAAAAATCGTTCTTTTATCTGATAGGCTGTTTTGAAAGTGGATTTTCCTTGTTTCTGAGTAGCATTAATTGGAAATTGATGAAGTGGAAGCTATATAATATTGTATTGACCAGATATTCTGCTTGTAACCTGCATCGGTGATTAAATTCAAGGGTCCTATTTTGATTTCATCGGGGCTCCAGTTCTTATTAACACAGATGCTCTGGTTATTGATATTCAATCCTGCTTAGTGACAATAAGAAAAATACTTGCAACAGTTCTCGTATTCCCTTGTTTAAACTGATGTTCTGGGAACCATTTTTGAATCCATGATCTTCTTCAATTGATGTTCTGGTTAGTTCCTTTTTCATGGACACAATTTTAAGTGCTAACTTCTCTAGTCATCTAATTGTGTGTTTTAGGCATGGTTAATTAAATAGGCAAATGATTATATTAGATTAGGAGCAAGAGTGTGTTGTAGGAGGTGTGGCACTGAGAATCATAAGGTTAATCAAAAGGAAGTTCGCTTTAACTCAGAGAATTGGTGCATTTTCATGTGTTTGATACGTGTTGATGCGGTGTACCTATATTAAAGAGATCTGTTTGGGCACTTCATTTTGCTGCCATTTCATGTCTTTGGGCAGAGAGATAACCTTTTTGTTTGTTTACAATTTTTGCATCCTTTTCACCATGACCTTTCGACCTTTAGCAACTGTTCATGGAGTTGGCAAATGATCCTAAATTGGTGTATCATTGTGGATTGACTCCGCAAAAGCTTCCGGTAAGCAATTCCATGATTTTCTCCACAATTAACTAAACCTTTTAATTTTAAGAGGTTTCTAAGTTATTTATTCACAGGGGCTGGTAGATTTCAACCCTCTGATTGCAGTTGAAGTTCTTATTAGATTGATCAACTCTCCTGAAATTCAAGAGTATATTTGCAATCCTTCGAACCTCCTCTCTACTTACAAGCTATTATTTCTTGCTTGAAACTTTCTTGACACAATCGTTTTCTTGCATGCAGTTATTACTCCGTTCTTGTCAACATGGAAATGAGTCTACATTCTATGGAAGTTGTTAATAGGCTTACAACTGCAGTCGACCTTCCAACAGATTTCGTACATTTGTACATAACAAACTGCATATCGTCTTGTGAAAATATCAAGGTTCCTTCAACTTCCACCAAGTCTTCTACCTGTTTCCATTCGTGAGCGATGTTTAGATCAGTTCTTGATTTCTTCGATATTTCAATACTTGCAAAGTTTTCCATTATAACATAAAGTTATCACTAGGATGAGATTTTGACGCGTGGGTTTTCTGGAAACTGACTTCTCCTATAAATGCTTGGATTTTGTAGTCTGAAGGCATCAGCCCATTTTAATAATGTTTTTACTGCAATTTTGCGCACTTGTACGTGGTTCTTTTGTCTTGATTGATGGATTTCAGATTCAAGAGCTCTAAATGATGTGTTCTAAAAGTCGGTCTCAGTGGCTGCCACCTAGGCACTGGGCCGGGGGTGGCCGTTCCATTTTGGGCCTGGGCAGATATGGCTATGTGGGGGAAGACTGGGTGGGTTGGCTAGGTGACCCAGAAGGATCTGGGTGGCAACGGCCGGATGATTTAGGAAGTAGTATGCGGGACTCGGGAGGTTAAAAGAATACCTTCAGGGAATAGCTTCAAATTCATAGAAACTGTTGCTCTTTTTTCATTTCTCTCGGGTTTTTTTTTCGCGCAGAGGATGGGAATATTAAATAGGAGAAACATGTATCATGGTGAACGTAGATGAACTAGGGTTTGGGTTTGTTTATGGTGAATGAAGAAGACCAGGCCTTTCTATTTAGGGCAAATTGAAAGAAGCCGCTAATTAATTGGGCCACCCCTAGGGTCCGCCTTGTGTCTTTTAGAAGATTGTCCAAGTGTTAATTAACATATAGTTATATGCTTAAGATTGATGTCCGAACATTTATTAAAAGAATCTTTTAAGAGTTTGTTGTGTGCTTTGAACTTAAATATTAGTGTGCATTTCATTTTCTAATACTTGGGTGATTGTTGGTTTTGACAATTTATAGTATGTTTTTAGCCTTTTTATTGTCTACTTGGTTTTGTGAAAATTTATTCATTCATTGATTATGGATTTCAGATTAAATTTATTTAGTGTTTTTCCCCTATTATTCAACTCCTGCTCAACCCGCTTATGTGTGACTATGAGCAGCTTCTCTTCTGTCTAGTTTCTCTGTGATCTTTCTGAACACTTGCTTTATTTGATTTGAACAGGATAAATATATGCAAAACAGGCTCGTGAGACTTGTGTGTGTTTTTCTACAAAGCTTAATAAGAAACAAGATTATCAATGGTTAGTATGCTACTATGCTTCCCTGTTCACTGTCTTTTTTAACCATGTGATTTGAATAATTTACAAGGGGATGTAAATCTTTTCTTGAACTTATTGTTATTGTGGATAAATTGCGGGCCCTGCTGTCTAAACTTTGATCTGCAGTCTGGATATATGCTGTCTGTGTGGACTTACATGCTGTCTAAACCTGGTGATGAGTATATTTCTTTTTAAAATTAGGATAAGTTGCTTTGACCACCTGATCTCACAATTAGATGAATATTGAAACTGGAACCATTTCCAATCTGGCAAAAATTGACGAGTGAAATCTTAGCGCACGGACTCTCTCTTCACGTCAAGGTGGATGATGAATGTGTCATCAACCTGACTAAGTAAAAGGGAAAGGGGTAGACCCATCCCAATTTGATGGCTTTTCTTAAATTTAAACGGATCCCACTTTTTTTAATGTTTTTTTAATTAAATAAATTATGTTTCAATTGGTTGAGAGGTGATGGGGGTGTAGATAAATTTTAAGAGTAGGTAACGGGGAAAATTTATTGATGTAGGTAAAATCTTAGGAAGATGCGGAGATGTTGAAAAATGAGGTGTACAAATCTTACGAAGAGAGATGGAAAAAATGAAGATGGGTTTAAACGATGGATGCTGATTAGGAAACTAAATAAACTCAAGCTATTCATTAAAAGTGTGTTGTTAGTTAAATTCACCTGATCAATTAACTCATTTTCGTAATTCATTGTACAGCTTTACTCCTATCATGTTCAATTTTACTCATTAAATCCTGCGCTGGCCCAAAAATCAGTTCCAAGATTTATAATCACAATAGTAATTTGTAGAATATGCTCAAAGGTGTCAGTTGGTCCAATACCTTTGATCTGCATTTTTTTTGTTTTGTTTTAATGTTTTGTGGTTGTTAACAGTTCAAGACCTCTTCATTGAAGTCCAAGCTTTCTGCATTGAGTTCTCACGGATAAGAGAAGCTGCTGGATTGTTCAGGCTGCTAAAGACCTTGGAGTGAGAACATGTGTCTTCTTGCCATCTTTGAGATTTTAACTGCAACGCGTCTTTCAGGCGCCCTGCTGCTCTGAGATTACCGTTATCGTTGATGTATATAATAGTGCAGGATGTTATGAACTACGACAGCGTGAGGAACTGCCTTGCACTTAAGCAGTTGGTTTCATGATATTTGATCATTCTGACAGAGACCATCTCTTTTTCAGTATGGTAAACGGGAGGAGAAAGATATTTAATCATTCCAATTAAACAGTCATCCTTAGTTATTTAATCCATGCCCTTGCTCTACAATTATGGTAGAAAAGCATAAACCATATCCTATTCTCAATCAGGATTGCCTTAGGCTTGTAGCCAGGTGCTTCGTGCCGCTTTTTTCACCAAGGGCTGGTCGGGCACAGCACTTTGATCCAGCGCTTTCAAACTTCGAAAGCGCTGGATAGAGTGTTTATGGCACAAGAGTTTTTCAAGATCGAACGACTCTACACTGTAAATGGTTCACAAAAAAAAAATTATATGGATTGTCAAGAGAAATTATAAGGTGTTCTTCAGATTGTATTCTTCAGTTCCTAATAGTTTGCCCCATCCATAGAAATTATATGAATTGTCAATAGAAATTACAAAGTCATACAACAAAGAACACCTTACAACAGCTCATGGCTTATGCAATTAAGAGGAAAAAAGAAGGCTCAGTAGATCCCTTCAGCCATCCTTTGCTTCTTCCACTGGAGGGCTTTATGTTGGATCTGAAGGTTCGATGGCTCGTTTTCCTCCGGGAACACGTAATCTATGTACTCCTCGAAGCCATTCTTCATGTTCAACCATTCTTCCAGAAGCATGGCTCTCTCCTCCTTGAGTTCTGGCGCAGAATTCCGGAAGTAACTCAGGGCTCGTTCGTAAACCTCTCTAGCACGTTGAATACACGACTTATCATCTTCCAAGCACCCTTGTATCGTACTCTCCTTAAAACTATCGAGTCTATCCACCATCGTCTTATGGTAAACAAGACCCCTTTAATGGGCGGTTTTCTGTAATTTCATATTTAGTGGGTGGTTAAGTGAAAACCCTCGTATTTAACGGGTGGTTTTCTGTAAATTTCCCTAAATTAAAACCTCGCCTCAGCGGACCATTATGAACCCGACTCCAGCGCCGTCCTCACCTCCCTCAGGCGCGCACCAATGGTTAGCAGCACGAGGCGGCTTAGGGCGTTCAGGCGGTGGATGTCTGGCAATGCAATCGACTGCAGCGATGCTTTAATGCTCGTCGATGCCGGCGATGCAGGGGTATTCGTTCGATCCCGCTGCGATTTGAAGGAGGGCGACCTGGTGGCGGTTATCCCTAAGCGGGCGTGCCTCACCATCAAGACCTCCGCCGCACGCCACCTCATCGAATCTTCCGGTTTAGACGGCTCTCTGGGGCTCTCCGTCGCACTCATGTACGAGAAGAGCCTCGCTTCCGCCTCTCCCTGGGCCGCTTATCTCCAGCTTATCCCCCAGTCTGAGCCTTTGCCTTTGCTTTGGACCTTGGACGACGTTGATTCTCTCCTCTCCGGCACAGAGCTTCACAAGGTCCGTTAGATTACTCAGTTTAGGTTTGTTGTTATTATTTTTAATTTTTGATCAATTTGATTGCTTTTCTTCATCAATTTCCTGGAGGTAATTCGTATGGTTTGCTCTATTCGGCTGTTGCTGGATTTTCCTGTAGGCAGACGGTTAAAGAGGACAAGGATGTGATCTATTCGGACTGGAAGGAGTGTATCGTTCCGCTAATTGATTCGCTACCACCACAGATTGATCCTAAGTTTTTTGGCGTGGAAGAGTACTTTGCTGCTAAGAGTCTGGTTGCTTCTCGATCTTTCGAGATAGATGATTATTATGGATCTGGGATGGTTCCCTTAGCAGATTTGTATGAATATCTACCCTATCTTTTTATATGATTTTACATTTTGCCTGGAATGGTTTTTAGCTGTTGATTCTATCCCTAAGCAGATATGTGAACTGTTGGATTCTACATTTTGTTTGATGCCTTGTGTTATGCTTAAACTTTAACAAGTTCTTTAATTCCCAGATTTAATCACAAGACTGGTGCTGAACATGTACATTTTACCACCACACCATCCAATTACGAGTCGGACGATGAGAGCAATGATGACGCCGATAGTAATAGTAATAGTGACGGTGATGAAATGGGTGTCGAACCTTCTTACTCTTTGGACAATGGTTTATCCAGTCCTATTACTACGGAAAGCTCTCCTGATGATGCTGCAACAGAGGATCCCATGGTCTTGGAAATGATTCTTGTTAGGGATGTTAAATCCGGAGAGGAGGTTAGGCACTATTTTGCTATCTATTTTTAGGCCTTGATGTGAAGAAAATGTTCATGGTCTGATCTTATTTTCGTGTTTTCTCATCTCAACGCTTTCAGGTGTTCAACACATATGGGTTGGTGGGAAATGCTGCATTGCTGCACAGATATGGATTTACAGAACCAGATAACGTGTATGACATTGTGAATATTGACATGGATCTTGTTTCCGAATGGGGTTCATCCACATTTTCTGCCCGTCACACTAGAGCAAGAATGTCTCTGTGGAGAAGATTAGGTTATTCTGGATGCATTACCCAGGACTCCGAGTACTTTGAGATTTCATACAACGGGGAACCGCAAATTGAGCTGTTGATTTTACTCTACATGATTTTGTTACCAGATGAAGCATACAATAAGCTGGATGTTGCTGTCTCAATTGGTGGGGATTCCAGTGAGTCTTTAATAAATCACCTGTCATGTGCAGGCACGATTTCAAAGACCAAAGCATCTGATGAGATGAGCAGCGAAATTTTGCTGACGAAGAATGTCCAAGAGGCCCTTCTTTCACTAGCTGATATGAGGGAGAGCTTGTATGGCAGTGGTTCACTGGAAGGTGATCTTGAGATTCTGAAAAACACCTGTTGCATTAGAGAGAGGAAGCTGTATCATTCGCTAATGCTGCGCGTTAGTGAAAGGAGAATCCTCGGAAAGCTAAGAACCTATGTAAAGAACAACATGCGCCCTGCATCACTTGGGAGAGCATCTGGAAAGAAGAAGCTGAAACCATGAGAAAGTTGTTTGAAGGGCGGCATCAACGAACTTGGTTACCACACACATTATCTCTCTCTGCTCGGTTCAATTTTCCAGTTCTATTTATGTGTATGATCATTGATCAGGATCTAGGAGAATGCATTTCAGATCAAGATGAATCAATTTTTCCCTATGATTATTCACCACTTGTCCAGTAACCTATATAAAAAGAGGAAGAAAGCAACTTAACCTCATTTTTGTTTGATCTCTACTACAACCTAATCTCATATGATTACTAGATGTGTCCAAGGAATGGTACCCTTTTTGTAATTAGGTTGGCTTTTGTGGGATTGCTCATTGGGTATGTATTCACTGTTCCTTGAATTTGGTAAATAAAGAGCGTCAATCCGGGGTTCGAACCGGGGAGTGAGGACCTATGTATTCATTGTTCCTCGAAATATAGGCGGTTGATTTGCAAGATTTATTTCCCATGTAAAACATGATTGTGTAATTTTTTACCATTCACCCTTAAAAGCTAAAAGTGATTTTTTTCAAATTATTCACTTTTTAAAAAATATTTAATAAAATAATCTTTCTTCCAAATTATTTATCAAAATATTTTTTTGTTTTAATTTGCCTATTGTGATGGCAATGAAGTAATTTTTTCAGTAAGCTGAAGATATAGAAGGGCAAAATAGTATATATACACATATATAGGGATCAAAATTGAGTTACTATTTTACCCTTCTATATCTTCAGCTTACTAAGAAAATTACTTGATTGCCATCACAATGTAACCACCGCCTCATTCTCATCTTCCTCGCTCGCTCTCGCCTCTCTGTCCCTCTCACTGAACTCTTTGATTCTCGGCTCCCTGGCCACCCTCTCTCCGGCTTGTCACCTTCGTTTTGTGGGCGTTGCTGGCAGTGCAAGTGCGCTCTGATGCTTTTGATCACCGCTTTAAATCGGGGATTCAGTTCCTCTCTACGCTAATAAAGTTGGCTCCTTCAACAATCCAAGGTACGGTTTGCTTTTTTCCATTACGTCTTTGCTTTTGATTCTTTTCTGAGTGTTTGGTTGGACTGGGAGATGCGATATTAGGTGCTTAGTTTGCTGATTCAAGTTGAGAAAGCTAGGGTTGGAAATCGGATGCGAGATTGCTTCAGTTTTGAGTTTAATCGAAATCACTTCTTCTATTGCTTAATTGTTTATGACCTTTGAATCAATTGGATGCTTCTAAGTATTCTGGGCACCGATGGTTGGGGATGCTGACATCTGTTAGGCATGATTTCTATGGCATTCATATATACTTGTAGAATATCTTGATAATATTTTATTTTCCAAATTTTGATAGAAAGTTTACTTTTATTTATTGTTCCTGAGATCTTAAGTTTGAGCAGTAATATATTTATTTTAGGTATTTATTTAAGGATTTATGGATTGGGACAATGTTGAATAAGTTGATGAATGATTACTGTGATAGTATTGATATATTTCAATGCCATTGTAGAACAAACCCTTGGTTAGGTCCATATCCTTACTCTCGTTTTCACCTTTTCAAACACAAAGTTATTTTCATTAGTTATCTTTATGATAACACCAAACTCTTATTATTCTTTTCTATTGCAACTGGGAATGGAGGATGGTGATATGCTCTAAAGCTGGATCTCGTAACAAATACTAACACTTGCACTTCTAAAATCTCAATTCTACCTCGAAAGCTGTAGAAGATATTCATTGAACTTCTCTTTGTTTCTTTAATAGGTTTGTGTTGTAGCATTGTAATTTACTAGCATCCTTGTCGTGTGACTTTACCCATCAACAAAGTAACTCTTCTATAATTTTCCTAATTATATTATATGAAAAAAGCTTAAATTACTGATGTAACATATTCTCAAACTGTGAGTCTGTGAGTTAAAAGTTCGGAAGGTGTGCTTGAAATTTATCCGATTGTGTGGAATGGAAATTTATCCGATTGTGTGGAATGGAAACTATGATGTTAGAATCAAAAAGGATATTGGTATACATCTTGTGGAGTGAGCTATAATTGTTACCTGCTGCTATTGGCATAGGAAATATAATAATCCTGGATACAACTTAGTTTTAGATCATTTTAGGAAAAATAACCACAGATTTGCCTTTCAATGAAAGATGCGGGTCTTGAAAAAGACTCAAATGGTTGTGCATACTTTTTACTCAAATCTTATTGGTTGATAATGGTTGTGGATAATTAATGAGGGTATAAATGAAATAAGTTTATGATTTCCTTAATTTGTGTGCAAATGTCTAAAAGAACTTATATTTTTGAACGGAGGTAGTACTAAATAAGAATATTCATTTAGATTATTTAAAGAGAGAGTTCATTTGCAGGCATAGTGTGTTGTCTCATACATATAACCTCTGCAACTTGGAAACATTTGTTATTTGCTTTGCTTTGTATTACCTTGGGGTCTAAGCTAAAGTAATCTACTACCTACTTCATTTATTCATTCGATTAGAAATGCATATGAGGCCAACATTAGTTATTGGTGGAAATTTTTATTATAAATTGAAACGACATTTAGTATTGGATTTAGATGAATGAAAGTTCAGGATTAACTCATTCACCCTTTACCTAATATTGCTTTAATAGTTTTCAAATATATATATATATAACCCAAATGCTAAGAAATTTATTTTTAAATATTAACCATTTCACCGTAAAATTTGGTTACATAATGTGACAACTCAAAAGTTAAACGTAGAAAGAATATTATATAAACAACAGATCTAAAGCATGAATACCTTATGTATTTGAAGTTACCTTTCTCACTCTCAAAGTTTCTCCTTAACTTTCAGTGTAGCAGTTTGGGTTTTCAATAGAGAGCATACTTACTAAGCTTATAACAAATACTAAATCAAATAAAAAGATAAAGAGAATGAAATATGCTTCCATTTAACCAACAAAATTCACCATGAACTATCATAACATCAAAAGGCCCCGACAAATTAGCATGAACCTACTGCCTACATATCAAATTTAATCGTAAATAGTGACTAATTGTATGCATGCTTTCCATTTTCATATGAACTACTATAATGCTTAGCCCTGAAAAGTTGCTTTTCTCAAACTCTTAAAGGAGAAAGGTTTTGATGCAATTTTGTCTAATGTGACTAGATGTTTGTCTACAACGATTTGCAGAGCACAATGGCCACAAGGCCCTTCTTTGTATTTGCTTCTCTTTTCTCTAAAATCAACAAGGAAACACACATGAACTTCACTGCTACCCTTCGGCAAGCCATTGGCTTAACATTACATGCTGTCTTCCTAAAATGCACAATTAAAATCTTTATTTTTTTTGTGATGTGCTTTTATTGTGAGTTTCATTGGTTGTTGACAGGTTTGCCCATGCTCCTCTTAGAGAACAACTTCATCTCCATTTCTTTTTTTATTCTTCATTTGCCCTATAGGTCTTACCATCTTAATACTCTCCCTCTCATGACAGTGTTCGAATTTGAAGCTTACATGCCAACATTAGCTAGATTTAACAAGTATTGTCACTTCATTACAAAATTTGGTTTTGAGTTTTTTTTTTTAATTTTCCCTTTTGGTCAATGAATTTACTTTACAAAACAAATGTTTGATCTTTTGTGCCAAGATTAATCTTGATATTTAGCTAATAGGATTACAAATGAACCATAACATTTAACAAAGTCAGATTTCAGTCTATGGATATCTTAAGAAATAAGAACAATAGCCTTACACATACTCTTCTTGGTAACTTTAGTGCTTTGTTCCATTTGAAGGTTGCACTTTTTGATAGCTAGCATAGACACCAAGGCAAGCAGTATCCTCCTCGATAAACAGCTCAAGGCCAAAATTTCATATTTCAGCCTTGCAAATCTTATTGCATCAAGCATGACTCATGTCAGTACTACCAGAATTGCAAGAACATTGTAAGTTCACTTGATCTCTTCTTGTTAAAACACCTTTAAATGTTTTTATTTTGCCTAAAAGCCTTGTGTATATAATGAATTGCAACTTCGATATGCTTTGTGCTACCTTATTTAATAAACCATGGATGTTTGAGTGTATTTATAAGTGGCTAAACAACTTTATGAATTACTTTGTTGGCTTGATTGGAATTAAGAGATTGGCATAAATATGTATATATTGTTAATCCTACTAGCACGAAATCCTTTCTAAAATACCATCCTACCTTGTGATTCTGAAGTTGGGGTTACTACATCTATTGTTTTGTCTAAGATTCATTACCTCTGAAGCCGTTAATTTACAGGGGACAGTTGGGTGGTGCTGATATAGGTGCTGGTATCAGTGTCAGAGGGGGATGTCGTGGAATGGGTGGCACCCCAGGTAGTGCTGCTCATAATTTCACCGGTTATAATTACAATTCCTTCTTTTCTTCTATCATTGATAACTCCACAAACGGTTCGCATTTGAAGCAGATCCATGCTCAGTTACTTGCCTCTGGGCTTCAGTCAAGTAGGTTTCTTATGGGTAAATTGATCCATGCGTATTCAAACGTCAGGGAAATTGATCATGCGCAGAAGGTGTTTGACGAGTTGCTTGACCCAGATGTTTTTATGTGGAATGCCATCATCAGGGGTTATTCTAAGTGCAATATGTTAACTGACGTAGTGGAGATGTATAGGAGTATGCTTTGGACAGGAGTTCACCCAGATTGCCTTACCTTCCCTTATGCCCTTAAGGTTTGCAGCGACATGTTGTTGCTCAAAATGGGCAGAGTAGTCCACGGACAGATACTTAGATATGGGTATCACTCGGACTCTTTTTTGCAGAATGGACTTGTATTGTTGTATGCTAAATGTGGCAGGATTGATTATGCCAAGGCTGTTTTTAATGGTTCATGCAACAAATCAGTGATCTTTTGGACTTCAATTATATCTAGTTGTGCACAAAATGGTCAGCCTGCTGAAGCTTTGAGAATCTTTGCTGAAATGAGGAAGATGAATGTCACACCTGATTGGATTTCCCTTGTGAGTGTTTTGAGGGCTCATGCTGATTTGGAGGACTTGGAACAAGGTAAATGCATTCATGGCTATATAATTAAGCTTGGGCTTGAGTTGGAACAAGACTTGCTTATATCTTTGACCGCTATGTACGCAAAGTGTGGGCAAGTTTTCATTGCAAGAAATCTATTTGACCGGATGCCAATTCCAAACGTGATTTTGTGGAATGCTATGATTTCTGGGTATGCAAAGAATGGGTATGCAGAAGAGGCAGTGGTCTTATTTAAGGAGATGGTAAGAAATAACATAAAACCAGATTCTATTACTATTAGGGCTACAATTTCAGCTTGTGCTCAATTGGGTTTACTGGATTTGGCAAGATGGATGGATGATTTTGTTTATGCAAGTGACTATAGACACGATTTGTTTGTTAGGACCGCCCTTATTGACATGTTTGCAAAATGTGGGAGCATGGACATGGCAAGGAGAGTATTTGACATGACACACAATAAGGATGTTGTCATGTGGAGTGCAATGATTACGGGATATGGCTTGCACGGTCACGGTGAGGAAGCTATTGATCTTTTCTATGGAATGACACATGCTGGAATCTGTCCAAACGACGTAACTTTTGTAGGGCTCCTTACCGCTTGTAAAAATTCAGGTCTTGTCAAAGAAGGGTGGGATTTTTTTCATAGCATGAGAAATTACGGAATTGAGCCACTTCACCAGCATTATGCTTGTGTTGTTGATCTCCTTGGCCGAGCTGGGCATCTCAACATAGCTTACAAGTTTGTTACAAACATGCCTATTCAGCCAGGTGCGAGTGTATGGGGCGCCCTGTTGACTGCTTGCAAAATCCATCGCTATGTGGAAATGGGAGAGTATGCTGCAAAGCAACTCTTTTCCATAGATCCGTCTAATACAGGCCATTATGTCCAGCTCTCAAATCTTTACGCTTCAGCTCGTATGTGGGATGATGTAACAAAAGTACGCAAAATAATGACGGAGCAAGGCCTGAGCAAGGATCTGGGGTACAGCTTAATCTACTTCCAGGGGAAATGCCAGGTGTTCCGTGTAGGAGACACGTCGCATCCTAGATTCAAAGAGATCATAGAGGAACTCTGCAACCTTGAAAAGCAGTTGAAAGAGGCCGGATTTGCACCGGATACTGAATCTGTTCTACATGATGTGAACCCTGAAGATATAGAGGCCAGTCTTTGTAATCATAGTGAGAGGTTAGCCATTGCTTATGGTCTTATGTGTACGCCACCTGGAGAAACTCTTCGGATCATTAAGAATCTTAGAGCATGTGTCAATTGTCACTCTGCAATCAAGCTTATATCAAAGCTTAAGAATCGAGAGATAGTTGTTAGGGATTCTAATCGATTTCATCATTTCAAGGACGGAGTTTGTTCTTGTGGAGACTATTGGTGAGATCCACTCTTATTGTGCAAGCCTACATAAATCATCAATCTTATTTTTTTTGAAAGGTTATGTTTGTTGCTCTGGGTTTTTACAATTCCGGTTGATGTCTTGCACTTTTTTTTTTGTCCAGTGGGTAACCCTGGGTTTTGTCAAAAGTTTATTCTTTATTTTTAACATTGAACAAAACTATCTATTATTTGACTAAATTTAACATAAAATTGACAAAACCACTTTTATTTTTAAAATTTAACAAGATCAAATGTTATTTCCAAAAAAATTATCACAAAACACCCTTGATTTCAAAAAAAAAATAGAACAAAATCACTATGGTTTTTAAAATGGGGCATTTACCATATAGGACACGAAATTGGGCTATATTAGGAATCCGTCTCCCACCCTCTTCATATTTGGGATTTGTCCACCGAATTTTCTATCGTGCTGAAATTTTTGTTTTCAGCAAAAAAATAAAAATTCCACGAAAATTAGTTTTTTTTTTCCCGCGTTGCAGAAACTGCTGAAACCGAAGTTGCTGAAATTGAGTTCTTTTTTTCCACGTTGCCGAAATTACCGAAACCGAAATTGCTGAAATTGAGTTTTTTTTTTCTCTATGTTACCTTGTTTTTTCCACGTTTCTTAGGTTGCTGAAACACATGTTCCCCCTGTTTCAGCAGTTTTTTTTTTCTTTTTGCATTACTGTTTTTTTTTTTCACGTTGCCGAAACCGGAGTTGTTGAAACCCCGATTTCAGCAACGTTATTGATGCTAAACCCATGGTTTCAGCAATGTTGTTGTTGCTGCAATTGTTGCTAAAATCGTGTTACGGGATATAAAATTTAGCCTATGCGGGATTCGAACCCACGTATTTGCGCATAGCACATCGCTCTACCATTGAGCTAAGAGGCTTTTAAAGGAGATTTAAAGCAAGGAATATCAAAATTCATTGCAATCCGCATTTCAGCATTTCAGCAATTGCTGGAACTACAATCCGCATTTCTGCAATTGCAGAAATTGCAAATATCCAAACCCAAACCATGTAAAAATCAAGATAATCCATTATTTTTGTGCAATTTGATAACAATTCAAAAATAAAATATTATAAGATGCTGAAATTATAAGATGCTGAAATAAGCAATTAGCATGGAGTAAATAAACAATTATGAATCAATTTGCACAAATTTGCAATGCATTTCAGTAGAATAAATCACGCATTCATATTTGGATCCTTGATTTCGATTTTCCACCGAAATTCAACAAAATAAAGCACGTATTCATATTTCAGCAAAATAAAACATGCATTCATATTTCAGCAAAATAAAGCACACATTTCAGTAAAATAATCGAAGTCAATAATCGATGCCAGCAAACACACATCATTATATCAGTAAAATAACGGATCTCAAGAAGTTTCAACACATGAATCCTACCACTAATGCTTTAACACCACAAAAGTCTTGCCTCACACACGTCACTAACTCACAAAAAAAAATGAAAATGCAACCTAATGATTCCACTATACACTACACCTTAGTCACACAAAGCCAAAGTCAAACAATTGAACCAAAGAAAAAACTAAAGGCTCAGCTTTTAATTAATGCAAAGAGAAAGAAGCAGACCCTGGGTAATGCAACAACAATACGCAACATACCTGAGAAGAAGAAGCCTTGATAGCGAAGAAGCCTTCTCTCCGGCAGCATCAAACAGCTATTCACCAACAAATGGCCAGATCTAGCCCCTTCTTCAAAGGCTGAGTTGGGAGCCGGAAACCAGACGACATGCGACTGGTTGGGTTTCAAGACGAACGGTAGCCACATCACCACCAGCAGCAGCAGCGAGAGCAGATCCGACCGGTTGCGCCGTCTCCCCTTCCTCCGCTGCCTGAGCAACACCAACACCGATCTGCTGAAACGCCGGAATCGGAGAGACGGCAACCGCCGTCAACCGCCAGAACGCCTCCGTCTCCAGCGAAGCCGATCTTGAGATGGAGGAGTCGGCTGAGAAAGACATCGATAACAGGCGCCAGATCTGAGCCGCCATAAACAGCAAACGGCGGCGACGATGGCAAGGGAGGAAGCGAGCCACCATGGACAGCAAAGGCGGCGACGATTGCAAGAGAGGAAGAGAGGAAGGTGCCGAATCTGATCTCTGATCGTCTTTGTCCGTCTGCAGAGAGGGAGTAGTCGACGGCGAGGCCAAGCGACGACGATGATGACGAGATGAAGCGATGGAGAACAACGCGACGACGATGAATAAGCCGCAGGTCGTCGTCGAGGTCGCCGTTGGTCGCCGGATCTCGAACGAGGCGTTGAATGTCGGCGAGAGAGGGCTAAGAGGGTGAAGATTGGGGATGGAGAGCTGGAGAGGGAAGAAGATGGCGGTTCACCTCCATCGTTTCCTCAGAGCGATAGAGAATGAAGGGCGAGGAAGAGAGCGAGAGAAGTGTTGCTGAAACCCTAGAAATCCCTCAGATTTAGTTGAGATTTCAGGGGCAATTTTGTCCAAAAAATTAGAGGTGGACAAAAACCTAATTTGCCGGACTTGGGAGACACTCCCTAGATACAACCCAAAAAAAAGGCCTGTTGGGCAAATTTTCTCTTTTAAAATTGTACAAAAGATCTATTATTTTGCATACTTTGCAAAAACAAAAAAAACACTAATTATTTGCCAAAACAATATTTAACCTATAGTTCACTAACTTTAAACATTTGTAAATGAGATTGATCAGTTTAATCAAATATTGATTATAATTTTATTGAAAAAGAAAAGAACGTTTAATTTATATCATTTTCTTCTCTCGTAAAAGAAACATATAACAAAAGATTAATCATTCTTGTCTTATTAGGTTGTATGTAATCCAATGAATAACCCCTTCTTTTATTACGTAAGAAGTTGCGATTTTTAAAGCATAAAAGGTTGTTTTACGCAAAGTATGGTTTTATAAAGTTTTTTTTTCTTCAATTTATAAGTTAACAATTTTTGTTCACATAATAAGTTGGTAGATTTGTGCAAAGTTATGTAAATAATGGACAGTTATGTACGTGCAATGTTTGATAAATGAGGTTAATTGTATACAAGTCATGACCATAACTACCTGAACCATCAAACAAATTACAAATGACATTTTTGCTCACCTAAATACAACACAAAAATCAAACTTGACTACTCTTTGGTGGGATATTTGGATCATTAGAAACAAAGTAATTTTCAACAACGGTAATTTCACAGACAATAGGAAACAAAAAAATATATCTACGATAGCTCGTAAAACAACTCAACGAATCCAAAACGATCTTTTGAGAAAATACGAAAGTTGCAACCCCATGTCCACATGTTTAGCCTAGGACTAAGAAAAACATAAGTTGGAAAAGGCCCAGAGTGAGACACGTCAAAATCAATTTTGATGGTTCTATGCTCCAATCAAATCATGTTATAGTTTGTTTTGTCATCCGGGATGCCAATGGCTCGATCATGGTCCCCAATAGCTTCCCTTGTGATGATGAATACTCATTGACGGCAGAAAGTTTGTGCCCCGATCCAGCCTAGCGGTAGCAAGAGTCCTCGTCTTCCAATGCATCGACATCAATGAGATCGTCTTACGGTCATTAATTCCTTGAACATCTTGCAACTCTTTCAGCATTATAAATGACCGTCCTACACACGGCTTCCACGAAATTAACCTGGTGGGAGACAAAACAATGAAGAATTTATAAGGATTAATCCCCACTTTGCTGAGTGTTTTGGGAAAATGGCAAATGCATATGAATGACCTAGGAGGTATATTAACCATGTCAGGGTGGTCGAGTCGAAAAGGATCTTAGGGTAGTACCCAGAGATTTCCGGTTCGACTCCAAAATATGGCCGCTGTCTATTTACCAACCTAGGAGGTATATTTTCACATTTCTTAATGCTTATTTAGACGATTAATTATTAATATTAATCTCCCCCCTTCTAACAGGAGAAAGGATATTGTTTGATGATGCGGCATATATCAAATTGCCACTATTGAATTTTTTTAGGGGAGAATGAAACTGATTCTTATCCATACATGGGCAGATTGATGCACATAACCAAAATAGTGTTTACAATTGGTACACCTATGACCTATCTTTATCCATACAAAGGAGCAAGGCAAACCTTGGATTTTCACTCAATTGTTCAAATTGTCACTAATGTTAAACTTGTTTTGTTTGAACTTGCAGGACGAACATTTTGAATGTTTAAACAATTGAACTTGGTTTGTTTTTTCAAGACTTTAAATTTGTTTGGTTTGAATTGGTTTGTACTTTTTAGACTGTAAACTTGATTTATGTGAACTTTTAACATATGGTAACCATATTAATATATTATTTTTAGTAACCATATTTTTTCGTTCGATAACTACCGGAAGGTAGCCAAGGGATTTCAAAAAAATACAAACAGAATTACATCTTGGTAACCATAATAATGTACCGATGGTAACCACAAATCATGATTACCATATGCGGTAACCACGTCTTTTGATTGGTACGTAGTATGAACATTTGCGTACCACCAGTTTGTGGTTGATACGTGGTAATCACCATTTTTTAGTAGTTACCGTACCATGCCAACCCTATATACAACCGTGGCCAACAATTTTTCCCAAACTTTCAAAACCATCACCGACACATGTATTGGTGAAAATTTGACGGACCGGATGTCAATTCGCATATAATTTCACAAGAAAATAAAAGAAAAGGTTCACATATAAACGAGTTTTTGAGACCACAAAAGAGCTTCCACATAAAATAGCTTGCAGTGGATGTAATGGACCAGGTGGGCACCTTACAAAGGTGAGGCATGAAGATGTGGAACCAAAACTCACTGTTTCACCAGTGCACCCTGGTCAGAGCCAAAACTCACTGTTTGGTTTGGTTGATAAGCACAAAAGTTTGATATGAATTTAAACTCTTCTGGTCAAAACATCTTCGGATTTCCTTGTTTTTACAACATAGGGAGTAGTAAATAAATTAGCATCAACATGTATTAGTTCCTCTGGCTCATTGCGCAACAAAATTTGGCCACTCTAGCAAACAAAAGCACAAGCAATATATAGACTATAGACAAGAACACAACAAACCAGCCAAATATGACCAAAATTTAAGAGAACGTAATCAGATGTCCAATTCATGTAACAAATCAAAGCAGCCAGTGCCCACCTTTGCGGGTAACCCGAGACAGACTCGAGCGGATGGGGTTTCCAAGTCGTCCTTCTCGCTTTGAGTCGCAGCCTCAACTATGAACTTGGAAGCTGTTTCAAAGCACATTCTAGCAAAAGGTGAATTTGACTCGGCTATTCCTCCCACCCTGTTCATTGACCTGTAATCCCCTGTATGGGTCATGAAATCTGCAACTAACATCAGGTGTCTCATGTCAACAGACACACCATAGTGATTAAAAACTCGGAAGATCTCTGTTATAATCGTTGCTCGGGCTGCTTCAATGCCGTATGTTCTTAGAATAGCATCCACACTGTTGGAACTAATGTAGTTCACGTCTAGATCGTCCTTCAACTCCCAGAATGCCGAGAAGTCCACCCCAGCAGTCTGCAGCGCTATGCGGGACTCTTTACCTTTTCTAAGCATTGGTATGCCCCCGCTCTTGCTGCTTCCGGAATCATCTAGATGGATTTCAACTACTTTGCACTGGTCGATATCTCCAGGGCTCTTGATAGAAACTTTCTTTACAGTCCTCTGTACAATCTGCATATGTAGCAAAACATATTAGTTTAAATGACTTGTGGATATGACGCACAAGGGTGCAAAAGTGATAAAGTAGTCCCGATATGATAAGGATACCTGTGTCAGCATTATATGGGGATCAGTGACTGGAAACCTAAAATGGGCTTCAAAATGCCGTCCATCACAATTGACATAGATTGCTCTATCAGTCTTTTTCTCCACAAACCTTCCTGATTCGGATTTATTTTGCTCTGCAGATGATTTGTTCTTCACTGGATTTTGCCTCGACTTCAGTGGATGTGGAGTTTCATCCTTTAAATCCTTGGTCAGAGCCACTACAGGGGATTCATCATGCTTCAAAGGAACAACATCATCATCATCTTCTCCTTGGTCACTCTGATCACCCTCACTATTATTTCTGTCTGTTGACAACCCTCCTTGTTCATTGTCCGAAGAATCTTCATAATCCATCTCATCTGTAGCTTGTTGCTTGCCTTTCTTTACATCCAAGCCTAGATCATCAGCGCCTTCTTCACTAGCATCATCATCGCTGCCCGCATCTTTTCCCTCCAAATTGGCCCCCTCATCATTATCGTCGGCCTCATTTGAAGCACCTGTCTCTGACTTGGACGTAAAGTGTGCTATGTCATTAATTTTTGACAGCAATGTCATATGCCTCTCAATAGCATCCTCCAATTGCCTCATAAACGCGCCCTCCAAGGTTTCTTTGCAATCTTCAAGCGATATGTCAGTGTGCAACGGATAGGATTCAGGTCCATAAAGCTTCATTTGAAGCTTGCATAAGGTGTACACATCATGTTTTGAAACCGTCAATGGCACAACGCATACTTCAATATCCTCAAGCAGGTCTGCAACAGAAACCTTCCTCATTTTTGCTGCAAGCCATTCCGCGTCATCACTAGGTAAAAAGATCATTAAGATTAGCATCACCCCATTTTGACGATCATTAATATAGGATTAGACCTCGATAAAAAAAAACACATTTATAAATTTAATTTAATTATATTATCTTTATTGATAAAAACACATTAACAGGTCAGACCTGCTGGATATTAAGTTAGCAGTTAACTGGCAGAGGCCTATGTGCCTTTGTTTGGGATGCAGACTGCACAGAGCTTCAGCAATGCAAGTGTATGGTTAGAGCTTCATGCCTCACAGAGTCACAGGTGTACAGCTTTATTGGTGAAAGCACCAAGGTGTCCTTCAGTGAAATTGAATATGCTAGAGTTGCCATATGTTTTGATGTTTTTATTCGTAGGGAGGATAATACACTTGCTATGAATGGGTGACTTTTAGTTGAACGAGATTCTTGCCAAAGCATCTACATTTTTCATTAGTTTTATTGAGTTTAGCGAATGCCAGTACACAAGATAAGAGCCAACCATCTGTAAAATTTGTATGAGTTCTATTGAGTTCATCGAAGTCAACTGCCCAGATTCTGCAATTTCTCCAGTAAATTCATGCTGGTTCTTTTATTCTGAAAACCTCTCGTTCACACGTTTCTCTGTTTTTATACAAAACTATCACTCATGACCTTGCTTCAGGAAGAAACAAAAACACATATTACCTGGATTTACCCCTCAGCAAAGGGCAAGTCATTGTTGGAGTCCTAATAATACTCGAGGCAGTCATTATAATCTCTTGCAAACGTGGGATACCCAACGTTACATTCATTTCTCCTCTACCAGCATGATGGAACGTGTTCAGCCTGAAATTTAATCGTTGGGAAATTAAGCATTTGTAATTATACTAGTACATGTAATAATTTCATATTCAGCTTTCCCAATGAAGGTGATAGTTAAAGAGTTCCCAGGAGGAAAAACACAACAAAACATTACTACCAAAAGAGCATATAGAAAGAAATATGCCAACTTTCATTAAACCCAATATATCAACTTACTCCCTCTGTCCGCCAATACATGTCCTTTTAGCCCATGTAATTTTGTCAAAAATACATGTCTTTTTAGATTTACTCATTACACTTAACCTACTTTTTAGATCTAATCATTACTCTAATTTTTACATCATCCCTACTCTCCTCCTTACAAATTGAACAAAAGGAACTTTTTTAATTTTAATTTATTACTATTTCACTAGTACTTATAAGATTTCTCAATTCCCCGTGCATAGACCTAAAATGACATGTATTTCCGGATGGAGGGAGTATAAGGTAGCAAACTTAGTCCATTGTAAGTATTCTTGAATGACAGGAGAATGCTAAAGTGAGATGTTAATCAATAAACCTGTCTTTAAAAATGTGTCATGACTCACCATGGTGAAAATAGACAATCAAATGCCCTAATTACGACTTGTACCATATAGCATAAAAATTACCCAACTTAGAAATGAAAAAGGTGCAGACGTCAAAGGAAATATCACATCCACAAAGATTCTCCAGTCACGAAAATCATTTCTCCTTTTTTGATCCATCAACTGCTCCCAAAAAATAACATGGCTACTGAAATTCAAACACATCAAAGATTAGGAGGGGCACTCACGTCATTTGGGTTGATGGTTCTCCAATTGATTGAGCAGCAATAACACCTACAGGTTCCCCTGGTTCAGCAAGGCTCAGATAAAATTTACTCTTCAACAATTTAATAAAACTTCTGTGCTCCTTTTTACGTCTAATGCCACAACTTGTTGCTTTTCTGTCATCCATCAAGAAATCTTCTGCTTTCTTAGCGAGCAAGCTAGGATATTGATTATCTTCAATAAATTTGGAAATGCAAACATCATCCGTCTTCCCAAAAAGACGATTCTGAACAATTTCCCTGTTCTAAAGACATTAAAAAACAAGTACAAGGTGAGCACTTCAATACTCTGCAGAATCGGGAATTTTTATTACACATCTAAAATATAAATGTATAATAAAAAGCCAGATTCCAACCAGTGCCAGCGCTTCAAATTCTTCAATGAAATTTTTCTTGTGGACATCAACTCCATCTTCACCATAGTAAAACTGAACAATGGATCCATCAGCATCACGAACAGTATAATCGTAGTTAACTCTAAGGGACTCGAGATTTTTCACTAAGCATCTTTGTAAGTATCCACTGCGAGATGTTTTGACAGCTGTATCAACCAGCCTATGAACAAAGCCTTAAGTTAGATATTGGACAACTGGCAATGGTCATTCGAGGAGTATCACAATATTGATTAACACACAACCAAAAAAAATGATAAATACATAGGGAACAGGAATGCATGGATGAATGGTATAGTATGTTGATTGATCGTGTTCAACTAAAAGTGTAGGCATCTAATATTCGAGAAGCAAGAGTGTAGACTAGAATGTGCATGTATCTTCAGCCGGTACAACAAGAAAAGAAGCACATTATCACACATTGGATGATTACTGTCAAGGGGAAAAGGATCAACTAAAGCATAAGCTTTCAACTCTCCTTCCAGTCTAAATAATAGTGCTGCGCAAAAATAAGATTCTTCATCTAGACAAGTCTAAAATAAGATTAGAAAAAAGAGCATCAACCACATGGGAAAAAGGGCTACAAAATGTTTTACCCTTCACGACCAGCCATACAATGGAAATAAAACTCTTGAGGGCGAAGACCAGAGAGATAACGGTCACCAATAAAACCTCCAGCTCGAGATGAGGTATCCCAAGGAGGAAAGCATGGTAATGTCTTCCCGGAAACCATTCGAGGTACTCGCTTTCCTTCCAACTCTTGTTGACCCAACAATAGTGAGATTTGTTGGAAGTTAAACTGCCACATAAAAATAGCATCATCAAATTTAAGACAATTCCACTGAAAAAACAACCTAATAACGTGCATTCAAACCAAGTTGAAGAAAGTTATGTCACTCAATACACAGCTCATAGGATGGGTAAACAGCTTATTCTTAGCCATCAAGTTTCAAGAGTCACTCAATAGACCACTCATAGGATGACTACATGGCACATTCTTAATCATCATGTTTCAAGAGTAATGAGGCATTAAAATCAGATTTCTGAAACAAAAGCCAGTGACTAACCGTGCCACCCTTTGCTCCAGATAGAGTCATCAGTGAAAGGCAGTTTCTCCGAAAAGGTTTGGTCAGGCCATCAGGAAATAGCTTTCCGAGAGCAGAGCTACAAGAATTGAGTTTATTGCGCATCATTGCATCCAGTAAGGCTATTGCTGAATCTCCATTACGAAGGATAGCCTTTTCAATCTCAACTTGCATGTCTATGGAGTCTACCATTTAGAAACACAATCGGACATTAAAACAGTAGCATAGTCTATGACCTTCATTTCATAGAGCAAAATTGATTTTCATCAGTAGCACTTAAAGACAACAATAAGTTTCATGTTAGTGGTACAAAATATAAGGTTCATATTGATAGTGCAAAATCTTAAGTTGGCAGTAGGCATACCAATTTGTTTATGCTCGGACCCAACAAACTGCTTATGAACTTCCTCACCACAGTGTTGGCAAATGTCAAGCAACTGCTTCCTCTGATGTTCATAATCTTGGAAAAGTAGAAGATCGTCAACTCCACAAGTAAATCCATGAAACTGAAAAATGGCCAACGTCATCAAAGTTCAGTTGACAAATACGACCCATGCAACAAGGTAATCAAACCTAGAAAATATCAACATTCAAGTATTCAACAATCATACAATATTTTAGACTAACCTGTAAAAATGCTGTTAAAACCCGGCTTAATACAGAGAGTAGAGTGCCTGCAACATTTGAGCCAAACAGCTCCTGCACAGTATGAACCAAACCATACTTACCAAACTGCTCCTTGTCAATAACCCCTTGCACCAATTCATTCTTATGGACAAAAACCACGTCTTCATCCATGTTCTCCGTAGGGTTCCCTATATGTATCCTTCTCTTTGAGATCTGATCGCCTTTTCTTTTAGAGTCATCCTTCCCAAAGTACTCGCGTGCAATTTTACCACGCTTCTTGACAGTAAAGCGTTCTCCATGGGTTATATGATTTAAAATAGCAGTCATAACCTATATATGAGAATAGGAACAAACAAAAATTAAGAAAATAACGTACACAGAATAATATGTCTAACAGAGATAAGTTGATCAACAGACCTGTTTCCCTGTCCAAAGAGGATGGGGTTTCAATATAGCAGGTGGGAGTAATGTCACAAAATCTTCAGTATTGATAACTGAAACTTTGCGACCGGGTTTAACATTAGCATTCCGCGCCCCAGCAGAACTCAGACCAGAGCTATACAGGAGTTGATTAAACTCTTCCCGTGTCAAAAAAGTATCCCTCTTTGTAAGAAGCACAGCACTCACAATATGATCCTGTAGAATGTCAAAGATGAATAATTACAGAAATTTCCAAAAAAATCTTTTCAACCAAGAAGAGTAGACCTGAATAAAATGAGCAAAAAGGGATGGGAAAAAAAAACCTGGATTAGAGCCCGTTTAGGATCTCCACGTGTTGGAACAATATACTGATAATCAGCATTTACAATGTTGTAGGCCTCAGCACGTGAGACTTCATCTTGTGGCAAATGCACATTTATTTCATCGCCGTCAAAATCGGCATTAAAAGAGCTGCAAATAAAGAGAAAATATTTGAAGTTAATTAGATTGCATAGAAGATCGTGAACTTTTCTTTTAGATAAATAAGAAAAGTAAAGGCAGACAAACTCGCAGTTCACGTAATGCATGCGAATCGTCTTCTCTCCCGGCAATACACGAGCAAAAAACCCACAAATACTTGGCTTATGCAGTGTAGGCTGCCAATTAAAGTAACAGACCAATAATTAGACTTCAATGCAAGGAATATAACAATAGATGAAACTGCAAATGTAACTGCAACTGGATAAATAAAGTTAACACCAATAAATTTAAGATATCATGGGCTTTTATTGTAAAAGCATACAATTTCTTTCAAGGATGTAAAAAAAGAGAGATGCGGTTGCGAAGTTAAGTTGAATCTCCCAAAATAAAGAAAGAGAACAAAAATTGAAACTAATGAAGTGTTATAAATTATCCAAAT
The DNA here is from genome assembly GCA_037127255.1 of Persicaria tinctoria. NCBI lineage: Eukaryota > Viridiplantae > Streptophyta > Magnoliopsida > Caryophyllales > Polygonaceae > Persicaria > Persicaria tinctoria. The sequence goes on from JBANSL010000008.1 coordinate 13,692,713, forward strand.
TTTGGTATACCTGCCGATTTGCAAGCACAGCATCTCCATCACATATATGACGAAGAACGATTTTTCCTTCAAAGTCATTCTCACTAATTTTCCCTGCTTCAGTGACAGCTCCTCTAGAAGATGATAATTTTCTTGCAATTGCAATCCGTGTGTTCTTTCCTAACAACTTAATTGAAGTATGCTTATCAATATAAGTAATTGCACCAGGATGATTCTCAGGACCATTAACAACAGCATCTCGCAACTTCATTACATTCCAGGGAGTGACTCTCTGTAAGGATCAAAGGACATTATAACCAGATTATCAGAACTCGGAACAATTAAAATAAAAAAATAAAAAAAATACAGGAAAAGAAGAAACAACTCCCATACATTTGGGATAAGGTCTCATCTTCAAAAAGTTCAGAAAGATAAATAGTCAAGAAATAATGCTGAAATAACAAGTTACTGATGCACTATATTATGTGATGATTAAATCTATTTGGATCAGAGAAAAAAAAGGTATGTCAACAGCAAAGACTTCAAAAACTTCTACACCTAGACTACCGAAACCAATGAAAGTGACTGTAAGATCCAGATCTAAACTACAGTGACAATTCTAGTAGCCAACAAGAGCTAACTTTCCAAATACAGACTTTAGCCATTTCTATTACTCTACACAGGAATACAATTGAATACTTTGTCTAAAAGAACGACAAAACCTCAAACCATGACTTCTCCCATGTTGATTGATGTATCATCAGCATAATCATTTTCAAGATTCAAGTAAACTAATAAAGAACCCATACCTCGGGATAAGTCAACTTCAATGCAAATGCAGGAGGAATGCCAATTTCATTGACTGCCAAATATGGATCAGGAGATATGACAGATCTGCATGCATAATTAACTCTTTTCCCCATCATTTTCTGACGGAAAACACCCTCTTTCTTTTCCAGCAGTTGACATATACCCGTGGAGCTACTTTTTTGGCTTTGACCTGGCAACACATATACATAACCAGTTGAGAACTTTCAAGCTCATGTGAAGTAATGAACTGCAACCAAAAGAGTCAGTAAATGGCAAGCTTATACAAGTGGAGTTGCATCTTTTATGAGCTATGAACTGCAAGTGAATACTGAAGGAATATGCAGTCGATCACCATACCAGAACTGCATACAAGGCTTATATGATTCCACCTCCAATATTATCCATTCAAACGAGAGAGGAAATAAAATCACATGTATGTTATTGAAGTGAATAAAAATAATTAAGTCTACACCTTCGAAATAAGAAGAATCAAAGTGGTTCACGTTCCATAACAAGTTGGTCCTTTCAATTTCATTTTACTGCAATTTATATACTATACGAGAACCGATGCATGGTATCCTAGGTGGCGGGTTATGGTTGATTGACTTGATTCTCACAAAATTTTCTCCCGTCAAAAAATAATATCAAAAAAATATTTACCGCAAATTATATAGCTTGAAATTGAAAAAATATGAAATTATGAAAAGTAGAAATCTATATATAGGAATATATTGACATGTGTACAAACTAATATTTTTATACATATTTCTTGATATCATTCTTCATATAATATATATTTATCCCACTCCAACATAAAATTAAAAAATATTGACCAAGGGTTAAAATGTTTTACAAGAAGAAATATATTATAAGAAGATATTCAACAATTACAACATACGGAAAAAGTGAGAAGGAAAAGAAATTTTTCAAAAAATGGAATGAATGCAAAGCAAATAAAAAGTTACAAAAAATTATGTATTGAAAAAAAAATTAAAATATAAGTGAATTTTGCAAAAGCAAAAGAAAGATATAGTGGCCATAATATAAAAAATATATGTACATATGGTGATGGGTTCAAAAGAAAAAAAAATTATATATATGTATGTATTAAATTTATACACCCAAGTATTACACGGGACGTATACTAGATTACTAGTTATATGACAAATAATATTCTTCACATGAGACTAAATAAAAAAAAATCAGGAAAAATATATGAACCTACAAACCCCTCTTAAGATAACTCCACCTTTAATAGATTATATGAAACCATTCTCTGCTATTCTAAGTGAACTTAAATGAAACAAACACACAACATATTCACTTTCGAGTGGCAGAAAAGACAAGCTCACAAGCCTAACAATAGTAGTCTTGCTATCAAAATAAATATTGATAGTTAGTTGAAGAATTAGAAGTTGATCCTAAAAACTACTCTTAATTTAACTTCATCCTTAATAGATTATATGAAACTACTCTGTTGTTTTAAGTGAATTTGATTGAAACAAACACAACATAATAGCTCTTGAGTAGCAGAAAACACAAGCTTACCAACAGCAGTCTTGCTATCAAAATAAATATTGATAGATTGCTGAAGACTCATCCAGCGACCAAGTACTGCTTGGTGTTCAACGTTTCGTTCCCGAGCATTCCCAAGGGCTGCATTAGCCTCTATAATCTTTCCAAGTAGCACGGTCTGTGGATGCTCCATCACCTGACAAGAGTGATAGAAGATGATAGGCATAATAGTTGTTGGCAGCGTTATGTGTGTGTGTGTGTGTGAGAGAGAGAGAGAGAGAGTTCTATCAGCCAACATGATTTGAAATATAATACGTTGAAGTACACTCGAAGAGGGAAGCTTCAATCTTTTGAGTCATCGTAGAATTTTGTATGAAAAAATATAAGGATTATAGACAATAAGCTAAAGCATAAATGCAAATGAGTTGTCATCCTAAACATATAAAAAAATGGATACATCAGTATGTTAATAACATCAAAATATGGAAAATAAGACCCAAACTTAAATAAGTAACCAACCCTTACAAATGTGGATCACAATCAGGCCTTGGGTGAAGAGCCAGACTTTTAACAGTTATGCCCAACTGTTACTTACACTTCAACAACATTACAAAGCCTCCTCCAACCAACATTCATGACCTCACTCAAGCTTAACATTTAATTTTTCGTTCAATTAACACTAAACCAATGACAAGCTCATCATTTTATTTTGTCACTCCACGCCATATAATATCAGTTAAGCAAGTATGAACTACTACAGTTCATCTCAGCAAATATGGGAAATAAAAAGATTAAGGGCAAGTGAAAGATCATCAAAGATAACAAAGGAAGGGACATACAGAATCAGCTTGCTTGGCCGGGGGCCTGAACTTTATTGGAGGGACAAGAAGTCTCTTTAAGAAAAACATAGAATAACCAGCATTTTGAGTTCTTGAATGAGGCTGTTGCTGAATATCGCAAATGAAGGAGCATAACTCACTTTCATTTTCCCATAAAACTTTAAGTATCTCTTTCACCTGCAATTATGTAAACTAGAGGAAATGAATCCCTACTCTATTTGCCAGGTTGAATTCTAAGAGAGAAAAAAAATAGAATAAAACAACAGGGATCAGCAGTCAATCAATAGAGTAATATATTTCACACTTAAAGTGAGAGAAGAAAGTAGCATACTGTTGATGGCAACAATGAGCCTGCAAATAGATTTTTTTGTTCCAAAAATTCAGTTATTGGTTCTTCTTTCTTCTTTCTCTTCTTAACTTCTCCTGGGGTAGCAATAGAAGAAGTCCCACTTCCTGTAGAAATACCAACTCCACTAACTGGATCATCATTATTGTCAACCTCTGATGCTGTTGATTTATCATCATCTCCATCAAAAAGTGCATGTCCTATCCTGTGCCCCTTGATGACATTAGCTCGGATGGTGGCATCCGACATGCCACTCTACATAGTCATTGAAAACATTAGTCACATTGATGTTACAAGTAAAATGCAATGACTATAGGATTATCTTTGATTCCTTCTTTAAACAAAAAGATCTTTAAGTATCTTTAAGTACAAATGGAAACATAACTAGGCATTTCAACTCTAATGACTCTCCTTATAAAGCTATCTTCTGGATGATTTCAGGACATGGTGTCAAAGGAAAAGCATAAATCACAAGGGAGTACCCAAGAACACTACCTCTATCACACAAGGAAATAAAAAATCATCTCATCCAATTAACTCACTCACACAAAGAAACCTTAAATGATACAAATTCAATAAGAGGTTATTATTACAAGCTGCATAAAAAGAGTTCCACGTCTAGATTGTATTCAGACAAGTAGTGAATCAACTAAGCACAAAAAGATGAATATAATTTCTCACGGAGAAAGAGACATCTTTTCTAGTAGCCAATGAAAACTAATGATACCTAAGAGAAGTACCATGTGAATCCATCCGAATGTTGGCTTCTTAAGAGAAGGATTTTTATGGCCACATTTATTACACTTTCTGCTTTTAAATGCTAGGAATTCACGCAAAACAGAGCGCGCTTCTTTGAGCTGGAGCGAAGTCCATTCCTGCTTATCCGAACTGCCAGAAAGATTACTTGTTGACAAAAACGGTGAAGTCGCATCTGACTCTAACTTTTTGGCTCCAACAATATCCCCCTTTGATATGAGTTTAAGTCTCAGCACACAATTCTTCACCTGCCCAACAAGACATGCAACAACTAATTTGAGCTTGTAACAAAAATACTAATGACATGAGCAAATGTGTAGTAGACAGAAAATTACAAAAATAGGAGTACAAGATATATGCACCTCGTTTTCTTCTGTTGTAAATTGAAGGCAGAAGAAGCATGTTTTCCGCAAAATGTTGACAAGTGTACCGAACAGTAGTGGATTGTACACCACTGAGACAAGGTCAATATGACCAAAATGGCCAGGGCAATTGTAATAACGCTGCCCGCAAGATTTACAGCTGCATCAGAGAAGAGATCTCATTAAACATATACAGTTCACCAATAGAAGGTGATGAAAGATGTGGAAATTAGGAACAGACAGAATAAGCTTATTCCTTGATGAAAGTGAATAGACAGAATAAGTAAGGCTGACTGTCACCAGATATATCTACTTAACAAAATGATCCAGATCCATACTATTTGTTATTTGAACTCTTGTACAAGACCATAAAATAAAATATTCTACCATAACTAGCCAACTTGTAAGTTGTGGCACCAAATGGCTAACAAATACCAGAGGAGCCAACAAATGTACCAAAGCACCAGCAATTCATATTCATAATGTTGTTATAAAATCAATGGGAAAACACGAATTCAGTCAAAGCATAAATAAGTGGAACTGTGGAAGTAGATAATAAGGCAGCTGAAGATGAATTTCAATAACGTGTAACTGTGTAAGTGCATAATGCAGAGGGGGTGAAACTTTACTAACTTGGTGCTTTCATCCATTGGGCCGAGGACAGGGTCATAAAGGCCACCAGATATCGGGCCACCAATAGGATCGAGGAAAAGAGGATTTGTAATCTTCTTGAAACTCAGTCTCTTGATTTCTTCTTCGGACATAAAACCAAACCGTACCCCCTCAACCGACTCAGAAGCAAACTGGCCACCCACAAATCATAAACAGTGGAGTCAATCAACGAGCCCTAACAACACCAGCTTCAGTTCATACTTAACAAATATGCAAAATTAACAGTAGTTTCGATGCATACAAATTCGCAGCAACAGATTAAAGCGGGCTTTGTTAACAGAGATAGGATTTAAAAGAGAGGGGGCGGAGGGTGCAGAGAAGTAGTACAGTACCTCCATAACGACTTTCAGTAGCCAATCGATGAGATGGGATGCGAACGAGCGTGCGCGAGATATAGTAGTCGCCGGGAAGAAATACGCCGGAGAAGGGGAGAAAGGGGTTCAGAGAGGGGTTTGGGGGTTTAAGCGTTGCGGCGGTGGACAACTTCACAATAACATCGGCTTCTTCTAAATCTAATAATCTTCTTGGCTGTCGTTGCAGGTAGCAGGCTCCAACCCTTAATGGACCAGACCGTGGGCTCAGGCCCACTTCCAATCACATTTTTTTTTTTTACTAGTTGGCGGCTTGGCGCGTGTCGATAAGACGGTTATTCGAGCCGAATCAGTCGAGTATTGCTTGTTTATATTCAGTTCATTTAGAATATGAACGAGCTCGAGCCGAGTCTAAATTTTGACTCGAGCTTAAAAATGTGCTCATATTCGGCTCGTTTAGGAAATGAGCGAGCTCGAGCCGAGCTTTTTTCGAACTTTAGGCAATTCTACTTGCTCATCCTACAGTAACTTATAGGAAATTTTAAAAATTCCATAAAATCAAGCTATTCAAGTTTAATTCGAACGAGCCGAGCTTTAAAATGTGCTCATACTCGACTCGTTTAGAAAATGAACGAGCTCGAGCCGAGTTTTTATCGATCGAGTACGAGTCGAATTCGAGCTACTGGTATTCACATAACACCCCTGCGTGCCGACACCCACTTTAAGTATTTTACTCCTTTCGATTAATAATATATGTCGCTTTTTACTTGATAAAAACGTTTTAAGAAAAATATTAATTTATTTACTTTTGTATAAATGAATGTGATAAAAAAATTTGTAAATGTTATGTTTTTTCCCAATAGGTAAGGGTATTTTTTTTTTTCTTAAATAAGCTTGATTGGTGTATTTTTAATTTATTATATTCAAAACAAAAATATTGGTGTATACTCATTACTTCACTAGTCATTACAAGTATGACTATAAAATTACCAAGTGTATATAATGTTGTACATTTCACCCACTTACAAAATAATATTAGTGTTTTTACTAATAAGTATGAAATTATATGTGTGTATATATATATATTGATATTTTGTAGAGTTTTTTTCTTTTGAAAAACATCTTAAAAATTAATATATTCACTAATACCAATAGGATGGAATAAATTAATAATAAAAACAAGGGGTATAATTGATTTTTCAAACGTTGTAATATTAAATAAACGAAAATTGGGTGATGGGTATGACTTTGCTAAGAAAATAATTTTAACGGGTGATTTTGTGTAATTTTAGTTTTAAAGTGTAGTTTTTGCAAAATCCCGTATTTGAAAGGTTATTTTCGGTAATTTTGCTTGTTATTTTTGTTTGTTTGGGCTGGACTTTTAGGCTTTAGGTGGATAACATTAATTTTGGGCTGATTATATGGAGTATGATTATATAAGCTCCAAATGGTGTGTGTAATTACATAAAAACACAAGGGTAAAATGGGAATAATTTTTTTTATTGTTCATAAGAGAACTCGGGTTTTTTATATATAGATATTATGTAAAAATTCGAGTTAAGACAAGCCTGAAACTCGATAGGCCGACGAATCGGCAAATGGACTAGCCGTCAACATACAACATACTAAACACACAAATAACCTAGATGAAATAATAACCCAAAAGAACCCATATAAGCCATCAACCAGCGGATGAGTCGAGGGAGGCCCAAGGCGAGTCCACGAATGCCGAGAATACGGGAGAGTACGACGTCTCGACGCCGAGAAGGCGAAGACAGTAACCCACCAACGGAAAGGGCGAAACCTGGGGAGGTGTGGATCACCAACGTTGCACCCACCTAGATGAGGGATCTTCGAAGACCACGAACACCGCCACGATCCTATCGATCATACAGGACGCTCGATACTGCAAACCAACTCGAAAATAAACGCACTCATGCCAAAGCAACAACCTGACACCAAAAGAGGAAACAAATACATGCCGGAAAGGGAGATTTAAGCATCAGACGAAATTTTGTGTGCCAACTCCCATACCCAACCGAAAGTCCAAGGAGGAATCATTAATATTTAATATTCAAATTCTTTTCCGAACCCTTTCGAAATTTTAATCCAGCCCTTTCAGGATTTTTGTTAAATCTTTTTGGGAGATTTGTCAAACCTAGTCGAGATTTGGAATGATAAAATAGGACCAGTATATATTTTCCATATGAAATATCATTATTTTTATTTTTGTTTTAATTTTATTTATTTATTTTCAAGGCCTGCTTTGGGCCCAAGACAAACGGGTCATAAAATCCTCGGGCCCAAGGAATAACCTTAGGACCCAAAGATTGAAAACCCTAGACATGAAACAAGGAGACAGGCGAGCACTATAGCACTTGGACCTGCAGGCACGACGACGACCGAAGGAGATGTCGTGGGCGGACCAAGAGCCTGCAAGCGCTAGAGGGAAAGGCAGCGTCGGCTAAGGACGGGCCGAAGGCGTTGAGGATAGCACCGGCGAAGGGCGAGACTTGAGGCGAGCAAGCCCATAACCGATATGTTCATAGCGAGATATACGAGGCATCCGAACAACGAAGGCGTAGAAGTTCGAATAGGATGGGAACGAAGGAGGAAAGGGATCCACAAACATTGATTTGCAAAAGCCCCGAGGTAATTGAGTAATTTGTACGATTATTAGTGGGTTGTGAAGAACGGGTCATCAAGGAGGAGTATAATACGGTCGAGAAACGATGAGAAGGTAGATTGGGATGACAAATCGAACCCAAACAAAGCAGATTAGGGCGATTTGAAACCAAATATGGGGGATTTCAGATTGGGGCTCACGAGCCGCGGAGGAAGGGAGGTGACGTAAGGGAAACGTCGTTATATTTCACCTCGCCAAAGAAAAAACCAAACAAATAAACTAAACTAGCAACCTAGTATAGCGGATAAGTAAGGGGTCGAACCCACGGATAAACAAGTACTTCAATGCAATATGTGTTTATCAATTATGACACTAACAAAGGACTAGAAACACGAATGAAGGTAAACAAGGCAAACAAATTAAGATAAAGATGTTAGCAAGAGCGAATCAAATATAGAAGAATAGAGCATATGGTTTCGCATACAATTCGCAACATTGGTTGATTCACTTAATCCTTGAGTTGATATCAATATTATTCCTAAGCTTATGTCGACTTGACTAAAGTTGAAGGATCCGCAAAGATACAATCACCTTATTCAATATCACTAAATAATAGCATTACGAACTCAAGTACTTAGACCAATTGACACATTGATTCAATGCAATTAAGACAGGTAGGCGCAAACCGAACTCAGCCATAATCGAATCTACACAACATAGATCAATTGTTATCATCCACTGCAAAGGCATATAAATATCACTAAGTCAATGACTTCATTTGCTATCGAGAAACCAACAACGAATTCATAGCATAGATGCGAACTCTAACTAGATGCACAGTCATAGAAAGAATCACAAATATAAACAATGAAGATCAAGATGATAAATAAACTCATAAATAATATAAAAATCAAGTCTCACAATCAACCAACCAAGTCTTGAATCATAGCAAAACTACAAGAATTATAGGCAAACATAACAAACTGTAAAGACCGAAATATTATTTTAATTAAAAGTATATTATTTTATATATGAGATATAAAATTGGAGAAAAACTCGTCCTCGCGCGAGCACAATTTTCGATTTAAAAATCATTATGAATGATTCTGGCATCGTTTTAAAATTTTAATTATGACGGATTTTATTTCCGCCTTCTTACTGGAGATTTGAAAATTATGTTGGGGTCATTATTTTATTTCGGATTCGGAAATTTTATTAAATTTTAAACGAGTCGGGATAACGTTGAGAGAGCGGGTTTCAGTGTTATTTGTCAGGGCGTTTGATCCTTGAGACTTTGACTTTGGGATCCATTTTACCTTGTCCTCTTCCTCTCCAATAACCCGAGGCAACAACTGCCAACCCACATTGCCTTCTTTTTTCTCCTTACTCTTTTGTTAAGTGGCAGCACCCTCCCTGTGTCCTTTTTCCCAATCAAGCACAACACCATCTCCCATCCTTCTCCCTCACCCTCCTTTGCTTCTCCAAATTCAGCAAGATGCCAAACAGACCCTTGCTCTCGCCAACCCATCCACGTCTGCAGCTCCCACGCCATTTTCAGAACCTTGACTCCCATATCTATTTCATTTAACTTGAAGACAACCGTACCACTCACCCTCACACTCTCTCTCCACTCATTTTTGTCTTCCTCTTCTCTTCAATCTCTTGCTTTTGAATTGCAAAACCCAAGACCCACACATCTCTCTCCCTCTCGTGTTTGCTTGTCGCGATTATAATCTAATAGACTTCCATAAGCCCCACACATCTCTCTCCCTCTCCCTCAGTCCACACCTCTCAATAACCTCCCTAAACTTCACCAAGTTGTCGAATCTCGCTAGATTCCCCCCTTGCTTGTCCTCTAGTGACGGGACAAGGTTGAAATCGCCCATGCACAACCAAGCTCGGTGGGGTTCCTCACTAAGCCGGCTCAACAGGTTAAGGGTGTGGTACTTGTCTTTTCTTTCCGAACAACCATATATGCCCGTTATCCTCCATTCCTCCCTCCCTCCAAAGTGAACCCTCATATCAATATGGTGTTGTGTATATGAGATCACTCTCACATCACACCCGTCCTCCTACAGTATAGCCAAGCCCCCCGAGCGTCCCACGTTGTCGACTACAAACACGCCTCCATAACCCAAATCCATCCTCACCTCCTCCATTATGTTTCTGTCACATTTGGTCTCTATAAGAAAGAGAACCTTTGGGGCCTCCTTGCTTACCATCTCGACAAGTTTCCTAACTCATCGGGCCTTCCTCAATCCCCGACAGTTATAACTAATGCAACTCATTGGACTCGACGGGGGATACTATCCCCAACCGATATAGGATTGTTTGTTTCAATAACCATCTCCATCCTTCTTCGTTTCTCAGCCTCACAGTTCCCCTCTCCCTCGTCACTCCCCAGAGTCGTCACCTCTCTCTCCTCCCCACTCCCTTCCTTCCTCTTGCTTCCGCTCAATCTTTCTGCACTCGACCCATCATTGCCCCCTTCTTTGCCATTGCGTCTGGCATCCCTCTTCAACCCTCACCTCCCCCCCTTCACCCCTCCCTCATCCCCATTTTTTTTGTTGATCCTTGTTCACTTCCCCTACCCCCTCATTGCACTCCCCACCAACTCCCTTGTCCGTCGCCTCACTCATCTCCTCTTCCTTCGACCCTGATCCCGATCCCTCTATAGTGACAAGCTTGACAGCCTCCAAAACTCTGTGACTCTGTGAGCCTCCTTGGAGAGCTTCTTCTCCATAGGAATTTCATGGGCTTCTTTATCCTCCCTCTCTTCCAGCAATTCAATTAAAGTTTTCCTGCAAACTCGGTTCCCATATCCCTCATCATTTTTGTTTTCTTTTCTCCCCACCACTCTTTCCATTACCGTCCTCTCCGCCTCCCTCTCTGCGTTGCTCCTCTCCTTCATCAATTTGATCGGAGAAGCACACAACCAATCTCCGTACTCACCTCTGTATTGTCCCTCGGCCTCACCCCACTCGCACTATCCCTCAACATGCCCTAATCGCCCACACAAATATAAAAAATTTGGTAATCGTTCGTACCTTATCTTAACCTAGATTTTCTTGCCATAAAAAGTTAGCATGATTCCTCTCCGTAGCGGCTTTGACAGATCTACCATAACATTCATTCTCATGAACCTGCTACATGTCACCAATTCATCCTCTTCTATCTCTAATATCCCCCGAAGACCTGCCCTAGCCTTGTTGCCATAGCTTTTGTATAAGCCGCCAGTGGGAGATCGTAGATTCTGATCCAGAAAGCACTATGTATGAAATCCATACTGGAGACTTGTTCCAATCCCGGCTTCTTCAACACCACCACCGACCGATCGAAAGACCACGATCCACCCCTCAACACATTTTCCTTGTCTTCCTCGTCACTGAATTGGAAACTGAACAAGTTCTCCTTGATCTCCCGAAACAAGAAGTCGTTCCGAGTTCTCCACGCACTCTTCATAGTTGCTTTTCTAGTGACAATTGATTTTTTTTTCTTGTGATAATTGTTGGTGACAAAAAAAAATTGGGTGATAATTGATTTTCTTCTGGTGACAGTTGCTAGTAACACTTTTCTTCGGTGACAAATGGAGTTTTTCTGCTAATAGATGATTTTCCTGATGACAAATGTTGGTGACAACTATTAATGACGAGGTTGATGACAATATATTGTCACCATGATATTATAACCTTAAAAAAATTGTCATCATAACATTATACATCACCAAGACATTGTCACAAACTACAGAACACTATTTTTACATTGTTTAATCAACCGTATTGTCACCAACTTATAAAAAACATTGTCACCAACCTCTTTTCAGTAATCTATTGACATCAACAATAAAACAGTGTAACCAACCTATTTTCATCAAGCTTTGGTCAATAATCTACTGTCACCAATTACAAAACTTTGTCACCAATCTAGTGTCAACCACCTATTTTTAGAAATTAATTGTCACCAACGACAAAACAGTGTCACCAACCAATTGTCACCAACTACAAAGCACTTTTATCAAACTAAAATGTTTACAATGCTAATGTTATCATATTTGTCATCTAATATTAACACATTTTTGTTACAAAACTGAAACTCTAGAACAAGGGGATCATAGACCCAAGAGGGGCTAAACCTGAGCAGACGAAAATTTGATGTACAATATAGTTTAGGGTTTAGGATTTAGGGTTTAGGGCCCTAAAATGTGTGTACAATACCAATGTTATCAGATTTGTCATCTAATATTAACGCATTTTTGTTACGAAACTGAAACCCTAGAACTAGGGGAGCATAGACCCTAGATGGGCTAAACTTGAGCAAACGAATAATTCGATGTACAATACTATAATGGTATCACATTTGTCATCTAATATTAACACGTTTTTGTTACAATAATAACCCTAAGTAGATGAAATTTGATGTAAAGTTTAACTTTGTAATACTTAATTGTCAGACTACATAAACTTGCAAAAATATAAAATCAAAGGGGAACAGTTGAGACATTCATATTTAACATCCAAAATAGCAAAACCCTCTATAGCCATTCTCTCTCTCTATACGCATCCATATACTCGTCCGAAATAGCTTCAATACCACAATGAAATGCAAGAACCTCGATATATTTGATGATATACATACCACAACTTCCACTACAATTGAACAGAAGAATAATGAAAATTACATTATAGCTAAATGAGATATAAATTACATTTGTCACTAAAACATAATATACAACTCGATCTACCAATTATCACCAATCTAAAAAAAACAACAAAAATTCCATTTGTCACCCAAACATAATATATAACTCTACCAATTGTCACAAATCTAAAAATAACAACATAAATTCCATTTGTCATCAAAACATAATATATAACTCTACCAATTGTCACAAATCTAAAAATAACAACATAAATTCCATTTGTCACAAAAACAGAATATATAACTCTACCAATTGTCACAAATATAAATATGAGAACATAAATTCCATTTGTCACCAAAATAGAATATATAACTCTATCCATTGTCACCAATCTAAAAATAACAACATAAATTCCATTTGTTATCAAAACAGAATATATAACTCTACCAAGTGTCATCAATCTAAAAATAACAACATAAATTCCATTTGTCACCAAACAATGAAGCAAACCCCTGATAGTCTCATTTAAATTGATGATATAGAATCAAACTAAATATTAGTTGTCACCAAACAAGCAATTGTCACCAAAACAAACAAGCAATGATAAACACTTGAAATAGAAGAACATATAAAGTAAGAACAAATTAGATTCATCAATAAGAACACTAACCTAGATTATCCATTTGAAGCCGATAGAAATACACAAACCCTAAAAAACATAAACAAATTGTCATCAGAGCAATGTATTCACACAAAAATCCACACCTGTTGTCCCAAATCATAAAATTAACATTTCGAAATGATCAGATTTAACAAATTGTCACCAATATTAAACAAATTGACATATTTTGCAAGTTTAACAAATTGTCACCAAACATGCTAGGGTTTGTTTTTCCCAAATTCGAATCCAATCGAGTAGATGAAGTCTATTATATCGATTTGTTTTTCTTTTGTCAACAAATTGCGTAGGTTCAAGGGAAACACACTAAAAACTCACATCTAGAGCATAAACAAGTGCAATCGAATTTAGGACTAAACAATGAAATTCCTCAAATCGAAAGGGGAAGGGAACCGAAAGGAGTGGGGAAGAGATTGAGAAGGACGAGAAGTAACAAAAGAATGGAGATTACCTGGCCTGGACGAAGGTTGAGTGAATGCCGGCGACCACCAGAAGGAGCGAAGGAGAGAGACGGGAATCGAAGGAGAGAGACAGGATGATGGAGATTGAAGAGGGTTGGAATAAAAGAGGTTAATTATACCAAGGGTAGAGTTGATATTACTTAAAATTTGTGGACATTTACTTAATATCCGTTTAAATATGGACGTTTACCTAATTAGCCTTTTTAAATGGATATTTGAGCAAATTGTTTCGAGATATATAGATATAGATTTTAAAAAAAAGAAGCAAATACTTTTTTTGCTAATCAACCACTACATGGAAGAGAGCGTTTCACAAGAGAACGTGTCCCAGGTGCCGGAAACGGCGAGCCAGGTCGCTGAGGATATGCAGACTGACAATGCTCCTACCCCGCCGGTTCCTGAGCCGCCGCCCCCCGACGATCGGGGACCAGAAAAGCCTGACGCCAGCGCTGGGAGTAAGCCGAAGCCGGCGAGAATTAGTTGGAGAGACAAGGTGGTCATGGGTGGAGTCACTCAAGAAAGAATTGGTCTCCAGAAAGAGCTCATCAGAAGCAGAATCTCGGTTTCTTTTCCTCAAGGCCCTAAAGGCGACCCGTCGATCTCTATTGCTCCTGAGGTTATGAATGCTTTGGCAGGAGTCTGGGAAAACTCTCTCGTGATTAGGATGTTGGGTCAGAAGATCCCTTTGTATATCATGGAGAGGAAGCTTAAGGAGCTATGGAGGGGATGTGGCAAGATGCAAGTGATTGACCTACCTCACGTCAATTTCTTGGTGAGGCTGGAGAACAAGGAAGATGCTTTGAGTATTCTGACGGGTGGGCCATGGTCGGTGTTCGGGAAATGCCTTATTATTAAGGCTTGGTCACCTGATTTTAAACCCTCGAAGGTTATCAAATCTGCGCCGGCATGGGCGAGAATTCTGGATTTACCTCTGGTGCTTTATCAGGAGGACGTTTTGATGCGCATCGCCGAAGGGCTGGGGAAGCCGATCAAGGTGGATCACAGGACGGTCTACACGAACAGAGGTAATTTCGCACGTGTCTGCGTGGAAGTTAATCTTGAGGAGCCGCTCAAGGGCTCGATGGTCATCAATGGGGAGAGATATCTTATTGAGTATGAGGGCATTCCGAAGATTTGCTTCGGTTGCGGTCGCCCGGGCCATCTGAAAGCGAATTGCCAATATTCAGGCGCCACGCCGGAGTCTCAACCCTCCTCGGCTGGAGCTGTGAATGGGGAGGCTAGTTCTAGTAGATCTCCGCCGGTGATTGGAATGGTCATCACCAATGAGGAAGACGGGTCTCATGGCCCCTGGATGGTGGTGTCACGTAGAAGGAAACCTACTCCGGCGAAGGGGAGGCCCCAAAATCAGTCCGATGGGCCTCCGGGCGACCAAGGGTGGCGGTTGTCGAGTGCGGGGGGGGGGGGGGATCGCAGAAAGGGGCTCCTAAGGTCGCGCGTGTGAAGATCATTAATGACATGGGGAACAAAAGGAAAATCAAGGATCCCAAGAATAACATTGAAAGGAATGAGCAGGCCATTATTACGGAGAATGTTAACGTTAGGGATGAAGGGAGGAAGGAAGGGCCCACAGGGACAGTGATTGCCGACGGCGCTAGCAAAAAGGGTAAAGGTATTAATTTGGAGCATGTGGAAAACCGCTGTGAGTTAGGGCCGGTCCATGAGTCTATTCATGCTGGGCCGGATAATTCTATGCGGGATTTAGATGGTAAATCCAAGATTTCCTCTAAGGGTTTTAAAAAGAAACAACGTAAGCCCAATAATGTGGGAAAGTTGGGCAGTTGGGCTCGTAAAGAAGAACCGGTTAAAAGGTATGGCCCAAAGAGGAAACCCAAGACCACTATTCAAGTCCAACTTCAGGGATCCGGAGTTAGAGTTTCTAGTTCTATATCGGAGGAGAGGACCATCTGGACTAGTAGCGAGGCGGCGAAAGCCTCTTCCCCTGTCGTCGGAAAATTCTGGGCATCAGGCGGGAAGAATGAAGGAAGCACGCATAGGGATGGCGAGGGACTGGCAGTCTTGGAGGAGAAGGACGAGAGTTCTACCAATCTCGGCCAAAATCAATAAACCCCTTTCTTTGTGTCTCTGTGCTTTGTTTTTGATGGATCGAAAACTTAACATTTTATTTTGGAATTGTTTTGGGGCAGGTAAGAAGAGCTTCGGTAGAGCAATCCGGTATATCATTAAGCACTCTGATGTTGATATGATTGCTCTGTTTGAAACCAGGATCTCTGGAGAGAAGGCGAGGAAAGCTTGTGACAAGTTGAATTTCTCGGGTTGCACTCGTATTGAAGCTGTTGGTTTTTCTGGGGGGGTTTGGCTCCTCTGGGACACGGACAGGTGCGACTTATCGATCCACAATAAGGTGTCTGATTTCATACATGTGTCTTGGCTTGAAGGTTTGAAGGAAGTGAATCTGGTTGTGGTTTACGCCCCCCCCTTCTGTGGCTAGACGTGAGCCGTTCTGGAAGAGACTTGGTGATTGTTTAGGCTCGATCTCGGGCCCGCTTATCCTGGGAGGGGATTTCAACTGCATTATCAGTCCTAACGAAACCCAGGGAGGTTCAGGGGCTCTGTACAGGGACAGTCCCTCGTTCCGTAAGTTGATTAGCACTTTCGGGCTTATTGATCTGGGGTACACGGGGCAGGATTTCACGTGGTCTAAAATTTGCTCTATCTATGGCACTATTTCTAAAAGGCTGGACAGAGTTTTCTTGAATCTGGAAGGCAGGCTCCTGTGGCAAGAGGCTAGAGTCAGGCATTTCCCGCGTTACTCCTCGGACCATTGTCCCATTTTCCTTGAAATGGAGCCTTCGATTAAGAAGAACAGGAAGAGGAGGCCTTTTAGGTTCGAAGCGGCTTGGATGACGCACGAGAGCTTTCCTGACCTCATGGATACTAAATGGAAGAATGACTGCCCTACGCCCTCCGCTCTTGATAGCCTGAGGATTGATCTTTCTAAATGGAATAAGGAGGTTTTCGGGAGGATCCAAACCAGAAAGGACTGCCTCATGAAGGCTCTGGAGTCGGTCCAAAGGAAGATTGCCAGAAATCCTACCCCGGAAGGAGCTGCTTTGGAGGATCAGATGCGCAGGGATCTTGACACCACTCTCGAGCAAGAAGAAATCTTGTGGTTCCAAAAAGCTCGTGATAAGTGGCTCGTGTTTGGGGATCGGAATACTAAGTATTTCCATGCCACTACGATTATTCGATGGAAGAATAATAGAATTGAGGGTCTCAGAGCTGAGGACGGCAGTTGGGTGACCGATTGCAAAGAGATGGAGAGTCATGCTTTTGATTTCTTTGTGAAGCTTTATAGGCTGCCGCTGGAGGAGATCCAATCAAAGCCCTCTCTTCCGAGTATGTTCATGCGTATGCAATCGGAGGACCTCTCCAGCTTGGAGCAGGCTTTCTCGTCTGACGAAATCAGGAAGGCTTTTTTCAGCATGGGAGCGTTCAAATCCCCGGGTCTCGACGGCTTTCAACCGGGTTTTTTCCAGAGGTGTTGGAAGACGGTGGGTGACTCGACCACTAAGTTTGTGAAAGATTTCTTTAGGGAGGGTGTTATGTCGACTGGGGCTAATGATACGCTTATTGTCCTCCTGCCGAAGGTGGGTAAGCCTGAATTTATTCACCAATTTAGACCTATTAGCCTATGTAATGTGCTGTACAAAGCAATCACGAAGTTGTTGGCCTCGAAATTGAAACCTATGATGGCTAAGTTAGTCGGACCTCTGCAAGGCAGTTTTGTTCCTGGTAGAGTTATCTCGGACAACATAGTGGTGGCGCAGGAGGTTGTGCACTCCATGAAGAGGAAGCAAGGAAAGAAGGGCTGGATGTGTCTCAAACTGGACCTTGAGAAGGCCTACGATAGGTTGAGGTGGGATTTTATTGAGGACACCCTCAAGTGTGCAGGGATTCCAGCTATGTGGATTCACTGGATTATGGAGTGTATCCGGACTCCTAGGATGCATGTTCTTTGGAACGGAGAGATCACAGATAAATTTCTCCCTTCACGTGGTATCCGGCAAGGTGACCCAATCTCGCCATATATTTTTATTCTTTGTATGGAAAGATTGGGGCACATCATCTCCATGGCAGTGGAAGATGGTGGTTGGAAGGCGATCCGAATTGCGAGAGGAGGTCCTAAATTGTCCCACTTGTTCTTTGCGGATGATATTCTCCTGTTCGCGGAGGCATCTATCAGTCAGGTGAAAATTATTAGGAATTATCTTGATAAGTTTTGTGGGAGCTCTGGTCAGACAGTGAGCCTGATTAAGTCCAAAGTTTTCGTGTCGAGAAATGTCAGCCGGGACCTGAAGGATAGGATCAGCAGCGCTAGTGGTATTGAGGTCAATAATGATCTTGGCAACTACCTTGGGATCCCTATTTTGCATAAAAAGGTTTCCAAATCTACTTTCACTCCCATTATCGACAGGTTCATGGGCAAGCTTGCTGGGTGGAGGGCTAATACTCTCAGCTTTGCGGGTAGGATTACTTTGGTGAAGTCGGTTCTCTCGGCTCTTCCTATCTACTCTATGTCTACGCTGATTCTTCCGAAGAACGTGTGTGCTAGTCTTGAGAAGAGGTGCAGAGGTTTTCTGTGGGGCTCCACGCCGGGTAGGAGACGCTTGCATAAGGTTGCGTGGGAGGAAGTGACTAAGCCGAAAGCGGAGGGAGGCCTTGGGATCAAGAGGTTGGAGGATCTTAATCTGGCTCTGGTGGCTAAAATGGGCTGGAGGCTCATCAATGGGGATGAAGGTATTTGGAAAGAGGTTCTTTGTAGCAAGTATGCCAATCGCGCTCTGGGCTGCTCGCCTGGTGCTTCGCATATTTGGAAAGGCCTCCGGAGAGCGTCGGCTGAGATCATCCGCCCGAATGTGCGATGGTGTTTGGGCAATGGGAGCAGAATTAGGTTCTGGAAGGATGTTTGGCTTGAAGATGAAGCGCTGGAAGCCCGGGTGGATATCGAAAGTATTAGTGGCATCGATAGCGACATGGTGGCTGATTTCTGGACTCAAGACAGTGGCTGGGATTGGAGTAGGATGGGCTCTGTCCTTCCTAGCACTTCGCTCCTGAAGATCGCTGCCACGGTTGTCACTGAGCAGGAGGACGTCTTGGGTTGGGCGAAGAGCGAGGATGGCATGTACTCGGTGAAGACTGGCTATTTGGCGATTTGTGGGTTTGAAGACACTCGCTCTGCTGACGCTGGTTTCTTCAAGAATATATGGAAGCTGGGTGTGAACGAAAGGATCCGCACTCTCGTCTGGTCTATCAATAAAGGGGGGATCCTAACCAACTCCGAACGTGCCCGTCGCCACCTCGGTAATTCCGATGTTTGTCCTTGTTGTAAGAATTTTAGTGAATCGCTAATTCATTTATTTAGAGATTGCGATGTTGTGAAGAACTTTTGGATGCAGGTTGAAGGCGCCGGACGGGATAGGGATTTCTTTGCCTTTCCGTTCGCTGCGTGGATCCGGAGCAACATCCTATCGACTCGGGTGGATGCAGACGGCTTGGCGTGGAGGGATATGTTTGCGACGGCGCTCTGGATGCTCTGGACTAGGAGGAATGAGGTGGTCTTCAATGGTAGCAGAGGCGGAAGTATATCGCCGGAACACTGCCGCGGAAGGGCTATGGAATGGTGGTCTGCAAAGAAGCATTTACTTACCCAGAATGTGTCTGAAGAAAGAAGGAATGCGGAGACGCGGTGGATGAGGCCGCAACCAGGTTGGGTCAAAATCAATACCGACGGCTCTGTTAAGAGCTCCGGCAGGGCGTCTACTGGTGGGGTGATCCGGGATGATAAGGGAGAGTGGATCGCTGGCTTTGCTTGCAGTGTGGGTGCCTGCTCCGTCCTTGCTGCCGAGCTGTGGGGCGTGGTCAAGGGCTTAGAACTGGCTTGGGCTAAGGGGTACAAGAGAGTGGTTTGTGAAGTGGACTCGAGAATGGCTTTGGAGCTGATCCATAAGCCGATCATTCCGTCGCACAGGTGTGCTAGCCTGGTGTCTATGTGCCATGGCTTCATAAGTAGGAATTGGACTATCTAATTCCGTCATATCTTTCGGGAGGCTAACCGTCTCGCGGATTACTTGGCCTCATTAGCTTCTGTTTGTGTTGTTGACTCTATTTCTTTTGATTGCCCTCCTCGGGGAGCCGAACATATTTTGTTGGGTGACATGAAAGGGATGGTTTTCCCATGTGTTCATGTTACCTGATTTCCTGTTTTTGGTTATTTAATAAACTCCCTTCGTGGAGGGGGCTCTGCCCGGTTGCTCACCAAAAAAAAAAAAAAAAAAAAAAGCAAAACGACGCGTTTTGCTTGTGTAAAGAAACCCTAATCAAACTCCATCTTCGCTCCGCGTCTGTCTTCCCGTGAAGCCGTCCCTTCTTCCTTCTCCCAAGTCCTGCTCGCAGTATCCCGTGAAGGCGTGAAAGGCAATCCGGCATCGGCATCCCGCCTCCGCCTCGCCTTCCCCCGACCGGAACCGCCGCGCCGCCCATTCTCGAAGTCAAAAGCGGAGCAAGCCCCATTTCGCATCTCATCTCAAACTGAACAGCAAGGTAATCCGTTGTTCGAATTGATTCTTATCTTCTCGTGTTCTAATTCGAAGCTTCATGTGGAAAATTGAAGAGTTGTAAATTCTGGCTACGTTCCGGTGGCCCCCCTCTAAGATTATTGTCTAGTGCTATTGTGTGTTTTACGACTTGATTCGAAGCTTCGTGTTCTAATTCGAATTGATCCTTATCTTCTCGTGTTCTAATCCGTTTATGCTATCGAACCTGTTGTGTGTTTTACGACTTCCCAGTTCCCCCTCTAAGATTTCTGGCTACGTTCCGGTGACCAACGAGTGATTCTATCACTCTTCACCCTCAACTAAAACCCTCACCCCCGCCCGCTCCGCTTTCGTCTTCGCTCTTTCATCCCCGCCGTTCTTTTCCGTCGCCATGAACGCCTTGGCTCTGAGTATGGATTCGAGCTTACTCTGCTCAAACGGTGGCCTCTACTTGAAGTCCTCCGTCGACTATAATGCTTCTTTGATCCGCTCGCCTTCCTCCGCTGTTTCTAGAAGTGTTCGCAGGCTCGTAGTTTGCTCGGTTTCTGCGTCGGAGAAGAGGCGGGAGGAGCTGGTTCGAGTCGGTGGCCTGAGCCAGGTCTCTGGTGTGCTTGGTTGCCAGTGGGGAGATGAAGGTAAGGGCAAACTCGTTGATATTTTGGCCCCGCACTTCGATGTCGTCGCTCGTTGCCAGGTCCGATTCTCCCTCTTTTCCCTTGTGATTTTTCTCTTGTGCCTTCGTTTGTATTTCAATTTGTTTGATTAATTTCTGTATCGAGCATTGCTTATGAGTTATGAGATATCTATTTCTTTCCCTATTTGAGTGTGAGAATGAATGTTTATAATTTGATCGTTGTGAAGGAGAAGTGCAGTCTAACAAGGAGGTCTGAGTTTGTAGGAAGATTCGATTTTTCTCCATCCGTAATTAATTTCTCAAGGCTTGTTTGTTGAATCAGGCTTTGACGATAACTTTTCTGAAACTCTGATTGATTTTCTTACTTTGGTGGAATGTTTGAACTGTTTTGTGTAGCTCTTTCATGGATTTTCGTATCCAATCCCTTGTAGATGCAGCTAGATAAGTTTTGTTGTTTTGCTTTGGAGACATTGATACACATAAATTAGTTAGGCCTTTTGAAATGTAAATATCATATCTAGGGCGGCATTTTACATTCCTTGAGGTTGTGTTTTATGTTACTTCAGAGCCTCAGGCAGTTGATTTATCTGATGTTAGGGTGGAGCTAATGCTGGACACACCATCTACAACTCGGAGGGTAAAAAGTTTGCTCTTCACCTTGTTCCATCCGGTATCCTCAATGAGGAAACCATGTGTGTCATTGGAAATGGAGTAGTTGTGCATGTTCCGGGACTGTTTAAAGAGATCGACGGTCTTGAATCTAATGGAGTCTCCTGCAATGGCAGGATATTGGTATCGGATCGAGCTCACCTGTTGTTTGACTTTCATCAAACTATTGATGGGCTTAGAGAAGCCGAACTTGCTAAATCCTTCATTGGAACTACAAAGCGAGGTATTGGACCTTGCTATTCTAGCAAGGTAATTCGCAATGGCATAAGAGTAGGGGACTTGAGACACATGGATACGTTTCCACAAAAGCTCGAGCTTTTAATGTTGGATGCAGCCAGCAGATTCAAGGACTTCAACTTTAGCACTTCATTGCTTAAGGAAGAAGTTGAAAAGTACAAAAGGTTTGCTGAGAGGTTGGAACCCTTTATTGCTGATACGGTCTATGTCATGAACGAATCCATCTTAAATAAGAAGAGGATCCTAGTTGAAGGTGGCCAGGCAATAATGTTGGATATCGACTTTGGAACCTATCCTTTCGTCACTTCATCAAGCCCTTCTGCTGGTGGGATATGCACTGGTCTTGGAATTGCTCCTCGGGTTGTAGGTGATCTCGTCGGAGTGGTAAGTGATCGTATATTAAATTATGAATCTCACCTGCAACTCATATCATTCAAGCTTCTTGCTCTCAAATTGTCTCTCTCTGAATCTGCGGAGTTTATACCCTTTCTCTTTTGGTGTTCTACTAAGCACTGCGATTTAGAGTACCTTTAGTATCTTATTGAACTATTGATTCGCATACATACATGCAGGTAAAAGCCTATACGACTAGAGTTGGTTCAGGTCCTTTTCCAACGGAAATATTGGGTCAAGGGGGCGACCTTCTCAGGTTTGCTGGACAAGAATTCGGAACCACCACTGGCCGTCCTCGTCGATGTGGCTGGCTTGACATTGTTGCCTTAAAGTATAGCTGTCAGATTAATGGATTCTCTTCTCTAAATTTGACCAAACTGGATGTTCTATCCGATCTTCCTGAAATCAAACTGGGTGTTGCATACAAAGATGTTGATGGCACCCCAATCAAAACATTCCCCTCCGATCTTCGTGTCCTCGAACGTTTGAAGGTGAGAATAAATTCCTTAATGTAATCACCAGAGACAAAAGGTTCGTGCTACAACTCACATTTGTTTCTTCTCAATGACAATTTTTCAGGTGGAGTATGAAGTTTTGCCCGGGTGGAAGAGTGATATATCGTCTGTCAGAAACTATGCCGATCTACCACAGGCTGCACGTCGCTGTGTTGAGAGGATAGAAGAGCTCGTAGGAGTTCCCGTCCATTACATTGGCGTTGGACCCGGCAGGGATGCGTTGATCTTCAAGTAACAGCTTTCATTTCAATCTTCTTCTTACCTTCAAATTGAAGTCAGTTTCCATCAGTACTTAGCCATAGGCACAGAGAACATGTGCCTTCTTACCCAGGCGAATTATAATGGAAAAGCAGGAGTTGAGTGTATTCTTGTTATCTTTGTCAAAACATTTACAGTAATCGGCTTCGACATTGTTATCTTTTGAACACCGCCTGGTGAATGGTTGGAGAGCAAACAACTCTTACCTTTTATCAGCTGGTGAATGTTGCATCCATGTCATGAATGGAAAGGGTTTGCAATTGCATGGTTCCCAAAACACTTGTTTTTTTGCAGATGCAATGGCAATGCTGGAATTGTATAATCCCGATCCTTGTTTGTTTTCAAAGTGCTCTGTAG
Source organism: Persicaria tinctoria (assembly GCA_037127255.1). Lineage (NCBI taxonomy): Eukaryota > Viridiplantae > Streptophyta > Magnoliopsida > Caryophyllales > Polygonaceae > Persicaria > Persicaria tinctoria. The sequence goes on from JBANSL010000008.1 coordinate 13,716,346, forward strand.
GCATAATTCACAAAAAACAGTTTGTACATCTAGAACATATTCTTCATTTTGATTTTGGATTTTTTTTTTAAGAATTTTAATAGCATTTTTTTAGTCCAACCGATTTCTTAGAAATATACCAAGACTCTAAACCCTAATATTGATTATCGCCTCTTTCATGTCGGTATTCACTCTCCACTTTTCACATTCCATTTTATTTCACTCTCATTTTGGTATGGGAGTTAGCAAAATGTCCAAAATACATGGCTTAATTAGTGAAATAGTGTCCAAAATACATGGCTTAATTAGTGAAATATCCACACATTTGGACAAATTAGTGAATTGTCCATCGCTCCCCAAGTTTATTATTATTTTTTTCTTAGTTTCAACGCTTTTCTCCTATTAAAAGCCTTCCTAATATCTTCCTAATAGAGTGATCTCACCCATTGAATGAAATAGAGGGTTAAGATTAGATCCTCCTAACTTAATTAACGTGTTCGCTATATATACACCACAAATCATGCACGTGCATGATTAAAATGGGTTAATTATTTTTTTTTAAAACATGCACGTGCATGATTAAGGGGTGATTTCACTCTCTCAAACTCTCTGATGAATACTTCGTTCGACGACTTAGGGGTGATTGATTTCACAGAGACAAAGGGAGGTTGGATCTGATGGAAAAGCGAGACAACCCTGGTGGTCCGTTGCCGAGCTCTATCTTCAATGTTGCCGCCGAGCTCCATGCCATCTCCAATAAGGCAATACCGTAGCCGAAGTCCGTCTTCTGATTGATTTCATAAGCATAGAGTACAGTGAGAGCATGAAGGCAAAATTCAACGGGAAATGGTTGTGCGGGCTGTGCTCAGATGCAGTCAAGGTTGTCGCCTCTCATCTCAGATTTATTAAGGATATATGATCAAACTGAAATGTGATTTTAACTATGCATTTAGTTGGGGATTCCAATTCATCAATTAATTGATAATTGGATTGAAATCAACAATTAACTTGTTCATTTCAATTAAAGAATATCGTAGAATTTGGAAAGCAGAGGCGATGAAAGACTGGCGAACATGCGATGCGCTAATGAGGAAGGAGCGAGCGGACCTCGGCGATAGAGCACCGGCGTCCAACTCACTCCGTCGTTGCCCCTTTCTTGTTTTTGAGAATTACTGAATCAGATGGACCTCGATCATCGACAATGGCGCTGGAGATGGAGCTTAGCAACGGTATTGGAGATGGAGCTCGATGATGGACCACCACAGATCTGATCGGCCGACTCACTCTCCATCGAACCCAACCTCTCCTTATGAAGATGATTTTGATTTTGGGATTAATTGATTCTCAGCCTTCTATTTTATTCGACAGCTAGGATCACTCTATTAGGAAGATATTATGAAGGGTTTTATTAGGAGAGGATCTGGATCCCAGTATGTTGTGCTCATATAACATTATGTTGTGCAAATTTAATTATTTTTTCTCGCTTTTTTTCCCTTCGTTTCAACACTTTTCGTTATGCAAATATAACGGTATGTTGTGCTCATATAACATTTTGTTGTGCAAATATAACTTTATGCTGTGCAAATGTAATTTTTTTTCCACTTTTTTCCCCTTAGTTTCAACACTTTTTGTTGTGCAAATATAACTTTATGTTGTGCTCATATAACATTTTTTTTCGTGTCAGCACTCATCGTGTTAGCACTTTCTGTTGTGCAAATATAATTTTTTATATTTTATTTGTTTAAACAACCTTATGGAAAGGATATGCACATGCATCTATATTTTAAAATTGCATTAATATATCTTATTATTGAACATTTGTTATAAAATTTTGAAAATTACTAGAATTAGTATAATTTTTAGCCTATGCGGGATTCGAACCCATATATTTACGCAAAAGTACATTGCTCTACCATTGAGCTAAGATGCTTTTAAAGCTCAATAATTACTAGACCAGAGATACAAATTAAATACTTGTAAATTGCAATCTATCCTATAACATTAAAAAAAATGCAAAAATAAGATATAATTGAAATCTTGTAATTTGAATCTGATCAATTGTAATCTTGAATGCACATAAATGATTCATATAATTTAGATGAAGACTCGACAAATTATCATATAACAATGTCACAACAGGTGTTACCTAACGTCTAATTAGATATTGTATCTAGGGTTGCTAAAAAAAATTGAACTGAAACCGAACCGAAAAACCTGATTACGGTTTAGTTCAAGTATACTTCGGTTTCAGGAACCATAAAATTTGAAAATTCGGTTTTTAGCCAAAAATTGGATCTGACCCCAAAAAATCAAATTTCCACTTCGGATTATATATTGAAATCCCTAATCATTTGTTAAATTAATCTGTTCCTATTTTTGGAAATGAAATACTAATATTTCTGGCATCGGAAATTTATTGAATTAGTGAAAATCTCGGAACACAAATATTAATTTACTTAATTAAAATATAAATAATAAAAAAAATTCGAGAGAGAGAGAGAGAGAGAGAGAGAGAGAGAGAGGGTGATCGACGAAGAAGGAAATCAGGAATAAAGATAGCAACAATGGCTGAAGTCTCCCCTCTCCGTGCTCAAATGTCTTCTCTGGCTGCGTCCCGTCTCAGAAGCCTCTCCTCCCGAGCCTTTAAATTCACCCCTCTCTTTCTCTCTCCTCCTTCCTCTTCCCGTCTCCCTTTCCCTCTCTCTTTCCCCTCTCGTTCCTCCTTCTCCACTGCTTTTCGCCCTCCCATGGCTTCCACCGTCGCCGCCTCCATGGACGCCGTGCAGAGACGCCTCATGTTTGAGGACGAGTGAGTTGTTTCCAATTCTATTTTGATTGTTCGGTTCGCTCTTGGAATTTCGGCTCTTTCTCTCTGGCTTCAACTGATTTTCTCGAGTTGAGCTCATTGATCCTTTCTTGAAATTGATATCTTTTGAAGTGAGCTATTCAAGTTTTCGATTGATTATCGTCTTTCTTTTGTTTTTTCCGTTCCGATTCGGCCTAATATTTTGCTTAATGCTTGTTGATTTCTGTTTGAATTATTTCTGCTCATACTTGATTATCTAAAGCATAACCTACTAGGGCTGTTGAAGTAGAAGATTTTTTGCTACTAAGCCAAGTGCTGAATTCATCCTGTGCACTGGATTCTGGTTTTCCTAGGACAATATCGGATTCAGACGAGTGGAGAGCTATTTGAATTCATGCTGTTAACATGCTTGTTTTCTTCAGTGTCTTCAAGTCTTTATAGGCTTCAAGTCTTTTGAATGTCTGGCCTTGGAATATGATATGTACCTAAGGTTTTTGTTTGCCTGTAGCGCTTCTATGTGAGGATTCTTACTGTTTAGCTGTCTGGTTTGTGTTTCTAAGCCTTGCTATATTTCTGACCCTGAAATCAACGATTAATTCCTTTTTTTGGTAATATTTGCTGGTGCTGATTGTGTAGCATTTTGATTTTTGCAGATGCATATTAGTGGATGAGAATGATCGGGTTGTAGGTCATGATTCTAAATACAACTGTAAGTTGTTTGAGCTTCTATAAAGTTTGAACTTTCCTTTAACTTGGAGACTTTTGGTCACACTCCCTATGTTGTCTAGCTTATATGTGCTTAACTTTGGGATTTAATAGTTTCTAATATGATCATTGTCCTGTGGCATGAGCTTTTTGTTGAATTTTGTATTCTGCAAGTATGCACACCTAACAGGCTATGCTTTAGATCATCAAGTATGAAGTATGTGACTTTTATACGGAGTAGTTTATAAAGTGCTTATTCTTTCAAATCTGCAGGCCACTTGATGGAAAATATTGAAACTGGGAAAGCACTTCATCGAGCTTTCAGTGTATTTTTATTCAATTCAAAATATGAATTACTGCTTCAGGTGCGCTATCTCTTTTGGTATTTGAAATTCTTCATACCTATAGATGTGAGATGAAAATCTTTACTCTGTTCAAGCCTTCTTACATATATAGATGACGACAATCATGAAAGTATTTTCTCATCTTGGATTAAAATTTCTGAAATCAGAGCTTCTGAAATTTCTTTCCACCCAGGCAATTAAAAAAAAATTTGAAATGATTTTCTGAAGAAATTCAGTGTAGATGATAAACATAGATGCACTCAACTATACTGTATACAGCTCCATCTGGGTTTATGCTACTCTATTCCTGTTCTTCAACCCAACCTTTTCTTTGGCCTATGAGTTCCTGAGGGAGCACAAGTTCAAGGCATTCATGGTGCTGCATATCAGTTTTGCTATGCAAATTTCTGGACTGTGATTATCTTTACAAGGATGCTTTGCTGTTTGTTGCAGTGTTAATTAATAGATGCTTTATGCTCCATTTACAGTTTGCTGTGAATCTAGCTATGTGATTTCAGAATTCATCAATATGGTTCAAATTCATCTATGTTCCTCATGACAGCAACGATCTGCTACAAAGGTGACTTTCCCATTGGTCTGGACCAATGCCTGCTGCAGTCACCCACTCTACCGTGAATCTGAACTGATTGAAGACAATGCTCTTGGTATTTCATTGTTATTGAATATCACTTCTACCTTGCTTTTTGTTTTTTCTTTTCTTAGCTTCTCGGTTACCTGTCAGGGGTGAGGAACGCTGCTCAGAGGAAGCTCTTGGATGAGCTGGGTATTCCAGCTGAGGATGTGCCCATTGATGAATTTGTAACTCTTGGCCGCATACTTTACAAGGCACCATCTGATGGCAAATGGGGGGAGCATGAACGTTAGTCCTTCACACCCTCTAATTCATAGAAGACCGCTGTGCAAATAGTCGGTCAAATGTGAAAACTACCTTGCAGATTTTTGAAATGCTCACTTCAAAAGTAATCTCTTGGAATTATTCCTTAATGAATTTTGTGTTGTTGTATATAGTTGACTACCTGCTGTTCATCATCAAAGATGTGAGGGTGAACCCGAACCCCGACGAGGTTGCTGATGTGAAGTATGTCAGTCCTGAAGACTTGAAGGAACTGTGCAAGAAAGTTGACGCAGGGGAGGAAGGCCTGAAGCTGTCCCCTTGGTTCAGGTTGGTGGTGGATAATTTCTTGTTCAAGTGGTGGGAGCACGTTGAGAAGGGCACCCTCAACGAAGCCGTTGACATGGAAACTATCCACAAGCTGTCTTAGGGTAAATTTGTTGGGGCTTTATCATACAAGTAATGTGCTGAGTTTTAAATTTCTAATTAAAGTAGCATGTATGATTGGCAGATCTCCGGGACTCAAGTCACATTATCAAATCTAATAAATGGTATTGTGGTTGTCGCCCTTGTTCTGGTCAGGGGCTCTATTATTCTGGTATTGTTTCAGGCTTCAGCTGGCGATTGTCAGTTTGAAGATTAATGTCCTTTTAGCTCATGCCATCACAGTCAGAAGCTTAATGTCATTGTTCTCGATCACTTTGATGTTTGTCAAGGTTTTTTTTTAATACTATAGTTTGCATAAAGAGAACAATTGAAAAACTCAGTCTAGTCGGCGAACTCGATTCAATAATGTTAAGAGAGCTTGTTAGGGACAGACACTTGTTTGTTCCATATACTATGAATATTTTTTGGTGGGAATTTACTATGAATTTTATAACGGATGTGTACAATGTGAAAATGTGATTAGGTTATCATGTATAATAATATACACTTTTTAAGCTTAATTGCTTACATGATAATACTGGTTACAGTGTCCATGACTATGATACCCTTCAGAGCCTAAATATCAATTAGGTAATTTCATTGCCCGCCGATCGGATCTCGGCATCTCGCTGCCTGTTCATATAAAGCTTGAACACCCCTCTTCTACATCCCAGCGCTCTCTGCCTATACCTTTTTCTTCATCCCAGTGCTGCCAATCAATCTGCAATGCCAAGCCAGGAAATCTTGAGTGTTTTTACAACAGAAAAAGAAACAAAGTTCCAAGTTACGGCTAAAATATCAATATCAGCAACGAGTTTTCAGATGAACTATTCAAGAGTTGGACAGACTTCTCTTTGGGGTCTCTTGTTCAGTTATAACCAAACAACTTGCTGGCATGAGTACAACTCAAATCTTGGAGCAAGACAATCAACAAGAACGAAGGGAAAATAAGAGAGAAACTATCGAAAAACACTGAATCTTTCATCAAATAAGCCAAGAGCTGAGATCGGCCAAGATGAAATATATGACTACTAACCAGTAACCACAAGAGAAGAAAACTTGCTTAAATTCGCACAATTGAGGAATTTAGGCAAGGTAACCAGCCTGGAAGACTGGAAATGCGACTAACTTGATCTAATCTTGGGTTTGGGCAAGCTATCGTCTCTACAGAGCAAACGCCTCTCGTTGGAGCAGCCGTGGTATTGGTACATGAGGCTGTAGAGGCACTGTCTGATATTCACAGTGTCATACGCCTCCAAAAGTTTCATGTCAGTTGGCCTGGCTTTTGCACCGGCAAAATGCTTGTACTCATCAATCACAGAGCACAAACGCCAGTTCTGCAACTTCCTCAGGCACCCAACAATGCAGCCAGTGCGGTGCTGAAATTTTCAACCAGAGAAGAAGAGGTTTCTGAATGATCTACTGCAAGTATACAAACGTGTTTTCTAGGACTTGGGAGTCAAAGATTATACCTTTCCGCGCTTGCAGTGGATCAGAACTGGGTGATTTTTCACATCTGCAAACATACGGAGTATTAATTGTTATTTGGAACAATAAATAGAGTAAGACAAGTGGATGCGTACAAAGAACCCTGACTCCTGGCTCCTAACTCCTGAGTGTGGAAACTATAAGAAGCTATCAGACGCAATTAGTAATTACCAATCAAAACTTTAAGAGCATTTGTGACAACATCTGTAGGCATATTAACAGAAGTTTCCTGAACAAGGGGAAAAAATGTCAGTATGACATACAATTTGTACATCTAGGAGGATCTAATCTAACCATGTGCTACTTTAGTATGATAATTAATTCGAATGCTCACCCAGATCTTGATATTCAAGCACAAACTAGAAAACAGCAAACAAAAATAAATAAATCTATCCCACAAATTGACCTGAAATGAACTAATATTACAAAGCTCTGTCAACACTAACGATAAGGCGTAACCTAATCCAGATAGACTAGCCACTAGCCTACCTAGACGCTGTATTTACATGATAATGCAGTAACAAAAACATTAACTAGAACCATTATCCATTATCCACAAGCATAAGGGTAGAACAAATCCTGATCAAAATAACAGATTAAGAAGAAAACCAAAATATCAAGAAATAACCCAAGTGCAACAATACATTGTATGTAAAAACCAAATTTACATGCATCGATTATGAATAAATCAGTTCGCTCTATCACACTTCCACAGCAATGAAGATTAAAGAATAGTCAGAGGGTTGAAAATAAGGTCAGAGATTAAGATCGAGATTGACAAGGAAGCAGGACTTGTACACATCATTTAATCAGATAGTCAATAGATAGGCCGAAATGAGGAACATTTTGTGAAATGGGACTCTGTCAAAGAAAGCATATCGGACGGGAATCTTGTAGTTGTAACTTGTAACTGTAAAGAAAAGAAACATTGGCATTGAAGCCTGGAAAATACCTTCTTCCCTTCAATCCCAAATTGATACAACTTAATGTTGTGGGATTCTAGGAACTTGCTGTGTTCTTCCGGGTAAGGCTCAGGGCACAGATATCTGCCATGAAATTAAACCCCAAATATAATGTAATTGATAAACCAAACGAATAAACAATCTCTGAGTCTGCATTAATAATTCAATCCAAAAGGCAATCTGGATGTATCTATGTTAATGTATCAATAATAACACAGGGACGAGACAAAACAATCCAAGGTAAGGGGTAAAGAAATGGAAACTTACAAGATCGACTTGAGATTTAGGGTTTCAAGGAATGCGAAATTACAAGGCTGAGGAAACCCAGATCTGTAGACGCCTTCGTCGACCGGTGAGAAATTGTTGGGCGGCTCCAAAACGACGTCGTCTGCAATGAAATTGGGGGCGGCGGCGGACACGAGGACCGCCGGGGTCTCTGGAATTACCTTCCCCTCATCATGGGTCTGCATCTGCCCCTCTTCCTCAGCAATCACGCTCATTATCAGAATGTAATAAGCGATTGAAACTGCTTCCTTGACCTTAATTATGATGATATTTACCACAATCTACATATAGAGTTGTGCATCTTGTTCATCAAGAATCAATCGAGGAGAAAAAGGGTAACAGAAAAGAGGGATAAAACAGAAATCTGCAGGGTTATCCGAGATTGAGAATTGCAAGGAGACCCATATAAAGAGTGAGGGGGAAGATTTGGGGTTCTAGAGCCGTTAAAAGATTCTATTTACCGGGCTAGAGCCGTTAAGATTCCTGTACCTTACAACAACAAAAAAAATCGAAAATAGTACTAACTAGTACAATTGCAGAGTTTTTTAGAAATAAAATACTAATAATATAGCAAATTAATATTATAAAATTAAACCAAATATTAATAAAATTAGCATAAATAAAAAGGGTGAAGTTGATAAGTTAAAAATATATATAAAAATATAAATTAAGGTGACTTTTTGAATTAAGATAATATACTCCATCCATTCGAAAAAACATGTCGTTTTTCTGAGAAAACATGACAATTAGGTCTTTCGACAAGTCAATTAATAATGATCCAATATTTTAGAAAATTTATCCACATGTTATGTGTTCATCTCATATCTTAAATTGTTACAAAATCTATCACTTTATTATGAGTTATTTTATAAATATTGTACCTTGAATGATTTTATCTTTAGTCATTAAGATTGATTATTTTAGTTCATTGTATCTAATGATAAGATTTTATTATTAATTATTTATTTATTGAATAATACTCCGTAAAATCTCATTATCAAAATATTTATATTATTTCTCAACCTCATATCTTAAGTTGTTATAAAACCTATTGCTTTTATGATTGCTTGGAAATTTTTATTTGAAAATTTCAAATAAACTATTTTAATCTTCACGTAAAATTTAATTAAAAAAATTAATTTTAATATAATAAAATATAATTTATTAACAAAACACGTAGAAAAACGGGTAACAAATACTGTACTAGTTAAATTAGATGAATAAATTAAACACCAAGTTGTAAGAAACCAACAACAACAACAACAACAACCCCAGTATCTCTCACTCAGAGCAGGGTCTGAGGGGTCGAGATGTAAGCACCCTTGCCCCGACTAGGTCGAGAGGGTGTTTCTGAGTGACCCATCACCGGATAAATCCAGGAAAGAGGAAATCACACCACTAGAAACTGAAAATTAAGAGAATAAAACGTAAAAGGGACAAAGAAGAAAATATGGAAAGGATGCAGGTAAGGAAGTTGAGATAGAAGGGAAGTATGAGCGAGAAACGTTGCCCCCGGCTAGCGTTCATCAACTCGGCTAGCACTCCTCCAATGAATCATATCGTGTGTCATCTCTTCAGAGAGTTCCAGAGCGGTCAGATCATGTCTAATCACTTCACCCCAACTCTTCTTTGGGGTGAAGTGATTAGACATTGAAAATATTTTCTGTTTTAAATATATTAAGCGTACATTGAAAATATTTTATGAATATGAGTGATTTTGTGTAATTTTTCCATCATCTGTGTAATTTTTAAATTTAATAAACTTATCTAGGGTAGAGAGCGCAACTAACACCAAAGGTTGGGATATTTCGCGAAATCTTACAAGGTCGGGATATTAAGCGCAACTATCCATAAAGGTTGAGATATTTCGCGCAATTAACCCATTTTAATTTTACTCATCCTTTATATTATAATAAAAATTTAACAATTAAAAAAAGAAAAAGTAAATAAGTATCTATATACATGAAATTAGGAGGAGACCATTGAAACCATTTTAATAGCTAATGGAGAATTATAGCCAAAATGTAATCACCATCTCAGGTTGGAAAACCATTGCTATCTCCATCACAACTATAGTGGTTGTAAGGTCATGTTTATAAAGGGATATAATACAAGGGATACTAGAAATACTAATATTTTATTATCCTTTTTCCGTCACATCATCTTAGCATCCCATTATCAATTTTTTCACCTTATCAATAGCATTCCTAGCATCCCAAAACTCATCATTTCATGCCAAATCAATTTACAAAAATACCCCTTTTCAATAATTATTTTAATTCTAGATTATATTATTAAATTCATTTTTATTATTAAAATAGGATTATTACATTAATATTATTTTATTCATAAAAATATTTCATATTGTTAAATTTTAATTGTTACAACTGAAAAATAATTTTTAATTTTTTAGTATTAATTTACATAATTGTATTCAAAGAAAAATATTTTTTTTTAAATATGGTTAAACATATTCAAAATTAATATCTATATGTAGGTAAAAATGAATATAATATTATGGTAATTTTTTTAATTTTGTTGTTTTACATTTTAAATGTCAAAAATTAGATTTTCCACATTTTAATTGTATCAGCCAGAGTGAATCGTGGCCATCCAAATTGATCCACCTATCCATTATCCGGTTGCCCAACAATTCACCCAATGAAGCCATGACACATGGCCTGCCAACCCAGACTTTTTTTTTTTTTTTTACAGTAGGCAAGAAATAGGCAGTCCTTACTGAAGTAAGGTACCACCATGATCATCCTCGCGGATGATGTTACATAGATCCCTAAAGGTAGGGAAATTACTAATCGTACAAGTATTACTAGACTTAGCTATTTCACATTTTATATTATTAAAACTCAAGCATCGATACTAGTTTCTTCCCGTTAAACATGCCCTAAATTGCCTACCTCGAAACTCTATCTCCAATCGCTATCCACGTAATTATTTAATGTCTAAATTAATATTCAAAAAAATATTTTTAGCTTATAAATTTGTATTATAAAATGTTTGAAGAAACAAATCTAAAAAAAGATTAAAAAAAAAGATATAAAATACTAGAGATGGACATGGGATACATGAACGGGAGTACGAGACGGGATTGTCGTAATCTTGCGTCCCATCTTGCATATTTTTTATGAAACGGAATCAGAATGGGATTCATTTTTTGTTTTTTTAAATCTCATCGGATCTTGTCCCTCACGAAACGGGACGGGATCAGAACATAACATGATTTGTGACATTTGTCCCTCATAGAAAAAATAATCCAATTAACTACAAAAATATCAAACAATAAAGGGGGCTCAAATCACCTGTCCTCTAAAATGTCCCCCCCTCCTATCCCCCAACCCCCTTCCCCCTCACAAACTCTAATTGAAAAAAAAAAATTAAAAAAACAGATTAAAAGAATAAAAAAATTAACTTTTTTGTGAGAGGGGACATGCCAAGGGGACGGGATTGGGGACACACGATTTAAACCCATTACAGTATAGCAATTACAGTATAGCAAGTAGCAAATTGGATGTTTGCCTAAAATTGGGTGTTTGCCGAGAGCTGCCAACAGCCCTAGTGTACTGCTTCTTTTTATTTTTAGTATTAAAAAGTTCAGGTTTACTATTCATGTTTAAATAATGTTAATATATAAATATATATGTGCTTTATTTGTTATATATTTATAATTTTTTTATTATTATTTTAAAATTTAAAGTTTAGGTTTAAATAAATGTTAATATATAAATATATATATATATATATATATATGTGGGACGGGACGAGATTTACGGGACGCGTACTCCCCACCCCGCATAATTTTTGCGGGACGGGATTGATTTTTTTTTTTTTTCTAAATCCCACCGGGATCGGGACGGGATGCGGGACGAGACGGGATTTGCGGAATTTGTGCCCATCCCTATAAAATACAAGTTCATGATATAATTTTTTAAAAAAATTGTAAGATGATTTTTTGAGATTTTTTTGTAAATATGTTATAATGATTGTTTATAAGCTAAAAAATATTTTTTTAATAATTATTTAGAGGCAAAATAATTTTGTGGGATATGGATTGGGGATAGGTTTTGGGGTAGAAGATTTGTAGCCCATCACAGTACTAGTGTACATCTTCTGCAACGCACGATGCACTTCTCGCCTCGGTGCATCACAAAATTATTTGAGATATTTTTTTTTATTTGATTAGGAAAGAATCCGGGCGAGCGAGCTCTACCCGGTAGCATCATTTCGGATGAGGTCTAAAAGACCTGAATCGTTGTGAATATCGACTCCCCAGGCAGAGTGACAAATGTGTGCAACCTTATCAGCCACTCTATTGCCTAATCGGGGAACATGAAAGAAAGATACTTCTTTCAAAGTCGATAGAAGGAGTTTAATATCTGACATGATTAGCTCAATTTCCCAAGGACATTTAGAACTTTGATTGAGGTGGTTTATGATTATACTAGAATCACCTTCAATGTGGATTTTGTCGATATGGAGTCGATTAGCGAGTTGGATCCCTATTTTTAGAGCAAGAGCTTCCGCTTTTAAGGGACTTTGTTTACCAAGCTTTTGATAGCATATTTGTATTGGGTGTCCTTGCCAGTTCCTGATTATAACTCCAGCTGTGCTGTCGTTGTTTGTCATTGTGGATCCATCAAAATTGAGCTTGAGAGTTCCCCGCGGGGGTTTCCGCCATGTAACTCTGTCATGTTTCTTTTTATTCCTTGGGTGGTTGGGGCGTTGAGTGTGTAATAGGAAGTCCTCATCTAGACTATACTCCATTAGAGACGTTTTACTCCAATTCTCCTTGTTAGTTTTAATAATATGTAATAACGTATCTCTAAGCGGGATAGGGACCTGCTTGAAAATGAGTTGGTTTCGACTGTACCAAGCAGACCACCAAGTAAAGGCAAGTTCCACTTTTGCCCCGGAAGCAAGATTTTTCCCAATAAACGACATAATAGGTCTAATATCTCGAGAATGAGTTATCATACTTGATATTGTTAAGTTTATGTGAGAAGGAAGACGAAGTAATGAATGCACATAATGGCATTCTAACAAGAGGTGAACATCATCTTCGGTCCCACAATTGCACAGGCTGCAGATAGAAGGGACCGGAGTCCCACGATTATTTGAGATATAGTTTTACTTCAAATATATATATATATATTTCATACACTTATACTTATATGCTTATAAATTTTTATCGTGACAAATTATGTTGTAGAAAAACATTAAAATTATAAACACATAGACAAACTTGATTGTTATCTAAACTAAAGTTAGTATTTGTAAAAATCATCCGCTAGGATGCTTTTGGTGGTGGTCTACTAGGGACTAGCTAGCCCTATCCAAATCCTTTATAAAAAAAAAAGTATTTGTAAAAATCAATTTTCATTGGTAAATAAGATTTACTTATGAATAAACTTGATTATACGTGACCTCGACTCTTTACTTGTTTGGTATACTGGTTAGTAAATCTCATAGAACAAAAACAATTTCCTTTTGCCACTGTGCTTTCATAACCATCAAGCTTGTCTATGTTTATAATTAAGGATTAATTAGCAGCCTTCTAATTAATTAAGGGATTGATAATTACACTACTAATTTTTAGTTGATACAAATATACAATGGTAAAAATGTAAAATGTGCAAGGTGTTGCGGAGTGGGTTTCCAACCTCTTGCGAAATGCATGGATAACTGCACCAAACGTGGCCTTAAACGACTATGCAACATCTTGCGGAGCAGAGTCTGCAACTTGTTACGGAAAATCTTGTCAGAAGCGTAAAAAAATTAGACGAGAAAAAAAAATTAAATATGGAAACTCCACAACATGTTGCGGAGTTCCCATGCCTTTTCTATCCATTACGCAACTAGTTGCGTAATTGTTTATATATATGTATATATCAGTTGGTCCGCAACTTGTTGTGTAGTTTTTTTTTTTTGTTTTTTTTTTTCCAAATATGGACGGGAATTGACTTGTGAAGCGTCTCAAAGAATATGTTGTATTCCGCAACTTGTTGCAGGGACGGTTCCGCAAGACGTTGCGTAGTCGTTTAAAGTCGCATTTGGTGCGGGTATCTATGCATTTTGCAAGATGTCATGGAACCCACTTCGCGACATCTTGCACAGTTTAGAGATGTAGTATTAAATACTCCTTCTGTTAATCAAAACTTATCGTTTAATATTGATGCACGCTTTTTTATAATGATAAGAACTATATAAAATATTCACATTTTTCACATTTTTAAAATAAATTCATACTTAATTGTATTACCTATGAAATTATTTGAAAAAAAAAAAAATCTTATATAGATTTTAACGCATAAAAAAGCCTGCGTGAATAGTAAAACGTCAAGTTTTAATTAACAGATGTAGTAAAAATTAATGGTGTATTTAGCTTTTTCGTTATTTAATCAAGGGACCATTCATACAACATCACCCGAACAAATTCTAACCCTAATTGGGATTCCGAGTTCGAGTACAATGAGAACAACTGCAAGATCGGGTCACCCTACAATCTGATGTTGAAATGGAGTCCCATTAATGCGAGATTGAGGCATCACGTATCACAAACCCATAGATAAGAACATGATCAACAGCAAGGGATGAAGAGTTTGCAAACTGGCATGCTATGCTATCTGCACGGTTCCATTTCCATTTCGCCAAACACACGAAGGGGTCACTAGAAGCCAATAAATGGTTTTGACATAAGAGTACTCTTTGCAAATAGCAAGTTTCATTAGCCTTAAATATGTTCAGGAAAAAAGGTACTGCTTTACTTAATTGGACAAACATTACTTCTTTCCTGAAAAAAGGTAACTTCTCATTCATAGCTCATTCAACAGTAATTTGGAAAAATTATACTACATGACAATTGACAAACCAGGGACCAAAGAAAAAGAAGATATCATGTCTGATTAGCAATTCAGGAGACAGTTGCTTGTGTAAGTTCCAATTGAGCAAGAACGGTATTGATTGCATCTAACACATCCGTCTTTCCCCTACTCAAGGCCTCATCTATTGGAGTCCGATCATGGCTACGGAAGACAAAATAACTGCGTTAGCATATTCGCCAATGAAGAGATGTAGAAAGATAGCTTGATTAACAAATGCAGTGCAATTGGCATTACCTGTTCAGTGAAGATACATCTGCCCCAGCCAGAACCAATTTCTTCACAACCTAAGACAATGGAATGGTTGATTTCAGTGGAGCTCTAAAGAACATACAACGAAACAACGAACCCCACAGCCAATACTGAAATTACCTCAATATGGCCATTTAGACAAGCCCAGTGCAGAGGTGTGTTCTTCTCCTCATTGGAAGCATTTAGATCCTGTTCACATGTACATCAATCTGATTTTTGTTCTACCGGAAAAGAAAATGTTAAATTGAGCCCCCCTTCAATTTCTTCTTAATCTACCATCTTTTATTCTCAAACTAGATGCCAGACTGAATAAGAGAGCTTTGTCAATAATGACCCATAGTTAACAAGTTTTGACATCCCTTACCACTCCTTTACTCATAAGGTAATCAACAACTTCAAAATGTCCATTAGCTGCTGCCATGTGGAGAGCTGCAGGCAAATGTGCGCATTGAAAATCAAGAAATCAATTGAATACCTAAATAATGACTTTGAATGCATAATGAGGAATCGCTGCCCGTGCACAAATTCATGACATCACAAGGATTTGCATCTTAAATAATACACAATACAAGCTCCTATCCTGTGTTTCTCAAATACTTGTATAGATTTAACGGGATGATATGAGATCTATTTGCAAATTCAAGGAACATCTTTCTAAAAATGACAAGTAACAATTAGGAGCATCATTTTCAAACAAGATTCGACAGTGAATTTCATACAGGAAGTAACTAATTTTGCAACGTTCATAGTTGATCATCTGAGACAGAGAGAGAGCAACAAAGAAGCAGATCGAAAAGCACCAAACGAGGCAGAATTTAACAATTTGGGAGCGAAAGAAGACACCTGTGCGGCCCTGAGAATCCTTAGAATCAAGAGAAACCCCGGACGACTCTAAGCTTTTGATATCATCAAGATCATCATATCTAGAAGCCTGAAATTGCAAAGGGACTCTTTTAATTTGTCAATCATCAATCAACAATCAACAATCAACAATCAGAATGTGAAAGATGACTAATCTAATAATCTGTGGCGATAGAACGGAAAGCTCAATTTGATAAGCAGGTAGGAAACTAAGTGCGGTTGAGAGAGAGTACAGTACCTCGAGTAAGGCGTCGACTTCCTCCGCCACCGGGGTCGGCGAGGGGTTCGCTACAGCCCCCATTTTCTTCTTTAGCTCTTACTTCCTTCGTTCCGGTGCTTTGTTCGTAGACGGCGATGCTCTTGTTCTGCCAAAACCTTAAATAGGGAACGAACGTTTTCCTTTTTTTCTGGGCCGGCCCGTTTTTCTTTTTTGGGCCGACATTCGAACCAAATGAGCATGGTATGTATTTTTTTTTCAATGACGAGGAGCCCACCTTCGGTGGTAAATCCGAGCACGTGATCCAGTCGGTAAGAGTCACGTACAGGTAAAGCGGCTTGCGCTGACCGGCTCGACCCACTAGTAAGGAGCAAGGTAAACTTTAGACTTTCACCCTTGGTAAACCCCGAACACGTGACCCAGCCGACAAGAGCCACGTACAGGTAAACCGGCTTGCGCCGACCGGCTTGACCCACTGGTAAGGAGCAAGGTAAACCTTAGGCTTTCACCCTTGGTAAACCCCGAGCACGTGACCCATCCGGCAAGAGCCACGTACAGGTAAACTGACTTGCACCGACCGGCTCGACTCAGGGATCGAACCCAGACCTCTTTACTCCTCCTCTTGCTCCTTACCACTAGGTCACCCCGACTGGGAGACATAGTATGTATTGCTTGTTAAATATGAACAAGCATATTATATATTGCTTGTTCATATTTAACTCGTTTATGAACGAGCCCAAGTAGAACTTTTTTCGAGCATTAACCAGCCTTAAAGGGAAATCTTTAAATTGGAAAAAAATTCTTTAGATTGGAAAACTAAGTGAAATTAAAAAGGGAAATTTACAGGAAATCACCTCTTAAATGTATAATGTTGGTCTTTTTACTTAACTATCCCTTAAATTTAAAATGACAGTAAACCACCCTTTAAATTATTTTCGTTAACAAATCACCACCCATCACCAATTTATATTATGTTTCCGTTAACTAAAATATAATAAGTAGAGGATTCTCATGTCATAAGTAGAGAATTCTCATGTCATTCTCATTGTTCTTCAAGTAATTTTTTCAAAGGTTAATTATTGAAATACAATTTCTAAACTACAAATAAATAATTTTAATATCATTTTTAATTTAATAAATGGAAATTGTTTTTATAATCATATTATAGTTAAAAAAATATTTAAAAAAAAAACATTTTAAGACATAAACTGGAAGTTATTTCTAAGTTTTTTTAGAATGATATTTATAATGCAATCCAACCTCTTCAATTCAACTTTTAAATATATTTGTATATAAATTTTGAGTTAAAAATATTAAAATACAATATATTTAAGGATGATTTAACAAAAATAGATCAATGGTGGTGATTTGTTGATGGGTATCATTTAAGGGGTGGTTTTATATAATTTTAAATTTAAGGGGTGGTTAAATGAAAACTAACCTATTTAAGGGGTTGTTTTATGTAAATTTCCCAATTAAAAAAGACAAAGCTCGGTTGACCTTATTAGTTATGTTATGGGGTGAAGTCAAAGCATAAAGAAATCAATCAAAGATTGGAAGCAGTTGAATTAGACATGGAGTCATTGATCTCAAAAAAGACATGGAGTCATTGGAAAGGGAAAAAAACGGTTATTTTGAAACCCCCGGGAAATCATCTTGACCCATTTTCCCTCCGAATTTGTCTCCCCATCAACGAACCCTCTTCACAAACACCCAAATTCGTTGTTCCTGAATTCAAACTCCCACATTACCCTCCTCCTTGACAAAACAAACGCCATCAAAACATTAAACCAAAGATCAGAAAAAACAAACACCCCTCCCTCCTCGTCCTCATCATCCTCAACCTCGATCCTCCCGATCCGTCGTCGAACCTACAAATCGACATCGATCTCGATGGGTAACTGTTGCTCGGGAGACGACCCAGGAGCCGCGAATGACCCTCCAGCACAAGCAGAGGAGGCATCAAACCACCCAACGAGCAGCCACGGCGGGAGCGGTGGAGGCGGCGTGACGTCAGCCCCAGACTCGGTCACCCCTCCAGTCTCCTCCAAGTCATCCAAAACCGGGATGGGGCCGGTCCTAGGGCGACCCATGGAGGACGCCAAGGTGCAGTACACGTTCGGCAAGGAGCTCGGCCGGGGCCAGTTCGGCGTCACCCACCTCGTCACCTGCAAGGAGACCGGCGAGCAGCTCGCCTGCAAGACGATCGCGAAGAGGAAGCTGGTGAACAAGGAGGACTTGGAGGACGTGAGGAGGGAGGTACAGATAATGCACCATCTCGCGGGGCAGCCTAACATAGTGGAGCTCAAGGGGGCGTTCGAGGACAAGCAGTCTGTGCACTTGGTCATGGAGCTCTGTGCCGGGGGAGAGCTCTTCGATCGGATTATCGCAAAGGGGCATTACTCGGAGATGGGGGCGGCTTCGTTGCTGCGCACCATCGTACAGATCGTCCACACCTGCCATTCGATGGGGGTCATTCATAGGGATCTCAAACCTGAGAATTTCCTCCTCTTGAATAAAGAGGAGGATGCGCCTCTTAAGGCGACTGATTTTGGATTGTCCGTTTTCTTCAAGCCTGGAGAACAGTTTAAGGATATTGTTGGGAGTGCTTACTACATTGCACCCGAGGTGCTCAAGAGGAACTATGGGCCGGAGGTCGATATTTGGAGTATTGGGGTCATGCTCTATATCCTTCTGTCTGGAGCTCCTCCCTTCTGGGCTGGTAAGAGCAACCCCAACAGATTCTCCATCCTGAGTTTTTTGAAATTACTGAATTGTTTGTGGTCCAACAGTTTCTCGATTACATTTTCCAAAATAGAGAATTAGGAGAAAAAATGGAGATGCAATTCAGAATACATTATTTGAAATCTCTATTTTGGAGAATTTTTTTAGAGAAGCTGTTGTGCTTATGCTCTAACTTAACTTATAACTTTTGATAAATACATTCATTCATTATTCATTTTGATTAATTGACATACATACATATATACATACGCACATGGCGGCTTGCAGAAACCGAGCACGGTATATTCAACGCGATCTTGCGGGGTCAAATAGACTTCCAGAGTGACCCATGGCCATCCATTTCCACTCACGCAAAGGACCTCATTAGGAAGATGCTAAACACTGATCCGACGCAGCGCCTCACAGCTCACGATGTTCTCAGTATGTTTATACTCCTCTACCTTACCTACCTACCTACCTATCAGTTATTGATTCATTCAATTCCTATATATTCTGTCATTTATCGATTGTCTGTCTATCTGATTGATTAGATCATCCATGGATCAAAGAGGATGGAGAGGCACCGGATACTCCTCTTGACAATGCTGTCTTTGACAGACTCAAACAGTTCAAGGCAATGGACAAATTCAAGAAAGTCGCTCTTCGGGTGAGCCTGCAGCTACCTACCTCGTCGATCAATCTTCAACCATATCCATATCATATCAATCAATCGAATATGTATATAATTGGTAGGTTATTGCGGGTTGCCTGTCGGAAGAAGAAATCATGGGACTTAAACAGATGTTCAAAGGCATCGACAGCGACAACAGTGGCACCATAACCATGGACGAACTCAGGCAAGGCTTGCAGCAGCAAGGAACCAAGTTATCCGACACTGAAGTTCAGCAGTTGATGGAAGCGGTGAGTACAAAATAATCTTAATTCATGTATTGATCGCAGTACTTTAAGGAATTGAAAACTATAAATAAATACCTTATGTACGTACGTACTGCAGGCTGATGCAGACGGTAATGGAACCATAGACTACGAGGAGTTCATCACTGCGACAATGCAGATGAATAGGATGGATAGAGAAGAACATCTCTACACTGCTTTCCAGTACTTCGATAAAGATAACAGCGGGTAATTAATGCCTACTAGCTATATAGATATAGATATAGATATAGATATAGATAGATAGATAGATAATCTGTTCAAGATCGATCTGATCCTGTTGTATACATCTTAATTATTATGAATTAGGTACATCACCATTGAAGAGCTAGCGCAAGCTCTACAAGAATACGGAATGAATGATGGGAGGGACATCAGTGAGATCATCTCTGAAGTTGACACTGACAATGTGAGCCATGACTTGTTAATTACTAACATTGTCCTCTCCACGTTTCTTTCTTTCTTTCTTTCTTTATAATACATTTTGAATTTGCAGGATGGTCGGATCAACTACGATGAGTTCGCGGCAATGATGAGAAAAGGAAGGCCTGACCAGGTCCCGAAAAAGAGGCGCGATGTAGTCTTAACATAATTGATCGAGAAAAGTCGAGAGGCTATATCAATCGATCATATATATAATCTACCCGATACGATTCGATTCAGGAGAGATGTTGGTCAGCTCATTTAAAGGATTCTTAGAGTACGTGTACAGTACAGTACGTAAAATTGAAACAGAATATATAGGGCGGATCGATCATATCGGATGGATATCATGGTACGTACGTACTGATCGAATGGATTTGGCGGCAAATTTGTTTGTTTAATTTGTTTGTTTGGGGGGGAAACGGAAATGAAATGAAGACTATGGTTCTGATCTGATCGAAGAGATGGAAGAGATGGAAGCAAAGAAGTGAAGGGGTTTTGTAGCTATCTATATAAGTTGGGGGTGGGAGGTTTGCAAATTGAAATGGTTATTAATTAGTTGGTGAGCGGAGGGGTGTTTGATTTCAACAATTCCACGTACAATTCTAAAGTTTGGTAGTTTTCCTTAATTGTTTTGTCTTTAATTACTTAGAAGCCTGTATAACAACTGTATTAATTAGTGTGTGGGTGTGTCTATTAATTAGCTAGTAGTATTTTACTACAAAAACAATTGTTTGGTTCATAGGTTTAATTTAATTCATCTTTAATGCAATTATTTTACTTCAGTCGTTTATTTAGAGCAAAAAATGTGCACATCTCTTGATTTCTCATATTGCTCGTAATATATATTTGTGGAAAATAATTTCCCATTCTCCTATAGGGGGATCAATCATATCGGATGGATATCATCGTACGTACTGATCGAATGTATATGGGGCCAAGTTTGTTTGTTTGTTTGTTTGAGGGAAAACGGAAATGAAATGACGCATATGATTCTGATCTGATCGAATTCGAAGAGACGGAAGAGAAGAGAAATGAAGGGGCTTAATTGTAGCTGCCAAACCAAGCTAGCTGGGCCGTCCAAACCCGTTGAGCCCAAAGCCAGCCCAACTCTCCTTGTGGAAGCTGAGCTCGGTTTCTAGGGTTCCTTGAGAGCTCGTCTATATGTACTCCTTACCTCCTATCTGCTCTTCACTGTTGAAGCTGCTCCGCGTCTGGTAAGTTCCAAGAGAAAGAGAGAGCGCCAGGAAACCCTATTGACGAAGATCTTCTTCCTCTTGCTCTTGTTTCTTCTTCAGTCTTTTGTGGTTTCTTGTGTTTGCATGTTCTTCATGTTTATCTTTGTTTGTGTTTCTCTGTAAGCCTGTGAACACTTGAGTTAGTGGATTTAGGCCCGATCTGGAGGCCCCGAGTACGTAGGTCATTTGACTGAACCTCGTAAAACCGTTGTGTTCTTGCTTTGAGTTTCCTTTCGCTTCCGCTTATCTGTTTCTCCAACTTGCGATTATCGAACTTCTGCTATATCATATACAAGTTGAGGATGGAAGAGATCGGAGAGAAGTGAGGGGTATTTGATTTCCACAATTCCACAATTCAAGTTTGTTAGTTTTCCTATCTGTCTTTAATTAGAAGCTTCAAGCTTGTATATAACTATTACAATAGGCTTTTTTTTTGGTAGGCACTATTAAATTAGTTATTAGTGGGTGGGTGTTTGTAATTTTTTTTTTGGTCAAAGGGGGATGCTGGTGGGCGAAAGCCCTTGTGTTAATTTGTATTATTAATATCTTAAACCCTATAATAGTATCAACTTCTAAATGAATAGTACTTCCCACTAATAATTATTTTATTGTTTTTTTTGGATGAAAATGTAAATTGTATTATAATCTTAGATGTATTATACCATTTTAGGTAATTACCATCTTCATTTGTAAAATGCCTTTTTTATCCTCCAAAGTTTGAATTTAAAAATATTAATTAATTAATTTTTTTTATTTCAATGTCCTTTTATGTCTTTTCAAAATTATAAAATTTCATATTTAATCAATTTCACCCAACTTTATATTTTTTTCTTAAAATACACAAATCACCACATTAAAGTTTTATTAAATCAATAATACTTTATGTTTTTAATTTAACTACCAAAATTTTAACTTTTAGTTTTATACTTTTATTAATTATAAATTTTCATATTACATCAATTTCACCCAATTTTATGTTTTTTCTTAAAATACCCAAACCATAACTTTAAAGTTTTCTCAAATCAACCATATTTTATGTTTTTAAAAGACTACCCTTCTTTACATTTTTTTAATTGAAAGATGTCATTCTTATTACCTTAATGAAAATTTCAAAATACTATACTTACAATTTCTTATAATGATATTCTTTTACTACTCTATCTATTAATTAAAACATGTGCATGTTTTTTTAGAATGATATTAACTATCCAATTTCAACCATTTTTATCAATTTCATATTTCATCAATTTCGCCCAATTTTATGTTTTTTTTCTTAAAATATCCAAACTGCAATTTTAAAGTTTTCTCAAATCAACCATATTTTATGTTTTCAAATAAAATACACAAATGATAATTATTAGGTTTTTTTTAATCAACCCGATTTTAATTAGATAACAACAAAAACAACAACAACAACAATTTAGGATTTTTGAAGTTTATAGTTTTGGATTTCTTTTTCATTTTGATTAATACATTTTTTAAAAGACTACCCTTCTTTGCAAATATTATACTTACAATTTCTTATAATGATAGAATTATTATTTTTACTACTCCATCTATTAATTAAAACATGTTATTTACTATTCATGCATGCTTTTTTAGAACAATATAAACTATACTCCCTCCGTTCGGCAAAACTTGTCGTTTTAGAGTTTTGTTTTTGTTCGGAAAAACTTGTCATTTTAGTTATTTTTGCTTCTACTTTACTAAAATGCCCTTGATTTGATTGATGTGTTGTGAGTTGTAGTTTTTGATAAAGTAAAAAGTAGAGTAATAAATGAGGGTAAATTAGTAAAAAAGGAGGGTAATTATTAGCTTTATTAAAAGTTGTGTAGAGAGGTAAAATGACAAGTTTTGCCGAACGGAGGGAGTATAAAATATCAACTTTTTTTACATTTGTTTTTATAAACTCATAAGCATGAAATTGCTAAAAAATAATGTTAAAAAAGTTAATATTTTACTATATAGTTTTAACACCTAAACAACATGCATAAATAGTAAAACATCAAGTTTTAATTAATGGAATGAGTATTATATATAGCAATTTACAAGGAAAATAACCCAGTTAGAACTATATGCACATATGAATATTTACACGGATATAAAAAAAGTAATGTGTACAATTTTATAAGGAAAACAACCAAGTTATAACTATTGACACATATGAATATTTACATGCATATAAAAAGTAATGTGAACAATTTAAATATGATTAAACCGCACGCAATTGACCTAGTTACTACAAAAGCAACTGATTTGTTCATAGGTTTAAATTAATCTTTAAATTATTTATACTTTAAAGAGATTGTCCTTGTTTAAAATCCGGGTGTTGAATGTTTGATTTTGGATGTGGTATCATTTTCAGCTACGTGGTTTGTCTTTTGATGCTGTGGGAGAGATCGTAGACGTGATCGAGGACGACTTGTTGATGGTAGATTTTAAATCTGAAATCTCCACTTTGTTCCTAGGGATATCTCGGGGCTCATTTTGTCCCGGTTCCAACATCGCTTGCTCATGCCAATGTCATCTTTCTCTTTCTAGTTTATTTTTCTCGGTGTAGTATTCTTTGACAATTTGTTTTGTCATCTGTTTTATTCTTGTTCATAACAGTCCGCCGTTGCCTTCGGCCTCTTGACTCACCAAAAATGTCTGGTGTGCTGAATACCCTTGGTGGAGTTTTGATAAATGGTAAATATTACTAAATAAAAACCAGCCAGGAGAGACCTGCTGGTGCATAACCTACTAGTTGAAATACCCCAAATTATTTTTGGGTATTTCTTCTATATTTCAAATGATAATATTTTCTTTATATTATATCCCCAAATTATTTTTGGGTATTTCTTCTTGTTTTTTAGTTATTTATACACATAATTAGTAACATAATTATTTTATAGGGTAACATTACATATATTTTAAAATAAAGAGAGATCGTTCACATTCAATTCTAATCTTCTTCTCGTTAACTCTTATTTTCTTACGTGATTTGTGTTGAAACGTTCAACTATCATACTCTTTTTCCTTTATATCTTTTCTCCCTACACCTTTTCGTTTTCTAAGTTTCGGGACGAAACTTATTTTAAGGAGGGAGTATTGAAATACCCCAAAGTATTTTTGAGTATTTCGTTTTTAATTTAAATAAATAATCTAGTTTCATCATTATTTTTATATACAGTTTCATAAGTATTTGATTATGTATAAAAATAAAGATTTTAAGAGTATTTTATTCAAAGATGAATACTTTTATATTCATAGTATTATTCATAGTATATTATCAAAATTTAAATAAGGTATAAAAATAATAATCAAATTTAAATAAAATTACATTTGTTACGTATTATATTTATAATAAAACTTATCCCTGATTATACCGATTTATTTTATGAATGAATTGTATTATTCTAAAGTGTAATGAAATAAATTTATTTAGTTAAGTGAAATTTGTAAGTACCCTTGTCATTTAGTATTCCGGGTCCTCAGCCCAGCTTAAGAGTTAAGTTAGTAATTAACGAGGAAATAAATTCAGATAACCTCGTATCTGTGTGACACGATCGGCGTATCTTCCTAACAGTTGAATCATATCTCCTCCGTTCCAAAGTCCTTGAAAAAACCCCAGATGTACATCCTCTTAATTCCTCCCTCATCAATTCAGCCGTCCGCTCACCCCTCTCCTATTCTGTCAAACGGTGGTACACCCAATCGGAAGAATTCAATCGTCGGCCACCGTCGCCTCGCCGGGGAGAGCCAACGCCACCAGCAGATCTCGAAGGAGTACGCCACAAATCCAAGCCGTGGTAATTGATTATAGCTCCCAATTATTCAACTCCTTATTCATCCGATTCATTCTCCCCCTTATATATCTTATACAATCGAGCAATTGCGCATGTCTAAAGCAGCAATCGGACGCTTTCGACTCCAGCATCGGCCCTGTACTTCCCTAGTGTTCGAAGCACGACTCTTCTGCAACTCACATGTTCGCAAGTGTACGCACACCCTCATATATATTGATTCTTGAAGGAAGTTGGGTCAAGAATCGATATGTACTAACTAGCCATTTTGCGGAAGTGTTTCTACAGTTTTGAGGGGCCATTGCAGACCTAACAGGGGATCAACCTCCTCATACTCTTCCCAACTTCGAGCGGTAAGTTGATCCAAACTGGTTTTGGTAAGTCGAACTTACATCGAATCAAGGACAAACATACATACTTGAACATGGTGGGGGTGCTGTCAAGTAACTTTTGAGTATGTTTTCTGCAGCTGTTAAAGGTCGATTCAAGTTGCGATCATGACCGAGCTGATCTGTGCGCCG
The DNA here is from genome assembly GCA_037127255.1 of Persicaria tinctoria. Lineage (NCBI taxonomy): Eukaryota > Viridiplantae > Streptophyta > Magnoliopsida > Caryophyllales > Polygonaceae > Persicaria > Persicaria tinctoria. Next base: position 13,742,062 of record JBANSL010000008.1, read on the forward strand.
CAGACTACATTTGGTAGGTTGGAAGAAATTGAATTCAGTGCCCCGAGGTTGTCATGAATCGATGCTGAATGTGCTCACCATCATTTAGGACCGATGTGCCTTGTGGTCTGTAACGCGACGGAGTGCGTAGCTTGCACTGAGAGTCACGGCTTGCCCTGTTGAGTGGGTGAGTATTGAGCACTTTATAGCTTCCACATATTTCGATCAATATTAACTAGGCAATTAGTTAAATTATTAAATAAGCATTTACTCCGCTTAGGTAACAGTTCCACTCGATCATCGGTTAATCGGATTTCATTGTTGTCAACACTAGCGCACCCAATCCTGAGGCAAGTGACATTCCGAGCCTTTCTGCTCAATTGGTGCCTTCGTGTCTTGTTTGTTTTCCCGTCTTTGATGGCTTGCCAAGTTAAATAAAATAAATTACAATTCACCTGCTTGTGTGATTTATTTACCGTTCAGTTTGAATTTGGCAAGTTTAACTTGGTGCCCTTAAGATAAGAAAATAATATAGTTACTCACCGTTTATTTAAAGCATGATTTATTCTTGTTTTCTTCATGCTAATTGGTTAGGTATGGAACATGCCTTTTCTTTGATGTTTCCATCCTTGTATTTTAATTGCTTTAATTTCATTTGGCATCCATGTTACCTATAAATAACATGGGTTATATTGTGTTGTGTGATCACCTAGAATGTCTTAAGTAAATAGTTAACAATGTGAGGATTGTGTGTTACGATTGGAACTCAATTGAATCAAGATCAATCAAATAAAACGTGTCAATCAATGCAGAGTAAAGTGAATGCAGTATGTAAAGTAATAAAAATAATGGAAACAGGTCGGGACTGTGTGTGCCCGGTCTATAAAGGGTTTCATGAAACTAACACATTTCCGTAGAGAAATGTTAAACTACCTCCGGTAGTAGGCTGCTATCTGCTAGTGAGAGCGGGGTCGGTATCATATTATAACAAATAGTGTGTGTTGTAAGTCTTTCAACTTATAATAAAAGTCGTAAACGTGTTAAGTGTGTAACTTTGTGTTTAAACTACTCAATGTGAGGAAGTGAGTGAAGTGTGTGTTATATCAATTTATTTTAAACTACTAAACGTGAGGAAGCGAGTGAAGTTTGTGATATATATACATCTTGTTAACATAGTGAGAACAAAGCTTTATAGTGATCACAATTAATTCAAACTATATCATATTCCATCTGTAATCGGAGTATGGTTCCTAAGAGTGCTTGTCGCTCGCATCTTTTGTTACTCAATCCTTCTGGATTATCCGTGTCACATGAGTCGTGTTTTAAATTGTTGAGCCTTCACATAAATATTCTTAATAATCGCATTTGGATTTAGATTCATACCTTATCATGGTCACTGAATTTGAATCCAAAGTAGTCCCAGTTTCGAGCCGTTGCTTGCTAGTTCTTACGAACTAACCGTCCTATTGTTTGTGACGGCAGGTTTAGGTCGAGTCTCAGAAGAGAAGATGAAGAGAAGTTGAGAAGATATTTAAGTTATTTTAACATTGTAATTAGATTTTAAAATTTCTAGATATATTGTATATGAGTTTTATTATTTGATTTTATTTAAAAGTCTTCCACTGTAATGTTATCAGGTTGTAAATTTAAATCCTCAATTTTAGAGGAAAGATTAATAAATAGTTATTTTTAAGTCTTCTGCGATTTAATTGTATTTCATTTATGTATTTAATATTATCATCTTGTTTATGGGAGCATGGTTGCATGTCCCTATAAGCCTAAGGTGGTTACAAAGACATTAAAGTCCGAGTAATCACTGGCGCTGTGGCATTCCCTCGGGTTATAAAAGGGGGTGTTACACTAGTACTACAGACTTAAAACATATTCATTAGGGCATGCAAGCCTTCATGACATCTGTAAATAATCAAACAAAAAACAACACAACTAACCTTATAAATCGGCTACAATATCCAACAGGAACACATTGTAAAGCACACGAAAAACGTGTGCCACAATCAATCTAATTATAACATCCATAGGAATGCTATTCTCATAAAAAAAAAATACGGCATTTTCGAGCATGCCAAAAGTAATACACCGAGGCTAGCAGGGCGTACACTCCAGCACATTGCCAAGGTCGTCTACTCCTTGTCGCTCTGCGCAAGTCATGACATGCACTGGCCACCGTCATCATTGAAGTAGGCATCCCGAACCGCAAGCATACCTTCGAAGGTATGCTTGCGGTTCGGGACACTCAAAGAACAAATGAGCATGCGTCTCAAGAGCATCCTCGCATAATCTACACGTACACCGGGTCCTCCTCAATGAATAACAACCGATCACTTGTTTATGTTATGGCTTGCTCGTCTTCTCCCCCAGACGAGCAAGCCATAACATAAACGAGTGCTTTGGACGTTCCACCTTTGGCCCATACAACCCGAGCCCACTTCGTCCTGTCCCCCCTTAGGCCGAAGACAATCATACGCGCGTGACACCATGAAACCGCCTTCCTTCTCAGTTCTCACCCACCCTCCCCTACGCTCTCCGGTCTCCACCCACCCACTCACCTCCTCCACCCTCAAAATTTTATTCTGGACCCTTGGTGGAGTATTATTAATTAAATAAATAGTGGTATGATTTTGATTTCAAGAACGTGCAAGGAGCAATCCCTTTAAATTAGACGTTTTGTAGGACTAAGCTTGATACTCAGCTGAACATAAACCCCATTAATTTCAAATCTTATTTGATCAATTCATTCCCATGGCAAACAACATTTTTGAGAGACTCCCACCTGAAGTCCTGAAACGCCATATTGCTGAGAGACTCTCACCGGCTGAGCTATTCAGCATGACCGGCGTGTGTCAATATCTGAGACGAAAATGCGCGAGCAATGACCTGTGGGAAATGCATTTGAACCGGAGATGGGGGAGACTCATGGGCAAGTCTGCAGACCAGGCGTGGAAATCGTTCATTGCCTCTGATAACATGACTAAATCATCCACAACCTGTTTGCCTGATGTTTCAGACATCATGTATAAGTATTTTGCTCTTGAGACTGGCAAGTTCTGGTTTCCAGCACAGGTTTTCTATGGCCAGGTAAGGCAGTAATCCCGGCTACTTAACAAGTTTTCCTTCTTCTTTTTTCCATTTAAACTCCATGTGAGGCTGTGACTACGAAATTGCTGGTTTATGTTGTTTAGAATTGGGATGTGAGTTATGTCATGTCCTGCTATAATGCCGAATTACGCTATTCTGCATCAACTGATAACTTCCAAGCCAGGTAAACTGTAGTTGCACAAATAGTTATTCATCTCTATATAATGATGATATTAATTGATACAGATGCAGATGCTGATGCTTCAATGCGGGTTATGGATTATTTTTAGCAGATATCCACCTCATGGGAAGAGGGCAATTGAAATAGAAAATGGAATTGAGTGGGAGAGATTGAGAGCACCAGCTGTAGAAACCTCTCCCGATATACGATCAGATCGCTCAAGTGATTTACGCCCAGGTGATCATATAGAGGTTCAGTGGAGAACAAACAAAGTATCCCCTTATGGTATGTTCTAAAGTTTGCCGCCCTCCACAATGTGTATCATTCATGGATGAGGCATGTGATCTGCGTTTCTCTTCATAGGAAAGTAGGGTAATCATCTGATTTACCTATTGCAGGATGGTGGTATGGTGTTGTCGGGCACTTAGAAACATGCGACGCAACTCATTGCCAGTGCCAAACCAGTGGTGAGTCCATCCAACTCAAAGTTTGTTGTAACAAAACTCTGCCTACATCAAACTCTCTTTCTGAATATTTATGTGCGACGAGATGATAGAGTTTAGCAATATAGTTACTGAGATAGCTGACAAGATTTTGGGGCAGAGAACACATGCTTAACGCGATAATGCTTTGGTTTTGAACAGAAACTTTGGTGCTGGAGTTCAAGCAGTACCCCCCAGAATCACACTGGAGGCGTATGACTCTACCCAGGGGGAGCGACAAAGAAGAGGGCAGCAGGGCAGTGGGGTTTTATGGGGGCATTAGGAAGCTCTCCATCAGCGAAGATGCCGAAGATATTGCTGTGTGGCAAAGGATTTGGCCTGCAGACATTATAGATTTAGCATTTTAGATTGGCTTAGAGCAACTCAAACTGCAAGCTAGTATGAAGTTTTTGATCATGAAGCCAGGCTTTTCTAAACCGACTAACAAAAAGATGAGACTACACCTTACAGTTGTGTATTTTTATTTACTTCTTAAAAACTACTGTATTCCAGTCTACTAGTGATGATCAATCTCCCAATATAATCTCAAAATACAGAATTCATGGGCATGGCATATCTGATATCTCATTTCATACATTCACAAGTCTCGACAACCCAAAATTTTGATGATAATCAACCAATACGCAAGCGTCAAGGATACACTCCTTATCTGGCCAAAACTCTTTTCTGTTAGCATTTAGCAATCAGTTAATGTCTTTTTCCGCGACTGCCTTTCTTCTTATTCTTCTTCTGATCCTTCTTGCCTCCTTTCCTTTTCCCTTGCTTTTCCATTGGACGGCTGCTATCAACCTCCTTGCGTGGGGCTGAGGCAGCCTTTACCAAACGATCTACATGCAGACAGCCATTTACAAATGTCCCTGCACTTGCCTTCAACCCCATTTCAGTTGGCTTGCGCTTATCCACATGGCGCTTGCTGCTGCTACTGTCCCCTAGCAGCACTCCAAATCGTCCAAGAGCAAGCCTCTGCATGATTTTCATAAGTTTGAGTTCAGCTTCAGCAGATCTCCAGAAAATGACCCACAAAACTCGGAAAATTATGGCAGGGTAGTAAGGTGCAGTTAATTTTTTGAAGAAGATATAGTGTTACCTCTTTCATCAACTTTTCCTCTCTTTGCTTCTGGTTCTTCATGACAGGTCGGGCTACGCTAAGGGGCAATCTTTGTTTCTTCACGGCCTTTACAGAAGATGATTGACAAGAAAGTTAGTAAGCAATCCTTATGTCAGTTCATTTTCCCCTTGTCAAACATTTCTCGTAATATTATTTATTATTTTCATTTTTATTGGAGTGTACAGTTGGAAAACAAAATCTACCTTGCCCCCAAGTTGAACCACCTTCTTATTCTCCAAAGCCTTCCTCTCATTCCATGTCATACATGAAAAACCTATAGACATTATGCTTAACAATAAATAATCATAAATAGGCAAAAAAAATTGCATAATTTATCTCCTGAGATTTCAGTCATCATGATAATGGAATGGAAAGCACACAATGCAAATATATGTGCCAAGGGCTCAAGGGTCAAGGCCATCAGTAAAGGGTACTTCAAAGACTAAACCAGGAGGCCTCGTTCAACCTGAAGGACTATAAAAATCGGAGTTATTCCAACAACAATTGCACTTATCAGCTTCTTCCAGGCTAGAGTGATCAATAATATCTTTTATTTTTACAATTGCACACTGTACTGAAATCTCCAGCTAGTGCTAAGCTGTGTAAAGTACTTTCAACAATTCGCTGAAATCACTTTCTATCTTGGATTAAAACTCATAATTCCTTCCGACTGCCATCATAATCATACACTCCATTAGAGAGATTAGAACACCCTATCAATTGGCCCAAAATTTAACTGCCTGCTGCAGTTGCTTGTTGTTGTTTATTACTGTATTATTATATATGAGAAGGCTATAGTTTCAACACATTCTATGGATAATCTGGATATATTTTGATCAAGAATAGAAGAAGGCAAACAGTGAAAAATTGCATTGATCGTTCAACCTAATAACACCATCTAAAGCAAACTGCAAAATTTACCCGCGGAGACGATTTTCTCAATGTGGGGAAGAGTAAGGAATTACCGAGATTTTCAATTTCCTTTCTTATCGTTCGAAAGCTCAAATCTGGCTCCTCGGACTCCATTGGAGCTTTAGAAAGTTGACCTCTACCAACTTGTTTATTCCGATGCATTTGGTAGCGTTTGAATCGACTGCGAAGTGAATAATACAAGTTAGGGGTCGTTTGGTATTGATATCTCGATATCGGCTTTTGGAATGAAATTTCAGGATATCAAATATCACCTTTAGCCTCAGTATGCAGCTGCAAAACCAATCAAAAACCCATAAAAATCAGCAATTAAAGAGACATTTACCAGCTGTAAAACCAACATACAAACCCCAAAAACATAGCAACGAACCCATGAAAAATCAGCTGCACAAATCCGCTAAAAATACAGATGGAGATTGTACTGGGCTGGGCATATAGCACAACTATAACAAATTCATCACAACTAAACGAAAGACATCTCAAAGCAATCGAATTTCAGATTTTACAGGGCAAACACACCAGAATTTCATATGGTACAGGGCACACAAATCACAGCAAACAAACCCTAGCAGTACAAGCCAAAAATCGAAAGAAAGACGCACTTGCAATCGAATGACAGATGCAAGCCAAAAATGGCCGCAAACATCCTAGATTTCGCACAAGCCAAAGAAAGAGGAGAGAGTGAACACCTTAACCCTAGATTTCACACAAGCCGTATCGATTTTGCACAACCCTAGCCCTAGATTTCGGGATTGCCCATAGATTCCAACAAGCCATAGATGAAGCATAGAAGAAAGGAGAGGAGCGTACCTATTGAGAGCGCAGCGAGAGCGAGCGGAAGGCCAGACGGGAGATATCACCCAATACCGCCAAAAAAAAAAAAAAATTAGTATATCAAAGCGAACGGAGAAGTAAAAGTCAGGTCGGCCCAAAGCTAGCTACCTAAAAACCCTAACCTTTTATTTTTTATATGCATCTATATATAAGAATTGTCCCATCAATAATGTTTTTTTTATATGTCTGAAATCGAATTCTTAACAAATTATAAAAAATATAAAAAAAACACTAATAATGCTTTTAAAGAGTATCCATACTAACCAATCACAAGTTGGTGTAGTGGTTATGAGGCTACATCCCATGCCTCGAGGTTCGAAGTTCGAATCCCCGTGGAAACATGGACACGCTTGTGAGTGGGAGGGTCAACCCCTTAATGGGCTACAGTAACCCGATCCAGATGTAGAGTGGGCTAAACCCACTTGAACTGGAAATGATCTTAAAAAAAAAAGTATCCATACTATCTTTATTAATGCCATTATGCACTACAAAAATCAACTCATTTTTTTCTCTTTTTTTCCGTGTTTTTACTTTTTAGTTGGTAAGCATTTTTTTTTAAAAAAAATATCCCTTATTTTACAATAATTAGAAAAATTATCACTACTTTAGTACTTTATTTAAATTATAAAAAATCTATAGGCTTAGAAATTTATAGTAATGCCCTCTAAAAGTTTAATGGACTCCAATTGGTCTTGATTGACCTTATATTTAAGAAATTGCAACAACAATATTTATATCATAAATAATACGTAGTACATTATAAATCTATATATTTTGAACCATTTGTCCTCAAAATAAATAGACATGTAAATTTCGGGAAAATAAAGGCATACAATTGTCTACTTTATATGTTATAAATGTATAGGAAGAATAAATTATTTATGATTTAAAATATATAGATTTGGTTTCAATTAATGGTTTAAAATTAAGAACATTTTTTCAACTTATCTATATATAACTTTAATTTAGAAGACTTTGCTTACGTTTCAATCTTCGAGGAGTTTTAGGAATATTGACCAATTATGTTTTTTTCCTTGATTTTTTTATTTCTCCTTTTCTCTCTTTTTTCCATTAATTTTTTTTAATCCTCCATTCTCTTTTATTCTTAACATATTTACTAACAATATATATCTATCTATATATCTATATATAACTTTAATTTAGAAAACTTTGCTTACGTGTCAATCTTAGAGGAGTTTTAGGAATATTGACCAATTATGTTTTTTTCCTTGATTTTTTTATTTCTCCTTTTCTCTTTTTTCCATTAATTTTTTTGAATCCTCCATTCTCTTTTATTCTTAACATATTTACTAGCAATCTGTATTTATATAAAACTTTAATTTAGAAGACTTTGCTTATGTGTCAATCTTAGAGGAGTTTTAGAAATATTGACCAATTATGTTTTTTTCCTTGATTTTTTTATTTCTCCTTTTCTCTTTTTTCCATTATTTTTTTAATCCTCCATTCTCTTTTATTCTTAACATATTTACTAACAATTGGGCTTAATTCAAAACATTGAATTCAATTTTATATAACCATTAGGCTTAACTCACATTTATGTACTAACTATCTATATATCTATATATAACCTTAATTTATATATAACATTAATTTGGAAGACTTTGTTTACGTGTCAATCTTAGAGGAGTTTTAGGAATATTGATCAATTACGTTTTTTTCCTTGATTTTTTTTATTTCTCCTTTTCTCTTTTTTCCATTAATTTTTTTTAATCCTTCATTCTCTTTTATTCTTAACATATTTACTAACAATTCTATATATAACCTTAATTTAGAAGACTTTGCTTACGTGTCAATCTTAGATGAGTTTTAGGAATATTGACCAATTAAGTTTTTTTCCTTGATTTTTTTATTTATCCTTTTCTCTTTTTTCCATTAATTTTTTTAATCCTTCATTCTCTTTTATTCTTAACATATTTACTAACAATTGGGCTTAATTCAAAACATTGAATTCAATCTAATATAACCATTCGGCTTAACTCACATTTATGTACTAACTATTGAGCTTAATTCAAAACATTGAATATAATTATTAGTTGTGACACATCACATTTAAATGCATGATTCAGATTTCAAAATTTCTAAAAAAGTTACAACGATATTGATATTATTATTACTGGGTGATTTAAAATATCTACATTATGTATTATACTTTAGACGAGATAAAAAAAAATTATTTCATAATTATAAGATACATTTATGGTAAAAAAAAATTTATCTTAACTTTTATTAGTATTTTATAATATATTTATATATATAATATTTTAGTTTTAAAAAACAGCGCCATGGCGCGGGAATTGTACTAGTTTGCTTTTAAATTAATTAACAATCTTCACTAATAACTAGCTACTATATTAAGTACGGAGTATAAGCTAAGGTTATATGTAATAGTAAAATGTAATGTTTGATGGGAATGACCCTAGAAAAATCACAACACGAACAAATATTAATAGTAACTATCAAAGTCCGACTCGGACCGATGACTGGGGGTCGTGTGCACGGGCGCACATGCGCTAGTAGCCTAGCACACGAGCCGAGTGAGGTTCCATTCTAAAACCAATTGGCAATAGAAGGAGTAGCCCACTGACTCATATACTAGAGCTTGATATGTTCAACTTTCCGATGTGGGACACTATGATCTCATTCACATCTCTAACACACCCCCGCAAGTCCAACTAGGAATGTTCAACTTTCCGATTTGATAGTAACCGTTCTCACATTTTTGTGTGCGAAGCACGCGGAAGGCATCTAGTTATAGCAAAATAATTTAGTTGGTTTCAAGATAGGCTTGAAAATCATGGAGGCCGATGGATTCGTAATCGAGTCCAAATTTGAGGCGTCCGTATTTGCATTTCAGGAGTATTTTCGTGTTGTCTTTTCGTTGGTGATTACTACTGATTTTTTTGACGATTTATTCACCGACTGCTCAATGGTGCTCTTTTTTTTTATCAGATCAATGGTGCTCTTTGGTGGTAACTTGTTATTCATTATCTACTTGTTTGTTCGATCTCTCTGTTTATCGGGTGTATCATTATCTTTTAAAAAAAAAGTGATCAAGGTATTGTTTGATAAACTTTGTTTATGGTTATGATTATAGTTTTATCAGTTAACAACATTAATAAAAGTTTTGTTTAATATGTGGTAGATAATGTTTTAAGGTTTATCGGCCGAAAGCTCAAATCTTGCTCCTCATACTCCATTGGAGTTTAGAAAGTCGACCTCTGCCAACTTGTTTATTCCGATGCATTTGATGTAATAGGAATTAGTATGATCCCGCGCCATAACACGATTTTTTATAAATAAAATCTTATTAATATTATAAAATACTAATAAAATTTCAGATAATTAAATGTTTTGAATTAACCCATTGGTTGAGGAAACAATTAAAGTAGTGTATATATATATTACTAATATTAATTTTATCTTCCTTATTATTAATTTTATGTTTTGAATTAATCCCATTGTTTTTTTTAAAACTACTAAAATTATAATTTATGCTAAGATCATGGATTAATTGAATTTTTAAAAAAATTGATTGAATGACCTACTTTAAGGAGAAAGTATTACCTCATAAAAAAATGTTTCTCTAATAATAGTTTAGATATAGATTTTTTTTTTTGAAAAAAAGCTACTAAAATTATAATCGGAAATTTCACGAGGTACCCATGATGTATCGCTTAATTCACGCGGTGACCAATTCTTTTACCTCTTTCACGTGGTACCCCTGAGGTTGTGTTTTGTTTCAACTCGTGCCCTTCCTTATTTATTTTAACAGTTCCGTTAACTTGTAAATTAAAAAAAATCATTTTAATTCAATTGAAACCAAAGGGGGGAAAGACACGCTGCACAGGGGAAAGCCGAACAGCACAGGCGCGCAGAGGAGGGCCAGGTTGCTGGAGGGCGACTCGCCGGCATTGGGGCTTTTGGTCGCCGGCGTTGGGGCTGGAGGGGGACTTGACGGAACGGCGAAGCCTGATATTTTTCAGCATCAATTTCAATCGGGATCGAAGCCTTAGAAATTCGCCGCCGTGACCATGGCCACCAAGGCACCAAGGCACCAAGACACCCCTCCACAACCGCTACCCTCTCCATCTTGTTCTCCTCTACAAACTCTGGTGGCTCTGTATACAAATCCCTCCAAAATTTCAAACCCTTCAAAGTTAAACCGGTCTAAAATCTATGGGAATTTAAGGGTATAATCCGTTGCTTCTAGGGTTTGAAAATTTCCCCCCAATTTCCTTCCCGAATCAAAAATCTTGAGGCTGAAATTGAAATTCCAATTCTATACCGTCTGGGCCTCTTTGATTTGAGTTCAATTACTCAAACCCCTAAAATAAGTTGATATAACCAATTGAAAGTGACCAGTTAAGAGCAACAACAGCAAAGAGGAGAGCAACATTAACGGAGCAGTGTCCCAAGTTGTTTTGAGCACTACAGGGTTGAATCGGACGCCGGAGCAACTACGGACTCTGGATTTGTACTGAAGAGTGACTCTGACGCCGTCGACGGAGCAAATTAAGCAAATCACCACGAATCTACGAATGTACAGCAAGATCGAAGGCTTCTGTTCTTCGCTTTGGGAAAAAATAAAATAAATTTCTTTTTTTTTCTTTTAAACAACTAACGGCTCAGTTGTGTTTTTAACGGAAAGGGCACGAGGTGAAACAAAACACAACCTCAGGGGTACCACGTGAAAGAGGTAAAAGAATTGGTTACCGCGTGAATTAAGCGATACATCAGGGGTACCTCGTGAAATTTCCGAATTATAATTTAGGCTAAGACCATTAATTGATGGAATAACCTACTAAAATTGATGGAATAGCCTCATCAAAAAATGTTTCTCTTTTAATAGTTAGATATAGATTGGTGGTATGAGACACTTATATCCCACATCGAGAATTTATAAACCCCGATATGGGTATATTAAGGGGAGCCCCACTACCCTATTGGCTAGCTTTTAACGGTGGGAACGAGATCGCTTGTATACCCGCAAGAGGAACCAAAGTGAACGAAGGAGTACATAATTAATTACCCGACTAAATCCAATGCAATCACCCATTTACGTATCTTTAATTGTGGCTACATAATATTTTAATAACTTTTGTGTTGATTGTTCAACCTAATAACACAATCTACAAGCAAACTGCAAAATTATCCGGCGGTGACGATTTTCTACAGAAGAGGAAGGGTAAGGAATTACCGAGAATTTTGATTTCCTTCCTCATCGTCCGAAAGCTCAAATCTTGCTCCTCTGACTCCATTGGAGCTTTAGAAAGTCGATCGACCTATACCAACTTGTTTATTCCAATGCATTTGTTAGCGTTTGAATCGACTGCGAAGTGAATAATATAACAGAGTTACAGATTGAATGTCGTAGAGCTACACTCGGAACCCTAAATCGCAATCGACATACAATCGTTAAGCTACATGCGTAGGAAAGAGAGAGACGCAATTACCTAAGCGAATTGGAAGAAGCGAAAAAGTCTCCCCTGCCTCCTTAATCAATCCTTCGTCGGTGTTCCTTAATCAATCCTTCGTCGGCGTTTGAGTGGATTTTGTAGCATGAGGAACTAAAGTGAACGAACGAGGGTTGAGAAGAAAGACAGAGAAAGAGGGATCGACCCAAACCACACTCACTAAAAACCCTACCCTTTTCTTTTTATTTATTTTTTATTTATAAAATAGAATAGTTTTTGTTTATACTAGTGTAATACCCGTGTCTTCAGTTTGATCCGTTTTAATTTGAATATCATTTTATATATCTATATAATACTATATTAATATATACTTGTTTACAATAAAAATATGTATAAAGTATTTTTTTTATATAATTTATAAATTAGTTGGAAAGAGATACAATATAAATATTGAAAATGATTTAATAAGGTAAAGTATTAATAATACTCAAACACACCACTTAATATAATTTGAAATAAATATATAATTATTATCATTAGGATAAATCTAAAAAGGAAAATATAAACTCCCATACAAAGATTAAAAAAAATCATAAGCACATGATTGTGCGAATACTTTGAAAGTTATGTAGATATACGTAATTTATTTATTATTTTAATGAGAGAGATGGGTAGAAAGAGAGGAAAAAAAAACTAAGATTCTAAAAGGTAGAAAAGTGATCTAAAAAACCTCATCCAAGATGTAAAATAAGCATTAGTCATGCTTGTAAGTCTTAAAATATTGTTTATTTTTCGACAGTTATTTAAGATGTCTAAAATAAGTAAAATGTAAATAAAAACTTTTTTTTGGCTCTAATTGATTTTTATAAATAATTTTTTAAATCGAATATTCACAAATTGATTATTTTTCCTAACTTCATAAAAAAAATTGCAAGCCTTAAGATATGGAAATTATATTAAGGGTCTTCTAGGTTATTGAAAAAAACTTCGGTCTTTCATATTACATGTTTGTTGTATGTGGACATTATGGTAAATCACTAATAAAATCAGGCAAAATTTGACGAAGGTTCAATGTACGTAGACGATTAAAATAGATCACAAATTGACATATAACATATCAATTTAGATAATATTTTAGTATGAAAAATAGGAAACAAATATGTCTAAAATAGGAAACGATATTTTTAAAATTTTAGCAATAATATTGACCAATAAGAAAATACCATTTGAATAAAAAATTCAACTTTAGTTATGAGTGTGACACGTCAGCAAAATGCTAGCAGAATTAGTATTATTAATAGATAGATAGATAGATAGATAGATAGATATATTGCAATCGGAAAAAAAAAATGGAAACATGTCTCAATATTTACGGCAATATAACCGAAAATAAAAAAAAAAGGGAATGGATTCAAATCATATTTAAAATAGGAAACAAATATTTTAAAGTTTCCATAATAATATTGACCAATAAGAAAATCTCATTTGAATAAAAAATTCAACTTTAATTGTGGGCGTGACATGTTGGCAAAATGCTAGCAGAATTAGTAATATTAATAGATAGATAGATAGATAGATAATAGATAGATAGATAGATGTCATTCTTAAGTTATTGTTAGGTATTTTAAATTTTCAAACCATCACTATTTATTATTCTTTTTCATTTTTTTATTAATTTATTTTATCATTTATTAACCAATGACTATTTATATCTATCTTTATCTTTATAAACCTTTAAAATAGAAAAATTGAAGAGTTTTTGCTTATGTGTTATTCTTAGCTTATTTTTAGGTATTTCAACCAATCACTATTTTTTATTCTTTTTATTATTATTTATTAACCACTGACCATCTTTATTTTATTTTTTTTGAATAAAAGGGGTAGATCATACGTTCCGCAAACTCGATCAAACTTGGGGAGAACGGATCAAAAAATACATGATCCACTCCATTAGAAGGGACAAGTTTGGCGACATTAATTATGAGCCAAGATGTTCCCACTACGTCTTACATGGGCACAATTAAAGGATGAAAAGATTGCTGCTACCCTCCTTATATCATCAGCCTATATGACTAACATATGAAAAGGATCCTGCATCCCCTTAATTTCATTGCTCGGACAACACACAAAGAGTCATTCTCCATATACACATACATCATTCCCGACGAAGCAGCATGTTCAGCCCCCATCAGCACTGCTTTCATTTCCGCCACGCCAGCATCCCAACTTGCCTATACTTGTCGTGTGGTTGCCCATAGCATCAGCCCCGTCTCGTCTCTAGCCACAGCGCCCAACCACACGTTGCCATCATCCCTCAATGCCGCATCAGAATTTATCTTGATGATCCCCGTCGGCGGTTTCTCCCACACAGACCCTCTAATCGCTTGGCGATTCACTGCGCTCAGCCTTTCGATCATTCCGATCCTTCCAGACCATCCTATAATCAAATACGAGCTTTCGGAACCCGTCCCTAATGAGATGGGCATTAGGCGGTCTGTCATCGAATAACCTCTTATTCCTAATTGTCCAAGCAATCCAGGAATTAGTGAGAAACTCCAGCAAGCCCTTCGACCCTTCCGCGTCATAGATACCCCTAGCCATCTCGTCAAACGGCAGGTCCCCAAAAGCTTGAATTTGGCTTGCAATCTGTGATCCCTCCCACGCCTGCTGGATCCCTGAGCATCTCACAGTGGCGTGACTGATTGATTCCTCCTCCGCTCCGCAGCTAACACACGTCGCCGACTCCACAATATGTCTCCTGACAAGACAGGAGCGAATCGCTAGCACCCCTTGCAGGGCTCTCCAAGCGAACAATAATAGCTTTGGCGGGGCTTTGAGTTTCCAAAATCCGACACCATAAGTCATCACCCCTCCCGTTCAGCCGCTGCACCCACCCCTCTTGGTGTCCACCAATACGCAGATTTCACTGTGAAACCACCGTCTCTGTTCGGACACCATATTCGGGAGTCCTGCGGCCTTCGTGCACTGATGGGAATCGCCAAGATGCTATGGATGTCCTCCTCTCTAAAATTATTCTGTAACACATCAAGCCTCCATCCCCCATTGGCGTGGTCTATCAAAGACCCCATCGTGAGCCCCAAGTCTGAGTGTTGTTGCAGAACAGGCGAAACCGGTCGACCCTCCCGGATCAGCCAATTAGACCCCCCATACATCTATCCTCTTACCCGAGCCCACACGCCATCCCAGCCCCTCCACTAGGAGTGCGTTAGCCCCCCATATGCTCCTCCACGAGAAGCTGGGATTGTTGCCGAGACTTGACTCCAGAATGGTTCCCCTACGAAAGTAGCGTGCTCCGAGTACTTGTGCAACCAATGACGATGGGTCATTGACCAGCCTCTAGCCTTGCTTCGCCAAGAGGGCATCATTGAAGATCCGTAGATCTCTGAATCCCATACCGCCCATCTGTTTCGGTGCACAAAGCCCCTCCCATCTACACCAATATATCTTCCGATTCTGCTCCGACGAGCCCCACCAAAACCGGGCTAAGAGGCTATGAATTTCCTCAATCAAGACGTTAGGCAATCGAAAGACCCCCATTACATAGGTGGGAATACTTTGCAAAACAGACTTAATTAGGACTTCTTTCCCAGCTTGTGATAACAACCTTTCATTCCATCCCTGCGTCTTGCACCATATCTTTTCCTTGATCTGTTCGAATACGGCTTTCTTTGATCTGCCCACCACCGTAGGGAAACCCAAATATCGTGAATGGCGATCGACCATGTGCATACCCATGAGGCCTGCGATTGTAACCTTCTGTTGATACGTCATGTTGTTGCTAAATGACACTTCCGACTTCTGCCAATTTACTTTATGCCCGGATGCTCTTTCGTACAGCCGAATCACACCGGCGACCTGCGAGCACTCCTGTGGAGTGGCTCTAGCAAAAAACAAACTATCATCAGCAAACAATAGATGGCTAATCCTGGGCGCATTCCGGCTGACTTGTAATAACGGCTCTATTAAATATCTTTATTTGAAAGAGTCAAATTCAGTTAGTCATGCTACTGTTGTATATCCTAGATTTGTGCTATCTGTTACTTGATTTGAGGTTCCACCTTTCCTTGAGAATAGCTCACGAGATCATGTTCAGTTAGCCTCTTATTGTATATATACCATTGTAATTACAGTGATAGAAATCAAGGAATTCAAAATCATATTTCCTCATTTCCTTATAACTTGAATGCCCCTAATCCGATTCTCTGCCACCCTTCTGGTTATGAGCGAAGAGAACACCTCTGCACATATTATAAACAAGTATGGCAAGATCGGATCGCCTTGGCGCAAACCTTGAGTTGGGATGACTTTACCGCTCACTTGTCCATTAAACTTGAACGCAAATGAGACACTGGAAACGCAACTCAATATGCGTCCACACCAAGCGTCCGAGAAACCCACCTTCTTCATTACACCTTCGAGGAAGGGCCATTCCACATGGTCATACGCCTTGCTTATATCTGTCTTCAGCGACATCCAACCCTTTCTCCCATACCTCATGCCCTTCAGATGATGGAAAACTTCTAGTGCAATGATGGCATTGTCTGAAATATTCCTCCCCGCAACGAACGCACTCTGTTCTTGAGATATGATGAGCGGCAACAAGGGCTTCAACCGGTTAGCCATCATCTTGGATATTATCTTGTACGTGACATTAAAAAGGCTTATCGGCCTGAACTCCGATGCCTTATGCGGTTCCGCTACCTCCTTGGGAATCAGTGTGATAACAGTCTCATTAATCTCACCCAATTCAGTATTCCCATTCCACCATGCTTGGATGAAACTTGTTGAAGATGCTTCAAATTAATTAAGATATTTTAGTATTTTAATATTTTGGTTTTAATTAATTAGTGAAAGTTGTGGACTCAGTCAAAGTATTTGGAATTAGTTTGTTAAGATATTAGTGGGGTTATTAGTGGGGTTGTGCGGCTAACTGATGGATAGGGTAGTTTCTTTTCTTTAATTATATATATTATGGTTTATGTAATCAGTTTGTGTGTAGAAATCAAAGACGATAGTTTTTCCCCAATCTTTCTCTTCCAACATAGTATCAGAGCTCCAGTAACCGATCCTTAATTATTTCCATGGCTTCCAACAATTTTTCTCTTCCTATTCCTACTTTCAATGGAGAGAACTATCCTTCCTGGGGTATCAAAATGAAATTTTATTTGAAAACTTTGAGTTTATGGGAGTTTATTGAGAGTGATGCAAACCCTGCTGATCTTCCACAAAATCCTACCCTCCAACAAATCAAGAAGCATGACGAAGATGTTGCGAGGAAGCAAAAAGCGTTATGTTGCATACACTCTGCTGTCTCCGGGGAAATCTTTATAGCCATAATGGCATGTAAATCGGCCAAAGATGCTTGGGAGACTCTCAAGGACGCGTTTGAAGGCAACGAACAGACAAAGCTTATGCAAGTCTTGAATCTCAAAAGAGAATTTGAGATGCAAATGATGAAGAAGTCTGAAAACGTGAAGGAATATGCAAGTAAGCTCCAGTCAACTGCCAATCAAATCAGGCTACTTGGTGAAGAATTTCCGAATCGCAGGTTAATAGACAAGCTTCTTGTCACTCTTCCCGAAAGGTATGAGTCAAAGCTCTCTTCTCTTGAAGATTCTAAAGATCTGTCAACTATAAACTTTGCGGAATTAGTTAATGCTCTTCAAGCTATGGATCAAAGAAGAATCATGAGAGAGCAAGATAATGGAGGTAAAGATGAAGACGCGTTCATTGCTAAGTCTTCCGTTTTAAAGGGCAAAGGTCAAATTCCTCAATGTGACAATTGCAAGAAAATTGGTCACAAAGAGGAAGATTGTTTGCACAAGGGCAAGACTCAATGTTATGGTTGCAAGAGATTTGGTAATGTTCAAAAGTATTGCAGGTTTAAAGATGAAACCCAATCCATCCTGGCGCAGGTGGTGGAAGAAGAAAAACTTTTTTAGAGGGAGATGTGCCCTTAGGTGGTGGAAGAAGAAAAACTTTTTTAGAGGGAGATGTGCCCTTGGAATTTGAAGAAGATGAGAAGTGTATCATAATTTGAAGAAAATGAGAAGTGCATTGAAGATCTTGAAGATGGTGAGATGTGCACCGAGTTGAAGATGGAGAATTTGAAGCAGGAATGATGTTGAAGATGCTTCAAATTAATTAAGATATTTTAATATTTTAATATTTTGGTTTGAATTAATTAGTGAAAGTTGTGGACTCAGTCAAAGTATTTGGAATTAATTTGTTAAGATATTAGTGGGGTTATTAGTGGGGTTGTGCGGCTAACTAATGGATAGGGTAGTTTCTTTTCTTTAATTATATATATTGTGGTTTATGTAATCAGTTTGTGTGTAGAAATCAAAGACGATAGTTTTTCCCCAATCTTTCTCTTCCAACAAAACTCACCACATCACTGCCAACTATATCCCAGAATTTCTGGAAAAATACGGCGTGCATTCCATCCCGTCCCGGAGCCTTGGATGGATGCATTTGGTGAACCGCATCCCAAATTTCCCCTGCAGACGGTAATCTGTCCAGGTTTGCATTTGCGCCCTCGGGGATTCGGCATGATATCCCTTCAAGAGCTTCCTCCAACAGGCTAATCCCCCCAGATTTGAACAATTCATCGAAAAAGTTAACCAACACCTTTTCTATTGCATTGTCCCCATACTGTCTTATGCCTGCCTCATCTTCTAAGAGAGGTATATGATTTCTCTTTTTTCGTTGGCTTGCCCGCCTATGAAAATACGAAGTATTCTTGCCACCATCGCGCAACGAGTTTTCCCTACTGCGTAGATGCCAAAAGGATTCTTCGTCGACTTGAAATATAAGAGTTTTTGCTTAGCAAAGATTTATTGTGTCCCGCCGTCGACTTCTATATATGTTTACTGCAAAACTACAAGAAGGTGATGAAATTTTAGATTGGTTAACGCCATACCTAAAAACACCCTCAAAATCATGATTCTTGGGAGGGCAATAAAATGGGTGGTTTTGGGGCTTTTAAAACCACACCTGAAACCATCATCATAAACCCTTTATCTTTTGAGTTTTTTTTTTTTTTTTTGAATAGAGGTGGACCATCTTATTAGATAAGATCAATCTCCGCAAGCTCAATCAAACTTTGGGGAAAAGGATCGAGAAATACATGGTCCACTCCATTTGGTGGGACAAGTCTAGCTACATTATGCGCTAATACATTCCCGCTACGCCTTACATGGCTACCAGTAAAGGAGGAGAAACTTGCTGCAACCCCCTTTATATCATCCGCCACTTGACTGGTATATGAAAAAGATCCATCCCCTGTTGTCAAGGTTCGGACCACACTTGAAGCATCCGTTTTCAGCGTCACCCTAGTCATCCCCATCGTTGCAGCCTGCTCCACACCCAACAACGCCGCTCTCATCTCTGCAACTCACGCATCCCAGCCCGCCTTGACTCGACGGGTCGCATCCCACAACATCTGCATGGTCTCGTCTCGAGCCACTGCGCCTAGCCACGCATAACCCTCATCCATCAGTGTCGCGTCTGAGTTGACCTTAATGGTCCCTATCTCCGGTCTGATCCAGGCCGCGCCTCCAATTAGGCGTTGATTTACCGCCCCCATCCTCTCATTCCGCTCCTCCCAGACCGCCCTATAGTCGGACACCAGTTTATGGAACCCTTCTCGAATCAGTTGGACGTTCGGCAGGGTGTCTTCGAACAGGCGCTTGTTCCTGACAGTCCATGCAATCCACGCCCTCGTTAGGAAATCCAATAGGCCCTCTGCCCCTGCCATATCATGACAGGTTCTCACCATTTCTAGAAAAGAAGTCTCCCCCAAGCCTCGGATGTGGATAGCAGTAGAAGAACCTTCCCACACCTGATGAATTGATGGGCATGTAAAGAAGGCATGACTAACTGTTTCCTCTGCTCCTCCACATTCAGCACATGATGCCGAATCCACAACGTGTCTCCTGGCAAGGGAAGATCGGACCGCTAGTGCACCTTGCAGCGCTCTCCAAGCGAACAGTAAGACCTTTGGCGGGGCTCTAAGCTTCCAAATCCACCCCCAAACGTCCTCCCCCACTCCATTCAGACGCTGGAACCACCCCTGCTGATGACCACAACATCCCATCCAGTAGGCTGACTTAACGATGAAATTCCCATCTCTGTTCGGGCACCAGATCCGGGAATCTTGTGGCCTTCGAGCGCTGATAGGAATTGCCAGGATACGCTGTACATCCTCCTCTCGAAAATTGGCGGTAAGCAAATCAGTTCGCCACATTCCCATACTCTGATCGATTAGCGATTCCATTGTCAATCCCATGTCTGAGTGTTGTTGCAGGACTGGTGCGGTTGGGCGCCCCTCACTGACAAGCCAGTTAGATCCCCACACATCGATTTCATTCCCCGAACCCACTCTCCATCCTAGACCCTCCAAAAGAAGCGCCTTTGCTCCCCAAATACTCCTCCACGAGAAGCTCGGGTTGTTCCCCAAACTGGAATCCATAATAGTTCCCCCATGAAAGTAGCGCGCTCGGAGCACCCTTTCCACCAAGGACGATGGGTCTTGGACCAGCCGCCACCCTTGTTTGGCCAGAAGGGCATCGTTGAAAATTCGAAGGTCTCTAAATCCCATCCCTCCCATCTGCTTAGGTGCACAAAGAGTTTCCCATCTGCACCAATGTATCTTCCTACTCTGTTCAGAAGAGCCCCACCAAAAACGGGATATGAGACTATGAATCTCATCAATAAGAACATCGGGCAATCTGAAGACTCCCATTACATACGTAGGGATGCTCAGCAATACGGATTTGATAAGGACTTCTTTATCTTTTGAGTCTAAATTGGTTAAGACTTACCAATCACAAGTTGGTGTAGTGGTTGTGGGGCTACATCCCATGCCAAGAGGTTTGAAGTTCGAATCCTCTTGGAAACATGGAGTCGCTTGTGAGTGGGAGGGTCAACCCCTTAAATGGACCATACAGTACCCGATCCAGATGTAGAGCGACTGAGTCGATCGAACTGGACTAAGATAAAAAAAAAGATCACTGTGTAGAGAAATTAATCAAATGAGTAATTCAGTGGTTGATTCATCCCATCCACTTTTCACCCGCCGTAATTTTATTTTGCCAAAGAAGACTTCTTGTGGTTTGCGCAATCATAAATTATTTTTCTAAGTTGTGTTGTCCTTCGTTTGTTTTCTTAGCTTGTTAATTTGTTCTTGTTATGTTTGTCATTTCTTGTGGTTAGTTTGGCTCAGGGCCGGTGGAATGGGTGGTGCAAGAGGTTCGACTGCTCAGGGCCCGAAAATTCTGGGGCCTATATATATACAAGGTGCAATTGGTAAGTTTTGAGCCCTCTCTCCTAAAGGTCCGGGGTTCGATTCCCCACAAATCCCTACGAGATGGAATGGGCCTACTTCCCTTCAAATTAAGTTTTGGGGTTTCTGCCTAATGGAATGGACCTACTTTCCTTCAAATTAAGTTTTGGGGATATTAATGGAATGGGCCGAATGGCCCTACAGAATCACATTACCTTTTGAAGTTTTCCATTCTTCAAATTAGGTTTTCGGTTTTGAAATTTTTATTTACCAAATAATAATATTCCCTATCATTTTTTCAGTATTCCACAATTGACACTTTTTATTACATTTATTTAATTTAAGTATACATTTGATTTAATTTGCCTTTTTAGTCTTTTATTAGGTACAATCATTACAAAATGTATTATAAAATTGTTAATACCAATTTTAATTCAAATTATAATTACTTAGAACACCCTAATTCATTGCCCCCACTTAAAACCAACTTTAATATAAGGGCCCGAAAATTTACGTAGCACATGGCCCATAAAATCCCCGGGACGGCCCTGGTTTGGCTTTATTGTATAGCGCTAAATGTTGACTAATCACTAAAGAGGATGTTGCAGTGGATGTGTGGGTTGTCAAAATTTTCATAAATAAAGTTATTCGACACAAGGTCGGTGTGTCTAACATTGGGGAGAAGGTGCGAGGGTCTAGGATATGTTGGTTCGGGCACTTGCAGAGGAGGCTGACTGCCCCATGATAAGACCATGGATGGGAACCACTGGAGGTTAAGAAGTGTCGATTGGAAGTTATAGACAGGACCTAACACTCGTGAGTCGTGACACTAACCGAAGATATGACAATGGACCGAAACCATTGGACGAGGCACATCTAAGCCGAGAACGTTTAGTTTTGTTTTCTATAATGTATGCCTCTATTTATATTTGTTTCCATCATTCTCTAGAGGATCCTTAGTTCTGCTTTCTTCTTTGTTTTTATTTTGTATTGTTTATGCCTTGTTTTCTCTCTTTTAAGTTTTTTTTTTGCCTACGCTAACAGTGGGTCTTATAGAAACACTCTCCTAATCATTTGGGAGAAAGAGCGCTCACATCTCAACCAAGCAATTAAACACACAGAATAGAACCAAGCAAAACCTCAAAGACATAATTTTCAACCACAACCTTACCACTGAGCTATAAGCCTTTTCATTATAGGTTCCAGTGTAGAGATCTGAATGAGGATGAACTTTGTATATGAAAAGTCCATTATATGTTTCAACTGATCTTATACATCCAAGCATGCATGTATTAGAATTAGCATTATACTGACTAAATCATGCTCCACAGTCAGTGTATGAGTCCTTTGTAGTGTTCAGTTTCAGCGGCAATTTGAACTGGTGTAAAAATCTACCAACAACTTGAACAGTTAAAATCCTCTAATGGTCTCTTTCAAGCTTCAATAGCCTCAAGGATGGCAAGACAGTTCTTTAATAACGACTTTGCCTGCTCGTTCTTCTCAACCTCTATTAGGGCGACCAGCTCGCTCTTGAACTCGACTTCTGTTGGAGGCTTTGCCTGAAATGTCTTGAAGAGCTCAAAAACTTGGAGCAAACATTCTGAGGCGGATACGTGAACCTAAATGTGACGGACAGGAAAAAATCAGAAAAATGAATTTATAGGGAACTACCAAAAAAATTCACATAGGAGAAGAGAACAACCTGGCCAATCTTGACGATCTGTATGCACTCAATAACTTTTGGTGATATGGATAAGAAAATCTGGGGACAACCACATGAAGCAATGGGGTTCAAGAAAAGATTGACAGTTGGAATTGATAACAAAGCATGAGAGAGAGATTCTATCATTCTAGTCGTACCTCGCGAAGAAAAGATGATACACTAGCATGTAGAGAATCCTCTTGAGCATTTATAGCAGATTCGTTCATTCTCGTGCAAAGCATTTTTATTAATGAAAACGCGGATATTTTAACTGTCAAGAATAATTTCGTTAGAATTTTGGTAGGAGAGAAATTGCTATTGATAAATAGAAGGGAAACATGAATATCAAATTTTACCTATCCAAGGGGTAGCAGGTGCCAAGGAACTTGATACCACATTCATCAGACACTGTTTCTGAAGAAGGATGTCGTTTATGGAAGCTGCATGAATGCAACAGGTGATACAGTCTAAAATCTTATTGTGAGAAGTTTTAGTATCTTCACGGTCATCCGCTTGAGAATCTGTGGAAACATAAACTCCAGAGTTATGCAATGCTACAAGTCATGGTATTTGGTTCAAGTAAAGAGATCACCTGATGGTAAAAGAGATTCAAAAGGCTACAATGCAGGTGTGCTTAAAGCGGAAATAGTGTATCCTAATATGCCTAGAATTTCCAGTTAAATTCGTTTTGTTTAGCAATATGATATGATCTCAAATGGATGATAGATACTTAAAACAGTCGGACACAGATCAATCTCCCTCATGATATTCACATCTGTGCTATGCTTACCGGTTTTCCCAGCACCAGGGACTGAGTTTGCTTGTAAACTCTTATCTGGAGTACCTTGGCACATCTCGTACAACTGAGGAAAGACCATATTAAAGAACTGCGGATGGTGGAAAGCTTTGATAATCTGAAAATCGAATAAAGCAGAATGTCAGATTAAGCCACTATTTCAATGTGAAAAACAATTTTAGGCTAGCCAATTCGCCATTAGCAGCACAAAAGAAAAAATTACCTGCTCCAATGACGATAAAGCTGCTTCTCGAAATGTCTTCTCTTTCTTTGCACAAGCAGAAACCACCAAACTCAAAACAGTATTTGGAGTTGTTGGGTCATGAGAAGAAATCGCATCATGACAAGAGGTACAAACAGCAGCTGTTGCATGTAAAAGAGCTTCCTTGCCCTATTGCACAATTACAAGTAAAAATATAACCATACGTAGATGAAAATGAAACAAAGCTGACAATGTGTACAAACGTCAAGGAGAATCTGGTAACTTTAAAAGATAGAGGCAAATAATCTATAAACTTACTGAGGGTATTAGACTGCTATATTTATTACTAGTTTCATGCACAGAGACGTACCTCCCAAAGACGACCAGGAAGTTCCTTCATCAGAGCATTCAACAGAACTTGGTGATAAGCCGAGAGGGATTCACCCAAAATTTCACCAAGCTTAGTGATAGCCTGTGCTGCCTGTGGTCAAGAAATTGAGAACAAAATTAAAAAGGGGCAACCTAAAAAATTAAGAGGAATTCTAGTGACATTATTTCCATCATTAAAACAACAAATGTCTCGACACATAGCTATATGCCTACACGAACCTCTTTCTTCCTTTACAAGAAAAACATATGAACCTCTTTCATCATTTTGAAATTTGAATTAAGATTAATGTAACTTGAATTCCAGAATGAGAATAACAATATCACAGTACAGTTTGGGCATAATAAACAAGTTAACTAACCTTTTTCTTTGAAGCCCATGAAGATGCTGTAATGTTTTCACCAATGAGAGAGACAATTTCCCCTAGGTATAATTGGAGAGTTATTCTATCCCCACTTGTGCTATCTTCCCACAAATCTTCAAACAGGCTAGAAACATGCTTATCATCATCAAATCTGCACACAGAAGCGATATAATGATAGAACTAGGAAGTTAGTTCCAATCAATGAAAATCATCCTGATGATCTCAAGTACTGTATGGAAAACTATTATCTAGACAACAAATATAAGCACAATTAGTATTGTAGTGCCATTCATTTGCAAAGCAGTAGACAACGAAGGATTGGTCTTTCTCAATTATCAGCATACGGCGTTCAAAGAAACACTAATGCAACAGCTGGTGAAAGCAAAAACAGGGTCGCTAAAGGTGTATGCTTTATAATAATACCTATTCATTTCTTAAACAGTTCTATATACTTCATCAGTGACAAACCAAACAGAAACATGCATCACCAAGCTAAACATAATTTACACACACCTTGAAACAAATATCATAGGTATGATTATGGCATGATAGCCACTCACAACATCTGCAGCCAAGGATGAATAGCTTTTCAACAACAGGGCACATGACACCTGAGAATTCCTGTCTCCCACTTGCAAGGCTGCTGTATCCTCAATTAGTTTTTGAGCCTGAAGGGGTGCAGAATACTTCATTGCCACAGCACAGGCACTTGCAAAGGCACGTTTAGCAGCACCACTCTTTTCCTCAACTACAGCTGGAAACAAAAGCCGCAACAGAGTAGTAGAGAAGGGTTTAATCTCAAGATTAACTCTTTGCACCAACAAGGAGATAAATGTGGCTACACCAACCCTGCATCAAAAATTGGAGGAAAAAATCAGTATTAGCTAGAAGCATCTTGCATATGAGAAAGAAATTCTTACACTGGGTTCTTTATAAAAATATAAACAATCTTAGTCTATTGCTATCCTGGGGAATAGGAACATTTGTATAGTTTAGTGAGGCAACATTGTCAATCCCCCCCCCCCCCCCCCCCTCCCCCAAAAACAATCTTCAGTTTGGACAAGGAAAAAAGTCCTCTTTACACCTGAATGCGGAAATTGATGGAAACTGAATGAAGGGATTCTACAAAGGCACAAGAATATTGCCGAGTGAATGTAAAAGGTGACGGTAACTAGCTTATTATAAAATAGAAACTACAAAAATCAGGAACGAGACTGCAAAACACAGATTCAGTTGACATTGTCAGTACCTGCAATTGCAGTCCAATCAAAACGATTCAAAAGTATATGAATAGTGGAAATAACTGCGGTGCCGCTTAAATTCTTACCTAGTATTTAAGCCAACACCAGATCTAATCAACTGAGCTAAACGAGGGACCAAGAGATCCAGTGATGACTTATCCACAACATCAATGCAAAGCTCAAGAGTCTCCCACATAGGAGACCCTTTTGCAATTGAAATTCGCAGATTTTCAAGCTTGTCTGTCTGTATCCCAACGTTCGCTGCATGCAACTGAGGAAAACGAAAAGAATAATAAAAAAAGCATTTCAATCAGAAGACAAGAAGAAAATAATGAAAAACCACGACATGAACCAAAAATTCCAAACCTCAACATAATTAAGCCCCTGATCTTCAAGGCTTGATAAACTTTCCAGCATGCAACTAACCAAGTCAGACAAATGTGGACGCAAAGCAACTCCAGCTCCCTATAAAGAAAGTTTGACAAAAATAACAGCAATCAATGTCATATGACAAAAATTAATTGCAGCGAATATACTAGAAACATCTGCTATAGCCCATCAAAAACACCATCTCAGAATTCATAGCTTGAAACCAAAATAAAAGATCAATCAATAGAACTTGCAGACATTCACAAACCATGGATAAAGATATCTTAGATGAAGCAACTATTTGACTATGGCAACTGCTATACAAACCTTTGCAAGTTTTGTAACCACTGCGATTGATGCCTTCCGTATGCTATCGACTTTGCTCATGATTCCATCACTGAGCAAAAGAGGGAGAACAATATCCATGGCTTGCCCTGCTTCAGATTTCTCAGTAAGTGACACATCACAGAGCCTAACAGTTAATGAACTCAATGCACGGCATAGCTTCTCGCCAGAAGTTCTAACAGTTTCCTTTATATCATCCATAGCTCGGAATGCAACTATCCAAACTCTTTTCAAATGCTTGTTCACCTACATTGTAACATAATTCAAATTATAGAAAAGGAAATTGCAAATGAGGAAAAGTTGCACTGATAAACAAACCAGAAAATGTTATGCACTCAACCCTCTTTTTCTTCTTACACACGCCATGTCCAGTTTGGATAAAGAAACTACTACTTCCTCTGATCTAAAATAGATGATTTTTTAGCAAATGACACAAGTTTTAAGAAAAATACTTCAATTTTCTAAAAACACATCACTCTACTAACTTTTTCATAAAGTTTACTATTTTTTAATACCCTCTATACATTAACTATTAAAAAGATGTTAAGTAGTCACCAACACACCTACAAAAATCTAAAAGACCGTCTATTTGATCAAAATTTAAATTCTAAACAATCATCTATTCTAGATTCGAGGGAGCATAATTTTAACACACATAAAAAAACAATACACACAGCTGTAAATTCTAAACAATCGTCTATTCTAGATTGGAGGGAGCATAATTTTAACACACATAAGAAAACAATACATACAGCTGTAACTTTAGATGGTGAGATGGATTCTCATTTTCTCGTTTATTACAAAACGTACAAATGATACAAAGAGATCAGGGAAAACTACATTTTGACATGAATGTGTATGGTCTTAAGTATGATGGCAATGACTTGTACATCAATCATCATGTTTCAGCAGTTGAGCAACCAAAGCATACACAATTCAAGTGAACAAATGCACCTTCAACAAATAAAATCCAAAAGCATTTCAGGTCAATTAACATCATACATGTTCAAACTTGCGACCTTGGAGAATATCTGCAAGGGCAAGACATGATGACTGGCGAGACCGCCAGAGTCTTGATCCACTCTGTGTCAACAAATCCTCAATGATAACATCTAAGTTGTCATCAATTGTTCTTTTTGAATCAGCCACGAGTGCTTTCCAGATGTGTGCCATAGCATCCTAAATTTCAGGAAGAAAAATAAATGAATCCTCTAGGAATTTGAAAGCGATGCCTTTAACCAAAGACTAAAGAGACCTAAGAAATAAAATATCATCCCTAGATTTCCAAAATAACTCATGCACATGCCTGGACATTCTTGTCAGGATCATACTGGTAGCGTACAAGCCTTGGTATAAGTGTTTGGAGGTGAGGTTGAAGAACATCTCCAGCATGCTTTGCTATCCTAGAAAAGCCGAAGGCAACTCCCCTTTTGGAATTCATAGAGGCTTGATAATTGGCTAAATCCATAAACTTATAAATTAGGTCAGGCTGGCCCATCTCATTTGCTAGGCTGCAGAGCTCTTTGTAAGTACTGAGCTTCCCTCCACTGGGACTTTCACCAATAGTGCCCTCCTGGAAGACTTCCGAATCTTCTACCAGCTAGTCAACAGAAGCACAGAAAGACAAATGTTTATAGAACTAGATACATTAAAGAAATGCCTAGGAAGGGGAGTGGGTTTGAATCTCTACCTTAACAGCCCGCTTCCTCTTTCCAGAACCAGTGAGGGTGCTAACAAACGCATTAACCAGGTTCTTCTTCATGGAATCATCTCCTAGTTCATAAACAAGGCTCATCCCTTGTGATGCTAGCTCCTGTGTAAGTTCATTATGCTCACCCAGTAGGTGAGAGAAAGCTTCCTATAATCATCCAAATATAAACCCAAAAGGGAGACATGTTAGCATATCTAATATTTTCTCTAAAAATGAGTAAAGAGCATTTCAATTCCAATGAACAAGAATAACGATTGCTGATATCCAGGAAACAAGTTGCAGCAAAATATATACAGAAAGATGGGTAGATTCATAATGTTGACTGCAGTCACTGCAAAACTACTAGAGATTTTCCTACGGAACTATAAAGAAACAGATCACCAAGAGGATTACGATGAAGACAGGGCCATTGGGCACATAATTTGTAAATCAGGAAAGCATTCACATAAATGCATGGCGTTATCAAACTCATGCTCCTAGTATATTTAGAAACAACGATGGTCGTCAGAAGGATGAACAAGAAGAAATTATGCCAACAAAACAGGGTATAACACATCTTCTAACGCATGTAACCCAGATTCACAATCACTTGTAAACCATACAACCACATGACACTGCCACTAAAGTCAAAAGCACCATCTTCAATACGGAGTAGATGGACAGCCACCATTAACCAATACCATTCCCTAATCTAACTGAATTTCAAGCATTTGAAGATCCAAGGTTAATATTCACTACAGCGATAGCATTTGATTCAGTAGTTCACAGATATTGTATTTTTCTAAAACCAAGCCTGATCTATCTCTGTAACTGAACAATGCCAAAGGCATCAATGTTTTACCCTTCAATGTCATACCTGAATCTCAGGAAGCAACTGCTGGATCTTCGGATGATGCCCACAATACAATGTAAGAGATAGCAGCCAAACAGTTCCAGCACAGCGTTCCTCTTTCCTGTTACTAAATATAAGATCATCAAATATTTTTCTAGTGATGGAATCTCTAACCATGACATGAGTGTCTTGATTAGCTTCACTTGCTTCACTTGAGAGCTCTTTAGACCAAGATGGGGACACATCTCCACTGAGAAGGTTTGATGTCATAGAAAGTGATGCATAGTTGGTCTTTAAAATCACGTCAGCTGTCACAGGAACACTGCCCCATAAAAATGCCAAAGCTTCTCCTGCAGCAAATAGAACATCTTCAACCTGCCTCAACCCAAAATGTGCACAGATCAATAAGGTTATTTCATCCCAATAATAAGATAAATATTCGGCTTCAAATTAGCTCAGTGATAATAAACCTGCACAAACCTTTGACCTGCATAAGCCAAATATTAGCTCAAGCGCTATATTGAAATGGGAAGGTGATGATTCTTTGAAACATATATGCCCCAGAGAAATAACAATTTTCTGGATTGCTTTAGTATCATCACTAGTAAGTAGCTTGCTAAGCTTCTCCCGCACAAAAGTTAGCACATTGACTGCATGTGTCAATAAGTGGGCCAATGTTAACCATTATTATGCAGAGAAAAGTTATCAAAACCATAAAGTGCTACCCAGAAGCATCAAGTTTAGGATAATATCCACCTGGATCACATTCAAAAGCAAGCATAGGTAACTGAGAACGCAATCCAATGTGACCAAGGGCTTGCATTGCAGTAGATGCTAATGATGCTACTTCGGCATTTACAATATTTGCCAGGCATTTAAGTGCATTCTTGAAGATGACCTCATAAATCTGTCAAATGCATAAGTTTCAATGAAACTCCGTCATAATTCATACATGTAAAGTAAACATAATAATATGCATTTAATTATCCGGCCAATAGATGCATCTAGAAAGAAACCATAAAATCTTATGCATACACAAGGGCTGGAACATCAGCAAGTTTTGACGGAAAAAAATACAACGGGTTATGTAGTGAAGAATGGAATGTGAGAGGCACCAAGTAGATGGATGTCATACAAAAATCTGACTGTTTTCCATAAAATAAAATAAAATAAAAAAGCACATGCACTTGCACCTGTCTACAAACTACAAAGAACCTACAACACTATTTTGTGACCATTTTTTTTGGCCTTCATATATCAATTTTGGAGTAATAAAATATACACAGTAAAATGCAGACTGATGACGAAGTGAAAGCTTAACATACTGAACCTCATTAAAGAAAAAGACTGGGTTTTGACAATTTGTGATGCCACTTCTTCAATACATGAGTAACAAGTAAATACAACATATATTATGGTATTTATATCATCTTTGACAGACCTGAGGAGATCTTGATATGCAATCAGCAGTTACATATCCAAGTGCACACAATGCTCCGTGTTGCACCTCAAACCTGAATTCACCAACTCAGGGAATCAGTTACATAATCTAGAATTGAGCAGAAAGTAATTAGAATAGGATGATCATAAGATATCTCCTCTTGAGAAAGCAAATTCATACCTTGACTTTTGTAACCCACTGGCAACAGAAATTAATTCACCTATGAGTGAAGATGATTCAGTTACAGGAAGAGCAGATGAAGCTATTCCCATCAACCGTGCTGCAGATTCCCTTGTATCAAGGTCTAGATGAGAAAGTAATTGTCTTAACCAGGATATTTTTGATGCATATCGTAATGCCAGCATCTATCAAGAAAGCAACAATATCAGCAAGGGAGACGAAAATTCCAGTTCAGAGAAAATGGAAGGAGATTACCAAGTACCTCCGGAAAGTGAGAACTAATAGCAATCAAAGCCTGTGAAGCATTCGCATGCAGCTCAACAGAACCTTCAATTGCCAAAGCATGTTCTATCAGCGAGCACAATCTCTCCACACAACATTGAAACTCTGCCTTATTTGAGCTAATTACTAATAAATCAACCTCAAAGCACTTCAAAAGGAATTTGATCATCGCAGTGTAAGTTTGGGATGGAAAGAGAAGCTTTTGTCCCCTCGTTTCAGAGGAATCTGATAATCTTGGTTGCATCTTAGTGATATAGTCTAGCATGTCTTCAAGATGAGGATACTTCATATCCAAATTTTGGGTAATCAGTTGTCCTTCAGTAGGAAACAAAGCTTGAGTTGCCATCTCTCTAAAATAGGAAAAAGAAAGCATTAACTAGTGTGAATGTGTATACATTAATGGATGCCTTCAAGGCTTCAACTTGAGAAGAACTTGTTCTTTTATAGAAGTGTACAGCATGAATAAAAATAGGACAACATTAAACACCTAGATATCCCCTTTCACTCCCCTTTGCTTATAACTACTACATTTACTGTCATTCCAGTACAAAAAAATAATACAACTGGATTCTCCCACAAAAGGGGAAAAAATAAGAAAAGAAACAAAAAAGTATCAAGCAAGTCTCTGAGTCAGAATGCATGATAGATAAGTGATGACAATGAGAAACTTTAACAGCACTTATATTAGTAGTGAAGCACCTTATATCCAATCTAGGATCTGCAGCTCCAACCAAACACAAAAATCGGCTTGGGCAATGTTGCAAACCAAATACAGATGTTGCCCACCTCATAGCACAAAATCGAACCTCATCCTGTTCCTACAAGTACTCCAAAGGGTTTCATAGACAAAAGTAATAATTAGAGATTACGGTACAACAAATCAAATGCAAATGCAAGGAAAGAGGAGATACTGTTACACAGTATAGTTAGCCATAATACCGATTCGCAATTCTCAAGCAAGAGCTTTTCCAAGTCCTTTAAAATGTTTGCTGGTGCTTCCTGAATTTTACATACATTTTCAATATATGGTTATTCAGCGAAATAGGGAAAACTCTAGACTAGATGGATGCTATCTAGCAAATGGTTAATGTATTCCAAACAGTAACATAGTTAAGAATCAAGACATGACTCAACTCAAAGATCAAGTAACATGTGCTATATTCATCATTGATAAAATCAATACCAACAAGTTGCACTTCAGTGAAATTGTGAATTCTACGACAGAAAGTATAGAATGAAGCAAAATATTCACAGTAAGGACACTACTGAGTTGGTACCATTGCCCGTACTAACATACTGTATATAAGAAAAATATTAACCTTTCTCTGAATGAATAATTTTTGGTCTCTCCATGGAAACAGACTTTCTTTTCTTTTGATATATCTATGGAACAGACATATTATCAAAAAAAACAATATTTGTGCTAATGATAGCACCTCCTGTGTATTAAAAAAATATATATTCTACTCATGACAGTTGGATAGAGCATTTAAATGAGTCCACTGCATGTGAAACTCACTAGGATGTAGTAGAAGTACAGAATCTCATAAACATGTTATCTCAGCCAGATAAATTGGAAGACGATAACGCAACATTCTTTCGTTAAGCTTAATTAGTTAAAACCAAAAATCAGGCAATATGCAGAAATGCAGAATCGTCCAAAAAAAACAGAGTTGTCAACATCCCCGTAATTCTAACATACTAGCATCCATTGAATTCAAATAAATCAAAGAACAAATTCAAGGATAGTTTTCGAAGCTCAAGTAGAATCTGTATTTAAAAAGAAGATTATTATAACTCAATATGTCAACCTTAACTTAGCCCTCTTATGGACTCAACATGCTGCACAAAATAATAGTCATTCTTAGAGTAGTATGTTTGTCAACATGGTAATGTACTAGATAATATACTTTGTTCCAACTTACTTTATAGGCATTAGCAAGAGAATTTGAAGCTTCTTGAATGGATAAGCGGAGAGATTGAGACTCTGACTTCAAAGCATTAAAAATGCGTGCAGCAATGTCCACTTTGTCCCTGAAAGAAAGTCATGTTTTATGATACTCAACAAAAGACAAACCTTGAGCAAGAAAGGATGCAGACCTTGAACTCACCTAAAAAGCTGAGGCATGCGTTCAGCAAGCTTTCCAATCGCTTGAAAGGCAAATGTTTTGGTTTGCCTTGCAATGTTATCTGAGTACATGAGTAATTAAGACTAACCAGCAAGCTTTTTGCAAGGAGATAAAGTATCTCAAGCATCTATAATGAACAGATCAGAATTAAATATTAGCACACCTGCATCAGAACTTCCATAACTATCGAGAGACTTCAGAACTCCATTCAAAATAAGAGGGCCCATAACCTTCAGCTGCTCGATTCTTGCCTACATTCAGATATAAAATGTTTCATTTTAAAGAAGGCTTATCAATGGCTTCCCTGTTGACCAAGTGGAGCTATTAATAGTATTACAAGAACAGGCACACAGATTATCAATCAAAGTGAACTTTGAGTTTAATGCAATTCCTTAATTGTTCTTTTTATGATTAAACACCAACAGGTCACAGGTCCAAAAAGAGTTCAGGAACTTGCAGAAAATCAGAAAAGCATATTTTGCCTTAGCATTAAGTATTAACACCATTTTTGCATCAATAATAATTCTTTCCAAAGTGTAACAACCATATCCCAGTCTAGACCAGAAATTCAACTCTAGTATGTAACTAATCGAATAAAAAAGGATATATGTAACCATGCATCATTACAAACATATCATGAACATCTAGTCATCTAGAACAAGAATGCTCTTAATGATCAGTTCTTCCAATTCCTTGTTTTATTTACATCTTAATTTTCTCCTTTCCTTTTATATGTACTCCGCAAAATTTAGCCCATCCATTAAGAAGGGATATTTTAAATAGGACCAAATGCTCGATCTATTAAATGAGAAATAACAAGAGAATACTACGGATATATGAACAATAAAAATGGAAAACACATCCTCGTGAATAGCATCAAGCAGACTATAAATTGCCCCAGCATATTTTGACCACAGAAAGCAACTAAACATAAAAATTGAAGCAATGGTGCAAACAATTAAAAAAGGCAATGGCATAACCCAAATCATATATGAAAATTAACCATAAAGGAAATATTCAAGCAGGATCACTTACATGTTTGAAGACCCAAAAGGCAAATTCCATTCCTAACTGTTTCAACCTGGATGTGGTGTCATTGCCTACAATACCCATATTAAATTTTTAAATAGTGGACAAAGCAATTAATTATTTCACATTAAACACTACTCCATAGAATCTAAGGTCAAGGAAGACAACATTAAAAGATCACCAAAAAAACAGCTTAATAATATGTTATGAGAAAGTTGCACTCATATGCTTCAAAAATTGACTCAAACATTAAAGCAAAGCGTGATTAAAGATTAGATTAGATCAGATCAGCAAAAACTCTTGATCTTCTCGTCATTTCATGCAGCAATGGAAATTTTCAACTATCACAAATAAGGAAGAAAAAAGTTTATAAAGCTCAGATGGACTGTGAACACTCTCTACATCACACATGGTGAACATTTAAGAATTTCAAGAAATTAACAAGGATAACTTTGCAGCTCTGCACTTTTTCCCGATTACGTATGCCTACAACCTTACCCATCTGAAAATGTAGAATATGTAAACTTCTCCTCTAGGCTCTAGCCAACATTAGCAGCTATATTTTGGGTTGTAAAATATAATTTACTTGACTGTACGTTCTAAAAAGTTCACTAGCACATAAGTACTAAGACATATCACATTAACGAGATTTCTTAATGGATGGACTAACCTAATTGCTAGACAAGAAAGACACTCGAATTGCTAGCCACAAAAGTAACCCTGATCTAGAAACCATTAACGGTAGAGTTCCAAAGCAGTAGTTGGATATTTGTAACACAAGGTTGAATAACACACCATTACATAGAGAATACAATAATTCATATATGCTGAACATGGAACTTGATAACCAAGCAACAAAACAAGATTGCAAATCTTACCATATATACAACTGAAAATGCACTGCAAGGTTGAAGGGAAACTATTTGCTGCAGTAATAGAGCGACAAAGTACAAGCATAATTCTAGCTTTCAAGGCAGAGTTCACAGGGACAACCTTCAACTGTGGAGCAATGTTTTCAGCAGTAGCACTTCCTGCCCAAGGAAAGAAATACAGAATAGTTGAATTGTTCACGAACGGTGCACCTTTCAGATGTAATAATTGACTTCCAAAATATACAAGTATATAAAACTATACTGTAATGTTTTTCAAAACTCAGATCACTAAGCTTAATGGCAAGAGTTTTAAATTTTTTTATAGAAGAGAAGTGCATAGTATTTGTTTAAAGTGTTTGGATTGAAACAAATTTTTAAATCTTTATGTTAGAAGAATTGTAGTTCACAAGTTAAATAAGAATTAACAAATAATTATGGTCAATTTTTTGGTTACTATAAACAGATGAAGACAAGATCATCAATCAATACATTAGTCCTGGTCATGAAGATCTCTTTTGTTACTTTCTATCTGCTTCTCACATGATTCTTATTAAGTATAGATAGATTGTAATGATTGTGAAGACAATGACACAAAAGCATCATAAAAGAAGAATAAAGTAAAGAATTTCATACCATTAAAAAGGAAAAAAAGCCGTTTGATCAAATTGGGATCATCAAAATCAGCTACAGAACACTTTTTCTTCAACAGTTCCTCCCCTTTCTTAACAACAATCTCTTGACTTGCATGAAAATACCATTGAAAAATTATCAATTCCTACAAATCACCCAACTGGTGTCTTAAAAATTGCATGACACAATCAGAAAATTCTCAACATACCTGTCTACACATGCTGCAAGATATACGGGGTATGCAATTTCGGCAGTTAGCTCCATCGAATTTGTTACATTAAGGAGACCCAACTGTAACAAAACATTGAGTTCTCATAAACCTTTGGATATTATGCTTAGCATCAAAGACTATGGCCCTACACAAAGATATACTCCACTATAAGCTTAAGCTTCATGAATTAGTGTGTTGCACGCACCTTCATCTTCTGTAGTGTCTCATATGTTAATGGCTGCTTCCCACTAACACGTTCAGCCTGAGCCAATGAAAGCCCAGCAGGACAATTGCCACTGGAAAAAAATCATCTCTAAGCTTGAGTATCTTGATGCAGAAAATACACACATCCCTCATTAACAATTCAATAACATCCCACATAGGATAAATTCAAAATCATACCTTTGGAAAGGTGGTTGATACAGCATGCAATGAAGACTAAATTCGAGAAATAGTTGGGAATCCTGAGAGCCATTAATCATTCTATACTTTGCAGCAATATCATCATCGATTTCTTTAGAATGAGAGTCACCAATGACCTAAATGAAAATTAATTAAACAGGTGACAACCTCTATTTCAAAGGAGAGACCTATACTGTGAAGGTAACACTTATGGCAGATAGAAAATAAAATATGTGCATAAATCATCATATGAAATAGCAGAAACTTATCACAATTCACGGAAATGGCTATAAAGAAGGGACACATCCGTGTAGGACAAGAATCAATCTCTATATATTCCCAAGAAAAATTAGAACAAACAGCAGGATTATAGTGTGATAAACTGATAATGCATGCTACCTTGGCACATGAACGCAAAAATATTTCTTGATGCTGAGGAGGAAGTTTTGAGATATTTGCCAAAAGTGTAGGAGCCATATTTATCTTCTCCTGCATCAAAAGAAGTATTCATTGATTGTGATCTAAAACAAAAATAAAAATAAACCTCAATGGGGCAAGTGATTAAGAAAACCTCTGGTAGAGCACGCTCAAATGCCATCTCAATATAGATGATGCAGAAGTTTCTGACCAATGGTGCAGCATTGGTTTCAATGTACATATTCCACAACTCCAATAATGGCAACGCAATGCTGGCATTGTGCTTCACTCTCTTGTTTACATGAGTCAATATCTCAATAACCTATTTACAAGAAAACTTGAGTTAAAGAGGTTTGAGAGATGGGAAAGTTCAATCAGAAATGAGAGAGTATAGAAAATGCAAATGATAGAATCAAACATGAGAAATTGAGGACAGTCTTGTATAACTACGTTTTCCATCATTTGAGTATAATGCCAAAACCAAACAATGCTTTATCAAATCAATTTTTTATTGCGAGCAGCAGGGTATATTTACAGTATAATAAAGAGTTAAAACCATACTCCCAAGTCTCCAACAAAGTTCAGGAAATAGTATAAGATCCCCCAAAGTTGAAATACCGAGTACTGACTTGACTTCGAATGTGAGATTCATCCAGAAAGCCAAATGAGTCGATTAACATCAATCTATTCCAAATACGGCACTAGACGAAAAAGAAAACCCGAGTTTCAAACCTAAGCATCCCGATTCTATTAATTTCATCGCCAAAACCCTGGGACCAATTGAAAACGCCTTTTGGCCAACTTGGAAGCGATTCATGTAGAGAGTCCCAAAACAAACAAACAAATTCAAAGCAAAATTCAAGTGACAACATAGTGAATACTTAATAGGGACATAGAACAATAGAAGCACCTTGTTTCGGACGGCAGGAGAGTTGGTGGAAAGCGAAGCAATGGCGGAGGGGAGAAGCTTAGAGACTAGGGCTTCAAGCCTGGAGTCGTCACAAAGGGCCAACCTCGTGAGCATTCGATCGAGAATTTCTTCTCTCTCTTCGTCAGATTTTGGGATGAGCAGCGGATCCGACGAAGAAGAAGAATTCGCCGCCATTGTTGAGTTTGGGGGTGTTTTCCTTTCCTTCCGCCGGAGAGATATTTTGGGAGCAAAATCGGCGATGGGAAGCTCGGGTGATGGAATTCCTGAATCCTTCCGCAAGTAACCACCAAATGCTGAACTTTAAATTTTGACCTCGGTCAATGCAACGCTAAATTGTTTTTTTTTTATGAGAAAAAAAAAGCTTTTTTGGGATATTAGCAAAGAAATTCGGTCTTTAGACAAATCTAGATAAACTGAGAGACCGTCGGTAGATGACAAACCATCATGTACAACCGGAAACAAGTAACAGAAGCAAGTGACATGAGGAAAATACACGAAACAAATGACATAAGAAATTGCAAAACGAAAGTACAAGTCATCCTACCTTGAAAACTACAAGCTAGCGGAACAAATGAACGATCGACCAAAATGAAGACGCGCACGGTGAACTTTAGGAATCACTAGCGGACACCTCACATTATGGACTCCAACAGAGTCATCAGATGTCGATCGCACTTTAACAACGTCTACGAGCATGACAAATCAATCACCGATCACATGAAGCCTGCAACACAACAAGAAAAACGTCATAGCACACCAATCCGCAAGCCTAAACCCTAGCCAAACCATTGTCCATGCAAACCACCAAAACCCATCTCAAACCCTCAAGAACGATAACAAGATCGTAATAGACAAGGATGGGAAGAAAAAAGGAAACAGTAATAAAAAGGCGAAGAAGCAAGAGAGCGATTAGAAAAAGAATCATAAGACTGAGTCGAAGTACGATATGTGGTCAGGAAAAACCAATCCAGTAATGCAGGCTCGCATGCCATTAATTTTTAAAGGACGCTAAACATCCGCCGAAGCGACAAAACGGCGGTCGCCCGTGGCAATCCACCCATCGGACCTGTTAGCGTAGAACGCCAAGGGAAATGAGAGGGCAAGACGGGAACCACAACTCGCTCACTAATGAGCGTTTGTGGGGGGCGAAACCCGTGGTGGAGCCACCACACATGCCACCAACGAAAGTAACGGGAGGCACCACTCGGACCCCCGACAGAAGAAACGAGGGAGGTCTTGGTGTAGAAGACGATGGTTGAGTCAGTGGTACGAAGGTAGGCGATAGAAGCATGGTAGGCTAAATCGGATTATTTTTAATTTATAGTTGATAGTTGGTATTATTTTTATTAGTTTTTTTTTTAAACCCCAGTATTTGATAAGGAAAAATTTAGATGCATTGGATCTGACAAGGGTCATAATATGAATAAAATATAGATCTATATCGTCATTATCAACTTCAATTAATACCAATCACAAGTTGGTGTAGGTGTTGTGGGGCTACACCCCATGCCAAGAGGTTCAAAGCTCGGATTCCCCTAGAAACATGGAGTCACTTGTGAGTGTGAGGGTCCAACCCTTTAGAGCATCAGCATCCCTATAACCTTTTAGGTTCCTTACTTCACTTTTTACCTTTTTATCTTTTAAAAACCCCAACTAAAATCTATACCTGCTTCTCTACAACCCACTTTAACCTACAATAACTAATACTCCGTATAATACTAATAAAACTCCTCTCCCTTTTGGCCCAACAGCCTAATCCTCTCTCTATGTGTTTCTTGCCCCTACCCCACCTTTCAACCCATTTGGAAAGAGAAATGGGTGTTTAAGTGTTTCTAAGTAAAACACTCATCAAATCGTTATTACTTTAATTTGTTAGCAGATGCAATATTTAAATAATAAATTCCTTATTTTCATCTTAAAACACCACCGATGCATATGCTCTTAAATGGGCCACACAATACCCGATCTAGATGTAGAGCGTGTTCAAAGTTCGAATCCCCTTGGAAACATGGAGTCACTTGTGAGTGGGAAGGTCCAACCCTTTAAATGGGTCACACAGTACCCGATCTAGATGTAGAGCGGCTGAGCCGATCGAACTGGACTAAGATTAAAAAAAATATCAACTTCAATTAATGCAAACGAAACCACACACAAGTTTGTTTTAGTTATATGTGGGAGACAATTGAATTACCGATTAAAATAACTAGTATGAGAATTACACATATTTCAAGCATCCAAACCAAACCATACACACCTTTAATTTCTTCATGGCATTCATAGGGGTGGAAATGGGGTGGGTTATGGGTGGTTGAAGTCATTCCATCACCCGCCCCTGCGGGTAAATAATTCCACCCGCCCCACCCATTACCCACAAACCTCTTCACCCTCATCCGACCCGCGCGGGTGGAGCGGGTGCCCAATGGGTGATATTAATATAGTTATGGTTTTTTTATATAAATTGAAAGATGAATAAAAATTAAATTTTAATTTACCAATACTAGAAATATGAGTTCATGGAAGTCTAATACGTATCATACATAAAAATAACATGTTACTTAAAAGTTACAAAATGAAAAACACACGTATATACATATACATATATACATATAGAGGATAAATCATATGTACTCAACCCTTAAAGTGTATCATGTGAACAAATCTGGGCCGTTGAATTAAGAAGATCAACGGATGAGATTAAAAGTAACTTTTGATTATTCGATGGTATTGGGAAATTATTCGGTGGTATTGGGTGATTATTTGTTAGAATAAAATTTACATTTTTTTACACTCTTTTTAAGATGAATAATTATGTGAAAACAGACGAATAATCATGAACAAATAGACGAATAATTTCTGAGTACATGATACACGTTATATGTATACATATATACATATATACATATACACAAAATAACATGGTACACAAGACTCAATATTAGGGTTTAGATTTTAGAGGGTAAAATAGTAAAAACTCACACATACATATAAAAATTTTAGGGTTTTATGCGGGTATGCGAGGCGGGTTAGACTTTGGGGCGGGTAATGGGTAAAAAAATTTCACCCATAATTCATCTATCACCCGCCTCACCCTCACCCGCACCACCCGTCACCCACTTTATTACGGGGTTTCGCCCGCAAAATTAATGCGGGTGGAGTGGGTGGATTGGATACTCGCGGGTTATTTCCCGTCCTAGGCATTCACATTCACGTATTGCATATATTCCCTTTTTT
Source organism: Persicaria tinctoria (assembly GCA_037127255.1). Lineage (NCBI taxonomy): Eukaryota > Viridiplantae > Streptophyta > Magnoliopsida > Caryophyllales > Polygonaceae > Persicaria > Persicaria tinctoria. The sequence goes on from JBANSL010000008.1 coordinate 13,783,140, forward strand.
TTTGTACACATCATTCCAAGTATCATAGACAACAGGATCCTTATATATTTTTTTTAACAGTATGCAAACAGTAGAATGCCTTGTCGAGGCAAGGTTCATTCTTGATCATCCCTACAGATGACGTTGAATAAATCCCCATGCAAGGGGAGAGTTGACATATTACATATACCCCTAAATCTAGCAATGTAACCGGTCGCTGCATTTGATTCTCTGAAACAATGTCAGGATTCAATCTTGTCGAAATTCTCTTTCATCAGATTAATCTTCTTGATTGTCTTATAGATCTCCCAATCGATCTTGATGTTGTTGTTAATTGCTTGAACTACCTTCAAATTATTACCTTCAATAATTACGTACCTTCGTTAAACCTTTTTCAATGGATTTTTGTATTCCTAAACAGAAGGAAAAAGCTTTTGTCAAAAGAATGGATCTCGAACTTCCTTTTCGCTGAAAGATGTCGATCACCTAGCTTGTACTATCCCTAATAATACCCGACAATTGGCAATTGTTAGAGTCTCTAACCAAGCCATCTACGTTTATTTTGTAGATGGCATGTGGTGGTTTAACCCACCCCAAAGTCTTTCTCTTATCTTTCCTTCTTGTTTGTGCTCCATTGGGAGCGGCTTAGTTTCAAGTCTTGATATTCTGCCATATTTGGTGAAGTGTGTATGTGTGCTTCTATCTTGTGGTTGTTGAAGATGATTTTATTTCTCAAGTCTCATATAGCATGCCATATAAAGTATAGATCCTCAAAGTGGGAGTTGTCATGGTTAATAGAGATGAGGTATGTTTGAATAAATTGATCTGCCCTTGGATTAATAAAGCTTCTTCCAGTTGCGTATTCATAATGAGTGCTCTCGTGAAGGGGCATTCCATGAAGAGATGGTGTGCATTTTCATCGGTATTCTGACAAATTAGTTTATCTGGTGTGTTCCATGTCGGGATTGGAATATCCACTATGGCAAGTACCACTTGGGGAGGGAAGAGTTGTCTTAGGAATGAAATATTCCATTCTCTTTGATGATTGAATAGTTGGGCCAACTTCATGTTAGGATCATGGTTTTCTTGATAGCAATGAAGTAGAAGGTTGTTTATTCAGGGATCCGACCATACACTTATGGTGTTCCTATCCCCCACGATCCAAAGGAGGCCTTTAATTACCAAAGGTTTCTCTGAGATGGAAGAGCCTCCCAAATTCCAAAGATACATCTGGTTTATTAAAATCGAAAATTGTGTCATTTTTTAGATACGCACCTTTCCTTTATGACTTTGACCCATATGTTGTTAGGTTCTGTAAGGATTTTCCAAAGTAATTTTAATTATAGACTAATGTTAATATCTTTCTAGATAAGTTTTAAAACAAAATATTATTAAAACACACTTTAACAAAGGGTATTCTCTCCTCTCTCTCTAGAAAGCAAGAGAGAGAGAGTCGGATCCCACACCGGAGCCGCTCGTTGAACATGGCCCAATTTCTGCCTGGTCTGCAAGCCAATCTAGAAACCCCTCTTCGGAGGTTGTAAACCACCTCCTCGGAGGATGAAAACCCCCTATTCGGAGGTCAAAATCCACCTCGTCGGCTCCCTATTCCGGGCGTCCTATTTGATTGACAACGAATTGTGGTCTTCGAAGATCCTCCATTTAGGTGGGGGCAACGTCGGTGATCCACACTTCCTCAAGAGTTTCCCTTTTCGGCTGGGGTATTATCGTGATTCTTTGCGCTCTCCCACGTTTTTGGCACTCGTGGTGCGTCTTGGTTCTCCGTCGACTTCTATTCTTGCTGACGTCTTGTATGGGTTGATTGGGTTTTTCTTTCTTCTTTGTTGATTTGCATGTGCTATTATGTCTTGATTGTATTGACGGTGTTCCGTCTGCCGACTCCGTCGACCCTCGAGTTTCAGGTTTATTTGAACTCGAATTTTTACCTAATAAAAAAAACAAAATATTGTATTATTTTTAGATAAGTTTTAAAACAAAATATAATCTGGCACGCTCACTCTCGATCTCAAGTGAAAACAAAGGCGAGGATAATCAGAGAAAAGAAAGGCTAAGAAACGCTCTCTTCCAAATACCCTAAACACCAGTATGAACGCCGCCACATTTCACCAGCAAACCCTAAACGCCACTGCCGCCACCCCTTGCTTCCAAGCCTCCTTCATTGGATCGGTTCTCCTCCAATCAAGGCCCCAATCGATTCAATCTCCAAGGATCACAGATGAAGCACTCAATCCTATATGCAAAAGTCCTTTGGTTCTTAAAAATAAGGGCAAAAAAAGATGCAAAACTAATACAGTTTGTAGAAATCTGAAGAAAGAAAGAAGGGGTCTCCAGTTGGAGGCCGGTCCGTGAGCCTTCTTTGTTGTCGGTTTCCGGTGGTGCGGCTACTGCAACGGCCATTCTTTTCGGTCTCACCTCGCTGCGGTGACTAGTGGTGCGACTTTTGCCATTCCTTCTCCTTGCCTGGCGCTCCTTCGTTATCTCTATTGGGGGTTTTGGCCCTCTTTTCCGCCTTCTCTCTTGGGCACAACTCCCCTCTGCCGCCCATGGCTGGCTTGGCTCCGTCGCAGAGGCCATCGAACTACCCTCTATCTTCAGATCTACACCAGACTCCTCTCAATCATCTTCAAGTTTTCAAAAAACAAACTTACAAACCCAAAATCCCCAACTTCAAACTTTACTCCAAATGTTACTACAAATTTTATTGCACAATCAAAACCTTTGCATTCGATTTCTCCCCTTTTCAGGCTCCAAATCCAACATGCAATGAGACCCCTCATCGCAGCAAGCCTTTTTTAGGCATGTTTCAACAAATCTCTTCTGAGGATGCCGACGGCTCCGACATTTCAAACCCATCCATGACATCTAGGATGTTGGCGGTGCTTGCATTGGCCGCCCAACCCTTCGGTGGAGATAAGTCTACCCATAAACTTCTCTTTAGTTTAAGCATGATTCATTGTTACTTTAGAAAGAGATCTGAGTTTGATTTTAATATCTATATGCTTAATATGGTTTATTTTGTGAAGTTAAAGTGCCCCATTTCAATCACTAACCCCTCCTCAAATTGTACTTATAATGTTGGTTACGGCCTGACTAGACCTCATTATAATGATAATGCCCAAGATAATTTTTAATGTCGATCTGTTGCTTTTTGTTGTTGATAATATGAGTCTCAGTACTAATTGTAGTCTTATGGCTTGTAATGAATTCTTTAGGCTGATTGAATCTCTGAGTAATGCTCACACTTGCCTAAATAATACCTCACAGCTCTATCTCTCTAAGAACTATCTCTATGTTGGTTTCGTGATCAGTATCTTTGGCTTAAGTTGTAACGGTTGGAACTGTAATCTTTTGAACCTCGACCACTCCTAAACTTTTTCACAAGCTTTTGGGAGTTGCTACCATATCTATGTTTTATATGTCTTTCTTCATTCTCTGTATTACTCATGCTTGTTTTTTGCTGTTTGTTGCTGCTGGTGCTCCTGCTTTTGGAGTATCACTCTTCTGGCTCTGTTGCACGATGGGAGTGCTGCTATGCCCTCCTGGTTTGGATTGGTACTTTCTAACTTGCAGGTTTGTGTGCTTGATTGGAGTTCAGGTATGGCTTTCTTCATCCCTTTCACTCCAAACCTTCGGCGACGCCCCACTCTCCTTTATGGAATGGTGGTGGAAAGCAACCCAAACTTTATCAACAAACATACCCAACACATCGTTATTACAAACCTTTCTATCAAAACAAAAAGAAACTGTCAGTGCAAAGATCTTTCTCCCAGTCGACACTACACCTGGATCTGCAAGACAGAGATTGCTCTAAACAAGCAAAGAAACTTCAATTTGGATCATACGCGGCTATGTATAAGTACAAGTTATCTGCCAGCCTTGCCTGATGGTATGATCACTCATTTATGTATATGTGTAAACAAGATTCTATCATTCACTCTTAAGCATACAATGTACTTGTTGTTTTGTATAATCAAGATTATCCTTATGATTAGTGTTGGCTATTGGAATGTTAGGGGTACCAAGAGACCTCTTTTATGGTATGAAATCAACCAATTACACTTTGCAAATAACCTTGAGATTCTTGTCTTAGCTGAAACCAAGGCCACTGAACCTCGAAGTGATGATCAAATTTGAACTTCTGGCTTTCAAAAATCCCACTGTGTTAAAGCTTTTGGCCTTAAAAGTAGCCTTTGGATGCTTTATAAATCAAAAATCATGGATGACTACTAAATCATTGAATTAAATAGTAGAACTATTATGTTTCATTATAATAGGAGATCACTTTTGGAAAGAGATCTATGAGTTAGCCCACAAACATCATCTTCCTTTCATTATAATAGGAGATCTAAATGATATTGAAAATGATACAGAAAAAGTATGAGGCATTATTCCCACTTCCAATAGATTCAGAAGGCTAAAATGAGTAAAAGAAGATCTCAATCTACATACTATACCCTTTAATGGTTCTCCCTTCACTTGGAGAAAAAATAAAACAAACATAAATAATACATATGAAAGACTGGACAGAGCTCTAGCCCGTGAACACACGATCTCTTACTTTCCTAACCTCAGAACTAAACATCACTCCTTCTCTCTCTGACCACTGCCCCATTACAATTGAAATTGGCAAGAATAAGTCAAAGATAGAAACCCCCTTTAGATTTGAAATGGCATGGACCACAAACAAAGTCTATGAAATATAGTCCAGAAAGTTTGGAATAATAAACTTTCTGGATCCTTCACCTACAATTTAATGCAAAAGCAGAAACTTCTTAAGCAAAATACAAAAAATTGGTGCAAAACTCAAACGAACAATCTGTCACGAGAACACTTGAGAAGTATTTAGGTATCCCCCTTATAAATGGAAGAATAAAAAACTGTGTTTTTTATGATGCAGTTCAAAACCTCAAAAAATAACTCTCTAAATGGAAGGCTTCCACTCTCTCACAAGCTGGGAGAGCGGTGCTTATCCAATCGAATTTTAGCTCAAAAAAAAATTATCTTATGCAAAACTTTCTTCTGCCGAAAGGAATCCTAGAACAAATTGACCAGATCAACAAAAACTTCTTCTGGAATAAACTACAATCGGAGAGGTACACACCACCTGTAAGTTGGGATAACATCTGCAAAAGCAAATGCCAAGGAGGTATTGGTATTAGGAAAGCAGAAGATCTCAATAAAAGCTTACAAATGAAACTCCTTTGGAAGCTCTACACAAATGAGAACAACATATGAGTTCAGGTTATAAATGAAAAATACCTTCAGAAGGAGAATATCAGAAACTGCTCCAATCATTTTATATCATGGTAATTTGGTCGACTCCTTTCTCTAAGAAATAAATTTGAACAAGGTCTCCTATGACTAATTGGAAATGGAAATAGTATAAATGTTTGGTCTCACCCCTGGGTTCCAAATCAAGATTTAGAACAATTTAGAGGAAACCATGATCCGGAAATGAAAGTAAACCAACTTTGTAACTCACAAAAAAGTTGGAATACTCCTATAGTAAATAGCCTCTTCCCCCCGGAAATCGCTTGTAAGATTCTAGATATACAAATTCCAAATTGGGATACGCCAGATAAACTTATATGGAAATTAGACCCAAGTGAAAATTTCACTACGAAACCAGTCAAACGCATGACAAATAACGTAACTCAAGCCTCAAAAGATCTTAACTGGATTTGGAAGCTAAATCTACCTCCTAAAATAAGAAGCTTTATTTGGAAAATAATGGTTGATGGTCTTCCTACCACCCAAAGACTTAACTAGTATAGTCCCCGCGCCATGGCGCGTATTTAACCAATATTAATTTTTGTTAAAATAGAAAAACAAAAAAATTGATAAATAAATCCCATTGGTTAAAAAAATGTTTAATTGTTTTTATCATTTATCATTTGACATTTTATATAGATTAGGCTTGGTGGGTGAAATTCCAAAAATTAAGGTTATTATAAAACCAAAAATAGTTTTCATTATATATATAGATTGGTTGCTCCAAAAAAATCATATATTTGGAACGTACAATATATATTTTTTTTAAAAGTTTTTTAAATTCATCCAATTGTTTAAAAAAATAGCTTGAAATGATATTGTATAATAAATATAGAATGAAATAATATTATATAGTTAGTATTAACTTTATTTTAAAAAGTTTTGCATTAATCCTATTGGTTGAAAAATGTAAAAAGTTTTGAATTAATCCAATTGGTTGAAAAATGTATTAAATATATAAAATAGATGTTTTCAAAAATATCGGCTCGCGAGGATGCGACACGTGGCCAAAAGGCTTTGGTTTTTAGTAATATATAGATAGATATAGATTTGAATTAATCCTATTGGTTGAAAAATGTATTAAATATATAAAATAGATGTTTCCAAAAATATCGGCTCGCGAGGATGCGACACGTGGCTAAAAGGCTTTGGTTTTAAGTAATATATAGATTGGTTGAAAAATGTATTAAATATATAAAATAGATGTTTTCAAAAATATCGGCTCGCGAGGATGCGACACGTGGCCAAAAGGCTTTGGTTTTTAGTAATATATAGATAGATATAGATTTGAATTAATCCTATTGGTTGAAAAATGTATTAAATATATAAAATAGATGTTTCCAAAAATATCGGCTCGCGAGGATGCGACACGTGGCTAAAAGGCTTTGGTTTTAAGTAATATATAGATAGATAGATATAGATATAGATATAGATGGTTGAAAAATGTATTAAATATATAAAATAGATGTTTCCAAAAATATCGGCTCGTGAGGATGCGACACGTGGCCAAAAGGCTTTGGTTTTAAGTAATATATAGATAGATAGATATAGATATAGATAGATTGGTTGAAAATGTATTAAATATATAAAATAGATGTTTCCAAAAATATCGGCTCGCGAGGATGCGACACGTGGCCCAAAGGCTTTGGTTTTAAGTAATATATAGATATAGATATAGATAGATTGGTTGAAAATGTATTAAATGTATAAAATAGATGTTTCCAAAAATATCGGCTCGCGAGGATGCGACACGTGGCCAAAAGGCTTTGGTTTTAAGTAATATATAGATATAGATATAGATTGGTTGAAAAATGTATTAAATATATAAAATAGATGTTTCCAAAAATATCGGCTCGCGAGGATGCGACACGTGGCTAAAAGGCTTTGGTTTTAAGTAATATATAGATAAATACATTAATCGAGTCCCCAGTCAGTGTAGTCTTTGCAATCAATCAGAAGAAAATGCGGAACACTCAATGAGAAATTGTGTATTCACGAGGAAAATTATTGACAACTTTGAGATACAAATAGGAAAATACTTCCAACATATGAATATAAATGAATCACACCCTTTTAATTAATATAGATGAAATTCGACTTGGAAACAATTTTTTTGAGGAACTAGTTTTCATTTGGCACACTAGCTATTTGGAAAATCGGAAATGAATTTATCTTTAGGAATAAGACTATGGCCCCAATAGAAAGTATCATTCGAAGGCCCCAGTCGGGGTGGCCTAGTGGTAAGGAGCAACCGGAGGGGTAAGGAGGTTCCGGGTTCGATCCCTGCCTCCGCCTCTTTCCTTGGGTGAAAATTCAAGGTTTACCTTGCTCCCTACCACCGGGTCAAGCCGGTCGGCGCAAGCCTGTTTACCTGGTACGTGGCTTTTGCCGGCTGGGTCACGTGCTCGGGGTTTGCCACCGAAGGTGGGTTCCTCGTCATAAAAAAAGTATCATTCGAAGAATCATTCCAAACATCTGTGATTGGACACAAATTGAAAAAGATAATCATAGGAATAACACCACAAACAATAGAGCTAAAGCTAAATGGAACAGACCATCTGGGGTTGTCTACAAAATCAATGTGGATGGCTTTGTTAATGTCATATAGGCGCTTACCATGTGAGAGGGATTACTCGAGACTCCCGAGGCCATGTCATTGATATGTTTTACAAGGAAACTGTCAAAGGCTCGGTCATTCAAACTAAAGCTATCGCTATTCAGACAGGTATATGGAGCAAGCAATTAGGAAAGGACTTCGAAGAGTGATAATAGAATGGGACAATCTACAACTCATCAAAGTCATCACCAACAGCGATAATGTCAGATGGGAGATTATACATCACATTGAAAAGATCAAGTAGATGGAATCTGGTTTTGACCTTGTTCAATATATACAAACACTGCTACCACGAATCAAATCAAGTAGCTGACTTTATAGGTCGGAAGGGTATCATTTGTAATAGCTCTACGATCCCTTTTAATAGGAAACTTTGTACCATCATCCTTAAGAATGATCAATGAGTTAGATTACAATTTGTGTAATTGCTCATAATTCTTGCCTATTGAAAAAATGTGAGGATAATGCATCCTGTTTTTATGAGATTGAAGGTCAAGATCCCGCTTTAGTATGTTGAATAAATATATACTCCCCATCATAAGGGCTTTAGACAAGATGTCGGAATGGCTATTTGACAAGATAATTTCACCTAAATTGCCACATGTCCTTTTCATTTTTTCCGAACACATTGCAAAAAGGTCCAAAACTCTCTTTTCCCGAATTGAAACCTAAATCTGTCGAACGAATTGTTTTGATCGAAAACAGCCTAAAATCAATGAAATTAATCAAAATATCAATTGATCGGCGCACGAATTGGTATATCGCTCGCTTTACCTGATTATCGAATGGTGATTTTTGGTCTTCATTCGAAGAAACCGTCGAAGGAAGAAGCTCGGCAGATAGGAACGAGGTACATGAATGAGCTCGACGAATTTAGACGAGGTGAATAAATAACCTCGGTGCATAAAAACGAGGTTTTGACTGAGCCTTGTCTAGTTGTTGGGAGGTATTTAATGACCCTTTAATTTGAAGATCATGTATGAAGCCTCATTGACATAAGCCGAGCTCAATAAATAACCTCGGCTTCTGTTGTTGAGGTTAAGGAAAGAGCTCGGCTTCTGTTGTTGAGGTTAATAATGAAGCTCGACTTCTGTTGCTGAGGTCTATATTGCATTTACAGTTTGTAAATCATAATAATCATATAAGTTGGCATAAACATCATTTTTTTAATTAAAAAATCGATATATTAAATCGTAAGAATGAACTCATAAAAGAGATTTTTTTGCCCAATAAATTCATTCACTAAATGTTTTCTCATCAGTTAGAAATATCCTTTTTAGATTAACATTACTCATTTATTTAATTTAATTATTTTAAAATTAATATTAGAAATCATAATATATCATCTTTCTTTATTACAATGACAATAAATTAAATTTCAGAATCAATAGAAGCAAGAAAAAGGTTAATTGTATAATGTTTGTGGTGTTAAATATAAATATTAGTATGAAGTACGAAAAACTATACATTTGATAACAATTTAGTGGTTAAAGTTCATCATAAATAATCTCAATATATTTATACAAAAATATTTTTCCCTAGCGATAAATTATTAATAATTATAACTTAAAAATATTATTTTATATATAATTTATATAAAAAAAATTTAGACCCGTGCGTAGCACGGGCCAAAACACTAGTGAATAGATGTATTCGTCGTGAATGTAACATCAATAGAGGTAATTTAAGATTTCAATATTACTTGTTGAGCTAACATAACAATATTTTTTTGTTCATGAAACCATCGTGAATGCAACGTGGATGTAATTCCTAGTTGTGTTTCTATTGCTAATACATTAGATTTCCATAGCATAACAATAGTCACTACCAATGGCTTGTTATTTAGATTAGTATAGGTAATATAGGTAATGTAGCTCCAAGTAATTACGTTTTTCTTATTTACATATAAAGTATTCTGTGTAACTGCAATCTGTATTCAAGAATGAGTTAAAGCTACATTGGAAATAATTTACATACAATGGAACAAATTCTTCATGCCCAGTGTGGAGATTCTCAACTTGTCCCTGCGTTCTTCGCAGATCATTGCTTAATAGTGTGATTTTGTTCTCCGTTCTTCTCTCTCTATTTTTGTAATTCTGTTATTTTTTTACTTCATTAATTAGCTTAACATGTCAAATATAATTTTGCGGATAGGTGGAAAGTGGCCACTTGAAACAATTACAAGAAGATAAAACATTAAAATATGCATTAATCTGTTTCATGTCTGATTAAGAACAACTAATTTGCTATTTAGATAAAGTTATGATATTGATTTAGTCATTGAGAGTTACAATCAGAAGTGGGGAAACAACATTTTCTAAACTAATTTAGTCATTTAGTCTGTGTCATTCTTATAGTCTGTCTCGTTTTTATAAGCATATGAGTTGGCATTATAACAAGACTCATCACATATACCTCTACATAATTTAATGAATTTATGCAATACGTGTCAATGAGGCTATTTTATAACCTCAACAACAGAAGCCGAGCTCCCTAATTAACCTCAACAACAGAAGCCGAGCTTCTTCCTTAACCTCAACAACCGAAGCCGAGGTTATTTATTGAGCTCGACTTATGTCAATGAGGCTTCAGATGAAAAGATCTTCAAAAGGGTCATTATATACCTCGCAAAAACTAGACGAGGCTCCGTCATAACCTCGTTTTTATGCACCGAGGTTACTTATTCACCTCGTCTAAACCTGCCGAGTTTATTCATGTACCTCGTTCCTATCTGTCGTGCTCCTTCCTTCGACGGTTTTTTCGAACGAAGACCAAAAATCACCATTCGATAATCATGTAAAGCGAGCGATATACCAATTCGTGTGTCGATCGATTGATATATATTTTGATTAATTTCATCGATTTTAGGCTGTTTTCAATCAAAACAATTTGTTCGACAGATTTATGTTTCAATTCGGGAAAAGAGAGTTTTTGGCCTTTTTGCAATGTGTTCGGAAAAAATGAAAAGGACTTGTGGTAATTTTGATGAAATTATCTTGTCAATAGTCATTCCGACATCTTGCCTCTAGCCTCACTCATACTCCATCCATTAATTAAAATTTGTCATTTTAGAAATCTACACACACTTATTAAGAAAATAAATAAAAATACACTTATATTTCTAATTATTAATACTCTACATTTTACTTTCTCAAAAACTACAACTAACAACTATCTAATCATACTTTCGTAAAATGGATGACAAAATACCTAAAATAACAAGTTTTTATTAACAAAATTTACTTTCTAAAATGACATGTTTTAATTAAATGATGGAGTATATAAATAAATGATGTTTATTAATAATGTGTTGGTTCGGTTCATCAATGCAGCTTCACAGGCGTTGTTCTGGCAAGCAAAGTCGGCCGGGGATATCATTATTCACATTGGCGTTTGAAAGCGAAAGGGAGAGGAACACATCCATCACGCTTGCACGGAGATTTGCCTTAATTTTATTGTAATGTAAGTTATTGCATAGGGCATGCCTTTAATTAAGCTGACCAATATTCAATTCAGTACTCTGAAATGGCTCACCGGAAAGGACTTGTGAGTAGTACCCATAGATCCCCGGTTTGAACCCCGGAACGGCCGCTCTTTATTTACATATTCAAGGAGGGAGTAACATATATATATATATAGTATAGATCCTATGTAAGCAAGCTTTATAATGTAAATTGTGAGCAAATCTTAACCATTAAACCGATGAAAATGGATGGATTAGATTTAATCATAATTTTAATCAATTTTAATTGACAATAGATGGGGCCCACATAAAAATTAATCACACCCATCCTATATGGGAGGTGTATTACACACACCCTTACAAGCCCTAGACAAAATCAAAATATAAATGCCGTCAATCCCTTCTGCTCCTCTTCTCGACGGAACTCGACTTCCTCATCCATCTCTTCAACGATTCGTTGTCACCGGAATCTATACATCTAATCTGCCCTAAGCCATTCTCAGTCCCGACTTCGACCCTTGTGGAGAATCTATAGCCCTCAGCCTCTACTCTTACTACTCGCACGCCGTCATTGATCAATCCAGTCAGCCCTTGAAGGCTCCAATGGCAAAAGTTCTATGACCGATGTCAACCGTTCAGAATGAGTTGTGTCCTGTCTCGATCTGAACACTCCGTCAATTTTGAAGATGCATGCGGTAGTAGTTTCTTCTGAAGATGCGGTATTGGATTGCTTATCACAATTAGTGTTCCTTTAATTATGTCCTTATTATAATATTTCAAATTTCCCCTTTTTTTGCCTTTCTTTCTCTTTGTTAATTTACTACTGCAAATGAAGGATAAGTGAATTTCCATTTGATCACGAATGGATCGATGGAAACGGCATGGAGGCATATAATGGATCTTGGCGAGGTTTCATACGGTAAAAAGAAGAAAAGAGTTGCATAATATGGAGATTAAGTTAAGGGCTCATATGATAGCAAGTTCATTGCCTGTGAAAATGAATAACATGAAGGGCTTGGAGTTCCAATTACAGTATTCATGTAAATATTGTATAGTATTCGTATGTATGTAGGATATTTTTATCGGTTTTATTTATGTATGAGGAAATGTTGAGGTTATTCGTGTGTATGTCATAAATTATTCGTTTATATAAGCAAATTATTCGTTTATATAGACAGATTATTCCAATGAGAATATACCTTAGATTTATTTTATTGGGTTGTATGACTAATTTTTATTGGTAAGACAATGAGATATTTTTCACTACATTAATGAAAAATTTGTAGAAATAAATTTGAATAAATATGGCATTACATACGAATAATCTTTAATTGCTTAGGAATAAATGGTACGTTATGTACGAATAATTGTTTAAATTGATATATGACTTCAAAATTTGTCACGGAGAGTGAAAATCACTGCTTTAGGAGAGTGAAGTAGAATTTGAGGTGGGACCCATTATAATTAATTTAATTTTGGTTTTAATTTTGGATTAATCTCATCCATCCATTCTCAATCAATCAATGGTTAAGATCTGCTCACAAATTACATGATAAGCCTTGCTGGATGATAGCATACATTTAGGTAGGCATATTAGGATGCATTTAGCATGATTTAGATATATATAATGCATAATTTAAGCTAGATTTGCATTTATACTTGTTTTGTTGGTGGAGTCGGAATCTACACACTTTTATGGATTATTTCAGGTATATGTGGATCCGACGAGGAATGAGGAGGCTCATGAATGAAAGAAGAGTGAAGAGGAGGAGGAAAAGTGAAGAGCCCGATAGCGGAATCGAAGTTAGAGAGCCTAAGTGAAGAACAAGTAAACAGAAGTTGTCGCCAGACATGCTGAACTTGTTTCGCACTTTCTGGAGGCCTCGGTGGTCCGATTGACTATTATAACCATGCGTTGGAAATCTATTTCCGAGATCTACAACTTTCGTGTTGACATCGAGACCAAATTCGAAGACGAAAAGTTGCTCTGAACAGTAAAAGCCGCCCCGCGGCTCGTAGCTCACGAAGGATTTCGCAATCGCATGGCCGCCCCGCGGCCTCTGCAGAAACGCTAATTTTCCAGTTTTTATCTTTTATCTAAATATTTCTACCCTATTTTTGGCCGACTTTGTTAGGTTTATTTAAGGACTATTAGAGCATGAGCAACCATGGGTTTTAGCAACCATAAGGTTGCTAAAAGGTAAGCCCATGGTTGTGGACTCTACCTTAAGGTAAGAGGTGGGAAGGGGTTACCTTGGTAGAGAGAGGTAACCTCTTCCCATTTGTAATTTTCTTTTCCTTTTTTTTTAATGATAAAGTAGGTTTATATATTTCACATTTGGATTTATTAATTGTAGTAGGATTTAAAATGAAATAAAAATATATTTATATTTCATTATTTTTTAAAATAAAATATCACATTGGTTTAAATTTTTTTTTTCTATAATTTGAGCCCAATTTTATTCTATATATAACCTCATCTTGATCTATTGTAGTTGCACCTATTTTCTTAACCACGGATCACAATAATCCAAATACTCCACTCATTCCAAATATGTCTTTTGATCCAAATCTTCTAAAAAATCCCCAATTTCAAGTGATGTTGCAAATGTTTAACAATTCTTCAACACCCGAATATCCAAATTATACCCCACATAATCTTACCAATGTGTACAATCCTCTTTTTTTTTCCAAACCAACAACATTTTGAGCATTCTCCGGGTGTTCAAGGGAGTGCCACTCGAAGTTCATCAAGCACTTGTGGAACCAATTCCAAGGCTATGATCCGAATTTATAGGTAGGTTTATTAGTATTTACGTATTTTATAATGTTTTTAACTTTTTTTTTATTTTAGTCTAGATGTAATAAAATATATTTACATTAACTACTTGCTATTTTTGTTTATTTATAAAATTGTAAATAAAAATAATTCACAATAATATATGATGATACACATATAATAAAGGGAAAGATATAAAGGAAAAGAAAAAGTGAAAATAAATTTGGGAAGAGGTAAAAGGGGTTTCCCATGGTTGTAGAGGTAAACTTTTAGAAAGAGGTAGAAAAAGTAAAAATTATTTTAAAGAAAAAAATAAATGAGTTGTAAAGTTGTGGTAGGAAGATGGGGAAAAAGGGGGGAAAGAGGTTACCCCATGGTTGCGGATGGTCTTAGGGTTATTTTCTTAGACATCTAACTCATCATCTAATTCATTACTTTATACACTTGGAGATTATCAATTGAGAGAACCCTAGAGAAGAGCCTCCATGGCCATGGAGTGCTAAACTCTTCCGTTTCGTCTATGGATTGAAGCTTTGGTTTGATAAAGTTGTGAGATTTCTATTCTCGTTCTATTCCTATTGATTCGTATTGATTCTTTTGCGAATATTGTTGATTTCTTCTAGTCCGTACAACTAGTTGAGATTATTGCTAGGATTTTGTAGATTCCTCGTAGCGAACCTTAATCCATAGTAGCAATCATGCCTTTTTATGACTCGTAGGACTAAACTGGTGTGTAGAGAATCAATTATATGTTAAATGCTGACTCGTAGCTTGGTGTTGCATGTATCCTGGTTAATCCTTAATCTTAATGCTACTATTAGGTTAAATCTTGACCGTGTTAGGGTTATCTAATTTGTAAGGGTTACTATGACTCGTAGGACTAGTAATCTACACAAGATCAGGACAGGAACAATAATAGGATGAAAAGAGAACTTGAAGAAGAATCGAGGATCAACTAGTCAAACTAAAGTGGATATTTGTAGATGAAACTATTGTCTCAATTGTTATCTCTACTGACTTGTTTATAGTTTCTTTTCTCATCTTCAATCACCAAAACCCCTCTTTTCTACTAATTGGTAAATATACATTGCTTAGGAATACTTGATTCTCTGTGGGATCGACCTCTTACTTGCTTACTATACTAGTTTATAGGTTTGAGTTTTACTTTTGATAGGAACAACGACAGTTTCCTCCTGTCACTGGACCAGGTGATACCACGTAACTGCTCTTGCGCGCATCGATCTTGAATTGGTAAGTGCCACTTACCAATTACTAAGTGTTTTTTTTTGGTAAACAAAGAAAGGCAAGCCTTTCACCAAACACTAGTGACCAGTTTCGGGCTACACAATGACAAGCCGGGGAGTAGCCCTTCCCCTACAATCTTCCTCAAGCATTTGCACGACCCCGTCAGGGGGTTCCGTAAGCACATGAAGACCTCTAGGCCATGAATGGGCAAGCCCAGCAAGGGAGTCGGCGACACGGTTCGCTTCCCTAAAGACATGTCGGAGTCGGATCTCCCAACTCTTCCTCATAAAGCCTTGACATTGGTTTACGAGGCTGGACATAGGATGGCTATCCGCCACCCCTTTGCACACCAACGAATGGGCCACCGATGAGTCAGTCTCGATAATCAGCCTCTGGATACCCCTTCCCCACGCAGTCTTGAGGCAACTCAGAATTCCCCAGATCTCTGCCATGACCACCGACCCTATGCCAATCCTCTCCAAGAAGCCCCCAATCCATTTCCCTTCGTCATTCCTTAGCACTCCTCCCGCTGTAGCAACCCCATCCTTCCCGACTGAGCCATCAACGTTCATCTTCATCCATCCCTTAGCCGACTTTTCCCATTTGATTAGGATCTCCGTTCGCTCCGGCTTCTCCTTAATCCCAAGTTTATTGCTCCACGCCTCCTTGTACTGGTTCGTGTAATCTTTGATCATCCGAGGCTTATCAAAGCAATGCTCGCCGTGATTGAACACTCGGTTGTTCCTCCATCGCCAAGCCCACCAAATGGTGTTGCCAAAGATACATGCCCATTGCGCTCCATCCAACGTCTTCCTCCCCGAGCTAAGATTCGTTCTCCACCATTCTGCAAACGAGACAGAAAAGAAGTCAGGTTGTGATTCCGGCAAAATAAGCATCTTCCAAACATTTAAAATAAGAGGGCAATCCCTGAACAAGTGGAGCATGGACTCCGTCTGCCCCTCGCATTCCGAGCACCCAACATCGCTCTCCAAGTGATGCCTATATCGTTCCTCGTTAGTAAGCACTACTCCTCTTGTCACAAGCCAAAGGAATACTCGCACTCTTTCGGTCACCTGCAAACACCAAATCTTGTTATAGATAACTCCTTCGATCTCCACCCCGTCATTGGCCTTAATCAGCCTGTTATACGCAGTCTTGACCGAGTAACAGCCATCCGGAGTATCAACCCAGCAAGGTCTGTCAAGGCTTCCCCCATCCGTAACCACACCATTAGCATCCAGCGCCATCAATAAGCTCGCGGGTAACAAGTCTGATAGAACCTCCCAATCCCATCCTTCGCCGTCTTTCCAATAGGACCCAACCGTTCTGCATCTTTCTTCCTCCGATAGAACGTTTAAGGTAGCTCCTTCAAGCTTGTCATTCACCAGCCACTTGTCCGTCCAGAAAGCCACAGACTCCCCGTTGCCAATAAGCCACCTCAACCCATCCTCGACGACAAGTCGCAAGCTCTTTCTCAGTGCATTCCAGATAGCCGAGCCCCCCATCACCACAACATTGGAGCCTCTCATGTACTTGGCTTGCAAGATCTCACACCACATATCACCCTTATTGTTGTTAATAAATCTCCATGTCAATTTACCTGTGATAGCAATATTCAATTCTTTCATCGATCTAATGCCCAGGCCACCCATGTTTAGGCTTGCACATATCGTCCCAAGCCACTAAGTGGATTCTTCTACGATCTTCCTCGTCACCCCAAATGAATCCTCGAGTAGCTTTGTCAATCGCGTCACAAATGGCTCCCGGAATAGCCATCGTAGCCATAGAATAAACTGGAATAGAATTCAGAACACTCTTAGCGAGAGTGATTCGGCCAGCCATACTCAAATGCCTTTTCTTCCAACCAGCAAGCCGATTGTTAACCTTGTCCAGGAGCGGTTTGAAGGCTTCCTTATCCACTCTCGAGTGCAGAACCGGCATACCAAGATAGCTGCCCAGATTATTCGTCACTTCAAAACCACATTCCTCTTTCATATCCTCGATAGTACCATCATCCACATTCGGGGAAACAAAGAGCTTAGACTTCTCGATGTTGATCTTCGGGTCGGAAGCTCTACAAAAATTATCCATTATGCCCATGACAATTCTAAGCTGTTGGACCGAGGCCTCGACAACCAAGATAATATCATCAGCAAAAAGGATGTGCGAGATCTCAGGTCCTCTTCTAGTTAACTTCGCCGACTTCCATTCGCCCCGCTCCACCGCTTTAGATATCAAGTGACTCAACTTCTCAATGCAAATAACGAACAGATAAGGGGATATAGGATCCCCCTGTCTGATTCCTCTTGAAGGCTTGAACTCCTCCGTCATCTCTCCGTTCACCAAAACTCTAGTGTTAACCGAGCTGATGCACTCTTCGATCCACTCCACCCATTCCGACGGGAAACCAGCCTCACCCAACATGTTAAAGATGAAGTCCCACCTTAATTTATCATACGCTTTTTCAAGATCTATTTTCAAGACCATCCACCCCGTCTTCCCACCTTTCTTCCTCATGGAGTGAACAAGCTCTTGCATCACCACAATATTGTCCGTAATGTATCTACCGGGCACAAAACTCCCCTGCATAGGGCCAATGAGGCTGCTCAACAAAGGACGAATCCTATTAGCCATTACCTTGGTAACAATCTTGTAGAGCACGTTGCATAAACTGATTGGGCGAAATTGCGCAATAGTATCCGGTCTAGCGACCTTAGCCAAGAGCACGATAAGCGTGTCGTTCACCCCGTGAGGCAGCCTGGAGGTAGCAAAGAAATTTCTGACAAACTCAGTCACCGTCCCGCCGACAATGTCCCAAGATTGCTGGAAAAAGCCAGCTTGGAACCCATCCATACTTGGCGCTTTCAGAGCTCCCATCTCCTTCACCGCTTGGGAGATCTCGTCATCAGTAAAGGGGCATCAAAGCTTCTCCCAATCATGCCCAGGAAGTTGCGGGAAGTCGTCGCCGCTTAACCTCACCGGACTCCTCCCATCCTCATGCTCCGAGTACAACTCCTTGAAGAAACTCACCACCCTTTCCTCAATAACCTTGCCGTCAACAATATCAGTCCCGTCAATATCCTTCAGCATATGAATTCTATTCCTTTGTCTGCGCACGACCGTTGACAAGTGAAAGTAAGACGTATTACGATCACCCGCCTGTAGCCAATTTTCCCTCGATTTTTGGAACCAAATCAACTCTTCTTGCTCCAGGGTAAGCTCCAGCTTCCTTCGGACAGTCGCTTCTTCCTCAATTAACTGAGTTGTCGGGCAGCTCGCAAGTCTGTTTTGAACATCCTTCAACTCTTTCATCAAGTTGCTTTTTCGCTCAAACACATCACCAAACACATCCCGATTCCAGTTTAAGAGACAATCCTTAAGAAAGCTCAAAGCAGCAGCCGCCTCCTCGTCACTTCGCCAAGCACCACTGACCAGCCCTTTGAACCCAGGATGGGTCATCCACGCCGCAAGGAAGCGAAAAGGACGACGACGACGATTCAAACTCAAAGGAGGGTTAAGCTTAAGTAGCAACGGAGAATGGTCCGAACCGAAAGTCGACAGATGTCTAACGAGAGCCTCCGGCCAATCCATCCGGGCTTCCATGTTCCCAACAACCCTGTCGAGCCGTCTCGCCTGATACGTGTCGATCGTCTTACCCCTGGACCACGTGAAAGTAGAACCCACAAACCCGAAGTCCACCATATTCGCACTGTCAATCCAATCTCTGAACAAATCTGCATCCTGCGACAAGTCCCCAGTCTCGTCATGTTGTTCCCAGTGATTGATAATACAATTGAAGTCGCCTCCAACGATTAACGACCCTGACACCTCCTCCGTGGCTTCGGTAATCTCCCTCCAGAACTCTCTTCTATCCGAGACACAGGGATGCCCATAAACAACCATAAGATGAAACACCTTACCCTTACACTTAACTTCGGCAAGAATGAACCTCTCATACGAGCGTCTGATGGCCACTTTCACGCTATCATCATTCCATAAGAGCCACACCCCACCTCTGAAACCATTCACATCAACGATAAACCTCCCTGTAAAATCCATCCGATCACAAACCTGCTGGGCTTTAACCCCCGAAATCTTAGGCTCAAAAATCGCCAGAATGTCCACTTTGTTCTGCTTCAGTAAATAACGAATTGATCTGCGGAACCCGTCACTACCGGCTCCACAGCAGTTCCAAAATAAACAATTCATCATAACAAAAGGAGGGAAGAGCGCACCCGAGACACACCAATCAGACATTCGTCTGTCCGTCGACGTCCATCGTACCTCCTTCCGGTGGCCTGGCGCCATCGCTTCCTTCACTTCCTTGTTCTTCCGACACAGGGCCGGGTACTCCCGCCTCGCGGTCAGCCATATCAACTCCTCCATTGGTTTCGTAATTAGGATCTCCATCCGATCTTGCCTTCGGAGGATCAACTTTATCCTCCCTAATTTTAAAAGAGACTTCCATCTCAGCTTTGGCTCTTTTCTGTGGGCCAACTTCCCTTCTAGTATTGGGCTCCCCAATCTTTGGGCCTTTGGTCTTACTCCTTCCCTTCTTTTTCAGCCCATTCTTACTAGAAGATCCAACATCAAAATCCTTCTTTCCTGCCGAATCATTCTCGATATTAATTTGGACTTGGTTTTTCCCTTGGCCCACATTTAAAAAATGCCCGTTATTCCCCTCCACAATAGGCTGCTCCTCGGACTTCCCCATTCCTCCATTAATATTGGCCATTCCATTAATGCGCTCATTATTCGTCGTCTCAGCATTAATCGTCTCCACATTGGCCGAAGAGTCTATAGCTTTTCCTTTATTCCCTTTGTCCATACCTTTTCCGGCGGCTTCTTCTTCTTTCCCAACACTCTTACGCCGGCGGTTAACTGTCATCCAAGGACCATGACGCCC
This sequence comes from Persicaria tinctoria, assembly GCA_037127255.1. NCBI lineage: Eukaryota > Viridiplantae > Streptophyta > Magnoliopsida > Caryophyllales > Polygonaceae > Persicaria > Persicaria tinctoria. The sequence goes on from JBANSL010000008.1 coordinate 13,803,421, forward strand.
GCCTGTTTCCACCACCGGCTCTTCCGTTTCCATATTGTCCACACCACTCTTTCCCACTCCTGACTCCCTCCCTGCATCCATTCCCTCCATATTCTTCTTCCCTGTATCTTCCTTCCCCATGTGCTCCTTCTTCCCATTCGAACTATTCGGGCATTGCATAGCTAAGTGCCCAAACCTCCCACACTTGAAGCAAATTCTGTGCAGGCCTTCATACTCCAAGAAGTAGACATTCCCATTGATTGTCACTGTGCCCTTGAGTGGTCTCGCCGGGTCCACTTCGACACAAATGCGCGCGTATCGTCCTCTATTCGTAAACAGCGTTCTGGTATCAACCCTCAGAGGTTTCCCAATCCCCGTGGCTATTTTCTTCAGGATACCTTCTTCATAGAACACTATTGGCAGGTTCGCCACTCTGACCCACGCCGGCGAGGTGGATATCGTATCCGTCAAGGGATCGAAACAGGGTGTCCAAGCCTTGATGACAAGATATATAGTGCCCAAACACAGTCCAGGGGCCCCCTGTTAGCGCCTTCAAATAGTCGTGCTCGGTGTCGAATCTCGCCACATAGTATCCTTTTGGCAGGTCCGCAAGAAGCATTTTCCCCGCTGGCCTCCATAACTCGCGAAGCTTTCTATCCATAGTTTCATATGGGACGAAGCCACCAACAACCTTAATGATTAGCGAAGATTGCCAAACCAACTCCAAAGCATTCATAATCTCAGTCGGGATCTCAACCACGGGACCTCAGCCCCCCCCCCCGAAACGAAACCTTCACCTTCTCTTCCGAATAGTGCACCTCCACCGGTCCACCGATCCTGCTCGACTCCCCCATAAGCCTGTCCTTCCACAAACGCGAACCACCCGGAGGCTCTCCCGGCGTCCCCGCCGGTAGAGAACCACCAGACATAACCCAAGACTACACCAAAGAGCGTTTCACAAAAGAGAGCGTTTCACAAAAGAGAGAGCACTTTGCTAATAAGGTAGCTATCCAATTACTAAGTGGTAACTAGACGCCCCATTCGATAACCTTCTCGATCATCGATCTCCTCTGCGTGTAAATTACATTACATAATATAGGTTTTGTGAATCGGTCTTTGTATCTTATACGTAGTATATTCTTTATACAAATTCATAGGGTGACTGATTGATGGTACGTAGGAGAGTGAGTGATGTGTGCAATTAACTTACATTCAGGCGTATTTCTTTTTATTTGTCTCGACCTTAAATCTTTTAGCATTTCTTCATTCTTTCTTGGTTGCAAGCATTTATCGAATTGGATTCGATAAAATTGGTAGGGCTTGATAACAAACTGTGACTGTAAGGTCTGGCTTCTAGCTACTTGAATTGGTTGTTCTAGGCAGCCGAGTTAATTAGTACTTGAACATGGTCAGTGTGTCTGTAATTACTTATTGTAATAAGTTTCCAAGCATTCGACGCTCTTTGTGTTGTTTCTCCAATAATCAACCCTTAATTTGTTGCTTTGCTTTCAAAATTGAGATACTTTGCTTTTGGAATCTACCTACTCTTTACTTACTCTTCTTAGGGCTTGTTTTAATTAAATTTTAGAAAGGCAAATGAAATGAACGAAGTTCATTTATAGTTCAAGATACACGGTTAAAAATTAATTTGTTTCCATTCCCTTTACATCTTATACCAAACAAACCCTTGCTTCTTATTATTACGGAGTATCAAATTTCACAATAACAAAGCAGTATTTGTTCAAATCTTGGCCCACTCAATGGTGGTCTTGCCGTCATGACCCTTGCTAAAGAAGTACTCCAAGTAGTCACTATAAACAACCTCCCTATACAGCGGTCTCTCCCCGGTGTCTTCCAACACCTCAGGCAGCGGAGCCACCACTTGGGCCGGAGCTGGGTTGACGAACACCGCGACTGAGAGCCTGTTCTTGGTGGAGTCCACCACCACCTTGTGCTCGACGCTGCGGTACCTGCCGTTGCTTAGCAGCTGCAGCATGTCACCTATGTTGATCACCAGAGCACCTCTCCTAGGAGGCACATGGATCCAGGACTCTCCCTGATCATCAGCCTGTGGGGCCCTCACATAGAGCCCTCCTACGTCGTCCTGGAGGAGGACTGTAAGGGCCGAGGCGTCCGAGTGGCGTCCCACGCCCACCGTCAGCTCAGGGTTGGGGCAGAATGGATAGTAGTTGAAGTTGACTGCAACCATCCCCATAAGCAAAGGCCTCTTTGATTCATCAACTCCTGTTTCTATGGTCAGCCCTTTAAGAAGCACATTATATATGTTTTTGACCAGTTGTTCCACCCTCTTGTAATACTCCACTGCTTCATTCCTACATACATATTCACTATCAGAATTCAGAACTAATCTATTATTAATTGAATCAGATATTTGATTAAAAATATTTTAATATTCTTTTGCATTAAATATATACTAGTATATATTTATATATTACATTAGTTTACTGAAATGCACGGATGGATTGTACGTGGCTACATATTATGGATTCATAATATTTTAATAAATTATTTTGGCCTCGAAAAATAATATAGATAGAAAGTAAAATAAAAATTATTAAATAATTAATTTCAATATAAATAATTCTTTCTACCAAAGTTAATCTAGATACAAATAAAATAACATTTATCAACTGTACTATCAACTACTATATATATATTTATAATATTTTTTGCTAAGTATGACTATGAAATATTTTTTATATATATTTTGTCAATTAACTAATATATATATATAGATAGATTGTGACTTATATGACTTTCTATAAACTATGATAACGTATTATTTTATTTTATCTTTTCCTGAAATCAACTCTAACACGCCACATAAGCTATGCGCCAGTTTTAGCATGCATATGTATATAGAATATAGATATAGATATAGATACTCGATTAGTGATGAAGTGTAAGACGATGTACTTGCAAATAGGAGGCCAACGTTGGAGGGCGGACTCGTGGGACTCGTACTGAAGGTGAAGGTAGTCTTTCCACTCGAACACCGTCTCCTTGGCAGGACTGAAGCTTGTTCCGAGCTTCACACTGCTCCGACAGTCGTCGTCCTTGTACTTGATCTTCTCCTCCACGGGCAGCTCGAAGAAGCGGTGTGCAGCCCTTTGAACACCCATCAGAACCTCCTCCTCGATCCCGTGGTTGATGATCTGGAAGAAACCGAACCTCCTGGCGGCCTCACAGATGGCTTTGGAGGCCGCCTGGTCCTCCCAGCTTGAGACGTCGATGATTGGTATGGACTCGTTGCCGGATACTATTTTTGAGGCGTCGAGTCTCTCCTCTGGAGGCTGGATGTAGCTTCTTGGGACAGTTTTGAGACCCATGGTGGACAGGCCTTGGACTCCATGGCCTTTGTTTATGACAAAGTCGACAATGTCGTCGATAGTCTCGGGTTGCATTGTTGCTGTCTCGGATCTATCGTCGTCGATATATGGATAATGAATGTGGATGAAGGGCAAGGGTGATCATTTGATAGCTTAGCTTAGCTTGGCGTTTGTATATATATACAACTGTGGCCGTGGAGTAGAGTGGAGGGGTTGAATGTTAGGTTCAAAGCTTAATAATTATATTGTGGGGAAATACTAATAGTGATCACTAATTATAGACTTTTAAAAATCTAAGTTTTAGCTTATGTGATACGTTGCCTTGTTTTTTTTCAACAGTAGGCAAAAATCAGATCGACAAAACGATCTTGAAGTCATTTAAAATATGATATGATATGATAATCCTACGAAGAGGGTCGCCGGTCAAAAGAAAAAAAAAACTCTAAAATTACAATTATATAAATCTATATTTAAAACATCTAGAAAAATAGAGCAATTCTTGAAATCTGATCCGGTGGCTTAGACAGTTTGCATGCAAGCTGATGAAGTTGATAGCTTCGACCAAGGTGGCTTTGCAGTTCTCGTTTCGAATGCGGTGATGGGCTAGGCGATTCTTGTAGTGTTGAGAACGTTGCCATTGTGTGTTTAATTTGGTGGGCTTGGGCAACGTGATTTTCATTCAACTATTGTAAAATCTTCTTTACTATAATCTGAAATCACTGGGAATATGATTATGTTCAACTTTAGATGTGAGACTTTCACCCTTCTATTTTCCTCTGCATTTTGTGACAAATATGAATAAAATATCTTAATTGTCCAATAATCTAGAATTTTTCTTGGAAAACTGCCAAATTTCCATTTAAAGTTCAAGTATGGAGGAAAAAAAAATGATTTGTTAATTTTGAATGAATATACATTGTTTAGTCTTGGTCTTGATTTTTATTCTATTTTTAGGGTCTTGAAAAAGACAAAGTGCAGTTTTTTCTAATAAAGGTAGCTTGACTAACCTTAACTTTGGTTAAATAGGTAATGAATTGAATGGTAAGTAAAATCAAATAGCTTAGATAGGAAAGTCAGTGTTGATTGTATCTGGCAACAAAACTTGAAATGCCCAAAAATCCATGCCACCATAATATATACTCGTAATTAGAGAAGCAAACAAAGTCACCGACTTCCTCGCCAAGCTTCGTCTTTCTTTTCCATGTATTAACGAAGCCGCCAGATAGTCTTATTTCACTGTTAGAGGATTATTGTTGGGGGAGGACTACCCCACGAGATTGTTGTGTAGCCCATAGTTTGTCGTTTTCGGGAGTTTCTCTCACTTTTCTTACCAAACATAAAAATATAATACTCTCCGTCACACTATTAGGGTATAACCTCTTAACCCTCGAATTCTTACCTTATAAAAAAAAATTAGGGAACAACCTCTTCCATTCCTATAAATCCTCTCTTCAAGGTCAAAATCACAAAACCAACAAAAATAGATTAAGAGAGTTCAAGCAGCAAAAAAAATGCTACCACTGCTGGTAACACCTTGGAGCCTTGGACCTCTTAGATTTTGTTGAAGGCTACAATGTCACAGCTCTGCACATATTCGTTGATTGGCTCGACAGTTAGACAATCCTCAATCAGGGTATCCACTGAAACAAGGTCGTCGATGATGGTCAGCATGATCTGGAGTTTCTTGATGCCATAGCCAACAGGAACCAGTTTCGCTGCAGAGGATTCACCCAAGGGGGATGAGTTCAACAGCGTTAATATACATACAGATTATGGATGTTAATTCATGGCGTTAGAATCAGCCAGCGTGAATATGAAATGAAAACATACATGCTCCCCATAGGAGGCCTTCCATTTCGACACCACGAACTGCCTCTTCCAGCTTCTTCATGTCAGTCTCATCATCCCATGGTTTGATATCCATTAGTACTGATGACTTTCCACCTAGAGATGAGAACAAGGGTACAACAATAAGTTTTGACGCTGCTATGAAAATTTATGCATAACCCCATTCTCTATAAGGAAATGTGAGTCGACAAATAAGAGAGTCCAACTGGCATTCAAATAGAGTCCTGCTGCTTTGAACATCCCAGATGTACATGAAGCTGAATCTTACTCTCTTTCTTCTTCGAGGATGCCTTCTTGGATGCCTCCCTCGCCTCAGCAGCCTTTTTCTCTTCCTCGGTCTCATCACCAAAGAGATCCAAATCATCATCATCGTCAGCAGCAGGTGCTGCCTGAAATTTTTTGACTCAAAGGTTAATGCTCATACATTCACATTCTGTCATAAGGATATTACAAGTACACCATCATTACAAAACACCATCCTGAATCCTCAATTCATTGCAGGTAAGAAGCTCCAGCTTTAGAAACAAAAATTGTAAATAAAAAAAACTATCAAAATGAGTCGCCCACACACCACAGTAAATGATGCCGCAAAAAGTATAAGACTAGTTACCCCTCTTGCCCTCTTTACACAAATAGAGCAAACCATCAATCATTATGCCAAAAAAAAAAAACAAGGGTGCAGCAAACTGTTGAGCATAGCAAGTCAAATGACGCAATACGATAGCTGCCAAAACGAACTAATAATATTATCTGATTAAGAAAGGCACGGATGATATATGAGTATTATTAAGATATCCACAAAGATGACCCATAAAATTCCAACCCTACTCATAGTTGATATCCCTACCCACAGCATTTTCTATTGCTAATCACCACAATTCACAAACACTGGAGCCCCAAACTAACAGACATGAAATTCAGAAGATCTATAAACAGTGGTTCAATGTATAGACATTAAAGCAGAATTTATATTTCAAAGGGGGGCAAAGGAAGGCAGCAAGTTACTACCTTTGAGGGAGCTGTTGCTGAAGCATCAGCTTGAGCTGCCCCACATTCAATTCTCACTCCAACAGCTTGACCTGGAAAGCTGCCAGAAAATGTCTTTCAGTTAAAATTTTATCTTCATTCACATATGATCCATCTCTAGAAAAAGAAGTAGAACAACTAAAACAAACTGAATCAACGGGCCAGACAAGGCCTTTACAATCAAATCTTGCTTCTAGTTTTTCTGTTTGGAAAACCTAACCAACAACTAAGAAATTTGAATCTGGAGGGGAGGGTACGAACCTTGCAGCCAATTGCTTAGACACACACTCGTACCAATTGGATGCATTGAGAAACGAACTGCCAGGCTTATCCGCCACAGCTGAGTAGACCTTCACATCGTCCTTGGTGAAAGCATCCCTGAACAGAACCCAAAAGGATAGATTTAAACCTAAAACTGATACATAACCATTCAGGAAATCCAATCAACTAATTCGCGGAAGAGCCAGCCGAATTCCAGATTGAACTATCGAAAGCACCCATAAAATAAGTGTACTTTTGCGAATTTCTGGCCAAAGTAACCATAAAATTGAGAGTAAGGATAGAATACCCTGAAATGTAAGATTTGCCGGCGAGAAATTCATCGAGAGACTTGAGACCGGATTCGGTGTGAAGATTGGAGAAAGCTACTGCCATTGATACAAACTTTCGATGATCAAGAAAGAAACGAATGACAGAAATCAGAGCTACAATTGAGAAGTGGCGTGGTATAAATAGTACTCGGTACTACTAAAACCCTAGTTCCCGTTTTCGATTTCGATAGAGGATGAACGAGGGCCGACTCCGAGGCTATCGAGGATTCGAAAAGAAGAAAACCCCAACAATCATATTTATAACTCGGGTTCCGAAAAGACCGATCTATAATTTCCGTATTTTATATACCAACTGCATATGAACTTCATACATCATGATAACTGGATTTATTGTATCGAACAATCCAATAATAGATCACGCAATCTAATTTAGAAAATCAATCTACAGATTCATGAATTTAGAAAACAGAAGCAATCTAATTCAGAAAAAATCAAATCACCCAAATGAAATCAAACAGATACTCTGTCTGAGGTATTGAAATGAAACGATCAAACATGCAAGGGAAGACACGGCGCACACACAAAAAAAAAAACGAGACGAGAGTGATAATTGCCGAACGATTGTTGTACGCGATTTCATTTGTTTGACGTAATTGTTGCAATTGCCAATTTGATTTATTTAATCCAATGTAATTGTATGTAATCTGTTTAAGCGAATAATACGAATTCGGTTGATTCAATCACTTCAGGAATTGATATTAGTTTATCCGCTTCCGGGGATATTACAAATTCGATTAATTCAATCACTTCAGGGATTGAGATTAGTTTATCCGCTTCAGAGGATATTACAAATTCGATTAATTCAACCACTTCAGGGATTGAGATCAGTTTATCCGCTTCCGGGATATTACAAATTCGATTGATTCAACCACTTCAGGGATTGAGATTAGTTTATCCGCTTCAGGGGATATTACAAATTCGATTAATTCAATCACTTCAGTGATTGAGATTAGTTTATCCGCTTCAGGGGATATTACAAATTATATATAAAAGTAACGGAAGTCATATATTAAAGCATATATAAAAGATATGTGTAGTACGTACCCATGTCTTCATCACATGTATATAGAACATGAATGATTGAACATAGTACGGTGGAACAAAGTACGGTGCCAGTGAATAGTGAGAGCAAATACCGGATCCGATCAAAATAATGGTGTGTTAGTCATATACCTTTTCCTCCTTCGAGCAAGTCGTGCTGATAACGTGTGATAATAGATAGAATAGAGAGGAGAAGAAGGGAATGAACTGATGTCTTATTGGGGTTCCAAGGGACCCTTTATATAGGAGTTTACACGGGAACTAGGGTTTCCTAGAGTTTATCCATCCCAATATAATAATATTATAACACTCCCCCTTGGATAAACATCCCTAAATATTACAAAACTGTCATATTAAAAACCTCGCCTAGAAAACCCAATGGGACCAAAACTAGGACCAAGGAAAAATACAAATGACATACGATACGCTTTGGTGATACTGCCTCATTAAAAACCTTCTCAGGAAAATCCAGTGGGACAAAACCTGATCGAAGGGAAAAAGAGTGCAGTGCGTGTATACTCCCCCTGAATTCAACATCCTTATCGAAGTCTTCTCATTCTCCTTGATGGCGCTATCTTCATGAGCTTATTGTCGAATCTCAACATTGTCTTTGACCTGAAATTTCTTCATGATTGACTTGATGCGCTTGACTTCCATGTATTGGTGTTGAGTAGGGGTGTGCATCGGTCTAAAACCGAACCGAACCGAAACCGAAAATCTCAAAATTTCAAACCGAAAGCGAACCGAAAGTATTAGGTTCGGTTCGGTTATTTACCGGTTTGGTTTGTGTTCGGTTCGGCTTTAACATAATTGAACCGGATTTCCATACAAAAATATTTAAAGTATACAAATATAGATATACACTGTATTTACGTACGTGTATATTTACACATGTATACGCATATTTCAATATAAAGTATACAAATACATTATACAAATATATATAAACATGCATACAGTGTATACAATATATTTGTATACTTTATAAAGTATACAAATATATTTGCATTGCAAATACAGTGTATATATACATTGTATATGTGTATACATAGGAAGTATATATGTGTATTAGTTTATATATAAAGTTTACAAATATATATATACCATGTATTTATGTAGTGTATAAAAAAAATTGGTTTAACACAAACCGAACCGAAACCGAACACAAACCGAACCGAAACCGAAAAATAGAAATTCTCGAACCGAAAGTCGAACCGAAAAACTTCGGTTAGGTTCGGTTCGGCTCGGTTTGTGTTGGTTCGGCCCAAAAATTCGGTTTGAACCGAATCATGCACACCCCTAGACTGTTGAACTGCTTTTAATGCACAAGCATAAGGTACTTCAGGACCTAGTGTGCATTTCATTGTTGATCAGGGGGATCTGTTGTATTAAATGGTGCATAAGTTGCCTCGTTAAAAACCTTAACTTGGAAAAACCCAATGGGATAAAAACCAAGTTCAAGGAAAAGAGTACAACATTGTATGGTACTTCGGGACCTAATGCAATGTTACCATTTTCACAATTACAGGTACTTCTGGTACTCTTATAAGGATCTTTAATTAATTGTAGATGACAGGGCTTTGGTATTAATGCTTCAGGCATTTTCAGTTGATCCTTTCATTTATATTCGTATGCAAGTAATGCGTTCGTCATTTACATTCAGATCCAAAATTATATTCACTTCTGGTGAATACCTTCTCCATATAACCTTTGATAGGTATTTGTGCAATCAACTTGGTTTTATATTTTATTTTGTATGAACACCCACTTAAAACCAAATGATGTTACACTTTCCGGTATTGGAACTATAAGTCCAATGTCATCATGCTTGAAGAACCCATTCTTGCATTAATTTCCTTTTTCTAGCTTTTTACTATCATTTTGATGTCGACATCCATTATTTATTTGATGATCATCATATTCTCACTATAGGCTCATTCCACTTCTGGGGAATCGTATACCAAGAGCCTAGTAATCTCCAACACTTCTGGTGTACTTGAGAACCACTTGATATTCATTGAGTTTGAGTTACTTTTGGAACTTCCAAATGAGCTAGTATATGTGATTTTGTCACTTTCTTGGCCTATAGTAAATGCTTTCGATGACATATTTTCTAAACCTTATAATCATTTCATTTATCGAACTTCTGGTTCACTTGTATTTATCCGCGGATATGAAATGATAGAGAAGTTGCTTCCGTGCAATCTCTTTCTTAATTGTCTCATTTCCTCTCCCCCTAAATACCTAGCATTTGATCACCATTATAAAGCTCTAGGTATTTGATAACAATAGGGACTCAAACCTCGTGTATCATCCAACTTCTTTGTGGTCTCATTGTAGTTCATTTGGAGGAGGTACATCTCGGAACATATGCTGCTTATTCAAAACCTTTGAATGACTTGCTCTCTTCTGGAGATAATTAGGAAGATGTTATTGTGTCAAATTCGAAATGCAAACATGCATGGGCCCATTTGACCAACGACTCTTCTGGGTCGTCGTGAGCTACCGTATGCTCAACAATGTGGTTGATAACATTATCTACCTTATATTTCATATGACCAAAATGTCTAGGCATCTATAATATTGGAATTACATTGGTCTATATGGTAGTGTTCCGTAGGTGTCTCATTGAATCCATTCAAGAGACATTAGAGACTTTGCATTTACTTTGAATTTACATGGTCATGTTGTTGATTTGCCAAGAAAACAGACCATATATGTTCGGTCACCCTTATAGAGGATCTTCAGGTCCTAGGATCTTCTGGTCCCTTTTAGTGGTGTGTATGTGAATGTCAATGATCCCGCCCATCATCGTTTCACATGAATGACCGAATGCCACAAAGAAAAACATTTTATCATTAACTAACTTCTGGTTAGTGATAAGTTTCAATGGGATAAATGAGTGTCAAATAAACCATATATATACATTCTCACTCCGTAAGACTTGCTTTTGGCTAGTCATATGAGATATTGGTGTTCAATACCATGTCAATTCATACATATGTGTCATTATATTGTTACTTCAGGTAACAAGATCAATGCTCTTCTGGAACTATATGGTATTCATCTTGGTTTTCCATTCAAGATTGTTTGAGAAAACTTCAGGTTTTCAAAATTGTTTGACACTTACAAAACCATAATATTCAACCATTGAACCTTGTATATGGTGATCTATTTAATTTAGATGCCATTAAATGGGTATTGTCAGAACTTTCGTTGGTATCATACTTCAAGTATGAGTCATTTATAATGTTCTTCAAGACATTTAGCATTAACCGTATAACAGACCTAGCTATAACCCACAACAATAACTTTGGTCAAGCGCTTAACCATAACCTCTTTCACACCCTCTACCGGAGGGGCATGCTTCAGGCAATGTTTAGAGGATAGTCAGGAAGTGGCCTTCTTAACCGGTTCGTGTTATGTGGTTACTTCTATTGGTTGTATCAACCAGACAAAAATAGTTCTGAATATGATAAAACCCACATTCCATGTACTTCTTCAGGAGTACAAATGATAAAATTAGGATCATATACTCTTCTGGAGTTTGTGAAATCCTTTACTCTTCTAGAGTTCATAAAATATTCTTTACTCTTCAGGAGTTAATAAAAATCCACCAGTAGAGTCTTCAGGCTCTTAGGTTGGTGGTGAAAAACTTCACAATCTACGGGATTGTGGTAAACCTTTCTCCCAAATGTTCATTTGCCAAACAAAACTCCGCATTAGACACTCATGATGAGTAGTTTCTTCGGGAAACACTTTGAGATTTGAATTGCAATAAGTAAAATCATAATAATTTTATTCAATATAAAGCAATGAATAAAAACACGTAAATAAATAAAATAAAATTGTATTTGTCCACTTCAGGTGGAGCCATGAGAAAAACTTGTCAATTTATCATTTTCTTCAAAAAATGATATTATTCATAAACTGATTCATTTGTCAACTTCGAGTGACAATTAGTCTCTATTATGTATATTTCGATCATATACTCCAAAAAATGAAACTCACACACTTCTGGGTATTTGCGTAACTTTAAAAATGAAACTCATACACTTTTGGGTATGATTTTAAATAATCTTTAGGAGGATATACAATATATCTCTTATTATTCATTTACTTCAGGAAATGAATATTGTCACTTCAGGGACAAATTTGTGTTTATGAGAGAGAGACATTTTATGAATTTTCTTTTCATATATCTCTTCAGGAGATTATTATCGTTACTACAGAAACGATTTATGAGCATAATGTGTATCCTCTTCAAGGGATGAGTTTATATATTTCAAGAGATAAAGATAAATAAATAAATAAATAAATAGTTGATATAATTGATAAAACTATAAAAACATAAATAAATAAAACCAAATTGGCATATTGTCAACTTCTGGTGACAAGAAAATGAACATCTGCAAATACATATTCGTCTACTTCTAGAGACTGGTGGAGAAATCATAATTTGCTTGTTTAGCTATAAAAATCATCGGTCCAGGGACGATTATGAATTTTAAAATTTTATCTACTACGGGAGATAAATTTTATCATGATATATAAGCTAAAATATTTTATCTTCTTCATGAGATAAATAAGAATTTCATCTTCTTCAAGAGATGTGATACATACATTGTGTTTACTTTATCTACTTCAGGAGATAAACTACCACTTTTGGGATGATATACAAATTTAACAATTTATATCTACTTCGGGAGATAATGTTTGTCTACTTCGGGAGACAAAAATGGTAAAAAGTGTATATAATATAATATATAAACGGGGAGGAGATTTATCGTCCATCACTACAGGGATGAGATTGGTACATTCATCTACTTCGGGAGATGAGATGATTCCATATTCATCAACTTCGGGAGATGAGATGATTAGTCTGTTCAAGATTGGTACATTCATCTACTTCTGGAGATGAGATCGTCCATTTTCATCTACTTCAGGAGATGAGATTGTTAGTCCGGTTCCGATCATCGCTACGGGGATGATATTAAACCATTCATTGATTCATCTACTTGTGGGGGTAAAAATTCATCACATGAGAGATTAGTATATGTGTATCCTCTTTAGGAGATATCTAGTATGCACATACATGTAAAATAAAGTACATATATCAAATACTCATCAATTCGAATTCATTGCCCGATGAGATCAACAAAATTAACCAGCATGTAAAACATTGAACAGATTTAACACATGAATTCACTTAATTAAGTAGAGCAACCAATAAATGGAAGAGTTTGAAGGATATATAGATCAAGCGTCAATTAAAAAAATTGGGATTGGTTCCACCCTTGAACAAATAAGATCAATAAATAGGATGGGGTGGACTTTTTTTAAAAAAAACACACAAAGAAAATCCCTAAAACTTATATTCTAAAATGGATTCGCGCTATAAAAAGAATGACATAATTAACAATTAACAACACATAAGATCATCTCATCATAATAAACTACAAATTCAACTACCAGTAAGGAAAAGATTACGTGCATATGAACTTCATACATCATGATCGAAATTCCAACTGGATTTATTGTATCGAACAATCCAATAATAGTACATGCAATAATAGATCACGCAATCTAATTTAGAAAATCAATCTACAGATTCATGAATTTAGAAAACAGAAGCAATCTAATTCAGAAAAAATCAAATCACCCAAATGAAAGCAAACAGATACTCTGTCTGAGGTATTGAAATGAAACGATCAAACATGCAAGGGAAGACACGACGCACAAAAAAAAAAAAAACGAGACGAGATTGATAATTGCCGAACGATTGTTGTACGCGATTTCATTTGATTGACGTAATTGTTGCAATTGCCAATTTGATTTATTTAATCCAATGTAATTGTATGTAATCTGTTTAAGCGAATATTACGAATTCGGTTGATTCAATCACTTCAGGGATTGATATTAGTTTATCCGGTTCCGGGGATATTACAAATTCGATTAATTCAATCACTTCAGGGATTGAGATTAGTTTATCCGCTTCAAAGGATATTACAAATTCGATTAATTCAATCACTTCAGGGATTGAGATCAGTTTATCCGCTTCCGGGATATTACAAATTCGATTGATTCAACCACTTCAGGGATTGAGATTAGTTTATCCGCTTCCGGGATATTACAAATTCGATTGATCCAACCACTTCAGGGATTGAGATTAGTTTATCCGCTTCAGGGGATATTACAAATTCGATTAATTCAATCACTTCAGTGATTGAGATTAGTTTATCCGCTTCAGGGGATATTACAAATTATATATAAAAGTAACGGAAGTCATATATTAAAGCACATATAAAAGATAGGGTAAATTACACTAAACCACCCGTTAAATGCTCCTCTTTTCACTTAACCACCCTTTAAAAGTATAATTACACAAAACCACCCATTAAATAGCCCCCGTTAACAAAGAACCACCCATCCAAACTATTCTGTTATCTCTCCGTTAAAAACAATTAAATACACATTTTTTTTTAATTGAAGGTGTTTCAACTTCCATATCTTTTCTACCGGCAAAAGTGCAAATTATCTCTCCTTGTGATTCCGTCTGGGTGTGTTGGTTTCCTTCGCCGGTTGCTGGTGTTTCGCTATCTGTCGATGGTGATCGCTGAATCTCTGGCCGGTGGGAAGGTTTCCTTGCCTGGGCTCGGCTTCAATCCTTCGGGCCCAAGACTTTTCCTTGGGCCCGAGAGCGACCCGCTACTTGGGCCCGTTTTTTGTTCTTTGGGCCCAAGGCTTTTGTCTTGGGCCCTAAGCGGCCCATTTTGGGTAATATTTTTTATATATATAAAAAAAAAAGAAAAAAAAAGAAGAGTAGGTCTGCCGAGTTGCTTGTGGTGTGGTTGTGGCTTTGGGGCTAGCAATATTTGAGCGGTGCTCTTCTCCTTTGTCGACGCGCGAGAGGTCGTGGACGTGATCGAGACCTGAAGGCTCGTTGATATCTAAGTCCAAATCTAAGGTTTCCACTTAGTTCCCCAGGGATTCCCTGCGTGCCTCTACCAACTGGCGGATGAGTTGCCGTACACTGCTTATGTTCTTACATTAATAGTACTAGCCTGTGTTTGTAACCACACTCCTGTAATTTGGCTTTTCTGTTGTGTTGTTAGTGTCTCTATCCTTAGTTTGCTTGTATTAACGGTTCGTCCGTCGCCGATTTTTTCGGCCTCTCGACCCACCGGGCCTGTCCGGTGCGTCGAATTTTTACCTAATAAAAAAAAAAAAAAAAAAAAAAAATCATAAAATGTTATTTTTAGTTTGCCAAGTTTCCAGATATTAATTCATGGTGTTCGATCTTGATTGGTTCTAACACTATCATATACTTGAATGGGTGTTCAATTGATATGTGTTTCGAATTAGAACTCCGTAAGGATTTGGTTCAATCCTTGAAAAAAATACTCAAGATTTTCTGAGTTTTAAAAATGAATCTTCAAATTCAAATCCCACAATTTTTTTTTTTAAACCGACTTTTCTTTCTATTGTATTTTGGGCTTGGAAGCACTTTTTTTTTTTACTTTTATTAATTGTAGTGCTTTTATGTATAGGCCTTCTGTAGAGATTTTGATTGTAAATTTTGGGATTTTAATAGTAGATCTATAAGAACAATGATTTATTTATTTTGGAATTTGGGCTTATAGATAGATAAGATGAAGATTTGGTACCCAATATTTATTAATCTATTAGATTTTTGAAATTATGATTTAAAATTTTCATTTTGGGTCTTCATATGGAGATTGAAAGGCAGATTTGCATTTTTAGGGGTTGATTTTGAAATGGTGCTTTGTTTTGAAATGACAATCATTCGAAAATTTGAGTCACTTTTAAGGGTAACTTGGTCATTTCACAAAAACTTTGACAGAATTCATGACATGGGTGGTACTTTGTTAACTGTGAGGCTTTAATGGGTGGTTTTGTGTAATTTCAATTTTAACGGGTGGTTAAATGAAAAAATGGACATTTAACGGGTGGTTTTTTTTAATTTACCCTAAAAGATATGTGTAGTACGTACCCATGTCTTTATATAGAACACGAATGATTGAACAAAGTATCGTGGAACAAAGTACGGTGCCAGTGAATAGTGAGAGCAAATACCGGATCCGGTCAAAATAATGGTGTGTTAGTCATATACCTTTTCCTCCTTCGAGCAAGTTGTGTTGATAACGTGTGATAATAGATAGAATAGAGAGGAGAAGAAGGGAATGAACTGATGTCTTATTGGGGTTCCAAGGGACCCTTTATACAGGAGTTTACACGGGAACTAGGATTTCCTAGAGTTTATCCATCCCAATATAATAATATTATAACTATGTGATAATAGATAGAATAGAGAGGAGAAGAAGGGAATGAACTGATGTCTTATTGGGGTTCCAAGGGACCCTTTATATAGGAGTTTACACGGGAACTAGGGTTTTCTAGAGTTTATCCATCCCAATATAATAATATTATAACAACCGGGTAAATATTCAAACCGGTATGTAGAACGCGTTTAAAATCCCGTATTACTCGGGAATAAAACGCCAAACCGTAAAAAACTCAAAGAAACGGCATATATGCGGATTTTTAAATACGCGTTTAATTCGAATAAAACGATAAATTACGGAAACAATACGGCAAAATTTCGGATATTCAGATTTCGAGACGATTTTGAAAAATTTGTAAATATTCCCTTCTTTTTTATATTTTCATAGTGTACCCCTATAATTTATTTACAAAGTTTGGTTTAATTTTTTTTATTTCTAAAATGTACAATTGCATGTAAGACCATCCGCAACCATAACCTCTTTTTTTTTTTCCATCTTCCTATCACAACTTTACAACTCGTTTATTTTTTTTGTTTAAAATAATTTTCACTTTTTCTACTTCTTTCTAAAAGGTTTCCTCTACAACCATGGAAAATCACTTTTACATATTTTCAAATTTATTTTGAATTTTTCTTTTCATTTATATCTTTCCCTTTATTATATGTGTATCGTCATATATTATTGTGAATTGTTTTTATTTATAATTTTATAAATAAATAAAAATAGAAAGTAGTTAATATAACTATATTTTATTACATCTAGATTAAAATAAAATAAAAAGAGTTAAAAACATTATAACATATGTAAATACTAATCGAACTACCTATAAATTCGGATCACAGCCTTGAAATTGGTTCCACAAGTGCTCAATCAAATCATTCTTCAAATTCATATGAGTTTCCACAAGGGCTAATTCTACTAATGTTGTTGGTTTGGGAAAAAAAAAAAGAATTGTACACATTGGTAGGATTATGTAGGGTATAATTTGAATATTCGGGTGTTGGAGAATTGTTAAGCATTTGTAACATCACTTGAAATTGAGGATTTTTTAGAAGATTTGGATTAAAAGGCATATTTGGAATGGGTAGAGTATTTGGATTATTGTGATCCATGGTTAAGAAAATAGGTGCAACTACAATCGATCAAGATGGGGTATATATAGGGTAAAATTAGGCTCAGATTATAGAAAAATAAATAAAATTAAACCAATGAGATATTTTATTTTAAAAAATAATGAAATATAAATATATTTTTATTTCATTTTAAATCCTATTACAAATAATAAATCTAAATGGAAAAGAAATCATCCTACTTTATCATAAAAAAAATAGAAAAGGGAAAAGGTTACCTCTCTCTACCAAGGTAACCCCTTCCCAGTTCTCACCTCTTACCTTAAAGTAAATGCCACAATCATGGGCTTACCTTTTAGCAACCTTAAGGTCATACTCTAAACATTCTTAAATATTTTTCGTTTTAGTAAATAATTTTACTTTATATTAAACAAATCACAAAAAAATATTTTTTATTCAAAGATATGACAATCACTTCTTATTTTACTATCATTTGTAGTGTATTTATACGTATAATTTATCGTTTGTCTTTACCTTTACCCAAAATTTTGGAAAATAACTCTAAATAATACCAACTATCACTTGTAAACAAAAGATAATACGAATTTTTAAAATTATAAATTCATATACAAACTACACTAATATTAACCCAAAATAATACGGATCATCTTTTCAACCAAATTCCAGCAATATTGTTGATTTTTCAACTTGAAAACTATTTTGGACTACAAATGTAATTAAGATTGAAGTTAGGTAAAAAAAATGTAAAATTAAAGAAATACCCCAAAACACAAAGCATAAGAGCTCAAGACAAGGCGGGAATAGGGCTATTGGCAAGACCATTTTCACAAAATTGCACACAAGTCCTTCCCATTATAAAAGATAATTACAAATCTGCCCGGGAGAAGAATTGAAAACTAACGCTATTCAACCTCGTTTCACTCGGACGAGCCATAAATGATAGAGAGAAATCACTTATACCTTGTTCATTGCGGTAGATTTGTGAGAACGCGCTATAAATGAAAGTACGGAAGTGAGCCTCACTCAACACAAAGTCATTTAAAGGTGTAAAAAACCCAAAAAACTAAATTTTTACTAGCCACGCGCTATTCAATTTAGCTCATTTATTCGTCTAGATCTTTGAAGTCAGGAAATCCTCCCGCTTCACCGCATAACTCTACTTAGACCAAATTGGTGCCCACTATTCTAAAAATCGCGCCTAGGCGCTAGACAACCCCCCTTCGGCTAGAGCTAGGCGAGCACCTATACACATTTAGGCGGCCGCCTAGGAACTAAGCGGCTCCTCACCGCCTAGGATTCGCCTAGCACTTTTTACAACACTATTGGTGTTGCCTTCCCCTCTTGCTACCTTACTCAAATCCGTCTAATTCAAATACTAGCAAAACAAGTTAAGCGGTTTCGCATTTTTTACTACAATTTGTTCCAATCAAAACTTTGACAAGTTGATCTCACTTCCGTACTTTCAAATTGAAACTGTCAAACTTTGAACCCTCAAAGGACCTTCATGCCAACCTACAACCATATCAACGAAAAATTATCCAATTCAAAACCATCATTATTCAACCAAATTATAAGGTTTTCTTCCTAATGCTAAAAGCTTGTCGGGCTGAAGTGTACAACAAAATCAACAGATATAGGGAATAAGTAGTGTTCACCAAATGCAAGCAAAAGAAAATGGTTAGATTGTAATTATACGGAGACTTCAAACAATCACGATGGTGATAACTGATAATCGATATAAAAGGCCATTGACCATAGAGGTAATGGGAAAAAAGGGGAGTAGATAAAATTTAAGAATGTGTGAGCTATATCAAATGACTTAAATTTGTCTTTTTTACGGTGTATTTCTGCCTGTTTTACTGCACATTTTCCTGTATTTTGTTGTATGTCTTAGCGATCTTCCGTCTGCTAACTCATCGATCTATGAGTACCTTCGAGATTCTGTTATATCTTATCTATAATTTTTACTTAATAAACAAAATGCATTGCTCTCCATTGAAATGATCACAATTTCATTTGCAGTCCCCACACATATTGTAGTTCCCCGGTCTCATTGAATGCTCATATATCTCACCATCTGATTTATACTATAAGTCTACAAGACAAAATGCAACACTAAAGTCAAAATATTATTAGAGAAGGTACGACCTGACGCCGTTGAGTTCAAAAATCACTGCTTAATTTATGAAATGGAACCTCATTATGCTATAAGTAGTATATTGTATTTATTATAATTATTTTTGCCCCAGTCGGGGTGGCTCATTGGTGGGGAGCAAGGGGATGTCAGGAGGTCTCAGGTTCGATCTCTACCTCCGCCCTTTTCCTTGGATGAAAATCCAAGGTTTGCACTGCTCACTTCCAGTGGGTCGAGCCGGTTACTTGCTGCGTGGCTCTTGCCGGCTGGATCACGTGCTCGGGGTTCCAGTGGGTCGAGCCGATTATCTGCTGCGTGGCTCTTGCCGGCTGGATCACGTGCCCGGGGTTCCAGTGGGTCGAGCCGGTTACCTGGTGCGTGGCTCTTGCCGACTGGATCACGTGCTCGGGGTTCGAGTGGGTCGAGCCGATTACCTGCTGCGTGGCTCTTGCCGGCTGGATCACGTGCCCGAGGTTCCAGTGGGTCGAGCCGGTTACCTAGTGCGTGGCTCTTGCCGGCTGGATCACGTGCTCGGGGTTCGAGTGGGTCGAGCCGATTACCTGCTGCGTGGCTCTTGCCGACTGGATCACGTGCCCGGGGTTCCAGTGGGTCAAGCCGGTTACCTAGTGCGTGGCTCTTGCCGGCTGGATCACATGTTCGGAGTTTGCCACCAAAGGCGGTTCCTCGTCATAAAAAAAATCGTCATAAAAAAAAAAAGAAAAAAATTATACTGGATTTATTAAAATATACTGTAGTATTGTATGTCAACTGGGTGATAGTTTAACGGTTTAACCTTAGCATTTTTTACACAAAAACCAAATTTGAAAGAAACCAAAATTTAAGGTGGGTTTGTGTAATTTATCCTAAACTAGCATGTAGCCCGTGCGCTACGCACGTGATTTTTACCTCAGTAATGATGTATAAAACATAGTACTAGACCGAACCTTACCTTCGACTGAGGTGAATGATACAAGAAGGAGCGACACATAAATTAATTTAACATGGTTTCATAAAGTAAAATAAGTCAACCACAATGTACGCAAATAATAATCAACTCCGCCATAACATCTGCATGCATATGTCCTCAACACAAGTTTCTACAAACTATACGTTGTGAAAAACCTCTTTATATACAACATTAGTAGTAGAGGTTAAAAGATTAGAATATTGATCACATACTACAATCTTCAAACCTCTCCTAGACGTCACCCGAGAGACCGCAACATATAACTGGCCATGACTGAACACCGGTCGAGGCAAATATAAACCAACATGTGACAAAGATTGCCCGAGAGACCGCAACAGTTTGTTTATAATTTATATATTATAGAGTAGTAAAATTCAATGCTACAAACAAAAAATTTCTATAACTCTAATAAATCATCTAATTTGAAAGTTTCAATATGATTATTCAAATCCTATATAACATAATAGAGAATACTACACATTTAGAAAACAACGAAGCATCTGATAATTAAAATATACGTACTTTCACATATATATATATATATATATATATATATATATATATATATATATATATATATATATATATATATATATATATATATATATATATATATATATATATATATATTATCCGATCCTGCAATATTTTTCATGTAATAATTAAAATACAAAATACGGATTAACAGATTCCAGGGCTCTTATTTGAATGATTGAACACAACTAAGCAACTTCAATGGATTAAATTCACACATAAATAAACAAATTAAGACGTACTACATACAACTTGAACAAAAAAGATGAAATAGTTATATGATAGGTGAATCATGAATGAGAAGACACACATAAGAGAAAAAATGTTATTTTTATCTATAAGAAAAGGGCAAAAATGTTATTTTGATCCAGATATTTCAACATAATTTTAAAAGTTACCATGTTGCATAACTAATTTGAAGGTGGGGTGGTTATAGGTAGTGGGGTTAGTGAGATAAAATTTGGAATACTTCAACATAATTTTAAACTGACGGAAGTTACATTTGAAGGTGGGGTGATTAAAATAGGTAGTGGGGTTATAACTAATTTGAAGGTGGGGTGATTATAGTTAGTGGGGTAACGTTAGTGGTAGAGCTGGCAAAACCCGACCCGAACCCGAAAACCCGACCCGGTCGACCCGGAACCGATTGTTTTGAACACCGATCAACCCGACCCATTTTGGACCCGAAATCCGAATAACCGATAACCGAAACTCACCCAAATCCGAATGAACCGAACCCGATTCAACCGAAACCCATTAAGACCCGAACCCGTTACAACCGAAACCCGATATAACCCGAACTTTAAGATACATTCTAGTAAATTTTTCAAAATGAATATTGAAATAACTGAAACCCGAGACAACCGAAACCCGATACAACCGAAACCCGAACCCGACCCAACCAAATGACCAAATTATTAGACATTACCCGAAACCGAATGACCCGAAACCCGAATTACCCGAAACCCGAATAACCCGACTAACCGAACCCGAACCCGATCCGACCCGCCCGATTGCCACCTCTGCTTAGTGGGGTAAAATTTGGAATGCTTCAACAGAAGTTTAAACTGACATAAGTTACATTTGAAGGTGGGGTGATTAAAATAGGTAGTGGGGTTATAACTAATTTGAAGGTGGAGTGATTATAGTTAGTGGGGTAAAATTTGGAATGCTTCAACCTAAGTTTAAACTGACAGAAGTTACATTTGAAGGTGGGGTGATTAAAATAGGTAGTGGAGTTAGTTGGATAAAATTTAGGCAAAATTACAGAAAACCACCCTTTAAATATGAGTATTTTCACTTAACCACCCCTTAAATTCAAAATTACAGAAAACCACCCTTTAAATGGTATTTGTTTACAACTCACCACCCATTCAACTATTTTAGTTACTTTATCATTAAATATATTATATTTTAATATTTTTAAACTCAAATTTGATTGTAAATATATCCAAATTTTGAATTTAAGGGCCCAATTATATTTTAGGGATCATTGTATTTATTTTTTAAAATAATAATCAATAAATACGAGAATTATTATCTTAATTTATGTTTGAAAATGTTTAAAACATTATGTAAATTACTCTTATTTAAAATATAAATAAATAAGAGTAATTTCCATAATATTTTAAAATTTTATAAACATTTTCAACCATAAATCAAGATAATAATTTTAGGCTATATTTATTATTATTTTTTAAAAATAAATAAAATAATCCATAAAATATGATCGAACCCTTAAATTCAAAATTTGGATATATTTACAATCAAATTTGAGTTTAAAAATATTAAAATATAATATATTTAATGATAAATTAAAGAAAATAGTTGAATGGGTGGTGAGTTGTAAACAATTACCATTTAAAGGGTGGTTTTCTGTAATTTTGAATTTAAGGGGTGGTTAAGTGAAAACACTCATATTTAAAGGGTGGTTTTCTGTAATTTTCCCTAAAATTTAAAATGTTAATTTAAAATAGTTATTTTTAAAGTGGGGTAATAAAAATAGGTAGTGGGGTAGCAAGGCTTTGAAATTACTAATATGCTAATATAAAAAACAAATAAACGTTGATTATATTACTAACAAATTAAGTCTATATCTTTGAAATTATTTTTAAATTCGAACTTAAAATTATTTAGAAACTTGGGTAGATGTATTTATTTTTATTTCACACCTGTTGAATTTTCCACCACCTGTGTTGTGGGCTGTTAAAATATTGAAATCAAGTAACACATATGATGCACTTCACCAAAACACCTAGCAGTCCAATAGCATTTCCTTATCAAATCAACATGCAACATATGGTATATTAGATAGGTATCTCGGTGCAATGAAGTTCAAAATTAGTAACAACTAAGCCATATATGTATTGCAGTATTGCTGAAGTTTATAATAACATTATTAATCAATAGCGGAAGTTAATCAACATAGGAGTGTGAATATCTTACAAGCAAATGAAGGATTCTAGTTGTCATAGAAACCAAGAGGCGTCGCTTTCTCTTCAGTGAAGGTAAATTCGTAGACGACTGTCACCTTCTTAAGATGGCCTTCAATGAAGGTAGGCAGTGTCTACCACTGTTCTGGGGTACTCATGGTATACAGTTGGATTTATAACCCTGTAAAAAGAAAAAGTTGAACCAGGATCAGATTTAGATTGGTCATAAATTGGCAGTAAAAAATAAAGTTAAATAACTAACGATGGGACTTTTACCAACAGAAACACATGCTATGGGCTCATTGCAAAGCTAGGTTGTCTTCCTCTCCTCGGATAAGAGGCTCATACCATACAGATACAAGTGAATTCTAATTTCCCCTTGTTTGTTTCCTAAAAATAATAAGAGGTGTCGCTTATTGCAAAGCTAGGTTGTGTTCCCCTTTGTTCTGCATTTGAAGTTTGAACTACCAAGCCCTGGACATTGATGGATTACTGAGATTAGGGTCACATTAGGGATTAGGGATTCAATTTAGCCGATCGACAGTCAATTGCGAACTCATACTTGCAAAATTGAAGTCCAATTTACAGAAATTCCATTCAGTAATTAATCAGACAGCAACGAACGATCAAACAAAATCATAAAAATTGAACCTTGACTCGAAAAGCATGGAAATATCGATAATGTAACAGTAGAAAGAAAATCTGAGGAAGAAATTGTTAAATTAGCACTTGCCGGTTTTACGGAATCGGAAGCAGCAA
This sequence comes from Persicaria tinctoria, assembly GCA_037127255.1. Taxonomy (NCBI): domain Eukaryota; kingdom Viridiplantae; phylum Streptophyta; class Magnoliopsida; order Caryophyllales; family Polygonaceae; genus Persicaria; species Persicaria tinctoria. Next base: position 13,827,499 of record JBANSL010000008.1, read on the forward strand.
GTGACGCCGGAGGAGAGGGTTTGCAAGGGATGGATCATATTCCGCCACCACTTCATCGTTTTCCGACACCGCTCAGCCGCCGTCCTCTCTATACTGTGCTTCCCCAACTAATTCCCCCAACTAATCCCCCTCGCTCTTCAATTCGTCAGCTTCTACGGTACAGGTATAATGGAGCACGATCCGAAGAAACCCTCAAATGCCGGAAGGGAGAACAAATCAGAGATCGTAGTGTAATAATTTATATTTGGGCTCCTACCTAGCGAGGACGAGGAAGACAGAGAACGAAGCTCCAAGGCAGCAAAGAAGGTTACAGAGAAGGAGGCGACGATGAAGATTTTGATTGTTCAACAACGAAGGAGAGAGAAAGAAAATAGGGTTCTACAGTTATTTCAGAAAGAAAGAGAGAGAGAAAGGCAAAAACGGAAATGAGGGGATAAAATCCGATTAAAAAAACCATTGAAACGTGAAAAAGGATATTTTTGGTAGAGAACGTGAGTACTATAATGTCAGTATACCGTGGGAGCCGCTTGCCCAGTTTCTCCTTCCAAGCTTAAGCTCTCTCCCATGGCGGCGGCGTCGTTGTCGTTTCTTCCTACACATCCCTCATGGAAACCCAAGACGGGATACGGGGTTTCCGGTGTACCTGCGCCAACAATGTCAGGGTTGATGTCAAAACCCGCCAGTTTCGGGTCGAATTTGACCCGGCTCGTTGCCTGTGCTACTAGTCCTACTGCGAATGCAGTTTCTCCCTCTTCCACTCCTCCCCCTCCTCTCAACGCCCGCTCTGAGTAAGCTAATTGCTACTTGCTACTTTGAAGCTCCAACTATTTGATCCACTCTGTGCCTGTATTCCTTTTTTTGGCCAATTTATTTATCTGAGCTTTTCATCTTTATCTATTGATTGCTGCTGCATTCTATAGATTTGTTCTTGCTCATCTGGAGGCAGTTGATTTTAGTTTGGAGCTGATTAGAATAATCTATCTGTTGTTCAAGATCGTTCCTTTTTGTACATTGCAAATGAATACATTTTTTGATGGCTTTATCTTTGGGCCTTTTACAGCGTGAAGCGGCACACCATATCCGTATTTGTGGGAGACGAGAGTGGAATAATCAATAGGATAGCTGGTGTGTTTGCTCGGAGAGGGTATAACATCGAATCCCTAGCTGTTGGTTTGAACAAGGACAAGGCCCTTTTTACCATTGTCGTCATTGGGACTGAAAAGATCTTGCAACAAGTTGTGGAGCAGCTTAATAAGCTTGTTAATGTTATCAAGGTTTATGATTCCTCCTCTTCTGCTTTGCTGATTTGTCTGAATTCCCTTGTTGGAATTGCTGATTTCTGCCTTCATTTTAACCTACCTGGTTTATTTTATGTTTGGTTGAATCTCCTGGGTAGGTCGAAGATATATCAAAAGAACCACAAGTAGAACGGGAGCTAATGCTTATTAAGCTTCATGCAGATCCCACAACTCGGGCTGAGGTATCAAACCTTGCCTATTTCTTGTAAGTTGTTGCATAATTTCGTAAAATCAGGAGAGTTGTTTATCCATCTGCTGGCCTTGTATTTCATTTAGCATCTTCTAATGGAAGGTTGTGGCTGATATAACTTCTAACATGTCACCTGAGTAGATTTTTTCTTGTGCTGCCGATGGATGCCGTTATTTTTGTTTTCTTCCAATTTAGTGTATTTTGTGTCCTCAGTTGTTTGCATCCTTATTTATCATGACAGTTTCTGTTTCCTTCCCGTGTTTACTATCACTAGATTATGTGGCTGGTAGACATCTTCAGAGCTGAAATTGTGGATACTTCAGAAAATTTCTTGACAGTGGAGGCAAGTTATCTTTTCCCTTCAACATGGTTCACCTTGATATGCCACTATTTTAACAATCTGATTTAATGTAATGTCAGGTATGAATACATGATCTTGAAATGTGCTATTAGTTTTCGTATTTTTGTAGTTGATGCTATTAATAATCCTCTTTTAAAAATTAGAAGTTGAATGAGGTTGATTCTTGGACAATATTATGTGGCAGCATGTGTTTTTGGTACTTGCATATTCCAGACAGTTTAATACATTCAGGTTTTGTTTAAGTTATTTCTACTGCTTGATTCATTATATTTTGTCTGGGTTTATAGGTAACTGGGGACCCAGGAAAACTGGTTGCTCTTCATAGAAATGTTGAGAAGTTTGGAATCAAAGAAATTGCAAGAACTGGAAAGGTTAGGTCTTTTGAATCACGGGTCATTCTGGCTCTTAAACGCATGTTGATAACTTAATTGCTGCTGCTGCCTTTTTAGATTGCTTTAAGGAGGGAAAGGATGGGTGAGTCAGCTCCTTTTTGGAGATTTTCTGCTTCATCATATCCAGATCTTGAAGTGAAAGAACCTGTCGTTCATGCTGTCTTCGAATCTCCAAAAAGTTTCAACGTCAGTTCTATATCGTCATCAGGGGTATGTAAACTCTGTTTGTCCCATAGTCCAAGAGTTTAAAATAAGTTCTAACATGATTGCAAAAGGAGGGCAACCGGCTAGGTTGTTGCTACTTTGTTTCCCCTGGTTTCATCATTGTTATTCTTTAGAACATAAGAAGATCAAAATAATAGAAGCCTTTGAACGATGGATTCTCAAATTTGTAATTTTCAACATTTCTTTTAACTCCACGCTTGATTAATCCTCATGTTTCTCCATGACACTTGTATTCAACTATCTGGAAACCTATTGGTTGTCTGGTAGATGTAATGCAACGATAAAGCGGACATACAACAAGGATTAAAGTCTGTTAATTGTATAATTATCTTTCATACCTGGTTTTCATCGTTGAGTAAGCTTTTCTTTTTCTCCTTTGAAGGGTGATGTGTATCCTGTGGAGCCATATGATAACTCATACATGAATCATCTAGTACTTGATGCACACTGGGGTGTTCTGAATGAAGAAGATGTAAGCTTTCCTATTGATTTTCTAAGAATCATTTCTGCATCATCTCTGTGTATGCATTTGATATTAACCAATTTCTACTTGCCTGTAAGAGGGCATTTTCTTTAACACCCTCAGAAGGTATCATGAGTTGTCACAGCAAGTGTCACCTTCATCAGTTTAACTTGGCACTCTCCTTCCCCTTTATTCAGTTTACTTTTACTTTCAAAGATCTCGAGGGTTTGGCTGCACTGGAGCTGAATACTGCTGCTCTTTCAGTTTATTCATGTATAGGTGGTAACAAGTTTTTTTAAATGCTGCAGCCAAGTGGGTTTAGATCACACACCTTATCAATGCTTGTAAATGACTCCCCTGGAGTTCTCAATGTAGTCACAGGAATAATTTCTCGCAGGGGCTATAACATCCAGGTTGGTTCTTTTCTTCATTAGCAATTTACGACTATCACTTTTCTGTGCTGGAGCTTTCTAGTCTCATACAATTAAAAACATCTAATTGATGACTGTGAAATTGCCTCTGTTTTCTCTACGACTTAAAGAGTCTAGCAGTGGGGCCTGCTGAGACGAGGGGTATTTCTCGTATTACAACTGTCATACCTGGAACTGATGAATCAATTGGCAAGTTGGTTCAGCACCTTCACAAATTGATAGATCTTCATGAGGTGAGTTACTCTGCAGATGATGTGTTAAGGTTTCCAAACTTGAAACAAAATCAGCTGCGTAACAAGTGAAGCGGGGTGTTTCAGGTTCAGGATCTAACCCACATTCCCTTTGCTGAAAGAGAGCTTATGTTGATCAAGGTAGCGTCTAATTCGGCAGCTAGAAGGGATGTCCTTGACATTGCAAGCATCTTCCGTGCAAAAGCCGTTGACGTTTCTGATCACACTATTACTCTCCAGGTGAAATATGAATATTGATCTGATTCAGAAATTTGGCGAATGTTGATCCTTGTTTGCGATTTGTATTGATTCTGACAAGGTGATCTGTATACTTGCAGCTCACTGGAGGCCTTGATAAGATGGTTGCGCTGCAGAGGCTGCTGGAGCCATATGGCATCTGTGAGGTATGCATATTTTTCTTTCATGGTTAATGAAATCATATGAGTTTCTGTATGGTATTGTTACAACAGGATATCTTTGATATGACCTGTCACTGATGAATTCATTTAGAGAAATTTACACCCTTGAATCTTCAGGTTTGGGGCATTTTCATTATAATACCTGAAATGTTGATATTTTCTTGCTATCATAAATATGGAACCAGGTTTGGATCTCACGAACTATTACCCTAATATCAGTGACTAAACCCTAGAAAAAAGTTTTAACTGATATTGTAAGAAATAACCCCAAAACCTTAATTATATCAAATTGAAAAGCTTTTTGAGCCTTTTTATTGACCAAAACTAGTCAAGTATGCTACAAGTATTTAGGTGTTCTACAGACGGGACCTTACGTGAGGTCTTATTTAGAGGTATATTTAACAGAGAATTTAGTATAGTTGTAGTTATAGGAATCCCTATATTGTTATGGGATGATTTGGTAATAGCCCCAAAGATTGAGGGCCGGCTAGGATATGCCAGAAGGAAATTTTCTCATTTAGTTATCCAGTCTTTTTGTAGTATGATAATACTGTATTACCCAGAGCATGGACTCATTTGGAGGATGAACATTTGTTCAAAAAACTGTTTACATTTATATTTTCTCATGTAAAGTGATCAAATAATATCTTCCTCTGATCACTTACCTTAAATGTTCATGTCATTATATTTACTTACTCTTTTTTTTTTTTTTTTATGTGCGTCTACATTGGGGGGTTAAAGGTGGCTCGGACTGGAAGGGTGGCATTGATCCGTGAATCAGGTGTGGATTCCACTTACCTGCGTGGGTTCTCTCTTCCTGTGTAAACTCAATGGAGGGGTTGTATTTGTAGCAATGACATCCACCAAGTAATCTTTCGTCTATCGTCTCTTGGGCACTTTACCTTGATATCTCAACAGCAAAGTGATTGAAAGTGATACACATATCACCTGTTGTGCAGATGTTGCATCGGTGGAATTGACTTTAATATACTCCTATATAGCATCAGAAGCTCAGCTGGGTTTGGTCTTTGAATTTAGCATGTATCTTCTGATTACTGTTTGTACTTGTTTTAGACAACATGTTATTGTGAGTTACGTAGTAATAATGTTTACGGAGTACTGATTTACGATTACTCGTTAAACTTGTTTCGAGGCAACCGTTCTTTGTGTTGTTAGTAGTTTTTTTTTTGGGTCAAAGGGTGGGAGTATAATTCCCTTAATTACATAAAAAAGTTTTACAGTACTTGTCGGATCTGTCGGGGAGTAGTAATTCCCTGAAGATCAAATAAGATAAAAGCAATGTGTTGTTAGTAGTTGTTGAGGCCTCATCGGTACTTTGGCATGCTTAAATAGTTAAATATCAACTCATGGTTTTGTCCTCAACAAATCCAGCCAAAACAAGAACTTCAAACATTTTTACTTCGATTCCACGCATTCATCTCGAAGCTAAAAAAATAAATAAAACAATTACTCTTATTTTTTATATAAAACTATTCATAAAATGAAAATTTACCAAAAATCACCCATAAACTTGTTTTTCGTTTTTTTCTTTCTAAAATGTAATTATTATTCTAAGCTTAAACAGCAGGAGAATTATCAAAGGCGATAAATTATCATTTTTTAAAATATTTACTCCCTCCAATTCAAAATATAAGATTTTTTTACTATTCAACACGTATTTTAAGAAGCTAAAAACTTTAAAACTATACAAAATATTACTGTAAAATTTTATTAAAGTTTTAAAAAATAGCTTTAATATTTATTAAAGCTCATAAGTATTTAGTTTTAAAAAATAATAAAAATAATAATACTTTATATAAGTTTCAGCTCCTTAAAATCCGTGTTGAAAAATCAAACTTCTTATATTGTCGAATCTTCGATCGAAGGGAGTATTAAAATCCAATTCACAAAGGGTTGGTAATTTTTTGAAAGAAAATCCAATTTAGGGTGATTTATTAAAATTTGTTAGTATTTGATAGCAACCTTTTTCTCTCGCGGTGCCCAACTTGGGTTGCCCAGTCCCTGGAGAGTGGACGGCCTTTTCAGTTTTCATCCTCTTTGCAAATTGGGTATCGAATTGGAAAGAGCTTTCCACAAATTCGACCCCCCTATAAAATTGTCTTTGTTTTCCGGTTGGATTCAGACCTAATTTGAATTTGAATGGCGGCTGAGGAGGTGAAGATGAGCGAGTGCCCTAAAGAGGGCAAAGACCTGTTGGGATCTCCGACATTCGAGCAGCTGGATAATGGGCGATTCAAGTGTGTGGAGAGCGGCCACGAGTTGCCCCAACACGCCATAGACTCCTACGCTAACAGCAAACGGTGTCGTTTGGGCCTAATCGACTATGCCTTGTCCAAGAACAAGTCTCCTCTCAACATGTTCACCCAAGACCCTCTTTCCCGGTAATCTATACATACTGTTATCTTTCTTCAGAAATCTGTTTGCTTTACCCTCCTCCGGGGAGGGTTGTGACACTGCCTGTCTACGAAATATGATTATTTAGATTTAGAGGTGCTGGATAGATAATTAAAATTTGATACTTGATTAATATTATGGTGTTTTGATGTTATAGTTCCAAGTTGATATGTAAATTGACCGGTGATACTGTGAACAAGTCTGAGGAGCACATATGGAAGCATATCAATGGGAAGCGTTTTCTCAACAAACTAGGTTTGAGGTTTTTTGTAATGTTTGATTTTGGAACCTTTCACTCAAATCTCATTGTCTTGTTGGTATTGTTAATCTGTGTGGGTGAATTCTATATTCAATAGAGCAATTGGAAGCTGGTAACTTGCCAAAGGATGCCAAGCTGGAAGAGAAACAAGGCAAACCAGACACAGAAAATGGTGTTGGTATTAAGAATGAGAACAAGAAGAAGAAGAAGAAGAAGAAAGACAAGGAAAAGAAAAAGGAAGAAATCATTTCAGAGGTGCTGGAGGGGGAGATGCCTAATGATAGTGATTTGGAGGAGCCTGAGTTCTGGATGCCTCCTGATGGTGAACGCTGGGACTTTGATGATGGAGGAGATAGATGGGATTCTGGTTCCGAATCTCAAGGGGAAGATGATGATGATGACAACGACGAAGACCAAGTGATAGGTATTCAGGGAGAGACTTTACACTCTTTGTCTTCAACTTGTATTTTACTGATGATTGCCTGGGACTTTACACAGCTGATCAATGGAATTCTGAAATTTGCATTTGGTTCTAATGATGATAACTGATAAGAGCACTCTTACCCTATTTTATTTACTAGAGAAAACATTATTTGTCGTTTTCTTTCTGCAGGCACCGAAGAGAATGAAGAGAATAGCAATGCATCAGTGGAGCTTTCCATGCGGTATATTCTTTTGACTCTTTCCACCTGGTTTTTAGTTCACCCTAACTAGACATCAAGTATTAATGATATCGACATCTCACATAATAATAATAATAATAAGAAGAAGAATGCATGATTTTCAGGACAAAGAGGATGTCCATAGAAGTTGGACCTAGCAGCTTTGCATCAAGGAAGAAGAAGAGTAAGACCAAATCTCAAACTTGATGTTGATTTCACAAGTGAGTGGCTAGAGCCTAGAGACAGACAGGCATATCAGGAAATTTGCAGCCTTTGCAATGTAATTTTCATGGCTTTTAGGGCAGGAAAGAACCTTGTTGTAGTGGTTCTTTGTTTTTCTATCAACTTGAACAATATATTATGATTATGAAGCTTGAGTTGAGAAGTGTTAATTGAACAGTTCCGAGCGGATACTATTTGTAGATTCTGAGGAATTTAGGTTTGGGCGACGCCTATGAAACAAGTATTTTGATGCCTGATTTCTCCTTGTTTGTTTGAGAATCTATTTGAAGTTGAAGTCAAGTCGAAGCCCAGAGCTTATGTGATTGATTTTCTGGTCTTGAATATTCCAATCTGTAGAATTTTTGCCTCATGTCTGTAACTCTGTAAGTAGTGGCAAAGCCCACTGAGCATATATGTATAATGTATGCCTCTTAATCTCAGTCTCACTAGCACCAGCACCACTCACCACTCACCACACACAAATTGGATATGGAAGTAAACAATTTTGCGAATATGATAAACGACCCAGTAAGTATCCCGTGAAAATCATACCAAACAAGCCTATCTGTCTATCATCTATCTATAAGATTTAATTAATACGGAGTATAGATTGCTGAAAGTTGGTATCTTTGAGCACTATGAAAATTGAAAAGTTACCAAAAAGAAGAGCCAGAGCCGGAGGTGAGGTTATTTAAAGGCAATTTGGCCCCAAATCTACTTGATCCCGCCTGCTTCTCTATAAATAATCCACCTTTCTTCTCGCCCTCTTCTATCCAGCTGCCCACCTCGCCGATTCTCTATCCAAAGTAATTCGATTTCATCCTCCTTATCAATCTCTCTCTTTTATTGGCATTCGCATTTTTCTGCTTTGATTTAGACCTAATTTTCCACAGTTAATCGGCAGAGTCGATCAATCCAAGTTTCTCCTGTCAGCGGCTGTCCCTAATTTCTAGGGTTTCGTATTCCAATGGATTCAGATGATGGCGTGCATGATGCCAACGACGCTGAGTCTCCTGAAGACTTCTACAGCGAGGCCACCGTCGAGTCTGATGAGGCATCTGATGGCGAATATGAGTATTTCGGCAATGATTCCGATGATTCCGACGATGTTACTTTGCGTCACCAACAGGTAAAAGTTTCCCTCTTTCTCCTTGAGTCGCCAAAAGTTTCTTTCTGATCCTCTGCCTTTCTTTTGCTTAATTTGCATTACTTTTGGGCTTTCGATTGCTGGGAGTTCTTAGATATTCTACATATAGCATATGGCCATTTAAAAGGCGTCTAACTTTCAATTTCATACTACTCAAGTCAGTGACTGAGTTGCGGTTGATTAATACAAACGTCGGTTTGATTTTAAGGCTGATGATGGAAATCCTAGTTATTAACGAGGAGTACTCTTTTCAACTTTTCATGTACAAGCCTCTTAAGGTTTTGACATTGTCTGTCTTAGTGTCTAGTCAGCTAGAAATTTGTGTTTAGCCATGAAGGGAAGTTGAATCTCGTATTGAAGATCTCATCTGATTGGGATTTTTTTCAGCTTGGCTTTGCAACACTGCTGATATATCATTAGCACATGTATAAAGTTGGAGCAGGATTCATGATAAAACAATGCTGATGAACATACAAGTTTGTTATAGATGTATTGAATTGAAAATTTACAATCTTAACAAGTTTCCTATCCTTTGATATAAAATACAAGTGAAAATGGGTCCTTTTTTTTTTGCTCCCTAGTTTGTACTTATTCATTAAATATACGCTCTATATTCAGCGAAGCTACGTTGTATTGAGTGAAGCTGACATTCTTCAACGCCAAGAAGAGGATATCACAAATATATCTACTGTGCTTTCCATTTCAAGGGTTGAAGCTGGAATTCTTCTCCGTCACTATAATTGGTAAAGTGCAACTTTGGTCTCCTGAGCTGTTAGATTTCTGTATGACCATCATGTTATAGTTTATTCTGATTGTAGGAGTGTCAGCAAAGTACATGAAGAATGGTTTGCTGATGAAGAGAGGGTTAGAGAGGCTGTTGGTCTATTTAATAGCCCTGTTGTAGAAATCTCAAATGCAAGAGAAGTAAGTCCTAGATTATAGTCTTTTTTGCATGTTTTTGAAAAGAGATTGATTATTTTGCTCTTTTTGATTGACTTGGCAGGTAATATGTGGAATCTGTTTTGATACCTTTCCAAAGGACGACATCTATGCTGCTTCTTGTGGACATCCATTTTGCAGCTTGTGCTGGGCAGGTGTGCTTCCTTTTGACCTAGCCATTCTAATTTCTAAACAGTATGTATCATTAAAGGATGTTAAATTTTCAGACCAAGGAAAAGTTATAACACCTGGTCTATAATAATGTCTTTCAAGGTCTTCACCTATAGGCTTCACAAATTTTTGTTTGAAATGTGTTTGGATTATGGTTTGTGGGCTCAAAATTTAAGCCAATCTGATGGCACTGTTGTCTTTAGGCCTAAGTAATTTTTTAATTGAATTGAACTTAAATATCTGGCATATTAACTTGTTGGAGATCTGTTTTGATCACAATATGGTTGTATTGGATTTTAGATATTGGTTGAATTGTCTATTTCAATTCCTTATTAAAATCCATTCCTTTTCATAGTATAGTTAGTAACCTTTTGCTATCTTTATCTTTAAATTCCTAGTTAGTTTTGACTTATTCTTCGTCATTGGAATGTTTATTATCATTTGAACTTTCAGGTTAGTAATTTACCTTGGATGTTTTTGGCTTTTTTTTCCTGCGCAGGCTATATCAGCACTTCAATCAACGATGGCCCTGGATGTTTAATGTTGCGATGTCCTGTTCCATGTTGTGGTGCTGCTGTGGGTCAAGATATGATAGATGCCTTAGTTTCTGAGGATGATCGGAAGAAACAAGCCCGTTTTTTACTAAGATCATATATTGAGGATAATAAGAAGGTACGTACAAGGCTACAAATATGACATTAAATGACATATACAAGCATGAAGTGTAAACAATTAGTAGACATATAGTTCTCGCTCCGTTTTATTTTATTTGACACTTCTATTTTTTTGTTTTGTTTTCCAAATTAAATGGCATTATCTGTAGGTTATGATTTGAAAATATTTATAATTAATAGTACACCCCCCCCCCCCCCCCCCCCAAAAAAAAAAAAGAGAAAAAAACCCCTTTAATATCTCCAGGCTCTCTTACTTTGAGTTTTGCGCTAAATAAATTCATTTGTTTTTTAAGGAGTCACATATTTCTTATTTAAGGTGTTATGGGTCCAAACGACAAATGAAAAAACTGGAGGGGGTATATATTTTGAGAACTAAGTGATGGTTAGTGCGAAGGGTAATCGTTTACCAATAACTTAATATGTGCCACCTAATAAATAAGTACTTGTGTAATTGTGTTTATCAACAAGATTTTACTATTTCATCCAATCTATAACTGCTTGTGCTCATCTCTCAATAGTTTGCAAACGAAGGCAGAATAACAGATTTTATATGAACTTCTTTGGATGTTTGAAAAAGCTTCCCTGCTGATTGATCAGTCTCTTCTGGTTGCTTGGTGTATCCTTACTATGATATGTATATTGCAAATTCAGTCACCCGAGAGGCCCAGATAGAAATCTATTCTGGGTAAATTTGGATTAACAGCTAAAAAATTGTTTACTACACAGTATAGTTTTTTAGTATTACTTAAAGATAGATACTGGTATTCATTCGCTGTTCTAGTCTACAACTCAACACTGTTTTTCTTTTTGACATTGTAATTCTAAATTGTATGCTTAACTTGATGGTGATTGGCCTGAGAAGATTTTATTATTTATATAGCTATGTGGTTCAGGTGCCTTCATATAACCTATTGTGGTTCGTGCCTAAAAATACTTGTCATACGTTCTCATCTGTGTTTGCTTTGTGCAGACCAAATGGTGTCCTGCTCCTGGATGTGATTATGCTGTAGATTTTGTTATGGGTAGTGGCAGCAATGATGTTATATGCAGCTGCTCATATAGCTTTTGTTGGAATGTAGGCTTCCTCTTACATCTTAGACCTGATTATAAATTGTGATTATTGTTATCCACAGAGAATATGGGGTGAAACACTGAGTTTTTTTTTTTAATTATTTGTCTTTTTATGCAGTGTACAGAGGAGGCTCACCGTCCTGTTGACTGTGAAACTGTGAAGAAATGGATTTTAAAGAATAGTGCAGAATCGGAAAACATGAACTGGTATGTATACTCTTCAAAAAGAAAATTGCAACTGGAAAACATGAACTGCATTTATACTCTCCAAAATGAAAAATGCAAAGGCTTAAGACTATTGATAAGCCTTATACCAGCATTGTAGTCTGTCAACTGATTCAATATTGTTGTTGACACTGCGTAAAATTAAGTTGAACTCATCCCAATTTGTTTTCAGTTTGTTTTTTCTTTTTTTTGTATTTGCTGGGTTGTGTGGAGATATCAATCAATTTTAGGTTTCTATAGATTTTGGTATGCAAGGTGAGGTACTTTGGACAACTTATGTTCGGCTTTGTTGGTGGTTACACTGTTTAAATTGAAAAATTTCAAACAACGATCCTGTTATTATGCCATTCCATATTGCCATATTGGCATGGCTTTCAAATGAAGATTCATGGTACGTATGGGCAGTGGGTCTTATAAGGGCAGCACTGAAGTAGCTGGGTTTTGAACCTAGGTCATTGAACTTGTAACTCACATGATTTGTAACTAAGTGATGTTTTTGTGGCAGGATACTTGCTAATTCCAAGCCATGTCCCAAGTGCAAGCGTCCAATTGAGAAAAATCATGGGTGTATGCACATGACTTGTACGCCACCCTGTAAATTTGAGTTTTGCTGGTAAGCACCTGTGAAGTTGTTATAACCCTCGGTTTATGCACATTCAGTACCCTTGTTACTTTTTAGCATGCATCTGGAGCATTTCTCACTTTGTATATATACATGCAGGCTTTGCCTGGGTGTCTGGTCTGAGCATGGTGAGAGGACAGGAGGTTTCTATGCATGTAATAAATATGAAATGGCAAAGCAAGAAGGAATTGTAAGCTAATCTGCGTCATTTCTATCGCTTGTGCATACATATTAACCTCTTAGTTTATCCGATGATGTATTATTCAGAGCCTATTAAGTTAAAGGCTTGTGTTGATTAATTGCAGTATGATGAGGCTGAGAAACGACGAGAAATGGCCAAGAACTCTCTGGAGAGATATACTCATTATTATGAAAGATGGGCTACAAACCAGACGGTATGTCACTTTGAATTAGCGGGTCAATTTATCTTATTTCTCAATACTCTCTGTTTCACCTATTTCCTGCAGTCTAGGCAAAAAGCAGTTGCAGACCTTCAGCAGATGCAAAATGTTCACGTAAGCAAACTTTCTTAGTTGCTTATTAATGTTCATGAATTTTAAGTACGGTGAAAAATTATTTTCATGTCATCATTGTTGTGGAATATCTTACTGATGTTTTGAGCTTCTTGTAATGCACCCTCTTTCCCTTGGTTTACCTTTCGCCTTCTTGCTGTGTGCATTGTGTGAATCCTTTCCTCCTTGCTAGGACATTTTCACACATTATCACACGTGCATCATGCATGAATATATTAAAAGAGAGGCACTTTTCAATACCTTCACATTGGGAATCATGGGAGCTTTTTCCATCTGGGCTTTTGAGCATTGTGTGATGTTGGTTATTCATTCTGTGATATATTTTCTTGGTTTTTTTAGTTGGAGAAGCTGAGTAGCATACAATGTGAACCAGAATCACAACTGAAGTTTCTTGTAGAAGCATGGACACAGGTGAATCTTTGTAGTTTCTCCTACCATAGGAGATGGGCTTTCTCTTGAAGATATATATATAGCTTACCAGATTCTTTTGTGGCCTCAGATTGTGGAATGCAGACGAGTCTTGAAGTGGACATATGCTTATGGTTACTATCTACCTGAACACGAATCTACAAAGAGGCAGTTCTTTGAGTACTTGCAAGGTAATGCGATTGGTTCTAATAGGTATTTAAATCTCAACAGGCATAATATGCTCCATGTTTGTGGTTTCTTACTTTGACGTTGTACAGGTGAAGCTGAGTCTGGTTTGGAGCGTCTTCATCAATGTGCAGAGAAGGAGCTCCAAGGGTTTCTGACTGCAGAAGGCCCATCAGATGAATTCAATAATTTCCGCGCAAAGTTGGCAGGTCTAACAAGGTGCGTATTTTGTCTTGAAAAATTATACTAGTAGTTGTTGATATTTCGGAATATTTGTCGACAATGGAGTAATTCTCTACTTTGTTGGGTATTTGTCAAAAGCGTGACCCGAAATTACTTTGAGAACCTAGTGCGAGCTCTAGAGAATGGTCTAGCAGATGTGGATATTAACAGTGGTGGCAGCCAAGCGAAAGAGTCAAAACCGCAGGGAGGAGGGGGTAGTGGCAGTAGCAACAGGGACGGAAGAGGAAGAGGAAGGGGAAGGGGCGGAAGAGGCAATGGTCTCGACGACTGGTCCTGCAGCAGATGCACATATCGGAATCTGAGTTCTGCAACAGCTTGCCAGATGTGCAATCAACAAGGTTGAAAGCCTCGTCCGATGGAGTACCCTCTTTCGTCAAATAACCGATGACTGGAATTTGGCAACTCAAAAGCGGAGAAGCGAAGGCTGGACATGGATGTATATATATCTAACGTTGGATCTCTGGGCAGTATTTACAAAACGTATCTCTGCTCTTTTGACAATTTAATTTATTGTTTTGTGTTCGTTGGTGCTGAAAATATGGATATTTTATAAGCAGAAAAGGGGAAAAAAGAAGAGAGAAGGGTCATAGACAGACCACTTTTTGCCTAACCTTGCTAAATACTAACACACACCATTGAAAATTTGCAAAAATAACACAAATTTAAAAAATTGGCATAAATGTCCCGGTTGTACAACCTGAGGTTTAGGCGCGGAAAAAAAATGGAAAAGAAAAAGAAATGTGGAAACTTGCCAAAAAAAAATGTGGAAACTTGCCAAATAAAAAGGGAAAAAAACCACGCTCCCTCTTCTCTCTAACTTTCTAGAGAGAGAGTTATCAAAATCCCTTCGGGGCTGTCAAAATCTGATCGGCCGATCAGTCCGCTGGTGGTTGCTTCTCTGCCTCTTGGTGCTCAGTCGCCTGGTGTTGGGTTGCGCCGCCATGGTTGGTCGCCGACGTCTAACTCTTCGTCAAGGAGCTTAAAACTATCTTTTGCATCCCAATTAATTTGTTAAATAGCCCTTATTTCTTGGGTTTTTTGTGGATTCATTGTTAAGGACCTCGAATCTGTATTCGCTCTCGTCCAATTCGTACAACAAGCCTTCAATTTTTGGATCTAGGGTTCGTCCTCCCGTTGAATTAACCCCGGTAAGTTTAGTTTCTGGCTTTCCTTGGATTAAGCCTCTTCCATTGGTTCTAGAGCACACTATATATGAAAATCTCAAGTTTGAGCACACCCCATTTCGTCCCGTCCTTGTCCGATCTCCCACCCGACTCTATGTTGTTTATCTCTTTCGAGATCTTTCTATGGCGGTGGAGTTCCTGCTCAACCCGTGGTGTTGCTCTGCGTTCCACATCGCCACCTTCATCCTCGCCGCGCACGGCTGAGATTTCCGTCGATGTGCCGCTTGGAGTTCTACTTGCCCTCATCTCTCATCTTTGCTTGGCAAGTTGCACGAGGTAGGGCAAAATTGTGGATTAGCTTCTCCTTGGGGGCCAAGGATGAGAACTTGCCCAAAAATGATCTCTCCTTGGGGCCCAAGGATGGGAAATTGCGAGGGAAAAAAAAAAAAATCAGTGTGGTTTTGGTTTATAAATATATACTACATATCTTTCTTAATCACCCGAAAGGGTTATTCAAAATCCCGAAAATGTTATCCTAAATCTAGAAAGGGTTTAATCAAAATCCCGTATGGGATTCGAGAATTATCGTAATAATATTACTTATAATAATTCATCCTCGGACTTTTCATATTTGGATCCGGGTTAACATACAATTTTCCGTGTGATGATTGTTTTCCCCCTGGTTTGGCCCGTATTAGTCCCCTCTGTTGGCGTCGGTCCGTTGCTTTGGCGTGGGTACGTTTAGTTCCGAGTTGGGTTGCAGCATCGGGCGTCCTGTATGATCGAAAAAATCGTGGTTGTGTTCGTGGTTTTCGAAGATCCCTCATCTAGGTGGGGGCA
This sequence comes from Persicaria tinctoria, assembly GCA_037127255.1. Lineage (NCBI taxonomy): Eukaryota > Viridiplantae > Streptophyta > Magnoliopsida > Caryophyllales > Polygonaceae > Persicaria > Persicaria tinctoria. Next base: position 13,843,249 of record JBANSL010000008.1, read on the forward strand.
ACGTCGGTGATCCACACTTCCGCAGGTTTCGCCTTTTCCGAAGGTGGGTTGCTGTTCTCTGCCTTCTCGGCGTCGAGGCGCCGTGTGAGTCGTCACGCTCTCCCGTGTCCTCGGCATTCGTGGCTCGCCTTAGTTCATCCTCGTCTCCTCCGCTCGCTGATGGGTTTTATGGGTTATTTGGGGGTTTCTTTCATTTTGGTTGATTTGTGTTGTTTAGTTTGTTATATGTTGACGGTTGCCCGTCTGCCGATCCGTCGGCCTATTGAGTTATCAGACAGCCTGTTGTCTGATTCTCAAATTCTTACCTAATCAAAAAAAAAAAGGAAAAAAAATTACTCCCTCCGTTCGGCAAAACTTGTCATTTTAACTCTCAACGCAACTTTTAATAAAGCTAATAATTACACTCATTTTTTACTAATTTACCCTTATTTATTACTCTACTTTTTACTTTGTCAAAAACTACAACTCACAACACATCAATCAAATCAAGGGCATTTTAGTAGAGTAGAAACAAAAATACCTAAAATGACAAGTTTTTCCGAACAAAAACAAAACTCTAAAACGACAAGTTTTGCCGAACGGAGGGAGTAGGGTTCATGATATCCCCATCTCTCCCTTTCAGTTTTCTATCTCTCTCCATTTCAAAAAGAAACTGTAAGTAAGGAAGACACCGACGATTTTGAAAGGGATGAGGTTGGAGAAGATCCACCAATGTTGGAGTGTCGAGGAGAAGCGAAGAACGTCGACATCAAACTTTAAAGGTACGCCCCCTCTCCATCAACCCGAAATCATTCTCTCTCTCCTCCGTTTTATGCGAATGTGGGGTGTGGGGTGTGTGGGTGCCGGCACCGGCTATGGGGTTTAGGGATTGAAGGACAATGGTGGGTTGAGTGATGCGTTGTGGAGGGGTGACAATGGTGGGTGCAGTTAAAGGATGAGGAGGGCGGTTTTCGGGTATGGTTAGGGAAAATCGACGGTTAGGGTTTAGGAAGGTCGAAGAGGGTGACAATGGTGGGAGTTGAAAGTGGGATATGAGGATGTTTTGGTGGGCGATTGAAGAAGAACGATTGAGGTTTGAAGTGTGTTTGATTTGAATTTTTTTTGTTTGAAAGAGAAATTGGGTGACATTGGTTTCGAATTGGATGGGAAAGTACGTCATTCATTCGCATATCGTCGTTTTATGCAGAATCTGCATAACTTAGGTGATAAGGGTAAATGGACTCCTGATACGTGACATTTTCAAGGTGACACGTAAATGTTGATATTTAAAGGATATTGTCCTAATTATTTCGATATGAAATTAAGCGACAACTAGAATCTGATATGAATTCGAGTAGTCCTATGATTACCACGTAATCCCTTTGATGTCATTCTCTTGTTTTTTTATTTCAATTTCATTGATTGCTGGACAACAATTTCGTTTTTTTTGTTTTAATTGGGCTTGTTTATGAATTATAAACGAGTTTTGACATACACAGGTCAACTGATATTGTTTTCCGAACGCTTTTGTTCACCTTAGTTTGTGAGAGTGATGCTAAAAAACTAATCCATGCAGATGAAAGTGTTGGAGGATGTCGTCAATGGACTGCGGGTTGCTAAAGGGATGGGAAGAGCCGGGGAAGAAAGAGAAAGGGATGCTAGTGCTTTTTTAGACATTGATGCAGAGAAGGATGGTGATGTTGGTAAAGATGGAGTTGAAGACAAACTTGTCGATGAAAAAGAAGGGGATTGGAGGGGCACGAAAGGATAAGGAGGTAAGTTTGTTTTTGGGTGACATGGTATTTTAAGTTGAGTGATCGAAACGGGAAATCGGGGATCCATTTTAAAGTTTGAATTTGTTTTTCAGGTCGTTCATGTCGATGTGGTTACAGTGGTTACATCGATTGCACTTGAAGTCGGGGAGAAGCCTCTAAAAGGACAAGGTGAGAAGGTAAGCTATTGTGGTCCGTCAAAAGGATGGTGTCGAAGATGTTAGTAAGGAAGAGGATGTGAAGGTGCTTGTCAAGGATGGGAGGAAGGGTGGAGAGGACCCGAACATGGATGTTGAGGTGAATGCGATTTAGAAAGGAACAAAGATGGGGAGGCTAAGGACAACGACCACAAGGGCGGGGAGACGAAGGGTACACCCGAAAGAGATGACTAGTCGCCAAAATGAGAGAATGAGGAGGTAAGTTTTCTGCTAGGTGACATGGTATTTACAGTTAAGTGACACGGGTTAAAAATATGGGAATGTCATATATGAATCTATTTGTTGTCAGTTCATGTGACAAGATTGTTTGGGTGATCGGGTTTATTTAGTTTGGTGACACGGGATAAAAAAATCTGGGAATGTCGATTATATGAATCTGTATTAGTTGATGTGACAAGGTTATTGCAGTTAAGTGACATGGTTTACTTAGTTGGGTGACATGAGATATCCAAATCTCGGAATGAGAGTATAAACTTCCTAAGCATTTGTCAGATCTCTGAGGCTGCAAAAAGTTGAGGGTATGCGAGGCAGGAAGACTATAAAGGCTCCAAGAGGTGATGGAGAAGGCTCCAGGATGTTGTCGCCAGTGCGGACACGATTCAGCTAGGACTTGTATCCGAATCCGACAACGATGGCTTAGCCCGGTGGATGGCAAGATACCCTACATTTGTATTTGTCTCCAACTTATTATACAAGTGATGTCATTAACCTAACATTGTCATCATGGGTGTGTAGCGGGGATGGAAAGAAATGGATGACAGGCTACGACAAAGAGCTTATGAATGAGTTATGATCTCCGTTGCCATCGGGGTACATGCAGTTGCTCACTATTGCCATCTTCCATGGTATACTATAATAAACCACTGACAACTTTTTATCATGGCGTACTTTTCATACCCCTAGGTTGTTATGAACTTTGTTGGGGTTGTATTTTCTGAACTCTGTTGCTCAAAATTTGTAGGATGTTATGATCTCCGTTAGTCAGTAGGTGTAGTATTTTATGACATTGGTTGGTCAGTACATGTTAGTCTTTTATGAACATCTTATGCACTTGAGGGTTTTCTTTACGAACGTACTTGGTTTTGAAATGTTTGGGTGGAAAAATAGACATGTTAAATCCTTCAAGTGACAGGGCCATACAAACAGGTGACATTGTTCATTTCGGAAAAAAAATAAAATAAAGTGAAACCCCAAACCATGACACGTTAATTCCTTCGGGTGACACGGCCATACAAACCGGTGACAGGAGTTATTTTCTCAACCAATTGGAAGACAATAAGAAATGTGAAACGTCAAAATTAAACAAGTGACACATTAAATCGTTCAAGTGACACGTCCATACAAACAGGTGACATGATTCATTTCGAAAATAAATTTAAAGTGAAACCCCAAACTATGACACATTAATTCATTCAGGTGACACGACCATATAACAGGTGACGGGGATTATTTTCTTAACAAGAGCATAGAAAGAGGTGACAGGAGTGATTTCCTTATGAAAATGGCAGACACTGACTACACGGTTAGAAATGTAAATCAACAAATTCAAACAGGTGACACATGAAATATGTCATGTGACACCCTCACAGTCTTCTTCGAGCTTCACTTCAAAACCTTCATCCTCATCCGAGACCCCAAAGTCGATTGTGGGGGTTGGTCCATCGCCATCCTCCTCCTCGCTGCTAATGGATATCACCTCCAATCCCTGACCCATGTCACTCATGTCACCAGTGGCGGATCCAAGGGTGGGCGACACCGAGCCGTCGCCCACCCCGGTCCGGGAAAAAATACAAGAATATATGGGGTATGTAAAAAATTTAAAGGGTAAAATACAAATATGTTTAGTGATTAAGCGCACCCCATTTAAAATAGAATCCAATCAATCCTTGTTCAAATCCCACTAGACATGTATTTTCATTTATTTTTTTCTCAATCCATTTTTCATTATTTTAAAATTCTTATAATTTATTTGGTATTTTATAATTAAATAATAATAATTTTTCTTACAAATCTAAGATATTCTCTTCATATATATATTTTTAAATAATTATTTCTAATAAACATCATATAGAAATTATCCATAAAAATTTGTGCCCACCCCGGAAAAAAAATCTGGATCCGCCCCTGCATGTCACCTGAAGAGGTATCTGTGTCACCCAATTCAATCACATCCAGATCCTATACCCTGTCACATGAAAATATATCCGTGTCACTTGATTGTTTATCTGTGTCCGTAATGTCTATCGTAGCCAACTCCTTACTCTTTCCTAAGGCCCCGGTCACCTCTCCCCCAACATATAATACAACATCTAGAGACACAGGGTTTTGTTATGCCTTACCGTGTGCCCCAACATTCACAATCTCAACCAAATCGTCCACTTTTTGGGAGGAGGGTGGCCCACTCAGGCGTTCTTCCCCGGCAGGTTGCTTTACTTCAAAGCTCTCCGTCTCCACTGGCCCGAAATATATCGCAAGGGGACATGGATCTTCTCCACACTTCAAGTTCAGAAATTTAAATGCCTCGAGGTCGTCATCGTCAGTAATTATGATCGGCTGACCCCCTTCTTTCGACTTCGACACGTATGACAACGCCCACTCTGCATATGAGGTATCGCCCCCACCCTTCAGCCTGATTAGGTTTTTCAAATAGTTGAAGTCGATGTCCTGTTTTATCATGTTATTCTTGAGCGCCTTTGCACTTACATACACTCATGTACCTCCCTCGACTACCCAAGAACCATGGAGGATGAGAGTGACGCATACCGAGGTGTTTCCACTTGAAAGACGAAACCAAAGTTGAGAAGAGAGATTGATGGGTATCTAACGCCATGGATGAAGAGTACTTCGCATAAAACACTTACCCGTTTCATCTGCCAACAAAGGTTTCTGGGAGATTTTGATCACTGACAGGGGCACAGATTGAAACCGACAAGTGATCTGCAACTGGAACTGCAAGCCGGGAGCTTGTCTTCAATGGTGGAACATTCTCCATCTCTCCCATTTATCTCTTCGTCTGTTTCTACTGCAGAACTTGTGGGAAAGGGAGAAAATGAAAAACCTCTCTGCTCATCCCCTTTTATACCATATAAAATGGTAAAATGAATAACAAAATCACATCACCCATCACCTCACTCTCTCTCTTCATTTTTTGGCGCTAAAACCCCACCCTCAATTTCTCCTCCTCCCTCCTCACGTGTTCCCTCCTTTTTCCATACCTGCTACCGGCCCTATAGGTCACTATTTTTAGGTGCACAATTACATTTTTCCAAAACAAGGCACATTTGTGCGAGCCCTTTAAAAAAATGGTAAATCCATGCAAATCCCTCCCAAAAAAAACATTTGGTGAAAGCACATATGGAATGGAATGAAGTGGTACAAGTTTGTAACTGGAACTAACAATAGAACAGTAGCACCGTAAAACTGGGAGATCTCTTAATTCCAGATTTCGACATTGCAAGTTGCTTGAAGTGGTCCAACTTTTCTACCAAAATCATGTGATCAATGATGTTTTTGGATAATAACAATTATATAAATGGGACGTTTTTCTATCCTATGGATAAGACACTAAATTAGAAAAGATTTTCCTACAAATAAGGCAACCGATCCTAAAAATCTAATTGAAAAAAGAAGCTAAACTAATTAAAAGTTTGAAAGAAATTCCAAATTTAGTATCTTATCATAGAAAAATCGTTATATAGTAAAATATTAAGGTGATCTATCGAGTCAACTCGTGATCCGTGGCTTTGGTGGTTTAGGGTCTGGGTTGGGATATACTCGTGACCTGACGGGCTCGACCCGTGGCAATGCCTATATGTATATCCAACCATGAACTCCTTGCACGACAAGTACTTCCTTGTCTTGCAAGGCTTTGATCGTTTTGGCATACTTTGCTCAAGTTGTTTTGTGCTTGTGTTAATTGGTGGTCTAGGTGTGCTTTGAATTTATTGAAGACGTGACGGATGGGATTGGTCAAACTCAAACTTTTTTGTTATTTGCACGACGTTATCTCGTCATATGCACGGTGCCGGTGCCGGACTCCCAGATCGGCAGCGTCGGATGCCGGTGCCGGACTCCCAGTGTGGCATCCAGGATGCAGGTGTCGGGCTCCCAGTGTGGCATACAATGCCCGAGGTAAGTTCGAAAGAATCTGCAGCTTTTTCAGTCGATTTGACTGATGTGACCGAACCGGATCCGGAGTCCGGCACCGGCATGCAGGTCCCGCGCCAGCTTTTCCAGTCGATTTGACTGATGTGACGAAAGCTACAGGATTCCCTCAACCTATGCCGAATTGGGAGTCCGGGTCCGGCATGATGTTCTGCCGATTTGGGAAGCCGGCACCGGCACCGTGCCGATGGCGAGAACTTCACCGTGCAAATATCAGAACCGCTCCAAACATGTGCCATTAATGTGGGAGGAGAAGGAAGGTGGGGTGGGAAAGAGACGAGGGAATTGAAAGTAGTGTAATAAATGTTTGTTTATTTTTCATCCATCCAAACATCCATTTTGTTTTAACAAACAACTCATTGATTAGGATTATAAGTAACTTTCAAATATAATATATGTATTTTAATTATAAACATAATCGAATGGGAATCCAAACAGACTCTTATTCAGTATCGAATATGTACTATATATTTAATAATATGATCTAATCAATTAAACAAATCATTCAATCTCATTTAATCTAGGATTCAATATCATATATGTACTACGAACTCGATATTGACTATTATGTCATATAATATAAAATTTTGACAAAGAATATATTAATCAAATAAATATACTTTTGCATTATCGCGTTTGCTATCAGATCTATTTTCTTCATCTCTAAACATATTTGAGAGCTTTTAGAGTAAAATAGGTGTGATAAAAAACATAAATTAAAAGGGACATAGCAGTAAAAAGTAAACCAATGATTGTAGGTTTTACTTTAAGGTAAGGGGATGAAAGAAGTTACCTTGGTAGAGAGAGGTAAAATCTTCCCTTTTCCAATTTTGTTTTCTCTTTTTTGAATAAAAAAGTAAATGGAAAGATATAATGGTACACATATAGAAGGAAAAAAAAGTGAAAATAAATTTGAAAAATCGTAAGAGGTTTGGTCGTAGAACAAACCTTTTAGGATAAGGTAGAAAAAGTGAAAATCCATTTAAATAAAAAAATAAATGAGGAGTAAAATTAGGACAGAAAGAGAGAAAATAGAATGGATAAGAGGTTTTCACGTGGTTGTTGATAGTCTTATACTCTTATGCAGTAGTGTGTGTGGACAGTGGAACTAGTCGTTGTAACGGCAAATTCCGTTCAAAAGTGAAAATAGGGTCGACAGTTATTAGCTCAATTATGTCATGTTTATAGCTTTTCTTTCTTCGTTTTTTTACATAAAACCTCACACACACATTCAAGTTACATGTGACTTTGGTGAATTATTCTCACGCACATGGTACACAACTCATTTTTTTTAATTTTTTTTTTCATTAGGTAATAATTCGGATGGGAAAACCCTATCCGAAAGCATCCTGTCGGATGAAGCCAAGAAGGCATGTATGAAGATATAAATCTGGCCCCTTGGTAGAGTAGCTAAGGTGTGCGACCTTATCCGCTACTCGGTTACCAATACGGGGTATATGTGATATTGTAATAGTATTTACTGCTTGGAGAAGGGTTTGGATATCTGACATAATCATTTCTATTTCCCAGGGACAACCTACCTGTGAATTTAGAAAGTCTGTTATAATTTTCGAATCTCCTTATATTATTAAATTTATTATCTTTAGTTCCATAAGTTTTTCCAACCCAAAGCGTAGGGCAAGCGCTTCCGCCATAAGGGGTGATTGCCCACCAATGGTTTTACCGCCAATGCTAATTGGATTACCGAACCAGTCTCTAATGATGAAGCCAATGGAGCAATTTGAAGTCGATATAAAAGATCCATCAAAGTTTAGCTTGTATTTGCTAGATGGAGGTTTCTTCCAACGGAAGGTTTTTTTGTAATTTTTTGTATGAACTTGTTCCTTTTTCCGTGTTGCTAATCCCTCATCTTCAGTTGTGTTCCATCTGCTTGCCCTTTTCCAATTATCAATGTTGTCCATGATCATTTTCCTGAGACCTTATGTGGATGGAATACACTTATTTCTAAAGATAGTTTGATTTCTAGCAAATCATATAGTCCACCATCTAATTGCTATAGTTTGTCTCTTCTCCGACGGAAGAATGGATCCTACAATTTGTAAAATCTGATCCATGTCTCTATTATCGCGTAATAGTATGTGAACCTTATGGGTTATATCTCCGGGGAATTGTTGTTTGAAATTGTTGTCGGGGCATGAATAAATGAATATCATCTTCCTCAAACTGGTTACAAAATATGCATGCATTTGGTAACGACACCCCTTTTGGGATAATCGGGTAGCCGTGGCAAATCCCTTTTATTTTATTTTCCATATAAAGTTTTTAATTATTCTTTTCCATTCGTACTCCCTCCGTTCAGAAATATATGTCATTTGACTTTTTAACATGTTTTTAGGAGTCACGCAGTACAAAACCAGGGAGTATACTTCAATTAATATTTTATACTCCGTGTAGTTTTTTCTCGTAAAAAATATGTTAAAAAACAAAAGACACCTAGTCCTGGATGGAGGTAGTACAAAGTATAAAGGGTAGGAAGGTAGGATAATGACGTAACTATACCATTTTCAGTTTTTGTTTTGGTAAATGTACCCTTAAAGTTTTTGTTTTGTTAATTATAATTTTTTTCTTCTCTTGCCTATAATTTAACAATTTTCTTCAATCACTTATATTGTAACCACACATCTTTTCCCTTTCACCAACTCTCATCCCATTAACACTCATTTTTTCCATTTATTAAATCGATTGACGCTTCTATTCCATAAGCGTATCTTCCTTCAACCACGTATGTTGACGCGTACCAGTTAAGTTGTATCTAGAATTCATGGTCGTACGCTGCTGTTATATGCACTTGTTAATTGCTGCAGTTTTTGTTAATTGCTGCAGTTTTCTAATTAATCTCATATTTATCCTCCAAATCATGTGGAAATATGCACTTGTTAATTGCTGCAGTTTTTGTTCCATCGTAGAGCCTAGAGGCAAAAGCGATTAGTTGATGATCCCGGTTTTACATGGTCTTTGTGGTTGCTCTCGTTTGATTTTCTATTTTTTTCATGTGATTTCTATCGCTATGAAAAACCTAATATTATAACTTAACATTTTTTTAATGGATCGACAATAACTTTTTTAGGTCGGCAAATTTTTTGAAGAATTTTTTTTTGACGAATCAACATTTTTTTTTGGATGAAATCAATGTTACGGGGACGAGTTTGGGGTATGAAACACGCCCTAGCTATATACTCATTAAAAACGTCATCTTAGTTGTATACTCATTGTACTCTAGGTTAATTACGATAGAGTTATTTACAAGAATATATATTGATAACTCCCTCCCTTGATGAAAATCGGAATAGATGTTTCAAAGGCTTTGACAGGATATTTGTGTCAAAGGCCTTGGAGCATTAACGGTTGATGAAATACAAAACCTATCTTATTATTCGTATATTATTTTATCTCATTATATACTTCCATTATATTTTATATATATATATATATATATATATATATATGAATGACTAACCATTTCAGGAAGTATAAATCGAGATTACATCCTTCCTTATACATGTTGAAGAGATCAGTTCAAAATAGATCATGGCTTCGAAGTATCCTTAAATAGAAGATCCAAGATCAAAGCCTGATTCAAAAGGAGCCGTTGGAGATCTGGTGTTGAAGATACTCACGCTCCATGCTATTATATAAAGGAAAGGAAGGAGAAGACAGAAAAAAGAAGTGCTACACACGAGCTTCATTCATTCAAGCGATCTGTCTTCCAAGTGTCTCTCTGCTAAGCGCTCAAATAGTTTGTTGTTTATTTCAAAGCCTTTGAGAGTCACTGTGAGCTTATAGGATATATTCATTTCAAGTGTTACTCGAGAGTTTATAACTCGGGAAGTTGCACTAGGCTATTGATTTGCGAGAGTTAGAGGATTGTACTAGATAGCTGAGAGAGGTGGGGCTCTTCTAGATTGGTCTAGGACTCCAAGGGAACGTGAGTTGACTAGATTGCAATTGTATAGGAGAGAGGCTTCTCGGTGAACTATTAGGATCCTAAGCTAAGCATTCAATAAAGCCTTTGAATCCTAGGGTTGTGGAAGAACCCTAGGCGGGGACGTAGGCCAGTTGTGCTGAACCTCGTAAACAATTACTCGTGTTCTTTACTTATTTGCTTTACCTTTTTTCCGCACTTGGTTCGATTGTCTAACTTTGTGATTCAGGTTTAATCTCAAAGGTTTTGGTACAAGCTCCAAAAGTCTTGAGAGTTTCTGCGAAAAACGGGCATAATCTATTCAACCCCCCTTGTAGAGTATTTCTATATTACATTGTTTTATATTATCGAACCTTCATATATATATATATATTTATTTATTGTATACTCGTTGTTGAAACCATATGTTACACTATTGTAGGCTATTGAAACATATTGTGTGTACTTATTGTAACGTATTGAAACATTAATAACGAATTTAGTTACAATAGAAATTAGGTAAAAGTAATTAGTTACAAGAATTAAACCACCTACAATAAATTAGTTACAAGAATGTGATTGTGTTGATTAAATAATTACGAAGTTAGTTTGTTAAGAATATATGATAATGGGATAGTATTCCACATTGAATATAAAGTGAATCCAAGCTTTGTACATAAGCGCATGTGTGGGCCCACTCGGCTTGTGGGTTCGGCTTGGTTAGTGCGTGTGCCCCCCTCACGTCATATGACTCACCATTATTTAACATAGTTACAATACAAATTAAATCACCTATAATCAATGTTCTAAAAGGCGCTAGGCGGTGGGTGGCCGCCTAGCGCCTAGGTGGTTAGGCGGGTGCCTAGGTGGCGCCTAGGCGGACTTAGAACAAACTTGATTATTTCCTTATATTTTGACGAATAACACTTGTCAATAATTCATATAATGTAATAATAATCCATAATATCACTCATAAACCCAAATTTTTAGTAGTTAACTAACACTAAAGTAAATAAATGCAAAAGTACATGCCTGACTAGCAATTCTAAACCTCCTAAAATCCAAAACTATAAGTTCGATTGAAAAGAAAATGCATCCCGACATGGGGGATAAAAAAACCCTAAGTCAACTAATCATATGCTTAGAAGCGTAAATTGAATAATCGTTGGACTAGGCGGGCCCAGGCGGTGCCTAGGCGGTTCCTGGACGAATTTCCGCCTAGAGATCCGCCTATGCTTAAAAACTCCTAGGTCCCGTCCCGCCTAGCGCCTAGGCGCGATTTTTAGAACACTGCCTATAATAAATAAGTAGGTCTCAATTATTTCAAGTAAGAATAATAAGATTTCAAGAATAATAAAGTTTCAAAAATAATGGTTACAATAATAAAGTTTCTTGTAGGATAAATTATGTCTCAAAAATGTTGTATGAAGTAAACAAAATAGAGTTCAAGAATAATAAGATTTCAAGAATAATGGTTACAAAAATTAGGTTTCTTCTACTACTCTGGGGTTACAATCGGTTAAAGTATATACTATATTACAATAAAATTGAATTACTTGTAACCCTACACAATTCACCAGATGATTAATTGAACCTCTGACGGAAGAAGTGTTAAATAACGGTGGGTCAAAGTATATTACAATAAAATTGAATTACATGTAACCATAGACAATTCATCAGATGATTAATTGAACCTCTAATGGAAGAAGTGTTAAATAACGGTGGGTCATACGACCGGGGGGGGGGAGGGGGGGGGGGGTGTCACACGCCTAAGTGCACATGCGCTAACCAAGCCGAGCACACAAGTCGAATGAGATTTTATCCTAAACCCAATTAGTGTTAGGTGGGGTAGCCCACCGACTTATATATAAGGTTTGGATTCACTTTCTAATCAATGTGGGATCTCCCATAATCAAATTCTCAACAAGAATAGCGCTTGTACGTGCAAATCAATAATCTGAATAATTTTCCTTTTCAAAACGTAAAAATCTTATCTACCCTCTAAATATATCTTAACGTTATTTAGGTAAAAATCACCCTAAAAAGGTATAATTATTAAAAAGGAAAGTTAAATAAAATAATCCAACCTTTTGGAGGGTGCGAGTCTTTGAGATAAATATCACCACCTTTACTTTCTTAAAAAAAATATCTCATACAGTACTTTTCTATATATTTGTAAACGGGCCATTAATTCCGTTAGGCATTAATGTTCAATGACACCGTTTTTTTAAAGTCGATTTCTTAATCTTGATTTAGACCTGTCAAAACACAACCCGACTCGGTCGACCCAACCCAAACGCCCGGTAATTTTCCAACCCGAACCCGAAAATTTTGATTCGGAATTTTTTTTCCGACCCGAACCCGAAAATTTTCCGGGTAATCTAGGTTTTGACCCGGTGACCCGATTGATTCGGTAGTTTTGACCCGGTTGATTTATGATTATATATTCTTAGATTTTTTATGGAAATTCCAATTTATTACATTTTATAATTACAATCACTTGATCTTTCATTTTCAAATCAACTTTTATATTTATTTGTATTGTGTAATACTCCATCCGATCGATAGTATTTGATTTTTTTATTTTTAACACATTTTTTAAGAAGATAAAAAATTCTAAAAATATTAAAACAATTCTACGCTTATTACTAATTGCATGAAATTATTTTAAAAAATATTTAAAAATTTCATATTTGATATATTATTACATTTTATAAAAAATTATGAGAAATACTAAAAATCAAATATTTTTTTAATAAAATGTAATAATAGATAAAATATCAAAATTTTAATAAAATTATTTAAAATTTTGATATTTATATATTATTATATTTTATTAAAAATTATGAGAAATAATAAAAATCAAATATTTTAGATCAGATATAGTATGTAACAAACACTAGAACTTATTAACAACACCTTTAATTTTAAAATTTTAAAATTATCGCAAAATTATCAAATCATGACTTTTTAATTAAAAAAAATTGACAAACCCGAAATCGATCCGAAATGAGCCAAAACCCTGTCAAACCCGGGTTCGAGTCAACCCGGATATACTTGGAACCCGTTTTACCCAGGACCCGAAGTGTACCAATCCGAACCCGACCCCGACCCGAATGACCCGTTTGACAGGTCTCATTAATTCCGTTAGGCAATCCGTCAAAATTAACGGAATCAAAGATGAAAGTTTTTCCAATGGCAACGTTTACACTTATGAGGAAAATTATGAGATATTTTTTAAACAAAGTAAAGGTGGTGACATTTAACTCACACTATTTAAAATGTCAGATTATTTGATTTAATTTTCCCTTATTAAAAAGAAAACCTAGTGGGTATAGTTATCCAAAATGGTACATTTTGTCAAATTTTCACAAATGTTATAAACTCCTTTCAAAATACACTTTCAAAATACAATTGTGTCATATCGTTTGACTGGTGTAGAAAGAAGAAGCTTACCGAGTAAGTTAAGTTGAGTGTGACTGATGACAAATGACTGAGGAGCACAAAACAAACTACTACGTACTACTGTGCAAAGGAGCGTGATGGCGGCGGTCAATTGTCCTTCTTTTTTTTGATTAAGTAAAAATTCAGTAGGCCGGGGTTAGCCCGGCGAACCGAGAGCATCCTTTCGGATGAGATCACAGAGATCTTGATGGTTTTCTATCAGAGGGGCAGGAACACTGTAACCAAGATGTGCAATCTTGTCAGCCACAGCGTTCCGTCGGCGCCCGATATGGTTGATTGTAATCCCACTCCAAGGAAGGAGTAAAGACTGAATGTCAGAGATTATTGTTTCAATCTGCCATGGTGGCTTCCAGGTTCTGTTGATAGCGTTGACCACTGAAAGACAGTCGCTCTCAATGGAGCATTGTTCAATATTTCTTGATATTGCCACATTAAGGCCAATAAGTACAGCCCTAGCTTCCGCTTCCACCGGTGTCTGTTGGCCAACGAACTGTTGATGTATTATCAAGGGAGAACCAGTATGGTCCCTGACAATGACACCCACAGAAGACTGGCCTGTTGTTGGGGTTGACCCATCTACATTTATTTTAACTATACCTGGTTTTGGTCTGATCCATCTCTCTTCCTTTGGCTTCCTTTTTGTTGAGTTACTGGGTTTTGATGTGTTTTGCCGTGTATCATCCATCTCTATGTCATATGCCTTCGTCGTTGCCCATACTGTTTTTTGTTGAGCCACTAGTTGCTTGATTTCATCTGGTGTTGGCAGTTTCCTGTTTTGGAATAGTACTTGATTTCTGAACCACCAAATTGACCACCACTTAATGGCAATTAAAGATTTCTGATCTGTCGGTAGTGTCATTATATGATTTAGCAGCTGTGTTATTTGACCCCTCACATTGGGATTTCTTTGGTGGAATCTTTGGATGTTCTTGTCTTTCAAGGCATCTGAGTTAATTAATGGGCATTCCACAAACAAGTGATAAGCATCTTCATTATGATGGTCGCAAAATACGCAACTCTTTGGGACCGGGATATTGTTCCTAGCCAATCTGTCCTTTGTGGGCAATCCATCCAGACTTATTTTCCACATAAAGTTCTTAATTTTTGGTTGAATGTCTAGATTCCACATCCAGCCAGCATGTGGTGCTGATGCCAAATTGTTGCCGCCGGTGATCATTCTCATGGCACTTGCTGTTGTAAACCATCCAGATTTATCTGCTTCCCAATATAACCGGTCTGTCCCTTGGTGTGAGGATATATAGACATCCATGATTTCCTCGACTAAATGTTGTGGTGCGCAGGCTTCAAGAGCCTCCCGGTCCCATTTACCATTTTTAATAAACTTTGCAACTTTAACCCCGTCTGTGTTGGGGTGTGGGTTGAAACCTCTGTCACAGAAAGAGGCCGTGCCAGACCATCTGTCATGCCAGAAGTTAACCGATTCACCATTACAAATATTCCACACAAGACCTTTTCGAAATAGTGGGATGAGTTTGCTCAGTTTACTCCACTGCCATGACGCCGTTCCATTTCTCTGGTATTCCAGAATAGGTTTGTCTTTTAGATACTTCTGGTTTATTATTGTTACCCAAATATTAGTCGGTTCTGCCAAGATCTTCCATAATAGTTTTAGTTGCAAAGCAACATTGATGTTACTCATTTTATTGAGTCCCAGACCGCCCATTCTTTTTGGTTTACAGATCCTGTCCCAGCCAATGAGTGGGCGATGCTGTACATCTTTGTTCCAAAAGAAAGTTCTGTTAATCCTATCCAATTCCTTATGGATTGTTGATGGCAACATGAAACTTTGCATTAGATAATTAGGTTTAGCCATTAAATTTGATTTTATAAGAACGGCCCGGCCTTCTTGGGATAGAGAGTTAGCCCGCCACTTAGTTAATTGTTGTTTGGATTTAGTGATCGTTTCTTCGAACGTTTCCTTATTTACTCTTCCATTAATAATAGGGCATCCCAAGTATTTTTCTAAATTTGCTGAATTTGGGATGTTCAGAATCCCTTGTAACACTAATTTCCTTTGGTTTGTTATTCCAGGCGATGCTTGGAATTCTGATTTCTGGTAATTCACTCTTTGACCGGATATTATACAGTACTCATCGATTATTGTTCTAATTTTCTGACATGCTTCTACACTTCCTTTACAGAAAAGCATCATATCATCTGCAAAGGAGAGGAACGGTATTCTAAGGGAATTTCGAGCGCATTGGAAACCAATCGCGCTTTTGTCTTGGATTGCCTCCATTTGGAGGGCCCTGGCCAGAACTTCTGCTGTAAGGATAAACAGAAATGGTGATAGCGGGTCCCCTTGCCTAAGACCACGCTGGGGAAGGAATATGTCTGTCGGTTCGTTGTTGACTAACACAGCATATGATACTGTTTGAACACACTGGGTAATCCAGTTTAGAAACGTAGGATGGAAGCCGAACCGTTCCAAAACCTCCGATAAGAAATCCCATTTAACTCTGTCATATGCTTTCTCCATGTCTAGTTTAATTGCTATCCACCCTTCCGAACCCCTCCTGGTCCGAAGGGAATGGAAAATCTCATGGGCGATCAGAATATTATCTTGGATCGCTCTGTTTGCCACAAAGGCTCCTTGCAGGGGATGAATCAGCTTCCCCATCACTTTCTTGAGTCTTTCTGTAAGGATTCGTGAGATGATTTTGTAGCTTGTGTTGCACAGACTAATGGGTCGATAGTGATTTGTTGTTGTGGGATGGTCACATTTTGGCAATAGAGTTATATACGTATGGTTAACTTGTCTTAACATATGGCCTGAAGAAAAAAATGCTTTAACAGCTTTTATGACAGCCGGGCCAGTCAGATCCCAGCAGGTTTTGAAAAATTCCGCCGTAACCCCATCCGGCCCGGGAGACTTGTTTGTACCGAGCGCAAAAGCTGCATTCTTTATTTCTGTATTTGATACCGGGCTGGTCAAGAATTCATTTTCTTCTTGGTTTATTTCCCTTGAAATTAAATTTAAGAAATTGGTTTGAACGGTTCGATTTTGGTTTTCTAGTTGGAAGCGCTTATGAAACTCCAATTTGATTTCATGTTTGATATTATCTTGACCAGTGACATGTGAGCCGTTTGTACTTGTCATGTCTCGAATGATCTTCCTATTCCTTCTACCAGATGCAATTTTGTGAAAATATCCTGAATTTGTGTCTTTTAACTTTAAGTGCCTAGTTTTGGACCTTTGCCTCCAGTATGTCTTCTGAAATCTAAGAAGCATTTCCTTTTTTTTCAGAAGCCTAATTTGTTTTGCCCACGTTTCTTGGGTTTTGGTCCCATCCATATCCATTTGTAGCTTTAGCAATTGATCATCCGTTGTTTTTAACTGATGGAAAATGTTACCAAAAGTCTTTTGGTTCCAATCTTTTGATAATCGTTTTATTAGTTGTAACTTCTGTACCAGCTGAAACATAGCAGAACCGTTACTTCTGTTTCTCCATGCTTGCTTAACTAGATTCTTATAATCTTTTCTTAAAAGCCACATGTTTTCCATTCGGAAAGGCGGAGATTTATGTGGTTTAGAGTTTTCAATTTCTATCCCTATCGGGCAATGGTCCGATGTGGTGAAAGCATAGTTCCTTGTTTGAATATCCGGATATCTTTCGATAATGTCATGAGCGACAAGAACTCTATCTAGTTTCTCATACATCCATTCATTGTTTGGTTGAGCTTTCCTCCATGTGAATTTGTTCCCTGTCGTAGGAATATCTATGAGTCTGCAGTTATTTTTGAAGTGAATAAGGCGATGAAAACGTTCATTTCTGGGACATGCCCCACCTTGTTTGTCAGCGGATGATTCTATTTCATTGAGATCTCCCATCAGAATACATGGGAACTGGGATTGTTGAATAATATCTGTTAATTGAGTCCAGAATTCTGGCTTATCCTTCTCATGTGATGGTGCATAACAAAATATGAGCAAATTAATGTTATTACTCATATTGTTGGTGTGTTTGAGAACGATGATTCTGTTATTTTGAAATTCGATTTCTATTTTATCATCAATGAGTTGTCTGTCTTTCCAAAGCACGCCAACACCGCCAGCTCTACCAATAGCCGGAGACCAGACAACATGATCAAACCCAGCTCTTCTCCAAATAGCTTCTTCCGGGATGTTAGGTGTTTTTGTTTCCATTAACACACAAATTTGAAAGTGTTCTGCTTTGCAGAAGGCTTCTAGCGCAATCCAAAACCGGGGTTTGCCAATACCCCTACAGTTCCATGCACAGATTCTCATTTTATCCTTGCTTTAATAACTAAGAACCGCCCATTACCTGTTCTTAGTCGTATAGTTCCGGTTGTTGTGGCTGTTGTTTGTTCCAGAAGCCGCCAAGGCTGGTTTATAATTTGGCATTGTGTCGTGATCAATAAACAGCCCCAGCTATTGATCACAATGGTTTTAGTTTCAATATATTGTTTCAAAAACTGGGGTTCATAGGCCTCAATAGAGGGGTTGTTTGTGTGAGTCTCAAAACCAAAGCCTAAGGTAACATTCATTTCATTCATATGCCAATTGAAACACAGAGTATCATACATGCTAACCACCACATCACTTATATAGCACTTGCTATTGTCCATGAGCTGCTTAGCTCGAAAGTTGGAGCACAGAGTATCATACATGCTAATATTCATTTCATTCATATGCCAATTGGGATTAAGAAACAAAGGAGGGCAAGCACCAGAACAGCCATCACCTGCTCGCCGACCATCCCAACCGTAGATCACCAGATACAACGTCCTAATAAAGCCTCTCATGGGCACATTTACATCAGTCCTAACGGACAGATTCAACGCACGCATAGCATCAACCATGTCTATAAGACAACAAACATAGATAAACACAATGAAGTGTTGGATAGAAGACAATACTTGGGATTGCAAGAGAGGCCCAGGAGCTAACATAACCCACAACCCCAACGGGTTTGTAGCTGGCCACCAACTCAGATCACTCATGACGAATCTTCTTTGCACTGCCTCCCATCAGGGTCGATGAAGCAGTGTCGCCATCTCCGTTGTCATTTTTGCGTTTCCCAGACTCAGAGGTGGAGGAATTCACTTCCAGGTTGGCCATCTTCCTTTCAACAGAAGACTGAATCGAGAGAAGACCGGGGGTAGCTTTGAGGGAGGCTGCGAGAGCTGCCGGGTTGCTCAGGTCAGGGAGCTCAAACTCCTCACCTGGAGGTACATTCTGCAGGTACAGCTCAAGGGCTTCCGGGGAGAAGCCGTTGAGATGAGCTAAGCCGTCCACGAGCAGCTCCGCCTCACTTCCCTCATACATCATGGGTTCCTCATCATCGTCTTCAAACACAAACTGTGGCTCCGGAGAGGCAAACAACTCAAGGAATGACTCATCATTTGGGGCTTCTGGCATGAGTTGATCGGTGAGAGGTGGCATAGGAGGTGAGAGCTCCACGACAGTAGGCTGAGCTTCCTTAACCGTCGCCTCCGACTCCACCAGGCCATTGGTGGACCCGCCAGAGGCAGCAGTATCACGAGAAGCAGAAGATTCGGCCTGGCAAGCAGCATTGATGCCCACAAATTTAAAAAGCTCAGACTTAGGAGTACCTATTTTGATGATTGGCTGATCATGCTTCCTTTTAGCCGCCACTTCGACCCATTCCTTTGAGTCATCATCGCCTTTCTGATCTTTGCTCTTAGCCGAGCTTGGGTTGTGGGCACCAAAGGGCGCCTGGGGCATGGCACTCTTCTTCCTCTGCGGGCACCCCGCAAAGGAATGCTCAGGATCTCCACAACTCCCGCAGCCCTCGGGAAATTCTTCAAACCAGACCGGGTATTCAATCAGTTCATCCTTCTCGTCAAGTACCATCACACTCTTACTCGGTATTTTGGTCATATCCACCGAAATACAAATTCGGGGGTAGCGCACCCTCTCGCCCTTAGCAGTGAAGGCATCCAGCTTCAAGACCGAGCCAAGCCCGTTCTCTTCGATGATGGATGTGAGCACCTCCTCGGTGATGTATTCAGCCAGCAGACCAGGGATCCGGACCCACATGTCAAGGACAGATAGTGGCTCCGACATGGGATCGAACCCCTGACGCCAGGGCTTCAACAGTAGCAGTTGGCCTTGAATGTGGAAAGGGCGCCCGGCCCAGACTCTGTCCCGATCAGCAGACAATGAAAATTTGAGCTCGAACCAGTTGTTAGCCAGAGGGATCACCTGGAAACTGCCTTCCAAGAACTTCCAATCGAACCTGATCTTTCTCCTAATCTCCTTCAACTCCAATGGGTCACCGATGATAGTAGCATAGAGCGTGGTGCTTCAAAGAGAAGCGATGTTGTCTCTGACCCCAGCAAGGCGTTGTTTGTACTTTTCGATGTCGAAAGGAAGGTTGGCTCTTCCTTTCCCCGTTTTGGAAAATGGGTTTGCACCCTCATCCTCCGGGCCTGGTACCCCGTTGGACTTAGTTCGACGGGCTCCCACACCAGACGAGGAGCCAAGGTTGAGACGCTCAGACAAAGGGATCGACGGAATCCCTTCATCCAACTTCTGTTTGCCTTTGGTGTTGTTCTTGTCCACCATGATCAGCAGGAAGAGAGATTGATTAGTAAGAGAAAACGGTGAAAGAAGGAGATGAGAGTTGTGCCAGAAACACAACCCCAACCTCAATTTATAGTCAAATTTCGATTGAAAGCACAAGGTTAGACAATCACTCAAACAGTACCTTTGATTTCTCAGATCTCCTTCACAATACCCCCAAATCAGGCCGTACAATGCTATGGATAGGCCCTGGACGAACCCCATTGCGACACGCAAGTAACACCATTTAATTTTTCCTTGCGGCGGAAGACACCACCATGCCAGCCACCACCACCAGTTGCACCTTTGCGCACCAAACCCCTCACCACTCCGCGTCAATTCAATGCAGAAGTGACAGAGAAGAGATTTGGCTTCGATTAAGGGACTGAAACGGCGCACATGCGAAGCCGGGAATGAGTTATGATTGGGATCGATTCTCCCAATTTGCACTTGGAATTCATTTCTAGGTATGGCCTGACTGAAATCCCCAATTAATTTTGGCGATTGGAGAGGACAATCCAGAGATTTGGTGCGTGGGTGCAATCTAGGGTTCGCTTGGTTTCGGCGAGGAACGAGGGGTTTCTCTCTCATCAGAGCTTCTCTCTCTTCGGGTAGGGTGGTCAATTGTCCTTCTATTCTTCAACCTTCAAGAGTAAGTTTTGTACAGTGTTTTGTTGTCTTCCCTTTGCAATTAAGAAAGAATTTTGGGAAATTCTGCATGGTGCCCACGAACTTTTACAAATTCCGCGTGGTATACAAAGTTTTGAAAAATTCCGCATGGTGCCCACAAAGTTTTGTAAAAGTCCACATGGTGCCCACAAGGTTTTTCAAAAGTTTATGTGATAACTATAACGAGTTTTAATATTGAAAATTGAGATTAAAAATTATATTATTGTACATTATAATTTGGAAAAATACTCTACAAGATTGGGTATTGGTTTGAATATTTTTAAAACTAGTTTTTTTTATATAAATTTTCTTAGAGATAAACTAACCAATTTTTTTTTTATCAAAACTCTTACGTCTTTAATTTTTATTTGTTCTCGATATTTATTTTTTATTTATAAGGAAATGAGGGGAAAAAAGAACTACGGATTATTACCCATTCACCATTGAAAAAAAATTGATACAAAATTTTAAATATTACAAGAAGATATAGACACTTTTCCTTATTAAACCAACTTTCATATGAAATAATTTTTCGGTGAATTTTTTGATGTAGTAACCAGTGTTGAAGAATTTAATAACGTGGTGTGACATTATAAATTCCCAAAATTCAATTTTTTGTTAAAACTAAATTTAGGTAATTTAATTTTATAAATCGTATTTTAGAGCTAATTATTTACTTATCAAATTTTATAAAAATAAAAATTGGGCATTTAAGAACGTGGTGTCATACTATTTTACTATTTTAATACTCAATTAAAATGTGAAACTTTTAATTGTGTATTAAACAAATTATCTCATATGAAAATTGTTTTAATGTGGAAAATTGTACGTGTATATCTCTTGTAATTTTCAAATTTTCTATTAATATTGGTTCATTGTAAATGGGTAATATTACTACATAGTTCTTATTATTTTTTCTTTATTTCCTTATAAATAAATCTCAATATTAAGAACAAATAAAATTTAATGAGTAAGATTTTTGAGAAAAAAATTTGGTTAGTTTATAGGTAAGAAAATGTATATAAAAAATTAAATTTTAAAAAGATTCAAACTAATTCACAATCTTGTTAAGTGTTTTCCAAATAATGTACAATAATATAATTTTTAATCTCAATTTTTCAATATTAAAACTCATTATTGTTATCACATAAACTTTTGAAAAAACTAATGGGCACCATGTAGATTTTTGTAAAAGTTCGTGGGTACCACACGGAATTTTTCAAAACTTCTTACACCACGCGGAATTTGCAAAAGTTCGTGGTCACCGTGCGGAATTTCCCAAGAATTTTATAAAGGGGATGCTCTTTCAATTTCATTACTTCATGAGACAACTTCGTTAGCAAATATGAAGCGGAGATAAATGGCTCACAATTGAGCCCATTGTTTTTTTTTTTGTTTTTTTTTTTTTATCAGGTAATAATTCGATGGCCAGACAGACCTGGCTCATCGAGAGGCCGACAGAGTCGGCAGACGGCGAACCGTCAAACATACAATCATAATAATAAAAAGGTGCGGCACAAAGACGACAAACAAACATACACTAGAAGAACAGACGATTCTAATCAATAAAAGCTGAGGACAGCGAAGACAGAACGGAGCCAAGCGCCAATTGAGCCCATTGGTAGTAAAACACTCACAATTTGCAGAAAAGTGATGGATCGGAATATGGATTTTATAAGTCTCTTTGGATATAAAAAAATATAATTTATAATTTTTTTTAGATCAAATTATCTAAGAATATTCTACTCCATCCGTCCCAGAATACATGGTTTTTTAGGCTTATGCACGCTAATTAAGGAATCTATTTTGCATCTTAAATCTCATCATTATTATTAAAGTTTAAAATAGTAATTGGAAGTTCAAGGATTTTCTTTAATTTTTCCAAGAGTTTTATTTAATTTTAACAAGTAAAAAAGTAGTAATTTTAGAGGTAATAATTACCTATACATCTAAAAGACCATGTATTTTTGACAAAGTTTCAAGGCCTAAAAGGCCATATATTCTTGGACGGAGGGAGTATTAGATAAGAACTGAAGAAGAGAATCAAAGAGGAGGGGGTCGAACTCAAGAAGAGTATCAAAGAGGATGTCGTTGCTTGTTGTGTGTAAACAAGAAATGATTCCATCAGTTGCCATGTTGATTTTTGTAAGAAATGTGGGTCGATTGTACCTCCTAAAGCTCTCAAGAAGAAAAAATCAATTAGAGACAAGAATCTCGATTTCGCACAAAGGGCTCTAAAGACCAAGAATTTATCAATGACTATCTGAGCTCAACAGGCCTTCAAATAACATGACATGATAAAGGGTTGTCATCGCACCTTTAATGTGGATTAAACAAACCTAAAAATGAAATATTTATTCTAAAGTTTTTTTTACATTTTTTTCAGCACATTAATTTTTATGGTCAATACATTGAAATAATGAAATTATCTTCTTTTTTTTTGGATTTCGAATACATTAGAAAAAGTGATAATTAAAGGGTTTTGTTTAAATTGAGATTAATTTTTTTTTGGTTTCCATGTTTTTTTTACTATATTCGTAAAAAAAAGTTGTCTATGATTAATCTTTTCGATGGTTCAACCTACCAAAATGTATTCATCCAAAAAAACCTACCAATATGTGTATTTAGTTGAATTTTTTTCTTTTTTTTTAATAAATAGAAAAAGAAAGAGGAAGAAGGTGGGTAACATCCGTGTGTTTGGATTCCACAATGCATAGTGTAATACGGAGTACTAACTACTACCTCCGTTCCACAATACATTTATATTTTGGCACGTTTTTTAAGAAGTGAAAAACTCTATAAAATATTATTTTTTAATTATTTTTTTTATATAATTTGACACTTGTTACTAATAAGTATCAAATTATATAAAAATATTAATTAAATAAATAATATTTTATAGAGTTTTTCACTCCTTAAAAAGCGTACTAAAAACCAAAAGGACATGTATTATGGAACGGAGGGAGTATTTTACATCATTTTACATAATTGTTTGGTTAAATCACTATTTTATCTCGTTTTTTTTATAAGGTAAGAATTTAAGATCAGACTTACCTGATTTTCAAGAGGTCGATGAATCGGCAGACATAAACCTAAAAATCAAGGTAAAATAATTACTTCAATTTTTAGTTGTACAATCAAAGGTCTTAATTTCAGTTCTATTCTTAACGGTTCTGATATTTGCACGGCGAAGTTCTCGCCATCGGCACGGTGCCGGCCCGTGCAAATAACAAAAAGGTTGCTCCTACTACCTCTCCCCATCATTCCATTTTTTCCATACCTTTAGGGTCCGTTTGGAAAGGGTATATAGATATAGGATATAGGCTATGAGTATAAGATATAGATATCAATCTATGAGTATTGGGTATGGGTATGAGATTGATATCTATATCTCATATCTACCGTTTGGAAAGGCTATATAGATATCAAAAATTAAAAAAAAAATGAAATGTTCAAAACTCTTCGGTCTCCAATTTTGCTCTTCGGTCGTCTACCTCAATTCCCCCATTTTTGCTCTCATTTTTGCTTCAATCGTCCTCAGACATAGCTAATTTGAAAGCTCAATCAGACATGGTGGGCACCGAAGAGGTGGATCGAACCCAATTTTTCCTCCCATGCCAGTTGGAGATAACTGTGATTCCCCATGTTCTTCAGCTTTGTTGCACATACATATTCCCCTTTCAAGTGAACAAGTATCCTATTTCAATTTCTCATGTCACTGCAAAATCCTTGCAATTTTTCAATCCCTTCATCAAACAAAAAGGGGGGAATTTGGGCTTCTTGACTATGGGATTTTACAGCCGTAGTTGACCTTGAAGGTATTTATGTCATACCCTTAGGGTTCGAAAATTCCTCAATTTGAAAAAAAAATCCAAACAGATGCAAAGGAACAAAATTTCGAACAGATGCAAGTGACGATGAATTCGAAAATTTTCGAGTAGAAATGTGAAGAGATGCAAAGCAAATAGTTTGAACAGATGCAATAAGGAGAATAGAGAATAGGAGGAGAAGAAGTAGGTTTGCTCCTTGTGCTATAGCCCCCAATTTTTGGGGATATCCAAAAGTGAAGAAAGCTATAGAATTAGTATATGGGGATATAAGATTGATATCTATATACCAATTTGAAAAAATATACCAAACATGGTATATAGATATTAGGTCTTCAATACCCATAGTCTATATCTATATACCCATCCCAAACAAGCCCTTAATTTCTTCCTTCTCCCACGTCTCCCCTTAATTCCATTTTCTTTTTCATATCTTTAATTTCACATCTGCTCCCCCTCGCTAGACAATTTTTTGCTTTCCCGTTTGGTGGTTAGTTACATTGATCTCATCAATGGCGGATTTCTGGGTGGCTGTGCCCAGAGGCAGCGGCAGTGAGGAAGTCGCCGACGAGGAGGCAGCGTCTCGAGTAATTTCATATATGTGTGCCCGGAGGCAGCGGCAAGGTGTGGGGCGGTGAGGATGTCGGCTGCGACTCGATTAATTTCAGATCTGTGTGCCCCGATGCAGCGGCAAGGTGTGGGGCGGTGAGGATGTCGGCATCAGCTCGATTAATTTCAGATCCATGTGTCCGGAGGGAGCGGCAAGCAGGGGGCGTTGAGGAAGACGGCGGCGAGGAGGGGGGTGGTGCGAAGATGAGGGCTGCTTGACTTCGACGACCGCAAGGGTACAATATTGAATTTTGGAAGAGGATGGTGTACAGTTGCAATTGAGGGACGAATTAATTTTGAACCACATGAAGATGAAAGAGGTGGAAGTGAGAATGAGATAGACTCAAAATAAGCGCTTTTTAATATAATCGATTTTCCAATTTCGTTATCCAAACATTGTTTACAATTTAATTGAATTATAGTTAAAAACAAATGTTTATAATCATAAACAATATGGAATCCAAACAGACCCTAAGATTGAATGATTTGTTTAATTGTTTAAATCATATTGAATCCATAACACATAATTAAAACTTGTCGTTTACCATCCATGCACACTTTTTTAGAATGATAAAAACTAGAAAAATTCTGGTTGGTACCCTCGTGGTTTTTCCTTTTCCGGTTGGTGACCACAAGTTTTTTAAATTCCGGATGGTACCCTCGAGTTTATATTTTTTTCCTGTCCATACCCCTTTTCCACTTTCCTGTTATGTTTTAAAAGTTTTGGGGGGAAATTGTAAATTTCTTATTTTGAGAGGGAAAAATTAGTAAATTACAAAAATTACAACTCCATCATCCCCACCAATGTGGCCACCATTGCCGATGCCAGATCTCTCTCGACGCCATGTCCGACCCGTCACCATCCCCGACGACCACACCTTCAATCGCCCCTCCATCAAGTCATGGCTCTCGGCTAGCCACTCCACTGATCTACCCCGCTGCCCTTATCCCCAATCTCACCCTTCGTCGCCCCGTCCACCACTAGCGTCTCTCCCAAGTCCCACCTTCCCGACCCCCGAGGACGGCAATCCCCTTCCTTCTAGCCCCTCCTACCACGTTCAATATCAAACACAACAATGGTGAATTGGGAACAACTTCAACCAAAATCTAAAACCCCTCATCCCCCATCTGTAAAGTTGAAGTGACCCAAATAACAAGAACAAAAAAATTCTCAAATCATAATCTCCATATTAAATCAAATTAAAGACTAAATAGAGTTAGGGATTTGTATAATCTAAGGATAAAGTCTCCAAATCTACCGGTCTCCACCCTCAATTCGAACTACAAAGCTCTAATTTTCAAAGTTAGGGGAAGGTTTCAACCAAAATCACCAAAAACCCTAACCCTGGGGGGAAATTGGGCATCATCCACACACACAACAAATTGAACCAACATCATCAAATTTCAATGAAGATCGAAAATAAAAGCTTAAAATTGATAAACATGACATGTTTCATATACAAGGAGTAATCGACATGGATAAACAGGGAAGGCGAAGGGATGAATCAACATTACAAGGTTTTATTATATTTCTCCCTCTCAAAATAAGAAATTTACAATTTTTCCCCAAAACTTTAAAACATAACAGGAAAGTGGAAAAGGGGTATGGACAGGAAAAAATATAAACTCGAGGGTACCATCCGGAATTTAAAAAACTTGTGGTCACCAACCGAAAAAGGCAAAACCACAAGGGTACCAACCGGAATTTCCCTAAAAACTATATAAAATAGGGAAATTTACAGAAAACCACCCCTTAAATATGAGTGTTTTCACTTAACCACCCCTTAAATTAATAATTACAGAAAACCACCCTTTAAATGGTTTTTCACACCTAAAAAACCGTGCATGAATAGTAAAACGTAAGTTTTAATCAACGAATAGAGTATTTGTGTCATAACCTAGAATAAGGGAAAATCAGGCAATTTCGAATGCGGAAGTGAATCAAACTCGCTCTGATACCAATTTGTTATGTCCCTAATGGATCATAACCTAGAATAAGGGAAATTGGTAGGAAAATGAGAGATTTAGGGAAGAAGATGATGAACTAGGGAAAGAGAGATTATGGTTTAGAAGGGAAGAGAGAGATAGGGTTAAGGGAGAAAAGGGATATTCATTTGATTAATTCCATGATACCTCCAATTACAACCCATGAGGGTATTTATACTAATCATATCTCTAATATCCACCTATAATCCTTATACATGACATTTTGACATTAATGTCATATTATACGAGATCATGATTTGTCTGATATTAAAATATTTGTCTAATTGATTATATCATAATTTATGGGAAAAATGGACAAAAATAATACGAAGTATCAACTTTTGGCCAAAAATAATACGAACTTTGAAATTGACCGTTTCATATATGAACTATCGCCCTATTAACTGAAAATAATACATATGTGTATTCCGGTTAACTTTCCGACCAAATACGCCACGTGGACGCCGGAAAACACGGATGACATAAATTTTTGTCACGTCACCAAACTTGTAAGTTATGCCATGTCATAAATTTTTTTTTCAATTTTTTTTTTAAAAAAGAAAAACTAAATAAATAGGCAAATAGCTACCGTATCTTTCGAAAGAATGGAGGAGAGAACGAGTAGATAACATTGAGAAGAAAGTGAAGACGCCCACCCTCGATTCCATTGTTTTGAAAATTATTATAGCTAGCTATTTGCCTATTTGTTTAATTTTTCTTTTTTTTTAAAAAAAAAAAATGAAAAATAAATTTATGACATGGCATAACTTACTAATTTGATGACGTGGCAAAAATTTATGTCATGTGTGTTTTCCGGCGTCCACGTAACGTATTTGGTCGGAAAGTTCACCGGAATACACATATGTATTATTTTCGGTTAATAGGGCGATAGTTCGTATATGAAACGGTCAGTTTCAAAGTTCGTATTATTTTTGACCAAAAGTTGATACTTGGTATTATTTTTGTCCATTTTTCCTAATTTATGTTTTTATAAGTTAGCATTATAAATGAATCTGATATAGTTAATTGGTTTTCGTTGCTTTTATATATGTTTAATAGATTCGTGATGACATAACCGAAGGTTTTTGTACTTAATTACATATTTTATTGGATTTATTTATAACAATAATTTTTCTAGTTAATTATTTTAATTTTTCCGATTAAGAATTGAACGAATTATCTTAAGGATTTTGTGAGATTTCGAGAATCCCGAGCCGGGTCTTATCAAATCGGGAGTCGTGTCGGATTTATTTTTATTTTTGTTTATAAGGTCGGGATCCACCACTTTACACAAAAGCTTAAGCCAATGTGTAGGGGCTTCTCCCAACCTTATATTTTGGTTTGTTATACCACCCACAAGGCCACAATCAATGTGGGATGACTATTTATCCTAACAGATTTCTTTTTTCATATAATGATTTTTAAAATGGTTATACTAAAGATTTTCTTTCATGTAATGATTTTTTCTAATTGATATTTTTAAATGATTTTTTAAAGGATTAAACATAATTTTTTTTTAAAGATATCCACCCCTTATACTTATTATTTTAGAAGCAATGTCTTCACAAAATATTGTGCCACGTGTCCTTCTATGAAGCCAAATTTTTAGCCTTTTACCCTACACAAAAAATTAGGAAGTAATGGGATTCGAACCCCCACTCCACAAGGCCACAATCAATGTGGGATGACTATTTATCCTAACAGATTTCTTTTTTCATATAATGATTTTTAAAATGGTTATACTAAAGATTTTCTTTCATGTAATGATTTTTTCTAATTGATATTTTTAAATGATTTTTTAAAGGATTAAACATAATTTTTTTTTAAAGATATCCACCCCTTATACTTATTATTTTAGAAGCAATGTCTTCACAAAATATTGTGCCACGTGTCCTTCTATGAAGCCAAATTTTTAGCCTTTTACCCTACACAAAAAATTAGGAAGTAATGGGATTCGAACCCCCACTCCAAGTCTCTTTTTAAACTCTTCCCACACGGCCAACCAATTGAGCTATCATGACTTAGTGGTCCTAATTAACTACATCTAATATATATAAATACACAACTCGCTATATTTTTTTTAAAAAAATAAAAATAAACGGTTCGATGGTTCGTGTCGGGTATCCGGTAACGAGATTTGCCCGAACCATACACGAACCATTAATTTTCGTGTTTTCACGATTCGTGTCATTATCGTGACGTGTCCTTTTCGTGTCGTGTTTTTTCGTGTCATATCGCCCCGGTTTCGTGTCGGGTCAGTCGTGTTGGGTTTTTCTGCACAGCCCTATCCCTCACATCAGCTTCATTGCCGCTCCACAATCGACATCGCAGTCTCGCTCACATCCGTTCATCTCCCTCGCTCGGATTCGAGGCCGGGGCACCCAGATCCGCAGAAGGTGGAGGTCCCTCGCCGCGCCGCACCCCCACGGCTTCCCTCGCATCTCCTCTCCGCCGAACCGTCGCTCTACCAGATCCACGACCTCCCTCGCATCTCCTCTCGCCGGACGGTTGCTCTACTGTCAACCGTAACCGTTGGACCGTCGCTCTACCAGATCCACGGCCTCCCCCGCGTGGATCCAATATGAATTCTTTGCTCGGATTTGCCGCCTGGCCGTCGCTCTACTAGAACTCCACTCGCCTATTCTCGCCTCGCCGTTGGAATCTTGGACGAGCGGAATCAGTCGGCGCCGGGAGGAGGGCAATTGGTATGCACCCTTAACGCCCTCTTTTTTTTTTTTGTCATTGATCTAGGTTTTAGAAATAACTAGAAAATTCATCAAAAGAGGTATTCACCTTATTCCATTTTCAGTTTTCAGTTTTGTCAAAATTTACTTCTTTCAATTTCATGAATTCTGACTCAATTTGTTGGTTAGATTGAATGTGGTATTTGAGTTCAATCCGAGGTTGATAATTTTGGCTCAACTCAAACTCAATTAGGGGTTAGGGCCTTAGGGGTTTCAATTTCAGGAAGTTACATGTATTTGATTACATATAAAGTTTAGACGAATAAAAGCTCCTGACATTTATGGTTTTGAAGTACCATTTAGTCATGCACTCTACCTGTTTGATGAAATGCCATAGAGAGAATCACGAGAAAAAAAGATTAGTGGTTCCCGAAATCAATTTGTCTGAATTTATGGTTTTGAAATAACATTTTGAAATGCAATTTTGAGGAATCAAACTTACAGTCAAGATTGAGTTAAGGTTTCTTGACTCGGGACAGACGCATGCTACAAAACGATTGATGCTCACAGTATAGTGTATTTTTGGTGATTATGAACGGTGAAAACTCTAATGTTACTAACAGGTTAATTGTATATGACTAAAAACAAGATGTGGATATTGTAAACACTATATTCATAGAGCGAATTTATATAGGTTGAAACCTGAAATGAATTAGAATGATATATACCATGGAGACTATTCGGATGGTTGTTGATGGGCAATGAGTAGTCAGCACCATCAAGAGTGAACTTCCCCTCCTTAATCCTGTTTGCAACGTGACCGACTATGCAGCCAAAAAACGAACCAGCTCCTTAATCCTGTTTGCAACGCCGTCAGAAACCTGGGGCTCCCGCCTGCAGAGCTTGGCACTTTGCCGCCCGTCGTCATCTCCCCTGGCCGCGAACCCGAAGATTGAGATTGAACAAAAAAAGAGGAGAAATTGAGAGAGGAATTGGGATTGGAATTTGGGATTAATGCTTATTAATGTTGAGTTGTGTTGGTTGATTGCTGTTCTTATAACCATACTTATTTCATGGCGTAGCTGTTAGATCTGTTTAACACATGTCATTGCTGTTGTTATGACCATATTTTTTTTCATGCCCGTGTTGTGAAATGTGCTGAGTAAAAGTCTTTAGTTTGTTGTGAATGACGGAATTGTTATGGATCATGTGTATTTGGATTCAATGTAGCTTGCATCTTAATTAACATAGTTTCATATAGTTTGGGAGTTTGATATAGTTTGGGTCGAGTTGTTATTTTTCATGGTATGAAATATAGTTTGGGAGTTTGATATAATTCACCACGACAACCAAAGATTTCGAAGAACAACAAGGTGAGAAGTATATTGGTTGAAAATTGACGTTCGATCGAAAATATATCGAAAAAAACCCGAACATGGTTCGGGAAAAGTACTAGTTTGTCATATAATGAACTAATTTAAATATTTTTTCAATATGATCCTATAATCCTATATAATTTCGAAAAAAACCAATCTAATTAAAAAAAAACAATCTGATTCCAAAAATTCCAATTTCATTCCCAAAATATCATAATCTAATTCCAAAATTCACAATATGTATGTGTTGGGTGCAACTTTTTTCCGAAGTGACTTAGCATAACTTTCTCTAAAATATTTTATTAATTTTTTTTGGTAGTATAGGTATATAAATAATTATTTTTACAAGTTTATTTTAGAAATGTATAAAGTATCAAAATCTTATTTGTTGGGAATGAAAAATGGTGAGAAGAATTAGAAATCACTCCAAAATGCTGTGGCAGACAGGATTGCTCGTCTTGCTTACGGATACCCTGCCGAGGATAGCTGCTCATCGGACCGTCTACTAGCTGATCTCGTCCGTCTAGACGCTCTAGGAAGGCCCCCGGCTTGTCGGGAGCCTCCCTAACTCTTATCCTGCTCCGAAAAAAAAAAAAAAAATCACTCCAAAATAACACAGATAAACAAAATAATTCCAATTGAGTTTGATATCTAAATATCAAATATCGATATCGGTATCAAGATATCGACGTATCGTAACTTCAAAATCATAATTATACAAGCCCAAAAATTGATACATTTATCTATCGATATCTCTCTGTACCTAAAGGGTACTTGGTGGGGGCATCTCATTCAGGCTATAATTTTGAACTTTCTCTCCCCATTCCTTGCCCTTACCTTACGCCTTTCGTTCGCTCCAGAGCCTATACTCTGTACTCTGTCCTCTGAGAGTGTTGTTTTTGCGAATTGTGATGTTCTTCCGCCTCCTTTGGCTAAGTAGCGAGTAATTCTTCACAGCGCAATCAAGGCATTTGTACCGTCAGCCATGGATGCCCCTCAAATTCAAGACCCAACTTCTGATGATGTTCTTCCGTTCGCTAGAAGGTTCCTCTTCTCAGTCCTCTCTGTTTGAATTGTTTAATTGTTTGATTTTGCAATCAATTTCACTGCTTTTGCGCATATGCAGTTATCAAATTAAAGCCCTTCAACAAGCGATCAAACACAACACCATCGCCTTCTTTGAGACCGGTTCTGGAAAGACTCTGATTGCTATCATGCTTTTGAGAAGCTACGCTCATTCTCTCAGGCTTCCTTCGCCTTATAAAGCAGTTTTTCTGGTTCCCACTGTTGTCTTGGTCTCCCAAGTAACTTCACTCCGATGTTTTTGATTTTGATCTTGAAACCCCAAGTCAAGTAACCAAATTCACCAATTTAGTGTTTTGTGTTTGCTGTCGTGACTCTAGCAAGCTCGAGTGGTTCAAATGCACACTGATTTGAAAGTGGGCAAGTACTGGGGAGATATGGGGGTTGACTACTGGGATGCTACCAATTGGAAACAGGAACTGGACAAGCATGAGGTCACCCCCTTCCCTTTATATTAATCCTCTTTGCTTTTTGAATTTTCCTACTTACTTCTCATATGTTTCATTTCAATTTATCATTTCTGTTACTTGTTTTGTAGGTGCTTGTGATGACACCAATGATTTTGTTGAATGCATTAAGGCACAGTTTTATCACTATGGGGATGATACGAGTTCTCATATTCGATGAATGTCACAATGCCAAGAAAAACCATCCTTATGCCTCTATTATGAAGGTTTGTTTGTCCTATGCTTTTAACTGATATTGTTATTGTGCACTGTGGTTTGATTTCCATGACCAATTATTTTAGGGACTTTCGTTCTAATGGACGAAACAGCGGATATGCCATTCTGTTTGACACTTTGACCATTGGAAGCTGTAACTTGTAGCTTGTAAGCCATCAGTATTCAGGGGTTTAGGTTAGCTGCTAAGTATTGACCTTGTATGCTCCATGCCCCAATGGTTTCAACTGAGTCTCATCTGCCATTTCATTTTCTTTGTTATTTCTAGACATTAAGAAAATAAAAGGCTTATCTTGACAAACTATTTGGACTTAGGAAAGTACTTCACTAGTA
This sequence comes from Persicaria tinctoria, assembly GCA_037127255.1. Taxonomy (NCBI): domain Eukaryota; kingdom Viridiplantae; phylum Streptophyta; class Magnoliopsida; order Caryophyllales; family Polygonaceae; genus Persicaria; species Persicaria tinctoria. Next base: position 13,876,587 of record JBANSL010000008.1, read on the forward strand.
AACGTCACTTTATTAACATTAATTAACTTTAACTCAAGGATATTGGTAGCATTTCCTACTTGGATAAGAACAGGTTGTCATTGGGCCAATTTAGTTAACGATCTTGATGAGGGTATCAATGAGATATTGCTATCACTCCTTAACTTTCACTATGATTTTAAAAGTATACATTTTTTTTTATAATAAAACTTTCGGTATTATGCATATTAGTTGTCCTAGAGATCTGAAAGTTTGTCTCGTACTTGCAGGAATTCTATCATCCCCGGTCACATAAATCTGAACTTCCGAGGATATTTGGTATGACTGCATCTCCAGTTAAAACAAAAGGTATTAACTCCATGTCATGTAATAGTTTCTTGATTCTTCTCAACCCAGATGCTCGTTGGTAATGTTGATGTCAATTTCTTCTGGTTATAGGCTCAAATTCAACAAGTGTCTACTTGCAAGAGATTCAACAGCTAGAGAACATAATGCATTCAAAGGTTGCCATTTTTCTTTTAGGCACTAGAGCAATTTGTCTATTAATAAAATATGCTGCCTCCTGTGTGGTCATCATTCTTCTTGTTTTCGTAATATCTTGTTGTGCTAGAGGTGCACCCCTTTGCATGAATTGAAAAAGATAATGAAGGGATACCACTCAGTTGCCTACGATGTATAAAATCACAAGCAACCCTATTAGCTTTTAAGTGGACAATGACTTTGAACTTATAGAGTTGCTCATCTCATTTTAATCCTTATTTATATTATAGTAATGCTATTTTCTCTATAAGCTTCCCTTTTATGTTGGATATATTTTTATAGAGGATCGTCATCTATCCAACTTTGATCTTTTATCCTAAGTTCTTAGCCCTTTTGAACAATGAAACTTTCATGATGATCGATGAATCTGCTCTTGATTTGTTGCTTATAGATTTGCGGCACTATTCTCTTTAAGTGCTTTTTATTTGCATTTTCACTCACACATTTCCCCCCATGTTAAAGGTTCACACCTGTATCAACCAATCTGTGCTGTCAGAGTTCATTTCATTTCCAAATGCAAAGTTCAAGTTTTATGATCCAACTGATTTAGCATTCTTTGGGGATGTGGAGTATAAATTACACGAGCTGGTGAGAAAGGTGCGCTATTGATTCCTTTTCTTCCTTAGTATTAACAATTTCCTTGTTTTGTCACTATTAAGGAGCTTACTATTAGGGGCAAAAAGCTACTGTATATATTTTTGCTCTTTACAATCAAACTTGGTGTGAGTTAGCTTGATATATCTGCTAGGGCAACATTTTAACTTTAACGTTGGATGTTTTTTTAGAAGGGTCAAATTAAAGTATGTCTTATTGCTTTGTTATTTGGTGACTCTTATCATATGTCTATATTTCAGCATGCAACCTTGGTCAGAGAGAACCAGCTCAAAGAAGATGCAGTAAACTCTGCCCATAAGAAACTAAAGAAGTTGGCCACAACGTTGTACTTTTGTGTGACCGAACTCGGTCTTTGGTTGGCTTCAAAAGTGCTACTTTTATTCCTTCTTCTGGGTTTCTCTGCTGTTTTGCTCTCATTTTTAATTCAAACTTCATTCTTGTAACAGGCTGCAGAATCTTTCTCTTCTATAGATGCTGATATTTTCTGCTGGGCGAGTTTGGATATCTTCAGTAAAAATGCTATGGAAGGTTTCAGTCGTGATGCAAAAAAGTTGTTCTCATCCTATTTTCCATTTGGTACCACCATACCATACATATTTATATACTATATACGCATACATTTTTTTAATGAAATTTTTGTACTGTATATTAATTTCATATCACATTTTTCTGCTACTCAAATCTGTAACACAACTCAGGGTGGACAATGAATAATGATGTTAAGGCAAATGCTGAAGCTGGTTTTTTGTCGAAGAAAGTATTCTCTCTTTTCGAATCTCTTCTTGAATACAGGTTTGTGTTCTTCATTTGTCAATAATTTTAGTTCTGACAATTTGTATGGGCTGTGTCACTTGACTTCTCTAAAGTCTTATAAAGTCAAGTTTCATCACATCTGCCTTCTCCTGTTTGAATAAAGATTGCTATTTATACGGAAATATGTTATTTACTGTCCATTAAATTTAATGCATAATGGGTGAATTATAACATACTGCCTGCATATTTAGTGCTCTGATGTTTCAAATTTTGTCAACGTGATATTCATCTTGACAAGGTTTATCTTCAGCTGGCATCATGCTATGCTTAACTATGCTTCTCTACATTTGAAGGGATATTGGAGATTTAAGATGCATTATATTTGTTGAGAGGGTTGTTACCGCCATTGCTCTTGAACCATTTTTGAATGAGTTGCTTCCAAAATGGTGTAAGTGGAACGCAAAGTATGTAGCTGGAAATCAAAATGTATTGCAGTCACAGAGCAGGAATCAGCAGAACAAAATTGTTGAAGAGTTCCGTGGAGGCGAAGTATGTTTTTTTTATATATATAATTGGCATTCTTCTCCTTCAACTAGTATTACTGATTACGCAAAAATATTTAAAATGTGAATCTATTACTAAACAGCGGGGACATACTATTTGCAGGCAAATATCATTGTAGCAACCTCAATTCTTGAGGAGGGTCTGGATGTTCAAAGTTGCAACTTGGTCATTCGTTTTGATCCTTCCTCCAATGTCTGCAGTTTCATCCAATCTAGAGGCCGTGCTCGGATGAAGAACTCAGATTTTCTGTTAATGGTGAAAAGGTCTAGCTTGAAATTCTGGAATTACATCCAAGGATCTCTAAAAGTCTTTCATCCATTGGCTAATGTGTAAAAGATTCCTTTTGAGATTCGTAGAAACATAATTTAATGACTGGATTGTTTGATGAACAGGGGAGATGCTTCTGCTCTAGCTCGAGCCAATACCTATCTAGCGAGTATTGACATAATGCGAGGCGAATCTCTAAAGCACTCTTCAGTTCCTTGCAAACCTATTGAAGTTGATATTCTTGATCACATCTTTTATCGCATTGAAAGCACTGGGGCAATTGTGAACTTGCGGTCTAGTGTTGGTTTGATATATTTCTATTGCTCGAGGCTTCCATCAGACGGGTATGTTTTGGTAGCTTAGCCTACTGTTTCCTGTTATTCACTTAAAAAAAAAAATTCTAAGCTGTAGCATCTCAAGCTATTAAGTTTTTCATGTACAGGTACTTTAAACCACTGCCGCATTGCAATATTGACGAGGATTCAAATACATGCACCTTACAGTTTCCAACAAGTTGTCCACTTCCGTCTGTTACTGTCACAGGCAATAGTAAATTGTTAAAGAGAATTGCTTGCTTGGAAGCTTGCAAGACGCTTCACCGGACGGGTGCTTTAACCGACAATCTTGTCCCCGATACTGTGGTGGAAGAGGCTGAGGTTCAAGAACTGGGTAAGCAAATGACTTATCAGTGAAACTCATATTAGGAATTCATAGATATTTTTATTAAAAATTAAAATAAAATTGAAAGGTTTTGGTGCACGGGATTCTTCTTGGGTTCAGTATGTATGTTAGTTGTTTATTTTTTTGCCCCTTTTTGCTTATGTCTTCGGCTTTAAATATTATAACATGCAGAGAGTGAGCTTTATGATGGGGAACAAGCTATTTACGTCCCGCCTGAATTAGTCAATGATGGCCTTATAGAGCACTCAGTGTTGTACCATTGCTACTTAATAGAACTGAAGGCAGACATTGTTCCTAATGAACTAGTAAATAATGTTATCCTTCTTGTCAATACCAAGCTTGATCTTGACATCGAAAGCACTCTTTGGGATCTTCAAGTTAATCATGGGGCCATAGGTGTGGAGGTGAAGTATTTGAGAAGGGTTAGATTTACTCCCAAACTGGTAATGCCTCTTTCTGGACTTCAAATTGGAAAACGGCTCCAAGAAAACTAACAGTGAATTTCTGAGAGCTAAAACCTGAATTTTTTTTTGTGCAGGTACATTTATGTAGATTGTTTCAGGTTGCTGTCTTCAGAGCATTGCATGATCACAGTTTTGACAAATTGAAACAATCCTTGGATGAAATTCTGAGCGACACTTGCACAAAAGTGGACTACCTTATTCTCCCAACTAGTGGCCCGTCTTGCAATTCATCAGACATTGACTGGAAATGTGTTAGGTCTATACAGTTCCAAGGGCATGATGGCTCACACTGTGATGACATCTGTCCTCTTCCTAAGGGGTCCGCTCAAGTCCACACGAAGAATGGCCTGATATGTCGTTGTATGCTTAAGAATTGCTTGGTTTATACTCCTCATAATGGTTTTATGTACTGCGTCTCAGGAAGTTTAGATCATCTAAATGTTAACTCGAATTTATCTTTGAAAGACGGTGGAGCTGTGGTAACTTACAAGCAGTACTTTAAGAGACAGTAAGCAATTTTTGCTTAGAATATCTCATGGATCTGTAGTGTTTGATATTTCATATTCGTTAGATATAATGGGGTTTTTGTTGTTAGTTGGTTAGATTTTGAAATTCAATTGATAATTAATTTGTAACTAATATGATCTTGAACTATTTTCAGGCATGGAATTGATCTACACTTTGAGAATGAAGTACTACTAAAAGCAAGACCCATTTTTCGAATTCAAAGTTTACTTCCAAGATCGGGGCAAGTCAGGGACAAAGGTAAAACAACATTGACCATTGTCATGCATTTTTTTATTTTTTTTTACCATAAATTGAGAGAGAAATTTTTTTGATGCATTGGGATTTGTATATTTAACCAACACTAATTCATTTTACCATCGCTATTGCAGATCATGGATATACAACTTCTGAATTGCCTCCAGAGCTATGTTTTGTTATCATGTCTCCGATATCTGTTGCTACATTTTATACGTTCTCAATGGTTCCGTTGATCATGCACCGCATTGAATCTTTGCTTGTGGGTGCACACTTAAAAAGGATACATGCAGATCACTGCACGCAAAATGTCAACATTCCAACCATGAAGGTATTTGTTGTGTAGATTTTTCTTCTTCTTCTTCTTTGTTTTTCGCTTTGTAAAAATACATGGACTTTCCAAACATGATAAATATTTGTTTCTACTTGTTGATATTTATAGGTTTTGGAAGCGATAACGACAAAGAAATGCCAAGAACCTTTTCATCTAGAGTCCCTGGAGACTCTTGGTGATTCATTTTTAAAATACGCTACCAGTCAACTACTTTTTAAAACCCATCAACAACAACATGAAGGGCTACTAAGCCTAAAAAGAGAGAAATTAATTTCTAATAATGCGCTCTGCAAGCTAGGTTGTAAACGCAATATTCCGGTATGGTTCTGGAACTAAATTTAAACAATATATAGTTCAAGTTTAGATTTTATAAATGGTTCCTAGTGTCCTAACATGCTACTGAACAAAATTGTTGAGCATGAATGTAGGGTTTCATCCGCAATCAAATGTTTGACCCAAAGAATTGGTCCATTCCTGGTGATCCAAATGGAAGCCATCTCTTAGAAGAATGGGTTGCTCCTACTCGAAAAATGTACAAGAGGGGAACACAGAGATTGAAAGCGAAGAAAGTAGCTGATGTCGTTGAAGCGCTAATTGGTGCGTTCCTTAGCTCTGGAGGCGAAGTGGCAGCATTGTCATTCATGAACTGGCTAGGCATTAAGGTGGACTTCTCCTATGTACCATACAACAGACAATTTCAGGTTGATTCAGCTAAACATGTGAATATCAACCATTTGCAAGCTATGTTGAAATATTCATTCAATGATCCATCTTTGTTGCTTGAGGCATTAACACATGGTTCCTACATGATGCCCGAAATCTCCCGATGCTATCAAGTAAGTGTCCATGCAGACCTACCTTTCACATAAAAACTGCTTTTGCAGATTCAAATTCTTGGGTTTGAATAGTTATGGGTAGGTTTTAAGTAGCTTGACATGATGAAGTTGCTACATGGACCCCTTTCTTTGGCAGAGGCTGGAATTTCTCGGGGACTCGGTTCTGGATCATCTCGTGACCCTACACCTGTTCTCCAAATATCCTGGACTATCGCCTGGCATGTTGACCAATATGAGATCTGCGTCTGTGAATAATGAGTGCTATGCTTATGCTTCTATTAGAGCTGAGTTATATAAGCATATTTTACATGCTTCAAGTGAGCTTCACAAAGATTTAGTAGCCACTATACATAGCTTCGAGAAATTACTTCCAGAATCGACTTTTGGATGGGAAGTTGATGTTCACTTTCCAAAGGTTAGATTGCTACATGTCTAAACTGGAACAATTGAAAGCAGCATGATATAAAACTATTTTAAGCAGTAGCCACTTTGAAATAACTGGAGGGAGTATAATCTATGTGCAGGTTCTGGCAGACATCATTGAATCCTTGGCTGGGGCAATCTTCGTGGACTCGGGTTACAACAAAGATGTGGTCTTTGAAAGCCTGAAGCCGCTACTAGAGCCACTAGTGACGCCGGAGACATTGAAGATACATCCAGTACAAGAATTGCAACTGGTCTGTCAAAAGCACCACTTTCATATGAGGAAGCCTTGTGTTTCCAGGCAGGAAAACGGTGCAATATCCTACACGCTGGAGGTTGAGGCTAATGGGGCTGTGCATTCTCATACCTGTACTGCAGCAGACAAGAATCTAGCCAATAAAATCGCTTCTAGGGCAATTTTGACATCCTTGAATCACAGCATTCAAAGGATATGAAAGCAGGGGAAACAACACTTAGGGATCAATCAGATGTGCTATTGCTACTAGTTGTGAATAGATGTGGGTAGCACAGCAATTACATGCATATTTTGTATCACCTTCTCTTTTTGGCGTAAGTAAATTTTTGTTGGGTTTGATCAAACTTGTACTGTTGTACAACATCAAAAACTACTAACCCTGTTGGGTCACCAGGATCGTCTCTTGTCATTTGAATGTGACTCGCATCCTCTTCACGAGCCTTGAAGAGGACACGTCATTCTCCGGATTGTTGTCGAGAAACCTCCTAGTGCAGTCGACAACCACCGCACAAAACGCCATCTTCATTGCCTCCAAAGCAAGCTTGCCCTCATTGTAATCCAGTGTCCTCACAAGCACTAGCAGATCTGCAATCTTGTCTGATACTGCTTGAGCTTATACCTCAGACTGGATACAATGGAGCAACAAGACTTTCTTCAATCGAGGATCATGTCGCGGCACAGGAAGCGGTGAAAAGAGATTGTCCACCACTTTAGGCTCTACACGATGTCCAGCAAGAAATTCAGTTATCCACACTCATCAACCTCTTCACCGCCGAGGAGACGAAACCAAGGAGCAGTTGGACCAAAATAAAAGACCTTTGTAGAGTTTGTTTATAGTGTGTAGTGTGTTTGTAGGAGTGAAGATGGAAAATGAAGCTCCCTCCCAGTGGTCGGTATCGGAGGAGCCTGGCCCTGGAGGACAACAGCAAACGCTCTCGGCAAGAACTGAGAAAATCAAATCTGATACATTCTCCCTGTTTCGTCTTGAACAGTTTCATAAACAAATTACACATTCTCAGCATATACACCTGACATGATCACCAACCAGTGTCATATCTGACTGCCATAATTTAAATCACCAATTCAGATTTCTGAGACAGCAACACTAGAGTATGAATTGTGGAAAACCCCAAACCATTTCCAAATCATAGCATCATTCATGTTTTCTTTGCCTTTCCGAACAACAGCCCCAACGAGTACGTGTTGCCCTTCTTTGCAGCAGCTTCCACTCGCTTTGCACCAACCTACAATCCATTTCCATTCCGTGATTAGGATAAAATTTTACCTGAGTACAACTAGGGAAGGAGGATTTCGTCATTATAAGTAACCAGAGGTGGCTAAAAGACAGTACCTTGTCCATTAACAAAAAGCCTATGCTTGGCATGTACTGCACCAGATACATAACCGCCAACACCGGCTGCCATACAAACATTCAAGGAACATTACAAATTTATATCTTTCAAGTCTACCCTCACTATAAAAAAGATTGTCAGTCTATTGACGGGTTTAATTTTCAATGACAACTGAAAGTTGGATATTTCCCACCAGCCTTCACATTCTCAATTGAGTCCCAGTTTGTGGGAAGAACAACAGCATCATCCCAGTTCATACACAGATTATTATGTGAGAGTTACTTAAACAATCTCTCTTTCTTTTTCGCTGCAGTTAATCATGAAAATGAAGTACCTGATACGAGATCCAAGCTTCTTTCAGACCATGACTGGCAGCAACTAATGTCAATTCCACACACCTTTCTACTGGAACCCTCTTCTGCAACCGTTACAAAGACAATATAATTCATGGACTAGGTTCTGTCGAGCCTTAACTGATGGAGCAATACGTGGCTGTCTCATTGTGCTATAAACTAGCCAATATGATCAAAAGCTGTATTTCAACAGGATACTTAAGCCTTCTAAAATAGTCCAAAAAAAGAAACACAAATATCAAACCAAACTTTCCTCAGAAGACTTTTGCTCCGAGGAACCAGGTACAGAATCTCGTGGTGTTTCTATAGGCCCTGGACAAACAACAGTAACCTTGATTCCTTTCTGACATAACTGCAAAATAGAACCAGGTTCTTTCGATAAAGATCACCCGGTGAAGTTGTTAGCAGTATACATTTCTTTAAGCATAATTTCAAAGACGAATGACCTTTTTAAGTCTATTTTGACATCATCTAGAGTTTAAATACATGTGCATTGTGTAAACAGTTGGTTGAACTTAAAGGGCCAATCATTCAGTCATAATAGAATTACATCATATACAGTAACAAGCAAGAATGAGTCACATACTGGGCGTTCAAAAGCAGCGTTATGGAACATATAATCAACGCCACAGCCAGGAAACAAAGTCACTGCCCTCTCCACATCTTCTTTGAGAGCAATCTCACCCGATGCCAAGTGCAAAGGTAATATTTTTACCTCAGCAGGAGCATATTTTCCTGCATAGTGTGGAGAAGAACACAGAGAACCATTGCCAAGCGAAAATGACACTTGAAAGCAAAGCAAAACTATTTGTTCAACAAGATGGATGGGGTCATACCAGTAAGTTGGCTTTTGACCTCTCTCCAACTCCTCTTTATTCCTTGCAGACAGAATAAGCTTTGCACCTAAACTTGCCAGTTTTCTAGGATATAGCAGATGATGGAATTCTCATTCTGATTTTCATTGATTTGTTGCACTGTACAGGAGGGACATATATAGGAGAGTGAGAGCATGGATCTCATGACAAGTGTCTCAATCTCAAGGGTGGAACATTCCCAAGGATGATTCTAGAATAGGGACACCTCACACCTCATACAATAGGACAATACAAAATAGGACAGCTAATTCTATCATGTGCATAAATCAAATATGTGATGAAGCAATTGTATTTGTGCTAGTATCCCCTGCGCTCTCAACGTCCGTAGGCAAAGGTGAGAGCGGATTGAAGTAAACCGGGCTGTGGAGAGAGGTTTGGTTAGGAGATCTGCAATTTGATCTTTAGAGGAAATAAATGCCACCTGCAAGGACTTGGCTTGGACCCTTTCTCGAACAAAATGGTAGTCCATGGCGAGGTGCTTAATTTTGTGATGAAGGACCCGATTGCTTGCAAGATATGTAGCCCCAATGTTGTCACACCAAAGGACGGGTGGCTGAGGAAGGGCAATCTGCAGGCTGGATAGAACTGATTGAATCCAAAGTGTCTCACATGTTGCCTGAGTGACAGCCCGGTATTCGGCCTCTGTGGAGGAACGAGAGACAGTGTCCTGCTTCTTCGATGGCCATGATAAATACAGTAAGCACCAGAGAAGGCGGAAAGGCAATGCTGTTTGGTCGAGGAGATGTGAAATTGAAGTGTGGCAGTGCTGTGGAGATAGCGGATAATCCTTTTTACAGCTTTCCAATGGATCTCTCGAGGAGAATGCATATGCTGACAGACCTTGTTGATTGCAAAGCACAAATCAGGGCGTGTGAAAGATAGGTACTGTAAGGAGCCAACAACGCTTCAATAGAGTTGGGGATCATCAAACAGAGGTGAGTCAAGTGTGGCATCGAAATCAGAAGCCATCGGTGTTGCAATTGCTTTACAATTCGCTACGATTGACAAGGTCAGAAATATGCTTCGATTGGCAGAGATTGAAACCAGTGGAGTCCCTGGAAATCTCTATGCCGAGAAAGTAATGTGCAGCCCCCAAATCTTTGACCGGAAATTTTTGTGGATAGAGAGGTGATGAAATAGTCAGATAGCCTCTCAACGGATGCAAAGACAAGTAAGTCATCGACATATACAAGCACAAAAACGCAATGATTCCCAAGGCGATGGATGAATAATGAAGTATCAGCAGTAGATGGTGTGAACCCCATGGTTACTAAGGCATCACTGAGCTTAGCGAACCAGGCTCGGGGCGCCTGTTTCAAGCCATATAAGGATTTATTTAATTTGCAGATATAGGTAGGGAATTGAGGGTGAGAAAAACCTGGAGGTTGGGATGTATAGACATCCTCATCGATCGATCCGTGAAGAAAGGCGTTCTGCGCATCCAATTGGCGAACCACCCACTCATTCATTGCTACGAGGGAGAGGAGGCGTATGGTTGATGGCTTGGCAACAGGACTGAAAGTCTGTGTGTAATCGACACCATGATGTTGGTGATAACCTTTGGGTACAAGGCGGGCCTTCCGACGTTCAAGAGTTCCTTTAAACACCCATTTGACCCCTAGGACGTTTGCACGTTTGCAGAGGCGGAAGGGGGGACTAAAGTCCAGATATTGGTGTGAAGAAGAGCCTTGAATTCAGCTTCCATGGCCTCTCTCCATTCCGGGAATTTGACGGCCTCTGTGTAACAACTAGTCTCTTCTGGTGTGATGATGGTGGAATTGGCAGTTGGGGGCCAAGGAATGGTGTCTTCCGTCCTGATAAGGGGCCTGTGGATATGATCCCGGGCTCGGGTAAGCATGTGGTGTGTCGGCTAGGGAGGTGGTGACGGTGATGGTGCAGGGGAACTGGGAAGTATCTGCAGAGGATGATGAAGACGGGCTTATGTTGGAGTCCGAGGAAGAGGATAAATCATCATGGGATTGTGTTTGAGGTGGTAGTGGGCCGGGCTGTAATGGAGGGTTGGTGGTTATTGGGCCGAGAGTGGGAAGGGGTAGATCCACTGTGTATGGGCCCGATTAATAGCAGCCTCTTGGTGTGAGAAAGGGAATACATTTTCATGAAAAATAACGTCTCGGGAGATGTAAATCCGGTTTTCTTTCTTATCAAGGCAAATGAATCCCTTATGATCGGAACTATATCCAAGAAAGACGGAGGGAGTGGAACGGAAAGCAAGCTTGTGATGATTGTAGGGACGGAGATTTGGGAAACAAAGACACTCAAACACCTTAAGACTTTTGTAATCGGGAAGCTCTTTAAAAAGAAGTTCGAAGGGGGATTTATTGCCAAGTAGGGGAGTGGGAAGGCGATTTTGTAGATAAGTGGATGTTTCAAAGCATAATCCCAAAATCTGAAGGGCATGGAGGCTTATTTGAGAAGGGTAAGGCCCATATTAACTAGGCGTCGATGTCGACATTCGACACTTCCATTTTATTGATGGGAATAGGGACAAGTTAATCGATGCGTAATTCCCATATTTTGAAAGAAGGTTTTGAGGGGTTTAAACTCCGTCCCATTATCGGTTTGTATGGATATAATTTTTGTGGAGAAAAAAATTCGTGACAAGCTTAGAGAAAACTTGTAGTAAATTGGCAACTTCGGACTTAGAGGCAAAGGGAACTAATCACACAAACTTGGTAAAATCATCTACTATTGATAAGAAATACTTGGATCCATTGAATGAAAGTTCGTGGGATGGGCCTCAAACATCAGCAAAAATTAATTGAAAGGTTAGTGGATCGGGTAGGCCTAGGAAGGTGAGAAAGAGCATGGGCTTTGGCCCAACTGCAATACTCAATGTGGGTAGCCCACTTGTTTAGGTTTAGGAAGATTGATCTTGCTTAGAATGTCAGAAACAATACGGGTGGCCGGGTGACCAAGATGGCGGTGTCAAACAACGAACGGAGAAGGACATTCGGTGGTGGTGAGATGAGCAGAGGGTGATGCAGCGGAATTGCTTGGTGGTTCGAGTGGAAGGTTGTACAGTCCGTCTTCAACGCGGCCCGAAAGAAGGGGAGTCTGTGTCTGTTCATCAACAACACAAAACTAGTGTTTATGAAACTTAAAAAAGACATAATTGTCAAGGCAAAATCGATTGACAGAGAGAAGATTTTTCTCAATTGAAGGTGTATGAAGAAGATGAGTAAGAGAGAAGGAACGAGTAGGAGTTTGAAGGGAGGAGGAACTGTGATGCCGAATAGGAATTTGAGATCCATCACCAAGAGAAACTTGGTCTATGCCTGCATAAGAAAGACTGTTGAGCCTCAGATTGGAGAGATCCGGTATGAAATGGTGAGTGGCTGCAGTATCGGGAAACTAATTTGAACTTGTGGTGTTGCTTGAAAGGAGCGAGGAGGTGGCGCCTGAACAGCCTTGTCAAATCGACTCTAGCACTTGAGGGCAGAGTGTCCTTGTTTCTTGCAAATCTAGCATATAGGGCGGTTAACTGTCTCTCCAGTGAAGACAAAACCACGGCCTCGACCTTGAGGTGAGTTGCGACCACCATCACCACGCCCTTGACCTCGAAATCCTTCGTGCTTACAGAAATTGGGGGAGCTCCAAGGATGGAAGTGGTCTGTTGAGAAAGCCTGGATTCAAAATTTAACAGATGAAACAGTACATGCTCAGGGGAGGGAGTGAAAAGCTACGTTGAGATAGATGTGACGATCGAGTCGTATTCAGACCCAAGCCCGACCAGGACATACACCACAAGCTCCGAATCCGAGACAAGTTGCCCGACAGCTTCGATGGCAGAGACAAGGTTTTTGGCCTTGTTAAAATACTCGGAAATGGAATCGGATCCCTTCTTGAGAGAGTGAAACTGAAGCCTGTTTTGTAGAATCTGTGCACCAGATTACGCAACAAAGAGAGAGTGGAGCCGAGTCCAGAGAGAGAGAGAGAGAGATGTAGAGCAGTCGAGAATCTGATCCATTATTGGCTCGGTGAGAGAAGCTTGAAGGATGGCAAGAGCAAGGTTGTCCTTGATTTTCCAATCTTGAAAAGCAACATCATCAGTTGAACGAGGGCAAGGGGTGGAGCCATCAACAAGCGAAAAAAGTTGATTTGCTTTGAGGTAAGAGGTAAGTTGTTTTTGCCAAAGGGGAAAATTGGAAGTGTTTAAATTGATTGTGTTTAGGCTATTGAAATTCGGAATAGTGTGAGAAGGTAGAACAGAGGAAGAATGTGGAGTAGTAAACGCCATTGATTTTTTTTTAGCTTTGTAGGATAGGTTAGGCGTAGGCCAAACCTGCTTTGATACCATACTGAAGTCCGTTGAGACTCGTGATCGGGGATCGTGTACACACGTGCGCCCTTGCGCTAATAGCCTAGCGCATAAGCCGAGCGGGGTTCCATCCTAAAACCAATTGGCAATAAGAGGAGTAACCCACTAGCTTATATACTAAGGCTTCTTTGTCCATATTATCGACGTGAGACTCTTTTGGTCTCTTCACATCTTTCATTCTCTCAACACGCCCCCGCAAGTGCACCTGTTGACGGAGGAAATCGAGTTCAAAATATAAGAATATAAATCAAACCAGATCTTGCCCACCCAAATAATTACAAGACTCCCTCCCGATGTAGCAAAAAGAAGTCAGGATCGATCCTCGAGGAAGCGTGTCAGCGGATCTCAGGTAGCGGCAAATCTCACATCGATTTTGACCTCAGGGGACCACTCGATATCGACCAAAAGTAGTCGATATCGACCGGTTAGTCGATTTCTAGACACTTCTGCAGACGTTAGGCAATATCGATCAAAGGCACTCGATATCGACCAGGTAGCTCGATATCGACCAATTCCTCGAAATCGACCTGTACCTGCAGAGACACGAACGAGTAGCGATCTTTCAGGATCGAGAATCAAAAGTCGATATCGACCAGTAGGTGGTCGAAATCGAGCAGATACAGAAACGTAAATAAAAGACAAAGCTTGCGAATTTCGGAATAAACTATGTATGAAAGAAACTTTCAAGATCGGGGTTTGCAACAACGATAACCAAACATGCACAAGGTAAGATAAATAATGATAATCATGCAATCACATCAAAGGAACAAGCTTTCGCCTTTTCCAACAATTAGACAACTCTTTCAAGAAACCCTAATTGTATCTACCAATTTTATGTTTATAATCCAAGTGGTTAACCCGAATCTCTATTAAATAGGTAATAAACATATAAAATGCAGTAGATGATCAAAACATAATAAAGGTCGAATCTTGACCTCAAACATGGTGGCTATCGTTGGGTTCACCCCAACCCTAGAATTAGGTGGACTACTTGCTCTTCATCATAGCAAAAGACATTAAAAATAAAAGAAAACTAAATTGCATTAATAAACTAAACAGAGCTTACAACCGATTGGAGCCAAATCCGCTCTCGCAGGACACAACAACTCTCGACCTCCACATTCTCTCTCCTACTCGCTACTTCCTCTCTCTATAATTGAATTCATGAAAACTAGCCCCATGGAATTTATTTATAGACCCAAGTCCTTTCTATCCAAGGAAGGAATCTATCTATCCTATATCTAAAGATATAATTCTACTAAGAAATAAATAAATCTAATTTAGCTAAACAAGATAAATCCTATAGGGTAATTAATTGTTCCACCCTTAGGATAAATAAAAAGATGAAAAAGATAAAATATCTCTCAAGTCTTCATGTGCAAGGAATCTTCTCTTCGGAACCTTCAGCTCGGCTCAGAACGCAACTCGGAATCGACCTCGACTTCGTCACTGGCAGTTGGTCGATATCGAGTAACTTTCTCAGGTCCAGCTTTTGTTGCTCGATTTCGGCTTTTGGGAGGATTTTTGAGCAGTCTTTGGTCGATATCGACCAGTATGGCTCAATATCGAGTAATCTTCTCAGCTTCAGGATTTCTCGAGTGGATCTGGGATTCTCGACCAAGTTCGGGTCGATATTGACCAGTATGGCTCGATATCGACCACTCTTCAGTTTCTTGTTCCGTGCTCAGTTTTGCTCGATGTCAGGCGCTCTTCCGTCGATTTTCGCGCTCCTTCAGTAGACATCAAGTGCTCTTCCAGTCCTTCTCGGTTTTGCTTCGATTCAGCTCCAAATTCTGCAATATTAAACAGAAACTCGTGTAGACCTCTATTTCTCGTAAATAAACATAAACTACACAAATTTGCTATATTCCCAACTCAGAATGCATGAAATGATAAAATAAGGAGCTGAAATAAATATAAAAACATGACATAAATCATGGACATCAAATCACCCCATACTTAAGCTTGCTTGTCCCCAAGCAATAACTTGGATGGTCATTCAGGGGAAGAATTCAAACTCTCAACATCATAGATTCATTCTTATATAACCATGCAATCAATTACCATCATTGAAAAGGGACTAATGCCACAAATCCATACATGTGCAATAAAAGCAACATCTACTCACAAAAGAAGGGTTATGCAAAAACAATTCACGTGACAAAGCATTAATAATCAAGAGGACTTGAATTAAGCTCAATAAGGAGTAGATTTAGTAAAAGGCTAAAGGCAGACAATTTTTGGCAATGTGGTGTTAATAATCCGGGGAAATGGAGTATTTCCAAACTGAATTTCCACATTCCTTCTTCCTTTGATAATTTTCACCTTCTGCCCAGTGCTGTTTATCAATCATAATGTTTTACCTCTCTAACCTCAACACACTGCCTTCTCGCGAGTCGCAAACATGGGTGTCA
Organism: Persicaria tinctoria; assembly: GCA_037127255.1. NCBI lineage: Eukaryota > Viridiplantae > Streptophyta > Magnoliopsida > Caryophyllales > Polygonaceae > Persicaria > Persicaria tinctoria. The sequence goes on from JBANSL010000008.1 coordinate 13,892,394, forward strand.
TGAATGGCCCCGGATACTTAGTGGTTTGGACTCCTCACCTAGTGTCCCATCTCGCCGAACTATTATCTCAGCGAGCAGGGTCAATCCACCTTTATCTCCTGAGGTGACCAGATTTTTTCTCACTCATTAAATTTTCCATATATTTTTTCAATTTCTTGCCAAACTCCAATAATTGAAAACAACACAATAACCATATAATAATCTCCATAATGTAACATCATTCTCAACATAATCCTCGGATAGGAAATAAGGTAAAGAATGACAATATTTAGGATATGTGGAGCAAATATGAAATGAGGCATAATATGGCTTTTGTGATGCATAAGCATAGGTAAGGCTAGGAAATATAAACAAATGAGCATTATATGAAAATATAAAGTCCTCCATCCTCTTTTTTTTTTTGATAAGATAAAAATTCGGGTGGTGTTAGCCTACCCGATAGCATCCCGAAGGATGAGATCACGAAGATCTAAAAGAATTACAATAACAGAATACATCAAAAGAATCACCCAAACCAAACCCGGAAAAACTCAAACTCTAAGCAAACAAGCGAACATAACATCGAGAGGAAGGAAGTCCGGCGTGGTAAAGTGGATAGCGAGCGCATGGGACAGCACCTGCTGACACGATGTCTCGCCGCCGAAAAGACGGAAAGCAGAAATCCTCGTAAGGCAAAGACGACTCCTGGGAAGTGTGGATCACACGACGTTCCCCCCCCCCCCCCCCCACCTAGATGAGGGATCTTCGGAGACCACAAACACCACCAACACGATCACTTCGATCAACCAAGGCCGCAAAACTGCTCCTCAACCGAAACTAACCACGAACCAACAAACGAACGCCTAACCAACACAAGAAAATGAAGCACGGCCGCGAGTAGGGCGAAGAGTGAGAGAAGAATCCGGAATTATTTTAATTAGTCATTTATAATAAGGTACTACTTTTAATTTTATTTAATAATTTTCATGTTACTCAGATTATTAGTTAATTGTCAAATCTATATATGGTCAAGTTAACATATATAAATAAGACAAAAAACGTTTTAATTTTAACCCTTTTTTGTTTTTGTTTTTTGGTTTTAAATTTACCCCTCTCTTCGGGCCAGCTTTGGGCCCAAGACTTTAACTTAACCGGGTCCAAGAGCCAGTAGGGCACCACGCAGGGCAAGAAACAAAAGCAATGGCAAACGCCGCCGCAGGACCGCGACACCCATGGAACACCGGAGGGAGGACGAGCAACGGTCACAACAGGCGATGGATGAGAGAGGTGAGACCGGAGAATTAAGGACGGCGAGCGCACACCACTCCGGAACAACCCCAACCCCGATCAAACTTTGGAAAGGTCATGAGAGTGCGATGATAACCAGGGGTCTATAGGGTTGTGGCTAGACGGGGAAAAACGCCGACGACGGGAGGAGAACCCCCAGGTCGGAGACAACCCAGACCAGCGCCGATTGGGAAGGGGATCGAAGATAGCATCGGACCAATTCGAAGGAATCAAACCACACGATTTGAGGGCTGCAACGGCGAGAACCGGCCAGGGAGAGGAAGGGCAACGCCGATCGAAAGAAAGCAGGGGAGCCTTCAACCAGATTCAATGGAATGAGAGAGAGAGAGAGGAGCCCTCAAACACCAGCAAACATCCGCCACAATCGACAATTCAAAGGCTCGGCAGCCAGATCCGGCGTCGAGGAGTGAAGAGGAGAGCTTGCGAGATCCCGGAGGGGATGAGTTTAGGCTCCTGAAGGAGATTTAAGGCTCCTGTAGGAGATTTAAGGCTCCCGTAGGAGATAGAGGAACTCAGTACAAATTCCGGCGATGAGAAACATAGACCGGTGAACGGCGGGTTGAAGTTGATGGTGGGCAACGATGAGAAACATAATCCGGCCACCACGGAGAGAGTTGATGTTGATGGTGGGCGGCGGCGCGAGAATCGCTCCCAAAGAGAGTGTTTGCTCTCTCACTTGTTTTGGTTGGACAATTTCCTCCATCCTCTTATCATGCAATATGTCAAAAGCAATATCAAATTTTACCCCATTTCATGGTTTTCATAAAATAATATGCACTTCAATGTGACTTCCTGAAGGAGGGGAAACCTGTCGTTGATCCCGTCAAAGTAAACTCAAACCTATAACTAGTATAGCAATAAGTAAGAGGTCGATCCCACAGGGAAATTATTATTCAAGTGTGATTCAAGTGTCAATCAAAGTAACCAATTTGGGGGGGTTTTGTGTGTGAAAGGTCCGCCTTTTATCAAAGCGGATTAAACAAAGCAAAGTAAAGGAATTGGTTTTAGACAATTTAGGGAAAGCAATTCCACCTACAATTTTCCACTTTATTGGATTGAAGCGATCCTTGTAACTTCTTCTCGTCCTATTGTGTTTCCTATGAATGCCCTTGTCCCGACCTAATATAGTTACTAGTCCAACCAGTCCTAGCAACCCTTATCAATCGAACAGTCCCTAAAGAAGGATTTAACCCAATTGATAGCTTTAAGTTCAGAGATTAGCCAAGGTATTTGCAGTCCCTAAAAAAGGATTTAACAACACATTCAACTTCCTACTTATTCAATTAGTTCAACCAGCCCTAAAGGAATAAGTTTGCCACTTAGGTTAAGGTTCACAACCAGGAATCTACAAAACCTTAGCGATTGAATTGATTCTACCAAGTTGATCAGTCAAGATAGAACAAAACAATAATTAATTAAGCACAAAGAAGTCGAAGCATTCACAAATAGGAAACTAGGAGCGAGAATTAGAAACTCACAATCAATCCGAATAAAGCTTCAAATTGCAGGTAGAATCGATGAGTTTAGTTCCTCATGGAAGACATTGCTCAAATTCTCTAAAAAGTCTAATGAATGGAAGAATAGAATGAATGGTCCAGAAAAATAACATAAAAGCCTAATTAAAACATCCCAAAGTCGGCCCCAAACAAAATAGATAGAAACTAGGGTTTTCCAAAAAAGCGGATCCGCGCTGTCCGTACGTGCGGCGGCCGCCGCAAGGTCTGCGGCGCCCGCCGCAACTGCCTTGTCAGCTACCCGCTGCGGCGGGCACTGCGGCGGCCGCGGCACTAGCTGCGGCGCCCGCCGCAGGTAGCTTTGTCGTGGTCTTGGCTCCTTTCTGCGGGTTTTTCTTCTCGTCTTGCCTTGCTTCTTTCTTCCTTGTTCCTTTCCATTCATCTTGTGTTCCTCTTCGAGACATTGCATCTCCCCAAGTGTGTTCTGATTCGATCTGCGAGATAAACACAAAATTGCGTAGAATCCGAACTTTTCTAGAATAAACACAAGATGCAAATTAACAATAAAGCAAGCAAGAAATGCAACCTATCTAAACTAATTATAACTATAATGCCTATCTAAAATATGCATTATCACTTCCCTTTACGAGGCAATTTCATGTTATATCTCTAATGAATCCAATTTTGCATCATCGAGTTCAGTATAAGCTTCCATGAAACTATTCTTTGAACAATTTACAAGCATTGAGAGATGTCTCATAAAACAAACTTTGAACAATTTACAAGCACTGGGAGATGTCTCATAAAACAAACTTTGAGTTTAGCAATTAGGCACAAAAATTAAAAATTCACTCAAAATTTACCATGTAGTAGCAAAATCAAGAATAAAACAATAATGATAATGAGCTCTTCCCCCACCCCATACTTAGAATATACAGTGTCCTCACTGTAAAAATAAAACAAAACAAGGGTAAAGGAAGGAACTCACCGAAAAATGCGTTGTAGGTTCGAAATTAGGTTGCAGTAGATTGCTAGAAGTCGATATCGATGTTGTAGGAGGAAATCGAGTTTAAAATATAATAAAATAAATCAAAGCAAACCAGATTCCGTCCCTTGCAAATGATTACAAGACTTCCTCCCGATGCAGCAGTGGGAAGTCAGGATCGATCCACGAGGAAACGTGTCAACGGATCCTAGGCAGCGGTGGAATCTCACGAACAGAAGTCGACCACAGTGCTCGATCTCGACTAAGGTTAGTCGACAGAAGATCGGACAAGTCGATTCATGCAGCAGCAATCACAGGATGTTTGTCGATATCGACCAGGCTCTACTCGATATCGAGTAAAGAAGTCGAGGTCGAGGAAGGCTTTGTCGAGTACCTGCACAGGAGAAGCTACGGCGATCTTCGATCGAATATCAGTACTCGATATCGACCAGATGTTTGTCGATATCGAGGAAAAACAGAAACCGTAAAAACGAAATAAACAAAGAACAAATCTTGTGGGATTCGAAGTAAACTATATGAAAGACAACTTCCAAGATCGGGGTTTGCAACAACAATAACCAAGCATGCATAAGGCAGGAATAAAACAGATAATCATGTAACTTGCATCGAAGGACCAAGCTTTCGCCTTTTCCAACAATTAGACAACTCTTTCAAGAAACCCTAATTGTATCTACTAATTTTATGTTTACAATCCAAGTTGTTAGCATGGACCTCCATTAGATGGGTAATAAACACATAACAAGTAGTAGATGCTCAAAACATGATAAAGGTCGGATCTTTACCTCAAACACGCAGGGCTATCGTCGGGCTCACCCCAACCCTAGAAGTGGGTGGACTACTCGCGCTTCATTGCAATTGCAGACATTATTGATGTAAAATAAACTACTTGCATTAATAAACCAAACAGAGCTTTACAACCGATCGAAGCCAACTTGCTCTCGCTCCTTAACTCTTCTCGGCCGCTCACTCTCTCTCTCTACCTCTATGTAACTAATTGTGTCTTGAATTGAATGAATATAAATCAACCCCTAAGGCTTTATTTATAGGCTTCTAATCCTTGCTAATCAAGGAAAGAAATCTCTATCTATATCTAAGGATAAAACTTTAATAAAAGGAACATTTATCTTAAAAGGGAAATATATCTAAAAACCTAAATATCTTCATATGTGGATAAATCTTCTCTCCATGGGTATTCTTGATAGACTTGATAAACTCGGACTACTTTGCTCCCAAGAAAGCCCAAACCGCGTCGGACAGCTCAACCGCGTAACGCGGCCCAGGAAAGATCTCCTCGATATCGAGTAATTGTGTGTCGTCGACTTGGCTTCACTGGCTTGCTCGAGTAACATTTCCTAGATCTGCTCGGGCATGTGCTCTGGTCTTGTCGATATCGAGCAAAGTACTCGATATCGAGTAAGTGGTGTCGACTTTGGCTGGTCTGGTGTTGTCGAACAACCTCTCCCCGACACTGGCTCAGTCATCTGGTGCTGGGTTTGTCGATATCGAGCAAAGTACTCGATATCGAGTAAAGGCTGCTCGGCATGTCTTCGACTTCGGCTTCTCGATCAGGTGGTCTTCCTCGACTCCGGACTAGTCTTCAGGTCTTGTCGATATCGAGTAAAGTACTCGATATCGAGTAACTTTCTCTACTCGAGTTGGCTCTATCTCTCAGTTCCTCGATCTGCTTGTCCTCGATCATGTTGTGCCCGGACTATTTTTGTCGATATCGAGGAAAAGAAGTCGATATTGAGTAAGGCTCAGCTTCTGTCTTTGCTTCTTGGTTTTGTCCCGAAATGGCTCCAAATTCTGTAATATTAAACCAAAACTTATGTAGATCTCCATTTCTTGCAAATAAGCACATATCACATAAATTCAACATATTCCCATCCCGAAATATGCAAAGTGTATAAAATAAGGAGCTAAAATGTGCATTTCAACATGTCTATTTTAGTAGACCTCAATCGACTAGGTGGAGCTCGATATCGACTCCAATTCGTCAGATTCCGCGTGCGATCAACTGGTCAAAATTGGGGGATTTGGTCGATATCGATCAACTAACTTGATATCGAGTAAGTCTGGTTGAAATCGACCTGCTTCATCTTCTCTGCTTCTGGTCGAAATCGCCTCAGAGGTCGATATCGACTAGTATTGGTCGATATCGACCAGGGTACCTCGATAGTTTCACTCGATCCTCGTGTTTTCGACCTGAAAAATGTTAGTTTCCACAAGAACACAAGATTTCCCACATGAAGTATTCAAAACCAAAACCAAAACCAAAAGTTTTAAAGTCCTAAAATTTAAAAGTTTTATGTACATGCTTTAGATTTTAGAGTCGTTAGGCTGACTTCTCTGTTTGCGCTTAAGAACCCTTAATGTGGGGCCCTCTTGTGCCTGACCCTTCTCCTGGATCATCTAGGTCTTGGTTATAATACACAAGTTCAGCTGATAGGTGGTTGCTTGCATAGAGTCCTTTAGCTTCCTTCTTCTTCTTTCCAGTCCTAACCCTGGGCAGGTTAGCTCTCCACGGCACCTTGTCTCCTCTAAAAATCTTATTTTTATTAAATGACGGAGGAGAATTAGGGATTATACATGAACTTACCTTTTTGTGACCAAAACGGAAATCTTTGGGCTTAGAGTCAGTCGATGTCGAGTCAAAATGGTCGACGTCGAGTACAGGGACCCCATACTTAGGCTCTTGGCAAGTCTGCAGCTCACTCCCGTGGTCACCTATGCTCTTCACCTCCAACCATGGAATTTCCTCCTTTGTAGGACCAAAAGAGAAATCTAAGACAGTAAGACCTCATCGCCTATCGTGAAGGTGAGCAATCGCTTCCTGGCGCTGATCTTGGCATCTGCAGTAGCTAGAAAAGGTCTACCAAGAATAATAGGGCAAGTAGAATCTTCCGCACAATCTATTTCACCGTATTTTACATTTGCTTTTATATCAATTTTTGTATACATTTCATACATTTGGGTTAAAATAGTACATAATTTGTGTAGTTTATGTTTATTTGCAATATATGGAGGTCTACACAAGTTTTTGTTGTATTTCGCAGAAATCAGACGCACTTTGGAGCTTAAAGGAAAGTCATGAAGAAGCTAAGAATGGTGCAGTTGGAGAAAAGCCCACTTTTCGTCATTCATCATTCTGAATTAAGTTCTGATGTCTTCATGAGAGTTGTAGCCCTCAAAAAGAGTTTTCCAACGCATACTCATACTCGTAAATAGAACGAACGAGGACTCGGGAAAGTGCGTTTTAAGAACGGAGCAGAATGCTGAAAGTGCACAGAACTAGTCGACGTCGACCAAACTGGTCGACGTAGAGTACTTTTTTGGTCGACTTGCCTCCCAGAAGTGGAGAACGAGCACCAGAACACTCGAGAGCGCAATTCTAGTCGACGTCGAGTAAACTACTCGAAGTCGAGTACCCATGTCGAGTCCAGAATGTAGCCGAGCTCGAGTGCAATCCGAGGAGAAGAATACCTACTCGACGTCGAGTACTTTGGTCGACGTCGAAGTACTATCCAGAAGCAATTCGAGTCGAGATCGAGTGGATATCCGAGCATGTGGGTTACTTGCAAGTGAAGGCACGTGATATTCTATCCAATCAAGTGAAGATCTATCAAGTTCAAGGAATATTTATCGACATTAGATATTTCCCTTGTTTATTTTAGAGATTTATTTATCAAGTTTTATCTTAAGCTTTTAGATAGATAGTTTTAGATAGAGATATATTGTTCCTCCCTAGATTAGCTAGATGGAGTACTATAAATAAGGCCCTAGGGGGCTGATTTTCGGACATTCAAGCGAAGACGTCTTCGGGCGCAAGGAGAGAGGATGAACGTTTGGAAGGTTTTGTAAGTTTAAGTTTTATTTTGAATGTTAAAGTTAATTTCTTTTATTATGTTTTGTTTCTAATTTTCTTCTTCTAGGGTTGGGGTGATCCCAACATAGATATGTGTGTTTGATTTATGAATTTATGAATTTGTATGTCTTTATCATCATCTACCTATGTGCTTAATTCTTTGCGGGAGTTTAGGAAATTCCTTATTTGTGATATTGAAGCGAAAGTGATCTTATTATGAATTTGGATAGTAATTAGAGTTTGCTTGCGAAAGTTGGTTGATCCTAATTAAGAAAATGTAGTAACACCTATGGTTTATGCGAAAGCCTCTATATCCATATTTGTTAGTGAAGAAAGTTATTTGATATAAAACATGCTCTTTTATGTGATTTATGAGTTACATATATGTTTATTGTTGTGGTGATCTCTAATCTTGGAAGTTTGCACCTTTATTATTCTACTTTCTTTATTTTAAAGTTTTTACAGCCACTCAACATCAAACCACCATTCCCTCTCCATCCCTCGACATCGGCCAACTCTTTGTTGACGTCGACAACAACCCTCGCCACCTTTTCCCGCTATCCCTGAACCCCAAAACACACTAAACGTAGAACCGCTGACTTCTCTCCTGAGGACAAACCTGGCTCCACTATCCTATAGCGGGGTCTTGACTATAAATTTATTTGGTCGAGAAACCCTCTCGTCATCAGGCCTGTCTCACCCTCGAATTCGTACCTCATCAAAAAAAAATAGCCTCTATAATTTATATATACATAGTACTTATTACAACACTATAATTTTTCTTCATTTTTATGTTCTAATTGTATATTCATGAGCACATATTAAAAAAACATATAATCTTAGATTATCATTTTACATTGGGTTAGTATTTCTCTTTATTATTATCGATAAATTATTTAATTAAGGAATTATCAATAAAATTTCCAACAAACTGTTATTTTGTTTGTATTATTCTATATATTATCAAATTCTTTTATGCATTTTTTAACATATCACTACCACTTAACTTTCGAAATATTTACATTAGAAATTTAAAATGTAACTCAAAATTTTAAACAAATACCCGTGTCTTAGACACGGAATTCACACTAGTTTATGTCATTTTGGAAGGATGAAGATAACTCTTGCACGCCAAGTGATGTCAGGCCATGGCCGAAGGAAACTCAACATCCTTGGAGCCCAAGGATGCCAAATCCACCGACGGCGCAGAAGCACTGACAGGGCTGGTCAGCAAAGGGGGGGGGGGGATATGGGCTCAGTAAAAAAACCCCAAAGTCAGAGAAGAAAGAGGCGAGGACGACCAATCTCCGAATCAATTAATTAATGATTATTCCTGAGAAAAGGCAACTAATTTGATCCTTGATTAATTGATCAGGGCAAAAAATTATGGTTTGTGATTAGAGTTCGATGGGGATCCGCCATCTCTGAAACTCAGGGGAAAAGGGCTGAAAAAATAAAGGAGGCGGTAGTGGCCGGGGAGGGAGGCAACAGAACCGCCCCACCAAGGGATGGGATCGAAGATGGCCGACTTTTGTCGATTTGAAAAGACATTTTTAGCCCAATTGAGTTATATATTCAAAAAAAACATGCCACGTGCATCATTTTTTTTGATAAGGTAATAATTCGAGATCAGATATACCTGAATCTCGATGGCCGACAAGTCGGCAGACGAAAACCCATCAAAACATACAACTGAAAATAAAAAAGCGGTGCAATACAACAAGTGGAACGCACACTACAAGAAGCGAGTCAAGGAAAACTAAATCTAACACGATGGGGACGTAGACTACGGACGAAAGCCAAGCACCATCATTAAATAGCACCGCTGGACAAAGATACATCAGGAATCCCTATGGGTAGTGAAGACGAACCTCCAGGAAGCTCCTTCCCGGAAACGGAGTCGCCCCGTACACATCACCTCGATCCCAGCCAGACCCGACTCCGACTGCCAGAACCCCACCATAGAAGAAGAACCCCAAGCCGCACCAAAGAAGAGATGCACGCCACCCGAGCAAAGCAAACCTCGAAAGACCGATCACAACGGACCGGTCAAGCCCTAACGGGGTTTAATCCAAACTCTTTCGAGCAGTAATTCGAACCCATAAGGGATATCAAACCTTGCAAAAAGGTTATATATATATATAATTTATTTTTAATGTCAAATACCAGAATATAAAAATACAAAGAATTATATATTTATTTATTATTTTAAGTTATCGGGCCATCTTTGGGCCCAAGGAATTGCCTTGGGCCCAAATGAAGGACATCAAGCCCAAGCAATTTCCCATACGCCTCAACACCAGCAAAACAAGGCAACAAGAGCTAGACACGCCTGCCACCGTGCCACGCCAAGGGTTGCGAACACCAGGACGAAACGACGCCCGACGGTGTGAGACAAGTGTCGGACCTTGACCGACGACGAGGGGACGGGCCCAAACGAAATCGAGCCAGTGCAGGGGGAGGAGATCTGGCCGCCGAGAGGGAGAGGGTCAGATCAGAGATCTAAACAAGAGGAGAGGAAGGTTGGGCGAAGCGACGAGGAGGCTAGCACCAATAGTCGGAAACTGGATCCAAGGGCGGCAGCAAAGCCCGGAGACCAGGACGAAGAAACCCGGACCAGGACATGTTCGATTTCGACCGATAAGGATCCTTAGATCCAAAAATCAAAGGCCTAAAAGCACGAGATTGTTGAGAATGGAGAGGGAAATTGGATCTACTTTCAAAGATCAACAAAAGCCCCATGGAAATAAAGCTAATTGATCGTTGAAAGAGGGTTCCGAAAGAAAGGAGGTCCAAGCTCCTTGACGGAGATGTTCACGTCGGCGACCCAAACAAGGTGGACCGAAGGTTTAAGCCCCAAAGGGAGTATCACCCTAAATGCAAGGATATGAAGCTGGTGCATTTGGCCTTTGCTGATGACCTGTTGGTATTTTGTAGAGCTGATCATCAGTCCATCAGAATTATAAAGCAGTGCTTGGACGAGTTTTTTGCTATGTCTGGCTTAAGGGTGAACAATGAGAAGAGCACGGTTTTTCTAGCAGGGGTTACAGAGGACATGGAGAGGGAAATTGTGCAAGAGCTGGGATTTGAGAAGGGGACATTTCCAGTCAAATACCTCGGGTTTCCATTGCAAAGCAGAAATATCAGAGTACATGAATTTTCAATGTTGTATGACAGAGTTGGTGGGCTAATTAACTCTTGGACAGCTAGGAAACTCTCCTATGCTGGAAGGCTGCAGCTCCTCAAGTCAGTGTTTGCGGGTGTGCACAACTTCTGGAGTCAGGTTCTATTGCTGCCGAAAGGAGTGATAGAAAAAATAGAGGGTATGTGTAAGAGATTCTTGTGGAACGGTAATATGGAAGGGAGGAAATGCATGGTTGCTTGGGAAGAGGCAACAAAACCATTTAAGGAAGGGGGACTAGACATACATGAGCTGCTGTCGTGGAATAAGAGTATTCTTGCTAAGCTGTTTGGAGAGTTAGTCCTGCACAAGCAAAGTGTATGGTATAGGTGGTGTAACAGCAATCACATTCGAGATGGAGACGTATGGGAAATGACTCCAAGAAGTCATGAAACTGGACTATGGAGACATATTATAGCCATCAGAAACAATCTAAAGGAAGCTCTGGGTGAAGACAATATTACAGAAAGAAGCCTGGATACATATTGCCGACCAGAAGGAGGACTATCTTGTGCCAAGGTGTACCACCTTATACGACCTAGAGCAGAGGAGGTCGATTGGGGCGAACTTATATGGGGAAGATTACAAAGCAAGCAATGGGCATTCATAGTGTGGCTGGCTGCTAGAAAGAGGCTACAGACAGGAGCTAAAGTGAAACATTGGAGAGGGCCTGAAGCAGCAGATTGTGTACTCTGTAGAGGATCTGAAGAAAATGAGGAGCACCTTTGGTTCAGTTGCCCGGCAATCCAAGAGGTTCAGCGAATTGTTTTCGATTGGATAGGCATTTTCTGCAGATTCAACTCCATTGGAGAATGGCTTGCTTGGTTTGCTCGGGAGCCAGAAAAAATCCAGAAGACGCAGCTGTATCAAGCAAAATTGCTGGCTTTTGAAGCCTTGATCTACTTCACATGGAAGGCGAGGAATGGAGTGAAGTTCAGAGAAGAGCAGTTTAATCATGCTGATTGTGCACAATCAATTATAGCTAGTTGTAGGTCAAGAATTTCTGCTAGATGGAAATGTAAGCATCTGGTAGAAAAGCTTGGCCTACAGGGGGGTTGAAAGTAGTAGAGTTCTTTTGTATAGAGAGGTGGGATAGGATTGGAGTAGTACAGAATAGAAGTAGGTGTCTTACAGCCGGTGTCTGGCTGACTTTTGGGGTTTGGTATACGTGGATTAGTATCTTGTGATTAGCGTAGGTCTCCACGGTTTCCCTTTTACTGTATGACTCCTAGTTTGGTCATACACTTGTTTGTAACTTTTTGGGTTAACCCCCTCATCTATATATTTACCGATTCAGCCCAAAGGGAGTATCAAACCCCGACCAAAGAGGCTCTCGAAGGAGATTTAGGCTTACGAAGGAGGTTTGGGCTCCCGGAGGAGGTGATGGTTGCTCCCAGAATAGGTGATTACTACTCCTGGAAAAGGGAGGAAGGAGCTCTCCCAAAAAGAGAGCTTGTTTCCATGCCACATGCATCATGGATATGTGTGTATTGTGTGCAACGTTTTTCCGAAGTGAGTCTAGGGAGAAATAAGGGGTACAAATTGTGACTTAGGATAGCTTTCTCTAAAATATTTTATTAATTCTTTTGGTAGGTTTTTTTTTCTAGAATCAACCACAACGACAACGTAGTATGTATAAAGATGTACATTCGTTTTAGTATATGTATATTAAATAATTATTTTATTTTAGAACGGTAATTCAAATATTTATACGGTGCATCACAATCTTAGTTGATGGAAAAAAATGGTGAGAAAAAGTAGAAATCACCCCAAAATACCACAGACACGGGTGGCATCGAAACGACACGACAATTCCAACTAAGAAGTTACTTCCGTTTAGTATCGAAATCTAGATATCAAATATGATATCGTTATCATGATATTGACATCAAATGATACCGTTAAAAATCATAATATCATATATGCCTGGGTTTTTTTATTAGGTAAGAATTCGAGTTCGGACATATCTGAAACTCGAAGGTCAGACAAGTCGGCAGACGGAGAAACCGTCTAAAAACCATAAAACAGTACATAATGGTGCAAACTCAAGCAAACACACTCTACAATACAACAAAATCAAGCAGAAAGTGGTCGAAGATGACGGACGAAGCCAAACCCCACTCTGAAACAGAACCGTAGACTAGTGATACATCAGGACCCGATCATCCTGTGGGCACTAAGGACGAACTCCAGGGAAGCAGTCAACCCGAATAGAGGAGACGCCGCAATACACACTACCAAGATCCCAGTCTATCCCAACTCCAAAAGTCAAAACCAAATCTAAGGAGAAGATCACCAAACATCGTCAGTGCAGAGCCGAATACCGCCTGAGTAAATAGCACCAAAAACCCTTAAAAGGATTTAGTTAACCCAAACTGGGACTAGTATACGCCCATACGAGCGGATTTGATATCCTTGCAGGATTTAACCTGTACTTAAACGATTTTATTTATTTTTTATAAGGAAATACTCCGTATATAAATCGTTTAAGTGCAAAATTAGACGGCAGACCCGGATCTAATTTTGTACTTAAACGATTATATAAATATATACTCCGTTATATAACACTTTCCCATTTTTTTTAAAAACTTTTAACTTGCGGGCCTGATTTGGGCCCAAAGGCTAATTTCAGGCCCGCTGAAGGGCAACTTGAGCCCGAAGCACGTCCAAGGACAAAGGACGCCTGGCCTGGAACTCAGGGTTGGAGAGCGCCGACAACGAGCACCGCCCGGGACGAATACCGGAGACGACGGCAGGTTGAAGGCAGCGATAGCGAAGGTGTGTGGGGACCGGTGGCGAACCCAAGGGCTGGCGAAGAGACCACCGAGCCAAGGCTACCAGCAGAGAGGACAAAGAACGAGAGATTTTGACGAATCTAGTCTGGGAGGAAGGATTGAAGCATCAATCCAACCCGAACAGAAGCTACGGCACGATTCAAGACGAAATCATGATCGAATCAGGCCGGACTTTGAGACTAGGCACCGGATTGGAACAAAAAGGGTACCAATCACAATTTGGGGAAGAAGAGGAACATTGGTGGTAAGAGGGTGAAATCAGCGCCGGACGAGGCCGGAGGTGTGCGAGAGGGGGAGGCTAGCGATATCAGCCGGAGGAAGTAGGGGATGGTGAACCTGGACGGTGACGGAAACGGCCACCGGAACAGGACTGAGGGACACCGGAGATGGGTGGTATGTAGGATTGATGGACATCGGAGACGCCGGATGAGACGGCGACACCGAGGTAGGGCAGCCCGAAGAGGGACCACTGTATCCGGGCTGGGTTGATCAAGGGTGGCTCGGTGGTGATGACGATCGACACCCGTAAAGGGTTGTTGTGAAGACCCAAAAATTGGGGGTTGGGCTCCCTCTCTCTAGATTCTAGAGAGAGGAGAGAGTTTCCGATGATATCTCTCTATACCTGGTGGCTGGTGGCCGTGTGGGGGGCATGTCATTGTCAGGCTATAATTTTGAACGTTCTCTCCCCATTCCTTGCACTTACCTTACGCCTTTCGTTCGCTCCGGAGTCTACTCAGTCCTCTGTCCTCTGTCCTCTGGAGTGTTGTTTTTGCGAATTGTGATGTTCTTCCGCTTCCTTTGGCTAAAAGTAGCGAGTAATTCTTCACAGCGCAATCAAGGCATTTGTCCCGTCAGCCATGGATTCCCCTCAAATTCAAGACCCTACTTCTTCTGATGTTCTTCCGTTCGCTAGAAGGTTCCTTGATCTTCCAAGTCCTCTCCGTTTGAATTGTTTCATTGTTGGATTTTGTTTGATTTTGCAATCAATTTACTGCTGTTGCGCATATGCAGTTATCAAATTGAAGCCCTTCAAAAAGCGATCAAACACAATACCATAGCCTTCTTTGAGACCGGCTCTGGAAAGACTCTGATTGCTATCATGCTTTTGAGAAGCTACGCTCATTCTCTCAGGCTCCCTTCGCCTTATAAAGCTGTTTTTCTGGTTCCCACTGTTGTCTTGGTCTCCCAAGTAACTTCACTCCGATGTTTTTTTATTTTGATCTTGAAACCCCAAGTCAAGTAACCAAATTCACCAATTTAGTGTTTTGTGTTTGCTGTCGTGACTCTAGCAAGCTCGAGTGGTTCAAATGCACACTGATTTGAAAGTGGGAAAGTACCGGGGAGATATGGGGGTTGACTACTGGGATGCTACCACTTGGAAACAGGAACTGGACAAGCACGAGGTCACCCCCTTCCCTTTATATTAATCCTCTTTGCTTTTGGAATTTTCCTACTTACTTCTCATATGTTTCCTTTCAATTTATCATTTCTGTTACTTGTTTTGTAGGTGCTTGTGATGACACCTATGATTTTGTTGAATGCATTAAGGCACTGTTTTATCACTATGGGGATGATACAAGTTCTCATATTCGATGAATGTCACAATGCCAAGAAAAACCATCCTTATGCCTCTATTATGAAGGTTTCTTTGTCCTATGCTTTTAGCTGATATTGTTACTGTGCACTTTGGTTTGATTTCCATGGCCAATTATTTTAGGAACTTTCGTTCTAATGGACAAAACAGCGGCTATGCCATTCTGTTTGACACTTTGACCATTGGAAGCTGTAACTTGTAACTTGTAAGGCGTCAGTATTCAGGGGTTTAGGTTAGCTGCTAAGTATTGACCTTGTATCCTCCATGCCCCAATGGTTTGAACTGAGTCTCATCTGCCATTTCATTTTCTTTGTTATTTCTAGACATTAAGAAAATAAAAGGCTCATCTCGACAAACTATTTGGACTTAGGAAAGTACTTCACTAGTAAACGTCACTTTATTAACATTAATTAACTTTAACTCAGGGATATTGGTAACATTTCCTACTTGGATAAGAACAGGTTGTCATTGGGCCAATTTAGTTAATGATCTTGATGAGGGTATCAATGAGATATTGCTATCACTCCTTAACTTTCACTATGATTTTAAAAGTATACATTTTTTTGATAATAAAACTTTCGGTATTATGCATATTAGTTGTCCTAGAGATCTGAAAGTTTGTCTCGTACTTGCAGGAATTCTATCATCCCCGGTCACATAAATCTGAACTTCCGAGGATATTTGGTATGACTGCATCTCCAGTTAAAACAAAAGGTATTAACTCCATGACATATAATAGTTACGTGATTCTTCTCAACCCAGATGCTCGTTGGTAATGTTGATGTCAATTTCTTCTGGTTATAGGCTCAAATTCAACAAGTGTCTACTTGCAAGAGATTCAACAGCTAGAGAACATAATGCATTCAAAGGTTGCCATTTTTCTTTTAGGCACTAGAGCAATTTGTCTATTAATAAAATATGCTGCCTCCTGTGTGGTCATCATTCTTCTTGTTTTCGTAATATCTTGTTGTGCTAGAGGTGCACCCCTTTGCATGAATTGAAAAAGATAATGAAGGGATACCACTCAGTTGCCTACGATGTATAAAATCACAAGCAACCCTATTAGCTTTTAAGTGGACAATGACTTTGAACGTACAGAGTTGCTCATCTCATTTTAATCCTTATTTATATTATAGTAATGCTATTTTCTCTATAAGCTTCCATTTTATGTTGGATATATTTTTATAGAGGGTCATCATCTATTCAACTTTGATCTTTTATCCTAAGTTCTTAGCCCTTTTGAACAATGAAACTTTCATGATGATTGATGAATCTGCTCTTGATTTGTTGCTTATGGATTTGCGGCATTATTCTCTTTAAGTGCTTTTTATTTGCATTTTCACTCACACATTTCCCCTCATGTTAAAGGTTCACACTTGTATCAACCAATCTGTGCTGTCAGAGTTCATTTCATTTCCAAATGCAAAGTTCAAGTTTTATGATCCAACTGATTTAGCATTCTTTGGGGATGTGGAGTATAAATTACACGAGCTGGTGAGAAAGGTGCGCTATTGATTCCTTTTCTTCCTTAGTATTAACAATTTCTTTGTTTTGTCACTATTAAGGAGCTTACTATTAGGGGCAAAAAGCTACTGTATATATTTTTGCTCTTTACAATCAAACTTGGTGTGAGTTAGCTTGATATATCTGCTAGGGCAACATTTTAACTTTAACGTTGGATGTTTTTTTTAGAAGGGTCAAATTAAAGTATGTCTTATTGCTTTGTTATTTGGTGACTCTTATCATATGTCTATATTTCAGCATGCCACCTTGGTCAGAGAGAACCAGCTCAAAGAAGATTCAGTAAACTCTGCCCATAAGAAACTAAAGAAGTTGGCCACAACGTTGTACTTTTGTGTGACCGAACTCGGTCTTTGGTTGGCTTCAAAAGTGCTACTTTTATTCCTTCTTCTGGGTTTCTCTGCTGTTTTGCTCTCATTTTTAATTCAAACTTCATTCTTGTAACAGGCTGCAGAATCTTTCTCTTCCATAGATGCCGATATTTTCTGCTGGGCGAGTTTGGATATCTTCGGTAAAAATGCTATGGAAGGTTTCAGTCGTGATGCAAAAGAGTTGTTCTCGTCCTATTTTCCATCTGGTACCACCATACCATACATATCTATATACTCCCTCCGTTCAACAAAACTTGACGTTTTACTATTCATGCACGCTTTTTTAGGAGCTAAAAACTATATAAAATATCGACTTTTTAAATAATTTTTTTAAACAATTTCGTAGTTATTATTAACAAGTACAAACTTGTTAAAAAAAATTTTAAAAAAATGAATATTTTATATAGTTTTTATCATTCTAAAAAAGCGTGCGTGAATAGTAAACGACAAGTTTTGTTGAACGGAGGGAGTACTATATATGCGTACATTTTTTCAATGAAATTCTTGTACTGTATACTAATTTCATTTCACACTTTTCTGCTACTCATGTAACACAATTTTCTTTCACACTCAGGGTGGACAATGAATAATGATGTTAAGGCAAATGCTGAAGCTGGTTTTTTGTCGAAGAAAGTTTTCTCTCTTTTCGAATCTCTTCTTGAATACAGGTTTGCGTTCTTCATTTGTCAATAATTTTAGTTCTGGCAATTTGTATGGGATGTGTCACTTGACTTCTCTAAAGTCTTATAAAGTCAAGTTTCATCTAATCTGCCTTCTCCGGTTTGAATAAAGATCGCTATTTATATGAAAAGTTGTTATCTACTGTCCATTAAATTTAATGCATAATGGGTGAATTATAACATACTGCCTGCATAGTTAGTGCTTTGAGATGTTTCAAAATTTGTCAACGTGATATTCATCTTGAGGAGGTTTATCTTGAGCTGGCATCATGCTATGCTTAACTGTGCTTCTCTACATTTGAAGGGATATTGGAGATTTAAGATGCATTATATTTGTTGAGAGGGTTGTTACTGCCATTGCTCTAGAACCATTTTTGAATGAGTTGCTTCCAAAATGGTGCAAGTGGAACGCAAAGTATGTAGCTGGAAATCAAAATGTATTGCAGTCACAGAGCAGGAATCAACAGAACAAAATTGTTGAAGAGTTCCGTGGAGGCGAAGTATTTTTTTATATATATATATATAATTGGCATTCTTCTCCTTCAACTAGTAATACTGATTGCGCAAAAATATTTAAAATGTGAATCTATTACTAAACAGAGGGGACATGTACTATTTGCAGGCAAATATCATTGTAGCAACCTCAATTCTTGAGGAGGGTCTGGATGTTCAAAGTTGCAACTTGGTCATTCGTTTTGATCCTTCCTCCAATGTCTGCAGTTTCATCGAATCTAGAGGCCGTGCTCGGATGAAGAACTCAGATTTTCTGTTAATGGTGAAAAGGTCTAGCTTGAAATTCTGGAATTACATCCAAGGATCTCTAAAAGTCTTTCATCCATTGGCTAATGTGTAAAAGATTCCTTTTGAGATTCATAGAAACATAATTTAATGACTGGATTGTTTGATGAACAGGGGAGATGCTTCTGCTCTAGCTCGAGCCAATACCTATCTAGCGAGTATTGACATAATGCGAGGCGAATCTCTAAAGCACTCTTCAGTTCCTTGCAAACCTATTGAAGTTGATATTCTTGATCACATCTCTTATCGCATTGAAAGTACTGGAGCAATTGTGAACTTGCGGTCCAGTGTGGGTTTGATATATTTCTATTGCTCGAGGCTTCCATCAGACGGGTATGTTTTGGTAGCTTAGCCTACTGTTTCCTGTTATTCACTTAAAAAAAAAAAATTCTAAGCTGCAGCATCTCAAGCTATTAAGTTTGTCATGTACAGGTACTTTAAACCACTGCCGCATTGCAATATTGACGAGGCTTCAAATACATGCACCTTACAGTTTCCAACAAGTTGTCCACTTCCGTCTGTTACTGTCACAGGCAATAGTAAATTGTTAAAGAGAATTGCTTGCTTGGAAGCTTGCAAGATGCTTCACCGGATGGGTGCTTTAACCGACAATCTTGTCCCCGATACTGTGGTGGAAGAGGCTGAGGTTCAAGAACTGGGTAAGCAAATGACTTATCAGTGAAATTCATATTATGAATTCATAGATATTTTTATTAAAAAATTAAAATAAAATTGAAAGGTTTTGGTGCACGGGATTCATATTATGTTATGTTAGATGTTTAATTTTTTGCCCCTTTTGCTTATTTCTTCGGCTCTAAATATTATAACATGCAGAGAGTGAGCTTTATGATGGGGAACAAGCTATTTACGTCCCCCCTGAATTAGTCAATGATGGCCTTATAGAGAACTCAGTGTTGTACCATTGCTACGTAATAGAACTGAAGGCAGACTTTGTTCGTAATGAACTAGTAAATAATGTTATCCTTCTTGTCAATACCAAGCTTGGTCTTGACATCGGAAGCACTCTTTGGGATCTTCAAGTTAATTATGGTACCATAGGTGTGGAGGTGAAGTATTTGAGAGGGGATAGATTTACTCCCAATCTGGTAATGCCTCTTTCCGGACTTCAAATCTGAAAATTGCTTCAAGAAAACTAACAGTGAATTTCTGAGAGCTAAAACCTGAATATTTTTTGTGCAGGTACATTTATCTAGAATGTTTCAGGTTGCTGTCTTCAGAGCTTTGCATGATCACAGTTTTGACAAATTGAAACAATCCTTAGATGAAATTCTGAAGGACACTTGCACAAAAGTGGACTACCTTATTCTCCCTACTAGTGGCCCGTCTTGCAATTCATTAGACATTGACTGGAGATGTGTTAGGTCTATACAATTCCAAGGGCATGATGGCTCACACTGTGACGACATCTGTCCTCTTCCTAAGGGGTCCGCTCAAGTTCACACAAAGAATGGCCTGATATGTCGTTGCATGCTTAAGAATTGCTTGGTTTATACTCCTCATAATGGTTCCATGTACTGCGTCTCAGGAAGTTTAGATCATCTAAACGTTAACTCATGTTTATCTTTGAAAGATGGTGGAGCTGCGGTAACTTACAAGCAGCACTTCAAGAGACGGTAAGCAATTTTTGCTTAGAACGTCTCATGGATCTATCGTGTTTGGTATTTCGTTTTAGTTATATAATGGGGTTTTTGTTGTTAGTTGGTTAGATTTGAAATTGAGTTGATGATTAATTTGTAACTAATATGATCTTGAACTATTTTCAGGCATGGAATTGATCTACACTTCGAGAATGAAGTACTACTAAATGCAAGGCCCATTTTTGAAATTCAAAGTTTACTTCCAGGATGCGGCGGGCATGTCAAGGAGAAAGGTAAAACAACATTGAATATTGCCATGCATTTAATATTATTTTTTACCATAAATTGAGAAAGAAAATTGTTTGATGCATTGGGCATTTTATCATCACTATTGCAGATCATGCGTATACATCTTGGGAATTGCCTCCAGAGCTATGTTTTGTTATTATGTCTCCAATATCCGTTGCTACATTTTATACCTTCTCAGTGGTTCCGTTGATTATGCACCGCATTGAATCTTTGCTTGTGGGTGCAAACTTGAAAAGGATACATGCGGATCACTGCACGCAAAATGTTGACATTCCAACCATGAAGGTATTTGTTGTGGAAGTTTTTTCTTCTTCTTCTTCTTTGTTTTTCCATTTATAAAAATACATACATTTTCCAAACATGATAAATATTTGCTTCTACTTGTTGATATTTATAGGTTTTGGAAGCAATTACAACAAAGAAATGCAAAGAACCTTTTCATCTAGAGTCCCTGGCGACTCTTGGTGATTCATTTTTAAAATACGCTACCAGTCAACAACTTTTCAAGACACATCAAAAACAACATGAAGGCCTACTAAGCCTAAAAAGAAAGAAATTAATTACCAATAAAGCGCTCTGCAAGCTAGGTTGTAAACACAATATTCCGGTATGGTTCTGGAACTAAATTTAAACAATATATAGTTCATGTTTAAATTTTATAAATGGTTCCTAGTGTCCTAACATGCTACTGAACAAAATTGTTGAGCATGAATGTAGGGTTTCATCCGAAATCAAATGTTTGACCCAAATAATTGGTCAATTCCTGGTGATCCAAATGGAAGCCATCTCTTAGAAGAATGGGTTGCTCCTGATCGAAAAATGTACAAGAGAGGAACACATAGATTGAAAGCGAAGAGAGTAGCTGATGTCGTTGAAGCGCTAATTGGTGCATTCCTTAGCTCTGGAGGCGAAGTGGCAGCTTTGTCATTCATGAACTGGCTAGGCATTAAGGTGGACTTCTCCTATGTACCATACAACAGACAATTTCAGGTTGATTCAGCTAAACATGTGAATATCAACCATTTGCAAGCTTTGTTGAAATATTCATTCAATGATCCATCTTTGTTGCTTGAGGCATTAACACATGGTTCCTACATGATGCCCGAAATCTCCCGATGCTATCAAGTAAGTGTCCATTCAGACCTACCTTTCACATAAAAACTGCTTTTGCAGATTCAAATTCTTGGGTTTGAATAGTTATGGGTCGGTTTTAAGTAGCTTGACATGATGAAGTTGCTACATGGACCCCTTTCTTTGGCAGAGGCTGGAGTTTCTCGGGGACTCGGTTCTGGATCATCTCGTGACCCTACACCTGTTCTCCAAATATCCTGGACTATCGCCTGGCATGTTGACCGATATGAGATCTGCGTGTGTCAATAATGAGTGCTATGCTTATGCTTCGATTAGAGCTGAGTTATATAAGCATATTTTATATCATTCAAATGAGCTTCACAAAGATTTAGTAGCCACTATACATAGCTTCGAAAAATTAAATCCAGAATCGATTTTTGGATGGGAAGTTGATCTTCACTTTCCGAAGGTTAGATTGCTACATGTCTAAACTGGAACAATTGAAAGCAGCATGATATAAAACTATTTTAAGCATTAGCCACTTTGAAATAACCGGAGGGAGTAAGTATAACCTGTGTGCAGGTTCTGGCAGACATCATTGAATCCTTGGCTGGGGCAATCTTCGTGGACTCAGGTTACAACAAAGACGTGGTCTTTGAAAGCCTGAAGCCGCTGTTAGAGCCACTAGTGACGCTGGAGACATTGAAGATACAGCCAGTGAGAGAATTGGAACTGGTCTGTCAAAAGCATCACTTCCTTACGAGGAAGCTTCGTGTTTGCAGGCAGGAAAATGGTGCAAAATTCTACAAGCTGGAGGTTGAGGCCAATGGGGTTGTACATTCTCATACCTGTACTGCCACGGACAAGAATCTAGCCAAAAAAATTGCTTCTAGGGCGGTTTTGACGTCCTTGAATCAAAGCATTCAAGGGATATGAAAGCAGGGGAAACAAAACTTTGGGATCAATCAAATATGCTACTAGTTGTAAATAGAATGTGTAGCACAGCAGTGACATGCATTTTTTGTATCACTTCCACTTTTTGGCGTAAGTAAATTTTTGTTGGGTTTGATCAAACTTGTACTGTTGTACAACATCAAAAACTACTAACTCTGTTGGGTTACCAGGATCGTCTCTTGCCATGTGAATGTGACTCCCATCCTCCAGAAGATCCATCTACTGGAGCAACTTGTCAGAGCTCAACCAACAGCCTCTGATATCTATCTTCCGTCAATCCTTCCATGTCCTCTTTGCGAGCCTTGAGGAGGACACGTCATTCTCCGGATTGTTGTCGAGAAACCTCCTAGTGCAGTCGACAACCGCCGCACAAAACGCATCTTCATTGACTCCAAAACAAACTTGCCCTCATTGAAATCCAGTGTCCTGACAAGCACTAGCAGATCTACAATCTTGTCTGATACTGTCTCAGCTGATACCTCAGAGGCTCAGACTTTCTTCAATCGAGGATCATGTCGCGGCACAGGAAGCGTTGAAAAGAGACTGTCCACCACTTTAGGCTCTACACGCTTTCCAGCAAGAAATTCAGTTATCCACCCAGCTACCTCTTTGCCGCCTAGAAGACGAAACCAAGGAGCAGTTGGACCAAAATAAAAGACCTTTGTAGAGTTTGTTTGTAGTGTGTAGTTTGTTTGTAGGAGTGAAGATGGATGGGGTCAATGACCAGAAAATGAAGCTCCCTCCCAGTGGCCGGTACCGGAGGAGCCTGGCCCTGGAGGACAAGCAGCAAACGCTCTCGGCAAGAACTGTGAAAATCAAATCTGATACATTCTCCCTGTTTTGTCTTGAACAGTTTCATAGACAAATTATACAAATTCTCAGCATATACACCTGACATGATCACCAACCAGTGTCATATCTGACTACCATAATTTAAATCACCAATTCAGATTTCTGACACCGCAACACTAGAGCATGAATTGTGGAAAACCCCAAACCATTTCCAAATCAAGCATCATTCATGTTTTCTTTGCCTTTCCGAACAACAACCCCAACGAGTACGTGTTGCCCTTCTTTGCAGCAGCTTCCACTCGCTTTGCACCAACCTACAATCCATTTCCATTCCGTGATTAGGATAAAATTTTATGGAGTACTAGGGAAGGAGGATTTCGCCATTATAAGTAACCATAGGTGGCTAAAAGACAGTACCTTGTCCATTAACCAAAAGCCTATGCTTGGCATGTACTGCACCAGATACATAACCGCCAACACCGGCTGCCATACAAATATTCAAGGAACATTACAAATTTATATCTTTCAAGTCTACCCTCACTATCAAAAAGATTGACAGTCTATTGACGGGTTTAATTTTCAATGACAACTGAAAGTTGGATATTTCCCACCAGTCTTCAGATTCTCAATTGAGTCCCAGTTTGTGGAAGAACACCAGCATCATCCCAGTTCATACACAGATTATTATGTGAGAGTTACTTAAACAATCTCTCTTTCTTTTTTGCTGCAGTTAATCATGAAAATGAAGTACCTGATACGAGATCCAAGCTTCTTTCAGACCATGACTGGCAGCAACTAATGTCAATTCCACACACCTTTCTACTGGAACCCTCTTCTGCAACCATTACAAAGACAATATAATTCATGGACTAGCTTCTGTCAAAGCCTAAACTGATGGAGAAATACATGGCTGTCTCATTGTGCGATAAAACTAGCAATATGATCAAAAGCTGTATTTCAACAGGGTACCTAAGCCTTCGAAAATAGTCCAAAAAAAGAAAACACAAATATCAAACAAACTTGCCTCAGAAGACTTTTGCCCCGAGGAACCAGGTACAGAACCTTGCGGTGTTTCTATAGGCCCTGGACAAACAACGGTAACCTTGATTCCTTTCTGACATAACTGCAAAATAGAGTACCAAAGAGCAAAGTCAAGAGTAATTCTTTAAGATGCAAACAACCCCATAGATTGAGTCAAATTCATGAGAGTACATTAAGCAAATTTGAAAATTACAAACATTCTTCAATGCTATTAGTCTTTACAGCAATATACTTTAAAATTGGGTCCGGGCCATATTTATCTTTACCTCTGATCTTAAGCTATGAAAGTACCCATTCAGAGCAAATTTAGAAGCCGAGTAAACAGCCTGTCCAGGAGCTGGTGTCTTCCCTGCAGCACTACTCATCTGATACCAAATTCATGAAAAAAAATGATGCAGTAAATTACTACTGTACATTAGAGAGCTCAAGAGTAATTGGTGCATGTAATTGAAATATGCATCCATCAAACAATTTTAAATACCACAACGAAATGACCACCACCCTGTCGCAGCATGTGAGGTGCGAGTAGCCTTGTAAGAGAGATTGTTCCCAGAACATTTATATCAAACGTAGCCTATTGAGCAAAACAAAGTCAGATAAGTAGCTGTATTAAAATATCAATCAAGTAGAAAGAAGGCAGGGGCAAACAATTGAATGGGAATGTTAAGTAGTCACTTGAAAACATGCTCTAAGAAATAGTTAGTGGGATCAGGTCAGAACATCAGTAACCAAACCAATAAAGCAACAATATACCTTAAGACTCTCCTCCGGGACATCCAGGACTGCACATTTCTGCAAACATTGAATAAACGTGTAAGCAAGCACACATCACTCATCAAACACATGAGGGGAAACAGCATAACTCTATGATTAACAAAAGGTTGAATACGCATTAAATTCATTAATAGTGCCTACGATAAAGATCACCCTGTGAAGTTGGTACCAGTATACATTTCTTTAAGCATAATTTCTAAGACGAATGACCTCTTAAGTCTATTTTGAGATCATCTGACTCTGCAACTCCGAGTTTAAATACATGTGCATTATGTAAACAGTTGGTTGAACTTAAAGGGCCAATCATTCAGTCATAAGAAAAACAATAGAATTACATCATATACAGTAACAAGCAAGAATGAGTCACATACTGGGCGTTCAAAAGCAGCGTTATGGAACATATAATCGACGCCACAGCCAGGAAACAAAGTCACTGCCCTCTCCACAGCTGCTTTGAGAGCAATCTCACCCGATGCCAAGTCCAAAGGTAATATTTTTACCTCAGCAGGAGCATATTTTCCTGCATAGTGTGGAGAAGAACACAGAGAACCATTGCCAAGCGAAAATGACACTTGAATGCAAAGCAAAACTATTTGTTCAACAAGTTTGAGTCATACCTTTAAGTTGGCTTTTGACTCTCTCCAGCTCCTCTTTATTCCTTGCAGACAGAATAAGCTTTGCACCTAAACTTGCCAGTTGCTTTGCGAGAATCTCCCCTTCAAATTTCAAATTAAGTTGAAACATTTGCGACAGATGAGCAACAATATGCACAGATAGTATCGAAATTCAACCTCAAGATAGGGAATTTTGGACGGAACGGAGTTGAAATTACTTACCGATTCCACGACTGGCTCCAGTAATCCAAATAACCTAAAGCCAAATGAAATTGGAAACAGGCACATCAGTTTTAAAAATTCTAGGAAAAACAGAAGCAGAAAGTATCGACCTTGTCTTCAATCGCCTCGCGCTTTACGCGTCTCTTGGAGAGGAGAGTGAAATCCGCTGAGGAAATGCAAGGAGCGAAGTCAGAAGTTGCAATTACAGAAGTGGAATCGCAACAGATCAGATCAAATTAGATGACTCATCAGCTGAGAATTGAGGCGAGGGAAGGGTTACCGTCAACAGACAGAAATGTCCAGACGCAAGTGAGAACGGAGATGAAGAAGAGGCATAGGAATATGAAACCGAAAGCCACCATTTTCGCTTCGGGGGTTTTCAGTCTCTACTCTCCGGCGGTCGGTAGAAGGCTCGATATTACCAACGAAACGAATGAAGCACGACGTGACGTAACGACCCACCCAATCCAAGCTGATCCATCAGCTTAACACACATCCACCCCTTGTACTTATCCACCCCTTGTACTTATTATTTTAGAAGCAGCTTCTTTGTAAAAAAATTTGCCACGTGTCCACCTTTTCACAAAAATAAGAAATTGTCTTTCCCTATCCTCCAAACCCACGTTCTCCCCATCCATGCTCAACGATTTCAATTTCCTCCTCCATCCATGCTCAATTTCCTCCACCATCCATGCTAATCCCAAGTGCTTAGATCCGTGGGTGGTAGGTGGTTACTTAGATCCGAGTGGTGGGCAGACGAGGGCGAGTCGCGGGAGGCGGTTAGTTGACAGCGGTGGAATCGGCCCTGCTAAATGAACTCTCTCTTGCAAAAAAACCTCGGTTAGAATAGGCATCGATCGTCGACGTTGGCTTGCGATCTCCTCCGACAAATGGTATTTCCTCTTCTCCTACTATGGTTGATTTATTTGAGTTCTAAATTATTAATTCCTATTTTGATATGTAATGGGTTTTCACTCTCCCATTTCTTCAAGCCTCAAGATAGAAGATTGAATGAAATTTGATGGAGATGATGCACGTTTAGATGGTTAGTCTAGGTTGATTTTGTTTTATGATTACAACTTCACTTTAATTAGCTTTCATCTTCTTGTGCTTGTATGGATGATTGCATTATATATTGGGATTTATTAGTCAAATTTGAGGTTCTAAAGTTGTTATATTTTGGGTTTAATCTTTGCACATAAAGTGTTTGATTAAATGTCTCTGAGAAGAAGTGCATACATTTGAAATATGGAAATGAATTTTATTGATTAAGTAATTGCACACAAGGTGTTTGATAAAATGTATCAAATAATTAGAGTGCTTTTTAAAAAAATATATGAAAAATTTGGCTTCAGTTGGGTTTAAGAAAGCTATCCAATTTCAATTTGATGAACATTCAGGGCCGCAGGGGTTCGCTTGGATTTCTATGTTGATTTGCACTTTGTCTTTAGAATTTCTACCGTGTTAGTTTATTTTTATGGTTTGAACGTTCCGTCTTTGTTTAACTTATATCATGCCTAATTAATCAAAGATTTTTATATGAAAGCTTGCACATGTAAATATAAATATAGGAATTTGCTATCCGATATGTGAACTAACTTTTATATTATTTCATCCACTCAAAGCTTGAAGTGAATGTTGTTTTGTTTTTTTTCCCTAACTTTTTGCAAGGTTGAAACCATGGTCAGGAAGATTCCCTTGTACCCTTTTGATGCCATGATTGGATGAGTAGATGATTCATTGATTGTGCTCTACAATAATGTAGTACGATTCACCTTTTAAACTCTTTTTTTAATTGCATTTGCATAATACTACTACTATATGTTTTTATATGTATATGACATTTGAGCTATGGAAATGTATACTCCCCATTTAAATCAAATCTTTTAATTGTTATACCTTCCGTGAGAGGATTAAACGTAGCACATTGTTGAGCTTACTAGAAGAAAAAAAAGATAATATTGTTCACCCCTACTGTCAATGTGAATGTGATCAATGGTGGATCACTTGAAGAGAACAAGCTTGCTATGTAGATACTCATTTGTTTCTTATTCATGTTGTATTTTTCGAGCATGACACGTCTAGAACTATTAACATATTTGTTTAAGGAGTGCAAGATCCTTCCTATTGGAGTCACCTCCTTCAAAGAGGCCATGAAGATGGGATGTAAAGTTTATCACAACTTGAAGGTAAGCCAAATGATGTGCTGTGATTTATACAAAGTTTAATGTCACTCAAGATATGTTTTAATTACCAAACTCTTGAAATTGCATCATAGTTAGATTTCTCAAGCTCTTGAAAACATCTGAAAATAAATCATCTATTGTAGGTCAATTTGAAGTAATTGATTCTCATGAAAATATACACAACCTTAATATGAGTAAAAACATAAATTATTTATTTTATTCAGTTTGATTCACATGCAGGGTGTGAAATATATTATGGTGGTGAAAGTCAAGTTTTAATATTAAACACAATAAGACTAATAAATACAAAAAAGTAAAAATATCTAATGTCTAATAGTCCATTATAGGTCAAAGTGGAATAATTGAGAAATCTATTGTGCTTATGAAAATCAGTTTTCAATATTAAATACAATACAATGGGAATAAAAAAACTCATATGTCATATATTTAAGATTGGGATAGAGTTTTGACAAGTGTTCCAAGCTCAAATTGAATTGGGTGATAATTTTTAATGACCACAATTGTGGTCAAATTGAATAGTCTAATAAGCTAATTTCTATATATAGTTGTAAAACCACTTGAACTTGGAGAAAGAAAAAGCAAATGACCGATGGCTCGATGACTCGACAAGATGAAGATGGATTATGCTTTGGTTTACTTTTAATGTGTTCTCAATCACTGTGTGAGATGAATTATTTTACTTATTATTTTCTAGAAGATTTATGATTCTTGAACATGTTATGTTTGATATGCTTTGGTTTAATTCCTATAAACCCATTAGCATTATTTTCAAACATATTCTCTTTATTATTAAGAGCTTGAGATTTATTCTTACTTGGGTAGTTTTTTTGTTTACTTCCTTTTGTCCAATTTCTATTTTACATGTACAATAGCTCATCCGGCTTTCTAAAACTAGATATGAGATTGTTTTTATGAATAGTATTGGTTATTTGGAGTTCAACAATGTCTAAAATTACTTAGAGAAACAATTTGTTCTTCAATATATATATGGTTTATTCCGGTAGGTGGTAGCTACCAAGATTTAGGTGACCCAACATACACTTGTGTGTCGTGTGGTGCCTTAATGTGGTATGAGGAACGGGCTGTCAAGAGCAGAAGTGCAGTTGCTCCAACCTTTTCTTTATGTTGTATGAAAGGAAAGGTAGAATTGCCTCTGGCCCTCTACTACACCCTACTCTACAACTTTTACAAAATTTGTTGTGTAGGGAGGATTCCCGTGGTAAGCAATTTTGGCAGCATATACGTGCATACAACATGATGTTCTCTTTCACTTCGCTCGGGGGACGAACCGAAACTATTACGGATGGTCCGGGACCGCCTGTGTTTCGAATCTATGGGCAGAATTATCATAGAATTGGAAGTTTATTGCCCCCCGAAGGATCAGTGCCAAAATTCTCGCAGTTGTATATTTATGACACTTCAAATGAGGAGTGTAATCGTTTAAATGCATTCAGGTAACATCCATTTAAGATATAATCTTTGTTCCATTCACAAATTCATCAAAATATAAGTTTGTGTCATAGTATTAATGGGTTTTATTCGTTCAGCTCTAATGTGTTGGATGAGTCCCTTGTAGCTGATTTGAAGTGTATGATTGATACCTTCAATCCATTGTCCAAGATATATAGAATGGCCAGAGATCGATTTGCCATGTGTCTCGATGCTAATGTGAAGCTGAAATTGTTTGGGACCCATAATCGTGATCAACGGAGGTATAATATGCCAAGTACTTGTGAAGTTGCAGCCCTTATTGTAGATGAAGTTGGCGGATAAGGTACCCCGAGGGATATTGTTATTGAGACTCAAACAAATAGGCTAATTCGCATAAGTGAGCTGCATCCGTCTTATCTTGCTTTGCAGTATCCACTACTATTCCCATATGGTGAGGATAGCTACACTAGAGATATTCGGTATTCGGATTCAAGCCAAGGCATTGTTAGAAAGAGGGGGATGGTTACTATGAGGGAGTACTTTGCATTTCGTATTCAAGAAAGGATAGCAGAACAATCTATTATATTGAGATCAGGGACATTGTTTCGGCAATTTGTTGGAGATGGATATAGCATTCTTGAAAGTTCTCGGCTTTCATACATCCAAGCAAATCAGAAGAGGCTTAGGATGGAGACATATCAGAATCTGAATAGTTCCGTCTCTGATGGGAACACAAGTGGAGTGTCCGTAGGGAAACGAATTCGTTTGCCTTCTTCTTTTACAGGTGGGGCTCGATATATGATCCAAAATTATCATGATGCAATGACAATTTACAAGACTCACGGTCATCCAGATCTATTCATTACGTTCACTTGCAACTCAAACTGGCCGGAAATTTCTCGATTTGTATCTCACAGAGCTCTCAATGCAGAGGACATGCCAGATATAGTGGATCGAATATTTGAAATCAAGTTGCAGAATATGATTTCAGATTTTCGGAAACACAACATTTTTGGCAATGTTGTTGCATGTAAGTTCCGCCTTTGCTAAGACTTTGGTTTTAACTTATGTGGCTTCCTGTATCAATTATGTTCAGGTTATTTTGTTCCCCGTGGTTTTTAAGCTATTTGCGTTGAGTGGGAATATTGTACTACTGTTCCTATGGCCCTGTCTGTTTTCAATCCATTTCTGAGAACTGTGCTTAATAAAAGTCATTATTTGGTGTTAAACACCCGAATTGTTTTACGTCATGTGTATTTGTAATTTAATGTGGCTTACATCTTAAATAAGATATTTGGTTATAGTTTATGTTGAGTTGTGCTGGTTGATTGCTGTTCTTATAACCATACTTATTTCATGGCGTAGCTGTTAGATCTGTTTAACACATGCCATTGCTGTTGTTATGGCCATATTTTTTTTCATGCCCGTGTTGTGAAATGTGCTGAGTGAAAGTCTTTAGTTTGTTGTGAAGGACGGAATTATTATGGATCATGTGTATTTGTAATTCAATGTAGCTTGCATCTTAATTAACATAGTTTCATATAGTTTGGGAGTTTGATATAGTTTGGGTCGAGTTGTTATTTTTCATTACTGTTGTTATGACCATACTTTGTTTCATAGCGTTGCTGTTAAATCTATTGAACACATGCATTTATTATTTTCCAACAGTGATTGTGTGTTTTGTGGTACATATTTAGATATTGTTTTAGTCCACTGAATTTGGAAGCTAATATTTCGTTTTTGTTATATACTATGCAGTAATTTATACAATAGAGTTCCAGAAACGTGGCTTACCACATGCTCATATTGTATTGTTTCTCCACCCTGACGATAAGTTATCAACGGCTGACGATATCGATCGCATTATTACTGCTGAGTTACCTGATCCTTTGGCTGAGCCGGAGTTGTTTGCGGTTGTTCGGGATCGAATGATGCATGTCCCTTGTGGTACGGCTAAACCCAATTCGCCTTGCATGAAAGCTGGAAAATGTGGTAAATTCTTTCCTAAGAAGTATGTCTCATCTACACATTTTGACTCGGATGGATTCCCGCATTATAGAAGGCGAGATGATGGCATTGTTGTGGAGAAAATATCGGAAGAGTGTGACGGAAACAAAGAATGTTGTTTACAAAGAAGTTCTACAAAACATATGATCCTTCCTTACTTATATGGTAAGTGTTTATATAAAAGTGTTTATTTGATATTTTTCTTCCTTCTTGTGTGTGCATATATAGAATGTGCAGTATATATTACCATTTGAATACGCTTTGTGTTTGGCAGAACTTTCCGACTTCACTTGTGTGGGATGTTGTTTTTGCAGTCATACTTAGTGCAGAATGGTCCATCTGGGTATGTCAAATGTCATTGTGATTTGTTACCGTAACACCATGTTTGTAACTTAACATATATACTATGGGACATTGTTTATATATATGTGCATTACGTGTTATGAGATATTGGGTGTAATAAACCCATCGTTCTGTACGTTGAATGATATAATTTTCATTTGTCCTCTTATCAATTATGAGACTTTTGTTTGTGATTGTAAATGTTATTGTATTATAACAGGGGTTGTAATTGTAAGCAGGACAACAATTCAAATCAAATGAAATATATTCATGGTATGTGGGAATACTAAAACGGTAAATTTCAATACAAATACTCACCCGTACAAGGTACAGGAAAAGTACTAGTTTTTATCATTTTTGAAGAAATCATCAATCATCAATTCGCGCATTAGCCTTCGTAATTTTAATTTTAGGAAATAATTATCAAACATCGATTCATTTTAATTATCACAATGCAGAATATTTTCAAAACAATGTGTCAATGACAGGAGGAAACTATCGTTGTTCCTATCAAAAGTAAAACTCAAACCCACAAACTAGTATAGTAAGCAAGTAGGAGGTCGATCCCACATAGAATCAAGTATTTCTACGCAATGTATATTTACCAATTAGTAGGAAAGAGGGGTTTTGGTGATTGAAGATGAGAAAATAAACTATAAACAAGTTAGTAGAGATAACAATTGAGAAAATAGTTCCATCTATAAACATCCACTTTAGTTTGGTTGATTGATCATCGATTCTTCTTCAAGTTCTCTTCTCATCCTATTATTGTTCCTGTCCTGATCTTGTGTAAATTACTAGTCCTACGAGTCCTAGTAACCCTTACTAATTAGATAACCCTAACACGGTCAAGATTCAACCTAATAGTAGCATTAAGATTAAGGATTAACCAGGATACATGCAACACCAAGCTACGAGTCAGCATTCAACATGTAATTGATTCTCTACACACCAGTTTAGTCCTACGAGTCCTAAAAAGGCATGATTGCTACTGTGGATTAAGGTTCGCTACGAGGAATCTACAAAATCCTAGCAATAATCTCCACTAGTTGTACGGACTAGAAGAAATCAACAATATTCGCAAAAGAATCAATACGAATCAATAGGAATAGAACAAGAATAGAAATCTCACAACTTTATCAAACCAAAGCTTCAATCCATAGACGAAACGGAAGAGTTTAGCACTCCATGGCCATGGAGGCTCTTCTCTAGGGTTCTCTCAATTGATAGTCTCCAAGTGCATAAACTAATGAATTCGATCCCTCAAATAAAACCCTAAAACTTCCTTAAAAAGCCTCAAAAGAGTCGGCCAAATGATAATTCTAAAAACTAATTAAAGAGACAAAAAGTCCATTAAGCATATTCGGCGTTTCTGCAGAGGCCGCGGGGCAGCCAACCCAGGCCGCGGGGCGGCCAGGCGATTGCGAAATCCTTTGTCAGAGCTTCGGGCCGCGGGGCGGCTTTTACTGTTCACAGCGATTTTTTCTCTTCGAATTTGGTCCCGATGTCAACACGAAAGTTGTAGATCTCGGAAAGAGCTTTCCAACGCATGGTCATAATAGTCAATCGGACAACCGAGGCCTCCAGAAAGTGCGAAACAAGTTCAGCATGTCTGGCGACAACTTCTGCTGACTTGTTATTCACTTAGGCTCTCTAACTACGATTCCGCTCCCGGGCTCTTCACTTTTCCTCCTCCTCTTCACTCTTCTTTCATCCATGAGCCTCCTCATTCTTCGTCGGATCCACATATACCTGAAATAATCCATAAAAGTGTGTAGATTCCGACTCCACCAACAAAACAAGTATAAATGCAAATCTAGCTTAAATTATGCATTATATATATCTCAATCATGCTAAATACAACCTAATATGCCTACCTAAATGCGTGCTATCAGTCAACAACTTATAAGTTACCCTGTATAACATTTTGTTTGGTTGGAAAATGGGGAGAAATTATGAGATTTTAAATAGTGAAAAATAGATTTCACTTATTCGAATTTGATCTTATTCGAATTTGATAAATTAGAAAGATTGGATTAGAAATCACGAGAAAGTAGCCATATCAAATTTAAAGTCTCATAAGAAGACGACAATTCTCTTTTCTATCATTTTCTTTTTTTTTTATCAGGTAAGAATTCGTCGCACCGAACAGGCCTGTGGGACGATAGGCCCAATAAATCTGCGATGGAAAACCGTCATACATGGTAAGACATAAAAACTACAACGAGGCAAATCACCAAAGTACAAAGGTGCAATAAAAGGTGAAGACTAGCAAAAACGATGATCGACCGGTGCAGTGAGCGGCAACCCATCCGTCAGTTGGTAGAGACAACGCAGGGAATCCCTGGGGAACTAAGTGGAAACCTCAGATTTGGACTCTGTCAACGAGCCTTCAGGTTTCGATCACGTCCACGACCTCTTGCGCATCGACAAATAAGAAGAAGCACTACAACACAAACTGCTAGACCTCGAAACCAAATACCACACCAACAGGCATCTCGGCAACAAGCCGGAATCAACGGATTCACAATGGATTTATCACTCCAATTACCCCAGATTTTTTTTTTTAATATTTCCTCGGGCTACCTCGGGCCCAAGGAAAAGCCTTGGGCCCGAAACCAAAAATAAGGGCCCAGATCGACAATCTCAGGCCAAATTCGGGCCCAAGAAATGAACTTGGGGCCCAAGGCACGAGGAAATTGCAATCCAGGCAAGTTCGGCACAACGAACGGGAGACCAGGGGCAATCGCCGACGGCTCAAGACACAGACCAGCAACCAGGGACACAACGGGATCGGACAAGCAAGATCGAAGCCGAAACACCCAATCTACAAGAGCCCCAACCCAATTTCTCAAGAGAGGGTAGCCATAGCCACCCACGGATCGGAGAACCCAGCCCGGGCGGATGAGGGAAAGCGATCGCAGGGGAACCGAGACGGAAGGAAGCAGACGACGCCGCCGCAGCCGGAAACGCACCGCTCATGCCACAGACACAAACGGAGGGAGCCAGGAGCCCCACCCGGATCCAGAACGCGACGAAGATGGGAAGGCCATTAAAGGATTGATTGGGGAGGATGATCCATTGAGAGATTGAAAGAGGAGGAGCCGAATTGATTGAAACAAAAACAAATTTGAGACATGCCGATTAAATCAAAGATAGAAATCCCCGATTGGGTTTTCACAAGGGGGATTTTCTAGAGAGAGGGGAGAGCCCCTCTCTAACCATTCCGGAATGGCTCACCGAAAAGGACTTGTGGGTAGTACCCATAGGTCCCCAGTTCGAACCCCGGAATGACCGCTTTTTATTTACCAATTCAAGGGAGAGCCCCTCTCTCTATAATGTCTTTCTAATGTTTTTTCTATCATTTTCGTTACTTGCTTGTGGGGTTTTGATATTAATAATAATTATTAAAATTTAGTTGTATTAAAGGTAGTAAATTATAATAATTTACTATGTATAAATAAATAATTCCCCGTGGGGTTTTCGTAAATCTCGTTTGGGTTTCTGGTGCTTTTCGTTTCAGGTGTCGTATCTTCATCTAGCGTAATAGGACTTTCTTTTCCGTTTGATGGGGTTCTGGCTGTCGGAGTCGGGATAGGCTGGTGTCGTGGTAGTGTGTATCGAGGCGTCTCCTTTTTCCGGAAGAATTGTTCCTGGGAGGTTCGTCTTCACTGCCCACATGTGACTCCTGATGTGTCGTTGGCCTACGGTGCTGCTCTTGGGTATTGCTTGGCTTCGTCCTTCGTCTACTTCCTCGTCTTGCTCGAATTAGTTGTGTTTTTTTTTCGCTTTGTAGACCGCGTTTGCCTGGATGTTGCACCTTCTTTGTATTTTTTGTTTATTTTTGACGGTTTTTTCGTCTGCCGACTTGTCGGCCATCGAGATCCAGATTTGTCTGGTCTCGAATTTTTACCTAATAAAAAAAAATCATTACTTGCTAGTTGCCACCTTTTATCTCTACTCACTACTATTTTGTCAAACTGATATGATACTTTTTTTTATACAAAAGAATACCTATTTTGACTTTTATCTTTAAAAAATCATATATTTTTTTTTATTAAAAAACACTTAAAAAGATGATTTGTAACAAAAATAAAATTTCAGAACGGTTGTGATATTGATGAATTATTCACCTCCTCCTGTACACTTTACTGTGCCTGTTGCGACTTATTTGTATTATGGTCCTTACGACCTTCAATTAGTTTTGATCATATTAGACCACTCTTATAAAAGACGATGTATCCGCTCGTTAATTATACACACTTGAGTAATACAATTAATACAATGAGAGCGTTTTTTTTTTTTTTTTTTTTTTTTGATATAAGGAAAGAAATACAATAAGAGCGTTTGATCTGTCTTACAAGAAAAACATAATATTTCATAATACTCAGTAAAATTTATAAAATTGGTTAAATATGAACACTGTCATAGTAAGCACCACTAGCCAATCAGATCCCTACACGTCACCAGTGGGCAACGCTTTTCTCCACGTCATCTCCTCAGAGTCTCAGACACCGAAATCCGATGTTTGTTTTTCATACGGACGCGTCTCGTCCGTCGATCTGGAATTCGTAGATGTACCTGCCCCGCTGCCCGTACCCGATCATCCATGCCCGTGAAAAACCTCTGTTCATTTCCGGGAAATTGAACTGTTTCTGAACCCCTCCCTTTCTTTCTTTCTTGGAATTTTTTGATCTGGTTCTTAATCCCTGTGGAGAGATAGAGGAACTCAGATGAGATCTGCTTGATTCGGTAATTCTATATTCGCTATCCTTTTTCCCCCCCTTGGGATACTACGTGATTTGTTGATTCATTTAAACCCTAGCTTCACGATAAGAAAGGCGCTATCTTGTTTTCTGATCGAATCGGAGAGGTGTTCAGATCAAACTGTTTTCTACATTTCTTACACAGGTTCCTGATTTTCGCGTAAGTCCAGAATAATTCGTCTCTGTTTGAGTTTGACGATTCAATTTGGGGGGTTAATTGTGCTGCCTCCCGGATCAGAAGAGTAGATAGGCCACTTGGAATTTGATTTTGCTTCATTTGGTGGCTGAAGAAATATGAAGAATTTCGAACGATTGGCGAATCTGGCTCTCGCAGGTTTGTGTCCCTTTCAAGTTTTAGATTATGTCGTTTTGCTTAGTGAATGTAATTGCTGATTTATGTGGTAAACACACTAGGTTGCGAAATTGAATGAGTTGGATTGTCAGGGAAATTGCTGTATGCATCAAAAGATCAGTTCTTTTAACATATTTCTTTTGAAGAGTTTTCAAGATTGTGGCTTTTCCCCTTGGGTGCAATT
The DNA here is from genome assembly GCA_037127255.1 of Persicaria tinctoria. Taxonomy (NCBI): domain Eukaryota; kingdom Viridiplantae; phylum Streptophyta; class Magnoliopsida; order Caryophyllales; family Polygonaceae; genus Persicaria; species Persicaria tinctoria. The sequence goes on from JBANSL010000008.1 coordinate 13,929,610, forward strand.
GCCTTACTATTCAAGTGGAAATGCGGTTGATTTCTGTCTTTATATTGTACAGTATAATCATGCTATTGTCGGAGTGAAGGAGCTTCTTTACTGCTGTGTTTGCACGTCTAACATTACAATTGAATGGATTGATGAGTTATACTGGAACCTTGTGATGTTTCAGGAAGATCATTGTTTTATATCTTGTATGTGTCCTTGTATCTCTGATTCTCACTGCTGTTTCAATTTGGCGGTATACCTGGAATTATCGTTGCAGGGTTGAGTTTGGCCCCCCTTGTCATCAATGTGAATCCAAATGTAAATGTTATCCTAACTGCTTCCCTCACTGTTTTTGTGGGGTGTTACCGGTCTGTCAAGGCAACTCCACCTTCAGTAAGTACTTAGTAGAACTCCTCTTGCACCCTATAATTGTGCATTCATCCAGCATTCCAGGGGCAGGAAATTAACAAGATGAAGTCTTGCTTGTTTGTTGATGCAGGAGACCATGTCAAACGAGCATGCCATGAGGTTTCCGTTCATTGGAAGTGCGATGCTTTTGTCGCTGTTTTTGCTTTTCAAGTTCCTGTCCAAAGACTTGGTTAATGCTGTGCTGACATGCTATTTCTTTGTCCTTGGGATCCTTGCACTTTCGTATGTTCTCTCTGTATGGGTGATTCTGAGTAATTGATGTCTGCTCTGTAATTTTAAGAAGCAATATTATTTTCTCTTACATTAATTACCTAATTCTCAGAGCAACATTACTGCCTGCTATTAAACGCTTTCTGCCGAATCACTGGAATGAGAATGTTATCACCTGGCGCTTCCCCTTTTTCCGATGTATGCTCATCACCTCGCCTTCTCATTTGTATTTCTGTTTTGAGTTATAATTGATCACATGTCTAATTCTTGAACTTGTTTTTTGTGGTTGCAGCGGTGGAGGTTGACTTTACCAGGTCACAGGTGGTGGCTGCAATTCCAGGATTCTTCTTTTGTGCTTGGTATGCTTCCAAGAAGCACTGGCTGGCCAACAATACCTTGGGTCTTGCCTTTTGCATTCAGGTTTGGTACTTTACCAAGTTTGGGTCTTGTGCCTTTACTTCTAAAAATGTTGTTGATCATGTATCTTAATTATTCCTAAAATATGACAGGGTATTGAAATGCTTTCCCTTGGTTCCTTCAAGACTGGTGCCATTCTCTTGGTAAGACACTAGCTTTTTGGAGGCTCCTTTGTTTTTCTTGAATTTGAATTTATAAAAATAGAGTCTTCTAGTAATTTACATAGTGCCACATGCATGTAACTATGAGTAGAACAAAAAAAGATGGTTAATTATTCTGTGTATATTGTTTTCTATATCTAGGCGTGTTTGGTACTTTGGTGTCATGTTGATGCAGTGCTTTTTGTTTATATTGTCTTATAAGATCTCGTGTAATGTCCTGATAAGGTAAAATCATGTTGATAAAGGGGCAAAAGGCCTTTGGTGATCAAAACAGACCTTTAGATGAAAAATGGGATGAACCACTAGGATTACTGTCATAGGAAAAATTTCATGCAATTGGTAAAAATCTATACGTTTTGTTTCATCCTCTTTTAACTTTCTGATGCATTACAGGGTGGACTGTTTGTGTACGATATCTTTTGGGTTTTCTTCACTCCGGTGATGGTCAGTGTTGCAAAGTCCTTTGATGCACCAATAAAGGTTAGTTACTCTGGTTGACGGTTGAAGTTTCTTTTGTTGCTAGTAGTCTCCAATCTAAAGTCTGTATGTGGTCATATATTGTAATCTAATGATGATTCTTTTTCAGCTTCTGTTCCCCACAGGCACTGCAGATCCATCAAGACCATTTTCCATGCTGGGATTGGGTGATATTGTTATCCCTGGTGAGGAAATAATTAAAATGTTAAACCTTATAGGACTATCAGTTACACCCACATTTTTTCCGTCTAATATTTAGCAGTTCTAGAAAAAATTCCTGGCAATTCATTGTAGTATGATAGTATTAACTTGTTTGATACTGGTGGGGATGGATTTTGCTTTTTGAAGGCATCTTTGTAGCACTGGCATTGCGGTTTGATGTTTCCCGGGGGAAAGAAAGCCAGTACTTTAAGAGTGCATTTCTTGGATACAATGTTGGGTTGGTTCTAACGATCATTGTCATGAACTGGTTTCAGGCTGCTCAAGTAAGTCCTCTATCTATTACATGTATACACTATTAGTACGAATATCTTTCTTGGACTGCCAGGAAGAATCCAGCATACAGTCGCATGAATCAGAGCGAGATTAGCCCTTTTACTTTCTTCTTTGATTTTGCAGCCTGCTCTCCTGTATATTGTGCCTTGTGTTATTGGATTTTTGGCTGTTCATGTGTTGTGGAATGGTGATGTCAAACCGGTCCGTAACCCTCTCAGTTTCTTTTGGTTGATTCTCAGTTATGCAATTCTAGCACATGCGTTATGCTGATTTAGTTGATTCTCATGTCACTCGTCCTTCTCTTTATGCAGTTGTTGGAATTTGACGAATCAAAGTCTGCAGAGGCCGAATGTTCCAAAGTTGATAGTGACGACAAATCATCTAGCAAGAAAGACGAATAGGTAGAGAGACGACTCAATTATGGCAGGAAGGGTCTACCTCTCTGACATTTGTTTCACAGAATACTTCATGTATGAAGTTAGAACCTTCAAAAACAGGAGGAGATTTTGTCAACTTTTTGGGATCTAATTTACGGCTATCACAAAAGCTTTTTATAGTTATGGAGATTCGACTAACAGAAGTGATCCTTTTATGGAGGAGGCATTTTTGTGTTGATTTCTTTATCCCTCATTACAGGAATTTGCTCACTAGTCTTGGACTCATGCTTTATTACATTTTTTGAGAGCGAATTTGGTGTCTCCATTTCATATCTTTCTTCTTCAAGGAATCGTATGTTGAAGCGTTGAATAAACAAAACATACTTAGATGAAGTTCAACTCGTAATTCGAAATTCCAATCCATTAATGTTTCAATCTCAATTTAGTGTTTGTGCCTCAACATCTGAGATAAATTTAACAATGTAACTTCAGTAGGAATGACAATGGATCAGTGGTGGGTGGATAAACCCATATCACCCGACCCACCATTGATGACCAATCACCCTACCCAACCCACCTTCCACATCCACTTTCACCTATATCCATCGGGTGAAGGACATATCATATGGGTGATTTTTGCAAAGCACTTGAATTGGGAAAGTTGGGCAGCAAGCCATTAAACAAGCTCAACCCTTGCCAAGGGATAAGTACATAGTCTGGTACAAATGTCACCAGTGGAATTTGATCCCAATCTCATTGGAGTGAGGCGCAAAGGAGCACCTCACAGCCCTCACTCTTACCACAAATGACATTAGTGAAATTTAAACCCTTAATCTCATGATAATTGTTTGTTTATTACTCAGCTTGAATTATGGTTCCAGGCAAAGGCAAGGAAGAGAAGTACTAGAAACATTATACAAGACATTTGCCTTAACACCTAATCTTCAACAAAAAATACATAGGGTTGGGTTCAAGCTTTGATTGGATCAAACCAACCATACACCGTGGTAGCAGTATAGAGCGAAACATTTCGCCTTATAACCGTGAGATTGGCTTATACTTGTCACTTTTCTGACCCAAGAAAGGATAATCTGTGTAGCCAATAACAGGATCCTGTGTATAAAATGTAGATCTTACATACCTTGTCAAGGGTGCATTCACCTTTAATCTCTCCACCAAATCTGGGTTCGATATGAAAAGTCGCCCGTATGAAACCAGATCAGCATCCCCGTTGGCAATCGCCTCTATGCCTAGCTCCCGGGTGTAACCACCACTGGCCATGAAGGGTCCATTGTACGTCCTTCTCAGTGTCCTCACCAGCTCAGCTTCCTCCTCCTCGCTACCTTGCATACGAGACTCAGACTGACCACGCGCCACATATCTGGGTTGGGTGACATGGAGGTAACTCAGCTGTGAGCCTGCGTCTAACTGGAGCTGGTTGATTCTATGAACCACCGCCAGGCCTAGGGCAAGCGGGTCAGAATCAGATGCATCAAGATGGTCTATAGCTGGTGAGATTCTGAGAGCCACTTTGCTGCCACCGATAGATGAGACCACAGCTTTAAGTACCTCCATTAAGAATCTGCACCTGTTGGTGAGCGACCCACCATATTCATCTGTTCGGTCATTGATGCCATCCTTCAAGAACTGATCAATTAGATAACCATGGGCCCCATGGATCTCAATCCCATCGAATCCTATAAATAAATGGTTTGAAGGCATTATAAAAGGAGTGCAGGGAAGAATGGGACATCTTGCAGATACTAAGTTGTCATACAAAAACTAATAAACTACGATATGAACCTGGGGGGAAATGAGGATCAATCTTAGTAACATAGTATGATAAGTAAGAGAGGTAGCTACGCCTCTAATGCTGATAGTGGGTCGCAATTTTACAAGAAAATGGAAGTATATGAAGCTCAAGAGTCAAGATAGTTAAACCATGTCGAATATCAACAAACACAACTGAGATCATTAGTCATTACGAAGAAGTTAAAAGGTTAGGCATCTGCAAGCATACCTGCTCTGATAGCATTTTCTGCAGCTAGGCGATAATGCTCAACCACCTGTTTAATTTCAGAGACAGACAAGGGCCTTGGTGAGGGATACTTGGCATGAGACCCATCTGGCATTAGTATTCTCCAGGCTTTTGATATAGCCTTGTTGGTCGATGATATTGGTCGACCACCGCCTGGTTGATACACTAATAAAGCAACACATGGATGAAAAGTTAAGTTTCACTGAAATATAAAGATCGAATCAAGGGCTCCAATTCCACAGTGTGAACATCAAATGTGAAGGCAATGTGATAACTGGACCCTGACCTGTGTGTGAAGCTCGACCAACATGCCATAATTGACAGAAAATGATAGCACCCTTAGCATGAACAGCTTCAACAACTTTCTTCCACGCTTCCACTTGTTCATTAGTGTATATTCCAGGGCAATGAGGAAATCTGATCCCACATTAAACTATCAGTCAGTGTCTCAGTGAGATTATTTAAACAGGACAAAACATTACTAGATTTCCTTCAACAGATAAATTGAACAGCAACAGCAACAGCAACTTAATTCAGACTCATAGGTTAGGCATGACATAACTACTAAAAAATTGCTATAGAAGGTCAACTTATGAACCCGATCATCAACCTTGGTTCCACCTCAGCAAGTCGTGTTTCAAAATATATGAGGAAATCAGAGGATTGACACAAAATGTCAGGAATCAAGCTAACGGTAATGATGGATTAAAAGAGCATGACAAATTGTAGTTTTTCAAGCTGCATCTTAAACACATAACAAGAAAGGTATGCAGTTAACAATATACATAGTGCTAGCAGAAGCTTGCAAGAGGTTTAATATATCTAAGAGTGACAACTCCGACCCTTAATTAGCACTTAGACCAATTTCGTACTTGATCAAACTTCAAATACAAAGCGTTAACAAGCAAATAAGATATCTGAACTGAACTTACAAGTTCGAATAGTGAAAAACACAAATACAAGCTAAAATCCAGCTGAACAAAACACAAATTGCTTAATTTGTTTCAAATAGTGAAAAGCTACAACTACTGGTTGGATCCCTATCAAACCCTCGGTAACAAGCTGAAATCACAAACATTCAAAACCTAAATTCAGCTAACTGAGAACACCAAGCCGCTTTGTTACGAACTACAAGTGAAGATACAAAACTAATTAAGATTGAACACACGGCAATATTAACAAAAATGAGTAGTGATATGAATTTAAATTACCCGGCGGCAGTTTCAGAGATAAGAGTGCCCTCAGTGATGAGAAATCCACCGTCGGTAGCCCTCTGAGTATAATACTCAGCCAGCGCATCGTTAGGGATCCCGTTCAACGCCCTACATCTCGTCATCGGCGCCATCACCACTCTGAAAACAACAAAGCAATCAACGGATCCGTCAACCAAATTCAAATTATCAAAGCAGTCGCTACAGGAACACAAAAGCAATTGGAATTCACCTGTGAGAGAGATCGAATGAGCCGAGCTTGTAAGGAGTGAAAAGAGCAGGGGTGGTGGTCATCGTCTTATTGCTTGACATTGCAACCCAGAGCAGCTACTCGAGAAATCTGGAGATCTCCGAAGAAGAAGGGAGAGATGGATGGATCGCACTGAAGAGGAGAAATTGGGATTTTTTATTGGCGGAAGGATACCGGTTGATGGAAGTTGACTGCCACTTTGAGAGAGAAGGAAAAGCAGGAGAGTGTGCGGGGACCGCTGGACGGAAGAAGTGGAAGAGGGGATCCGGTGCTCCGCGCCATACGAAAGGGTTTAGGTAGTTGGATTTGTGACCGTTGATTTGATCGGACACGGACAGGGATCGTTGACTCGTGATGATCAGACATGGTAGATGAAGATGCCATTTGGGCATGTGCGTCATTGACCAAATTTCCGAATAAACAAAGTCTGGAGACATTTTGGATTGATCTCAGCCGTTAAAGACATGATAGATGAAGATGCCATTTGCACACGAGGTAATCATGTTTGGTGGCAAAGAGAAACATAATGATCCCTGTCCGTGTGCAAATGGCGAGGTAAACAACCATGTACCAGTCTGGAGAAATCAAAGCATGGCAAAGAGAAAGAAAAAAGAAGAGGAAGAGGTATGGAAGAAGGCACATAAGGACGGAGTGAAGGAGGCGGAGATTCAAAAAAGGGACGGCGATGTCATCTGATTTGGGAACGGCGGCTCCGACGACCTCTTTCTGCTGATTTCCGAGTCATATTGACCCGATTCTTCCTCGGACGCTCTCCTGGTGTCCATGAACAGATCTCAAATTCGGAGCCATGATCCTATAAAGGCAAAAAAAGTTTAAGCTTTTGGATTTAATGGCGGAAATCAAGGGGTTTCAGTCACTTTAGGGTTGAATTGATTGAATCTTGCATCCCCGAGCTCCCTTGAATCTTGATGGATGGATTAGGGCTGAAATATCGGATCAAGAGAGAGGGAGAGGGAGGGGATACAGGAGTACCGAGGAGGAGACAACCTCGAGGCAGGTGGAAATCAGAGGGAACGAGGGAGCAATAAAGGTGGCCGTCTCCGGTGAGCGGCGGCTACTGGCACTAGCAGCGAGCGAGAGAACAGAGAGAGAGGCGATGAGAGCTTCTGCCTTCTGAGGTCGGTGAGAGACGGAGAGAGCGTAACTGATTGCCAGATTGAGACTAGGGTTTATTTTAAGTAAACGTTTACACCACAAAATTTACTATTTACACCAAATATCCCACTTTTTTTTTTTTTAAATACACTCTGCTACTCTTGAGTCTAGGGGTGGGCATGGGACGGGACGGGACGGGATTAGGGTAATCCCGCATCTCGTCCCGCGTATTTTTTGCGGGACGGGATCAGGACGGGATTGAATAATTTTTTTATCAAATCCCGCCGGGTCTTATCTCTCTCGGGACGGGACGGGACGGGACGGGACGGGATCTGTCCCTCGTAAACAAAGATTAAAATATAATCCAAAAATAACAATTATAAAGTTGCAAATAGGGTAAATATTAAAGTCATGACATTACCAAAAAAAAAAACAGTAGGCATACATTGAAGGCAAAAGTGAAATAGGCAAATTACAGTAACATGTTAACGTGGAATCCCATTACAAATTGAAGGCAAAGAGTGAAATAGTCTAAAAAATCAAAATACACTAGAACAGTAACTTTTTTTTCCTTAAAAGCATCAGCAATGGTCGGGTTCCCCAAAACTTCTCTCCCTTTTTCTTATTCGTCCACCTCATTCTCCACTAACTTTATTCTCAATCCTCCCCAATTCACTTCCTATCATCCACAATGGTCGGGTTTCCAATAAATCTATCTCATCACTTTTTCCACCCCCTACTATATTTTCTATATAATTTTAATTATTAAAATAATTGGATTGATTTAGCAATTAAAAAATATTTAATTTAATTTTATAATTATATTTCATAATTAATTTTAATTATCAATTGAATACTTTCTATCACAAATTAATTTAATATCTCAAAAATCTTGTATGGATTGAAAAGAAAACTAGAAGTTAAAAAAAAACTGGAAGTTAAAAAAAATGATTTATTTAATTTAATTTTTATGTAAATTTATTTTATTTAATTTAATTTTAAAAAACTAGAAGTTAAAAAACATGATTTAATTTAAAAAACTGGAAGTTAAAAAAAAAAGAAATGATTTATTTAATTCAATTGAATACTTTCTATCACAAATTTATTTAATTTAATTTTTATGTAAATGTGAAAAGAAAAGTGGAAGTTAAAAGAAAAGAAGAAATGATTTAATTTATTGACACGTGGCGAAATTTGATTGGTTTCGGATTTGGGAAGGTTCCCAATATATTGAGGCACCCCAAATATCGGGAGGTTGTTTACAATGGTTGGGTTGCCCAAGTGAGTGGAAAAAGTGATTTGGGGAGGTCGGTGACCGACCATTGCTGATGCTCTAAAAGGCCAAGCCCAAATTGCCCAATAACTAATAAGTTACAGTAGGTATGTGAACTCCAAACCAAATTACTTATATAGTTATTTCTTATACGTAGTATAATTTTATGTATTATTATTTTCATTTTATGTTTTAATGTTAAGGTATAATATAAATTTATCTTATATATTTTTATTAATTTTAATTAAATATATATAATTTTATATACATGCGGGACGGGACGGGATTTGCGGGATTCGAAACCTTCGCCCCGCGTCCCGTCCCGCGTAATTTTTGCGGGACGGGATTGAATATTTTTTTTCGAAATCCCACCGGGATCGGGACGGGATGCGAGACGGGACGGGATTTGCGGGATTTGTGCCCACCCCTACTTGAGTCACACATCTGCCCCTCAAGGTGTGTGACTCAAGAGGAGTAGGGGTGTGATTTAAGAGGCGTAGGTGTGGTGCATATAGTAAAATTTATGGGTGTAAATATTACCACCCTTATTTTATCAACTAAGCGTAAATGGTAGTAAATAGCCAAAAAAAAAAGTCTTGAAAATTTGCACAATTAGCACATTTTGTCCAAACTTTGTACAAAAGTGCAGGTAAAAAACTCCTTATTTACACAAAAATTAAAAAAAGGATGGGAGGGGAGGCTTTATGGGCAAAAAAGTGAGCAGTTTTCAAGGGAGGAGAAGCGACGGTTTGTGGAGAGAAGGAGGAGAGTTCGACGAATCGTAAAACGCAGGAGGTTGGGGACGAAGTTGTCGCCGGAGAGGAGAGAAGAAGGTCACGTCGACGTCTAAGTGAAGAGGTAAGTCGTAAGCCCCCATTTCCATCTCCTTGAAACGCTCGTTCCTTTTCTCCCCCGGCGAATCGGAAAATGCAGGAGGTTGGGGACGAAGTTGTCGCCGGAGAATAGAGAAGAAGGCCACGCCGACGTCTAAGTGAAGAGGTAAGCCCCCTTTTCCATCTCCTTAAAGCCCTCGTTCCTTTTCTCCATTTTCTGCGAGCGTGGAATGTGAAATTGTTGGTTAGGGTTTGGGATGAACGACGAGGGTGGCAATGGTTGGACTGTAAATTGGGATATGGGAGAGGTAGAAGATGATTGATTGAGGTTTGAGCCGTGTTTGATTTGGTATTTGGTTGTTTGAAAGAGAAATTAGGTGACAAGTGATGCGGGTCAAGCTGGCCTTCTGTTGGTCAAACAACGATCTTGATCCAGGCGACGACTCGAGGACGAGTCGATTTCAAATGGAGGAGAATGATGTCATCCTCAAGCGGAAGAAGAAGGCTCCACCTTGGGAGTCGTTAAAGAAACGATGTTAATTAATTATTATTTTTTGCAATTTAGATAAATAAGGTGGAAATTAATTATATCTCTTCTAGATATAATCCTTGGCCACCAAGTTATGAAAACATTTATCTTATTAGGATTTTATTTATCTTAGATTTATTTTATTTATCTCTAGATATAATAGATCTATCCAAACCCCTTTCCTTTGCAAGGAAGGATTGGTAAGATCTTCCATAGCTTTACTATATATTCATGTTTATGCACTTTGAATTTAATCAGATTGAATTAGAATTGAAGAAACCCTTAACGGAATTAGGGTTTTTCGATTATCAATCCCAAAGGCTATCGGGTTCTTATATTATTGTTACTTCGTCATCTTCATCATTCACAATCACATCTTCAACCTCCGTTACTTACCTCTGTTCTTGATCGACAAATTCTCAACCGAATACAACATAGTCGACGCTTCAAGAACATCGGCACCTGCGCTTGGGGACACCGGACCAAGCTCCGCAGGTCTCGGTGCTCGGCGCTCGGGCTCCTCGGCACTCCTTGGTCTCGCGCTCGCAGCCGCGATCGCTTCCAGCGATCTCGCCCGCGGACTCCAGGCTCTCGATCGCCTCCAGCGAACACACCCGGCAACCCTCGGCTCCACCCCAAGCGCCTGGCCTTGTTCCCAGCGATCAAGTCCCCGGAGATGTACTTGCTTCAGCGCAGTCCGCACCTACTCGCGCGCACCAGTCCCTCGCCTTCCTTTGCATTCGTTCACTGTTACCATATTAGTCTTGAATTAGTTATTTTGTTTCATCGCATTAGTTGTTAGAATTTTGTTAAGTTAAGATTAGTTAGTTTAGTTTTATTTATTGAATAATTAGTTTAGTTAATTTGGGTCGAATCGTCAAGAAATACAAGGAGCTACACAAGATCGACGCTTTCAGTTTAGCAATTGGCCGGCCTAGCCAATTGTTATACATCAATTGGTACTCAGAGACAGGTTATGCTACGCTCTTTGTTTTTTTGAGTTGATGTTATTAATGTTTTGATTTGATGGCTTGGGAGATATGGGGAGATTGGGAAGATGATCCCGATCCATTGGATGGATTTTTTGCTTTGGAACGTGCCAAAGAACAACGACGCCAACAAGAGTTACGTCGGAGAGCTTGGCTACAACAACAAACCCTAGAGAGTCAACGCGAAGCCAAAAGACGCCAACTTTGGCTTCAACGTCAAGAGGAGGAACAACGATGTGCTAGGGAACAACTTCAACTCGCACGCCAACGAGGGTACAATCAATGGTTGCGCCAATATAAAGAAAAGGAATTTCGAAGTGGAAGATCTGACATTGTCGATTGGGATGTTTGGTATGCGTCATATCAGCGTCACCAAAGAGAAGAAGAGGATCGCCAAAGATGGGAGAAGGAAGAAGCTCTTCGAAAGGCTGAAGAAATCGTGGACAAATTCGTTGCCCAGAAAACAGCTCAGCGCGATGATTTTGTTTTGCAATTTCCCGTTGATTCCGACCTCGGAACCACTTCATCTCAGAGCCCCTGCGTAGATAACTTCGAGATCTTTCCAACGGTAGGTCATACGCTACCAGATTCTCCCAGAAAGGCCTCCGAAATTGTGTTGCAAGCAGACTGCGATAGTGTTCAGGACGAGCTCGGTTATTCCACGTGATCGGTATCCATACGGAGTCTAATCGATACAAATTCGACATCAATTCGTGGAAATCAAGGAGCATAAGCAAGATCGACGCTATTAGTTTAGTAATTGGTTGTGCGAGTGTGGATTGGAAACTGGGATATGAGAGAGGTAGAAGACGATTGATTGAGGTTTGGGTCGTGTTTGACTTGATATTTTACTGTTTGAAAGTGAAATTGGGTGACAGGGATTTCGAATCGAGTGGCAGTGGTTTCGAATTGGGTGACAAGAGTGTCGATTTATGTTTTATGCTTTTGGCCTTGTGATGGTGGTTTATGGCAATGGCGAGGGTGGTTTTGGGGATTGGGGTTGTGTGGCTGAGCGATTGAAAGATAAAGGGGTTGGGGACATGGTTGTGAGTGAGGCAAGGTCGGACCGAGTTCGGAAAAACGTGATGGGACCAGGGAAGCCTGGGAAGATAAGGTGGGGAAGACACTTGAACTGATGTTGGAGAGGCTGAAAACTATGCCAACATGGATGCGGAGCACGGATGACAAGGTACGTGTTATTTAGTTGGGCGACACGGGATTACAAAATTTATCGGAATGACAATTGAAACATCCTAACCAATTGCCATATCTTAGAGGCTACAAAAGCGAAGCCCGTTCAAGGCAAGAAGAGTAAGAGGGGTCAAGGAGGTGATGGAGAAGTAAAGTCCCCCCCCCTCCGAAGAAACCGCGAGGCCGAAAAGGGAAGAACGTTGTCGAAGGCGCGGACACGATTGAGCTGAGACTTGTATCCGTGTCCGACAACGATGGCTTCCTCATCTGGATAGCCATTGTTATGAACTTTGTTGTTATTGTAGTAGGTTGTTATGAACTTCGTTGTTATTGTCGTAGGTTGTTGTGAACTTTGTTGCTCCAAACATATAGTTATCGACGGTAGTTGACTAGGTTGTTATTGTAGTACGTTGCTATAAACTTTGTTGCTTTCTTTATAATGTTCATTGGTCATAAGTGTTGTGGAATGTTATGATATTTTTATGATATTTGTTGGTCGGTAGTTGACTATGTTGTTATGCTCGAAACTTTGGTTATCGATGTACCATCAGATTCAAATAAGTGACACGATAAATAATTCAGATGACACGGGATTCCAAACAAGTGACAATGGTGATTTTCTTATCGAAGTAGCAGAAACGCTCATAAATATAATCATCAAATTCACACAAGTGCCAAGGGTGATTTCCTTATGCGACTAGCACAAACACTCATTCTCCTCCTGACTGCTAATGGATATGACCTCCAACCCCTGATACATGTCACCTTGGCAGTTTACTGTGTCATATGAGGAGTAGTCCGTGTCACCCAATTGGATCACATCCACACCCTTACCCTTGTCCCCTTTATACATATGCTTGTCACCAATTCCAAAACCTTTGTCAGTAATGTCTACCGCACCCAGCTCCTTACTCTTCCATATGGCCTCCATCACCTCACCTAAGTGGATCACATCCGGACCCTTACCCTTGTCACCTACATACATATGCATGTCACAAGTTCCAACGACCGTTGAAGACGAGAGTGACACGTACTTTGGCGTTTTCAACTGAAAATGAAAAGTGGGATCAACACTATGGTTCATGGGTATCTACTTTTTGCAAAACATGAGGAGAAACAAGAGAGACACCTACCCATTGCAACTGAGAATTATGGTTTCTCATAAACCAAAGTGACATGGAAGTTTCTGAACACTGACACGAACAAGGAATGAGACCGACAAGTGCTCTACAACTAGACCTTGAGGCCGACATATTTTCTTCAATGGCGGCCTTCTTCTCCAGCTCTTTTGTCTAGGGGAGGAAGAAATTGAATGTCTTCTCCCCTCATCTCGTTTTATAGTTTCCAAATTGGAGGAAAAATCCCTATCACATCCTCTTTTTACTTGTAAATCACGTGTCTTGTCACCCCTAGTTTTGGCGCCAAAATTTCCCACCAAAACCTCCTCTCTCTTGCTCAATTTTACTTACAACCAGCACCCTCTAACAACCAACGACCGTTGAAGACGAGAGTGACGCATACTTTGGCGTTTTCCCCTGCAAATGAAAAGTGGGATCAACACCAGTGGGTATCTACTTTTCACAAAACATGAGGAGAAACAGGAGAGACGCCTATCCATTGCAACTGAAAATTAGGGTTTCTCAGAAACTGCGGTGACACGGAAGTTAAAGAACACTGACACGAACAAAGAATGAGCCTGACAAGTGCTCTGCAACTGGACCTTGATGCCGATGGATTTTCTTCAATGGTGGCCTTCTTCTCCGGCCCTTTTTTCTTCTCCTCTCCTCTCTTTTTATACTTTGCAAAATGGAGGGAAAGCCCCTATCCCATCACCTTTTCCCGTGTAATCATTAGAGTCATCTCTCTCTTAGTTTTGGCACCATTCCCCTCCCCCCAAAACATCCTCTCTCTCTCTCTCCTGGTCATTCCTCTCTCTCCTTTCGGATGACCTGCAACCGGCTTTCTCCTTTCAAATTTTTATTTGCACCAAATAGCATATATGCTAGTTTTGCAAATTCGTAAAAAAAAATTACATTTTTGCAAAGTAAAAAAAAACCTGCTAGTTTTGCAAATTCCCCATAAAACAAATCAATTAACAATTTTGAAATATATTTTTATTTCAAAACAATTAATTGAAAAATGTAGCAATTTTTCAATTTTTCGAAACGGTTTTTCAATCTATATCTATATATCTATATACTACACCTAAGAGCAGGAGCACTCACTCCTACGTGGCTTCACCAGAGAGCAGCATTCCAGATGTAAAAAGCAGGAAGCGCTTCACCCAAGCCGCATGAGGATGTGGAGCGGTTTCACCCACATGGCACCACCATGCCATCTATGTGGCGGTGAAGATGTGGAGCGGTTTCACCCACGCTCTCCATATCCTTCGACGAATCGGTGGCAACTGGAAACTGCTCCAATGTAACCGTTCAAAACCAATCGACCGCCCGACCACCACTTTCAAAACGTAGATCCTTGAAGTGTTCTACCGATTCAAGTCTTCAAGTGCTTAGAGTATCCGCCTGTGCATCAGTTACTCAGAGGAGGAACCAGCATATATTCTTTGAGATGCTAGACCCATTTGGATAGAAAACAAATTTGAGATGCTAGACCCATTTGGCCCGCTGACCCATTTTAAAAAAGTCTACAATTGCAGTATATATTATTTGTTGTTCTATCTCTTTTATTTTAATTCAAATTCGATTTAGGGTTAGGGTTGGGGGTTTTAAAACCCGCTGACCCGGCTGGTCGACCTATTTTGAAAATCAGAACGTTGGAGTGTGGGGCCCACCGTCAGATGATTTTTTTTAAAAGATAGCCGTTGTAACGGCTAGTGGAATAGTAGACTAGGCTCGGGGCTATAAATACCCGACACCTTCATTTCACAAATCACACATTCCATCCAATCCATCAATCACCCATCATTTTATTTTCATAAAATGATACAACCCTATACAGAGCAGTGACTCCTAACCAACTGGGCAAACTTTCTTATCTCCTAACCAACTGGACAAACTTTGTTATTTGATACAGATAGACATTTATTTTATATCTACTATTATTACAAAATACTAATATTAAAAAAAAAAATTATCGTGTCGTGTCGGATACCCGATAAGGGAAATATGCCGATCCGAACACGACACGATTATTGTCGTGTTTTACTGTTTCGTGACATAATCGTATCGTATCTTTATCGTTTCGTGTTTTTTCGTATCGTTTTGTTGCGGTTTCGTGTCATATTTTTATGCACAACCCTAGATGCGGGTGAAATTGTCATCCCTAAATTTCAGTTTCAAATTGATTTGTTTCTTATTTTGGTCAGATCATTTTGAATTGGTTTAGGGCAAAAAGCTTGTACACTAAAATATGCATCTTAGACACCACCACCAAGACAAACCAACCAAAATTGTAACTTGATCGCTTAAACACAATTAAACCCAAGTAGAGCAGCCGCTACGCTACCCGGCAACATTCCGGCTCTCCTTGTTTTCTTCCACAGCCTCCATCGTCCATCCATCTGTGCTTTCATTTCGGATGGGTTTTCGTCACCAACACCCCTTCCACCACCGCAGCCTGACTCCTCCTCCCCGCCTCGCCTCATCTCTCGGGGTCTTCATGCGGCGGCGGATGCTTTGCCTTGTCTCTCGTGCATTTACAATGTCATAGCTCCGCACCTATTCACCCTACTCTGCCTGTTTATCCTTCCATGGCTTCAAAGCTGATAGCTTTACCCCCACATGAATCCCAGAACCCGTTTGAGCTCTCCCTCAGGGAGGCTTTTCATCTCCACGAGCCTAAGCTTAAACCCCCTTTGAAATTGATCCTCCCTTCTCCTCCTGATTACTTTGCCCTAAACAAGGCGATTTCTTACGGCGTTTTGTGTGAGCCCCACTTGGCCAAAGCCTACATCAAGCACCTTCACGCCGTTGTTAATGATGGGTATGCTTCCTTTGTTAAGTTGCTTGTTCAAATTGTTGATGAATTGTACCCCAAATTGGTTGACACTGCTAAGAAGCAGCTGCTTTGGGTCACCTCTGTTGTTGTAGATGTTGCTGGGTTAGGGTTTCAGAATCTTCTGGTGTCTCTTTTGAGGCAAATTGTTGGTGGGGACTTTAGTGTTGGCAATTTGTGGCTGAGTTTTGAACTGGTTAATCTCTTCTTGTTGAAATGGGATTCTATATTACATGAAGAACCTGATGCTCTCACCAGCGCTTTGTATGTGTTTCTTAGGCTGTTATCTGATCATTATCGGGTTCCGATTAACACAAAATTTAGGGAATTGAAACAAATGGAGATTGAATTTTGCCTCAAGACTCTAAGAGAGCAGTTTTGTTTGTGTATGAAGATTGGTAGGGATTTAATTAGGCTTTTGCAGGATTTGTTTCATATTCCTGAATTTCGAGCTTTTTGGAAGACGTTGGTGTTGAACCCAAGTTTGCTCAATGCTTCTGGATTCTCGGATGTCCAGGATTTGTATCGTCTGAGGACTCCAAGTCAATACTTCCTTCTCAGGGTCACTCTTGAGATGGAGATTCAGCTAAGGTTTTTACTGACCAGTGTAAAGTTTAAGGGTTGTAGGAGGCATCAGGCTTGGTTTGTGAGCAAATTCTTTTGTGTGCCGGAGAGGGAAACTCTTATATGCGATATTGTGCGGTTCATCTGTTGCGCGCATCACCCTACAAATGAAATCATTCAATCAGAAATTATCCCGAGATGGGCTGTGATTGGCTGGCTGCTCCAATGTTGCACCAGAAAATATTTTGAAGCCAATGTGAAGCTGGCTTTGTTCTTTGACTGGCTTTTCTTTGACGAGAAGGTGGATACGGTAATGAACATTGAGCCTGCAATGCTGCTTATGGTGAATTCAATACCGAGATATGTTGACATGACGCAGTCTCTCTTAGACTTTCTGATACTGCTTGTTGACAACTATGATGTTGACCGGCAAAGTTCTATACTTCGGGGCGTGTCAGCAGCATTTCGCTCGCTGGTACAGAAAGGAGTGATTCGTTCGATGGATGTTTTAATTTTCTGTGAAGCTCTGTCTCCCTTCAAGGAGAAACTCAAGTTTTTGTTGAGGGTAAATTCTCAAGTTCTTTCCGATGCTGTTCACGTCTCATCCTTGACTTCTCCAAGTACATTAGCTGTAGAAAACCCGCTGCCTGTCTCTGGCAGAGTTTCCGTGACATCTGGAGATCCTAGAGCTTCCATGCCCAAGTCAATTGAGAGCGGAAGTGATGTCATGGTTATACAAGCCTTGATACCGAAACTTGGGGAAAACATGAAAAAATCAATAGCTGTTGGCCTAGATACTTTGGAGAAGATACTGTTACTCTATGTCAATCTCGATTGCCAAGGGAAAATAGGTAATCTGAGCCCAGAGGTTTTAGCTTCAAAGATAAGCATGGAGGTCCAGTCAGGTGGGTATTGCCTTTTCCCCTCTCTTGAATCCCTACCGGAAGCTCTTGAGGCTGACCATGAAATCAATTCTCCTACAGCCGTAATAATTCGTGTGCTTATATATTCTCAGAATCAGAAGATGAAACAGATGCTGCAGTTTTGGTCAAGGAATGGTCGTCCTGCTAGCACACACCTGCTTTCATATGCTCTGAGACTTGCGTACGATGTGGAGATAGTGATAAATGGAATGGCAAAGGATTTTCTATCAGATTATGCCACAGATACTCGAGTTCAGCATCCTTGCTATGAGATAGTGCCATTGCTTAAGTTTCATATCGATTCTTACTTTGCCTTTAGAGCCGGGAATAAGAGCAACACTTTGGGATCCGATGCTTCCGATTTCAAGGTGGATATAAATATAGTTCTTAAGCTAGTTGGCAGTGCTTTCAGCTCATACCGAGATATGCTAGTACACTTGAGAGATGTTACAAGCAAGGAGAAAGACACCTCTTTTGCTAAGCTTCTTTCGGCTGATCTGGTACGAAGCTCAGAATGGAAGCGAAGAAGGCTCCACATTCTCTTTCGAAGCATCTTTGGTTTCCTCTCTGATATGTCTGTCGGCGAAGAGGATCTAATCCGGTTAGTTGTCAGCCGAGTGGAAGATTCTGACCTCGCATCCATCCAATTCGACTTATCACTGAAAAGATTCTCTATATTCGGAGACAGCTTCAAGGGTTTAACTCAACTGCTCCAGAGTTCCATCAACTGGGACCCCATTGAACAGCACAGACTATGGTGCCTGCTCAGATCAGAGCTCCAAGTTTCGAGTTTCCCTCTGGAGAAGCTCCTACTGGGCTTCTTCTGCTCGTCTGATGTAGATCCAAACCGCAGCTCCCTTGTCGTAGGAGGCCTTTTGACACTCTGCAGCTGCTGCGCTCCCACACCAGAGCTTGTCGGCGCAATCTTGTTACTGCCCAATGGCAAGTTCCCCGACTTCTCTTCTGCCGTTCTGGCTAGTTGGGCCGCGTCTTGCTCCTCTGCGCTGTTCAGCAGCTTGACTGAGTTCTTGGATAAGCTTAAGATGATGCAGGGTGGCGTTTCTGTCGATTTCAGTGGGGTTAATATCGACAAATCCGCTGTTAGATACTTGGCAAGTTACGCTGAAGCACAGGGCGCTAAGAGACCTGATTTGCTCCATGAAAACTTGCTACAAACTTTATCAGACATGAAAGCAAGGACTGAGGAAGATGGAAGACGATGATTGATGGTTTGTGCCTTGAGTTATAGAGAAATTTGGGTACGATTAGCCGAAAACTATAACTGAACATAACTTCTTGTAATCTACTACCTATTTAGACTTTTGTAATACACAGTTTTTGTTTTCATCAAAAAACATACCAAGGCTGAATCAAACATTTCTGCACCTTGATCATTCCAACATCCATAGCTATCCTATGCCAAGGTGTTGCACATTTTCACATTGCCAGCTATGAAATTGGGATCTCCCGTACAATACGTTCGGCTTATAGATGAAATCAATACAGTAATAATTATCATTATTATTTTGTCACTTGCAAAGTTGCAATGGATGTAAATTAAAATTTCTAAATCTTAAAAAAAAAAAAAAAAAAAAATAGCCGACTCAACTGGGGATCGAACCCAGAATCTCTGGTTTCGTAGACCAGCGCCTTATCCATTGGGCCATTGAGTCCTCTTTGTACCATGAGCTGTGGTAATAAATCAAATAGATATATTAGATACATTTCACTTAGAGGAGAATTTTTATGCAGTCAGTAATCAGTACTCACTTCTGACAATGGAAATTAGGAAAATTTTACACAGAATAGCTTGATCAGGATTCAGGACCCCATAATTCCTTCCTACAACCTAAGCAAGAACCGATATATTTGAACGCGGACAAAGTTCATTGTGCAACATCAAACTTGCTGGCTAGCTTATAATCTATACAAATGCAAGAAGCATGCAAGCTAATTGCTGATATTCCCATGATGCTATGTGTTTCTGTCAAAATGCACATGTTTAGTCAAAGGAGCTTCTTCTGGGTTTTCGGCATCATTGTCACTGTAGTACGGAAAGTCTGTGTTTCCGCTGCATAGTCCTGCTGATAGTGTTGGGGAGGATGGTTCATAGATTCCACCTGCAGGTGGTTTGCAATGCAGAATGGAGCCCCAAAGTTAGGTAGCTGGCAATACACTTTGGAAAAGAAACTGCATATCACATCTCACATGTTTAATAAGAATCTTGGATGACATTTACCTTTGGAGTTGCCCTTGTCAACGTCTTTGGTCATGTGCAGTAAGATTGTTCCCGTTAGTACAACAACAAAGCCAGATATCTCCGACACAATGCTTGATCCTGTTTGGCCATCCCAATCCTGAAACGTCTCAAGTTGCATAGGTCACGAGTTGGAATCAGAAAGATTAATATGAGATTGAAACGACAATAAAGTACACAAGACTGCAATATACTCCGTACCTTGAACATTATTACGCTGGCAAGCATTGTGAGTGTGGTAAACATGACATAGTATACCGGGGATACAACCACAGTGCTGAAAGTATCGAGGGCCTGAAACATCATAGCAAAAGGCAAATTAGGAAATTGAACAGAACCATATATCATATGCTCAATTGAATTGCTCATGACTATCTTCCTTAATATAAGATCATAACAAGGAATGCGAATCTAAGTCGGTTGGAATACACAGTAGATCCTCTCTTCACTCTAGAAAAGAATCATTTCGGCCAATGTTCCACAATCAAGGATAGAAAGCAATAGCATGTCATAAATGCACTGAATTCAGACCTTATTCAGATAGTTGAGTTGCACAACAACACAAATCAGCACAACGGATAGAAAGAACCACGTCTCAGGATAGATCAACTGGTTATTTCCCTCAAATGTCAGTTTTATTGAGATTCCAAGGGCTTTGACACTCATAACCTACAGCAGAAAGTTCAGAGCTTTAATCCACAATCTGCAGCTAAAAGAGAAAAAACTCAATTCAATTCAACATATGCAATCTCTTAGCTAAACATTTATAGGGAAAAACGCGGACAAATGAACTTACTGAGAGAGAACCCATCAGAGAGCATATGCTGATGAAAACCAATGGATTTGTGTGTCCGCAAGCAGGCACAAAATGGATTACCAAAACGAAAACCAAGGCAATTACGGATCCAACATAGAGCAAAAAGTCTGAGAAGAAAGACAAATACCATTAGATAAACAGTCTCCAGTGCAAAATGAAGACAACAATTAGATCAAAGGCGGCGAAGTAATGCCTGTTTTGGCAGCCATAGCCCATATTTCCTGCACAGATGATATAGGGTGCTCTTGAGGTGCATGGATGACAATTATAATGGATCCAACAACACACATCAAGCATCCTAAGACCCCCATCTTCTGTAGCCTCTCCCTCAATACAAAATGAGCCAAAACAGCACTGCACCCGCAGAACCAAAGCGCAACAAATACATAAGAATGACAGGTGAGGCCTATCAGTATACTCCTTCCGTTCCGAAATAGATGGGTTTTTACTTTCCAGAAGATAATTTTTGTTTCAAAATAGATGATCTTTTATTTTATGGGTAAAATGTGTAGTGCTTATTAAAAAATAATCAAATTTGTGAAAAAATTTGTAGAATGATGATGTATAAGTGAAGTATTTTTATTAAAATTTGTGCAAATGACCGAAAGTCTATGTATTTTAGAACGGAGGGAGTACATTCAAGCATCAAATAGGGGCTCTGGGTTTTACCTTGTGATAATACTTAATGCGCCTAATGGAGTAACCAGAATTGCTGGGGCAAATGCATATGCTATGAAGTTCGCGACTTCCCCTACAACCACTGTGGGAAAGATTCAAACTTTAACAAAGGTTATGCAGACAATTGCAGAAAAACCAAATACAGTAGCAATCGATGATATCAGACTGGATTTAACAGGCTAAAGGAAACATTTTGGCATGAAAGGGGTTTTGAATTTGGATTCCTTAAAAAAAAATGTTAAATGATCATTCAAAAAGAAATTGAAGAGCCAAAAGCAGGAAAAAGGAGGAAGATTTACTCGAAACCAAGCCCAACCACCATAGAGGCTCCAACAAGTATGAATATCCACCAAGTCCTGCAACAAAACCCCAACAGGTATCAAAGAAATTTTCAAAAAATCAGGCCAAAATTGAAAATTGAAAATTGAAAATTGAAAACAGAAAATAGGAAAGAGACCAGCTCCGACCCCATGAGAGGCGGCTTTACGGAGGCCTATCTTCTTGACGATGAAGCTAGCGCCGATGAAGGCGCTGGATGAAAGAGCCAACCATAGCCCTATCAGATTATCTTTTGATAGAGCCATGGCAGATCAAATCCTCTCCAATTCACCAAAAACAACAAAATCCAATAATAACAGTTGCCGATCGTCGTCGTCGTCGTTGCTGCCTGATCAATTATCCAAGTTTCGCCTGCTCACCGAAGATTTCGAAATCATCCAATCAAATCAATTTCCTATTGGAATTGAAATCTGACTTATTCGTCTTTATTTTTGTTTGGTCTGGGTTTTGTTTTTAAAATACTTATCGTCTTTATCTCACAATTTCTTGGCTATTTCCTTCCTGTCGTCGTCGATTCGGACTGGAGAGATCGGTGGGCTACTTACTTCGGGTGTAATAATTTCAATTTCAATTATATTTATACGAATAAATCTAAAAAATTTGGTAATCCATAACAAACACGTGTTGGATTTGATACTGTATATCATAACATATCAATCGGTTTGGGTTCACTTGAAGTTGAGACTTTGTTTGTATTTATTGTTATTCGAGTCGAACGATTTGAGTATTTATTCGAGTCGATCGATTTATAACATACGAATAAATCTAAACAAATTTATATGACTAGGGTTGTTATTCGAGTCGAACGACTTGAGTATTTATTGTTCATATTCAGTTTATTTACGATATGAACGAGCTCAAATAGAGCCTAAATTTTGACTCGAACCTAAAAATGTGTTTATACTCGGCTCGTTTAGTAAATGAACGAGCTCGATTCAAGCTTTTTTCGAGGTTTAAGCAGTTTTACCGACTCATTATACAGAGGAATTTTTTAGAAATTCTATAAAATTTAATGTATTTGAGCTAATTCAAATGAGTCGAGCTTTGGATCGAGGTTAAAAATGTACTTATACTTTGGTTTATTTAGAAAATAAAAGAACTCTGACCGAGTTTTTATCTAACGAGTACAAATCAAATTCACGTGTATAACACCCCTATATCTACAACAAGTGAGTTTTTTTTATGCTACAAAAGGGGATCGAAGTTCATACCACACCAAAGTCAAAAATATCCAGCAGATTAAAATAATAATAAAAATAATAAATATCACCTAAAGGCG
This sequence comes from Persicaria tinctoria, assembly GCA_037127255.1. NCBI lineage: Eukaryota > Viridiplantae > Streptophyta > Magnoliopsida > Caryophyllales > Polygonaceae > Persicaria > Persicaria tinctoria. The sequence goes on from JBANSL010000008.1 coordinate 13,952,399, forward strand.
TAAGAGCATCATTATCCATGGGGCAATCCCACTCCTCATTTTTATTCTCTCTCTTCGTAATATTTCGACACCTCATTTTTCAATTCTTCTACCCCTTCCTATAAGATTTTCTCTGCACTCATAAGTTTACCCTATTACTTATTTTTTCAACTTCATCTATACCCTACCACAATTTTCTACCAATCAAAAATCAATTAATTTCACAAACAAAAAATATAAAACAAATAAAGTAATTTTTTCCTATAGAAAATGGATAGGGAAAGAGATGGGGAACCCCATTCCACTAGGGTAACCCCTTCCCCTTTCATGGATGGGGTTCATCCCACACTCATGGGTCTCCCTCTTAGCATGAGAGAGAGTGCTATAGGGGAGTTGAAAACCCATGAGTGTTGATGCTCTAAAGGGAAAAAAAATCAAATATATGGTGGCAGGATAAGTTATCAAGAGAGCTCAGCATGCTCAAGCCTGCCTTGTAACCTGTCGTTCGGCTTACCCGGTTCGCGTTCTTTGCACACTAGGATTTGGACCTATGAAGAATTAGTCGACAATCTCGGAACCCCCACGTCACAAAAAAAAAAAAAAAAAAAAACTCAAGTGCGTCTTCCTTTTGTCATATATCGGTTTGTTAGTTCTGCTAGCTTGTAATTTTAAGTGTAGGATAACATGTACTTTATTTATGCAATTATCTTTCCGTCATTTATTTCTTTTTTTGATGGGCAAACGAGAGGAGGCCTCTCCCCCTAAGAAGGGGTTTTATTAGAGAGAAAAACGGCAGTTACAAGCAGCAAAGGCGGGTCTGAGTGACCCCTGTGCATCGTTTAGCAACAAAGTCTCAACTGAAAGCGGGGGCGAGTCCAAGAGGACAGCTCCGAAAGGGAAAGAAAAAGCAAGAGAGGCGAGGGAATCTGCTGGGAGATTAGCCTCGCGGAAAACATGACGAAACTGGACAACCCAGTTTCTACTGATGAAGCCATGGCAAAGGGCAACCAGGCTGGCGCACGGGTGAGTCGGTTTGATCTTCTTCTTCAACAGAGTAATGGCGACTAGGGAGTCCGACTCACAAATCACTTTCTTGATCCCAAGGTCCCATGTCATTTGGAGGCCACTAGCGATCCCCCAGAGCTCCGCCATGGCGACATTGCAAGCTCCCAAATTGTGGACGAAACCGTGAATCCAAGCCCCATTGTTATCACGGAGAACACCTCCTGCAGCGGCAGTCCCATTGCTCCGCACAGCTCCGTCGGAATTAAGCTTCCACCATCCTGTGTCAGGTCGTTCCCACCCAATCTCCATATGGCCTTTAGGTCTCGCAGCGTCCGTGCCCCCCGCCGTTTTCAGCGCTTCCTTGTACTCGACTACACAGAAGCGTTGCATGGAAAGCGGAGGAGGGCTGGTGTTTTTGAGCACCACTTCATTCCTTCTGTTCCAGATCATCCACATCGCCGAGGCGAATGCAACGTTCCATTCCACTCCATCTCTCGTCGTCCTTCTAGATAGCAGATTTGTGCGCACCCACGAGGCAAAGGGAAGCGAGAAAAAGCTATCGACTTCCCTTGCCATCTCAAACTGCAACCAAAAGACGTTAGCAGCATCGCAATCTCTGAAAAGGTGTGACAGTGACTCTAGATCCATCCCACAGATGGGGCAAATCCCAGAGTTACTAATATGCCTTCTCATACGCTCCAGATTAGTCAAAACACCACCTTTGCTAATCAACCATATGAAACTTCTAATCCTTTCATTGATTCTCAATTTCCAAATAATACGATATAAATATGAATCAATGAACTGTAAATTCTGCGTACCTTGGGTTGCGCTATACCCGGATTTAACCGAATATTCCCCATCAGTATTACAGTTCCAGCACAACACGTCTTCTCTCTCCGAGATTGCAATCGCAGCAAGTTTCAGAATGGTGGAGGTCGGCAGGAGGTGCTCAAAACGTTGCCAATTCCAACCACAGTTACTAATCCAGAGATCAGCGACCTTGCACTCAGTGTCCTCGACCCCATCATCCATGGTCACCAAATCGATGAGAGGAGAATCTTCCACCCATGTGTCAAGCCAAAAACTGATTTTCTTACCATTACCAAGCCGCCAACTGACATTGGGGTGCACAATGATACTCAAAGCAGTCGAAACGCTCTTCCAAACGGGAGAAGCTGCAGCCGAGGCTCCGAGCGATCTGTTAACATACTTGCTGAGCAGCAGGTCTTTCCAGATCCCCTTTTCGCCGTTCATAAGTCTCCATCCCAGTTTGGCAACGAGAGCAAGGTTCAAATCTGTCATGCACTTGATCCCAAGCCCGCCGAGCGCACGTGGTTGAATGATCTCAGACCAGGCGACCTTGTGAATCTTTCTTTTTTCTCTAGTAGAGCCCCAAAGGAAGCTCCGACATATCTTTTCTATCTCCTTGCAAATTCCTTCAGGCAGCAGGATAGTAGACATAGTGTAGACAGGAATAGAGGTTAACACAGACCTTATGAGAGTAGTCCTACCAGCAAAGCTGAGCAACTTGGCTTTCCATCCATTCAATCTGTTGTTGAATTTGTCCACGACCGAAGAAAACGTACCCTTGGTGACCCTTTTGTGCAGGATCGGCATTCCAAGGTAGGATCCAAGGTCACTCGTCACCTCAATACCGCTAGCAGAATGTATTCTCTCCTTGAGGTCATTTTTCACATTCTTAGAGACAAAAACTTTCGACTTGGAGAAACTCACTTTCTGGCCAGAACCTTCGCAGAAAGCCTCTAAACAATCCTTGATCACCTTGACTTGTCCAACCGATGCTTCCGCAAAGAGTAGGATGTCATCAGCGAAAAAGAGATGTGATAGCGCAGGACCCCCCCTAGTGATTTTGATAGATTTCCAATCTCCCCGGTCCACCGCATCCATGATAAGATGACTCAACCTTTCCATACATATAATAAAGATATAGGGAGAGATCGGATCACCTTGTCGGATACCCCCGGGTAGGAGTGAATCGAGAGGACACCTCACCATTCCATAAGACGTGCATTCTCGGAGTTCGCACACATTCCATAATCCAATCGATCAGCACAGACGGGAGCTTAGCACTTTTGAGGGAGTCCTCAATAAAATCCCAACTCAACCTATCGTAAGCTTTCTCGAGATCCAACTTGAGGCACATCCAGCCTCTAACTCCTTGCTTTCTACGCATCGAGTGGACCACCTCTTGAGCAACGACGATGTTCTCGGAGATGAGTCTTCCCGGAATAAAACTGCCTTGCAGCGGCCCCACCAAATCACACATAGCCTGTTGGAGGCGATTCGTAATAATCTTAGTAATAGCCTTGTAGATGACATTGCACAAACTGATCGGGCGGAATTGTTGGATTCTCTCCGGTTTACCAACCTTGGGGAGCAAAGCAATGAGTGTGTCATTTACCCCCTCAGGAAGGGATGAGGTTCTGAAGAAATCCTTAACGAATTCGATGACCGAAAGTCCGACAGTGTCCCAACATTTCTGGAAAAACACCGGTTGAAACCCATCTAAGCCAGGAGATTTATAAGCTCCCATATTCTTGAAAGCTGTCTGAATCTCAGTCTCGGAGATGCGCTGGGTTGTCTGCTCCCAAATGTCCTGTTGGATAATCGGAAAACCATTCTGAGTCTCCACAGTTCTCCGGGGTTCGTCCCTTTCTTTGTATAGCTCCATGAAATAACTGAGGGCGAGCGATTCCAGGCCAACCTTATCCTCGATCCAGGCATCATCATCGGCAAACAAACCTTCCACCCGATTTCTCTTGCGGCGAATCACAGTCGAGGTATGGAAGAAATTAGAATTTCGGTCACCAAAAGCAAGCCAAGCCACTCTGGACTTTTGGAACCACAGAATCTCTTCCTGATCAAGAGTATCGTCAAGGGCTCTCCTCACCTTCTCTTCCCAGGCAAGCCCCTCCAGCGTGGGTCTCCGAGTATTCTTACATTGGGCATTATCCAGCATTTTCATAAGATCAGATTTCCGAGTTTGGATTCTGCCAAAGACATCTTTATTCCATTTGGTGAGGTCCACTTTAAGCTTCTCAAGGGCGCACGGAGTGCTGCAGAATCTATTCCAATTTGAGTCAACAAATTTCGGAAAGGACTCATGCTTCAGCCAGGCGGCTTCAAACCTAAAGGGGCGTCTTTTCTTGTCCATCAGAATGCGCGGGAAGATTTCCAATAGTAAAGGACAGTGATCAGAGGAGTATCGAGGCAGGTGGCGGACCCTAGCTTCAGGCCAGCACATGCGCCCTTCAACATTAGAGAGAATTCTGTCTAGTCGCTTGGACACGGTGCACCTTCCTATGACAACCTTGCTCCAAGTTTACTCCTGGCCGGTGAAACCCAAGTCAAGGAGACCAAACTTATTAATAAGATTGCAGAAGGTCGGAGTATCCCTGTGCACCCCTCCCGACCCACCACTCGACTCAGTCGGGCTGGTAACACAGTTGAAATCTCCCCCAACAAAGAGCGGGCCAGAGATGCTATCCATACACAGGTCAAGCGCTTCCCAGAAAGGAGCCCTCCTAGACACAGTAGGAGGGGCATAGACACTAATCAGGTGAGCTCTCGTCCCACCCATGGGCCACGACACATGTATAAATCAGCTTCCTTCTCATGGACAGTGAAGTTGCACTTCTGATCGTCCCAGAGCAGCCACACTCCTCCAGCGAAACCAACAGCTTCAATACGAACACAACCTGTGAAATTAAGCTTCCTACAGACAACATTCGCCTGGTCCCCAGAGATGCGCGTTTCCATCAGGGCAACCATGTCAATCGAACAGCTTCGCTTGATGTATCTGATGGCTCTTCTAAAACTCTTTTTACCTGCTCCGAAACAATTCCAGAAAAATAAGTTAAGATTTTTATTAGACATAAATGAACAAAAGAAAAGGAAAGAGGATCGGGAGAGGAAGTTAGGATTTTTCAGTCGCAGGTAAGGGGTCCTTGACTGCCGTCGAGTCCAATTGAACTCCGTCCATCCTCGGGTCCTTCTTGTCCCTATCCGCCTCCTCGGAACCCCAGAATTTCCCGGTTAGGGGGGAGAACAGATTATCCATCGTCACCCCTGCCCACTTAGTTTCGCTGGTGGATTCCTCTCTACTATCAGAGCCCCCGTTCCGCTGCGTATGGTCGCTCGGCGGAGATTGTCTAGGTCTCTTCTTGTTTTTCTCCATCTCCATCAGTTCCGAAATCTCATGAGAGCTCCCGGCGTTACCTGTCTTGCCAGTAGCCCCTTTTTTCACATGTTTCTTCTTTTTATTTTTAACAGGGATACTAGGTTGCTTGCAATTGTTATTGCCTAATAGATCTGGGCCGATATCCACAAAAGTGTTGTCGGGCTTCTTGACACTCTGTGGGCCTGCCAAGTTTAATCCAGGGTTCTGGGCCCCTTTCCCTTCGGAGCTTCTATCCTTCTTATTCTCTTTATCTTTCTCTGTGCTAGCCGCCAAGCCGTTGCTTGCCTTGGAATTGGAGTTCAGCACATTAATTCTTTTCTCCTCCCCACGAGCGCCAGAGTACGAATCCCGGGAGGAATGTGGCACGCTTTTCTTGTGATGATCCATGCCCTCATTCAATGCAGGACCGTTGCCCGGGAGAGTGGAGTGTCCGTTGTGTCCAGGCGGCGGCGCCTTCCCTCTAGGGTTTTGTTTAGCGTGGCGGTTCCGACGAACCACCGTCATCCAAGGGCCATGGGATCTTTCTTCCTCCTCCGGGTTCCCCTTAGCTCTTTCTTGTTCTCCTGACACTCCGGTGGTAACTGAGTCCGCTCCCTGGGTTTGGACTGTGTCCGGCGTGGGGCTAAAGGGGCAACTTGCCTTCACGTGACCCACCCTACCACAATCGAAACAGATCAGGGGGATGCCCTCGTATTCTAGGAGGAATCTCTCACCATTGATGCACACTGCTCCTTTCAGAGGCTCCTCTAGATTAACTTCCACGCACACGCGTGCAAAGTTACCCCTGTTAGCATACAGGGTGCGGGTATCCACTTTGATTGGTTTGCCAAAACCTCTAGCAATCATCAAGAGAACGTCCTCTTGATACAGGACCATGGGGAGATCTTTGATTCGAACCCATGTCGGGGTTGACTTGATGCTCTCGGAAGGCTTGAAATCAGGGGACCAAGCTTTGACGATTAAGCACTTACCAAAAACTGTCCAGGGACCTTCTGTAAGAACTCTAAGGTAGTCCTCTTCCTTTTCGAATCGCGCTAAGAAACTTCCATGAGGGAGATCAATGAGTTGCAAGCGACCAAATTCCTTCCAAGTATCTTTCAACTTTCTTTCCATCACATACAGGGGGATCTTCGAGCCCACTATCCTGATGATGACTGGATTTTTCCACACTCCCGCCAATGCGTCAATAACTTTAGTATCGATGGAGATTGAGGGATCCCCCATAGCACCCTGAGGGAAAGAGATAGCAATCTTATCCCGGATGAACTCTCCGCACAGAAGAGTTTTTCTCTGAGCAAAACTTCCCATGACCACTCTATCCCTCCAGGATGGGGTATCTGCTTTTGGTTGTGGCGAAAATGGCGGTGGGGTGGGAGCACTGCCGTCCCCTGGACCTGGGCCTCCCGGGGGAGGAGGAACAGGCGGAGGGTCCGTCTGCATCTCTTCCGGCTGTCCAGTCACCAGAGGGGAAACGCTCTCTTTTTGCTCCATTTTAATTTACTAATAATCTTATTTCATTCAGTCATTTAATTTGCTTATGTTTTTGTTATTCTTATTATATATGATTGTTTGTCCATCTTCCGACTTGTTCGGGCTCTCGATTTCTTTAGACTTGTCTAGATAATTGATTTTATTTTGATATATATATATATATATATATATATATATATATATATATATATATATATATATATATATATATATATATATATATATATATATATATATATATATATATATATATATATATATATATAAAAGAAATGTTATCGAGGATCATCTCACAAGAATGATTTCTAGTCGAGTGTCAGCTTGGGAATCTATCGATTCCCCACTAACAATCCCCCTAATCCTATATAGGGTTGGGAAAACGTACCACGACAAACTAACTCAACACGTACCAACCGAACTAATTAAATTGGTAACCAACATAATTGGTTCGGTATACCAAACCAAGTTCCAAAACTTGGTACGGTAACGGTAATAAAAACTAAAAAGTTGGTATTACCATTACTAACCGATTTGAAATTGATTGGTAATGGTAATACTAATAGTCTAATTTAGTTTTTTTTTATATATATTTTTTAATTCTTTTATTTTTTTGCATAAAATGCTTTTAATCAATATTAACTATTAAGTTGAATAATTTTTGTACTTAGTTTTTTTTTTCAAAAAAATGATTTTAATCAAAGGAGAAATACTATCTCGACCTTTGGATAATTCGAACGAAAATCTAAGCGTTCATAGGAAGTTATCATGTGGACATCTTTAATATTGTCAGACCTATTTATATTTTAGGTTGCTTTAGTGTTTAAATACGTTGTAATCACTTATAAGTTTTATGTTACGTACTTTAGTGTTAAAATATTGTCGGTTTAGACGAAAACCTAAGCATATTGCAATAATTTTAAGTTTTAATTAAGTTGTATTGTATTTGTATGTTTTTTTTCTCAACACTCAAAACATGGTAAATTACCAATTCAATTTCAATTCAATTGAAAACATGGTAAATTACCATTACCAACATGTACAACCAACTTAATTGATAACCAGTTAAATTGGTACAACCCCTTTGGTGGTTGGTAAATGATAATGGTAGAGGTTTTATGATTACCAATTCAAATTGATTGGTACATGATAAAAGAAAAAATAAATTAGTAATGTACCAATTCCACCCCTAATCCTATATGTCAAACATCATTACACGCAACTCAATTCATTTCCTAGACAATCCCTAGTCAAACACACCCTTTAGTGGTCTAAAAAAAAATATCCAACAGCTTGTATATTTTTAATTCTTATATCTTTTGAGAGATTAACCAATTGACATACATATATAATTTAGTTAGATTTACAACATTCTCTCCCTGTATCAGTTTATCTCTCATTCATCTAAATTGGGTTTGTGGTTAATGGCTATCCGACTTGTTCCAATTGTCAGCTTAACATGATCTCCATTACAGCCGATGCATCGAGATTAAGTACCGACACAACATGATCCGAGATGTTTTGGTTCACATTTGTTATAAAGTGGACATTGTAATTCAGAAGGAAGCGCATGCAGTTATGAGCAGTGTCGACCAGATGATCTGATCTGTTGGTTTATGGGTGGGATAAGGGTAGAGACACTTGGGTTGATGTGGTTGGGGCTTCACTGTTCACAACTAGAGTCAATGACTCATTTGTACTTGTAGTTGGCAAGGCGGTTTCCCAAACCACTTAAAGGAGAAGAAGTATGCAAATATTTGTGCTGCTAATGAATATTGTTTCATGACATTTGCGATTTCTACTTTGGGGGAAATTGGGAGATGATACTATTGTTTTTTTTAAGTGGGTTCAATTGGTTACGAAAAGTCATGGAATAGGGTCCGTTAATGGCAATATCATATTTTATAGAGTTGATTTTACTATTTAAAAAAAGATTGGAGACCAATTTACATACTAAGCTTTCAACTAACTTTAGGTAAGCCATTTTTATAATAATAATAATAATAATAATAATAATAATAATAATAATGATAATAATGATAATAATAATAATAATAATAATAATAATAATAATAATTTCTTGTAAATAGTAATTGGTTAATAATAATAATAATAATAATAATAATAATAATAATAATAATAATAATAATAATAATAATAATAATAACAACAACACCAACAACATTTTGTTGAGATTCTTAGTGGGGCATGTGATGGTATTTCCAGTGAGCTCCTTGCGGCCATCACGAGGGTTGTTAATCTTTTTCTGTTAGGCTCATGTCCTCGTGTCCTTGCAAAGTTTGTGGCGAGTGCACCCCTCACGCCATTGTTGAAACCAGGAGGGGGTGTCCGTCCCATTGCAGTCGGGAGGCGGTGAGGCTATCCTTCATTGAGTTAACAGACTTTTGGTGGATAAAGGGTTGGAAAGTGGCAGGTCGTTACTTCTTGTGGACTTTTCTAACACATTTAATCTTGTCGATAGGAGCGCTTTGATTCGGGAAGTGCGTGCTCGTTGCCCCTCTATTGCTCCTTGGGTTGAATTTTGATATGCCCAACCTGCTCGTCTTTACTGGCAGGACGTTCCTTTGCGCTCTTGTCAAGGTGTGCAGCAGGGTTATCCCCTAGGTCTGCTTTTGTTTGCTCTGGTTCTGCATCCGCTTGTCACGAAAATCAATACCTCATGTGTTCTTGATATCAATGCTTGGTATTTAGATGATGGTACTTTAGCTAGTGAAACCGTTGAAGTTGCTAACGCTCTGGAGATTGTGGTCAAGGAGGGTCCGAAGTTGGGGTTATTCATTAACATTCAGAAAACTGAATTGTTCTGGCCAACTGAAGATGCGAGGAGCTTAGAAGTTGGTTTGTTTCCATCTAACATTTCTAGACCCAAATTGGGGGTGAAATTGTTAGGCAGACCGGCCAACAACAATGATACATTCTGCAACAGGTTGGTTATGAGGAGGGTTGACAAGGCGTTAGAGGTTTTAAAGGTTGTAAGGAAGCTCGATGATCCCCAATGCGAACTGCTCATTCTCAGAAATTGTATTGGTGTCTCAAAGATGATGTTTGCCCTTCGTACTTGCTCCCCTCATGCTCTTTCCGGTGTTCTTAATTGTTTTGATGAGGAGTTGTGAGTCTCCCTTGAGCATGCTGTTACTACAGGGGGTCCTGGGTTTGGTCCATGGCAGTGGTGTCAGGCCACTCTTCCGTTAAAGCTTGGTGGTTTTGGCGTGCTCGCGGCATACGACGTTAGTCATTTTTCCTTTACTGCATCCCGTCTCCAAACGGCTGAACTCCAAACCTTCATTTTGAGTAATCTAGCTCGCCGAGATGGGCATACTCATACTTTTTCGAGAGTCCTTGATCATGCTGGTTTAGCCACATCAGCACCCGGACGCCCTGATATTGGCCTTAACATTGTTCTCACCCAGTCCATTTCGAGGTATGTCATTTGTGTTGGCTCGAATATTGATGACTTAGTTGTATTCCCCGTCCCCAAAAAATTCATGTCATTGATGGCGGATCGATACTTCAAGTTCATTGACGACAACTTAGTGTCTACCCTTAATCCAACTCCAAGACAGTTACACATTTTACAGGCTGTGAATGGAGAAAGAGCACAAGATTTTCTGTTGGCCACTCCTATTGAGGGGCTTGCCCAAACCATGCCATCGCGACAATATTGTTCTGTCCTGCAGTACCATCTTTCAATTCCTATGTTTAGTGGTCATCCAACTTGTCCCAGCTGTGAGCTTGATGGGATGGATCCTTTTGGAGATCATGCTCTACATTGCAGTAGGGGCATAGGGACTAAACATCGACACAATATGGTCCGAGATGTTTTAGCGGACATTTGTTTTAAAGCAGGCATCGCGGTTCAGAAGGAAGCACATACAGGTATGGGCAGTGATGATGGTGTTGAGCTGAGGCCGGATGATTTGTTAGTGTATGAGTGGGACAATGGTAGAGACACTTGTGTTGATGTGGTGGGGGCGTCGCCGTTCACGATCAGAGCCAATGGCTCCTTTGTACCTGACAAGGCAGTCTCTCAAGCAAGTAAGCAACGGAAAGGAAGGAGAGAAAGTATGCAGATACTTGTGTGGCTAAGGGGTACTGCTTCATGGCATTTGCATTCTCCACCTTTAAGGAGTTGGGGGTTGGTGCTATCGGTTTCCTAAAGCGGGTTCAGTTGGTTACGAATAGTCATGATAGTGGGTCTGTTAAGGGCGATTTTATTTTTCATAGAGTTGGTTTTACTATTCAGAAAGGTGTTGGAGCCCAATTTGTTACGAGGCTTCCAACCAACTTTGTGTAATCATACAAATTTTCCATATAAAATTTAATTCATTTCCTTTCTACCCAAACAAACAAGGCCTTATTTTGAATTTGCATGACCTTGAAAATGATATACCACCCCATCATATTATAAAAAATGCTACTGACTTGAGCAAAAATGTGTATTTTTTACCGCTACTATATCGATATATTGCAATACCTAACTTCAGCTGAACAACATATATTATCATATTATTGAGTTGAGTGCAACTCTTTTTGGTTGTTGAAAGTAACGTACAAATTAATTAGTACATGATTATTACTCCATTTTTTTCATGGGAAACGTACGAGTTAAAACATCAAGAGTTCCTTCTCGATAAGTAAGAAATGATTTGGTCAAGGGTTTTTTGGTGCGTTTTTACTTAGGTGGTCTTCGGCTGCTTCTCTAGGTGTTTCGTGACGTTCGTTTTCTTAGTTGGGGCTCTGGCGTTAGGTGTCGGGTCTGGCTGGGGTCGAGGCAGTGTGTATCGAGGCGACTCCATGATCCGGATATTTCCTAGGAGGATCGTCTTCACTGCCCGCAGGAGCCCTGATGTACCGCTGGCCAGCGGTGTCTTTGATGGGCGCTTGACATCTGGTTGTAGTCTATGTTGTCCCCAACGTATTAGGATTAGGTTCGTTTGTTCGCCTAGATTTGTTGCTTTCACCTTTGTATTGCACCTCTCTATTTTATGTTATTTTATGTTGTATGAGTGACGGTCCTCCGTCTGCCGACTTGTCGGCCACTCGAGGTGTCAGGCCTGTCTGAACCTCGAATTCTTACTTAATCAAAAAAAAAAAGAAAAAAAAAAAGAAAAAAAAGTAAGAAATGAACCATATATAGATATTGATCCTCTTTTTACAAACAGTATGAGTTTGTTCTTTACTCCTAATTTGTTTGTTTGGGTTTGTTATTCTCCTTTTCTACTTTCAGCGACTCATAGTGGGTTTTTGAGTGTGTGTAACACTCTTTTTACAACCTCCATAAAGCCCCATACAAATCCAAATTCACAAATATCAGTTGATCCAAGTAAGTGAGTTGGATTAGCAATCTTTTATTGACCAATTTCTTCATCATTGATTATTTGATTTGATAGAGTTTAGTCCTGTCAAATCAAACCCCCAAATCAAACAAGCTACTGTAGTGTGTGATCAGTTGTTGTTTTTCTGGTGAAAGAAATGATTGATCTATAAACTGATGATCTGAAAACATTTGGGACTTGTTTCTTCAATCGAAGATTTGATCAATTCAACATCTACTGGACCAAAAATTCAGGATTTTGCTTGCTAGAAGGAATTCATTTGCAACTTGTACATCAATCTCCATTTGCTCTTCACAATCTCCCTCACCGCTTCTCCGATCACTTCATCCCCCGCCTCATCGCCGCTAAATCCTCCCCTTAGCAGCTCATACTCTCTCTCCACGGCGCCGCTGTCCTCCGGCTTACCCGTGTCCGGTCTTATCGCCACCACCGTCGCCCCCTTCATCACGTACCCGGAGATCGGCAGCACCAGCTCCGGCGCGTACCACAGCTTCACAATCACGTTCGGCACCGTCGTCCTCTTCCAGATCGGATCCGCCGTCTCCACCGACGAATCCGTCGATTGCCTAAGCTCCTTGATCTGGTCCTCGTCCATCGAGAGCCTCCCTTGCTTGCAAGCGTCCACGATCACCGCGCTTCGTAGATCGGCGTTATCCATCAGTGTTTGCTTCGCCACGCCGTGCCTTGCGCAGGCCGCAATCAGGCACGACAGGATCCAGACCACGCGCGATCTAAGCTCCTCGTCCGTCAACAGATTCTGGCTCTGCTCCTGGTTCAGATTCGGATCTGGTTTCGAATCCGTACCGGCGGTTTCTCCACCAGCGCTGGACGGTTTCTCGAACGAGGTGGCTCCAATGATCGCGCACCGCTGAAGCTCTTTTCCGAAGTCAGCGCTCCACTTGAGGAGGCCGCCGGCGGTCTCGGGAAAGCCGGCGATTCCGCCGTTATCGGGGAGCTCGACACGGAGGTGGCGCATCTCGGAGAAATTCTTGACAGAATCACAGATCCACTGGCTTAGGTCGCCAGGACCGATGAAATTGGGAGCGGAAACGGCTTTCTTGGCCGATTTGACCGGCTGGAGGAGCTTGGCGAAGATTGATTTGAGGAAGCTCCTAGAAAACGACTTCTTCGGTAAGGCAGGGGATAGAGTCGAAACTAGCCTGGGCTTGGCGACCACAGAAACGGAATCGACCTGAGGGACAAGAGAAGCAAAGCGCTTGGAGACGAGGAGGCAGCGGCAGAGGGATTGGGCGTCGAGGAGTTTGTTGAGGATGACGGAGACGATGGGATCAGGTAAGAGGTCAAAATAGTCGTCGCCATGGATAGGTTCTAGTGGTGCCTGTGTCTGTGCCTGTGCAGGCTGTGCGTGTGGCTTTTCAAGGGGTTCGTCAACAGGCTTGATAGGCTTGGGGAAGAAGGGGAAGATAGGAGGAGGAATCATGGCGGAAATGGAGAGATTGAGTGGATAAGTCTGGAAATGGATAGGGAAGTTGAAGAGATGATGAAGATGGATAGATGGGGGGGATACCGCAGCAGCTTATATAGACTACAGAGTGTGGGTTGCCTGGATATTAAGAGACACCTCTGATGAGGCCCACCGCTTGGTTTTCCCTTTATCTCTTTTACATTTAGATATTTTATATTTCGAATTTACCAAATAAGATATTTTATACTATTTCGACCAAAAAAAAGACATTTTATGTTAGTGGAACTTTTTTTTTTAAGAGGCAATGATTCTAGCCAGCATCATGACTGCTAAATCGAGAGATTGAAAAATAACTATAGATGGACTAATCATAATGAAATGAAAGAAAAATAAGCGTGTGAAAAGGAGGGTTAAAAGATCCTAGTCTATCCGAACATAATCATAATCCAACCGGTCCAATAAAAAGTCGAGGAAGGTCCAGAGATGAACTTATATATTTTTTTTTGGTATTTCTAATATATTTCTATAGATAATAATTTTTTTTTCGAAAAAGTCATGGATTTTAATGTATAGATTCTAGGGATTGAAGTATTAAAAAGAAATTTTGATAAAAAAAAAAGTATTAAAAAGAAATTATGTTTTCTTTATTTTGGTATTTCTAATATATTTCCATAGATAATACTCCATCTGAATTCGAATAATTAGACTTTTGGTACTTTTTAATTAAATAAAATAATTGAGCCTTTAGACATCATTATTTAATGAATCTTTTCACTTTTGATTGCTTATTTAAATTTTTAACCCTTGCAATTTAAGTTGTAGTAGAAAAATACATGTAATGATGACATTAAATGGTTAGATTCTTTATTTTTCTTTTCATTTTTAAAACCCTTAAAAAGTGTGAAAATGTCTAAAATGGTAATTATTTGGATATGGAGCGAGTAAATTTTTAAAAAAAATCATGGATTTTAATTTTTAATAAATAAAGTAGATCCTAAGGATTAAAAGTACTACAAAAATCTTTTTTTTTTTTAAATAATCTTTCTATATATGAGTTTTCTAATAAGATATCCCAATTTCATGAAAAATCAATATACACCTTTTTAAACTTAAGGACTTGTTTGGTTGTCATTCCAAAAACCCAAGAAGTATTTGCCTATTTGGTTAGATTTCTTTTTTATCACGAAAAAAAAATTAAAAAAAAAGTTAAAACTATGAGAATTTAAATTCAGCCATTTTGAAGAAAGTTTATTTATATCCTCCCAATAATTTCAATTATATCATTTATAATTAAAAAATTTCAATTCTCTTATTTTAATTCTTACAATTTAAAATTCAATCAAACATCTTTTCTTAATTTCTAGGTTTTACTCTCTCTAAAAAAACCTAACCCAAATATCCCGTCAATCCCTCCACCCCGCCTACCCACCGCCACCTCTTCTCAGTCCACCATCGTCAACCGCGCCGTCCCCACTTTTTTAACCCAATCGGCTTGATCCTCGGGCGTTTCGGGCACCCTTCCTCCGTTTCGGCCGGCTGGGGGTTGTTTTCCCCCTCGGCGACTCGATGCCGTCGTGGCCTATTTTTGCCCGGCGTTGCCTCCTCTTTGACCTCCGGAGGTTGGGTTGTGGTGTGTGTCGGCCAATGCTTGGATGTCGGCGATTGGTCCGGCTGTCCTATCTGGTGTCGACGCGGCCGCCTCCCCTCCGACCATGACGTGATCCTCCCGCTCCTCCCTGGTCCTTGGGGCCCAAGCTTCGGGTCCTTGGGGTCCAAGTTTCGGGTCCTTCGGGCCCAAGATTCGGGTCCTTCGGGCCTAAGGTTTAGGAAGGGAGTTGAAGGGGAAAAAAGAGAGGGATGAAACCACTCTTTGAGCATACCCCGAAAGGGCCTAAATCCCGTAAGGGCTTGAAAATCCTATTAGGGTTTGAATAAAGTCTCTTTCGTCTGAAAGGGATTCAAGGTGCGCGTCTTCTAGAGTGCTTCTTGGTTGTAGTCCCTGTTGCTCTTGGCGTTCCTTTTTTCGTGTTGGAGCTCTGGCAACCGGTGTCGGGATATATTGGCTGGGGTCGTGACGGTGTGTATCGAGACGACTCCACATGTAGGAAATTCCTTGGAGAATCGCCTTCACCGCCCACAGGACTGGCTCCTGATTTACCGCCGGTCAACGGTGTCGCCGCCTGGGGATGTTTGGCATCGGGTCTTACTGTCTTAGTCTACGTTGTCTCCAACATATACGTGTTTGGCTTGTTTGCTCGTCCGGGTTTCTACGCCTTCCACTTTGTTGTTGTTGCACCTTTTTATATGTAGTGACGGTTACACCGTTTGCCGACTTCGTCGGTCTTTCGAGTTGCCAGGTATGTCTGACTCTCGAATTATTTCCTAATAAAAAAAAATATTTTCTTAATTTCTAGGAAGTGTAATTTATGAGACTTATAATCCCGGAAGTGTAATTTGGATAGGGAAGTTGAAGAGCTGACGAAGACGTATATATAGGGGATACCGCAGCAACTTATATAGATTATAGAGACTACATAAGTCTGGGGCGGATCCTTTAAAGGACCGGGGGTGGCAGTCACCCCCCAATCAAAAATTAAATTTAATATACATATTCGTCTCGTCGATAGCTTCGATTTGATATATTATATTCGATAACCGAGTAAAAAGTTATAAACGTTTCAAGACTGAAGCGATATAAATTATTTTTCACATCATTTACCAAATTAATACACTTCTATCATACTCATCGTTTGTTAAACTTCATAACTTAATACTATAATTAAACCCGAAAACTTCAAATATTGATGATTTTTTTGGAAAAAAATTAGAGATCCCTCAACTAAACGCTTCAATTTTCCGCCACTGACAGAAATACAGAGCGTGGGTTGCCTGGATATTACGAGACACCTCCGCTGATAAGGCCCACCGCTTGGTTTTCCCTTTTATCTCGTTTACATTTAGATATTTTATATTTCTATCAAAAAAAAAAGATATTTTATGTTAGTGTAACTTTTTTTTAAGAGACAATACTTCGAAATAGTAGCCATCAGTCAGGACCGGATCTGAGATTTGAAATGTCCGAGGCGGGATGTAAAAATAGGGTCCTTTACTATTATTTTTTAAAAAAAAAATCTTTATCATTTTGTTCCTTTATTTTATTTTATTTTACTATTTTTATATATAATTATATAAAAAGACTCAATATGGGTGGTTTTTAAAAAAAAATAAAATTTATTTATGATTTTGGGTAATTATTCTTTTGGAAATGAGTTTGTGAAAATCTAAATTTTATGTTTAAAAAGTGATGTTACAACATAAAGGGAAATAAAATACTAAGATAATTTTGTTTATTTTTTATAACCATATAAAATGGATAATTTCTATTTTATTGGTGGTTTTTAGTGATTATTAAATGAAATTTTAGACGAAAAGATACAACAAAATTAATGGGTGTCAAAGAGAGTTGAACCTTGGTCTAATGAGAAAGAATGAGATTTTTAACCAATATACTACATATAATGACTTTAATTAAACTAACTAATTAAAAAAAGCATATACCCAAAAAAAAAAATTGGGACCCTTAAAATTTTTGGGCCCGAGGCGGAGGCATGTTTTGCCTTCCCTCAGGTCCGGCCATGCCATTAGTGATTGCTAAATCGAGAGGTCGGAAAATACTAACAGATGTACTAACATAATGAAATGAAAGAAAAACAAGTGTGCGGAAAGGAGGGTCAAAAGATCCTAGCCTAGCCTAACATAACATAACCACAATCCGACCGGTCCAATAAGAAATCGAGGGAGGTCCAGAGATGAACTTATATTTTTTTTTTGGTATTTCTAATATATTTCCATAGATAATAATTTTTTTGAAAAAATCGTGGATTTTAATGTATAGGTCGTAGGGATTGAAGTATTAAAAATATATTCTGATTAAAAAAAAAGTATTAAAAAGAAATTATGTTTTTTTTGGTATTTCTAATATATTTCCGTAGATAATACTCCATCCGAATCCGAATAATTAGACTTTCAGTACTTTTTATTTGAATAGAATAAAGGGGATTTGCAAAAGTAACTCACATATCCGGTCCCCTTTGCACCCCCTATCCACTATCCATAGTCCATACAATTTGTAAAATCTAACATCCCCCTCAAAACCTCCCGTTACCTCATCTGTTGCACCCAGTGGAGAGAGAGAAGCAACAGGGCATTAATTGCCCATCACTGTCACCAATTCAAAGCTCTTTCTCTCCATGTCTCTCTCCACCTCTCTCCATTGAGGAGCTCAAATTCAGCATGCGCCGCTGGTGTGAATCCCCGCCGGAGCACCGCTTTGATGCCTTCGTCATTAACCTTCGTTCTGATTGATTTTCCAAGTCAATTCGAGGCGAGTAGAGGCCGGATTTGGAGTAGAGAAGGTGGAATCGAAGTGGAGGAGCCCTCGTAGATGCTTGGTGAACTGCTTTGTTTTTTTTTTTGATGAATGAACAATATAGCAACTTTTCACTCTGTGGTTTCTTACTGGATACCCTTTGATACTCTACTGGACACCCAATGATTTCCTACTGGACACCATATGATTGTTTTCTGTCTTGTGTGTTGTTCAATGTTTCCCTGGTTCTAGTGTTGCCCTCCCCCCTAAGCCTAGGCGGTAAAAAGAGAGAGGACATAAGGGATAAGACAGAGGGGGAAGAGTGACTGTAAGGGGGGAATTAATACAATTTGAATTAAATTTTAAGTTTCCGAGAAAAACCATAGAAGAAGAAGCAAGTGGGCTGGGGTTTATTTGCAGTTTGACGTGTAAGCAGTTAGTTTTAACTGGACACCAAAAGCAAAACGGCATGCCGCCAATTGGAACTGAATGGACAAGAGTTATCGGAGAAACAGATTCACCATCGACTTCGTGTAAAAAATGGATAAGTTTGCTTTCGATAAAAAATCAGAGAGAGGGTCTGCAGAGAATAGAGGGGATAGGAGAGAGAGATGGGTGAAAAAGAAAAGTGAAGTTGCAGAGAGAGAGATTAGTGCAGAGGAGAGAGAGGACACGAGAGAGAGGGGAGTGGAAAAAAAAAAAGTTGCATAGGAGAGAGAGAGAAAGAGATTAGTGATGATATGACAGAGAGATGGAAGAGTGACAGTGAGAGAGCATTAATATAATTTGAATTAAATCTTATGTTTCAGATAAAAACCATCGAAGAAGAAACAATTGGATAGGGGTTTATTTGCAGGTTGACATGTAAGCAGTTAGTTTTAACTGGACACCCAAAGCAAAACGACATGACACATATTGGAATCAACTACACATGAGTTATCGGAGAAACAGATTC
This sequence comes from Persicaria tinctoria, assembly GCA_037127255.1. Lineage (NCBI taxonomy): Eukaryota > Viridiplantae > Streptophyta > Magnoliopsida > Caryophyllales > Polygonaceae > Persicaria > Persicaria tinctoria. Next base: position 13,971,182 of record JBANSL010000008.1, read on the forward strand.
ACCATCGACTTCAGATAAAAAAATGAGTAAATTTTTTTCAGATTTGAGAGAAACACCTCTCGCGTAACCTTTATCGAAAACAAAACAATCTCCTTGCAGGAAAAAAAAACTATGTTTTTTTGTTAAAAACGAAGTGAAGGAAATACTAGAATCTTAATCATCAATCTATAGATTAAACTCGATTTGGGGATAGGTTTTTGTGTACACAAGGATCATACCTTTTGTAGGCAAGTCAGTTTCTAGTGGCTTTCCTCATAGAGTAATTCCTAATTAGGGTGTTCTGTTGATAATGTTGACAACTTTCGTTAAATCAATTTTACATCCTACTAAAAGCCAACGTGACCGGCACTAATTAAAAGTGTGAAATAACACGTTTCAAATGCTCATCAACGTACCTAATTAATTAATTAAACCTAATTACTTTACTCGTTTTGGGGGTTAAATCTAGAATCAACAATAGGCGCCACTCCAGACGCGAATAATTGATTATTAAGCACTACATAATGTTTTTATATATATAATTATATATATATATATGTGTGTGTGTGTTTTGGATTTGGATGAATAAAGAAACCCAACAAGTGATAGTGGCTTAGTGGGCTGCTAAAGCAACATATACAGACTACAGACTACAGTAGTACTATAGATTTGTGCGGGGCGAAACCGCTAAGGTTCAATGGATAAACCCACCCTTTTTTTTTGGCCTGTAAATATAACTTAAAAAATAAAATAAAAAGATAGATATATGCAGATTCGAATTATCATATAGGCATCTGCAATTATCCATAAGCCAAACTCCATCCCACTAAGCAATTCATGGCCTACCTACACTTTATTCCCTCTCACCTCTTCCACTCCTTTTTTTCCTACTTTACTTACTAGTTACTATACTATACTTAATTATATATATATATATATATATATATATATATATATATATATATATATAGTATGGATCGTATGTACTCAGCCCTTAACGTGTATCATGTACACAAATCTGGACCATTGAATTAAGAAGATCAACAGATGAGATTAAAAGTAACTTCTGATTATTCGATGGTATTGAGAGATTATTCGGTAGAATGAAATTATGCAGTGGTATTGGGCGATTATTCAGTAAAATAAAATTTATATTTTTTACAGATGAATAATTACGTGAAAACAGATGAATAATCATGAACAAATAGATGAATAATTTCTGAGTACATGATACACGTTAAGGGTTGAGCACACCGGAACCAACCCCTATATAGTACTACTTTACTTAATATACTTAGTTTATGTTATATGATGATGACTCTTTTAAGTTGACTTTATTGATCTAAAGGAGGTATTGGGTGATCCCCACATTATTGCACAAATTAGGCAGAGATAGAGATGTTTTTATGCCTTTTTAATCTCCTCCATTGATAGATGATATATTGAGGAATGTTAGGCTACAACATCCAAGATATTTATATATGTATATAGTTTGTTATAAGGAATGTGAAATAAATGGGAGTTCAACTACAACTAACTATAGGTGATGCCATGAATTAAGTATCTTCTGCTTATGTAATATTTATGCTATCTGTCTCTTGTATTTTTTGTCTCAACTGCTTGATGTTATTTAATTTCCAGGTTTCCATTAAGTGTCAATTACACACAGTTTATTGCTTTATTCAATTTGCCATCTTTGCTTATGCAGGTAATTGCTTATTTGCTCTATGGGGTCATCTGTCGCGAGTTATATATCTTACGACTTATAAGGTGCTTATTTGTGCAATGCACGGGGTTCACTGGGTTGTTTGTTGTTGTTAATTGTTCTCAATCTAAGTAAATATTGGCTCACTTTGACAGCGTATATATGAAATTGATCGACAATTGTCCTTATTTTAAGTCACTCTTTCCCTAGTCTAAGACTATGTTTGGTATAAGAGTAGCTGGAGTTAATGAATTATTTGTGTTAAAATATAGGTTAATAAGCTAGTATGGTGTTTGTGAAACCTAGTTGTTAAGGTAGCTGATGGAAACTTTTGAATAAAAAATAATAAACTCCGAAATGCCTGATGAAAAAATATGATTCCAAAAACTAATTAAAGTAAAATCTTATATTTATTTCATTAATTTAAAACTATGTAATATCAAAACCACAAACTCCAATCAAAGCTACTTCTTGTGCCAAACAGAGGTTATATTGTTAAACTATTGTATCATTTATAATAACAAAATCTTGAAGCATTCCACGGTGTATATATGAAATTGATTGATGATCATCCTTATTTTGTAGTCACTCCTTCCCTACCTACCCTAGTCTAGGGCTATGTTTGGTAAAAGTGCAACGGATGGATAGCTGAAGCTGATGGATTATTTATGTTAAAATATAGGTTAATAAGCTAGTATGTCTTTTGGGAAACCTAGCTGTTAGGGTAGCTGACGGAAACTTGTGAATAAAAAATCATATATTTAGGGTCAGTTTGGTAAAATGGAGCGCGGCTGATGAGGTAGCTGAAGCTGATGGATTAAGTGTGTTAAATATATGTTAAATTAGAGTTTTCAGAAGCTAGTAAGGTGCTTGGTAACCAAGCTGATAGAGTAGCTGATGCAAACTAGCTGATCATATAGAAAAAAATGAATAAAATTCTGAAAAGTTTAGGGTGAGTAGTTGTTGAAAATCAAATTTCAAAAGCTAATTAAATTAAAATCTTATATTTAACTTATTTAAAACTATAAAATATTAAAACCAAAAGCTCCGAAAAGTTACTTGCGTTGCCAAACGGACCCTTAAGCTCGAGTGAGTAGCTGATAATAAAAAAAACTATGATTCCAAAAGCTAAGTAAACTAAAATCTTATATTTATTTCATTTAAAACTATAATATCAAAATCATAAGCACTGATCAAAGCTACTTCTTGTGCCAAACAGAGGTTATATTGGTAAACTATTGTATCATTTATAATAGCAAAATCTTGAAGCATTGCACAGTGATTGTGTTTTTGAGCTAGAGGAAGAGGTGAAATTAAGTTTGGCTTGTGATGTGATCAGTTAGTGGTGGTCTATTTATTTATGGCTGACTGATCCATGATTATTACATCCTTGGTTTGATACCCATTATACCACTCACTATGAAAAGCTGTCAAGTAGCCATTATCCAGAATAAAGTGCATCACAAAATTCACACTTTCTTCTTTATAATAATGAAAAAGATACTTCAAAATAAGAAGGAAAAAAAAAGTGTATAAAGTGTGCATTTTGATCATAACACACCTTTTGTCTAGAGTATTCTAAAATCCACATATGGTTCATAACTTCATATGACTGTCTGAATTATAGATAGCACATGACTGGTTTTGCTTATCCTCATGTTATGTCAACTAATAAATTAATTAGTTTCCAATTTGATTGTCAAACTCCATGTGCAGTGCATACAGGATATGGTGATTTGCTTTGCAGATTTGCACTTATATAATGCAGTCCCAAAATTAGGAAAAAGTTTGTCTTTCTTGTTTCTGTATGCACACCATATAGGGTTTGCATTTTTCTATACAAATACCCCTCTGGATCAATAAAAAAAAAATTCCTTTTCAATTATCATTCATTGAATCAGATTGTTTACAGATCTTCAATGGTGCCTGTGTCCTTTTGAATCTGATGTATTCCATCCAGCAACTGATATATCATAATCTTATGTGTTCATCATGCCATTGCTGTCATTACAGTGTTTTTTTTTTCTTCTGTATTGAATCAGGTTGTTTATGTTAGGAATCAGCGCAATTCGCAACCATACAAGGTTAAAGACTTTACAAGAAAACCATCATTTTAGTTACTTGAGTGAGATATGTGGTAGACAACTACACTAAAACTTGGATTTTGATATATGCTTACAGTCACAGATACATATATCTATGTCCAAATGTAATTAGAATGGACTATAATATACAGTATGACCAAAAGCATGAGGCGAATCAATCCTAGAAATTAACTAACTTCAATTTAACGATCACAGCAGTGTCGGTGTGACTACTTAACAGTCTGCATATCTCAAAATGGTCACTCAACAAGAGCTGGACCGGATCCGGATGAGTGTGAGGCCACATTAGGTAGCATTTTGAGTAGTAATAGAAACTAACTATAACTGAATTTTTTTGCTACAATAGGCCAAGAGAGTTGTTCTGTTGGGACTGTTTTCGGTCTCGTGCAGTTTAGAAACCTGTCTGAAATTTTGCAGTCTGATCCTAGAAGCAGTTGTTATAAATTGGGTGAATTTGCAAATTGAAGTAACTCTTGTTACCTTTACTTACATAGCATGATCCACATTATCTAAAAAGGAACCAACTTCTGTTGGTTCTTGTGAATCTTGTTCCATAATATTAGCCTATAGCAACTGGCAGATCCGGGACCTGACCCATAAATAAATGAGCAGGGACCAGTATCAAGTCAGGACCCATACTGATGAGATGAGATGGTTGCCCATGAATTCAACATAAATGAGAGTATATATTAGGTTAGGAACGAGGCTACCGACACTGATGAAATGGTTGCCCATTCCGCGAATTCAACATACATAAAGATCATATATAAAACTAGACAGATAGATAGATAGATGGATGGATAATGTAGGTAGGCTGAAAGGCTTAAAATTAGAGGCATAAAAATCAAGGGCACTTGGGGCCTCCTCTTTTGGTCTTCCAGTTGTTGTAGCATGGGCAACTCTGCTTGTTCCCATAAGTACCCGCAGGGACGCAAAGGCACTTGGCGCAGCACTTTTGACAGAAGAATAGGCACGGCTTCTTGTAAGCTGTTGCTGAGCACCGCGATGTGCATCTCGCTCCACATTCTGCACACACACATACACCAATTTAGCTTCTATATATATGTCAATTGTCACCCTTCAACTAGCTACTTACACCGCGCTTTTTCTCAACATATATAGTACTTTAAGCTTAAGTTACCTTGAGGATGAAGGCTCCCTTGTGTCACCCCATTCTGAGTCTGATGGCCGTGGCCTCTTTGGTGTTGCTGCGCCGCTGACAACTCCTCCACAATCGCCTGAATAACTCATCAACGATGTAATGTCAACATGTTTGACATAACTATGACATTATGTGTATATATATGTACATGATAATTATTTAGTACCTGATTCTCATATGCTAGGAAGATAAGCACAAAGGCGAAAGAGATCAAAGCAATGCACACTTTTGATGCCATTTGCTACAGTTAAGGAAACAAAGATGAGAGACTCTTTCAAGTTATAAAGGAAGATGGTATATAGTTTGGAGTGAGTATATAGTAATGGGCTACACAAAGGTGTTTTTATAGACACCCTCCTTAGCTATACAACAACCGGTGGTCCTCGTTGCTGCAGCCCCTTGATGGCGACGTTTGCAGCATCCTCATAACCACCTTGTCCTCCTCCTCGCCACTGCTCATTAGTCATTATAGGCTATAGCTACTCTATCTCTTTTGATGCTCCCTCTATCGTACGTTACTTTGATTTAATTTTTCAATCAAACTTGCCGCGGTTATTTCTTACTTAGAGGATAGACCTCAACAGAAAACTGAAGAGTAATGACAGCAAGTGATTGAGTTCAGTAGTTCCTCATATAAAATTATTGACTCTAGGAATGTTGTACACGATTTTCCTCAGTTTGTCGAATGGATGATCATAATGTACATTGCTCCTGAATGCAAGTAGTAATACATGACAAGTCCTATCTAGAGCTAGCTTCATTGTACACTTTGATTTGATCCCAACATATCTACCTATCTAGATAGCATATATCCAGGCTTTGATCTTGAAAATAAATTCAAACTCATGGTGATTGAAGTGAGTGAGATCCACAATTCATAACAAGAACCCCACCATTGCCTCCTTCACAGGGTGAGCCAACAAACAAACATTGCCAATAAATGAGAGTTAACATTTACAGCTAGTCAGCTAGGGTAGTTGAATATGAACATTTTGTGAAGGCCCTGCTTCATGAGTCGTCCGTCACTAGTCCATGTCACTAAAATGTATGTCCGTTGGCCTCACTTGAACCCGAAAAGAAAAAGAAGAAAAAAGTGTACCCTTATTTAGTAGGTGCATTATACATTTGGTGTATGTGAGCATAGGAGATATGGTTGGAGGTGGGGACTAATAAAGGGAAACACCATGTGCAAGTAAGCAACAATGGAGGATAGGATGGAGCTATCATGCCATGGCCATGTGCTATATCACATGCACCCCATTCAACCTCTCCTTTACCTTCTCTTTTTGTTGTTGTTACTCATCTCACACACTTAAATGCCTGCACCACACTAAAGTCTCAAGAGTATGATTGATAGGTATGTGGGTCTGTGCTTGAATTGGTGAGGCCCATAGGCAATGCCATTCCAATCTAAAAGAGAGTCTTTGGACTCCTTTTTCTTTAAAAGGTTGGTCATTCTAGTGCATTCTTACGTACGAGAACGACGAGTTTTTTCATCGTCGTTTGGGTTTCTGTTATAAACAACGACGTATTTTGACGCTGTCGAAAGCGATGTTTGGGCTTTATAGGCAAGGATGGTGTTTGATGGTGGAGAACATGGCTTGCTTTCATGAAAGCTCAGGCAGGGACTTCATTGGGGAATCACTTTATTTTTACTAATGCCTCATTAGCACTTGTATGAAATCAATGTGTTGCAAGGTTGAGCCATTTGTGTTGGGCAAAGCCCATTTATGTATGTGTTGCAGGTTGAGCCGATGATGGGCTTTGGTCTACGATAATGAATGCATATACTAATGGACTTGGTGGTAAGCCTATTGCAAATGATCAGATCAACCATCACCATTCACCACTGATTAATGCAAAAGCATCTTTCCTTTTTATGGAATCCAACAAGTCACAAGATGGGTGGGTTTTGGAATCAGGCTTTTAGCATAGAGACATTTTTGCACTTTTACCATTTATGTTTGGACTCACGAGTTCTACATTAATGAACTTATAAGTAAAACTAATGGACTTACTAGTTCAATTTGTGCTGACTCACAGGTGTCTTCGTGTCTACATAAGTAGTATATGTGTAATATGAACACAATTGCATGACATATATGCGCGGAATCTGTGTATGACGTCTATATTATACTGACTCACTGCTTCGACTTTGATTCAACATGTATGACGTCAGATTTTGAGCCTAAAATTACTAGTATATCATTCGAATTTGGGTTATTTTTCAAGCACCAAGTCTAAAATATCGAGTTCAAATCCAAAATATTTCGGGCATTCGGATGAAGTTTTCTGGGTTGGATTATGTTCCGACTTCCGAAAGGTCTATCTACACAAACTCATCAAGTTGGACGGTATTGTGTAAATTTATAATTTAGGGGTTGTTTTGTGTAATTTTTACATTTAAACAAATTAATGACGAAAGAAAAACCCTAAAGTGATTCCCTTCCCGCCCATCCCTGAAATGAGCGCGCCTTCGCCCGACCTGTTAAACCTTCAAACCCTCACCTCTCCGCCTCTTCTCACTCCATTTCCCTGAATTTCTCACAACAATCGCCTACCAAGATTACAATGGACACCTCCAACCCTGCAGCTTTCGTCAACGCCGGCCTTCTTCGCCAATTCATCGGTCGAAGGGTTCGCACTGTGCTTCAGGTTGTCCGCTCCGAATCCGGATCCCTTGTCGGGAAGTCCACCGACGACCAGCAGATCATCGTCAGCGGATCGCCGCCGCAGCTTCTCAGCGGTTATGTTGAAGTTATCGGCATAGCTGACACCAACCAGTCGATTCGCGCTGACATCTTCACTAATTTTGGAGATTCCTTTGGTATGTTGTAAAATTTCAGTTCTAATTCGACTATTTTCGCCGCCTAATGCTTCATATTTCTACGTTGCTTGTTGAATTAGTGGTTTGTTAGGGTTCATTGATCAGCAGGATCTATTCGAGTTGCTACTCCCTTATTGAGTTTTAGGATGGATTGCAAAATTAGGGTTTTATGCATCTGAAAATGAACTTGTTTCTGTTAACTGTAAATAAATCAAAATCCCCAAATTGGGGCTTTGAAACACTTGAAAATCCTTGAAATTGATTGTTCGTACTAAATTTGTAGGGAGTTTTATTTTATGGTTGTGTTTTCATCTGAGAATTGGTTTGCTTCTTCTTGATTGGTTTCAGACGCATATGCCTACAACCAGCTCTGTCAATTGGCCAATGGGGAGTTCAAGCACTTGTTCCTCTGAAGAACAACAGATCTCAAGCCCCTAATGTTGATCTAATCTTCTAAGACTTCAATTCTCAATCCAGGATATTCATGATTTAGTTAGCATGTCACATATATATTTCCTATGTTTCATTTTCTTTTCCAGAGAGCACTGAACCATGTGATGAAATTAAACTTGAGTATATTAAGCTTCTGCTTTCACCTTTGAATACTTGCTCATTCATAAAACAATCTGAGTTCTAAGTTGATTTTGGTCTGTCTTCTAGTGCATCTTGAATTGAGACACCTTGATGTCCTGGAAATCATATTCTGAATGTTTGATGTTTTCATTCATGAGATTGCCTGATTCGGTATTTTCCAGGGATTTTGGTATTTTCCAGGGATCACCATAGGCTGCAACTGCTAGCTCAGATCAGGTTTTCCAGTTGCTGGCTTGCATGATTGAAGACTTGCATTTGTGAGCGTCTCATGGCGGTCTAGCTTGTTAGGTTATTCAAAGACATTATGCAACTATTACCGGTTCTGGAATCATGGTCCGTTAGGCCTTGAATGTTTTGGTATGGGTTAGTAAGAATTGTAGCTTCGACTTCGTCTTGGGTGTCGTTAACGCAGAAAGTTGATTCGGTTTGCTGGGTGTAAGGGAGCAACTGATTTCTATCAAAGCTAATGGTTGGACAGTGTTTTCTCTTCTGCACTTGTGCTGTGGATAGCAGTCAACAGGTTACACTGAATCATGCATGACCATTGTCCTACAGACTCGGTTATAAATAACAAACACAGGTCTCTGCAAATCTGAAATGTATAGTTCAGGCCTGTGTTCGTCAAGTACTGTTTTTAGTTTTCTATTGGATTTGGTTTGGTAGAGATTTTTGGAGTTTAGGGTTTTTTTGGGGAAGAAATCTCATTCAGTATTTGGGTTTTGCTAATTTTATCACAAAAACAAGCAATCGTCATTTTTCAGCAGCTTTTCTAGAGATTAAAAAACACCTGATACTAGCAGTAAAACATTACCCACACAATTATGTTAAAGAGCTATCCACAAAGCTACCCTTATCAATAACAAAACTGAAAAATTTACTTAGGCCTGAGCGTTTCTTTTATTGTCAATTTTGTGCTAAGAGGTTGATGTATTGTAGTAGCACCATCTTGAAATTGCAGTTCCTGTAAACAACCCCTGAGTAACCTTGAAAGCATCTGGTTTTTTTTTTAACCGAAAAGGATATGCCTGATAGAAAGAACAACCTAGTCAAGGGCATCCAAACAGATGAGATCAAAAAGCATTGAGAGTCATTTGGAGGTTTCGAATCAGAGAAATCAAAACCCACGTGAGTGAGTGAGTCAGACTGTCAACTATTTAATTGGCCTCATTGTAAATATGACAAATCTAACGCCGCCGTTGCAAAGCAATAAGAGAGTAAGAAATGATCATTTCAATATCTCAAGGGCATGACCAGCCCTTACTGATACTGTTAATGACACACAAACTATTTCCTTCAATAATAACTAGGTCAAAGGGATGCTCAGAGGCTTTAGTAATGCGTTTCTAAAGGGTGCACCAATGGCGGTGTGAGTAAGAGAGACAACACCCAAGTGGACAATATCACTAATGTGGTTTCGAATGACGTATCCATAAGTTCCTTAATTTTAGAGTTTTTGCTATTTCATTTTCTTCTCCTCTAATTTTAGTATACCTTTATCGTTTTAAGATTTTATATTTTGCATATAAATATAGATAAGCTATTAGGCTCAAAAAGACTTTCTTGTTTTTTTTTTTTTATAACGAAGAGAACACACAATTTTGATGCGGCAAGAGTCACGCATCAGGTAAACTAGTTTATGTTGATCGACTCGACTCAGTGATAGGAAGAAAGGTGAACCTTGAATTCTCACCCAAGAAAAGGATATAGGTAAAGATTGAACCCGAGACTTCTCTTCTCCCCCTTGCTCCACATTATTGGCCACTTCTCTTCTCCCCCTTACAGACAAGTATAGATACTGCTGTCTTGATTGTATATACTCCATTAAATGGTGAACACACTTAACCATGCTAGTGAATTTGGCATGGACATTGATGTCCCCAAAGCCCAACCATTCATTTGAGAATTGAGAAACATTTATTTATGGAAGTTAAACATGGTAAAATAGTGTATGGATTGGGGTGTAAGTGTAAATGTGGGATTGAACTTCCAACTTGGATTTAAAAAAGAGACAGACAAGACAAGTTAGGGAAAAGAAATGGCATTGGATTCTGATGCAACCATAAATAGGGAAATTACGAGTAATACGGAGTAAATTCAAAGACAGGCATCAACTATTCAACATTTCATTTACTTGTATCAGTCAGTATTTCAATGTCATCTATGCCTCGGAATTTTCAAAATCAACTACTGTACTGTACTGTACTAGTTCATGTCATTTATCTTTCAACGGGGATTTTTATGTAACATTGACTATAATTTCACATTATACAAAATTATTACTCCGTAAAATTATGCTCCTCTTATACTTTACTGTTATTCGAAGATTTCTCATCTCTGGGTGGAGAAATGTTATTATCTCACACTTTCATAGGAGATGTCACTTTCCATGTTTCTACACCCGTCTCCCAGACGACAAGATGTCGAGAAAGTGTATTACTTCCCCATATTCTTGCTATTCACGGTTCGTCTCGGGTCTTCCTCGACTTCTTTGTGTACTGGGTTTTTTCGTTGTTAGAGTCCGAACCTTTGTCTTATGTTCTCTTTTCTTTTACTTGTACCGTTACAGTTAGTCCGTTCGTAGATTATTTCGACTTCTCAATTTATCTAACACATGTGTTGTCACTTGTCAGGTATTTTGTAAAATAAACTTATATTATAAAAATCTATTTTTTTAATAAAAAATTTTAAAATAAATTTTTTAAAAAAAATTAAATGTCATTTTTTGTAATAAAAATCATAAATATATCAATATAAAAGTATAAAATATAAATATAATTTTTTAATAATACTCCGTATAAAGTTATATCCAAAATAATTAAATGTTATAGTGGATCTAGTCTCTCGTACTTTCAATTTGTTTTTTGGATACGAGGATAATCTGTCTTTGATGATAAACCCTGGACACATGACCCAACCGCAAGAGTCATGAATTATGTAAATCTATTTGCGCGTTGACAAGCTTGACCCAATATACTTAATTTGTTTTAGTAAGTTATTTTAATTTCACAATAAAAAGTTGATATTTTATATATAATTTTTATCTTTTTATAAGTCGATATTTTATATATAATCAAAAAATAAAAAAAACTAATCTTATAGATATCTTGAGTCATATTCGTGATTTATTATTTTGACCGAGTTTTTTCTCATCTCTATTTATATTTTCCATGTGATTTTTTAAAATATTACTCCCTCCGTATCGCAAAACTTGTAGTTTTAGCTTTATGCACACTTATTAATAATACCTATATTTCCTTTACTTTTATAGGATAAAGTACCAAAAGCACTAATTATTACCTATAAAAAGAGCAATCATTATCTATAAAGATAATAACTATAGCTAAAACAACAAGTTTTTTTATACAAGTTTACTACTCTAAAACTACAAGTTTTGCGATACGGAGGGAGTAAATCATTTGACATAAATGATTCATTATACAAAGGTAATTTTCTTTATACTATTTATTTATCATTACTTTTATTATTATCAGAAACAATTTTTTTAATGTGGAAGTCGAATCATGGTGGGCCAAATGCCAACCATGAAAACAATACTTGTTCTTTAATTCAGCATTGAGTTGTAACGTAGGCATTGTTAGTACATATTGTTGGAACTTGCACGTGAATCACCAGTTCACCACACCATCTACACGCGCATATATGAATGTAGATTCCTTATCTAAGATGATTCTATTAGTTGAAATGATGGGAATCCAAGCCAAAGGGATAAAACATGAGCTTCACTCTACCATAAAAACACTCAATCCATTAGGGCATCACTAAAACATGACACATCCCACGATTTACCTCCAGATAGCGCAGATGAGGAGGCCATTAGCAGCAAAGGCATAACCTAAAAAGAAAGGATGAAAGAAAAAGAAGCTTTGAAGAGGTTAGTGCTCCCTCCAATCAGTGATGCAGCAAAACATTGGAGTGTCAGGGGCACCCATGTGATGCTGATGCTTGGGGCCCCATTCCCACTAAAAGATGTCCTTCAAGAAACCAGAAATAAAAAAAGACCAAGAATCCCTCTAAAACTAAAAGATGCCCTTTCTTTGATCTCATTATCAAAGCACAGCACAAGCACACAGGCAAGGTTTTCTACAGACAGCTCCAAATGAGTTCCTCCTTTCCAAGTTTTTACCATCCACCTCCCATGTCCCATCACCTTTCCTTTTTCTTTCAAGCCCTTTGCTTTTTATTCAACCCTTCTTTTCATGAGAATACCCTATAGGTGGTTTTCAAGTTTTTAGTGGAAGTGGCACATCTCCAACAAAGACACTTTTGTCCATCTATCCTGTTGAAAGGGCCAATTCCTTCATGCTCAGGAAACCCCTTGATTTCAATCTGTTTCCTTAACCACAATGTAGAAATTTGAAAGGAACCAGCAAGAGAGAACTGCATAAAAGAAATAACATGCTATTTACAATACCATTAAGTCATTTAATACGCTAACTAAGCCTGCTTGTTCCTGCTAGCTATTACTTTGTCCTGGGTTCTTCTTGGTCCATTACAGACCCACATAGAGGGGGTACAAAATCGCAAAACACCCGCTCCACAAAAATCAGTTCTTTTTATCGCTACCTATGTATGTTTCATCTATTGTCATACTAGTATGTGTTGACAGCGACGATGGGTAGATGGCAAAAGTTTGCTCCCTGTCATACCTTCTAAGATCCCACTATTGATCATAGTGGATTGTTTCCGGTTTTGGGCTGTACAGCTTTGTAGATCTTTATGTTTCTTCACTTGTTTGCTTCAGCATTGTTGTAGCATTTATGGTTTAGGATCTTTAAGTCTTCTGCATTGGTAAAAATTGACAGAGATGTGACCAAAATACTTTACTTTATTATAGGAATTGAGTGAAAAATTAGAAATCCCTCTTACCAGTCAAAGGTGACAATGTGACATCTTTGCTGTCCACGAGTTCACGAACTCGTGGCTACATACTGATGGCTTCATGCCCCGCTGTAACCCTGAAGGATGAAGAAGAGTTAGGCGTATGGACAACCTCAGTGGTGAGGTTTAGAGGAATTGATGCATACCTTGGAATTTCAAGGAAACAAGATTTCAGAGATGGCATGGTAAGTGTGGATGCAGGGGGAGTTAAAGTGCCATCTTCTGTAGAAGACAAGATTTTAGCCGTATTGTCCAGTTCTACAGGCTTTGAAGTGTCTGATTGCTCGTTATCATCAAAATGGCTATCAGGATGTACACACTCCGAGCTAGAATTATGGAAAAAAAAATTCTTTTAAAAACTAAATGAAAAACTCAAGGGAAAAAGTGTAAGCGATTTCGCAATAGGTAAGGCCATGGTCTATCACAAAACAACAAACGCTCACCTTTCAGGAAAGTTGGACCTTTTGGTCATGGAGTCATCTTCTTTAGTAATGTCATTGCCACCATCAGACGCATCATTGACCTCCACGTGCACCTGCCCAGTAGGGGATCCATTTGGACTACCAACACCGTTATCTGTTACATTAAGAAGTATTATTGATTGCCCAGGATTCGTCGAAAAACATCAAAATAATCTATTAGCCAAACAAACAACCTTCAGAAGCACCTTGTCCCAAGGCACCAGGATAGGGAATATTCTGATTCAATGAGTGAGGGGGAGATCCACCAAGAGGAAGATTCTGCTGATATCCATGATGATTTTCCGAGTCCAAGAGATGAAGATTCATCATCCTTCTGCTTTGGAGTTCAAGGGCTTGCTCCCAATGAGCCTCTTGCTCTAGCTTCTTCTTCAACATCATCTCATGATTTTGGTAAAGCAATCTAGGTCCTACATAAAAATATCAGTTAAAGATTCTTTAAAACCCAAAAAGTTCATCGGCTAATAAGATTGCTATTTTTTCTTACCAACATGCATCTCAAAGGGCTCGCGGGTATCCAGACCAGATGGACTACCACATGAAAAGAACTCAGACCTGTCCGAATGTCGCTGCTGCTGCTTCCTACACAAAATTTCCATCATTGATATTAGAGGAAATGCTTGAGCAATTCATATAACTACTAGAATAAGAGTTTTGGAGCAAAAACATACTTGTCCAGCAATTCTCCCTTCTCCTTGTAAGGCTTAACCAGAACTCGAGAATCACATATAAAATGCGGGTTACTTTTTGCCAAAATGACCGTTACTGTATCTGCATACACAAACGTAACGAACCCAAACATTCTCTTTTGCTGGTAGGGGATCCTAACATCTTGAACTGGTCCATAGATGCTTCAAAGCAAGAGCAGGTTTCTTCAGAACTTAATTCGGAAGCTCACCAAACAATTCACCGAGTAATAAAACTAGTGAACTTACCTAAAGTAATTAGATACATCTTCCTCCTTGAAAATGCTGTCAGCCGGGAACGTCAAGTATATCTGTCTTGAAGCATGGTTTGAGTCCCCACAACCCGACCCAGAAAAATCATTTCTTCTCATCCGGTAACGGTTCAACTTATGTAATTCCTCTCCCATTATCAATGCAGCTGCAGCAGATCTGCAATGCAGCAAAAATGGTACCACCAAAACCAACAAAATCACGCAAATGACCAACATATAATCAATAACAATAAATCTTTGAACAATTATTGTTACTTATATCAATTACTCAGCTCATCACATCAAACAATACTGTAGTAACTTTGACCAATAATTGTATCATGAAACCCCAAACACTAGCAAAATTTGGGCCACCTAATTCCAATTGATAGTGTTTTTCTGATCAAGATGTTAAAATCTTCACCCCAATGATAATCTATGTTCACTCTATGCTAAAAATCAGCCTAAGATATTACCGTACATCATAAAAATTGTCCAAATAAAAATGTTCAACACCACAAAGAACTTATAATGTGGGGGAGAGTCAAAACGTCACCTTTGGGACTCTTTTTGGAGAAAATTCAACCTGTTGTAAGGGAGATTAACACCAGCCATGTGCTGGGAAGCGGCCAATCTCTGTCGCTGGGCAGCTTTCAGCCTCGTCAGTTCTAGTTGGCACTGCTCGAAAGCATCAAACTTGTTGTAAAGACGAGGTTTGTAGCCAAACCCAGAAGTGGAATCCTCAGTACCAAAGCATGAATCGTCAAAAGAACAACTCCTACGGTTAAAAATCCCATCTTTTTCAAACCCACTCCCATTTTCCCAACTAGGGTAAAGGAAAGAGTCGCTCCTAGAGCCAGGACTCGCAGCCATTTCAAGCGATTGGTCAAGAAATTCGGCGTTTTTGAGGGGTAGCCCCAAGTGGTCGTTGGAAAACGAAAGGTCATGGTCGTGAAAGGGGTAGTTTTGGGAGGAACCGAGAGGAGAAGTGAAATCGGAAGGAGAAACCGACCAAATGGAGGGGGAGGAAGGGGAAGAGGGGGTGAAGGCGCTGTTGTGGGGGAGCCTGGGAGAGGCGAGGGGAGGAGGGCGTGGGGTCGGGGTGGGCCTGGAAATGGAAATGGGGTTAGACGCGGGGCTGAAGATGGGAGGAGATAAGGGGGTGTTGGGTGCAGACGAGATGTTCGACGAAAGGCCAAGCTGAGTTTTGGCAGCGGTGATGAAAGAGTGAATGAGGTTATCAGGGCCAAAGGCAAGGCGGATCATCTCCTTCTCCGCCTGCTCTTGGAGGAGAATGAAAGCGATGATCTTGGAGGCGTTGTGGGGATCGATGGCTTGAATCCGTGTGAAAACCGCCCTTGCTGCTTCGTGGGAATCCATGGTTGGATGGATCTGTGAGAAGCGGAGGAGGAGGAGAGAGAGAAAGAGGGTTTTGGAGATTTGGTGAGTGACGGAGTTCAGTGACAGTGGGGAGAAGAGGAGTTTTAAGAGGAAAATCAGAAATGAATGAGACCGAATAGGTTAAAATTTCCGTACTCCTTATTTCCAGAATTAAATCAATTTCCAAACTTAGGTTAATGGTACATATTTTATCTAAAAAACTCAAATGAAAAATATTTTTTAATATTAAATTATTTTTACCTTTTTTTTTAATACTCCGTATTATTTTCATAAAATCACTTAAATAATACGTGGGATTTTTCAATTCAATTTCTTAACCTGTGTCATTAAAGCCTAGGTTAAAATTTTGAGACTCTCCATCAAAATATGAGATTATTTCATGTTCTTACATATTTTGATTAATTTATTTTTTAACGGGTTTTTCTAACCTACACTTAACGATATACTGTAAGTTAAAAGTCTACATTTAGAATAAGTTATTACTATAGATTATTGTGCAAATTAAAAAAATATAAAGATTATTGTTATGAGTGTTTTTATTTGGACATGCAAATAAATCAATGATTATTGTAGCTTTAAATAGCCATGATAAATCAATGACTTTTACACATATTACATCGTTTTTTTTTACTATCATATATGAATCATATGATAATAAATTAAATTGAGAAATATCCGATTTAGCCATTTTAAAATTAGATCATGGGATTCATCAATTTTTTTTAGGTGTTTCTTTTTCAATAAATGTTTTTATCTTATATCATTATATATTGTGATAAAATTGAGAGAATAGAGATGAAAGACCATAGAGGAGAAAATGATCATTGTAGCTTAAAACAACCATGATAAATAAATGTTTTTTTCTCCATATATTACATATTGTATTCATATTATTAAAAGACAACACCAATTGGAAGGTTTTGATTAAAATCATCATTTGCATTTGAATTTGATCATGGTAACTTAGTTTATAAACCCTTTGCGTACAACGAACAAAAAATAAGATCCCAAAGAAAGAAATGCTCAACCGTGCCTTCCAATTTAGCCGCACTGATTTTTTTTTTTTACGAACACACTGAAATTTTATTATTACCTCAGCAGGCACGGATATAGAAAATTAATACTCCTGCTCCATCCGTCTTGAAAAACAAGTCGTTTTAGATTATTTTAATTGTATCAAAATACATGTCGTTTTAGGTTTTCTAGGTAGGGGATAGTGCTGTAATAATTTGTATTGGTTTTTGTGGTGTTGATTTTTTAAAATAAGCTCCGAAAAGCTTATGTGAGTAGCTGTTAAAATGCTCTCATTCCAAAAGCTAATTCAACTAAAATCTTATACTCAGTATTTATTTCATTTACAACTATATAATATCAAAATCAAAAGGTTCAATAAGTTAACCGATGGTTTTGTTTTTACCAAACGGAGCCTAAGTCCCTTGGGTTTAATTGTTTAAACCAAACTTGTGTTAGCTCAACTGGAATGATTTGGGATTTTGATAGTGACTTAAACGCGCGGGAATGTTTCAGCACTGCCATTTCCATTTGAGTTTACTGTGTTAATCACACCAGATTGTGTAATTTCATACATTACTGTATTGTTATTGGAGAGCCCGAGTTTGGACAAAACCCTAATCAGCTGAAGTCGGCGATCCATCCTCATCCAGAAGCAGCACCGCCATTTCCATTTGAGTTTATTCTTCGCCGTTTTTTCTTTACCTAAAGAAGAGTTCGATCCAGATGCAGACGATCGGCGCGGGAAAGGCCGTGTGCGTTACCGGCGCCTCCGGTTACATCGCGTCCTGGGTCGTCAAGCTGCTGCTCCTCCGCGGTTACTCCTTCAACGCCACCGTCCGTCAACTTAGTTAGTCCTCCTTCCTCCTCCGATCTTTTTTTCTTCTTAGATGAATAAATGAATGAATCAATTTATCAATCAATCGATGTGATCGTAGATGATCCAAAAAAGGTCCAACACCTGCTGGCCCTTGAAGGAGCTAAAGAGAGGCTTCAATTGTTCAGAGCCGAGCTAACCGAAGACCGCTCCTTCGATTCCGCCATGGATGCCTGTGTCGCCGTTTTCCACACCGCATCTCCCTGTTTCTTGGACTCCGACGATCCACAGGTCCCAATCGCATACTCAAAATGTTACCTTGTTGTTCAATTAATCTTTAGTAAAACCGATCTGAATCTCATGACAGTGTAGGCGGAATTGGTCGAACCAGCTGTTAAAGGAACCCTAAACGTCCTCAGCTCCTGTGCTAGGGTTTCCTCTGTCGATAGAGTGGTTATGACCTCCTCAATTGCAGCCATGTTGTTCAATGGCAGGCCTATCACTCCAGATACCGTTGTCGACGAGACTTGGTTTTCTGATCCCGATTTCTGTCGCAACAATCAGGTTTTCTACACAACGTACATCAGTGATCATTCCCTTCAGAATTCAATCAATTCATATAAAACTTATTTCAAGTTCGTTCTGGTTTGATCATCACAGAAATGGTATGGGCTATCCAAGACCTTAGCAGAAGAAGCTGCTCTCAAATTCGCCAAACAGAAGGCAGATTTTGATTTAATCACTATCTGCCCCGGGCGAGTAATGGGGCCTTTATTACAGCCTACTATGAATGCCAGTTCTGCACTTTTCTTCAACTTGTTAAGTACGTATCGATGAACTGCAATGACAGTTGATGATATATATACACAAGTGCTACACACTGTTATATATATATGTGCTTGTTATGCAGCTGCGGAAACGTATGTAGATGCTTCACACGGGTTCGTGAATGTCAAAGACGTGGCAGAATCTCATATTCGCGCATTGGAGAAGGAATCAGCCAGCGGCAGGTACTGCATAGTTGAAGGGGAAGTCTACTTATCCGAGATTCTGAGCATTTTGAAAGAGGCTTATCCGACTCTACGACTCCCTAGCAAGTAAGTTTTCATTGTTTGTATATGGATGTATTGTTGCATCATTTCTGTAAGTTTCTTTTTAAATGCCAGGAAGTGTTTTTAGGTGCGTTGGTGGTGAACCTTACATGCCAAGGTGCAAGTTTTCTAGGGAAAGAGCTGAAAGTTTGGGCATCAAATTCACTCCGCTTGAAGCGACTTTGAAGGAGATGATGGAGAGCTTCAAGGAGAAGCAATTCATCAGGTTCTAAGGATGCCTTATGAACCCGGAACAAGCTAGCTGTAATCTTACACTGTTGTAACTTGTACGAAATAAAATGCATGATTTGCTGAATCAAATTTAGCAGCAAAAAAGTGTTGAATCAATGAATCATGAATGTTTCCATTTTACTTGTACTGTGATCATCATTCATAGCCACCAATTCATGAATCTTTGTGACTCTGTAGGTAACCAGGAACCTCCAAATTATACCCGATCGTGTTGAGTCATAAATTTCATCATCATCCTCTTCCTCCGCCATGGAACTGCAGGGAACTCGCGCCCTCTACATTTCTGGGCCAATGTGGAATGAGCGGTCCGATTTCCTCATTTGTATGAGTTGGGTCCTTGAATAGGTAAATTAAGAGCGGTCATTCTGGGTTCGAACCGGAGACCTATAGGTACTACCCACCACAAGGCCACAAGTCCTTTCCGGTGAGCCATTTCGAAATGGTTACCCAGTTAAGGCCGTGTACAGTTGATCTTCATCAAAGTGATGGTCGATTAATAATACACCTCAAACTTTCTAAACAATTTTTTCAATACAAAGTTTATGTCCGATGTCCTGACCAAAAAATAAAAAGTTTATGTCCGATGTAAGATTTAGAGGTGATGCCGTGATGATGCAAGGACTTCTTACCTTGAATAGGATAATACCACATCTGGAATAAATAATTTTCCATTTTTTTCTTTTTAGGAGAATTTGAGAGATTTTCGAAGACTAATTCCTTTGAAAAAACTTGAAAATCGGTCTATAATCCAAACTGCATTGAAATTGATTTATTTTAATTCTTCGAGCTGAATTTGCTGAAAGACTTCCCATATAGAGTCTTATCCCTTAAAGACATTACAACGAGTGTCCAAGCCTAGAGATGAAAATCAACCCGCGGAGACCCGATCCATCCATTAATCCACCCCGAATATGTGGATGAAAACCCGAATAAATGGATAAATAAGTGGATGATGGATTAATGGATGATGGATTGGATCGGATATGGATGAAGGGGTGTTCAATCCACCACCCGATCCACTAAAATTATTTATTATATGAAGTTTTATTATATCTTTTACGCAACTTATATATTATATGTAACTTTATTTGATAGTTTGAGTTTTTATTTTTTGTGAAAGTTATGAATGATGAGTATTTTAAATTTAATATATTAAAATTTTATTTTATTTTTTATTAAGTTTTATTTTCATTTTGAAAATTATGGTGGATATTTACATGAAATTTCTCACCCATATATTTCACCCGATCCACCCAATAACCCGCGGACGATGGATGGATCGGATATGGATGCAAAAGTTAGTGGATAATGGGTGGATCGGGTGGAGGAAATTTCTTAATGGATCGGGTGATGGAATGGGTACATCCACCCATAACCCGATCCATTTCCATCCCTATGTCCAACTGCCTCGATTCCACTAACACAACTTCTGTTATCACAAAAAAATCGAGAATGAAAGACTTTGATATGTCCCTTTTTTCGAAGCTTGGTTGACATCACATATAGGGGTTGGATGAAATTCTTGCCATGGCGGCACCGTGTTGAGTCTATTTTGATGTTATATTATATGTGTGATAGAAGACAAACAAATGTAGTATTTATTTTATACAAATATCAATTAGGGCCCGTTTAGGAAGGGTATATAGATATAGGATATAGGCTATGGGTATGAGATATAGATATCAAGCTATCGGTATTGGGTATGAGTATGGGATAGATATCTATATCTTATATATGTTGTTTGGAAAGGGTATATAGATATCACAATTTAAAACAAAAATCAGACCACCACTCAACAACAAATCAGGAACCCCTAATGTTCGAACCCTAATTCGAATAGAATCCAGACAGATGTCTTTAGGTTCGAAAATTCGAATAGAATCCCTAAGCTCGTTCCTAATTTTGCAAGAAGGAGAGCAGATGTATTTCGAATCAAACAAGCCCTCAATTTCAAAAAAAAAATCGAACAGAAATTTCAACATGCAAACAGATGCAAAGCAAAAAAAAAAATTCGAGCAGAAGTGACAGATGCAAGAAGGAAATTAAAGAAGAAGAAGAAGTAAAAAAAATTCGAGCAGAAATGGCAGATGCAAGAAGGAAACTGAAGGAGGAGGAGAAGAAGAAGTCTCCAACCACTCATATACGTCTCTCAAAAATCCTATAGCCCCCAATTTTGGGAGATATCCAAAACTAAAAAATCCCCTTGAATTAGTATATAGAGATATAGGATTGATATCCATACACTAATTGGGATAAATATACCAAACAAGAGATATAGATATTGGGTTTTCTATACCCATAGCCTATATCTATATACCCATTCCAAACAAGCCTTAGACTATTTACTGGGATTTATATTTAATTAGTTGGTGGAGATCTTGTGCATGATTTGATTTGGTTATTGAAGATTTGGGGTTGACTTTCTAGAAGCTTCTTTGAAGATCTTGTGGAGCAATCTTCAAAATCAAAAGGTTGTTGGTTTTTTGAGATCTTCAAGAGATATGGTTGAACCAATCTTTGGTTACCTTCAACGTTTCAAAACAAACCATCAATACTAAAACAGAGTCAAGGCCTAACTGCTTGAAAAGAAAGTCAAAACCATGGTTTCCAGGTTTTGGTAAGACCTTACCGACACTGGTAAGACCTTACCGACAATGGCCTCAGGAATTACACAAGCTTGGAATTGAATGACACTGACTCAATGTAATTGGGCCTATTTTGAACGGGCCAATCTTTAATTAGTCTTTAATTCTAGCTCTCTAAAGGTTCAATATTTTATTGGGCCTATTTAATGGGTCAGTTATAGAATTCCATATTGGATTTTATATATTGGGTTTATATTCTAATGTATCTATCATATATATATATCTATTAGTGTGTTGCTGAGATTTTGTAGGGATTTGATCAAGTCTTCAACGACCAGTAATTCGAACCTATCAAATCTTTAGCAACATCCCAGCGTATCAAAGTGAAGGTTCCGGAATGTTTTTCAAACGGCCGAATATCTCTCCCAGACTTGGTGCAACGCTCCTCAACAACATTGGAGAAAAATCAGAAGTTCAATTTCCAAATTGGACGTACTGGCCTTTATAAGGAGAAGAAGAGGATTGCAGTCTACACACATCAGTACACAACACTCAAAGGCTTCTGCAGATCTCGTCTCCTACAATCATTCCATCTCACAACTCTCTACGCTTAAGTATTTTATTTGTTTGAGTGTGTGAGGTTTCTTTCGTGCTTTATCGTACAATTCATTATAGGTTATACTAAGGGTTCTTTACCCAAACGTATAGGGTACTCCGGTATCCATAGAGCTTTGTTTCACTAGTGTGCTTGGGTTGCTAGATAGGAAGTTAGTCTAGAAGAGAGAAGGTCTTCTAGAGGTTGTATCTAGGGCTCATAAGATGGGAAAGTTGTGTTGAATCATACGAGTTGGATAACCCTAGGCGGGGACGTAGGCAAGGTTGTGCTGAACCTCGTTAACAATTCGCGTGTCCTTTGCTTTTTGCGCTTTATCCTTATTGTTTACGTTTGCCTTGCCTATTATTCGTTATTTCTTATCTTAACTTGTTTCTGCGTTTCAGATAAGGTCTTACCCGTTTCTGCATTTGCGAAAAGTTGTCATACTCTATTCTCCCACCTTCTAGAGTATTTGTCTATTATTTGTCTGTCTATTCCGCACTTTACACTGGAAATGCAACTTCAACATATCATAGTCGAAGGTGATAACCCCACCGTCATAAATAGTTTTAAAGACATTTGGTCCTCACCAGGAGAAATTGAAATGATCGTCTCTGACGCTCTTTTCTTCTTGAGTTGTTTTAGCTCCTCTCAGGTCTGTCATATATACCTTGAAGCTAACCAAGCTGCGGATCTTCTATCGCACTTTTGCTTAGCTTTTTCCGGTTCCTCGCACGACGACATAGAACGAATCATCCTTAGGGATGCGCTTGACAAGTGACAATTTTAGGATTGGACTTGTCAAATTCTTTTCGGTTCATAATTAAGAATTCGATCTCTAAAAAAACCTTTAAAAAAAAACGATTTACATCTCCTTTTCAGACCTTATCGTAAATGGTTGGAAGACAATTGGGATTTGGGAACTTGGTTAAACCCTAGAAAATTGGATTGGGTTCCAAAACATAACAGAAATACAACAATGACTAGCTGACATATCATGGTTTGAGGTAACGAGAGAAAACGACATATGGTAGACGAGGACCACTTCAAACGTTGTCATCAACTACGACTACACACACACACATTTCACCATCACATTTTGTTACGAGAATATATATTCCCTCGAGTGAAGGATGGGTCAAGCAATAATTGCGCTACTATCCAACACATAAGCTGCCGAATGGATTCAATTGAAATTAAATTAGGAGAAGTAGTCCGCTGACTTATATATTAAAATTTATTGGCGCATAAATAAATATAGCGCCTAGGTACTAATTAAACTACCAAACTAGTTTATGATATTATTAGATCTTCATTAATCTAGCTATGCTAGGCCATATGGAAGGGGTCGTTGGCGAGCTCGAGGACTCGCGCGAAGAAGTTGGCGGTGTCAGCGGGATGAGGCTCGACCCGAGGGCGCTCGGGGACGACCCATTGACCGTCCTTGTTCCTGATCATGCCCTTGTTATGGTCCTGCCTCCAGAAGGGCGGGACACCGTACTCGGGTTTGAGTAAGGAAGAGTCCTTGTTGACAAGGGCAATATCTCGCTTGTTGGCGAGGCTGAAGCGACGCCCCTTGCCTCGGAAGCCGTCAACGAGGTGGAGATGGGCCTCGAGGTTGTGGGCCGATGCCATGTCAGCGTGGTCCGGGGCCAGGAACGGGGAGTGGGTGTGGTCTAGGGCTAGCTCGGTCCCCACGTGAGCGTAGCTCCAAGGGAAGTGGACCTTCTCTTCGAAGTACTTTTGGTATCGAAACTTCTCATTCGCTATTAGCCCAGGCATTGTGGGGACCTTGTCGTGTACGTTGATTACCCTCAACGCCTGTCACATCACAAAAAAATTAATTAAAAACCAATTGACAATAGAAGAAGTAACTGTAATGTAACAGTAATAGTGTGATTACCTTGACACCGAGCTCGTCGCACCTCTCCTTGAATCGGAGATTGCCGACCCTAGGGCTAGCGAAGGAGAACACGGTGATCGGGATCTTCTTCATGGCATTGTCGCAGCGGACGACATTAACTCTCATCTCGGCGAGATCATAGGCGGTGAGCAGGGCGAGGGCGGCGCCGAGGCTGTGGCCGGTGACGGTGATGCTGAGCTCCTCGCCCTTGTAGCGCTCGACGAGGCGCTTGACCTCGGCGAGGACTTGCTGGCGGGCGGAGAAGGAGCAGTAGTGGCAGTCGTCCTCCTTGGTGGTGTAGAGGTCGTAGAAGCCGGACTCGATCTGGACGTGCGGGTTCTCGCGGAAATGGGCGGGCCGGAGGATGTTCTTGAGGTCGTGGATCCATTCGAGGTAGGTGACCGTGCCCCGCCATGCGATCACGATGTCGCGGCGGCCCAGTCGCCGGATCTCCTCCTCGTCGTTGGCCACCGCCACGTAGCCCATCCAGTTGGCGTTGGGACTCCATATGCTCCTTATGCTTGATTTCTTCTGGAAGAAATTTGGGAGATTGATGTTTGATGTTGCGTACAAGTACCTGTATGTGCACCCATCAATATGGTTATATTTAAATTTATTTTACAGATTTTTTTATTTTTTTTTTTGATCAGGTAAAAATTCGATGCACCGAACAGACTCGATGGATCGATAGGCCGATGAAATCGGCGACGGACAAACCGTCAATACAAGTGAGATACAAAGCAACACCAAACCAGAAAAACCAAATTACAAGAGTACAGTTACAAGCACAGGCTAGTACTAAACAAGAAAGAACAAAAGCAAAGCGTGACATCTCGTCCGTCAGTTGGAAGAGGCACTCAGGGAAGTCCTGGGGAACTACATGGAAACCTCATATTTGGACTCTACCGACGAGTCTTCAGATTTCGATCACGTCCACGACCTCTCGCACGTCGACAAATGAGAGTAACTCTGCTTTACATTGCTAGCCCCAAAGCCAAATAACCATACCACCTCAGCAATTTGGTAGATCTAGCATTATTTATTTACCCCTTATGGGTAAATAAAAATATTTACAAGTTTCCCTAAGCTTGGAAGGCAAGCTTGAACAATAGGGAGTAAAATCCAGGGAAATCCCGGAATTCACGGAGCTTGCGCAACAAGATTTTTTATTTTTATTTTTTTTTCCTTTTTTTTTTTTTCCTCCTTCCAAAATTCCATAGCCGAAAACGGAGGAACCTACTCACAGGCAGACGACGGGGGAGCACAAAATTGCTTACAAGCCAAGGAGTTCTGGACAGACGGCCACCAGCCCACCGGCGAAGGAGATTACATGCCGGCGCCGAGAAAGATGGATGGGTGCGTCCAAATAGCCGAGACTGGACCACAACCGGGAGAGAGCCCTAGCCGAAGGAACAATCAACTTAGGCCAAGTCGGAGGAGATCACAAGCCGGCAGCGTCGAGGGGGCTCGCCGGAAACCACAGTCCAGAAACGGAAGGAGAGCGGAGATTACACAAGGAGCCGAAGCCCCAGTAAACAGAACTCGAAGCCGCAATGGGGCACGACGAACAAAAGCGAAACCCGAATTCCCAGATCGGAACACAAATTGACGATTCGGGGGTCAAATAAAGAATAAATGAACAATTGGGTATGAAAGAAGATGGATTTTGGGGACAAAAAAACAAAATCAAAGAGATCCCCAATTTGATTTTGGAATTGATCGGACTACGAAAAGGGAAAACAGATCAGGGATTTGCCACATACATGTACTTCATCACACCAAACAACCACAGGCTTGTTGGCGCAACGGTGGTTCGGAGGCGGCCGGAGCCGGGGTGAGGCGGCCGAAGCCGGGATGGAGCGGCCGAAGCCAGAGTCGAGCAGTCATGGCTGAGATTGAAGCTCCCTCTCTCTAGAAATTCTAGAGAGAGGAGAGAGCGTCCTCCCTGGCTTTTTCGGTTTTATAAATTTATATATATTTTACAGATTATTTTTCGTGTTTAATCTTGCAATAAAAATGATTTAAATTTATTTTTTTGGTGGGATAAAATGATTTAAATTTATACTCCCTTGTGTTGATAACTTAATTCAGGAAAGGGGTGGTGAAGGCAGGAATCGCACCCAGTACCTCCTTACTACCCCTTACTCCACACCACTAGACCACCTGACTGGGACGGCAGGCCAATTTTATGTTGGAAGAGCAATCATTATAGCTACCAAGTAACTAGTACCAAAAAGTAAATGGCACTACTATATATATATATATATATATATATATATATATATATATATATATATGTGCGACTTTGTTTATGAAAAGTTTTTAAAATATTTATATAAAATATTAACTAATTTATTATTAAAAAAATTTATTTTTGATATTTTATAGATTTTTTCGGTTCTTGCAAAACAGGTAGAAAAACTAAATCGATTTTTAATATGAGACGAAAGGAGTAATTAATTAATTGATATATATATGTGTGTACTTAACAAGAATGAAATCTAATTAAGTTATAAATGACTCTTAATTTGAAACTCTTAATTTTTAACTAAAGACTTGATTTTGAATCTCTAGAATTTAATATTTAAAAAAAAAATCTTATTTAAATTTCTCTTATATAATTCAATATTTTATGATAAAATACTCCCTCCGTTCGGCAAAACTTGTCATTTTAACCCTCCACACAACTTTTAATAAAACTAATAATTACACTTTTTTTTACTAATTTACCCTCAATTATTACTCTACTTTTTACTTTATCAAAAACTACAACTCACAACACATCAATCAAATCAAGGGCATTTTAGTAAAGTAAAAGTAAAAATACCCAAAATGACAAGTTTTTCCGAACAAAAACAAAACTCTAAAACGACAAGTTTTGCCGAACGGAGGGAGTATAATTTATTAAAAACTGGGAAATTAAACAGCATAGATAGCCGGGTAGGGTAAAGTACCTGCACATGTGGTAGCCAGAAATCTCCATCCGCTCAAAGAAGTGATCAGCCAAGTACTTGCAAGACCCACAGTAGTTCGAGTGTGGGTCGAAGTCGAAGGAGTCGTAGCACGCCTGCGAGAACTCGCCGTACCTGATGATCTCCCTCCTCAGGTGGGAGTTCATCGGGTCCAGCATCCCCTCCCAGTCGTTGCTCCCTTGTATCTCCCTCCATATCTCCTTCAGTGGCCTCGGATCCTCCTCTGGATAATTCCAGTCCTGAACATCATAAGAGTCTAGTTCACTGTCGTCGTCGTCGTCTTGAGCTTGTCGGAGCAGTTTCAGAGGGGAAAGGGCTGATTGGTAATCAACAGCAGCTGAAGAAGAAGAAGAAGTCGGAATCGGAGTTCGAGTGGCTGCTGAGCATGATCTGAATTGCTGCTGCTTCTGGAAATTAGGTTTTAGGAAGGTGGTGGTGTTGGATTTGGGGAGTTGGTTTAAGTGATGAGCAAGTCCTAAAGAAGCTGCCATTGATCGATCGATCGATTGATGAAGCTAAACCCTCTAGATAGCTACTTATTAGCGTCAAACAAGGTAAGGTAAGGTAAGGTAAGATAAGAAGAGAGTGGTTTACAATTAATTGAATTGAAGGAGAGCTTCTTCCAATTAAGGAGTTGTATATGCACACACGCTATATATTATATATGGATGTAGCTACCCAGTGACTAATGTTGAGAGATGTGAATGAGACCAAAAGAGTCTCTCATTGCTACTCTTTTTTTATTGTCAATTGGTTTTAGAATGTAACCTCCTTCATTCGGCTTGTGTATTAAATTTTCACTCAATACAAACTAAGCTAAACACATATTATAAAAAAAATTATATTTTAGATTTTCCTCCGAGCTATGCATAAGGGGGTTCGAACCACCTCATGCCCCATATGCCTCCGCGCCTGACTGTGACGTTTTATGTGCACACTAATTACATACTATACATATGCAGAAATGGATCGATATTTTATTGGCTTCCATCTTCAAATGAGTCACCATCCATATATACGAGTAATGAGTGTTATGACACATGAAATTTCAAAGGGGAGATATGGAGATTGAATGCTAAGAAGAAGAAGATAATTAATCGATATCAAAGGGATTCATATATAAGGATGTTAAATTTATGTGTTGGTTGGAGGTTTGTGAGAGACGTGTGTGTGTGAGTGCGCGCGCTTTTTCCATTTCTACACCTTTACTAATATATATATAAGTTGTGGCTATTCCCTTCGATAATCATATGCGTGCTTGAATTTGGGTTTTCAAAACCACTTCCACTTCCACTTTCCCTTCGTGTCAAATTAATTAATGTAGTGGTCCTCATGGGGTGACTCGGTGTGACTCAATGTTAAAAGTTTTATTAATAAGAGATCTCGGGTTCAATATATCCATATTATTTGTCATTTCTTTTGAGTGAAAAAATCAAAATTTACCTTAATTTTTATGATTAGATCTAGCTGGTGATCGGGTTATCCTCATTATCTGCCGTATGTATATGGGGTAACAATAAATAAATAAATAATAAATATATTATTTTATCCTTATTCGTTACATTATTTTTTACTTTAACGAAAATCAGTAATTCACTAATTTTTATTTAACAAAATTAACACTTTAGAATGACATATTTTTATTTCTAAGTTCTGTACCCAAACTAAGTTTCTCATTTTGTAGTTAACACCTAACAAGATTCCATATTATATATAAATGTCCAATCTTGGATTTTGATGAATATCTAAAATCCGTTAGATGTTACTTACTGTAATTCGGATCCGTACATGTATCATATCATGTAGTATGTATATTATAACAGCTTAGGTGTTTGTTCCTTCCATCTTACCTACTGTACTTGTATATTTTCACATGCATGTATATTACAAACATGCTATAAATAGTACCAACTCTGCCTGATTCAACTGTTAGCTAGATTTGACTATACATTCACAAGATCGATCACAGCCCTTACCAATATCGAAAAGAATCGGACAAATCGATCTAAAGCCGTTCGCGAAAACTTATCATTTTAGAGTTTTGATTTTGTTCAAAAAGACTTGTCATTTTAAATATTTTATACACGTATTTCCCAGCTTATTCTCGTTTATTTAAAATTTGAATTACCTTGAAAAAATGTTATTATACTTTTATTTGAGATAATTAAGATAAAATAGGGACAATTTAGATAGTTTAAATATTTCTTAAATATTGTGTGTGGGGCTAAAGTGACAAGTTTTCGCGAACGGAGAAAGTATCTAACTACGTATGCAGATATCTATTTTCGTTCCAATCAATACGTGTTATTTATATCCATAAATATCCAACAAATTTATATCTGTATATAGAGGTGCACATCCTAGGCGTAGAGGTGCATTGCCTTAGATGTAGCAAGCTCGTGATTTTTTTTTTGTTTTCCTACAATATATGCAGATAGTAGTTTTTGATGGTGCAAACAGTGGCGGCCGCAGGATCCTCCGAAAGGTGGGGCTAAATTTTCTAGTGTGTACTGAGATATTGACCTTAAATAAACTCTTTTACCTAAGCTACGATTTTCAACTTAGCAGTGGATTATAGAAAAGTTGGCTTACATTTGCTTACATTTGTTTTGTTGCTATGATGGTTGTTTCTCGTCATTCATTGGAAATCCAAGCATTTGTCATATTTAGGAGTGTAAACTTATCGAAATTCAATCATGTTAAATTCAAGGCTTTTGCATATTAGCTAGGATTGTAAACTCACTAACTTTATAATATCTATTGGTTCCCAAAGACATGATAGAAATTGTGATTTGAATATGTAGGTTACGAAAATACAAATATTGCATAAAGCTTCACAAATTCAATTCATAAATTTCATTCTCAAAATCACATACACAATAATTAAAACACAAATTTTATTCTCAAAATCAAAACTCTAAGGAAAATTTCACAAAATTTATTCTCATAATCAAATCATAATTTCACCAATTTTATGGGGTTTAATTAGTTTATAGCTAGATAATTTGTATATAGTAGGAAGCTCGAGAAGTGGGAACATAATTAAATAAGGGGTAGAAACATAGAGAGTATGTGCAAGTTGAACAAAGAATAAAAAAAAAAAACTTTTTTGAGGGAGGCAAATTTTTTTTATAAAAAAAAGAGGCTAATTTCACCAATTTTATGGGGTTTAATTAGTTATAGCTAGATAATTTGTATATAATAGGAAAGTCGGGAAGTGAGAATATAATTAAATAAGGGGTAGAAACAAAGAAAGTGTGGTGTAAGTTGAACAAATAAAAAAAAAAACTATTTTTAGGGAGGTGAAATTTGTTTTAAAAAATGAAGCTAGTGGGACTTGAACCCTAGACCTTTGGTCTAACATTAGTTTTCTTCCTTCCCACCAACCAACTAACCAAAGTAGACTAATTAATTCTATATTTATCATAGTTTTACTTATTACAACACTTCTATATATATATATATATAATTTTTTTTAATTTTTTTTTCCAAACCCCGGAGCACGTGAGTCGAAGTCCACCCTGGGGCCGCCCCTAGGTGCAAATAGCATGCATCACCCGATCGATAATAATTAAGTACTCCAACAACAAGCCTAGTGATTTCAAACTTGATCTAAAAGATTCAAGAGCGATATGATCGATTGATCAATCTAAAAATTCTCAAGTGAAGCGATGAATCGAAGCATGCAAGACATTTTGAAAATCAAGTTAAATCCATATTGTTTTTAGTGACAGCAATATATCACAATTAGGAATAAGCGTGTTATGTCACTTTGTCGCATGCTTCAGGTCGACTTAGTTCTTTGGTATGTCTTTTACAGGATGGATCTATGTGTCCCAACATCGAAGTTGTGGGGAATATGGACTCACGTACTCGTTGCAATTAATCTCGTTTGCCTTTTTTTTTTTTCTATTGTTGTATAACCCGTGGTGTGTTATTTTGCTATGGGAATCCTTGGGCTCTTTTCCATAGGAAAAAAAAACAATTAGAATGAGCATAGATATTATAAATTGAACTCCTTACTTTTCTATAACTACAAACAATTATTCCTAAGTTGATCACCTAGCTAGGTAGTGGTCCATCGTTCGTCAACACTTTCTTAAGAGATGTTACTTTTCTTTTGACAGGTGTCTGCGCTCTCGCCTCTGCAACGGCGAGACATTGCAAGAGTTTATTGACTTTTTCCATATTCTCTCTACTTGTAGTACATCCTGGAGTCTTTCTCGACTTTCCCATATCTCGAGCTTATTCATTGTTATGATTAGCTAGATCTGAATCTTCACACTTTTTGTTCTTTGCTTTCGTATACTTGTAGTATGATAATCTGAACGTACATCTACCTATTCTTTTGACATTACCCGAAACCCGAATGACCTGAAACCCGACTAACCGAATCCGACCCAACTCGCCCAATTGGCACCTCAGTCTTTCCTTTAAAAAATAAGTTTGAATTAGGAGTATTTTAGTCTTTTCAAACAAAAGAAATAGAGGTTTAATGGATGGGTGGTCTTTTGAAATTAAATGTAATTTATGGGTGGTTTTCTGTAATTCATAATTTTATGGGTGGTTATGTGAAAACTAGCCTAATTTAAGGGTGATTATGTGTAATTTACTCTATTATTATTTATACAAAATTACCATTAATGTATGTATGCAAGTTGTGCCACCTCTACTAGTAGGTTAGATGTAGTCCTACCTCTTTCGGTCATCGACGCTTTGTTTGCACCCTTCTTTGGCAATGCTCGATAGTAGACCTGTCAAAACATGATCCGACCCGGTCGACCTGACCTGAACACCCCGAAAATTTTGGGTCAAGAGCCGGAAATTTTGACTCGGAAATTTTTTCCGACCCGAACCCGAAAACCCGATAATTTTTCGGGTCATCTGGGTTTAGATCCGGTGACCCGATTAACCCAGTAATTTTGACCCAATTGACCCGGACCCGATTAACCCAATTGATTTATAATTACATATGATTTTTTTATGGAGATTCTAATTTATTACATTTATAATTATAATCACTTGATCTTTCATTTTCAAATCAACTTTTATATTAATTTGTATTGTATAATACTCCCTCCGATCGATAATATTTGATTTTTGATTTTTCATCACATTTTTAAGAAGATAAAAAAACTCTAAAAACATTAAAATATTAAAACAATTCTATTCTTAATACTAATTGCATGAAATTATTTATTTTTAAAAAATTATTTAAATATTTGATATTTTAGGTATTTTTAAAATTTAAAATTTTATTAAAAATTATGAGAAATAATAAAAATCAAATATTTTAGATTAGATATAGTATATAATTACAAACTCTAGAACTTAAGAATCTCGTCTTTAATTTTAGCATTTTAAAATTATCGCAAAATTACCAAATCGTTATTTTTTTTAATTTAAAAAATAGAAATCGACCCGAAACCGGATCAAACCCGAGTTCACGTCAACCCGGATCTACCCGGGACCCGTTTTACTCGAAACCCGAAATGATCCGATCCGAACTCAACCCGAATGACCCGATTGATAAGTCTACTTGATAGAGATCTAGGTGGAGGTTGTTCGTGCTTCGCCTTGAATGTGTTTATGCATACCTTTGATTTATTTCACAAGACTATAAAAATAGGAAAATAATAGTACTAGTAGTGTACTAAAAACACATTTAGGGGCATTTTAGTCTTTTACTTTCAAGTTAAATTATGGAAGTTTAAGGAAAAATGGGAGAATGGATGGTTACTTGCAAACAATATATTTTTTTATAAGGGGTGGTTAAGTGAAAGTTTTTGAATAAATGGTGGTTAGTTGAAAACAACGGTGAATAAAGGGTGATTTTATGCATTTTTGCCTATAAAAAATCATAACATTATCAAATACATGAAACTTTTCCATCTTTAAATTTTTCTCAAATACGATCTCTAGCTTCACTCATGGGTCTAGATTAATTCTTTTGCTACATATTGTTTTTTCAATAATAATATTTTAATTTAATTGTTGTTTGTAAAAGCACATTGTGCTATTATAGTATTATTCTATTCTTTTAAAAGTTTATATAATGTGTTATTTTAATTTATTTATCAAGTCTGATCTCACTATAATGTTTGAAACAAAATCACATATCCCAGATATAGCATGACTCTGCCTACCTATTAAATACAAATAAAATGGATATGTAAGGATTCCATTATAGAGTAGTAAGTAGGTGTCCAATCTTGGATTTTGATGAATATCTATAATCCGTTAGATGTTAATTCGGATCTGTAAATGTATCATGATTCATCATTCATGTATGTATCTTATATATATATATATATATATATAGCAGCTTACGTGTTTGTTCCTTCCATCTTACCTACTATATTTATATATTTTCACATGCATATTACAAAGACGGTATATATATATATAGTACCAAGTACGAACTCTATGCCTGATTGAACTGTTATATAGATTTGACTACACATTCACATGATCGATCACAGCCCTTACCATTATCGAAAAAATCGGAGAAATCTAAAGGATACTTTAACTACGTATGCAGATATATTTATTGTCGTTTCGATGGATATGTGATTGTTATTTGCATCCATAAATATCCGACAAATTTAAAGGAAATCAACAAATATTATATATGTATAGAGGTGCACATCTTAGGCTTAGGTGTGTTGTGTGTTTCCTTAGATGTAGCAATTAAGCTAGTGATTTTTTTTTTTTAGAAAGAAAATATTCATTTGTTTTTCTACAATGCAGATAGTAACTTTTGATGGTGCAAATAGCATCAACCGATCGATATTAATTAATTAGTCCAACAACAAGCCTAGTGACTTGATCAATCTAAAAATTCTCAAGTGAAGCGATGAATCGAAGCAAGACATTTTGGAATTCAAGTTAAATCGCGACAACAATAATATATCACGATTTAAAATAACTAAATAAGCGATCAATCTAAACTAGGAGGTCTAGTTTGATCATGTCTTTATGAAAGTGAATCGTGTCGTCCGACTCCCTCACTTGACTTGTCTTTCTTTTCTTTTTTTCTATTGTTGTGTAACATACAGTGTGTTATTTTACTATGGAAATCCTTGGGCTCTTTTCCATGGGAAAAAAAAAACAATTAGAATGAGCATAGATATTATAAATTGAACTCCTTACTTTTCTATAATTATTACAAACAATTATTTCTTTTTGGCCTCTATTCGTAGTACATCGTCAAGTCTTTCTCGACTTTATCATATCTCGAGCTTATTCATTGTTATTTTTTTATTTTATTTTTTGGTAAACGCTTATTCATTGTTATGATTAGCTAGATCGGAATCTTCGCATTTTTTTGTTCTTTGCTTTCGTATACTTGTAGCATGATAATTTGATGAGTTGTCGCACATATATATATATATATATATATATATATATACTCTATATATATATTATTGCGGAGACTTGTTTGATGAGTTGGCTTTAAACTATCAACCTACAAATTAAGTATAGAAAATTTTGAGCCAAACATTCAAATCCATTATAATCTATTAAGATTTTTTTTTTTTTTTACATTATTTCAGTTTTAATTGATTTCACATTTTTAGGAATATTATCATTATTAGTGTGATTGGAACTACACCCTTTATAAGTAACCCTTTTAATGAGTTGGCTTCAAACTCCAACCACTTTTTCATTTTGAAGGTTTAGAAAAGCTTATAGCTTTGAAACGAAGAATTTACTAGCCTTAAAATTCTCCCAAATCATCAAAATCTCCATTTAAAAGAAAATGTTGGGGGATGATTTTTTTTTTTTTTGGTTAATCAGGGGTTTTGATGATCTTATGCAGCCCATATACGCATATTCACCCCTTTACTATTGGGCCCATTTATAAATCATGAACGAGTCCGGACCAACCCAAATATGAGAAACACCAAGTATATTATTGCCAATGGGTATAAAACCACCCTTTAAATAGGGCATATTACTCAAAACCACCTCTTAAAATTAATATTGCAGAAAATCACCCTTTATATAACTTTTGTTTACCAAAGACCACCCTATCTCTGATTTCGTTAAGTTTTAGAGGAAAATTGGTAAATTACCAAAATACTCTTATCATATGGAGAGACGATACTGAAGGGGATCTCGCATAAGAGTTGTGGAGAGATTTGGGCATGGATTGAAGGGGGTCTAGGTCTAGTATAGGACCATAAGATTGGTTGAATAATTTCAATTAACAAAGTGTGTGTGGAGTTGTACATATGTAGATAAGGATAGGCGGAGAGTGAGTTGCGATAATAAAGTGATATGTATAGGGATAATTTTGTTTTTTTTCAAAGATATTTTACGAAACTCTAACGCAACATAGAGGTGGAGTGGTCTTTGATAAACAAAAGCTATATAAAGGGTGGTTTTCTGCATTATTGAATTTAAAGGGTGGTTTTTAGCAATATGCTCTATTTAAGGGGTGATTTTATGCAGTTTACCCCTATTGCCAATTAGATTAGATTGTTTACTACTCCTTAAATAGCACCAAAAAAAATTACTACTTTAAATTATGAAACTAAAACTAAAATTTGGATTTCTTAATTAACAACAGAGGACAAAAAAGGTGATTTATGCAAATTATAAAGGATAAATCTTTTTTTTTTTTTGATTAGGAAAGAATTCGGGCGAGCGAGCTCTACCCGACAGCATCCTTACGGATGAAGTCTAAAAGATCAAGATTGTTATGAATATCGACACCTCGGACAGAGTGACAAATTAATGTGTGCAACCTTATCTGTCCCTCTATTGCCCATGCGGGGATATGAAAGAAGAATACTTCTTTCAAAGTCGATAAAAGGCTTTTAACATCTGACATTATCAGTTTGATCTCCCAATGACAAATCTATTTTATTGTTTTAACATTATAATAATATATATAGTTAAGGAAAAAGAAGGCAAAAAAGACAAGGCTAATAATAACTATTCCTAATTGATTAGGAGTCAATTTAAGTTCTCAAAACATTATGGCTGAAGATTACAGTATATTAAAGTCTAGCTAACTGAGTTATGATTTGTCACCAATTAAGCAAACTTACAACGCGAACTAGATTTTGAGAATCTCTGATTGATCATTTATAAAAATTCGGGCTTTCTATCTTATGTACTAAAGATATAGGATAATCAAACCATGTTGAGAAATATTTCTTATATTTGGATTTTTGTACCCTAAGAAAGCGTTTTAAAATTGACTAAAATCATTCAAATTTGTTTTTTTCTTCTAAATGTAGCTTCTTAACCTATGCTCTTATGCCCAGAAAAAACCAATAAAAATTTACACTAGTGTGTAAAAAGATCTATCTTCCTTTATACTTTAGGGTGCCACTATATAAACCGCAAATCTGGATTAAGGATTTGCACGTCCTTAAGGACGTGCTTGCACGTTCTTAAGGACGTGCAAGTCTGGGACTGTGCACGTCCACTATTTTAGTCTTGCACGTCCTTAATAACGTGCAAGCACGTCTTTAAGGACGTGCAATACTTGCACGTTGTTAAGGACGTGCAAACCCTAGTTAGGATTTTGCGTTTTGCGTTTAGGGTTAGGGTTAGGGTTTAGGTTTTCCGACGGTTTTGTAATGTTAATGATAAAATTGAAGTGTTTAGCTAGTGGATTTGAAGTATATGTCAAAAAAATGTCTTGCAGTATGTTCCACAAAGTATGGCAAGAAGCCACTTCCTTGGAAAGGAAAACATTGGGATTCACCTTAATCTTGGCGAAGATGGAAGATCTTGGTTCGTAAATTACAGCATTGAAGCCCCTCCAAAGAATCGAGTACATTTTCTTAAATCCGGGTGGAGAAAATTTGTGAAAGAGAATCATCTGCAAGTCGGAGATG
This sequence comes from Persicaria tinctoria, assembly GCA_037127255.1. Lineage (NCBI taxonomy): Eukaryota > Viridiplantae > Streptophyta > Magnoliopsida > Caryophyllales > Polygonaceae > Persicaria > Persicaria tinctoria. Next base: position 14,008,353 of record JBANSL010000008.1, read on the forward strand.
TTTGCGTTTTCGTGGAAAGTGAAACACTTATACAATGATAACATTTATTTTAGTAATATTTTAGGGTTGCACTTGCATATTAGTTTACATTCATAAGTTTAATAAAGTTGTGGAATACAATCTAGGAAAATAGTAAAGGACGGCCGTCATCGGCACGCAAGGCTCTAAATCTCTCAATCTGAGCTTGAAACGGAGCATCCCATCCTTCGACGCTCGGATGATGATGTTCGACCCATTCTAGTGGAGGCGGCGGAAGAGGAGCGTTAGGACGCAACCAGATCTATGAGAACAAAAATTTAGAGTTAGAGTATTGACATATGTATGAAAAGCATGAATAGGTAATAAAAAAGACGTTTGAAGTCGTACCGCGGCAAAATGGTCTTGGTTTCCGATGCAGGCTACACCAAGAGTTGCTGATTGGGGAGGGTTGTTAGCAGATGTCGGCGAGATCATGGGGAGACATGTGAACGGATGATGCCAAGCTAGGACGACGAGAGGAATCTGATATACCGTCGCAAATACTAAACCCATGATGGGTAGCTCTATCCACCGTCTCCTATCACCATGTGTGGCTCCGGCCCATCTCTGGTAGTCGACGAACTGCTGAAATGGGTACGCTCCCGTATAACAACCGACGTACAGATCGGCGTGATCCTCCAAGTGATTGCATAGTAACGTTTTGAGTTCCGGGAAAGCAGTCTCGCCGATCGGTGATGTCAAAGTCGCCAAAGCACGGTAGCCACAATGACCATCTCCAACAGTGTCCCTCACCGTCTCAATATGACCGAACATGAAGGGATCAACGTTGTTTCGACCCCAGTTGAACCCTCCGAACACATCATCACGTCCACGTCGAGCTGAGGTCGCTTGTGGACGAGGCCGAGCAGCATTTCGAGCAGCACGCGCTTCTTCTCTCTCAAACCTTTCCCTTACCTCCTCGTATGGCAACGGGTTGGTTCTGCAGGCATTTCTCGACCCCCGAGGCCTCCCCTTCCTTCGGACGCTTGCTGATGAGGGTGGGTGCAGCTCATCCTCGCATACATCGTTGGAAGCCGTATATGAAGATGACAGCTCATACGGCAGTGGAGTGTCGTCGAGGTCAGTCCATGTCAAATCCATCCAGAACGGGTGGATGTCCTCGGCGGGTATCGGAGTGCCGGAGTTGACGTATGCCTGAATCTCATGGACACAAGGGATCCCGTAACAAACCCTCCAATGTCGGTCCGTGCATACCGGAGGAACCTTTTGGTTTACGACGTCCTGCCGCATCTTGTACAGATAATCGAGGCACTTTTTGGAGATTAAAGTCTTTACCTCATCGAAAAGGTTGACTTTATACGCCGTTGTTGGCCATTTGAAGCGGTCGATCTCCAAAGCAGTTTGCAGCTCATGCAGTTGACAATCATTGACTCTATGGATTGCATCAATCACGATGCGGAAGTCACCAGTCGATGAGTGAAGTGCCTCCTTCAGAACCTTGTGTTGACCCTCAACTCTGTACACATTGAAGTGCATACCACTAAATATTCGATATTATATCATATTGTAATGGGAGATATGAAGTAAGGTTGTACCTGTTTGTCGTACGGGTGCCGAGATGGAAGACATTATCTACGTAGCACCGAACTATGCTCCTGCTGTATGGAAGCCAAACCGACTCCAAATACGCCACCACACCTGGGAATGGGTGCCATGCAGCTCGTAGCGCCCGACGACGTCGGTTGAATGATTCCTCCGACCTCGATTCGAACAGCCCCCAACAGTTGCCCTTAAAGATGCCAGCGTGGTTTAAATTCTTCGTGATCTTCAGAGCTGCTTCTTCGCATCTTCTCGTCACGTGTAACCAACAAAGGAGATGCTGGACGTCGGGGAAGACAACATTCAGCGCCGCCAAGAGACCTAGCTCTCGATCAGTCATGATAGCTTGAAGCTGAACGCTCCCAAGCAAGATCTGAAGCTATCGCAACACCCAGGCGTATGTGTCTTCGTTCTCTTGCGACATGAAGGCATAGGCGATGCAGTAAGTATTGCCTGAGGGTGTGAGCCCGACCACCTCGGGGGACAAAGGAATCTTATATCTGCAGGTGTAAATATGTTACATATAAAATACTTTATAATTGGCTATATGTGCAATAATGTAATCGTAATTAAGTAACTTACGCATTTGTTTTGTATGTGATGTCCATTATGATGACGTAATGGAACCTTCGGAGAAGGCGTATCCCGTCGGGATGCGCGAGGAAGAGGTCGCTCAAGACGTTGTCGTCATCCGGATGTCGTCTGAAGTCGTAGTAGTACCTTCTTTCCCGCAGATGGTGCAAGGTATCCTGGGTCATCGTCCGACTACCTCTTTCTTCGGCGACCATCATGGCGAGCGTGTTGGTAAGGCTCTTCCTTGACGTGACGCTGGTGTCATCCAACTGCCTCAATCCGTAACCAATGGTTTTTTGAGGAGTGCCAACTTCCTTCATCCACCTCGCCATCTTCTTTTCCCCCTCTGTCATCTGTCCGACGATGGAATGACCCTTCAAGCTCGTGGAAAGCCCGTGGTTATGAACACCATGGGTTACCGTCATGCGCCACTGACCCGGCGGAGCTTCGTGTCCGTGTAGAGAGAATGGACAACCACTTATCTTCGACTGTGTGCTCCGGAGCTTCCTCCCGTGTGGTCGGTACTCCCCAAACTGCTCGCAAGCAAGGAGAACCCCGCCTGGACGATTCGACGCCCCCGTCCAAGACCGCTTGATTACTAAAATCATGCAGTGTCTCCGACCCAAGTCCTTGAAATGCGTAACCATTTCGTCACGGTCATTCCAAACCCTTGGGTCCGAGAACTCGGACGTAAAGTCTCGAAACTGTATTCATATAATTGAAAATATGAACAACACGGAACGAATACGAAATATGTTGACTCTACGAAACCTGTGCGTACCTGAGATACTTGGAGACGAGGATTGCTTTGCGGCTCGACCATAACGATTCTAGATGTCCTCCTTCGCTTCAATTGTAAGAAGTCGGACTTTGTTTTGGAGTGCGGAATCAAGCTGTCCTCCATCGCTTCAAATAGGCACTGTTGCGTTAATTGTAAGCAGAACCCTAGCACGTCCTTAAGGACGTGCCAGGGTTTAGGGTTTGGCTAGGGTTAGGGTTTAGGGTAAGGAAACTGCACGTCCTTAGGGACGTGCATCACGTCCTTTCCTTACCCTAAACCCTAGCCAAAACCCTTAAACCCTAGCCAATCTTGACACAATCGGGCAACCTTATCATATTAACTTTTTCGTTTTCGTTATCGGACAACCTTATCATATTAACGTTTTCGTTTTTGATGTTTACGTTCAATATGACTCTGAAGAAATGAGAAGAGTCTAATAGAAATATATAGATAAATACAAAATCCGAAATATAAATGTATAATATCAACATACAAACTGCAAAAGTACATCACTGGCCAGGTGGATGGCGTACAACATGATCCAAAATATCCGTCACCTCGTCTAGTAGGTCCTCAATGCGAGGGTCGCCAGCCAGGGCCCTCAAATAGCCCTCGACCTCACGGATGCGGGCTAACAGCGTCGGACGGATGACGGGAGGGTGAGGGATGTCCACCCAAGGGTCCATGGCGATCGGGTGGACGGGCGCCGGCGGGTCGGGATGGGGTGGCGTGGTCGGCAGCACGTACGGCCGGCTCTGCGACGCGTACCAAGGCAAGTAATCTGCAGTGACACCTGCCTGGCAATCCTCGCTGGTGTGCCTGTGATCGGCCAGCCTGTAGAAGCGACCCTCGTCCTGCAGGACCTGCCACATGTTGTCTCCCGGGGTAAACACGGCCATGTACTTCGAGTTCTTCAGGGTCGTGTCGCGGCAGACCTGAACCGGCGCGATGACGGCCTGCGGGATCCCCTGGACCCGTCCGAACTGCCGGAGGCACCTATCGGGCATATACGGCTCCTCCTCCATGCAGAAGGTGATGGTGCCCTGATAGGTGGACTGACGGTACTGGCCGTCGAAGTCCAGATCACGCCCAAAAGGCATCCACCGAACCTACAATTAAACAAATCAGATTTAATTCACAGCTAAGAATTATAAGATATATATAGAGTCTCGAATACATACATCATCGACGGTAAGACGGTCCACCTCGTCCCGCAGCTCCCGCATCTTCGTCAGCTTCGCGTCGTCCTTCATCCGCGGTGGCTGCTTCGGACCGATGAACTTCGCGTAGAAGCGAGGGTCATCCTTCCTAGCCGGGTCGCTAGAGAAATCACCTCGGAAGCGAGGGAAGTACGCCCATATCCAAGCCTTGACACAAAAAAGTATTTCGTTAGCATATAATTTAAATATTTGTAAACTAAAAACTCTAATTCAACGGTCTCGTACCTGTAGGATCGGCGTGCAACTGTCTATGCCCTTCGCGCCGGAGCGGGTAGCCTCGCCTAGGCCCCTGTAGAGACATGCGAGGGCACCAGCAGCCAATGTAAGGGTGGCCGTACGTGGGATGTCCCAAACAAGGCCCAACACCTTCCATGGGATCCGGCTCTGCGACTTGTCCACAAACAAAGTCGCGGCGAGAGCAATGCCCATGTAGGTCCTGTGCAGAAACAAACGCTGTGCAGGGTCATCCTGGGGCTGCCCCCCTCCCACATGCGTGCGCAGCCGAATCTGCTCAGGATCAGCCGCGGCCTCTGGGTCATCGGCGGGGGCGGGGTCGACGAGCGACCCGTGTCTCTCCTGCCACAGGCGAGTAAACCCAGTCACTGGAGGGTCGCCAGCGTGTCTGTACGACTTCAGAGTCGCAGGGGTGAGTTGGTAGTACTCCGCGATGGTGGGGACCAGAGCTCCCGCGGGCAGATGTGACGTGTAGGGCTGGCCATCAATCCGAAGTCCCAGGCAACATCATGCAGCGTGATGGTCATCTCGCCCCATGGAAAGTGGAAGGAGCTGGTCTCCGGGTGCCAATGCTCTAAAAATGCCGTGCAGGTGAACTCGTCGACACACTGCCAGTGGAGTGACCTCAGTTGGGGGACGTCGGCGTCCCCCAGCTGAGGTCACTCCACGTTCCTAAGCACGTGCAAGCACGTCCCGCTTTTTTTGGCTCTCCCTCCACTTGCACGTCCCTAAGGACGTGGGGATTTGCGGTGTATATAGCCGAAACGATACTTTATGTGAAACTAATTAAAATATAACCTAATTTTTGTCGGAGTGTTAAAAAAATTCCCACCTTTCAACTGTAAGAAAAATAACCCAACCTTTAGGAGAGGTGTTAACAAAGTATCCCGACTCATTTTTCCAACCATAAATTAGGCCAAAACAATAACATGAGAATATCAAATGGTATCACTCTCATTAAAATAAAGTCAATATCATCCAAAATTGATCAAATCTTAATTTTGTCAATTATATGTAATCATTTTTTACTTGATTTACAGTCGGGAAAAAAAATCGATATACTTTAATACCACCTCCAAAAAATTGGATTATTTTTTTATTAACGTAGAAAGGTGGAGAAATTTTTTAACAATTTTTTAGAGGGGGTTATTTTAATTAGTTTTTCAATCCACAACCAAATACTCGTTCAGGAGTTTCAAAAAAGCATTTCCCTCCGCCGCTAGAAGTTTCCACAAGAGCATTTTCTTTGGATAACGTGGAACCCACCTTCGATGATAAACCTCAGCCGACTAGAGTCACGTATCAGATAAATTGACTTGCGTCAACTGGAGCTCCACACCACTAGACCACCCCAACCGGACCCAGAAGAGCATTTGCATTGGTAATAAAGTGTATGCGCCTGCCGGCCTATGCCAATAGAAAAAAAAAACAGTAGAGTATAAGACTCTAAACAAGCCCCAATTAATTCGAAAGTGACTCCACCCTCATTTGTTACGGCAACGATTTGAGTGGTGTAGATCGAGTGATAAGTCCATATACTCATTCCTAATCTTTCTCTCTATTTAATAAGTACATTTTGGCATGTTTTACTCCAATTCCTAATCGTTATTTGGCCTTTTTTTCCTTAAAAAAACAACCAAAAAATCGAATATCAGTGAACTTTTGAACTAAATAAAGAAGATGAGCGGAGAAGGAAAGGCGGTGTGCGTTACGGGTGCTTCCGGCTACATCGCGTCCTGGCTCGTGAAGTTGTTGCTCCTCCGCGGCTACACCGTCAATGCCACCGTTCGTGACCTTAGTTAGTCCCGCCTCCGCCATCTTCTCCATCCATCTATCTATCATTATTTTCCAACTTGTGTATGATCGAGATTTTACATGTAGATGATCCTAAGAAGGTCGAACACTTGCTCGCACTTGAAGGGGCGAAAGAGAGGCTTCGCTTGTTTAGAGCCGAGTTAACCGAAGAGGGTTCCTTTGATCCCGCAATTGATGGTTGTGTAGGCGTCTTCCACACTGCAACTCCTTGTATCTTGGTCTCCGACGACCCACAGGTCTCATCTGATTTGATGATAAATCTTGCATAAGCTTCATATGTAACATATAACTAATCAAAATTACTCTCAATTATGCAGGCGGAAATTGTTGATCCATCAGTTAAAGGAACTATAAACGTACTCAGCTCGTGTGCCGCCATGGCTTCATCCGTCAAAAGAGTGGTTTTAACCTCCTCAATTTCCGCCATGGTGATCAACGACAGACCCATAAGTCGAGAGACCCTGGTTGATGAGACCTGGTTCTCCGATCCCAACTTCTGTCGAAAAGAACAGGTTCCCTGCACACTCTTGAGTCTTGAGTCTCGAGGATTTTTCCATTTGCGCAACTGATGAACATATGTTCTATGAATTGATATGAACCAGAAATGGTACGCGTTATCGAAGATCTTAGCTGAAGAAGCTGCAAGTGAATTCGCGAAAACGAAGGGTATTGATTTAGTCACCGTTTGCCCTGGGTGGGTGCTTGGCCCTTTGTTACAGCCTACCATGAATTCAAGCTGTTCTCCTATCTTCAACTTAATAGGTAACTGTATATTTCTCTTCTACTATGTGCCGTTCATACGAACATACTAACAAGTTGTATATAATGCAGGCGCAAGCACGTACGAGGATGTTTCGTACGGATGGGTGCATGTGAAAGACGTCGCAAATGCTCATATTCAAGCATTTGAGATCGAATCAGCTAGCGGAAGGTATTGCATAGTTGAAGGTGAAGCCTATTTTCCCAACATTGTGAGGATGTTAAGAGAGGCTTATCCAACTCTTCAACTCCCTACCAAGTAAGTTATAAACCTATGCATTTGGATCGATTAAGCATTTGTTGTAACATTTTTAAGACTGAAATTGTACATAGGTGTGTTGAGGGTGCACATTATATACCATACTGCAAGTTTTCCAAGAAAAGAGCAGAAAGTCTGGGACTCGAGTTCATTCCATTGGAGCCGACTTTGAAGGAGACGATTGAGAGCCTCAAGGAGAAGCAATTCATCAGGCTCTAGGGTTTATGGATGGAACAAGCTTGTGCTGTAATGTGCTTGCTACTTCCATTTGGGGTTTAAATACCATTCAAATTGTACTAGCTACCTTGTCTCTTTAAATCTAGTTTTGCCTTAACAGCTGTCTAATAAAACTTCAAAGTGTTTGCAAGTTATACTCAAATATCACAATTTCTCAAAAAGAGAGTGAAAGAGTTTAAAGAGCACTCATCTTTTGGAATTTGCCGAGTGACGGGATTCAACGAGACTGGAAGTCCAGCATTAAGATACCAGGCTTGGAGGAACTCGTCGGGGACTGATTTAAGGGAAGTGCCTGGACAGAGGAACAATGTGAGCTTTCATGAGCATCATCACCATCTTGCCAGAGTTCTCCATTAAATCGAAGGCAACAGAAAGGCATAAATGAATGGCAAGTATCGGGTCACAGGCGAATTTTGCCTTGAAGCCAATTCCTAAAGCTACAGTGGTACTGTTAGAAGTAAAGAAACCTTTCCATGTCAGTTGGCTGTTAGTTAAGGTCAAGATCAAAGAAAGTAATGTCTATGCCCCAAATTTCCTAGATACCATTATAAACTGATGAAAGGCGGTATGAAGGATCATTTAATTCAACATGAGATTGTTCTTTAACAATCAATAGGAGAAGTAACCAAAAGTACATGATCGCTATTGCTACTATACAGTAAAGACCTAACTTACTTATCATGAATCTGGAAAATGATTAAAACAAAGACAGATTTGTAAGAGACAAATAGAGACTTACAGACGTGCCAACTATGATTCTGGGTCATCTGCATAGGACAGACAGCGAAGGTCATGTGTGTCTGAGCAGTTCATCAACTGTGAAGACTGAAGAGATGGGAGAGATATTTCAGTCACCTTGCCAGACATCCTAAAAGTTGGTCGAAGGTTTAACCATCTCCTTCGCTCTTGAATTCGAAAGAGGATGAATCAGATATGCTTCTTCCAATGAAAATACTAACAAGACAAGAAGTGTTTCTTCGGTACACCTTCAAGTTAGCAGCCTAACGACAAAGCAATTTAAGAAGCGTAATGCACCTCCTACTCCAATTCGGCAACTCTGCTTGGTTACCATAAATGACCAGGGGATGGAAACCAAAGTCGGTCCCTCTGTACTGAAATCTAATTCTCAGATCAAGTGGTAAAAGTACCACACTAACAAGCATCCAACGCCATATATTCCATGTTACTCATTAGTCATTAATCAAATTCGGCTTTGCATTTCCCATCGTTAGACACAGTTCCTTTATATCTTCCTGCATTCTCGTCCGTGTTTTCATATATTCTTGGTAGCTTCTCTCAAGAACTTGCAGCTCCTCCAGCTTCTTCTTACGCTTTTCCTCCACTGTGGCTAGCTGCAGTTTGGCTACCCGGGCAGCGTACCCCTCTTCTATCTTCTGGCTCTTAACGATTGATATGTGCTTCAAATATTCAGATTTCCTCCTAGCATCATCAGCACGGGACTGAAACATCTTGGCCTCTGCTTGTATAATCTTCACAAGGGTCTCCAGCTCATCCACTACAGGTATAGGTGTAGCTTCTTTATTCCGGACGGAACTCATGTTACCTCTATTATTTGAAGGAGAGGAATCCTTCAAGGGGGCAGTGCTTGGAGATTCCCTTCTCACTGGTGCTTCAAGCTCCTGTCCAAACGGCACTGAAGCACTGCTGTACATGGAATCACAGTCTAGGAAGAAACCGAAATACATTAGCATTAGTCTATTGACACATTCCATGTATAGGAACTCCAGAAATTGAACTGCATATAGGCAGAAGGGAAGAATAAAAAGAGTAACAATGGAACCATTCAAAACAAATATGAGAAACGCTTATTCCTGCACCATTTTGCTTCCTTGGAAGTAATAACTCATCTACGCAGCCTCCCAGCTGACGATACCACCACAGAAAATATAAAGAACAAACCTTAAAAACCATTTGCAAATATCAATACAATACTATACTATTGTCCTCAGCTCCAGAGTCAGAATTAATTCTGAAACTAGACTCCACAATGCTACCTAACTTCTAACAATTTTGTTCTCCAAATAAGTGAACCAAAAATGTATTTCTTCAGGAAAATAAGGCGGAAATCTGAAAGAAGTTGGATAAACAAAAATAGTTCTTTATCACAGTATCATCGCATTTGAGGAAACCAAATACAGACAGTAGCAAAACTAGCATGTAGATTATCAGGGGGGTAAACATGCATGCAAGTATCTAACAACAAATTACGAAAATTAAAGCATGCAAAATACTGAAAACCGTCATAAATTGCGTGGACCAATTGATGCTCGTAAATCTTAGTGCATGATTCTTCAGGTACCATAAAATAGGGCACACAAGAAGAAGAGCATAAAATCATTACTTTATTGCTGTGATCCCATCATTAAGACCTACATCAAAGCATATGATTGAAGAACAGAGTTTGAAAGCTTACCCTTTAAGAAATGCATTATTCGATTATAGATTTCCAACAGGTTGTCGGTAATGCAGATTTTCGGCAAGTTGCTCACGGCTTTCAGTTGCACAAGTGACTGGCTAGCAGTGTCATGCAATAGCTTTCCTCTTGAATCTTTGCTCGCAGCAAATATCCTTACCACATACTCTAATTCCTTAAACATGGTTTCAGCTGTCCATTCTGCTGCACAGGCTTTAAAAACGTCCCTCACAAAACCGAACATCTCAGATGGATGATCACATGCAACACAGTAGAATTGCATCTCAGATGTTCCCTGAGCTGAAATAACACTCTGCCCGTTTCTGATGTAAGATTTCTGCACACCACAGTCAGCATGGCACCAGTGGGAACATGAATCACAACCAATCCAACCACAAGTGTTAGATGCTGTATCAAACTTGGAACAAACAAGACACATGCACATATTGCAAAAACCATCTTTTCTTGAGCAAAATTTACACTCGCATTCATCAACAGGCAATTCACTGCCACAGTTTGGATTCCTGCACTTTAGATTCAGAAAGATCTCAGCCAGATCAACCAAAGAAACACTATGACCATGCTGAAGGAAACCTGCCACACCAGTCTTAATGGCCACCAAGATTTCCAGCTGTACACGGTGACACTTCAAAAGAGTCTCTAATGTCATGTCAGTCCTATTGCTCAGTATGCCCCGGAGTAAATAGAGCTGCTCCTGATTATCTTCCTTCAATATCATTTCTTGGATGCCTTCCTTCAAGCATGCAATACTCTCATCTGCCATTTCTGTGAATTTGTAAGCAATTGCTGGAATAGGTTCAGATACAACAATTCCCACAATGCCATGGATGAAATCAGACTCAAGTGTAGCTATTTGTTCAGCGTTCTTCTGGCTAGTAAAGCCACTTTCTTCAGCCATTGTTCGCTCACTTTCCCTCGCATGGTCTAATCCAGAACCATGAGATCTAGTACCCTGTGCTGGAGGCCCAACATCATCATGGTAAGCCATTTTCATCCCAGATTGCTGTCTCTGTAAACTCCCAGATCTATTTAGCACGGTTGGATTACCACACACTAGTTGGCCACTGAGGATGCCCTCGGAAGTTGGCAGATGAAGAGACCCATTGACATTTGGTGGAAACTTTTGATATGCAAGAAGATCCTTGGGCAAAGAACCATTCACAGGAAGTGCCTGCCAATCAACTCCTTGAAATAATGGACGGCTCTTTACGGATTGTTCGCAGTCATGGTCAAAGGAATTATGGGTGAGAGAGCAGCTAGGATTATGAATGAATTGAGAACCTGAAAAAGAGATTGACCTTGTAAATCCATCAGAACCCGTACAAAGTGTGTTGGCGGGTGATTGAACCCTCCTTGTAGTTGTACAAGGTGAGGAACTTGGAAGTGGAGCAACGCTGTTGGAAAGAGCAGGCACTGACGCATTTGGCAAACAAAGTGATAGCTCAAGGGACTCTCGTGTCCTCTTTTCACCTTGACACTTAGTATGGCTATCATTTTGTCCTTCGTTGGTTTTTCCAAAATTAGAGCAAGAAAATAACTCAAATCCCCTATTGTTAGGGCTTTCTAAAGAATCATTCCTTGAAGCAATAAAGCTCTGCTCAAACAAAGAGTTATTTCTACTAAGCTCATCCTCATCGCTTGAACACATATCCACACCTTTTCCTTTGTCCTTTCCATTATCCATACTCGATGCACGTTCACATAAATTGGCTTCAGTAATATTTTTCATTAATTGAGGCTCGATCACATCTTCAGCAACAGCTTCAAGTTCCATAGCATTCTCCATTTCATCCTCTCCGCTTTGGGCTGCTACTGTATCATTACCTACAAATAGATCCTCGTTATCCTGGCATGCAAGCTCATCATTGGCAGGGACGGAGCACTCAGGATGGTCATCCCTCAAACTTTCAGAACTGGTCAATCTATTTCCATTATCAGCAGCTTTGACATCGTCTCTTACTTCACTCCCAAAATCCCTATCAGCAAAATTGATTTCACTACTAGATAACTTCCCTTGCAAAGGAGAAATTTCAGCTTCTACATCCTCAGGCCCTCTAAGTTGTTCTATCTCATCATCATCGGGTTCATTAGTATCTCCAACGTTCTCTCTGTTGTTTGATTTCATACCACCTCCTGATTCAGACTTCTCCTCGCGGCCTTCCACATGAGCTTCTGCAGCCAAGTCTAGTTGCAACACATTTTGATCAATTGAAGCTGGGGTGCCAACTTCCTTCAAATAATCCAATTGTAGCTCACCTTCCTCCCTCTCACCTACAATGCCATTTTCTCCATTCCTAGCTACAATTCTTTCACTTGGATTCGCATCTTTTGATGGCTCAACAGAGTCCTTGGAATCCTGCAACCAAGATGGAGATTTTGCACCCATTGATCCGTGTGGTGACCTCAAACTCTCTCTATTGCTACTATCACATCTCCCACTCTTATTACTACTACCAGGACCCTCACTACCTGAAGTTTTCAATTCATCTTCAACATCTCTACTTCTGGTGTCAAATCTCTTCCATGATGAGAGGGTGCCTTCAATATTTGATCGATCTCGCTGCGACCTAAATCCTTTAGGAAAACTCCCCCTCGGCACTGAAAAATTATCCGGGCGGTGGATCCTCTCGCTCCCTCTACCTCTATACCTATTCCTCTCCCACACCATTCCCCTTCCGCCCCGGGGCGAACCTAGACCACCTCTATCGAAACCACCACGGTCCCTATGGCGAAGAAACCCTTGCCGTCTATCAAATTCATCAGTTTCATGCTCAAATCGCTTCCTCGAACCTTTAGAACCCTCCCTGTGATCGAACTTGTCAGTCCAATCGTGGTCCATTCTACTCCTCGGGCCTCTGCTACCCTCTCCATCTTCCAATCCATCGGAATCACGGTCGATCCGCTTCCGCAAACCCCTCCAAACCTCCCGGTCATCGAATTCGTTGCCGAAATCATGATCAGACGCCTTCCGGAACCCCCTGGAACCCTCGCGATCGAAGCAATTGGCATCACGCTCAGTTCTCCTCCGCGCGCCAGCCCAGGAAATATCCCGATGACGGTTGTTCTCTTCCGGATTCCATCGCCTATATTGAAACGAAGAGGACCCTGCCGCCGCCGCAGACAACGATCGATCAAGCTCCCTATCCCTGGATCCAGAGCCTAAATCCTCGCCGTAAGATCTCAATCTCTTCGCCATGAATCAGTACAATAAACGGATGCAACAAATTCCAAACATACGAGAAGTTTATGTACACGTATAAAACGAAACCTAGCTAGACGCCTAGATCTGAGAAAGTCAACCGTGCAAGAACCCTAGACAAAGCAAAATCGAACTTGGTGATGTTGACCGGATCAGTATCGGCCGCAGAGATTTAGAACACCGCCATGAATGGTGAGTGGGAAATCAAAAATGAAGAACATTGAAGAGAAGGGAGCGGGTCTCTTGAGTTTGAACACATTGGATTGCGGGTAGATACAACTTCTGGGCGGGGCCTGAGGTGACAAGCTGACCTGCTTGTGTCACCGCCTTGTTCAGTGTGTTTGAATTTTATATTCCCTCTCCATTCGGCAAAAAGACTTTTCCATTGTAGAAAAGATTATCAAGAATAATTAGAAGGAAAAAAAAATACTCCCTCCGTTAGAACTTGAATTTTGTTCGAAAAAATATGTCGTTTTAGACATTTTTACTACTCCCTCCGGTTGAAAATGTAAGATATTTTAGAAGAAGTTTTTTGATCAACAATATAATATGTTTTAGATTTTCTAGGTATAAAAGAGTAATAATGTGTATTGATTTTTGTGTTTTTGATATTGTAGCCAAATTTGATTGGTTATAAAGAATAGTGATAATTAAAAAAATAATAAAATTTATGAAAAAGTTGGTAAATAATGATGATTTGAGAAGAATGATGTATTTTCTTAAAACTTGTGCTATTTGTTAAAAAATCTTATATAGTTGATAGGAGGGAGTATTACTTTTCAAAATTACTCTTGCCTATTTTGTCTCATTTCATGTGAGGGAACCGATGAGATTAGGCTGGTAGTTTTTCAACCATGTGTGACCTCTCCACTTGGTTTATGATTTGAATTTTAGCTCCTAAATTAGGATAATTAGGAAGATGAAGAGTCACTCCCTCCATTTGTATTCAGTAACTTCAGTTAATTAGTTTCCAATCATTGCCGACATGTATAAGAAGTTGTTGAATGATGGTACACCATTAGGGGTAATTTAGGCATTTTAAAAAATCATTAAATATTGTGCACTGGGCTAAAACGTCATGCTTTGCCAAACGGAGGGAGTAGTACTTCATCTATCTCTAGTCCCTTCAGAGCAATGCGTCCCTCACAACCTGTGCAACTCGGCGTGAGCTCCGACCTCAACTCTGCTCGAAAATTACAAGATGACGGGGGGGGTATATAGAGGAATTGAGATCGATGCGACCCGATGGTCACCATTAAGCTGGGTACTACAATCGCAGCGAGTTCGAGCATGTAAAACAATTCGATCGAGCAATCTCGCTATAAGTGGCCTAAACAATCGTTTTGTTGCTTGCAAATGCTTTGGCGGAGGGGAATGTGTAAATTCGGTTCGCTCAATTATAGCCTAGGTCGTGAATTTAAACCAATGAAGAACACAAAAAATTCCAAACTGCAAACCCTGATATTGAAGTTAAAAACACACATAATAGATCAAATTAAGTAAGGGCTTGTGCAGATTTTATGATAAGAACTTCAAAAATTACCAGCTTTTATGTCCAATTCGGACCACAACTCTTCAAATTTCATATTTAGGATTTTCCTTATAGTTCCTGCTCTTGGTCTTTAGGAGATAGATGAATGACGATAAATGAACCTCTGATTTTACAATTTCATTTGAACTTCTTGTTAATTATATTTTAAGTCCAAAGTATTTTTTCGTTTGTTAATTTTAGCTATTGTATTGAAATTGGTTTAATATATCGTATTATTTTTTATTTACGGGTGATAGTTGGTATTATTCTTGGTCATTTTTTTTTAACAATTATGTACTAATTAACCATCAAATAGATAAAGGTGGTGTTTATAATACAATTTTTAAGATGTTTAAATTAAATCCTTGTTTATTTTTGGTAGAGAAATGTGATAATTTCCCTTTATTAACTTAGTCCATATTAAAGTTAAGATTTATTAGTCATTATTCTAACCCCTCCTTTCTTCATTTTTCCACATAATTATTTTTCATAGAAAAATTGTTATATTTTTATCCCCTAATTTCAGGAAGGGTAACCATTTCCTCTATAATGCTCTAACCATTTTCCTCACCTCCTCCACTAGGCTCACAAAAATTAATAATAATGTACATTTTATATGTAAATTTAGTTTCTTTCCTTTCTATTCTCTCCTTTAGAAAGGAATGTAACCTAAGAGTAAGGGTGTAATTCCACATATAATCAAACACTCATTGTGAAATACAAACACACCCTTAATTTATTGGGGGTTTTGGCCAATGCCCAATAGTATCGAGATGCTTGGATTTGCTTATTTTGGTTGTTAGGTGCTAGCCCAAACTTGTAGGGTAGAAGGCCCTCCAATTACGCCTCTTTTATTGGGCTTTTTAGCCCACATGATGTGGCTTATTGTCTAGGCAGGCCTTTTTGGCTACAATAAGAGCAGCTGAAGTGACCAAAAAAATCACATCAAAGGATAACAGAAAGTACACGTGGCAGATGCCAATTTGGTGTCCTAACACTCATTCATTCTCGATAAGGTAAGGTCAAATAGATGCCCTCTTAACAAACCACACTCCACACATCTAAACACTTAGAAATTTTCCAACAGGAGAGTGAGAGTCTAGCAAAATGGCATCCATAGCTATGACATCGTCGTTTATCGGCTCGACCACGAGCCTCTCCAAGCTCCCTGCCACCACCACCACCGCTCGTCGTGTCATGGTGGTGACACCCAAGGTTTCAGCCCAAAAGATCGAGAATGTGGAAGAGGAGAGGAGCTCGAAGAGAAGGGACCTTTTCGTTGGTGCCGCGGCTGCAGCCATGTGCTCCATCGCCAAGGCTGCGATGGCCGACGAGGAGCCCAAGCGTGGAACCCCCGACGCTAAGAAGAAGTATGGTCCGGTTTGCATTGCCAATCCGACGGCCAGGATCTGCCGCAACTGACGATCAAGCTAGATCGAATATAATGATATGATATCATCTGTAATGGTAATTGGGTAATTGGTGGGTATTTAATTATGATATATGTCATGTGTTTGTAAGTTGGATCAATGATCTTCAGTTTTAAGAAGCTATAGCCATTGTCATTTGAATGCATTTAGTTATGGATGTTAATTAGTTTATATACATTGATCTATAAGATATGAAAAAACAATGGGTTATATAAACTCTTAAAATAAAACACTTTTTTCATGGTGTATCATCAATATCTTGATTTTTTAATTAGCTAAGAATTCAAGTTCATGACATATTTTAAACTCGAAGACCGACAGATGAGAGAACCATCTAAAAACCATAACAAAAAACAATATGTAACGTTAAACTTAGAAACGCACTCTAAAAAAAAGGAAACCACGCAGACCTGTACTAAACTGGATGTGGATGAAGACGACGGACAAAACCAAGCCCCACTCTAAAGTATAATTGTAGGCCAGCGGTACATCAGGACCCGATCAGTGAGGATGAAACTCTAGGGAAGCAGTCAACTCGAGTAGTGGAGACGTCACGATACACACTACCACGACCCCAACCTATTCCGACTCCGACAGCTAGAACGAAATCCACGGAAAAAATAATACGAACTGTAAAAACAAATAAATTTATATTTGAATTAGATCTTATTAAACCAATATTGATACAATGTCTATAATTTAGAAATTAAAAATTAACGTGGACTCAAAATATAATTAACAAAAAAATATGATAAAAACAGTCCGACTAGGAATCATATTCAATTTTGTAAGTGCTTGGCTTCGCTCATTGTCTACCTCCTCATCTCGTTTAGTTTAGATATGTTAAATTTCGCTTTTGTAGAGTGCTCTTACTTGTTTCTCACACTATCTTTGTATTTTACGTTTGTTTCGATGTCTATCTGTCTGTCAACTTATCGGCTTTCGAGGTTCAAATATGATTGACCTGGAATTTTTACTTAATAAAAAAAAATATTCAATTTTGAAATATAAATTCCCAGGCAGATTAGTAGAAAGCGTAGATTTGTACATAAGTACTTGAGGAAGAGGAACCTGCTAAAACTATAAAGATCATCCAAGGCCGAATGACCAAAACCAAACCGAAACAACTACGACACAGACGAACACCAAGCCAAGAATGATTTGCCAAGTAGATTTGATAAGCAAGGCTAAGCTCTACTTGCTCTTGCATAGTGAGAGGACAAACAGGTTGCGTCGTAACTCATGTAACCCTTGTTGGCATTCGCCTCGTCTTCATGTGATCCTGCATTTGATATCATGGTAAGAGATAAATTAATCACAGAAAGGGCTTAGACTGTGATATCTCAGCAGGTTAGCAGACACTGGGACACAACAAGAGCCTAAAAACCTGAACAATTGCCTTCGGCTTCAGATGCGTGGCCTGAAGCACCAGCCTCGGTTTTCTTGGTAAACCGGCCTCCTGAGCCTCTTGTTCTCCTCATTGCGTGTTTGTGACGAGATTCGTGGAGATACGGCTACAGAAACAGCCCAAAATAAACAATGATTTCAGCTAATTCAAGGCATTGATTCTCCCGACTCCTGAATCCCGGCAATTGGAGACAGGATCTTCACAAATTGATGTTACAGGATGTATCACTCACCTTTCTAACTTTGATCAGTTTCTTTTCCAGCTCAGCTTTGGCACGTGACTGTCTTCGCCTCAGAATCCCATGGTATTGCTTAGCGTTAACATAAACAGGCTCTTGCGTCATCTCTAGGGGTAAAGGCACCGTTGGCTGATGCACCCCGTAAAATGGTGGATGAACCTGATCAACAAACCCATCAATTGCGCAGATCAGTGCCTTCTAACTGAATCATAACCTGATCAACAGACCGAAAAAAAGAAAGCAAATCCATGCTTTGCTAATCAGTGACCTACCAAAGGCTGAGGTCCATAGGTAGCCATCATTCCTCCATAGTAGACATCGGGATAAGGATTTGACACAGACGCCTACAAATAGGAATATACAAGAACTTAAAATCCGTCTTCAAGTCAAAACATTGCAAACACGAATTATGCAAAGATCACATACAACTGAGTGACCAACAAGTTCAAGTTGAGGCGGCTGTCCAAGGCATTCACCATTTCCGAAAGCTGTAGCTGACCCAGTATCTTTCATGCTCGTGTGATCTTAGATACGATAAAGATTGAATGTGACCAGCAGGATAATAACAAAATCCGACATCAAACATTTAAGTACTACTGACAGGAAACCAACGATACCACAAACTTTAACGTTTTACCTGGCTGCGCTGAGGCAGCAGTTCCGGAGTCTTTACTGCTGTCATCATCGTAGTCATCATTTGGCTCAGCATCAGATGGTGACCCGTAATCGTTTGAACTCCATTCCCTATTAAGTTTACATGGCTCAGAACGAACGGGTGACCGTGGCAAAGTATTTGTGTTGCTCCCTGGTTGGTTTACTGTTGCAGATTTTGTTGGCATGCTTCAAAACCCCTGATGATCTTGCAAATTGCAATTCCTCAGTTACATTTCAAAAGTTTGATAAATACAGGAAACATTTTGAATTGATCATGGTAACGGTAACCAAATTTCAATGCAATGTCACAGATGATCTTGCAAATTGCAATTCCTCAGCTACATTTCAAATAAACAAAAAAAAAAGAGATGATAATACACCACCATCACCAATTTCAGCAAAACCTAAAATATAATCTTACCCTGCAACCCTAGAATTAGAGGACCAGTATCTGCTGTGGCACAGATTTTCCACAAGAACAATACAGAGGCGGCGAATTCATGTTCAACTGAATCGGTTGATTCAGTTCCTATCTTTACTACTACCATGGAACTCGATCATGCCGAAAACACAACCACAAAGCATCGGAACAACGGATGACTACTAAAATTAACCGACAAGCACACAAATAAACACAGCTCAACATCGAATTCGGAAATTCTCAGAGCAGTTCCACGAACCCTAAAAACAGCAGTTTCCAAAGCTCTAATCTTTTTCACTAAAAGAATCCAATCTAAATCCAGAACACTGAATTTTTTTAATGAAACAGAAGAGAAATCAATTCAGGAGTGCTTCTGAACTACTTACTCGGTGACTTGGCCGATTGATGAGCTAGGCGGTAGCTGGAACAAATCCCTAGAACCTTGCCTTCTTCAGTCCCTCCCTTTCCGTTCCTCTCTCGCTTCTTTCAACTTCCGGCATGGCCAAATTTGATATAAATTGATCTTCAGAGTCCGTTGACTGCAAGTCAATTATCTATGATTCACCTCTCTTTCTCCAGCTCTCGCTTTCTCATCAACTGCAAGTAAGATTTTTGCGAAATTTGGGGGAAAAGATTGAAAATTTTAAATTGCGAAATCGGGAAGAAGATTCTACGGATGGTTGCGGCGGTCCTTTCTTTGATTCTTTCTCCTTCCTCCTTCGCTCTGCACGTTACAACGCATGGCTGTTTCCTGACACGTGGAGCCCCATTCAGCCTCATAAGGGAGGCCAAAAACAATCTCTTTAAATCTGAAAAAGATGGGGTTTTGAAAAATCATTTTCAAACTTGAGCTGTTGCTGGTTGCTGTCCAGCATGACTGCATGAGGTATCATAAATTGCATTAGTAGCACAAATTGTGCAAAAGATGACAATGAATTTGAAATTGAAATCAAATCCAGAACTTTAAAACTCAAAGAAGATGGAAAAAAGATGAACAAAGAATGCAACTATGGCTTTATTAGAAAGTTACAGATCCCATGAATACATTCAGAAGGCCAAACTAAGCCTAAACTATATACATTTTCTCATATGAGCACACATTTGGGATTTCTTGTTAACAAAAACTCACTGATACCAATTGCAAGTACTCTGAAGAAAACAAACACAATAGATGATCTTCAATCAACAAGTCAAGCAACCATGTCTGTGTTGGTATCCTCTGATGGCCATATGACGATTTCCATGAGCCTCTCGCGCATCAGCTCCAAGTTTTCATCCGAGATTTCCTTGTATATGTCGGCATGATTGCATTTCTAGGTTACATAAATAAAGGAGTGATCACATTTGGGATTTCATCCGAGACTTGGTTTTTTGCACAACACCTACAGGAGTTAAGATGAATACCTTGATCCATTGTCCGTAGAGGTGAAGACGGGTTGTCATCACTCTTTCTGCAAGCTCTTGGTTCTCCTTCCAAATCATATACATAAAAACTCAGTAAAGGCCAAAGAAAGTAAGAAACACTGACAGATGAATATATAGATACTATAAAACTGTGTTTACCTTCACAAGGGCTTTGAGGAAACGCTTTCCATCTCCTGGCTTATTTGACACTACGAAACTGTTACAGTATCATCCTTGTGAATCAAATGCAATGTGTAATAGAAACAAGAAAGCAATTTCATACAACTAGAACTTGCTCGATCATGAACGTACTCACTTGTAGAACCAAGTGTAGTGGGGCGGGTTCATCTCGTAAAGCTGATGCATAACCGTCCTAACAGCCTTGTATGTGAAATAATTTATCGTTTGCTGCATCAAAGAAGGTTGTCATCAAGAAACAGAATGCGCACATCCGCCATCATTACATGATATGAACGGATCGATCATTAGAGTAATCATATGTAAGCGCTATTAGAGAAGTACTGTAGTAGTTAAGACTGAAGAGACAATGTACATGACATGCTTACAACTTAAAGTAAAACTATGACCATCAATATCACTTAGTATATAGTTGGTGATGTGAATGTGATACTTTGGGCATTAAATTTACCAAGATTAATCATGTAAGATTAAGATATGACAACAAGGCTCTAATAGACTTCCTAATTTGAACCTAGATCCAGGTTCATTCGGTACGAGCTGAATCTTGATTGCTTACAAGGTGCTTATTTTATTTGTGCAGTCTAAAGTTGAAAGTATGAACTAAACAAGCCTAATTGCTAATTGATTTCAGAATGGAATCTCACTATGCTTATATGTTACGCTGTGTACACCTGTGCACGCTCAGCTCGATTGAGTATAACAAACTTCAATAGCACTAATAAGATGCTTACTTATTTGTAGGGGGTTAAATTGAGCCGAGTAACTTGACTCGATAAAAGCTCGGCTCGAAATCAATTATTTGTCAAATAAGTCAAGTAAGAGCACATTTTTAGGCTCGATTCAAGCTCAAATAGCTCGAATTTTGTGGGATTCAAAAATCCCTTTTCTATGTCAAGAGCAAGTAAGGTTGAATTGCTTAATAGATGGAAAAAACTCGACTCAAACACGTTCATTTATATAAATTTAGACTCAAATTCGTTTCTAAACGAGTTGAATATAAACAAGCAATATACTCAGCTTCAATAACAATCCTACCTTATGTACTAATGTTGAGAGTAACTTATAAATTATAACGCATAAGTTGGCAAGCTCAAATATAACAAGAAACCAATTTTTTATTTTAAAAAAAACAAACATACCAGTTTGACATCACCAAAGCTATCTTCGTACTGTCCTGCAATTTCATTAACAATCAGGAATCTTCTGGGAGACTTGATCTGCTTCCTAATGGATCTCCTATTCAGAGGCCGAAGAAGCAGCACCTTGCCAGAATCAACAAATGGCGACGCCGGCACCGAGGTTTTTCTGCTGCTCAATAACTGCTTCTTTCTACACAAGCTCATTTCTCCTCCGCACTTGACGAGACTCGCCACCGTCGAGCAAGGCAAAGCGTCCACGCAGAGCCACGAGTGCGACGATTCAAGAACCCGCGAACTCGCCACGGTTAGAGTACCCGCCATTTTTCTCAATCCGCCCCCAAAATTAAGAACGAATCGATTGAGAAATTGAGTGCCCAGGTGTTGAATTCAGGATCTGGAGACACCTAAATGAAGCGATCGATTTCAAAAAAGTAGCCAAAAAGTGGAGATTGGAGATGCTGATTTGGGAATGGTAACGGGGGGGGGGGGGGGGGGGTTTGGAAGTAGGAAGATATTTTGGCAACAAGTTTGAGGGTTTAATGTAGTTTGTGTGTTGGGCGGGGTGCTTCGAAATTATGAGGTCCATATCTCTCCGACACCGTCTCTAAAGGGAACACATTACACGACACTATAGATTCTTGTCTATATCATACTCCCTCCGTCTCGAAATTCACGTAGTTTTAGCCTTATACACAAATTTTAATAAAAACACTCATCCATCAATCAACATCATCATTCCACTAACTTTTTCATTAATTTTATTACCCACTATATTTTTTAACCAATTAAAACCTTCAAAAAAATCAACAACACACAAATCAATACAAATCATTACTCCCACTACCTAAAAAACCTAAAACGACATCTATTTTGATACTGTACAAAACTAAAGAGTTAAAACGACATGAATTTCGAGACGGAGGGAGTATTTTGTATTACATTAACTAATTAAGTTATTTATTTGTGTTGAAATTGATCTACTTCCGAAAATTAGTCGACACAAAGGGACTATTTTTTATTTTTATTTTTATTTTTATTTTTTTTTTATTAGGTAAAAATTCGAGTTCAGACAAGCCTGAAACTCGAGAGGCCGACGAATCGGCAGACGGAAAACCGTCAACATACAACATAATAAACACACAAATAACATAGATGAAAGAAAAACCCAAGGAACCCATATAAACCGTCATCCAGCGGAGAAGTCGAGGGAGATCTAAGGCGAGCCACGAATGCCGAGAACACGGGAGAGCGCGACGACTCACACGGCGTCTCGACGCCGAGAAGGCGGAGAACAGTAACCCACCATCGGAAAGGGCGAATCCTGAGGAAGTGCGAATCACCGACGTTGCCCCCACCTAGATTAGGGATCTTCAAAGACCACAAACACCGCCACGATCATCTCGATCATACAGGACGTCCGATACTGCAACCCAACTCGAAACTAAACGCAACTACGCCAAGACAACGACCCGACGCCAAAAGAGGGAACAGATACAGGCTCGAACGGGATATCTAACCATCAGACGAAAATTTGTATGCAAACTCCCATGACCAAACCGAAAGTCTGGGGAGGATTTATTATAACTATTACAGTAATATTCAAATAATTTTCCGATCCTTACGGAATTTTGGTCCAACCCTTTCGGGATTTTTATCAAACCCTTTCGGGAGTTTTTGTTCAAACTCTTTCAGGTTTAATTAAATTTATATTTATATATATATATATATATATATATATATATATATATATATATATGAATATATATAAATAAATATAAATATAAACCGATTATAAGTGTAAGATTTCCACCAAATATTAAAGTATGCACACAAAGCACAAAGAACTTCATTTTCCAAGGAAGTACGGGCCCACAAAGATCATTTTTCCGAAGCTTGCACGGCACGCACAGAATTGATTTTTTTTTTTTTTGATTTTTTTCAATTAATCCTTGCCTAAAACAAAGATCTTCTTCTTCCAAGGAAGTACGGGCGGTGGAACACCACAATGGCGAGGGAAGGCAACGACGGACACCGCCACTGCCGGCGCCGGAGTGATGCCACGCAGCCAGGGCGGAAGGCGGCGAGGACGGCGGGTTTGAGCCCAACACCAGCGACCCAA
Organism: Persicaria tinctoria; assembly: GCA_037127255.1. Taxonomy (NCBI): domain Eukaryota; kingdom Viridiplantae; phylum Streptophyta; class Magnoliopsida; order Caryophyllales; family Polygonaceae; genus Persicaria; species Persicaria tinctoria. Next base: position 14,032,008 of record JBANSL010000008.1, read on the forward strand.
GCGACCGAAGCAGAGGGACGGTGATGAGGGAGAATAGATTGGGGGACGGTACACCGGGACGGAGCCCCGGGCAGCATCGGCGCCGACGACGGAGACCCACACCGCCACCACTCATGAGAAGGTAGTCGGGGCACCGACGGAAAAGGGTTAAATGGTTCAAGCAAGACGCTCGAACCAGAGATTCAAATTGGGGGTGTTGATGCCCGAGTATGGACGGGAAATTGAAGAATATGGGATAAAAAACTCGGATATGCAAAAGCCCTTTCCCAATTTGAGTTTTGATCGAAGTCCGAACAGGAAATTCCGAGCTAGGGTTCGTCGAACACATTTTCCTCAAACCCTTCACAGTATCGTGGAAGAGCTTGATCTCGTGATAGCCATCAGACATGATGATGACTTTGGTGATCCAGGATGAGAAGAGGAATGAGAGGTTGAGTCGGAGAAAGGGTTGACATTCGCCTGGAAACAAGTCCCAGGTGGTGGACAGGATGAGAACGATGGTGCACCACGGTGGCACGGATGCAACCAGAGGTGAGTTGAGGCGTCCGGAGACGAGTTGAGGCGGACAAAGCCGGGGTAAGGTGGCCGAAGCCGGGGTCGAACGGCCGAAGCCGAGGTTGTACTCCCTCTCTCTAGTTTTCTAGAGAGAGGAGAGAGTGTTTTTTTATTGACTGTATACACAAAGGGACTATTTAATTGTGTTAGAGAGGAATGAAACCAAAAAAAGCCTCACATTTAAAATTGGGTATAATAAATCTTACTATACTCAATGTTCTAAAAGATGTTAGGCGACGGGTGGCGACCTCTAGGCGATGGGTGGTCGCCAAGCGTCTAGGCAGATGCCTAGACACATTTAAAATTATTTTGAAGCTTTTATTAAGTGGTTAGCACCCTTCCCAAATGGTCAATGGTCAACGGTTGACCATTGATCGGTCAACGGTCAACGTTGACCAACTCCTTCGGATTTTATATATTTTTTTTATTATGCCATTTTTTGCCGTTTTGATGCCACTTTTTTATTACATTTTATTTTCGATTTAATGCCACTTTTATAGTGAAATGGTTTGATGACACTTTTTAAATGCCATTTTTTTCAAACTTTGATGACATTTTTTGTTTAATGTGATGTCACGTTGACTATTGATGCTTTTTTTTTTACTGTTGACTATTGATGACATTTTTTTATGTCAAATGTTTGATTATGTTTTTTTTACCGTGATGCCATATTTTTTCAAAGTAGTGATGTCACGTTGACAATTGATGATATTTTTACCGTTATGACATTTTTTGTTCACATTGACAATTGATGCCATTTTTTTACTGCTGGCTATTGATGACACTTTTTTTATGTCAATTTTGTAATGATATTTTTTTTTACCGCAATGTCATATTTTTTCAAAGTAGTGTTTTGATGACATTTTTTTCTTTAATGTAATGCAACTTTTTTAAAGTAGTGTTTTGATGCCATTTTTCTAATGTAGTTATTTGATGCCACTTTTTTTAAACAAATCGTTTGATGCTACTTTTTTTAATTTAATCAATTGTATATCGATATATTTTCATCAATGCTACTTTTATTAACTGATGACACGCTTGTGATTACATTTCATTGATGCAATCACTCGTGGTGACATGTTTATTACATTTTTATTCATTGATGACACAAGAGCGTAAAATGTGATTAAACTTGATTGATGACATATTTTATTGATGATTTTTATTCATTTATGACATTTGTGATTACAACTCATTGATCTCAATTATTTGTAATGACATTGTTTGTTGATGACATTTTTATTGATAACATTTGTATACAACTGATAACTTATGAGCATTATTGTACAATGATAATACTAAATTAATACTACGTTTTCATTGATTCCACCAATCTATCCATGTGTAGATAACAACACTCACCCTTTAAGAAAGCTTTGTCCTCAAATCTCGGGAAAAAAATTAACCAAACTATTACTAACAATTCAAAGAAAAGATGGGTGAATGACTATGAACAATTTATCCACATCATGTGGCAACTAGCTGGCAGAATTAAACTCAACTCACTAGCCCAGCCCACCCAATCCCTAATGTAAAAAATGTAGAGCCATATCTTCAAAGTATGACAGTAAAATGTACATCCCTTCACTTTAGTGTGAGGGTAGATTGCTCCAACACACAGCTGTGCTCCTAGCCTAAGTTTCAGCACACAGCTAAAATGAGTCATTGCCATCTCGACGAGCAGCTTCTGGAGCATCTTCTTCAGTAGCTTCTCTTGAGAAAATGTTGCCATGTCGATGTGTCTCCTGATTCTACGTTGGGAGAGACGGGAATCACTCCATCTCCTATACACTCCTTTAGCTGAACACCCGTTGTCTATAGAAGAAAAGGATAGAAAAATAAGTTTTTATCGAGATCAATAGACTTGGCTTTAACTAATACAAAAAGAGTAGTTTTAATCAATCATACCATAACCCCAACTTGTGCTTATATGCACCAGCTGCAGTTAAAATATCGACAAATGCTCAGATGATCGCATTTGTAACCAGCACTGTGTATCAACTACCTAAGGATTTCCTCGAATTCAACATGAGATATATACTAAAAAAATGGCAGAGAAATCAGTAAATGTTAAGAAAACTATATCAATTCAGCCTGAATTAGAAACAAGAAATCAAAACAATTGAAGATTTCAATTTCAATTTCAAAGGGGATTCCAACTCTGAATTAGAAACATGAAAATATAAATGGAAAAGAAGAAACCTATATCAGCAGTCTTGGTATCTATACTCAGAAGGGGGGACCTTTTCCTTTTTGATTTCCCCTCATGTTACTTATCACTTTCAGAAGGGCTGTCAAGTTTGTTCATCCCCTGTGAATAATTGTCCAATGCCCATCATGTAATTCCCTTAAAGTGCCAATCTGTTTTTTTTACCAAGAATTCTAGCAATTCGTACCTATCTCAGTTGTAGTTATCCATGTTCCTTCTTTAATCTCCCACATCCAATTTCATAGCTTCCTTCAATTTGACAATCTCCTGATAAGTAATACACTAATACTGTACTCTGTAACTCAAGACTATCCAGTCATATAACCTAGTGTTTTTTAGAAGGAATTTAATGCTTTTATAAGGTTTTTACTGCCCCCTCACAAAAGCATGTATTTTGATAACAGATTACTCCATCATCCATATAAAATTATTAGATAGATATAGCATTCACTTGGTGCCAAGGGAGACTAAAAGGAGAGTCGTTAAATGTATTCATCACTTTATCCATGTCCCAATAGAGCTTCTCCACTCCTAAAACATTTAGAAAACAACTTTTGGAACATTTCCACCTAACCTATGTTATCATGCATTACAGCTTTTCTTTAATCCTTTGTTGACAACTCCCGTAGAATTGATGCAAAAATAATCAGGGAATTTTTGGAACAGGGAACTTACAGCGTTCTCTGCAGGGAGGATCTGCCCCAACCGGACAGTAGGGGTACCAGACTTTGGACGACCACCCCAACCGGATTGTAGATCAGAGAAGAGACCCGACCCAAACCTTGAAGAACCCCCACAGAGGCTATCGCTGCCACAAGATCCGCCCAAGCCGAACACCGAGCAGCAGAACCCAGCTTTCTTCAATCACCCTCACAATGCCGTTCGCTAGATCTAGCCTCGATTTATGCTTTTTCTTCTTCTTCTTCAATCTCCCTCTTTGGTGGACATTTCTCCATGGAATCAGTTTGGAGAGGAAGGTGGCGTTTTTTGCTTTGAACTCAACTCGATTTCTAGCTCTGTAAGAACTTCCAGAGGTCTTTTTGTGGAGCTTTGTGGTTTTTCCAGGCGGCATTTATGAGAGGATTGAAACCAGATCTCGGTCTCGCTAGCGCTGTCATCGGCGGGGTTGTTCGGATCTAGGGTTTGTGGTTGGGAGCGGTGGTTTGGGGTTCGGGTTTAGGGTCGGCAGTCGGAGAGTCGAGGTTGGGGCCGTGGATTTGGGGTACCAGGTTGGAGGCGGCAAGGGAGACTAGGGTTTTTTTGCTCTCTTCTCTCTCTTCATTTTTTATCGCCATGAGTCTGAAATGAAAGGGAGGCGGAAAACTACGTACCTAATTAATTTTGAAGAGGTGCTAGTAAGGCTAATAAAAATTTTAAGGGTGCTAAAGACTTAATGAAAAGTTCGAAGGTGATATTTTACCAAGTTTTTTTTTTTTTTATATATATTTTAACATATACGTAGTATTATATGTCAATAATTCATATAATGTAATAATAATCCATAATATCACTCATAAACTCAAATTTGCGGTGCTTAACTAACACTAATGTAAATAAACAAAAAAAGTATGTGTCTGACTGGCGACACAAATACATCCCGACTCGGGGATTAAAAAAACCCTAAGTCGACGAATCATCTGCCCAGGTGCTAAAATTGAATAATCATCGGGCTAGAGGGACTAGGTGGTGACTAGGCGGATTTCCGCCCAGAGACCTGCCTAGGCGAAAAAATTCCTAGGTGTCCTCCCGCATAGCGCATAGGTGGTACCTAACCGTGATTTTTAGAACACTGGCTGTAATATATAAAGCAAGTGAGCTACTTCTTCGGATGCTAATTGATTTTATGATGAAACTTCACTTGATTATGTGCCGGGAAAAAATGAGATTTCTTAAACAGTACTCCATCCGTTAAGAAAAACTCGTCACTTTAAAAATCTATTTTTTCACTTTATCCCTAATTATTACTCTACCTTTTCATTTTTTCGAAAACTACCACTAACATCTCCATAATTATTACAATGAAAACTTTGTAGAGTAAATACATAAAATAACATGTTTTTTTTAACAAGATTTTATCTCTAAAACGACAGGTTTTGATTAACGGATAGAGTATATAAAAATGAACGTCTGGATATGGTATAGATTCTATTTGTCATCTTTCAAAATACTTTAAATTTCACATGATATTTACCATTTTAAATGATTGAGGATGAGATTGTCATCTTCTAAAGTCTTTAATTGTTTCACTCTTTCTACTCGTCTTAATCTAAACGAATAAGAATAAGGTTAATTAACTAAATGCGACTTTCAAAAATGCTTTTGTTGTTTTAACTTGTACCTTCTAACCCTCTATTCATTGACATCTTCACGTGTGGGTATCTCAAAATTTTCTTGGCCGCTTGTAGTTGCACGAAATGGTATTTTATTTTGTGTTCTTTGATAGAGAAAGGGGCATAAGCGTAAAACACAAAAAACATAGGGTTGTTTTCGTAAATATGAGCGTCTAATGGGGCTTTCAACTAGAGTATTTTGTGGGCCGAAAAAAGGAATTTATATAATTTTGGGCTTACTGGGCCTGCAAGTCTTTCCTTCAAAGAACTATTCACAACTCTTGACTTATAATCCACCTTATGTATGCAAGTTTTTCTCTTTATTTTTTCCCCATAAAATTCACACCATATTTGCACCAAATCCCTATTTAATTGATCACAAAAAAATTCACATCAATCAAAGTTTAAGGATTAAATGTGATTTTTTAACCTATGAAAACCAAATAGATATGTTATCAACATTGTTGCAACTATGAGTACAAATACCAACTCTCTGATCAATTAAGATCACATATTATCAATTCCATTTCATTTCTATTCCTATTCTAGCTTATTCCATTCCGACCTGAATGGTTTTAGGAATGAACCTCACTAGACTTATGTGTTAAGCTAATAGCGCACGACCATGTGCACACAACTCTCTGATCACAACTCCTGAAAAATCACAACTCGATTCTTGATTTTAGACACTCTAAAAAGAGAATTAGATAGATCCACTCTCTAAGTGTCAACTAGATGAAACAGTTCTAGTTATATTTGCGGAGACATGTTGAGAACAAAAGAGTTTCACATCAAAAGTATGGACAAAAACAAGGCTGATATATAAGTCGGTGAGCTACTCCTCATATAACGAGTCAATCGGTTTTAGTTTTAGATAGAAGCTCACCGGACTTATGTGCTAAGCAACTAGTGCACGTGCGTCCGTACTTACGACCCTCTAGTTACAAGTTTCAATATGGACTTCACTTATTTTAATTTAACTGATGTTAAAGATCAAGTGTATGCCCACTCGATTAAACCTACCCTTTAAGAAACAGTTATGTGCATTTATAAATGAATCAATTAGGGGCATTTGAGCCATTTCTCATATGGTTAAGGGGTCTAGATTTTGTTATTGTTTTGCATGAAACCCCCATATGGTTGGTATGAACAAGACCAAACTATATACAATACAAGGAATATATATTATTTATATATATATTATATATAAGATGAAGCTGCAAGGCAAAATAACAATAATATATTAGTAACACTTTAGAACTATTGATGTAACACAGTAAGAGAGAGTGATAAAAAGTCATAGCTATTAGCTAGTGGTGTGATTGGGGGAGGTTGGTGGATCAAATGGTAGGCCTTAAATTTATTGGTACCATTAATAAAGTTTTCAAATGGGCATAAATTGCAATTAATTAATTTAATTATTTTGACTTAAACTTCACGTTATTTCTTCTTCAACATGAGATTTTAATATATGTGGTCACCACATACATCACCATCCATACCCTTTGAATTAACTATATTTATGAATTTAATCAAATAAACACGTTGAAATTCGAATAATTACAAAGCTTTGTAAAGTTGTGAAGAAGATCATATCGAAGAAGATCGATCGATCCATCCAAGTACGAATTAATTAACCTTCACTTTTGATCCTGTCAATCAATTCATATGGAAAATGTTTGATCTTTATGCAAATTAATTTATCTTATTGAAACATATTAATGATTTCATCATGAATGATTAATTGAGCTATCTATTTTTCTTATTTAGTACATGTATTAATTTCTTACATTAATAGTAGTATTTTTCTTATTAGTACATGATTTCATCATGAATGATTATGGAACTTAAAAATTGCATGATTCTAACTTGAAATTAGTTATGACTTATGAGGTTAGATAGATTGAGTTCTTAAACCACGTTACATTATTTGTCGAACCCATATTATCATTCATTGTTTACTCCAGGAAATATTTCGATTGGGGGTGCTAAAAAAATTTCAGGAAATATTTTTTAACGTATATCTAATAAGAAGATTTTTTAAAAAAGAATATTGAAAAAACACTAAAATTGTGATTTATTTATGATATTTTGTATTTAAATAGTTGAGAAAAATAAATAATATAGAAAAAAATCACGAAGAATTACTTTTAAAACAATTTTGAAAGAAAACGTTAAGTACATAATTAATTTAAAGATAAATATGACATTTTTGAAGAAAATAGTTGAGAGAAACAAAAAATATAGAAAGAAATCAAGAAGAGTTAATGATATGTGTATGGGGATAGTTGGAGTAGTTTTTAATTAGACTACTAAAATGAAGGGTTACAATATTAAGTTGCATATGGGACTTGTTATAATTGGTTTTTTTATTATTATTAAAATGGGTGTTTAAAAAAAATTTGTGATAGGTTTTTTTTAGTATTTTTAGTTTATTTGGTTTGAAATTACTATAATACCTCTAATAATAGCCAAATAAACTCCATTTTTTTCCCCAAATAAACTCTTTTACACCCCATACGGAGTTTATATTATTTCATAATCTTTCCACCTTTATTTTACACAAATTTTCAATTTTAACTTGTTTATAATTTTAATCACTTATTCTACCTCGTCCCAAGACTTTTTTTTTTATTCTCCTTACATTTACCTCTTGAGCTAGATAACACCTTATTTTAAATATTATTTAAAGATGTTATATTACTTTAAAAATATTAAATATATGCAATAATAATAATAATTATTATTATTAATTTTTTTCATCAGCCAGAGCACTCCCGAGCAACCCCGGCTCCACCCCTGGGTTTGGGAGTAAAAATAAAGACAAAAATATGAGGGATGATAAAATATTTACCCAATAGCTTAACCTTTTGTGTTAGCATCTGGATTTTATAAAAATAAAATAAATCTGAAATAACTTCCGATTCGAGAATTTCCTTAATATTTAACACATATTCTTCATCACCTGGCTCATTGTGGACTTGAAAAGAAATCATCAAAACATTAACATATATCTAAAATGTGTTACTTGTCCTTCAGGCATCCTGTATGCTGTATGTATATATTGATTAGAGTGATCAATCATATATTTCATCCGTGTATATCAGGGGCGGAGGGGGGCATGAGGTGGCTCGAGCCCCCCGGGTCGGAGGAAAAACGTAAAAAAAATTTAAAAATATGTATTTTTTTGATAATTTTTGATAATTTAAGGGTTAAAAAAAGTTAATTTGAAAGAAAAATCAAGTAATGTGGTTAGCTCAGTTGTTAAGGGGCGGGAATTTGAATGATTTGGTCTTGAGTTTGAATCCCCATAGCTTCATTTAATGGATTTTTATCTCTTTCAAATTTTTAAACTTAAAATAGCTATTAAAATCATACATTTAATTAATGTGTTTTCTACTATATTCTTTACAACAAAATTATATCTTATACATATTTAAAAAAAAAAAAATTTCGAGCCCCCCTCGATTATTTTCTGGCTCCGCCCCTGGTGTATATATAAGATTATAATGTAACAAAAAACCCTAGCTATATCTAAATATAAATTTGATTATTTTATTAAAAAAAAGTATTCATATATATATATATATATATATATATAATACATGTATATTTAGGCTAATAGTCAACAGATTACAGTCACCTAACAAGTAGATGATTTCCCCTACAACTTTCTTTTGGGTGGGTTGGTCTCATAACACCACACACACATATATACATCTTCATGAAGTGACAGATCAAAGATTGATACTTTGCATATATATTAGCAATATAACATCCAGAATGAGAGAAATGACAAGTCTTTATCCTTTGATATGAATTGCATTATTACATCTTTTCCAATGTCCCCATTGATAACAAAGCTTCCAACTCCCACTACCATCTCCCATTTGAATCCAACAGGCTAGGGTTTTGAGAATGAACCAACCCGGTTCGATCGAACCGGTGTTGATCTCCCTTACATATATATATTCACAACATCTTATGGATACATTATTCTGATTTCCTCCTTACATTGTATGTTTATGAGACTCCTCACCCACCGTACCCTTTTTATTGTAGAAGCCAAATCTACAAAGGACAACTTGGTAAAGCTACAAGCTATATATGTATTGTTTTGAGTGTTTGACAAATCTCAATTGGAAAAAGGGCTATAAAAAGTGAGTTTTGAAGGGCAAAAAGGGGATTTTTCACTCAACTTGGTAATCAAGGAAAGGGAAGGAACAAGACACATCCTTCACCAGCTGCTCAAAGTCCCAATCTCCAATCAACCTCATCTCATCTCCTCCCCAATTGCTGTTAATCAAGCTCTCTGATTCACTCTTGCAGCTGTTCTTGGTATTGCCAATGTTGTTTCTGTTGCCACTTTCCGCGATGTTTTCTTCGACAGCAGTGCTGAAGCTCTCTAAAGAAGGAACAGACAGCTCTCCCTCCAGCTGCTGCTGCTGCTGCACATTCATGCCATTCTGCTGGCTTAAGCTTGTTCCAAACACACCAACACCACCCGAAAACTCGTAATCACACGCACCGGTCATCGGTACTGCGTTGAAGTAGCTACTTGCCAGTGCAGGCAAGTGGATGTCAGCTAGGCTGCTGTGGCTCACCATGTGATTTGATGGAGCCATGTGCTGCATGTTGCACGCTGACGGCGTTAGAGAGTTTACGTACATTGCGATCATCGCATCATGGCGGTCTTGTTGTGTGCATGGCATGAAGACTCCTCCACCTGATCCATAAAGGGCATCTCTCCTGTCTGACGATGAGGAGTCGCTAGGGTTTGGGGATGGTGTCGCGGAACAAGAGTTCTTTAGCCTTTTCTTTACTGTCGAATTCCAGAAGTTCTTGATTTCGTTGTCAGTCCTCCCAGGCAGGCGAGCTGCAATCTGAGACCACCTACATCATATAAAAAAAAAAATCAACATCAGATAGTACTTCAGGGTTCACCTTCTATCACAAAAACTTAAGCCATTATGTACAGTTTCACCTTCACCTAATCATATATTCTCACAATTTTATATTCGAATCCATTTAGTTCTTTTGCCAAAAATGATTACAAAGAGACCAATATACAAACATAATTTCAATGTAATCATGCATTCAAAGATATTTGCTGAATTACTCAATGATTTGTTTAGTGAACAAAGAAAAAAAAAGGTCAAAAAGAGTGTCAAATATTAGTAGCAATGTCAATCTCAAAGCATTAAGGTTATTCATAAATTATAAGACAGAAATTTTCTTAGAAGCATCACAATTCACAACCCATGGTTGCTACCAACCAGAAGCAACAAAGACATTACAGTAACAAAAGATTATCATCACTTATCGTCGTATGCAGCATACGGATAACCTCTTATGATCTTATCCAATTAAACTTACTTTTCATGCCATCTTGCTCATGTCTTCATCTCGAAATCATGTATTGCATGTAAGCAAAGATAGCCATATCCATAAAAAAAAAACAAAGGCAAAAGTAGATGTATATACGTTTTCTCATCGATCACTACACTACCATTTAAGGATCATGTATAACAAACCGAAGATTTTTTTTTTCCCCGGAAGGCAAACAATGAATCTATGCAGTATGTTAAAACAAAAATGTGAATTCATTCAATGGGAATTGAATTCAGTAAATCCATCTTCCTAATACAAAAGCTTAAGAAATAAAACGGGAAAATCACCTGTTTCCGAGAAGAGAATGCAGGTGGACAATGAGGTCTTCCTCCTGGGGAGAGAAGCAGCCGCGCTTAAGGTCAGGGCGGAGGTAGTTGATCCATCGGAGGCGACAGCTCTTTCCGCACCTCTGGAGGCCAGCATTCTTGGCCACATCACTCCAGCAGCCCTGTCCATTGGTAAGCATGTACTTGATGAGCTTGTCGTCTTCTTCAGGCGACCAAAGGCCCTTCCGGAGCTTGGCAACATTGGCATTGGCTTTCGTGTTAGCGTTATCAGCTGCAGGCTTCCTCATTGCAGCTTCGCGCAAGCAGATGGGGTTCCAATTAGTCCCTAGCTTGGAGGGGTCAGAGGATTCCTTTCTCCAACTTAATTGTCTGATGAAAGACTTTATAGGGAAACAAGACGAAAAAGGAGAGCTCGACAGGAGTCGGCAATGTCGAGAGAGGTGATGATCAATCGCCATGATTGCGATGTGGGGGGTGTGGGGCTTGCTTAAACTAAGGGACATGGAGAGAGAGGGGGTTGGTTGATGGGTCAATAGAAAAAACGGTTTGAAGGGGACCCTAACAAATAAGAGTTGTCTTCTATATGACTCCATAGCTTTGTCTTTAGCCATTTCCTTTGTTGCTTCCTTCACTCACAAGGTAATAATCATGCCATCTATGTATCAAAGAGAGCGTGTAACACAAATCTTTGTTTTCTAACCAAAGCTAATATTTTTGCTTCCAACATACATAATCTCCCTCTCTTACACTGTGCACTTAAATAAGAATCCAAACACACGTGTATTATAAGTTAGGCTAAAATATTGAAACAAACCAAAAGTTTGGAATGCTCATACCGACAGTCCCACGCCAAAGGATCAAAGAGCAACGTCGCTGTGGCCGCTTGGCTGCCACAAGTTGATGGACGCACAAGGGGTTAAATGAGATTTTAACCCTTGTGCGTCCATACGCTAATTCTGTTCTCGTTGAACTCATCTTATGTCCTCCTCCAAAATCAACTCCATTAATGTATGCAGCTACATTAATGCAAAATACTTCTCAATACAGTATAAAGGAGGCAAAAATACAGTTTCTTTGAGGATAAAGGCTTTCCATTTCAGGTATGATGCAACACCACTAATGGAAGGTTCTATGTGCTCCCCCTGAAAACTTATGTCTATCATCACTTGCCTATAATACAGCAATCAAGGAGGTCAGGAAGGAAATCAACACATTCACATGGGACCCAAAAAAAAAGCCCACTTACTCTTTTTTCACCAATCTTACTGAGCACTATCTTCACAGTCTCATTCAAGATAATTGAGCATACAATGCCAATATTTCGTAAGCACTGTCACATATAAAAAAAAGCATATTGGACCATAGTTTTATTTAAGTTTATCGCTAGAGCACAATATACTCAACCTGATGTGTTGTTAAAGTTGAATAAAACAACTCAGGCTCTTACATAAAGTCGTAGCAAGCTGCTAGGACTTAAAAATTGTTCAAGGAATCCGGTAATTAGATATTCAGAAGCTGCTATATCAGAAGTGCAGTTTAAGAAAGCATTCCTTAGATATTCAGTTTCCCACTGAGCTATGTAAGAACCAGATCAATAGGAGCATAAACCTTGAAAAAAACATGACAGATTTGGTGCATACAGTATTTGACTAATTGTATTTGGGGCCCCCCAGAAAAAAAAAAAAAAGTAAGCAGAAAACACAGTATCAAAGATGTGCAACACATTGATTTATTATTTTCATGAAAATGAACATTAAATAAAAAGATAACCAATTGGTTAAAGGTTTATAGGTATGACTTGCAATCTTCAAAAATCATTTCAATGAGATTCTATCTTGAGAAAGAAGCAAGAAAGACAGATAAACAAATTCAAAAGGCTTTCACAGGATTCAATCACAAATCATATATATGAGCAAATGAGCAATCCAGAAATATTAAATATGATTTGGCTTGTCAGAGTTACTTTTTTTAAGTTTGATTTCACAAGCAGAAATACACACATACTGCATTTTGCTTCCAAATGCATCTACCTTCCGCTGTTGAATTGAATGTACCTATGAGAGTTGAAATTTTTAATCAAATAGACAGAAGCAAGAATTAGAAATAGGGTAAAAATAGAAACCATTACCCCTCGTTTGGTTCGTGTTTCATTTCTTTTAAGGTAGGTACTGTGACTTATCATATACTGACACAAAATACACCCATTCAATTACATTGATCCAAATAAGAACGAATAGGAAAGAAAGAAAGAAAAGCTATGGAATTGAAGTTACTCCAAAGGAACTTTTTGCCAGAAGTACTGTTCTGAAAAAAATAATACTGTGGAACTGTAGAAGAAAGTGTCCATCTACACTGTTTCTGGGCAGCCATGGAGGAAACATGGCCTAAATAAGTAGAGGTATGATGAGTTCATGAGTGGCCCAACTGGGGACACGAACAAAGGCAGTTCAGGGAAAATAAAATCGTGTTTGTAATGTATGATTGCCCCATGTGCATAAAATGCATCCAAACAAAAAGATGTAAGCTGAAGATTCAGGACCCCCAATTGACCAATTGAGATAAATATATATAGTTGGACATTAAAAACCCTACCTTGCAAACAAACGGCAATCTCAATCACGTTCAATCTGAAATTAAACGATCCTAATTCCCTTCAATTGAGCGAATTGACGATGAAACCTGAGTTAAATAACGAAAAAAAATGCTGAATTTGAAGATCAGCATCTCGGAATCGGAGATGAAGGTGCAGCGAGATGTGTTGGCGGGCAGTGCCCTTGCTCTTCGTTCCGGGCGACGCTTCTGATCAAAGTATCAAACGCAGCGACTCAGCAAGGATTTGGCGGGCGGTGAAACGGGTGGAACCTGTTTTTGCTTAATGGGCCGGACCTTGTAGTAATAAACACATATTGGGCCGACATCTCTTACATAATGGGCCGGGACCATTATATACTTGCTGGAATGCTGGATGTTTTTTTTTTTTGATTAGGAAAAAATTCGAGCTCAGACAAACCTGATACTCGAGAGGCCGAAGAATCGGCAGACGGACTAGCCGTCAACAAACAACATACTACAGACACAAATAAACACAGATGAAAGAAAAAGCCTAAACAACCCGAAAGAGTCGTCCGCCAGCAGAAAAGACGAGGGAGATCCAAGGCTGGAATGCTGGATATAAATGGCACGATTTTGGTTTTCAAGAACTTCTAAAAATCTAAATTTCATTAGGGTGTGTTTGGCAACATGAGCTTTTTGGGTAGTTGAAGCTGAACAATTAGTTATATACTGTAAAATATATGTTAAATTAAACTATCGATAAGCTAGCAATGTGTTTGGTAACCTTAGCTGATATTATAGGTGATCAAAAAATATATATGAATAAATATAAGAAGAAGCCTTGTTTTTTTTTATTCCCAAATCTTCCTTTTTGAAGAAATTCTTATCATTTTCTAAAAACTCATCTGTATATGTATTTAACAATACTTATATTGTAAGTTGTAAGATATAAGATATTTAATTTATTATTGTGTATATAAGATACAAAAAATGTTTCAACTATGGGAACACTTTTTGTATCTAATATATTATTCAAATAAAAAAAAACAATCACATGTAGAAACAGAAACTATATATTATACGAACCATATAATAAATAAAATGTCAATTTATATATATAGTAAACGTGTTCATTCATTATATGCTATCGGATAGCCTTTTATTACTAACTGCTATTAGTCTAATTCTCACACTATAACTTCAAATTTATTGTTTTCATTTTCATATTTTCTTACCAAAATTTTCTTCTATAGATAATTGATTTAATTTTAAAATATTGTATTAACATATTCTCATGTATGTAAGAGTTTCATGTCCCTTAAATTTTGATAGTTTTTTTTAGCCATCCACTGATAAATGATTGATAATTTCCTAATAAAAACGACTGAGCAAGAAACTGAACTATGACCAACAATTCATATAATACATGCATATAAAGACACATTTTGGTCTACTTGAAAGAAGATGACATAACCAAATTTTGATGACTAGAATCATTTAACTAAATGAATGTGTACAACTCCCTTATATCACTATATGTCATGTGGATAGGTGATTCATGCTATGAGATTTTGCTTCTTTGTTTTTTGTTAGTGTACTTTGTAAAACAAGAGTTTATTTTTAAAAAATATCCCCATGAATAGTCTTAATTAACTTGTCAAAAAGGAAAGGGTTGCATCCAATGTACACCTTTCCATGAGTATCAGCCACAACCTGCAATATCCACTTTCTAAGGATTAGAATGACTTGCTTCATTCCTATGTAAATCCTTTGTCATGGTGAATCGGCTACTCAATTTAATTTAATTTTTGGTTTAGCCCAGTGGCGGAGCCAGGGGGTGCTCCGGAAAAAAAATACAATTTTTTTTTTTTGCATATATTTAGTATTTTTAAGGTAATATAAAATATTTAAATGATATTTTGGATAAGAGTACTAATTACCTCAAGTGGTAAAGGAAGGAAGGAAGGGAAATTAAAAGCAAAAAGGTCTTGGTTCAAATCCAAAATCTTTCACTTTTTATTTATTTTACTATATCATTAATTCTTCTTGATTTCTCTATATTTTTTTTATTTCTATTAACTATTTCATTAAAAAAAATGTCATACTTATGTTTAAATTACGCATTTAACCTTTTCTTTCAATATTGTTTTTAAAGTAATATTTCGTGATTTTTTTCCCATATTTTTTGTATATTTTTTATTTTATTTTTGTTAGTCTCAACTATTTAAATACAAAAAAACCTTTTAAAAAATCAAAATTTTAGCATTTTTTCAATAATTTCTTTCAAAAAATATTCTTAATAAGTATACACCAAAAATATATTTCATGAAATTTTTTTAGCACCCTCAAGCCGAGAATCCTGACTCCGCCACTGATTTAGCCGTCATTCTGAATTCGAATAAGAGACTTTTGAATAATACTCGCGGGTCTTTTTCGACTGAATCATTTCGGAACGGATTACGTTTCACAAATTCTTTGTTTGGAATGATGAAGCCAGAGTGGGGAGGGGCAAAGTTGGGAATACAGGGTGAATCTCTTTTTGAGTCAGTAAATAGGCGTACGTTGGCAGAAAGAGGTGGGTCCCACCCTCTGTGTTTATTAGTGGGAAGGAGAAGTCTCGGAGCTGACATTTACAAACTCCTTCCCTAATCAAAAACTCTCTTTCTCTCTCCTCCTTTCGACGTTCCCTTCGCGATTTCTCCCCTCCCCAAACCGGATTTCTTCGGCCTTCTCTCAAGGTAGGAATTTTCACGCGTTTTGCATTTCAGTCTTAAAAGTTGGATCTTTTGTTACATCTACGGTTTCGGTCAATTTTGTGGTTGCTGATTGCCTGATTGATTGATCAATTCGTCGATTTTTCTCATGAGTCTTTTACTTTTGGGGATTCAAGACCCAATTTCCTTCGATTTCTTGTTGAGATCCACCGGATGGATCGAGTTTTCACGGTTAGGTTTTGGGATATTGATGTTTTTTGTCCTTCAATTGAATTAGGGTTTCAGCTGGGCTTTTGAATTAGCTGATTATAATAAGGGCTTTGTGAAATTAGCTTGTGAACTTGTATGTTATTTGGATCACGTTGAATTTTGATTGGGTTGATTGTTGATCTCTTTAGCTGTTCTTCGTAACCTGTTAAAAATGAATTTTGCTCAAAACCTGACAAACTGTCAGATTTTATCATTTTGATTATTAAATTTCCCCTTTTTATTATGTACGAGGGTTTCATGTTGATTCTTTCTTATGAATCTTAGTAACTGCGCGGGGAATGGGGGTTGTGTTTATTACGAGAGAAATTGTTAAAAGGAAATCACTTCCTTTTGTCTAGTTTATTTCAATTGGAAGGCTCAAGCTGGTAGAAATCTACAAAATCCTACAAGTAATTATCTTCTTTGTGGGGTTTTAAACAATAAAATTTGCCTTCTTAGATAAGGCAGAAAGTAATTGGCAAGATAGGTCTCTCCAAAAGGGTGATTAGTTTTGGATAATTCGTGTTCTTCATTTCTGATTGCAGGGATCACATCAGTTTATTGTAGATTTCATTTATTCATCAGTGGTTGTCTGAGCTTCATCATTTTTTTTACAAAGGGTTTTCAAAACTTCATTCCCTTGAACTTTGCTAACCTGTTTTAAACCATTAATGAAAATGGACTAGTTCTTCTGTTATAAGTCTGTGTTTTTGGAACTAGTATGGAGAATTTCAGGCTAGTGTCTATGTTTGTGGCATTGAGTCTCTACTGCTAAAACTATTACTGCCTTTTCTTTATGTATTCTAAGGTGTATGTGAATGGGATGCATAATCATGAATATGTGGCTTTTACTCCTAACCTGTTAAAAGTATTGACTGTAATTATAGACGGCTCACACAGTCACACACATATCTATCTTTTGCAGCCTTAGAGAATGGACCATGACGAGACAGGGTGCCAAGCAGCTCCAGAGGGCCCAATTTTATGCATAAGCAATTGTGGCTTCTTCGGGAGTGTGGCCACCATGAATATGTGTTCAAAGTGCTACAAAGATGCGATGTTGAATCAGGATCGAGCAAAGCTTGCTGCATCGTCCATCGATAACATAGTGAATGGGTCATCTTCTGGTACTGGAAAGGAACCGGTTGTTACTGGCTCTATTGACTTACAAATTGCTGCAGTAGAGCCAAAGATCATCACAACACCAGAAGCTTGCATATCAGTACTGGGGGAGAATAGCGAGCCAAAGCCAAAGCAAGGTCCAAGCCGCTGCTCCAGTTGCAAGAAACGTGTTGGTCTAACAGGGTTCAGTTGTCGCTGTGGCAATCTATTCTGTTCTAGTCATCGTTACTCGGACAAGCATGACTGCCCCTTTGATTATCGCACAGCTGCCCGTGACGCTATTGCTAAAGCTAATCCGGTTGTCAAGGCAGAAAAACTGGACAAGATATGAAGTGTGGTTCATGAATTCAGATACGATGCTTTTCTTTACGCTGTTAAGTTGGGATGCCTATATTCTTCAGCACAGATGTCCTGCACGAAAATTGTGTTAAATGGAACATAGCCAAGTAAAGGCATCATTTGCAGCTTGAAAGAAACTTTATATTTGTTGGTGCTGAGATGTTGGCTCCATTGTCTATTGTCTTGCCTGTGATGAACATGCTCTGAGATTTGCTATGTGATGTGTTATGTGGAAAAGAAATATTTAGCATTTCATCATCTCAGTAATACTAGTTTGTTTGTAAAATGATTTGTGCAATTTCATCAGCATTTGGTCATGTTAAATTTCAAAAACTGGTAAAAATAATTCTGCATTTCATCAGCATCCGTGAAAGTGTCTAACCCAGTTGAGATATTGTTTTTAGTTGATTTGTCTTCAAAGTTGATCCCTTTGGGAATCTCAAGTATCCGTGAAAGTATTATTTTACTTTTAAGGGGATTCATCATTCGAAGGGAAGTATTCATGATTTGGGTTTTATTCGAGTCGAACGAGCCGAGCTTGACATGTCAAAGTTTGATTCGTTTGTTAAACAAGCTCGAGCCGAGTGGAGCCCAATTTTTAAGTGAGCTTTTTTTTTTTCTTGATCAAGCTTGGGTTGTTTATAAAATAAACGAGCTCGAGGTGAGCTTTTTCGAGCTTTAAATAGTTCTACTTTGTCATAAAAGGAAATTCATAAATTCTATAAAATTCGAGAAATTCTATAAAATTCGAGCTATTCGAGCTTAAATCGAACGAGTCGAGCTTCAACCGAGTTTAAAATCATATTCATTCTCAGCTTGTTTGGGTAAGTGGATGAGCTTGAATCGAGCTTTTTTCAAGCTGAACTCGAGCTGTTTAATTCATATAATAGCGTGGCAACTGACCAAGTCATGACCTCCTAATCAAAGTGTTAGAGCTAACTATCCAACGCAAGAAGCAAGACCTGAAACTCCATAAAATGTCATAGTGAATAATCCCCGTTGAGGTTACCTTTGCTATCATTAGAATATATATTATATAGAAGATTTACATAATGACCTAATGACTATTGAGCCTATATTACATCTAACATACCCCCTCAGTTGAAGCATGAGGGCAACGGATAATGAGACTAGATCTAAAATCAAGAACTGAAACGGGGACGGGACATGTGAGACACGCACATGACCCATAGCAACCTTCTCACGAACGAAGTGGATATCAATCTCAACATGCTTGGTTCTCTGATGGTGAGCAATATCTTGAAGAGGAATACAAGAAATATTGGAAAGAAGCAAGGAAGGAAGAGAAGCAAGGACAAGTGGAGATACCCGCGAAGCTAAACAAGAAGAACCGGCAACGAGCTATGCCGCGGCCGCAGCCAGGACCGATGCAGCAGGATAAGGAAGAGTTGTTGATGTCGCGGCCGCAGCATGGGTCGTCGGCGCTTAGACGTTGCGTTTCAATTAATAAAAACCCTAGTTGTTATTGATTTGTTCCATGGCCGACTTGGGATTGTTTATAAGGCCGATTTCAGTTATTTTTCTAGGACTTCTATTCTATTTTTACGTTCATCAGACACTTTAGAGATTTGAGCGATGTCTTCCATGAGGAACTAAACTCATCTATTCTGCCTGCAATTTGAAGCTTTATTTGGATTGATTGTGAGTTTCTAATTCTCATTCATTGTTTCCTATATTTGAATGCTTCAACTTCTTTGTGCTTGATTGTTTATTGTTTTGTTCTATCTTGTCTGGCCAACTAGTTAGATCAATTCAATTGCTAAGGTTTTGTAGATTTCTGATTGTGAACCTTAACCTAAGTAGCAAACTTGACCCTTTAGGGCTGATTGAATTAATTGAACAAATAGGAAGTTGGATGTGTTGTTAAATCTCTCTTTAGGGACTGCAAATACCTTGGTTAATCTCTGGTCTTAAAGCTATCAATTGGGTTAAATCCTTCTTTAGGGACTGTTCGATTGATAAGGGTTTCTATGACTGATTGAACTAGTAACTATATTAGGTCGGGACAAGGGCATTCATAGGAAACTTAATAGGACGAGAAGAAGTTACAAGGATCGCTTCAATCAAATAAAGTGGAAAATTGTAGGTAGAATTGCTTCTCCCAATTGTCGGAATTACAATTATTTACTTTTGTTTGCTTCAATCCCCTTTCATAAAAGGCGGAACTTTCACATTTAAAACCCCCCAATTTGGTTACTTTGGTTGACACTTAAATCAAACTCGAATTTTAACTTTCCCTGTGGATCGACCTCTTGCTTATTGCTATACTAGCTATAGGTTTGAGTTTTCTTTGGCGGATCAACGACAGGTTTTCCCACCGTCAAATTTGGCGCCGTTGCCGGGGAATTTTTATTAATTCTTGTGTGTTTTTAGTGTTGATCTTGGTGTGGACCGTCTTATATGATCCATACCCGTGCTACTAATTCTTCTTTGTTGACGTTTGATTCAGAGATTGAAAGGACCCTTGCCTCTTTAAGGCGAGAAACTCGTAATCGCTTTCGTGAGCTCCCTTTTGATCAAGGAGAAACTACAACAGAGATGGCTAACGAAGAAAATCGCACTCTTAAGGAGCTTTCTGCTCCTGATCTGGCACAACAACCTCTGGCAATCCAATTCCCTGCGCTAGCGGAAGGAGTCAACTTTAAGCTGAAATCTGGGGTAGTTCATCTTCTACCCAAATTCCATGGGTTGAATGGGGAGGACCCCCATAAGCATATGTCTGAGTTCCATACTGTGGTTGTTGGGATGAAACCGGAGAACGTAACTGAATATCAAATCAAGCTGAGAGCTTTTCCCTTCTCTTTGAAGGATGATGCGAATGAGTGGTTCTTCTATCTACCACCTAGATCTATTTCTACTTGGACTGAGATGAAGAGAGTCTTCCTAGAGATGTACTTCCCTGCAACAAAGCATAATGCCTTAAAAAGGTCAATCAACAGCATTGAGCAGTACGGGATGGAGTCGATACATGAGTAATTTGAGCGCTTCAAGAAACTCTGCGCCAACTGCCCATGCCATGGGTACTCTCAAAATAATCTGGTTCTCTTTCTATTCAATGGACTGACTGATATAGAGCGCAAAACAGTGAATTCTGCTTGTGGAGGAAACATGCTGAATAAGACGCCTGCCGCAACTTGGGATGTGTTTAAGGAGCTATATGAGGGCTCTAGACAGTTCAACAAGAGCACTCGTGCTAGGGGTGTACTCTCTGTTGATGCCCCTGTGGCTGCACTTCAGACCGACATGACAGAGGTGAAGGAGTTGATCAAACAATTGGTAGCGGATAGAACTCAACAATTGAAAGCATGTGGCCTTTACAATCAATTCACTCATCCTATGGATATGTGCCCGCTTCTGCAAGATCCTAACGTAGATTTGAATGCCATTGGGAATTTCGCTCAACAAAGGCCTAGGCAAGACAATTTTGGAAATCCTGGGTATTTCAGCAACAACAACAACTATAACAGAGGCTATCAACAAGGCTATGGGAACTACCAAGCCTCTTTCAATCAGCAAGGGGGGCAACAGGCAAGGCCCCAACAAAAATATGAACCTCGACAGGGAGGTCAGCAGCAATCGAATGAGGATAATGAGGATCCACTACAGAAACTGTCACGATTGGTCTTGAAGAATGAGAAACAACAGTAAGAGCGGATTGCAAATCTAGAAAAGCAGCAATCGGACCGAATGACAAATCTTGAGAATCAAATGAGTCAGCTCATTCAAATCTTAGGTGCTAAGGAGGCAAACAATTCAGGAAAGCTTCCATCACAGACCATCGAGAATCCTAATAAGGAGAACGTCAGTGTTGTAACGCTTAGGAGTGGCAAGGAATTGATTGTCACACCTCAAAAGGACGACGAGGAAATAGTGGACGAGGAGATAGAGGTGATAGAAGAAGAAGACGGACAAGTTACTGTGCGGCGGCCGCAACAACCATGCCGCGGCCGCGACCAATTAATCGTGCAGCGGCCGCATCACCATGTCGCGCCCGCCGCCACTTCGGTGCCAGGTACTCAACTTTCTTCTTTTTCCCCTCTTGCTCCTTCCTCTTCTCCTCCTTCTTCCTCCTTACCTATGGAAACTCCAAAGACGATTCCACCCTTCCCGGAAGCCTTGAAGGACACACGGAGGTATGAGAACGACAAGGAGATCTTTGAGACAATCAAGGGTCATTACGTTGAGCCAAAGACTTGAAACAAAGGCGCTTCTCGGGAGGCAACCCGAGGTAAGTTTTTCTTTCTTTCCATCTGCATCATCATTTTAGGTAGTTATTTAGCTAGTTGCTTTAGGTAGTTATTTAGCTAGTTCTGTAATTGCTATTTAGTTTATTTAATTTCTGTTGAGTTTATTTAATTTTTGTCTAATTTATTTAATTTCTGCAATTTTCGAATAAAATAAAATAAAAAAATTCGAAAATAAAAAAATAAGCATGCATTGCATACATATGTGTTATTCAAATACCCATCTGGCTTAGTTTGTCCTCTAATTTAAATTTCAAGCATCTTCATATAAATTCCATGGAGTTCTAGATGTTTTGGGTTTGTCTTTATTTGATTTTTGTGGAACATGAGCTAGCAAATATAATTGAGCATGTATGATTGAACTAAAGTATGACTGAAGTCCTAAAAACATGACCCTCTGAGAATGTTTAGCCTTATTTGAAATCTTTTGCTCAATTGTGTGAATTACTCTCCTTGTGTTGCTGGCATTGATTGCAGTATCTATTTTTAAAGACCAACTCACATGTTTGTTGCTTGCGGAGTTTATGTTTATATTTTGAGTCTTTTGTTTGAATTTGTGAATATTTAGTGAATAAGGTGGCAATGATTGATGCACTTAGTAACCAGATCTATGCATGACACCCATGGGTATGATTCACACAAAAAGGTGTTGAAAACTATCCACTAGGAAAGAAAGCTTGATCATTGAGTAACCAGGTTCATTCATGACACCCATATTTGCAACTTGCGTCAAAAGATGTTCAAGTGGACTTCATATCAGTAGGATGAGGTGTTGATAGACCGGGGCCATTCATGACACCCATGTTTGCGCCTCGTGTAAGGAAAGCAACAAGACAAGAAAAGAAGAAAAGAAAAGAAAAAAGTGTCACATTTTATTTTGTTGTCTTTATTGTGTCCCGCAAGTAATGGCATTTCGGTAGATATTTGGTGATATGGTGGTCAATGTCTATGAGTTTAGTGCATGATTGGTTTGAGTTGAAAGTTGTACCTCAAAGCCTAAACACATGAGTGAAACACATATTTCTGGTGAGGTTGGATAATGTCTACTTCTAAGCTTTGATCACTGGAATACATTGCTATGACGTTTGTTTGCTTTGTTTATGTTTTTACCTGCTATGATGTTGCTTTTTGATGAGGTTGAAACTTGAAGGGATTTCCTGTGGGATGCATTGATTCATTTTCATTCTATCATTGCTTGAGGACAAGCAAAGGTTACGTGTGGGGTAATTTGATAATGCATATCTTAGATAGGCATTATAGGCATTTTTAGTTTAGTTAGGTTGCATTTTGTTCATACTTTGTCGCTAAATTGCATCTTGTGATTATTCTAGAAGAGTTCGGATTCTGCGCAAATTTGTGTTTATCTTGCAGATTGAATCGGAGCACAATTGGGAGATGCAATATCTTGAAGAGGAATACAAGAAATATTGGAAAGAAGCAAGGAAGGAAGAGAAGCAAAGGACAAGTGGAGATACCCGCGAAGCTAAACAAGAAGAACCGGCAGTGAGCTATGCCGCGACCGCAGCCAGGACCGATGCGCGGGATAAGAAAGAGTTGTTGATGTCTCGGCCGCATCATGGGTCGTCAGCGCTTAGACGCTGCATTTCAATTAATAAAAACCCTAGTTGTTATTGATTTGTTCCATGGCCGACTTGAGGTTGTTTATAAGGCCGATTTTAGTTATTTTTCTAGGACTTCTATTCTATTCTTACGTTCATCAGACACTTTAGAGATTTGAGCGATGTCTTCCATGAGGAACTAAACTCATCTATTCTGCCTGCAATTTGAAGCTTTATTTGGATTGATTGTGAGTTTCTAATTCTCGTTCCTTGTTTCCTATATTTTAATGCTTCAACTTCTTTGTGCTTGATTGTTCAATGTTTTGTTCTATCTTGTCTGGCCAACTAGTTAGATCAATTCAATTGCTAAGGTTTTGTAGATTCCTGATTGTGAACCTTAACCTAAGTAGCAAACTTATCCCTTTAGGGCTGATTGAACTAATTGAACAAGTAGGAAGTTGGATGTGTTGTTAAATCCCTCTTTAGGGACTGCAAATACCTTGGTTAATCTTTGGTCTTAAAGCTATCAATTGGGTTAAATCCTTCTTTAGGGACTTTTCGATTGATAAGGGTTTCTATGACTGATTGGACTAGTAACTATATTAGGTCGGGACAAGGGCATTCATAGGAAACTTAATAGGACGAGAAGAAGTTACAAGGATCGCTTCAATCAAATAAAGTGGAATATTGTAGTTAGAATTGCTTATCCTAATTGTCTCAATTACAATTATTTACTTTTGTTTGCTTCAATTCGCTTTCATAAAAGGCGGAACTTTCACATTTAAAAACCCCCCAATTTGGTTACTTTGGTTGACACTTGAATCAAACTTGAATTTTAACTTTCCCCGTGGATCGACCTCTTGCTTATTGCTATACTAGTTATATGTTTGAGTTTTCTTTGGCGGATCAACGACAGGTTTCCCTACGTCAATAGGCAAGCTGATTACCTCGATGAAACACAAATAGAGAGGAGTCGCTCTTGCTACTGACGAAGCCAAGCATGTGTAGATAAGTAGCAAAGCAAAGGTACCACGCCCGAGGTGCTTATTTAAGGCCATACAGAGACTTCTTCAAGAGACAAACATGGCATGGCTTGGTCCTGTTAGCAAAACCAAGTGGCTAAAACATGTACACTGTCTCATTCAGATGACCGTGAAGAAACGCATTCTTGACATCAAGTTGATGAATAGGCCAATCCCTGGAGACAACGAGATGCAAGACGGTACAGATGGTAGTCGGTTTGACAACCGGACTAAATGTGTCATCACAATCGACCCCCATCTACTGAGAGTTCCCATTGGCAACCAATCGCGCCTTATAGCGCTCAAGAGATCCATCAGAGCAAAACTTGTGCCAAAAGAGCCACATGCACCGCACAATGTTGGCGCCAGGAGGCCGAGGAACCAAGACCCAAGTGTTGTTGCTAATAAGAGCCTTATACTCATCGAGCATGGCAACATTCCAGTTCGGGTCTAAGGAGGTTGTTTTGTGGGAGGTAGGAATGAGAGATATGTGAGAAACGGAGAGGTCTAAAATCTGTTTGGGTCAAAAAATGGCACTCATGCTCCGAGTTTGGATCTGGTTGACCTGTTGGGTGGGGATAGGTGACAGGGCAGGGCTGCAGGTGTCGGGACAGAGGCTTGAGGTGACAGGACGGGGGCGACAGAGGGCTGGACGGGGGCTGTAGGTTGTGGTAAGGGAGGATTGAGTGCCCAAGCTGGAGATGTAATAGCATTCAGAGAGGAAGAGGGATATAGTTGGTGGAGAAGAGGTGGGATAGGATAGTCATCAGAGGAGGAGGAAGTGTTTGGGGATGTAGAGAGACTGGAAAAAGGGAAACTAGTCTCACTGAACGTGATATGACGAGAAATGATGACACGTTTCGAAATTAGGTCAAAACATCTATACCTCCTATGATGAGAGGGGTAGCCCAAGAAGACACAAGGAAGGGAACGTGGTGCGAGCTTCAGAGGAGCGACAGATGCTTGATTGGGATAGCATAAGCACCCAAAGACCCAAGGTAGGAATGCGTTCACCATTGCCGACAATAATGGATGAAGAAAGGCTCTTGGACAATGTTCCAAAAAATGCTTGGCGGATGCTTGGCGGTAGGGTAGGGTCAAGGGTCTAGGCGGGGTGTAGGCAGGGTCTAGGCGGATTTCATGGTGGAGCTTTGCTGTCTAGGCGGGTTTTAACGACCTTGACGGCCTTGGCGGTGGGGCGAGTTCAAGGGTTTAGGCGGGGGTCTAGGCGGATCTTGAAGGGTTTTTTAGAACAGTGCTCTTGGAAGTAGGGAGATAAATTATACCTGGGTTGTACGACATGTGCACAGTGGCTCCGTTATCCATGTACCAATTCGGATCTGCAAGTGACACACCTATAGATGTCATGATGGTTGGATGCCCGTGTCGGGATGATGACGATGATCCTGCTGCTAATGCCTGATCCAAATGGTGTGGAGAGTGCTTGAGGAGCCCATGTTGGCTCGGGTGTGGCCTCATTGGAGAGGCGTACAGGGGATGCGGAAGAGAATAGGTCGTATATCCCTAGGGGCTGACTCCAATGGGGGAATACCCTTTCTGTGAAGGACTTGGAGGGGCGATAACCTCGACGGGAGGTTGTTGTTGACTGTAGAAAGCTATAAACGTTGTCGATCTGCTCGTGTGAGGTAGATTATCGTCATAGAGAGGGTGAAAGAACACATAGGGGGGATGACAGGACACAGTGCCAATGGTGACAGGACACAGTGTCGGATCCGCCGAATTAGGGTTTGACGGAAAGGGAGAGCAATAGAGAGAGAGGAAACAGAAAAATATGCGACTAGTGAAAGAGGTGGAAGCTAAAGCACCGCTAGGAGAGGGAGCAGATGATAGTGGAGGAGAGAGTGTGGCCAACGGGTGGTGGACGACAGAGAGGGTGAAGGAGAATCTAGAAAGTTGGCAACTGTCAGGGGACGGAGAAGCCAATGGAGGGATGAGGGAGGGTCGACGACATGGAGAGGATGGTCGGCGACAGAGGATGGCCGACGATAGAGAGGGAGGAAGAAGGATGAGAGGATCGATGGTAGGCGAGGGAGAAATTTAGAAAATCCTAGAGAAAGCCTGATACCATGTTAGAGTAAATAATCCCCGTTAGAGTTGCCTTTGCTATCGTTAGAATATATATAAAAGATTTACATAATGACCTAATGACTATTGGGTCTATGGGCCTATATTACATCTAACATAAAATACATTGGTTCAGTTAAAAAAAAGTGCAAATATTATAATATCGCTAACCCCAATTTGGTTTATCTTCATGAATTTTTTCACAGAAATACCTTATAGTATCTTACTTTTTGACATTAACAATAAAAGACCAAGAAAGTGTTATCGAAATTAGGTAACAAGATGAGTAAATAGGACCAAATCGAATGTCTATCGGTTTCTATAAAAAAATATTAAAATATTATTGGTCCATCGGTAATTAAGACTATTTCAGGCAATCTGTTGAAACAAGTTAACCACACTCTCATCACATTGCTGCCTAAAGTGGGTGATTATGTATTAAATATTAATCAATCACGATCGACCTATTAGTCTGTATTCAACAGTTTATAAAATTATAGCAAAAATTCTGGCTATTCGGATGACACCAATAGTTGACAAACTAGTTCACCCATTACAGGGTGCCTTCGCAAAATGACGTTCTATATAGGATAATATCTTCATTGCTCATGAAGCGTTTTGTTCCTTTAGTAAGAAAAAAGGAAAAGAGGGCTTGGTGGTATCAAATTGGATATGTAAAAGGCTTATGATCAGATTGAATGGACCTTTCTTTTTAAAATTATTGGATACAAGAGTGTGTCTCTGCATTATCTTTTTTGGTATTGGTGAATGATGGTCCTACTAACCAGTTATTTCTCGTAAAGGACTTAGATAAGATGATCCGCTATCCCTATTTCTTTTTATTTTGGCAGTAGAAACATTGGCTCGTTCATTACAAAAGGAAGTATTTTGTAATAAAGATCTCGGTATGTGTTTTTCGTCTAATGGAATTAAGATCCTGTTTTTAGCTTTCACAAATGATATTATCATTTTTGCGAAAGCTTTTGATTCGGCAGCTCATAAGGTATCGGATATTGTCAACCAATACTATCTTATTTCTGGTCAGAAAGTTAATTTCCACAAATCAAATATTCAGATTTCACCTAATATTACCCAATCTGTAATATCTATCATCTCTTATAGATTAGGTATTTGCCACTCAGTTTCTTTTGAAAAATATTTGGTTTGTCCGATTATCAATGGTCGTGAAAATAAACATACATTTGCTCAGATAGTGTTGAAAACGAAATCGCAACAATGGAAAGTCTCCTCCATATCGGTTGAAGGATGCAAAATTCTTATTAAATGAAACTTAAGTGCTCAACCGACATTTCTTATGCAGTCATTTGTGTTATCTTCTTCCATTCTTTCGGAATTTGATAAGATTTATAGGACGTTTTTTTGGAATAAACCAACTGCGTCTACACCTCTTATTAGTTGGGATAGCATTTGTACCGATATTTCAGCAATCAGCCTGTATAAAGCATAAACTAGGAACATTGATCTACATATAAAATCTCTGAAAAGTCGTTGTGGAACCAGCCAATATATGGGTCAGAGTTATATCTAAAAAAATATCTTAAAAATCAAGACCCCTTTTCCTTTCAACGGAAAAGAGGAACCAAATGTACACATGAGAGAGAAACTCTCATTTGTGGAAATCCATCCTACGGGATGTTCGAATCCTTCTTTCGATCCACCACTCCTTGATTTTGGCCAAATCTTAATTTCTAACCATTTTTTTTTTTTTGGATCCATCCTCTCCAAACCTCTGTCAATTAGTGTTTTGGGACTGATTGCGACACTCTCCGGCCTTTGGGGCTGCCCTCCGACCAACACTTCCACCACCACCGGGCCTTGCCGGCCACCACCACCCCCTCTTCGGTGTTCGAAGATGCCATCTCTTTCGTCCTTGTTCACCGCCGGGGTCTGTTGATCTCCAATTTCCACCAATTTGATTTTGTTTTTTTTTTTGGGTTTGCTCATCCAAATCAGATTCTCCTCCGCCGCCGCCATCTTGCCGACGCCTGTCACAACAATCACCCTGTTTGGTGTCCGTCAAAGCCAACCCATCCTTTGGTCCTTGCCGACATTTGGCGCCCTCCTTTTCCTCCACAGTCTGTTTTGGGGATTTGGGGGTGCCCCACTACCTGTACACACCCGTCCATTGCCCTCCTCCCACTGTCAGCCCTTCTCTGTCGCCTCTGCCGAGCCTTCCTTCTCCTGGTGGCGATGCCCCTCTCCTTACACCGTCAAGCCTGGTTGTCCGGTGCCCCGTCTTGTCCCTTGCGGTGCAAGGATCCCTGGTTTCCTGGAATTGCAGAAGACCTTGGCGTGCAAGGATTAGCTTTTGCCTTGCACGCCAAGGACGTGAGTACAAAGATTATATTAAAATATAAAAGGCCATTCGGTTCTTTTTTTATATTTTTTATAATCTTCCTCGTTACAATATTCTCGGACAAAAATCCCGAAAGGGTACAAACCCATCCGAAAGGATTTGACAAAATCTCCGAAAGGGCCTTTTTTTAATCCCGAAAGGGTTTGAAAAACTCTTACCCGAAAGGGCTTCACTAAATCTCGCAAGGGCTTGACCATTTTCTTGTAGGTGAAATCTTGCTGGCGTTTTGTTTCGAGCAACATGCGGCTCTACTTCCGATGTTTTTTGGAGGTCTTCTGCTTAGTTGGGGGGCGTGGAGTCTGGAGTCGGGACTGGCTGGGGTCGAGGTTGTGCGCTCAGGGCGACTCTGTATCCGGGACTGAGTTTCCTTGGAGTTTCGTCTGCACTACCCACAGGAGATAGGGTCCTGCTGTACCGCTGGCCCGCGGTGCCACTGTTCGGTGCTTCGTTCTTCGGCGGCTTCCTCAGCTTTCTTGGAGTTGGTCTTCTTGGATCGTTCTGATGTAGAGTTTTTTCTGCTTGTTTCATTTCGCTTATTTTCTATATGTTTAGGTTGTACGTTTGACGGTTCGCCGTCTGCCGACTTAGTCGGCCTCTCGTTGAGTCAGACCTGTCTGACCTTCGAATTTTTACCTAATAAAAAAAAAAGAAAAAAAAAGAAAAAAAGAGGAACCTCTTGACAATGGTCCAAGCTAATGCATATCCGGCCGATGTTCTTTAAGGACTTCGTTGGTGTGTCGGAGAGATGGAGCTACCATCAACTTTTGGTTCGATTACTAGGTTTCTGATTGGAAAAAAGAAAATATTGTATAAGGCTTTGACACTTCTATCAAAAGACCAATTAAAGAGGAAAGTGAACCAATTTCTTACATATTCAAAAGAATGGGATCGACCTAAGTTGTACTCGAAGTTAATAGGTATGCTTCCAATTGAGATCATCAATCATATTTGCAGGATTCAGCTACTAGTGACCCAAATCACGGATCGCCTTCATGAGGGGCCTAGCTCTTCTGGGTGGTTTAATACGAGAACGGCTACATCGATTGTGCCTCACGGCGTTGCGTTAACCAATTTCCATTGCATGTGGATTTGGAAGCTAAATGTTCTACCAAAGGTAAATCACTTTTTTTGAAAGATTGCTCGGGACGACCTACCATTCAAAGACAGATCGCAACTCACTTCTCACATTTAATTTTGTTTAAAAATTCAAGCAAACTTAAATATATATTTTTCAATAAAAATGTGTTTGATCCTGAAGGATATTTTAAAAAAATGTTTAGATATTTTTTTTTCATTTTTAGTATATAGTGTACGTGTTTACAAATGAAAAAAATGAGATATTGATTATTTGTATAAAAATATTATTAAATTTCAACAATGCTAAGGAATTATAAACTTATTTTAATTTTGATTAAAAAGTAGTCTATAAAATATGTTTAAATTTATAACCATTTTTAGGAATGAAATAGGAGAATTTGTTGATATATACATCGAGTTTTTTAAATATTTTAAAAAATTTAGAAAAATATATTTTTAAATCTATTTGAGATTCTAATTTAAATATAAAACCTCAAATATTATAATATCATATATATTTGACAAAACCCAAATAGAAATAGACAATGGGTAGTGATTTGTAATCAATAAATATTTAATGGGTAATTTTCTGTAATTTTATATTAAACAGGTGGTTAAGTATAAACGTCCATATTTAAGGGTTTGTTTTCTATAATTATTTAATGGGTAGTTTTCTGTAATTTTATATTAAACGGGTGGTTAAGTGTAAACGTCCATATTTAACGGTTTGTTTTCTATAAATTTCCCTTTGTTTAATTGAAAGTAATTAAGAATACTAATAAAATCATATTTGCATGAGTCTTAATTTTATCTACCCCTAAACACCAATATTGTATATATTTAAATTAAAAATAAGAATAAAATTAATATGATACGTTATCATTTAAATCATATTAATTTCATACTTTGAAATAATTATAAACAATAAATTTATAATGTCAGATTAGTAAACAAAATCACGGAAGTGGGTGTACGTAACTGATAAAAATGTAAAAAAAAGTAGGGGCAATTACTATACAGGCCATATTTTTTTGCCTATATTAGGAAATTGTCCACCACCCTCTTCATATTAGCAAAATGTCCACCTATGTTGCTGACATTGCTAAAACGAACTTGCTGAAATTGTGCCCCTCCACGTGTTCCCCTTGTGCCCCCCCTCAACAGTTTTTTTTTCCGCGTTGCTGAAACCACTGTGCCACCCTCTGTTTCAGCAGTTTTTTTTTTCGCATTGCTGAAACCGGAGTTGTTGAAACCCCGATTTCAACATTGTTGTTAATGCTGAAACCCACCTCATTTTTCAACAGTTTTTTTTTCGCGTTGCTGAAACTATTTTTTTTCCGCGTTGTTGAAACCCCGATTTCAGCACGGTTGTTGATGTTGACACCCCAATTTCAGCAACGTTGCTGATGTTGAAACCCCGGTTTCATCAACGTTGTTGATGATGAAAGCCCAATTTCAACAACGTTATTGATGTTGAAACCTCGATTTCAGCAACGTTGCAGATGCTGAAATGGTTATTTCTGACACCGGGGTTGCTGAAACCGTGTTGCGGGATATAAAATTTAGCCTATGCGGGATTCGAACCCACGTATTTGCATATAAGCACATTTCTCTACCGTTGAGCTAAGAGGCTTTTAAAGGAGATTTAAAGCAAGTTCAGCAACAATGGAACAATTCAAAAATGATACGGACAACAATTACGTAGACACACAAATTCACCAAGTAGAACCCGAAAAATACACTAAAAAGATGTGGAAAACAATATAAAATTCCAGCATTTCAGCATTAATTATACAAACAAGTCGATTCCTCAATCAAGCTTATCTCGTTTGCGGACATAATTTTGAACCGAAAATGTATGAAATTGATGCACTTTTAGAATAGTTTAATTGAGGGAGAGGAGACCTAACTTTTCAACGCGATTCGACAACATTTGCTCTTCCTGTTGAAATCGAGAGGAGATCCGACCTTCCTTGCTGAAATCGAGCAGATTCAGAGGACAAGTAGATCCTGCTGAAATTGAGACGACAAGTAGACGACAGGTCATCGCCGATGCAGAGGAAGACAACGGCGAAGAACAACAAGTAGAGGGATCTTCCTGTTAAAATCGAGACGAAGGAGATCCGATCTTACTTGCTGAAATCGAGCAGATTCAGAGGAAAATCGGGAAATTGACCTTCAATGGCGCTGGTTTGCAGAGGCCTCGAATTCCTCCGACGACCAGAAAGCACGAGGCGGAGATCCGATACAAAGGACGACGACTAGCGCGGAGCACGCCGAGGCAGATCTTGTGGTGGTCGTTCCCGCCGCCGTCGGTTCTGATCCGTCATCCGTCCCCATCGTCGTGCTCCTCCGAGGCGGGCCATTGGATCTGAAAACGTTGCCAGATCGAAAACGCGATCGAGGGAGATTGGAGAAGAAGAAAGTACCGGAGGAGGAGAAGGAGAGGAGAACGGCGGAGAGTAGGAGCGGCTATATGGTAGGGGCACCACTTTAGGTTTAGGAAGGCAATTTTGTCCATAAAATTTTATGTGGACAAAACCCCAATTTTCCACACTTGGTGGACACCAAAGAACGCACAAATTTTCTAAAAAAAGTATTATTATACTAATTTGACAGAGATATAGTGGTAAAGTAAATGTGTGTTTGTGGTGCGTGGGGGGGGGGGGGGGGGGGAATTTACAGTGCATGGCTAGGACCATCTACAATGGTTGTATGCAAATATGTAAAATACATTAGATATTTTTTAGCTCTATTGGTTGTTTTGGGTATGTGCAAATGTACACATTTGAACATGTAATTTGCAAATTTGAGCACAACACCTTCCCACGTATATAAACTCTTAGACCGAGTAAGATATTTTCATTGATTTATTTTTTATAAATTTATTTTCATTTTTTTTATTTTAAATTAAATGTATTTAGATCTTCGGGCCCAAGAAATCCTTGGGCCCGAAGCACAAACTTTCGGGCCGAAAAATTCAGATCTCCAGAACCAGTCAGGCGATCCAATGAGAAGGACTGTCGGCAAGATAGCACCGCCGAAGGTAGCCGGGGAGGCCGACAGCAAAGCCGGCGGCTGCTCCGAGCAACCGAAGCGGAGGGGGGAATCGCCCCGACCAACGAAGGAGGCGAGAGGTCGAGGATGGGTGGCGAGGACAAGGCTGACACCAGTGGGAGCCTCAACGCCGGCGCCGCTCCGGTGCCTCCGACGGTGAGAAGCGAGGGACAAGCCCACTCCACACAACCGAGGGGAAGCAACCAAGGCAGACCAACGGGTTTGGTTGGAACGACTCGAAAACCACCCGAGATAATGATCCATAAGAAGGAAGATGTATAGGGGCCATAGGGCTACATAATCAGACCCATCGGTTGTAGAATTAGGGGCAGGAGAAACTAATCGACAATAACCCCCAAACAATTACAGATTTTGATCGAAACCAAAACCATGCAATTGTGGAGGAGAAAGCTACAAACGCCCTAAAATGGGCGGAGGTCGACGCCGGGGGTTGAGGACAACCCGATTGAAACCCGAACCGACAAGAGAAGAAGGCTGTCGGTGGGCGGTGAACGGCGAGTCGATGGGAACGGAGGGGGACGAGGCAAAACGTAGCCCGGGATGAAGGAGGTCGGGATCCCAGAGGAGGACGAGTGAGCGTCAAGCAGATCGAAGACGGCCGGAGCCGGATTTAGGCGGCCGAAGCCGGTGTTAGGTGGTCGAAGTCAGTTTTAGGTGGCCGAAGCCGGTGTTGGGTGGTCGTCGACCGGATTTCCATCTCTCTCAAAAGAGAGAGTTTTTCCTCTTTGACAAAAGATGGTACTGCCTCATGAGGTATGTGCATAGTAACTCCTATGTTAGTTGAGTCTCATTGTGAAATTAGTTTGTATAGATAGTTAGTAAAATTAAAGAAAAAAGAGAATTAAAGGAAAAATAAGAAAAAAAATGAGAATTAAAGAAAATCAAAGAAAAATAGGAAAATAAAAATGATTAGTTAAGACTCCTAAAATGCCTCTAAAATTGACACATCATCCTAAACTCTTCTAAATTAAGAGTTTACTAATTTAGTACCCACACTTTTGTGCGGTTATTTTTTTAAAGTTAATACATTTAATATTAAAAAAATGTATAAATTTTTTTTATGAATTGGTTTTAGTTCTTATCAATTAATAACTAACAAAATCTTATCAATTAATAACAAACAAATTATATATTAATCTAATCTAATTAACAAATCCTATATTTCACCAAAAAAATTAATAAATCCTATAGTAATTAAAAAAAACAAATTCTTATCAATTAATAACAAATAAATAAATTTGAAAGTAGATGAATCCTTTCCGAAGACAAGCTCAGACTGCACATTGCCATATGACCCGACTTGCATGAGAAGATCATTGTAGAACTGCATGCCCTATAGCTTTGTTGTGTCATCTGTCAACAAACAAATAAATTTGTATTGCTTAGACAAACAAGCTTCAACGGATACAAAGTGTTGATATAATAAGAACTTACTTATAGTTCCATATGGCATTAATGGCTTATAGTTGAAGATGAAAATCTGGGTCAGGTTATCAAAGTTGGGATGTTGCATGATCAAGCACGTTCCACTGCGAATAGTTCATCCTGTAGTTGAAATTCATAATCGCGACCTTCACCTGCCAGTATTGCTTGGAGTTGAGCTTGCGATGCCAATGCACCCGGATTGGGCACATATGATTAGTGCATGGGACCAAAGGCAAATAGCAAACAAATAAACTAAATAAAAAATGTGATTAAGGAATTCAATCAAAACGAAACTAGAACCCAAAATGAACTCCATAACGAATCCGATGCTAATTTGCACAAACAAATAAACTAAATCAAAAACGTTATTAATGAATCACAAAACGAAGATAAATAAAATAATATTTAACGTACCTTTTTTTCGAAGCTTCCTATTATTATTCTCTATGGGCACCTTACCTTTATTATTTGACATTGTGGGCAATCTTAATCTAGCTCGGTTGAAAAAACTTTTCATACGACATACCATGAATCACTAACTAATATATAGAGGCGAAACCATGGGATCACCGCCGGATAAGATCGTTTAGCTTAACAAAAAAATCATAACTACCAGATACACATTTTAAACTAATCGGCATATCATTTTAAAACACCGGCATATCTTTCATCAATTAAACTAATTGACATATAAAATCATAACAACCGGATACACGTTTAAAAACAATTAGTTAATTATTGTTAATTGAAATTGAAATTAATTAATTAACAAATCATTAAAAAAATCATAACAACCGGATATACATTTTAAAAAAATAATTGATAATTGATAATTATTAATATAATTAATTAAATTGCAATTAATTAATTAACAACCCATAAATAAAATAATAATAAAAATAACCTATAAAATCATAACAACTGGATACACGTTTAAAAATAATTAATTGATAATTGATTATTATTAATTTAAATTGAAATTAATTAATTAACAAATCTTAAAAAAGCAATCATAACAACCGGATACACATTTTTAAAAAATTAATTGATTGTTGATTATTATTATTAATAATATAAGTAATTTAAATTGCAATTAATTAATTAACAAACCATAAATAAAAATAAATAAAAATAACCTACTTTAAAGGAGAAGTCGCCACATGGCGTAAATGACTTCTCCTTTAGTATTATAACTAGCATAGTACCCGTGCGTTGTGCACGGGATTTATAAAATATATTATATTGTTGTAATAACACATAGTTACTAATGACAAAACAGCTTAAATTTTGATTGTACTATGTGACATCCATCCAACTAAAGAAATACCAATTATCATAAGAATAAAACAAATCCAAACATCCAAATGATAAATATAATAAACTGGTTTCACTCACTCGATCCACGTACATCTTCGATCAATAATTAAAAGTGTGATGTATAAATCACGACAACTTCATTAATCCATCATCTTGAAGAATTCAAGGCATCGGTGCACAATTTTAGTTCTAGATGTATCTTATTTTTTTAAAAAACCTGTAAAATAAATGTATTACATATTAAGAAACCCTTGTAAGAGTTCAATGGCTCAAATCTCATTCTTTAACATTATGTGTAATTAGTGGGTGATGATGCCTTCATTGGCTTAGGTGAGCATGTCTGATGTTTGTTGACCAAAAATGTATAGAGTTTTTTTTTTTTCAAATTTAGAGAAATGATCTCCATTTTTTCTCCACCTTCTCTGTTTTGGAGAATGTAATGAGGAAGTTGTCGGACCAAAAACAATCTCAATATTCTCCAAAAACTTAAGATGGAGAATCCGTTTGAATTGCTACCTGTGTTAAGATTATTAGAAAATCCTAACAAAAAATGAAGCCTTTATTATATAATTTGTAGATTGTTGATATGAGCATTTTTTAAATTTCTTAAAAGAAAAAAGAAAAAAAAAAGCATGTGCACATGTATATTGTTTGCAACGGCATTATAAATGTGGATTGTAACGGGGAAAATGTTGGACCAAAAACAATCTGAATATTCTCCAAAAAGTTAAGATGAAGAATCTGTTGGGATTGCTACATTTGTTAAGATTATTAGAAATTACTAACAAAAATGAAGCTTTTATTACTCCTTCCAATCAGAAATAAACGATGTTTTAGAGTTTTACACGCAAATTAAGAAATCTCCTAAGAGAAATAAAAAAAAGCAATTTTTTGTCCAAGTAAATACAACTTGATAGATGCATTTATATTTCCTTATGATGATTTTTTTTTTGAAAAATGAAGCCAACCTTTAAACTTCTTGGAACCAAAATTATAAGTAATTTTTTAATCTTAGAACATGAAATAAATCCGATCAAAATTTTACCCTCAAAACATCGTTTATTTCCGACCGGAGGGAGTATGTAATTTTTAGATTGTTGATATGACCATTTTTTTTTATATTTCTTAAAAGAAAAGGGAAAGAAAAGGGAAAAAACATGTGCGCATGTATATTGTTTGCAACGACATTATAAATGTGGATTGTAACGGGGAAGCTGTTGGACCAAAAACAATCCCAATATTCTCCAAAAACTTAAGAGGAAGAATATGTTGGATTGCTACCTTTGTTAGGATTATTAGAAAATACTAACAAAAAATGAAGCTTTTATTATATAATTTGTAGATTGTTGATACGACCATTTTTTAAATTTATTAAAAGAAAATAAAAAACATGTGCACATGTATATATGGTTAATAAAAAACATGTATATATGGTTAATTTATTTGTTTTTCAACAGCATCAATTAAGAACGTTAATTTGAAAATAATTTTCCAAATTTAATTATTTTAGATAAAATAATATTTTTTTAATTATTCAATTTATCCATTTATGGTAGAGAATCTTCCGAAATCAAGGTTCTTAACAACCCGTTCGGTAAGGATATAGGTTAGAAATTAAGATTGTTAAAATATAAACTAAATAAAAATGGTAAGTAAAAACAATTATAAATGTCGATTGTAAATTTATTATTGGTTTATGAAAAATAATTATTAACGAAATACATTTAGTTAATAACTTGATGATTTCCAAACCTATAAAGATATTTTTATAGTAAATTAATTATACCATAAATTAACAGTAATTTTTTTTAAAAAGAATTATATTATTGTATTTACAATTTGATAAATAAACGACATATGAAAAAGATTAAATATTCGTATGAAATTAATAGAAAAATTAGATAGCCTATACCATGCATGTACTCAAATGTGCTACTGTGATAGTATATCCTTATATATAAATGGTCATCAACCGATTATACTATTGCTATAATAACCAATTTTTTTTTCAAAAGTCCGATTTAATTAAGTGCTAATAAAAATAAAAAGATTGATTTTAAAAAACATCAAAAACAACCTCTTACACTCGTGGAGCGTGAGCAAAATATATATATATATATATATATATATATATATATATAGATAGAGAGAGAGATGGGTTCAGGTGCAAAGGTCACTAAAAGTGAGAAGAAAAGAAGCAATTTGATTGGTCCACGTGTATTAAAAAATAAATCTAATTGGTCCACGTGTATGGGGGCGCGCGCTCATCCCAACCCGTTCTCGCGCTTGAATTTTGACTTTTGAGGCCCAGTCGCACACTACGCGCTTACACTACACGCGCCAAACTGTGGCCTGTAATAAAAAATGATGTTCCGGATGGGAATCGATCCCAGATCCTTTGCGTTTAATTACGCTTCAAGAACCACCGTGCCATTTGAACCTAAAAAAGGCATCCATTTATATTTATTGTTTTTGGTCTCACAGTGAATTACATATCCTTTTAATGCATCCATTTGTATTTATTGCTTTTTGTCTCACATTTAATTACCACCTAATATACACATTTTTAATTATAATTAAAATATTTTTGACATTTTCACTAGTCAAAAAAATATAAAAAATATATTTTTGGTTGTAATTTAATTTTATCTACACATAGACACCCAATTTGTATATGTTTTGTTGAAAAAAAAATTGTCAAGAAGTGGTTCAGCAATTTATTCACAGTGGTTCAGCAATGTTCTTCACAGTGGTTCAACAATTTTTTTCACAGTGGTTCAGCAATTTTCTTCACAGTGGTTCAGCAATTTTATTCGAAGTGGTTCAGCAATTTTATTCACAGTGGTTCGGCAATTTTATTCACATTGGTTCGGCAATTTTATTCACAGTGGTTCAACAATTTTATTAACAGTGGTTCGGCAAATTTTTTCACAGTGGTTCAGCAATTTTCTTCACAGTGATTCAGCAATTTTAATCATAGTGGTTCAACAATTTTATTCACAGTGGTTCAGCAATTTTATTCACAGTGGTTCAACAACTTTTTTCACAGTGGTTCATCAATTTTCTTCACAGTGGTTCAACAATTTTATTCACAGTGGTTCGGCAATTTTATTCACATTGGTTCGACAATTTTATTCACAGTGGTTCAACAATTTTATTAACAGTGGTTCACCACTTGGTATTAAAAACTTTGAACCACTTGATTTAAAACTCTGAACCACTTGGTGTAAAATCCTGAACCACTTGGTATAAAAGCCCTGAACCACTTGGTATTACACTTTCACTTCAAGTCTCTACTATTTATTTCATGAACCACTACTATTTATTTATTTAAAATTTTCTTTTATTTTCTTTTAGTGTTTATTTTTTAATTATTTATTTATTTTATAAAATGGTTGATGAACCAATACTATTTATTTCATGAACCATATATTTACTTCGTGAACCACTTCTATTTATATGCATTGAACCACTTGGTAATAAAAACCCTTAACCACTTGGTTAAAAACCCTGAGCCACTTGGTATAAAAACTCTGAACCACTTGGTATTACAACTCTGAACCACTTGGTATAAAACCCCCAAACCACCTAGTTAAAAACCCCATGAACTACTTGATTTAAAACACTGAACCACTTGATATTAACCCACTGAATCAGTTAGTATAAAAAGCTCAAACTACTTAGTTAAAAAACCCCTGAACTACTTGATTTAAAACACTGAACCACTTGATATTAACCGACTGAATCACTTAGTATAAAAACCTGAATCAATACTCTTTATTTCATTAATCAATTGAGTAAACCAGTACAACTCACCACCCAAATTCTAATTAAAGATTCAAGCTAAACTCTACAAGAAATTGAAGGATGGATTTGTTGAGCCCCAACACTGCCGAGAATGTTGCCATTAATGAATTGAATCAGAAGGGAAGTATAAATCACCTCAGTTCAAATTCGGTCAAGCCCCAATTCAAGCCAAGTATAAATCAAGCCTTAATAAGTTCAAATTCGGTCAAGCCCCAAATCTATCAACATCAGTTGATTCCATATTTGAAATCAGAAGGGAAACATCCCTAATTTTAAGCAATTGATCAACAAATGTAATTGACCAGTTGGGATTGAGGTGAGCGTCGTAATTCGGATCGGAGGAGCACTCGGGGTCGCCCTGCTTGGCCTTGGGGGCGGAGGAGGGCGAGGAGCGCATAACTCGGTCGAGGCGTGCTTGTCGTCGTCGTGACTGATCTGGTCGGAGGGGTTGGAGGAATCGGAGTCGCCGAAGGCAGAGGCGGCGGCGGCGAGGTCGTCGGAGAACATGGACATGAGTTGGTCGTTGTCGAAGCGCTCGAAGGCGGGGCGGGGACAGTCGACGTCGGAGGGGTCGAGGAAGGCGATGGAGTCGAGGAACTCGCCGGCCCCAGACGGTCGCGGGTTGGAATTGGTTGTGAGGGGAGCATCTCCGGATTTGAAGTGGATCTGATAGGGGAGGCATGTTGAGGGCAGACGAGGAAGAATGGGAGGCGGGAGGCGCGTGGGGCTCTTTTATATATAATAAAAAAAAATCTGTTTCCACCAATAAGAGGGCTTCCTTCCTTCTCACCGGAAGAAATACTTCTCACTTGAACCCTACCCTATATATATATATATATATATATATATATATATAATAAATAGAGGTGTTAAAAAAATTAGGTTAAATAATCAGTTCAAAAATGAAGAAAGTGATATTATTTTAACTTACTTGCATTCGTTAAGATCATATCTAAAATTTAATAAGAGTAAAAAAATCAAGACTCAAAACGTCATAATAAGATTAAAAACAATAATAGTCAAATAATCCACATAACCACACGGATAAAAGATTTGATTTCAGTCGAATCTTCTGTATATTATGTTTTATTTATTAAAAATTTCGAAAAAAATGAGCAAAACCTTAAATTGTAAAAATATTAAAAGATGAAAATGAATTCTATAAAGCCGTTTATACGGTTTAAATAGGGAGGAAACAAACTTGTAAAGGGAAGATTAATAATTGAGAAAATTTGGTGAAATATCACCTTTGTTAATTTGATTAGCTAATTAACATCTTAAAAAAAAAATTAGCCGTGATAGCATCTTTTAACGTTTTTTTAACCCCTTAGCACCCTGTTCCTCTCTCTTTCTCGCTCATTTGCTCTCCCTGAGCTTTCGATCTCTCAGACGCTTCTCCTCCTCCTCCCAGGCGCCACTGCTCCGGGATGGCCACCGCTCTCACCGCGATTCCGTGAGCCACCTCCCGCGGACCGGCAGGCCACCTCCCGCGGACCGGCAGCCGCCGCCGAAACAGCAGATTCCCGCGTGCAGGATCCCCTCCTCTTCTTCAACCTCCTCCTCCCTTGTCATCCTATTCCCCCATTTGAACCCCTACTACCTTGATTTATGGTAAATCTCCTTCCCTCTAATCTTTTTCATATTGAATTTCGTATTGATTGATAGTTTACCCGGTTTATTTGAAGATTTGAATTTTTAGGGTTTGGCCGTTTGGGATAAATTGATTAATTTGGGGATTTGTAGGTGAAGCTACGGTTTTCAATTGTCGATTCCGCCTACGGTGATGGTGAAGCTGAAGCATTGCTTTTGAGGACGGCTCGTAGGGGCAAGTTTCGAGATCGGCGAAATCTTGCAAACAGACCTTCAATTCTGGTAATTTTCGAGATTGGCTTAAATATTGACTGTCTCTCGTAACAAAGAAAGACTGACGTTTCCCTAGTAATGTATCCTTTTTATTGATTGTCACAAATTTTATTTCTCTCTGGTTAACTCTTTCAGAAATTTTTAGTATCCGAGTTATGATAGAAGAGTTCATAGAGCATCAAAATTGAGTTAGGCAGTCAAAGGAGTAGTTCCTTATTGGATCTGATATTGACAAGCTTTCAGAGACAAGGATGTTGCAGTTTACTTTTATAGCAGTTGAAGTAATTTAGTGGTATCCGTCCACTTAATTCACATTCATCGACACCATTGAATTCAATTTTCTTTGTGCTTGATCATTTTGTGTCCATTTCTCTGTGTATTAAATAATCACATTAAAAGCAGTTTTGGAAAGGAGGTAAACCTGAAACGTATTGACAAGCTTTCAGGAGAGATTGAACCAAGTTCTGAATTGAAAAAAGAAGGAATCTAGATCTGGCATGGAGATAATGAACCTATTGTAGGTAAGAAGCACCTACTGATGATATTATGAGGTTTCTTGTCAATATATGTAATGACATTTATCTCAAAACAGTTTGAAATGTACCCAGAAAGAAGGGCGTCAACGGGGGACCTAGAATGGGAAGAAGGCAGATAATGATTTCCACAAGTAGATTGTACGCTTTATTTATAGTGTTTGTGTATCCTAGCTATTGGTTATTTATTCTAAAAACTCACCAAAAGGAAAAGAAAAAAAAAATTGTGAGGAACTCAACCTTGTTCTTTCTTGGAATCTGTCAGTTAATCCCTCACCCTATCCTCTTTCTCTTGTTCTTTTTTGTGATTGAAATTTGTGAGGAACTCAACCTTGTTCTCTCTTGGAACTAAATAATTGCCCGTTGAATTTAGTTTTAGCTTCTTAATCCATGGAAATTTTAGCATTGGGCATTTGATTTTGCCCTTAGAATACACTTACGGAAGATATTTGTTGCTTGGAATCATTCTCCTTTGTTGGCATCTATTTTTTTTTACTGGTCATGATTCAGTCCTTGATCATGTGTATTTTCACTGTTTTGGTGGTTTTGTGTGTGTGAACAATGATTCTGGTAGTAGTACCTATGCCTATTTGCCCTGTGTGATATTCCAATCCCCAATAGGACCTTGATTTTGTTGCTCTATCCATCCTTTCATATAGTAAATATAGATACATAGGAGCTAATTAGAAGTCGATGAGCGGATATGGAATCATTTAAGTTTATTTATTCCACAGTTTCTTGGTTTTGTTACACCTGGTTATCTTAATTTTTAGTTGGCAGATTTTACTGAAATTATGTACCCTGCCCTTTCTTCTTCTTTTGCATATTTTTGCCTAAGGTATATGTGTTATCTCAAACTGATAGGCTAAAACCTACACCCACAAGTGTATGAGGTTCAGTTGTAGTATATCGAGTGTCGTATCCACAAGGACTATGTGGTATCGATTATCAATTCAAACTGATTTAACTAAGTCAAGAAAATAAAGGCGAAATGTTTATATGGATGGAGAAAGTAACCAACTAATGAGAAACAACTATGCAAAAATAGGTATTAAACAATGGATACGAGGCAAATCTAGGGTAAGGATCACCACAACGACACTTTAGTAGATTAATATTGATATCCGTGTCACATTGTCTGAGTTTGCTAAAGGTAGATTGTCTAAGGTAATCGCAAATCTCCTTTTGGAATCAAAGCGAATGTGTCTAAATTGGTTAACAATCACCTTTCGGACTCAAGCAACCAATTTAGACCCTTTAAGTTCTTAGAATTCTAGACGATAATCATATCAACGTCGCCTTTCGGTATCGATCAATATCAAAATCATCTAAAATATCTATGACAATCTATAAATCCTCAAGAAGCTTCGATTCTCTTTCGATAATCAAGCTTCAAGTTTAATCCTATGGTTCCGATGGATCCAATAGCTTTTCGGCCTAAATTCACCATCTAAATTCTAACTTAGGGTTTTAGTCTTTCGATTTCAAACCCTAAATCAGTTCTAACCAATTTTCATCAATTAGGGCTGGCGCAATAGGATTAAATCTAACAATGATCAGACAAACGAATATCAATCTCAACACTACCAAATCATCGTTTGGATCACCCTAACCCTAGAACGGAGAAATTAGAAAAGCATAATAAAATAAACAATGAACTAGATTATAGACAGAAATAGATCAAAGTTTAGAATAGAATGCAAACCGAAATTTCCGTCCTCGATCCAAAGTGTATACCGTCAAACCAAGAACAACCTAAACCTAAAAAGTGGCCGAAGCCATGTACGGCAACAACCCAATTCTGAACTCCCCCCTCAGTTCTATTACATACGAAGTATATATATAAGGTTTTTAGGAAAATTACATTTTTGACCCACAAACTTAAATAACTAAATTGCATCGCAACACCCAATTATAAATTAACTCCACAAAACAGCTCCCACATTTAGCAACTTCCGCACTCGACAAGTTAGCTCCTCGGGTCCGATCCAACTTGCTCGACGCTCCGTATTAAAGCTTGATTTTCCTCAATATTAGCCTCAAAATGCCTGAAACACATACAAACAAGGTGTAGACTCCGAAAATGCAAAATAAAATAAATAAAGTATAAAATATGATAAATATGCATGAAAATGACCTAAACTAATATGCAAATATATGCCTAAAATAGATGCTATCACAAACTGGGTTCAAATTGCAATGAACTGGATAAACACAATATAAGCTTTTGAGTGATGTTAAAATACTAAATTTGTACTGATTGGACAAAAATACAT
Source organism: Persicaria tinctoria (assembly GCA_037127255.1). Lineage (NCBI taxonomy): Eukaryota > Viridiplantae > Streptophyta > Magnoliopsida > Caryophyllales > Polygonaceae > Persicaria > Persicaria tinctoria. Next base: position 14,076,441 of record JBANSL010000008.1, read on the forward strand.
TCATTTATGTCAATGTAAGGTGTGTTAGTGCCTGCATTATTTCTTATTTGAGGGTTATATTAGTAGTTTGATAGGTAAAGAATGTCTTGCCTAAGCAGGTATATAGGAAACAACTATCATGAATTAAAATTTATAGGAGCAAGATTTGGTGACGGGGGCATGGCATGCTCGAGTGACTTTGGGGACATACATATCTCTTGGTGAAAGATGGACTCTACCTAAAGTGAAACTGTTTTTTCTCCGTGCAGGTTAACTATCTATCATTCAATTCTTTCAATGAATGGATTATCGCCACAACTTCATCGGACACTACTGTTGGGCTGTTTGATATGTGGAAGTTGACCTCCCCGGAGTATCTGTGTTGTTTGAATGATCCGTTTCTCTAGAATTGTGTCCCTTGAATTTAATTCTTTCATGTTTGCAACTTGAAGCCTTTGTTTGTAGCTGTTGCACTTCAATTTCTTCTACAATTATTGGGAAAAAGACTTTCAGTTGCAATTTCCTTGGAATATTAGGATATTGTTTTGATGATATGTTACTTCATTTCATTTCTAAAGGGTTTCTTTCGGTGTTATTTCTTTGTAGAGAGCAAGTGTTTCAGGTTGAATGGGTTTGTGGTTCGGGCCTTATGATGTAGGTCCGGAGTGCTTGATCATCAGGTGGTCTATAATTTTTTGGGAGGGTGGTATAGTTCGAATTTTGGCTTCGTAGTTGACTTGATATTGTATATATTCATCAAATTATATCTTTATAATTTCATGGATATATACTTTTATTTTCTAAGAAGCCGGTTGGGGTTAGGAATTAGTGTGGTTCCCACTTTTATTTTATTTTTCCGAGATTTGAGAACAAAGCTTTCTTAAGGGGTGAGTATTGTTATGTACACATGGATAGATTAGTGGAATGAATGAAAACATAGCATTGATTTAGTATTATCATTGTACAATAATGCTCATAAGTTATCAATTGTATAAAAATGTTATTAATAAAAATGTCATCAACAAACAATGTCATCACAAATAATTGAGATCAATGAGGTGTAATCACAAATGTCATAAATGAATAAAAATCATCAATAAAATATATCATCAATCAAGTTTAATCACATTTTACGCTCTTGTGTCATCAATGAATATATAAAAATGTAATAAACATGTCACCACGAGTGATTGCATCAATGAAATGTAATCACAAACGTGTCATCAGTGAACAAAAGTAGAATTGATGAAAATATATCGATATACAATTGATTAAATTTAAAAAAAGTGGCATCAAACGATTTGATTAAAAAAAGTGGCATCAAATAATTACACTAGAAAAATGGCATCAAAACACTGCTTTGAAAAAGTTGCATCACATTAAAGAAAAAATGTCATCTAAACATTACCTTGAAAAAATATGGCACCACGGAAACATTACATTGAAAAAAAAATATGGCATCAAACGATTTGATTAAAAAAAGTGAGATAAAATAATTACATTAGAAAAATGGTATCAAAACACTAATTTGAAAAACTTGCATCGCATTAAAGAAAAAAAATGTCATCAAAATACTACTTTGAAAAAATATGGCATCATGGTAAAAAAAAATATATCATCAAAACATTGACATAAAAAAATGTCATCAGTAGTCAATAGTAAAAAAAAGGCATCAATGGTCCACATGACATCACAGTAAACAAAAAATGTCATCAAAGTTTGAAAAAAGTGGCATCACATAACATAAAAAACGCTACTTTAAAAAGTGGCATCACATTAAAGAAAAAAAAATGTAATTAAAAATTTGGCATCAAAACACTATGAAAAATGACATCAAAAAAAGTGGCATCAATTGGTTTAAAAAAAAAACGAAAAAAGTCAACGGTCAACGTTGTCCAGTCAACGGTCAATGTTGACCGATTGGGAAGGGTGCTAGCCTACCTAATAAAATTAATTTGGGTGCTAATTATTTAATTAAAGGTTCAAAATAAGCTATTTAGCAAAAACACCCTTAATAATTAGAAAATAATTTGGAGATTTTAATAAATTTGGTATTTAAATATTTCAAATGTCATCTTATACATCTTATCATGATTTCAACTAATATAATTTTTTATATAAAAAATTGTAGTTAAATTTAATGGTAAGGAAATCATATTAGTAATTAAAATCAATTTAGGAAAAAAAATTAATTAAAATCAATGATTTTTAACTAAGGATTTTTTTTTTGTCGAAATGTGTATTTGAATTAAGGAATTTAACTTGTATTGTTTTTAAAATGAGATAACTTTTTTTTTTGAAATCTTAAAATGAGATAACTACTAATGAAGAAATTAGTTAAATATGATAATTAATTAATAATAAAGATTTAGTTAAAATTCCATTGACAAAACTTTACTAATGGAGCTTCTTTTTCGGCAAAATATTTGCTAATCAAATAGCAAAGAGAACTTTAATTGCTAATCTGATTGCATAATTATTTCAGATGGAATTTAGTTAATTAAAATTATACGGAGGATTGGTAAAACCAACTAAATTTACAATTTGAGAAATTTATTTATTTATTTATTAATTGTTAAAGAGGGACCCACAAATAATTATAAATGAAAAAAAGTTGTAAGTCAATTGGGATGTTGCATTAGTGTATGGACGTCATGTGTCATTTTTAATATGAGGGCGCCATGTGGCATCATTCATAACTATTTTAGTATTATATTAGATATAGATATATAATATATTATAATTATCATAATATTTTTTAATTAATTTTCAATATTTTTTTTGTCATAATTAAGGATATTATTTATTTTTTACATAGTAATAAGTTTAGAATCTATCCTAATAAGACTAGATGATAATATAAGCAAAAAAAAATTAGAAAATATTTAAGATTAAAAATAATTAAAATATATTTATTTAGAATAACCATTTTAATTAAAAATAATAATATAAATAATAATATTTCACATAAATTTGCATAAACATCGATAGTTTATTTTATTAAAAAATATCTTAAATTGTAAGAACTAACTTATAAAAAAGGTTTTTGCCCAATAAATTTATCAACTAAATGTCTCCTCAACAATTAGAAAAAACTTTTAGATTAATAACAAAGACAACTACACATCTGTTTAGATTAAACATTTTAAAATTAATATACATCACACTACATAATATATCATAGAATTTACAATTTTGTGTAAATATTGTCTTTCTTTATTTAAAAAATCGATATCTTAAATTTTAAGAATGAATAGAAACAAGTGAAATGTTAAATTGTAAAGTAATATGATGTTTGCGATACTAAATATAAATGTGAGTATAAAATTAAAAAAACTATACATTTGAAAATAATTTAACTGTTGATATAACTATAAAAAAAATCTTAATATATTTGTACGTATAAAAACTTTTTCAATGTTAATATATATAAAAATCAATTATATAATATGAAATATTTTTATATACTAGAGTACAGTACTACAGTACTAAAGTGACGTGGTTTTCACAATAATTGACCAGGAGGCAGTCATTTTAAAACCACAGTGTCGGCAAAACACGTTAGGTAAACAAATTAAATAAACAAGGTTGTTTGGATTTCGAATGCATTATGTCTATGATAAAAAGGTGTTTGGTTAACACAATTTTTAAGGTGTTTAAATTATGATATTTTTTAATCTCATAATTTATTAATTAGTATATTGTAATTATTTTACCTCGTTTTATATAATTATTTGGTTAAATTACGATTTAACTCAGTTTTTATGAGTTTTTTTTTAACAATCAAACGCACTCATAAAACGAGATAAAATAATTGCATTATAATTAAAATTCAATGAAATCCAAACACACCCCAAAAATCATTTTCATTAAATTTTGAAGTAAGATACTGAAGGATATTGTATATTTTTCTAATATTTAAATTTAAATAACATTAAAATGATTGATTATTGAGATGCTGGGGAGTACTTATTTTCTTTTAAATTGGCTCCTTGGTGGTAATACGAGTCACTCAGGTTGAGTGGGTATGCCTGTTCGGTGGTGCTCGATTTCGTTCTTTGTCGGTGTCTTCAACTTATTGGGGATGGGTCTGCCTATGTCGTTTTGTTATAGAGTTTATTTTTATTTATTTCATTGTGTCCGTTTTCTGTATTTACTTATCAGCCTCTCAAGAATCAAAATCTCGAATGTTTAGTTGAGCATTTGATTGTTATAAATGAATCGGTTGTACAATGAAGGAACCAAACAATTTGGAGTCGCACAAGAAAATGTCGACGATCCAAGCAAAAAAGCAACATGTGTTGATGTTCCCATTCATGGCCCAAAGCCACTTCATCCCTTTCATAGCCTTAGCACTCGAAATCGAAAGCAAGAAAGACTACCACATCACCTTCATCAACACTCCTCAAAACATACCCAAACTCCGATCTTTACTCCCGCCCACCACCTCCATCCGCCTCCGCTCCGTCCCCTACGCCGCCGCCTCCCACGGCCTCCCTCCGGGCGTCGAGAACACCAACGGCATCCCCTCCTCCCTCATCGCCCGCCTTGCCGGATCCACCTTCTCCCTCGAGCCTCATCTCCGGGCCCTCCTGGCCCAAGATGAGGAGGCCGTCGACGACGAGGGTGACCGGGTACCCTACCCGGTTGCTATCATCAGTGACTACCTCTTCCCGTGGGTGGGCCGAGTCGCCCACGAGTTCAACATCTTCCATGCCATTTTGGGCTTCGGCGCGTTTGGTCTGGCGTGTTACTACTCTCTCGGCTCCAGTGTTTCACATTTGATTGTGCAGGTGCGGCAAACCCAGTTCAAATCCCTCTAACACTTTAGGTGTTACATTCATTATTTCGGATATAAATTTATCTTAAAAAAAAAATTAAAAAATATATTTATACCTTATATACTTATATTAACGTGTCTATAAATTTTTATTGGGTTCTTTTGACAACTAGCACATTAAGAATATCTAATTAGCTAACTAGCACCCAAACAAAATTAATTAATTAACCTAGCACCCTTTCCCAAATTGACTACTAAGGTCAACGGTCAACGTTGACCGTTGACCGGCTCTCTCGGATTTTTTTTTTTTATTTAAATAACAATGATGCCATTTGATGCCATTTTTTTATTACATTTTATTTTCGATTTGATGCTACTTGTCTAATAAAATGGATTAATGACACTTTTTTAATGCCATTTTTTACAAACCTTGATGACATTTTTGTTTATTGTGATGTCACGTTGACAATTGATGCCATTTTTTTTACTGACTACTGATGACACTTTTTTATGTCAATTTTTTGATGATATTTTTTACCGTGATGCCATATTTTTTCAAAGTAGTGTTTTGATGACATTTTTTTCTTTAATGTGATGCAACTTTTTCAAAGTAGTGTTTTTGATGCCATTTTTCTAATGTAATTATTTGATGCCATTTTTTTAATCAAATCGTTCGATGCCACTTTTTTTTTTAATTTAATCAATTGTATATCGATATATTTTCATTGATTCTACGTTTATTCACTGATGACACGTTTGTGATTACACTTCATTGATGCAATCACTTGTGGTGACATGTTCATTACATTTTTTATATAATTGATGAAACAGAAGCATAAAATGTGATTAAACTTCATTGATGAAATATTTTATTGATGACACGTTTGTGATTAAACTACATTTTTATAAAATGTGGAATCAAAACAATACAATCTTATTGCACATATAAAAACGCAAGGTCGGTTTCAAAATGTGGCATCAATATAGTTGATCACACTTTCAAGTTTCAATGGTAACACAGGAAACGTTAATCCATATCAAAGCATAAGGCACATATAAAATGACATGTGGGTATAAGCATATAAAAATTCTGAATGGACACCTAGGGAGCAAGTAGGACCAAATCGATTGTCCAAACCATATGTGGAATCACCGTGAACGGAATCTGAAAATGTTGGTGATGGAATGCTTGATACTTTCAAGGGAAAAAATGTCATCGATGTTGATGATTATAATTCCAAGTACAAGTTTAAACAATTGCCCCTGTGCAATATGGAAACAGTAAAATCGATTAATTAGCACAATCACGTTCTTAACCTAAATTCATTTCCATGTTCAGACGGGTATTATTCATCACAAATATACTAAGAATCATTTGGTATCCATATCAGCAAACTTTATCCGTACACCAAATTTTCCCATTTCACAGCTAAGTATGCCTACCTTCAGATAACTGAGAAATTGGATCTCCTCTGGAATCAAGAAAATAAGAGCATGTCCCTTGGCACCTTCACCACGAGCTGTACGTCCAACTCTGTGAATGTAATCCTAATATTTCAACACAAATAAGACTTTTAGCATTAGATACCCCAATCAACCAACGTAAACATGCCCAGGTGACAAGGTGATTACAGCCAAATAAAATGGAGAAAGAAAAGCACCTTGGGATCATCCGGAGGGTCAAACTGCACAATCCAATCCTATAGGAAGCAGATTATACATGGCAGAACATTAGTCAAACACAGTTAAAAAAAAAATAAAAAAATATGCAATTATACATTGCCTTACATTAATCTTTCACCCAATAAAAATATGCAATTATATAAACACACATACCACAACAGGAATATCAAGTCCACAAGCTGCTACATCAATACACAACAATACACCCTCTTTTGCTTTGCAGAAATCAAAGAAAGTGCTTGTTCTCTTCTGTTGTTTTTGCTTTCCATGAATATCAAAGCAAGGGAGATCAATGTAATGCAGCAGCTCCGAATGGAATTTCACTGAGCTGTATGAAGAAAAGAACACCATCGTCCTTCTTATCCCGGTTCCTCTTCAGAAAAGTGTAAAGAAGAAGAATCATATTCAGTATAGCTACTTGAAACAAGTATTCGACATGACAATTGATCGTTTCTTAGAATGGCATCATACCTGCACATTGCCGATCAAAAGACAGAACAAGAACAGTCCTCCAATACATATACAGCAGGTGAACAAGGTCTCGCCGAGGAAGGTGGTGGTCTGCAGATTCTGTCCATAAGAACTGCATTGGTGCAATCGAATCAAAGCACGAAGGAGCAGGGTTATTAGGTCTGAATCTGATCGGATCTATGTTACCTCAAATTCTTCAACCCGAACCAAAGACAGTAGAGGTACTTAGTGGTGAACATGGAGGAACCAACACCACTCGTGAAGGCCTCCGCGAATATCCCAATTGAACTGGGATCACGATCCACGCAATCATCTGCATTAATCCAATTGAGATTCATTGGTTAGGAATTGATGAAATGTGACGGCAGAGAAGGTTAAAAAGGAATCAACTTTCCTGAGGAAGAGGGAGGCAGGCGGCGAAATCGATGACGAAATCGGATTTGAGGTACCGCTGAGCGATCTCAGTCGGATCCATGACCAATTCGCCCCTCCCGAAAACCCTAGAGCTCGGGGAGACGAAGGCGGTACGGAATTTCATGGCGATGTGGAAGACGTAGAAGAGAACGACGATTGTTCGCCAGGCGGTGACGGATATGAGGATCTGCTTGTCGTATTTGAGGCAGACGGTCTCCATGGCGGACGGGAGGAAGAAGTAGAGGGGATCGATGAAGAGCGCGACAACGGAGGTGATGAGGAAGGTGTAGTTCCACTGCATCACGATCTCGGAGTTGGGATCGAAGATCTGGTACCGCCATAGGAGGTACCAGTGGAAGCTGTGGTCGTTGGAGGAGGCGGTGAAGGTGGAGAGCGGGTGAGAGAGGCGGCGACGGACTCCGCCCAAACAAGATCCTCTACTCCACTTTTCCTACTCCACTCCCTACAACATTAATTTATTTTAATATTTCTTTAATCTTAAGAAAAATAAAAAAATTATATTTATATTCCTAACATCTATTTTTATATATTTATAAAAAAATATTTTAAAAAATCATGTTTTAAAATTTTTAAAAATTAATAAGGCAATATTTTACAAAATATAATTATTAAAAATATTAAAACATCATTTTTCAAAATAAAATTTTGTAAATATATAAAAATAGATGTGAAGAATATAAATATATTTTTTTTAATTTTTTTTAAAATTAAATTAATGTTAAACTAATTTGGTGGAGTAGGGAGGGGAGTAGGGAAGGGAGTAGAAGATCCTTACTAGACTCCGCCATAGGGTATACGCAGGTGAGATCTTCTACAACACTACCTACACCCCTCCCTACTCCACTAATTTTTTTTAATATGTATTTAATCTTAAAAAAAATTAAAAAAATTATATTTATATTCAAAACATCTATTTTTATATATTTATAAAAATTTATTTTGAAAAATCATGTTTTAAAATTTTTAATAATTGTATTTTGTAAAATATTGTCTTTTTAATTTTTAAAAATTGTAAAACATGATTTTTCAAAATAAAATTTTATAAACATACAAAAATAGATATTAGGAATCTAAATATAATTTTTATAAATTTTTTTAAGATTAAATAAATGGAAAAAAAAATTGTGATGTAGGGAAGGGAGTAGGGTATGTGTTGTAGGAGATCTTGGCTAGGAAAAAGAACTTATGAGGAAGGATGTTACGGAACTAAAAAAAAATATTAACGTGGTGTTAGAACGCCTAATAAAAAACTGAGATGTTAATTAACTAATCAAATTAGCAAAAAGGTGATATTTTACCAAAATTTCTCATTTTTATTTTGAAAATATATGTTTTATAAAAATAAAAAAAATATTTTCTAAAATAATCAATCTTTTAATTATCCATAATTTTTAATAATTATTTTTCATAATAAAAATTTATAAATATGTTAATATAAGTATATAGAATATAAATATATTTTTTATAATTTTTTAATATAAATTTATACATGAAATAATTAAGTGTAACGCCCGGTGTCACAGGGGATCCTCACTGGCGGGCGGCAAACCAAGTTTTTTTTTTTTTTTTTACCGTAAGCAAATATTAGAAAGTTTAGAGAATGATGTTATAAAGCTACTATTTAAATAGAGAGTAATCATATTACAAGATTGATAATTAGGATTTAGGGGTATAAATATATTTTTGTTTGATTTTAAAAAAAATATGCAAATTAATCTTTAAAATGATACTATCTCCGTCCTAAAATATATGAGTTTTTAGCCTTTTGCACAAGTATTAATAAAACACTTCACTTTTTAAAAAAAATTCATCATTGCATTAGCTTTTTTTATAAATTTTATTATTTTTTAACACCCAATACACATTTTAACCAATTAAATTCTTTTAAAAAGTCCACAACACACAAATCATTACAATTTTCTACCTAGAAAACATAAAAGTCCATCTATTTTGTTGCACAAAAACTCACCTCTAAAAACTCATGTATTATTGGACGGATGGAGTACTTTGTAATGTCTCTTTTTTGGTTAATAGGTAGACACTTAGACCATTACAATATGGGGGAGGAGGATTCGAACTCGTGACCTATTGATCAATAAATGTCATCCTTACCAACTAAGCTAGCAAGACTTGACACTTTGTAATATCTCTATATAAAGGGCTATTAAATAACACTGTAGGTATGACTTTCGCTCACTAATTGGGTGGTTCTTTATAACCATCCACAATAGTTGTGTGCAAATGTGTATTTATAGGACATTTTTTAACTCAGTTTGTTATTTTATGTGTGTGCAAATGTACACATTTAAAGATGTGATTTACAAATTAGAGCATACCATCTCCCCATATGTATAAAGTTTTATAACAGATGCTATAATTTTGTTAGTTTATTTTTTATAACTTTTTTTGTTTTAAATCAATTGCATTTGAATGGTGCGTCAAAAATAAACATTTTACCAATGAAATAAATTACTAAAAAGTAGTGTATATTTTAACACATCTTATATAAATATATACATTTTAACCAAAACTATTGTAGATGGTTTTAAGATAAGATATAGTTTTATCTTCTCTAAATTCTACATAACTAGAAATCGTACCACTTTAAATTCAAATACAAATGGTCCGAACCGATACCCCACCCGAATTTATCGGATCTAATAATGACCCGAATTGACCTTGAATATCCTGATTTCCTCAACTCCCACCTTACTTTACGGTGCAAATATGCCAATTTTTTTTTTTTTTTTTTTTTTTTTTTTTTTTATCAGATAAAAATTCGGTTGGATAACCTAACCGATAGCATCCGAACGGATGAGATCATTAAGATCTGGATATAAATATGCCAAATAATAATATGCTGCCCCGCAAACACGGCTCACAATTCTGTCCCATCAAATTATTTTACCCTTCAATTAATATTTTTTTTTGTTTAAATATAATATTTAGCTTTAGTATGATTATTATAACATATTTTTTATAATCTTAAAATCTCAAAAAATTACTTTACAAAAATTATACTACATCCGTTTGACAAGATATGTCATTTTAATTTATTTCACAAGCTTTAAGGCAATTAACAAATGTACTAATTTACCCTCAATTATAACACTCATTTTTTACTTGATCGAAAACTAAAACTAACAAACCATCAATTATGTCAAGGGCATTTTTTAAAGCTACAATGACCAGTGAAGTGCAAAATACATGACAAATTTTTTTAAACAAAAATACCACCCTAAAATAACATGTTTCACCGAACGGACGGATGGAGTAATAATTAAAAAGAGATAGGAAGATTTTTAAAATACCATGCATTTCTTGAGGGTAATTGTGTGACTCAAGAAGAGCTGACTTATTTTTAAAAAAATATAAAAAGTGAGATACGCTGGATAAATTGCAACTTTAATCATTGTTCTATAACTATTGACTAATCGATCATCATGGACCGTGACCAGTTGCAGGAGGGCAGTTCAGAGGTTGACATGGAGGACTTCCCAGAGGGCGGGAAGATCTACGTCACCCAGATGCCATCCTACATGGCCACGGCGGACGGAAAGGACTCATGGTCAGTTTTCCAGAAGAAGATAACCCCTGAATGGTTCAACGCTGACGGCCTGTTGTTCAACACCGCGGAGGAGCTCGACCGGGTCGGGTTAGACTACTTCAGAAGGAAGTTCCGGGTACCCGTTTGGGCCGTCGGACCCATCCTATACCAAAACCAAGGGGATCAGCGCGACGACGCCGGGGAACAGGAATGCAAGGCCTGGCTCGACACAAAGCCGCCGAGGTCGGTGCTCTACATCAGCTTCGGGACACAGAGTGCCCTCTCGAGCTCGCAAATGGCAGCGATGGCCGCGGCCTTGGAGGACTCCGGGAGGCATTTCATCTGGGTGGCTCGGCCCCCAGCCGATGACTCGAGTCCGGGGTATTTCGGGTCAGGGTTCGAGGCGTTCGAGAGGAGGGTCCAGGAGAGGGGCACAGGAGCTGATCTTGTCGCACGGGTCAACAGGCGGGTTCGTCAGTCAATGCGGGTGGAACTCGGTGGTCGAAGCCGTGATCAACGAGGTTCCGATCATCGGGTGGCCGATGATGGAGGAGCAATGCTTCACTGTTAAGCTGCTGGAGGGCGAGCTCGGCGTGTGCGTGGAGCTGGCAAGAGGGGCCGCTCAAGAGGTTAAGAGTGAGGAAATTAGGAGGAAGATGGAGATGGTGATGGGGGAAGGAGAGGGTGCAGCTGAAATTCGGAGGAGGGTTCGCAAGGCGAAGGAGATGATCGATGATGCAACCCGAGAGGGAGGGCCTTCTGCTAGAGCCCTGGACGAGTTCTTCAACACTGCAATCGGAAGAGTCGAGAATGCAAACTCGGTCTGAGGATTCGTTTGGCACGATACCATATGCATTTCTTATATGAAAAAGCAATACTCGGCTAGTTCGACTCGAATAATAACTGCTCTAATTTAAATCCAAGATCTCTTTCAGGGTACCAACTCATACCCATGTAAAGTCTAAACCATCATGGGTTATTATCAAGAAGTTACTAAGCCCCTTATGGGCACCATTTATTCTGGATGGTACAGAAATATGGTCCCCTTGCAATTACCACGGTTTCTATACGACAAGGAATTTACGGTTCCATACGATAGAACGTGGACACCGTCTTAAAGTGTCTTCTTCAAGCTCCATAAGAGGGGAAATTTCATGTTTGGCATTATCTCATTTTAGGGTACAGGTTTGCTGCAACATGTTACTGCATCGCTATCTTATCATCTTGTGAGAAATCATACACTTGTCACAAAATTTTTTAATTGTTCTGTTCTTAGGCATATAAAAATCACTACCTCTTATCAATGAAGTAATGCCATCTGATTTTGAATTTCAACCCAAAATTTGGACTACTGCCAAACGGACCCTTAATTAGGTAGGAAGTTCAAAAGATTAGGGTTTTAAATACAAACTACAACAGAAGAGGAGAAGACAATAATAGGGTAGGACCACATCTGAATCAATTACTATCATGATTTTGACATGTATTGGAGGGGTTTAACCGTTTAATTCCTTAAGCTTCACTCTAAGTTCAATTTGTCATCAATGCAGTTCATTTAATATAGGCCTGATGCTAAATACAATATCAAATTCTCTTCACGAAGGATCCAATTTGAAAGGTGATTCATCACTTAAGAACCCTAAATCGGATAAAATGCACGTCTCATGAGTCATGAACATTGCAATGAAGCAGAAATTTGAAACATTGTTGTCTGTAAGATTCAGTAATGAAAGAACACATAATTCGCTATCATTGAATTGAACTAAATCTTCCGGCCAAAATCAAACAAGAATAAGCAGCAGTCAGCAGAGATATTAGCTACAAAAAAATGGATGAAACTTGATTGGGGAAACTGAAACAAAGCAATAAGGAAACAGACTTCATCAGACAGACCTTACTCCTAATCCTGGCATTCAGTATCCGAAAGGAACACCGGATTCAGCTGCCCGATGAGGCGTGCCTTTCCTTCGTTTCCCACTACTCCGAATTACAGGTTTAGCCGGACTGTCAAGGATCGGTTTAGTAGCACCACCATTTTCTTCGTTTACGAGACCCGGCTTCTCTTTCGCAGTCTGATTCCGCTTTCTTACAGTCTTCTGATTCACCTCCTTGCCTGAGAGACTGGTGTCTTTATGATCACTGTCACCCTCTTCTATCTTCTCACTATCGTCTTCGTCGGTATCATCCTTCAAAGGCTTCTGTGGCCTTCCCCTTCTCTTCTGAACAGGAATCTTTTCTTCCTCACTGCTCCCTTCATCTTCATGACTTACAACAGTTAACTTCTTCCCCTTCCCCCTGCCTCTACCCATAGCTCTCCAAACAAATCAAAAGGAAACCTTAAACTTCACCTGTGGAGCACAAGAGATTAACAGTTAAAACAAGAAATCAGCAATTCCATTAGACTGAAATCCATTTCGAAGAGGATAATTTGGTGCTTTCTCCATCATATAGAAATTTTACAGCGGTCCCATGAGGTTGAAATCTGAAGGATGAGTAATTTGCTCACATCGAATGGAAATTACCACAATAAATACACAAAGGATTAGGTGACTGATTTAATCTACTCTTTTTTTAAAAAGGCACAGATTCACGATTCTCAAAATCCAAGACGCTCAATTCCACGATTCTCATCATCCAAACTCCTGTCGATATGCTAATTATATTATTATAGCAATCGAACAAAGAAAATAAATCAATCTACTTCAAAGCATCTTTTTCATGGCGAAAGAAGACAAATATTAAAACCTAAATCGCATAACTAAAATCAGCTCAGAAATCTAAAGCGAATGGACAGGAGATTGGAAAAAACGAGTCAAAGGAAGGTCCAACAAACACCAAGATCTCAACAACACAAAACCGGTTGAAAATCCTCATCCACGCATAGCGAATTGAGGTCGAAAAATCAATCAAAATCAGCATGCGAAACCACAAACGAACTCAGATGACTCGCAAACAAGAAATTCAACACAGAGAAAACGCCAGAGATGTAAACCAAGCAGAAAGAGAAAGAGCAAGGACCTTGAAGACGAAATCCTGCACACTCTTCCATAAACCAAGCTTCTCCGAATCTCAATCCTGATGTATCACCGGGATCAATAATCCAAGCCTGAGATTGTGATGCGGATTGTAGTCTTCATCAAACAAACAACGAATTGACCGGGAGCTCGGATCAGGAACGGAAGCAGATCGAAAACGGAATTTGGAAGCAAACAGGAGCAGGAAAAAAAGGAAGAAGAGTTTAAATTTTGAATGGATAATGAGATTCAAAGAGAGTTTGTTGAAACAGAGAGGATGGAGAGAGAGGGAAGGAGCGGGGAGAAAAGATATTTGTAGATTGGCCGGGGAGTGGTTTTGTGGACTGCAATGTTTATACAGACGGGGAAAGATTTACTCTTCCTCCGCCTCTGATTGACTTTCTGAAATTCACTGTTACCGACTTACCATGTTCCGCTATCGCTTTTAACAGTAAAAAACTAAAAATTCAAATTAACGCAACAAAAATAGTAAAAGTAAAAATAAAAAGAAAGAACAATAAATGAGAACAATTTAAGGTAACCCTAGATATTCTAGTTCAAATTTTAGAGATTCATTGTATTTACAAGGATTACTTATCTTATAATCTACTCGAGTAAAGTGAATCAAATCACTTGTTGAGAACTTGAGATCAAATAAGAAAAATTACTGCTTCCGCTCATTTTCTTGGAATTTCCATCTAAGGTTTGTCTTACTCGTTACTAGTGGGTCAAGTTGATTGACGCAAGCCGGTTTACCTGGTACGTGGCTCTTGCCGACCGAGTCACATGCTCGGGGTTTACCGCCAAATGTGAGTTCTTCGTTATAAAAAAAAAAATTACAAGAATAATTAAACAATCCGATCGATCAATCAGTCAAAATAAAAAATTAATAAAATTGCTATTTACACGACGAGTTTTCATCAAACGCATAGAGAGGGTGTCGATACTGGCTTCCGGTGACGGGGGAGGCTCCCACCTGGTTAGTTGTGCTGTTGTGGAGTCGACAAATGGGATGGGGTTGGTTTTGTCGACTCCGACAAAAGGAGTCGGGAGTTGGCAACGTGGCAACTGTGCTGTTGTGGAGTCGGCAAAGGGATGGAGGCTGGTTTGTCGATTCTGATGGGAGGAATCGATAACATGGTCGTACGCTTGACGAGATATTGACCGTGCCAATAATATCCCTTTGTTTATTATCAATAATGTTTTACATGGTTGTTTTGTGAAGTTTAAGAGGAGCACACACTTCAATAGTTTAACAACAACAATTCAAAGAATATGAAATATAATAAAAATAAAATCCCAAAGTTTTAGATAAATATATTCATTAAGACTGGCCATTAGGATGACTACCTAACTCGTTGAGCTTGTTAAACGAATCAGGGTACGGGCAAGGAGGGACAGCCACTTCAACTAACCCATCTAGCATCTGGTTAACCGATCTCATTCCGGGTCGGAGATTCGGATCTTCTTGAATACACCAAATACCCACCTTCACGAATCTCTCCAGCCTTTCCATGTCACTCAAAGCCTCTATGTCGTCATTCACGAGCACGTCGAGAGCACCCGAGAGGTAGCAGCTAGGAGCCCAATCGGTGAGTATCGCTCGTTCCTCGTCTACCTCATCGAGCATTACGCTTCTCCTACAAGAAACGATCTCGAGCAACACGACACCAAAGCTATACACATCCACCTTCGTGGTCACAGGCTTGCTCCTGAACCACTCAGGCGCGACATACCCTTTCGTTCCCCTTATCGCGGTTTGAGTTTGGAACTGGTTTAGCATAAGCAGCTTTGACAACCCAAAGTCAGATATCCTCGGGTCAAAGTTCTCATCCTTTTGGATGTTCTATGGCTTTATGTCACAATGAATGATCTGTGTGCGACACTCTTCGTGGAGGTACACGAGCCCCCTTGCGACTCCATGAGCAATTTCGATCCTCTGGCCCCAACTCGGCCTCACTTCTCCGAAGAGAAAATCCCCTAAACACCCATTGCTCATATACTCATACACCAGCAAATGGTGCTTGGCCTCCTTACAAAATCCAACCAAGCTCACAAGATTCTTATGGTGAGTTTGCGCGATCACATTCACCTCGGTCTTGAACTCACTCTCGGCTTCCTTAAACAGCGCGCGATCAATCTTCTTCACCGCAACATGAATCCGATCAGAACTGCCTGTTTTCCTCCCTATAACGCCTTTGTAGACAATCGCGCAAGCCCCTCTTCCGAGCTCTTCTTTGAACCCATTTGTAGCCTCTTGAAGCTCCCTATAACTGAAGCCATTCAAGTTAACATACTCTGAATACTCTTTCTTAACAAGATAGCCCTCGCTATATCCCTTGCCCCGAAAGAACCAAACTGCGAAACCGATTGCTACAAGGTTGATGAACACAGAAACCGCCAACGAAGAGGCCAAACCCTTAACCGATCCCTTGTTATCGCCATCATCTCCGTTCTGCACTTTAAGGAAAGCATTTGATGGTTCCAAGCTACTATTTGTCCTACCATTCGACAACGGATACCGCTTCTTCCAGCAGCCTTGGCTTCTATAGACTGCAGCAGCACAAAGACAGTCATCCAAGCATGAGTTCTTGCATTGATCTTCAGTTAGTGGCTGCAGGTAATCGTAGTCGTTGTAAGGCCAATCAGTGTTACTTAGCTCCTCAATCGTGTACCCGGCATCACTCTCTCCACACCCAAGCCTGAAATCCGGCTTACACGCACCGAACGCGTCACCAGGATCAATGAAAGAGTACCCGGTTGGGCACGAGCAATTCGGTTTAGGATAATCCCCAAAACTAAGAGTGCAAATGCTGTTATAGCCACACGCACCACTGTCATTGTGACCCCTTAAATCAACACAGATGTTATCCGGTATGTAATCAATCACGGACCAATTTGAATTCGAACTAGTGTTGTTCTTCTTGGGGTGGGAATACCAAGCAAATACCCCATCAAAGTTGAGAGTTGCTCTGAAATAATAGTCCTCTTCCGGGGCTGGGATCGTTGCACCTTGCAGAAGATCGAGTGCCATCGATCCATCCTCGTGCACCACATACATATGCCCCGAGACATTATAGCTCGTGGAATCCGAAGGTGAAGCCGCCGGAAGGGGAGATCAGGTAGGAGCTTTGAGAGGCGGAGGAGGTGGCCGTCAGGACGGTTCCGACGGTCATGTTGCCGTTGCTGTTCAAGGAAACGGCTAGGGACGGGAGAAATCGAATTAAGGATGCAATTAATAGAGCTAAGCAGGGAGGCTTAGCCATGGTTTTAGGGCTTCTGCAGGTGCTCGATTTACAGATCGATTCAAACGGAAATCAAAATCGGAAGAACATACCGAATATGATAATTTTGGTTGGGGTGATTGATTATCCGATCCGAGCAACCATTTCTGGAAGGCCCGGGACAGCGCAGGAAGGAACCACTTTACGTCTTTACCTGATTTGGGTGAACATTAAACAACCCATAAGGCCATAAAATGATAAAAGCATCTAAATATCTACAGTAATTAACATATCCAATTTGCCCACCAAAAAAAAAAAAATCCAATTGGTCAAATCTAACCTACTCAGTAAGGCTTCAGTTTATAAGAGTAACAATACATTTATTTCTTAAATAATTATATTAATAATACTCCGTCCAATCGGATTGAAATAAACGATGTTTTAAAGATATACACAAAGATTAAAAAATGTCATTTTCACCATTAAATACCCCATCAGATAACTTTTACTCCCCATCACATTTATTATGTACAAATTGTGATTGGTTAAACAAAAAAAAATACAAATTATATTATTATTAGTGCAAAAGTAAAAAAAGATTGTAATTATTACTTCTAAAACATGAAATATTGTTGATCAAATTTTACCTTCTAAAATATCAAATATTTCCGATCGGAAGAAGTATAAGATAACTTACAAATTTATTAAATTTTGAATATAAAATTATATATTAAAGTAAAAAAAACACTAGGGTTCTTCAAGTTACGTGGTGATTGTGTTTTTTTCCTTTTTATGTACCTTTGGCTTTATTATATGTTCAACCTGCGGCCTCTTGACTTTCAGGTATATCCGAGCTAGGGTTTGACGGGTCACGAACCTGGCGGGTCCGGGTCAGACGTATCAAGGGTCATTGCTGGTCACTGGTTCGGGTTAGGGTCGAAAGTTTTGTGAAAATGACCCGTCAGATCAGTAAATAAATAAAAAAAAACGGTGTTTTTAGAATAAATTTTTTTTAAAAAAAATCGATTTTTAAAAAAATTCTAGCAACATTGATGTGGTGTGCATCCGAAATGTAGCAGTTACAACCCAATCGGTCAGTATCACTCTTTCCTAGCCCTTGAATTTGTAAATAAAGAGTGGCCATATCCGGGTTCGATCTTGGGACCTTTGGATACTACTCGCAAATCCTTTTCAGTGAGTCATTCCGAAATGGTTCACTCTTTCCTAGCCCACTTCATTGAGCATTACACTTCTTCTACGAGAAACAATCTCGAACAATACGACACCAAAGCTATGTACACATCCACCTTTGCAGTCATAGTTAGCCTTGCTTTTGAACCACTCATGCACAGCATTCCTTTTTCTTCCCCTTATCGCAATTTGAGTTTGGATCTGGCTTAGGGCTCGTTTGGTTCAATGTGGGAAATGAAATTCTCAGGAAGTTACTTAATGATAATCAAATTTTCGGGAAGTCTAATTGATGAGAATTGTGAAAATGTGTTTGGTTGATTTTTTTGTTTTAAAGGAATAAAAGGGGGAATTGAAAATTTACAAATATAAAAGGGTGGAAGTTGAACTTACCTAGGGGAACTAGGTAAGTGAAGAGTGAGGGTTTTGAGTAGGAGGCGGCACGCCGCCGGCGGCCTGAGAAGCCTCTGAGGGTGGGAGAGACAATATGGGTAAGGAAAATACGACGGGGTCTGGAAAAGTGAGGATCTTACTTCCGCGTAGAGGAATCCTCAACACGAGGGTTTCTAACAGATTTCATAGTTGCAACAAGGAGTGTGAAGGGGGAACGGAGGAAGAGGGAGGATCAGTGGGGAATGGAAAAGAGGATGGAAATGGAAAGTTCGGGCAGAAAGAGATCGTGAAGGTTGTGCGACAATACGTTGACAAGGAGGGTAGACAGGAATCTGAGAACTCGAAAACGGGAGAAGACGCCAATGGAGCACCTGGGCCGAAGGCTGAAGGGGGAAGAACCTTCTCTAGCCTCTTCAGCGCGAACAGGGATATAAGCAAATCGCAGAAACTGACCTACCATCCAGAAAATGAGAAGGGGCGCGTGGTCATCACTAGGGCTGAGATTCAGGAAGCAAGGAGGGAGTGGGAAGCAACCCTTGTTGGGGTAATCCCAGGATTTGCTCCGAAAATTCAACAGATTCGTGCATTTGCACAACAGAAATGGACAGTGGAGATGTCTAGAATCTTGATGAAAGAGAATGGTGTGTTTTTGTTTAAGTTTCGAAAGGAAGAGGACATGGATTGGGTTCTGGAGAAGGGACCATGGACATATGAAGGTACCCGTCCTATGCTGTTAAAGAAATGGTGCCCAGGTATGCCAATTACATGGGAGATTTTTGACAGAGTGCCTCTTTGGGTCTGTTTGCCAGATCTAGACCCAATACTCTATGATAAGGAGTTGTTGGGCAAAATAGGAAGTGTGATAGGCAAGCCACTGTGTGTGGATGGATGCACAGCTTCTTGAAGTCGCATTTCTTATGCCCGTTTATTGATTGAAGTCACTCCAACGGAGTCAAAGAGAACTGAACTGGAAATTGCTGTTGAACACGGCCTTAGCAAGATGCAGGAGGTCGGGTTCGAATGGCTACATTGGGCATGCTCGATATGTAATAAATTTGGGCATGAAGAGCAGTGATGCAAAGTGAGAAAGCATAACCAGAAACCGAAGGAAACAGGAAGAGGCACAGCTAAGCAGAAAACTGTGGTGACAAATCAGTGGCAAGTAAAGGGGAACGAGGGGAATACAGTGAAACAAACCAATATAGGGCAAAGGGACTCACGGGAAGAGGACAGGAAAGGCTAGAAGGTGATGCAGGAGGAAAATGCTGCTGAAACAGGAGGGAAAGGGGATAGAACCCCCCAGCAAAGAGAGAGCACTGGTTTGAATTCGATTAAGATTAATGAGCAGAAAAATGAGCAGAATGGGTGGTCTAAAGTATCACCGAAGGATGCAGCGAAGAGGGGAAATACAGATACAAGGCAAGGGGAATTCCAGATAAAGACCAATAATAGGTTTATGGAAGGAGAGGGCCGACAGACGGATGTCACAGGGAGCTCGGATGTGAATGTCGATAGTGCTGAACCAGGTGGTAGCAACCTGAAAAATGGTAAACCATGACTAGTTTGAAGGTTGGAGCCTGGAATGTCAGAGGCTTTAATGACTCTGGCAAACATCATATGGTAACTAAGTTTATTCATAGTAACTCTATAAGTATATTAGCGGTTATGGAAACGAAAATGACTGTGAAAGGAGAAAAGGAGGTTCTGAAGCACATGCCGAGAGATTGGAAAAATGTAATACACAGAGTAAATACAGTGAAAGGGAGGATGTGGTTGTGGTGGGATCCGTGGGCTGTGAATGTAAGCATTCTATCCATGGAAGAACAATTTATGCATTGTCAAGTAGCGAGCCTGGATGGGAAATTCCAATTTGTGGTGAGCTTTGTCTATTCCCTAAATGAGAAACCTCTGAGACGAGCGTGTTGGGATTCATTAAAGCAGCTGAATATTGGGAACTCTATCCCATGGCTGATCCTAGGAGACTTCAACTGTATTCTGGAGATGAGTGATCGATGGCCACATGTGGATATGCCCACTGATGATTTTACTGAGCTGGGAAGGATGATGAATGAGTGTGATGTCACTGATCTCGCGTATACAGGCTGCAGATTGACTTGGAATAATAACCAGACGGGATCACGAAGAGTAGAAAGGAAGATCGACAGAGCCTTAGTGAATGAAAAATGGAGGGATGTTATGCCATTCACGAAGGCTGCATTTGATATGCCACTTCTGTCCGACCATTCCCCAGTGGTGGTGACCATTAGAGAGGAGCAGCGACAGAAGGGGTACCCATTCCGGTTTAAGAACTTCTGGTGTGGGGAACCAAATTTTATGAACATGGTGACCACCATTTGGCGATAGTATCATAGAGGAAGCCGACAGTTTATATTGAGACAAAAGCTCCAGGGCTTAAAGGAAAGTCTGAAAGGGTGGGATAGAAGACAGTTCGCTACACTTAGGCAGGAAATTGACAAGGATACGA
This sequence comes from Persicaria tinctoria, assembly GCA_037127255.1. Lineage (NCBI taxonomy): Eukaryota > Viridiplantae > Streptophyta > Magnoliopsida > Caryophyllales > Polygonaceae > Persicaria > Persicaria tinctoria. The sequence goes on from JBANSL010000008.1 coordinate 14,097,640, forward strand.
GCAGCCTGAGGGAAGTGCAACTGGAATTTCAAACAAATCAGCAAGATGAGGGCCTGCAGAAGCAAGTGAAACACCTTCAGCAACTGGTGAGTCAGAACTGGCGCAGGCTCACAAGTCTATCATCTCAACATGCCAAATTACACTGGCTAACTCAAGGGGAAGAGACGTCGAGCATGTTCTTCCGCCAGTTAAAGATCAGACGGGGGGTTAATTTAATCATGTACATGTTTGATCAGTATGGAATACGGGTTGATGAACCGGGTGAGTTTGTAAAGCTGATTGTAGATTTCTATAAATAGCTGTTGTGTGCTCCTTCGGCAAAAGTTGGTAATTTTGTTGTTCCTGTGGGATGCATCCTCACAGAAAGCAGCGTCAGTGGTATGTGCGAGGAGCCGACAGTAAGCGAGATAAAAAAAAGTGATGTGGAGCATAGGGGAGAACAAATCCCCGGGCCCGGACGGGTTTGGAAGCACCCTCTTTAAAAAGGGGTGGAATGTAATGAAGACGGACATGAGGAAGGCTGTGCATGAGTACTTCCGAACAGGGAAACTGCTGTGACAATATAATCATACCTCTATAGCCATGATCCCGAAAGTTGATAACCCAACAATGGTCAAAGATCTTCGACCCATCTCCTGTTGCAATACCGTCTTGAAACTGATTACAAAGATCCTTGCCGAGAGAGTTAGAGGTGTGCTGGACGGCCTGATCTCTGACTCACAGGGAGCTTTTGTTCCGGGTAGAGCAATTAATCACAATGTGGCGGTCCCAACGGAGGTTCTAAGAGGATATGGAACTAGAGGGGTGTCCCCAAGGTGTGCAATGAAAGTTGATCTACACAAGGCATATGACACGTTGAGTTGGGAATTCATAGAACATGTGCTGAATTACTTCAAATTCCCAGCAAAGCTTGTGCAACTCATCATGGGATGTATCACTACAGCAAGTTTTTCGGTACTCATTAATGGTGTGCCTGAAGACTTCTTCCATAGCAAGCGTGGTTTAAGACAGGGGTATCTGATGTCCCCGTATATCTTTGTGCTTTGTATGGAAATTTTTGGACGAATGCTGAAAAATGTGGCAAGTAACCCCGAGTTCAACTACCATCCGAAATGTAAGGGGCTTGGCCTAGTGCACCTAGCATTCGCAGATGATTTGATGATATTTTGCAAAGGAGATGAACGATCTGTGGCACTGATTAAGCAATGCATAGATGAGTTTGCAGCAGTTTCTGGATTAGAACCAAACGGTGCTAAATCAGAAATATATCTAGCTGGAATGACAGAGGATCGAGCGACTGCACTGACATAGCGGCTGGGATTCCAGCAAGGGAATCTACCTGTTCGATACCTGGGTTGTCCTCTCCATGACGAAAGATTGAAAATTGCTGAATATGACCCTCTCATCTCGCAGATTGAAAGGCAAATTAACATCTGGGCATCCAGGAACCTCTCCTACGCAGGGAGAATGCAATTGATTAAGAGTGTTGTCATGGGTGTGCTGGGATTTTGGAGCCAGATATTCCTCCTTCCAGCCGGTGTAATCGACATAATAGAAGGGATGTGTAGGAGGTTCTTATGGAATGGAAAATTAGAGGGTCGAAGGTACCTTGTGGCCTAGGACGTAGTCACACTACCCAGGGAGGAAGGGGGGCTGGGAATTAAAGAAATATTGGCATGGAACAAAGCAATATTTGTTAAGATGGCAGTTGATATAGTACAACAAATAGAGTGTATATGGACGAGATGGGTCAATGTAAATCTCCTGAGAGGCCAAGATATTCGAGAGGTGCAGCTTGTTGCAAGGGACTCATGGACTTGGAAGTGCGTAGTCGGCGTGCTCCAAGAATTTGTCTTGAAATATGAAAATCAGCCCGATAGATTGGAGATGGCGGAGTCGGCTATGGAGCTTGTAGCCCGAAATGGCCGGGATCTGCCAAGGTTAGTCTATGAAGTGTTGAGAAGGAAAGAACCCCAGAAGCCGTGGGGGGAGATGCTCTGGACATGGATGCAATGTGCTCGTTGGAGCTTCACAACCTGGCTGGCTGCCCAGGATTGCCTGTACACCAGGGGGGCGCCTCTTCAAGTGGAATGCAGTGCAAGTCCAGGAGTGTGTGTTTTGTGCAGTGGAAGTGGAAGATACTGCTCACCTTTGGTTTTATTGTGCATTTTCTCGGTGTGTAGCTGATTTTGTGTGGAGCCGGCTAGGAGTATCGAGTCGGCATGACAGCATAGCTGATTGGCTAGACTGGTTCGCAAAAGGGAGTAATAGACGAAGCAACACCTTCCAGCTGCGGCTAGTGGTATTTAATTGCTTGGTATACCATATATGGAGAGTTAGAAACTTAGTTACATGGGAGAACAAATTTTTGAGTGTTGAGGAAACAGGAAAGCAAATTGTGAATGAATGTATAGAGAGATTCAGGGTGAAAAGGAAACCCATCCATAGGATGGGGCGGGGGGGCAACGTAGCATGATTGTATCGCCACTTTTTGTATTTTACAAGTGATTCCTCGTTTCGAATCACTTTTTTTGTGTAGCTGGGGGCCTTCTCGGTTTTCCCTTTCCTCCTTCGGGAGATTTATATAAATTTACCAGTTCAGGAACTAGGTAAGTGAACTTTCTCCAAATTGGAGGAATTCAACTCATTGGGAATTCCTGTATTTTCATCTTTCCAAAATGTTAACCAAACGCATGTATTTCTCCGACTTCCTAAGAATTTCTACTTCCTGAGTTTTTTAGTTATAAACCAAACACGCTCTTAGCATCAACAACGTCGACAACCCAAATTTAGATATTTTCAAGTCAAAATTCTTATACAAGAGGATGTTATGGCTTTATATATAGCGCAATGAATGATCTGTGGGCGACACTCTTCATGGAGATACAAGATGAAGGATTTTGTGTCCTTTTTTTAAAAAAAAAATTGATGTGTAAAATGCTAATAATATACTAGGATAAAATTGGAGATTTATAATTCGAATAATTATATATATATATATATATATATATATATATATATATATATATATATATATATATATATATATATATATATATATATATATATATATATATATATATATATATATATATATATATTCGTAATGCTTTGCTGGAAGCCAGCTATAATTTATGGATAAATGAGATTTAATCCGCTACTATTTTATTCGGGTCATATAAGGTCACACAACAAAGATAAGATTGACCTTTTTATGCATTATGAGTGTGTATGGTTGTATTTTTAACTACTAAAAAAGTAGTAGAAGTAGGTAGTTTAAATTATAAGTTGTGTATGGTAATTAATTTTAGCTAGTTTATAGTTAAAATTGGGGGTTAAAAAAAAGCTTGTTTTTGAAGCTTATTTTGGGTTTTGGGGGTTTATTTGGTTTGAAAAGACAAGTATACCCCTAATAACAATCAAATAAACTCCACTTTTTACAAATAAACTGTTTTTCGTCCCATACGGAGTTTATATTTTTTCATAAAATTTTAACTACTTTCACCAACAGTTTATAAATTTTTACCCTGTTTATAATTTTAGTCGGTTTATTAACCCCGTCCCATACGAACCCTATATAAGGAGACTTATTGAAAATAAGTTTTAACCTATTTTGGCGTTGTGTCTCTCCTCTTCTCCCCAAAAAATTGTCTGTCTCCCTAACAGAAGCAGGGTGTGAGTTGCAATCATTTGTGGAGTCAATAAGATTCTATCTCATGCTCGTGATGACCAAGTAGATGAGTCACGTTTAAGACTCTCTTCTTCAAAGGTGATTTCCGATCAAGATTCCGCAAAAGAAATATACGATTTTTCCCTTCTATATTTCTCATATTGATTCATACACGAGATCCTGGATAAGATGTTAGAAAATAGTTTTCTAAAATTTCTTTGTGCATCTAATTTTCCCACACGAGAGCTCTTGGTAACACCATGAGCAAATTTCAATCCTACAGCCCCGATTCGACCTCACTTATCTGAATAGAAAATCCACTAAACATCCATTGCTCATAAACTCATCACCAACAATTGGTGCTCTGACTCCTTGCAAAATCCAACTAATTTGACTAGATTCTTAAGGTGAGTTTGTGCGATCACGTTCAACTCGGTCTTGAACCCATTCTCGATTTCCTTAAACTATGAACGATCAATATTCTTCCTCACCGCATCAAGAATCCGATAAGAACCATATACATAATGCCTTTGAAGACAATTGCGCAAGCCCCTTTTCCAAGCTCTTCCTTGAACCCATCTACAACCTCATCAAGCTCTCTACAAGTGAAGCAATAGACATTAACATACTCTAGGTGATAGCCCTCACTATCTTTCTTGCAACGAAAGAACTATACACCGAAACCAATTACAACAAGGTTGATAAACAAAGAAGCCAACAAAGAAGCAAAATCCTCTCTAAGCTCAAGCTTGAAATCTGACTTACACGCGCGCTAAACACAAAAATTCCTATTGCACTAGACCTTCGACCAGACATTCCACCCTTGTCGAAAATTTTCTTGCCAAGCTACATGAAACAGATTTCCGGGATAACCTTGTAGAAGGAAAAAAGGGTTTAGGCGTTGTTCTCAAGTCTAGTTGGGCTCTTGCTGAGCACTCAGAAATGCAGCATTGCCAGGACAACATCATCCTATAATAATAGTTAGTATATGTTTTTTAAACGGAAAGAATTCGACACACCAGTCAAGCCTATTGGATCGAGAGGTAAAAAAGCTCGACGACGAACTGGCCGTCATGAAGTAGATCAAAAGAAGAAACATCGAAAAGAAAATGGTGAAAAGAAAACTCTGGCAAAGACGAACGATGGTGGATCCTTTTATATAAAAAAACCAATCTTTAAATAAGAAAATTATTGTAAAATAGAAGTATTAACTGAGTAAAATATTCGTATGTAACTATGTACTATGGAAGTATGTCACGATTATAGCATAAAATCTTTACAAGTTTAAAGATAGATTTAAAGTGTCAGACTGTAAAATCCAAAACGGTAAGAGTTTGTCTTGTGAAAAAGATATCCAAACTACATGAAAGTATGAAACAAGTGGACCTCAAAATAATTATAGGGTAAAATTAAAATCACCAGAAAAACTAAGTTCAAGTCCGCGCTCGGTCGCCCCCAACCGACTCACTCATCTTTCTCTCTACATTCTCAATCAATTTTGAGCCGATTCAGGATTTAAACCCTAGATCGAGTCTTAAAACCCTTGTAGATTCCCCGTTCTCCCAACTCCTTTGCCCTAAATTTCATAGTCTGAAAGGAATTTATTTATTTGGCAGTTCAAGATCGCCACTGACCTAATCGATTGCCCCCTCGCTCGTTCGCTCTCTCCACAGAAGCTTCTTTGAGTGACTGCCGTGGAACTTGAAGATCCGTGTCGATAAGTTTGCCATGAACTACGGTGTGTCCGACAGTAGCGGTAAGTATACACAGTGATTGGATTAGTACCTTTTCCGAGCGTGTTCGCGAGATCGATTTAGGGTTTTCTCGCTGATTTTGCGAAGTTTGTTTGCCTTAATACGAAATTGTCGTGATTGCTCATATTTTATCTTCTTTCTGGACTGGATTCTGTACTCCAGGGATGGTTTTTCTTAAGAAAGTTTGGTGATTTATCTGCTATGATCCGCTAGTGACTATTTAGTTGAATTCTAAGCAAATTTGATAACCAAGCAGCGCAGGCTTTAAAATTTTATTGATTTCTCAACTTAGTTCTCTGGATTGTTTTCTCTTCCGGCAAGCTATCTAGTCTGTTTATCTAGCTAGAGGAAAAAAACGAATCTGAACTATTGTAAACTGCTAGAGTTTCAGTTTGTGTTCAGAGCATGAATTTGCTTATTATCTCCATGTTACATTTACTACAACCAGTTACCCATTGACACGATTTTAGATGCTAAGTAGAAGCACTTCTGTTTGAATGTTAGTTGTCAGGATTTAGCCCTGAGCATCCCAGGGGTATTTATTTATCCTTTGCCTACCATATTCATTGCATGTGTTGCATAAAGGGGATTTTTTTTGCAATTTTTTTACAGGAATTAGTTGTACCTCTTGTGTCGGAGAGTTATATTTTGTTTATATTTATTCACCGCGTCCAAATTTTCCTTTTGGCATTGCTACTTTCTCTTGCTGCAATTTGCATCCATTTGACGAAGTTTTCTTTTGCTTTCTCCCTTTCTGTCTTTAAAATTTTACTGAAATCTGATCTAATAATTTTAGGGACGGATGATGACCTACCACCATCGCATCAGAATAGATTCACAAGGGGTGGCCGATTTGCTGGCAATGGAAGATCTATGGTTGGAGGTCCTCCTCCACATCCAAGAATTCAATCTGACATGGAAACCCAAATTCATCTTATTGAACAAGAAGCTTATTGTGCAGTGTTGCGAGCCTTCAAAGCTCAATCAGATGCCATCACTTGGGTATTAAAAGTAGCCTAGTTTGAATAATTCTAAGTTCCATGAATTCATTTTAGCTGACAGACTGTTTTCATTTCTATTGCAGGAGAAGGAAGAGTTAATAACTGAACTTAGAAAAGAATTGAGAGTGTCAGATGAGGAACACAGGGAGCTTCTATCACGGGTCAATGCAGATGAAGTGATCCGGAGGATAAGGTCGGGTAATATTTTGGCTTTTACATTGTAATACTCATCAAATATGTTGTTGCAACTTCCTTTTTATGTTAAATTTTTTTTCTTCTATTGGATTAGAGAATGGAGAAAGACAAATGGACTACAGCCAGGCATTCTAAGTGCTCCTCAACCCATTCATGACAATATACCCAGTCCAACGGTTTCAGCATCGCGCAAGAAACAGAAAACATCGCAATCAGTAGCATCTTTGTCAGGAGGTGCACCTCCCCCACCAATGCCCCAATCTATGCAGCCATCTTCCTCAGCCGGGAAACAAGTTCCTGTACTAGGAGCTAGAGGAAAAAAGACGAAATCAGTATGTTGGGTTATTGCGATAAATATTCTCTCATAGAAATACATAGTTGTTGATACTGTTTCTTATGTGCTGCGTGTTTTATGTCGTCAATGCAGTATCCTTCCTCAAATCTCTCTGGGAGGGCTCAGCATTTAAATCATGATAATTTAGGCGGCTTCTCAGCTAATGAACTCCCTAAACCTCCAAACACCGATCCCTTAATTGGCAGGAAAGTGTGGATAAGATGGCCTGACGATAACAACTTCTACGAGGCTGTGATAACCGATTGTGATCCCACTAAGGTATCAATTAGGTGTTTTATTTCATCAAGTATGGATGGCATTCATTCCTATTTTCCTGATGCTGTGATTTCTTCTTGATTTGAGGCAACTTGATGGTAAGTTACTGATTCGTTAATTTTCAGGGGTTGCATGCTCTTGTATATGACATGAATACGGCAAATGAAGCATGGGAATGGGTAAATTTGAAGGAGGTATAATTGATTCAATGTTTGTCTATGCTCAAGCAGAATTTGAAGTGCATTTATAATAGGTTTCCGGGTACAGGTATACATGTATAGTATATGACTTTGCAAGGTTAACAAGACATATGAGCACACTTTGAATGTTACCTGTTGGGTGACAGGGTAGACGTGAGTTGTAAAATTCATAGTTAATTGAATCTCTTATAAATATTAGCATATATTGAGAGGTTGGTCGTATGGTATCTGTCCTTTAAATTTAAATATAGATAATAAATAAATAAATGAAAAGGCCTGCTGTGTTATCATTACGAGTGACTTCATTGTAATTGACACCTTATGGCAGTTATCTCGTGCATCTTGTCCTGAATCAAGGAGACTGTCAATAGACACAAAATTTGATGGCTCATAAGCTAGACATTTTATTTTCCCATTTTCTATATCATATAATGCTCAGAAAACACTTGCTACCTGATTTAAGTCGTCGTCTTATTTACTTTTCTTAGATTATTCAGCGATTTTGGCATTCAGGAGAGCACTTTCACTCTGCTGCTCTCTCACAAGTGTTTTTAACTACCAACTTGATGGAACTGTTTACCTTTTACATCTGTTAAATTTATCAATTAAGGGAATTTTTGGAATAGTTTGTTAGTTGTAATGATTTTTTCTTACCTGCTTCCCTTAGATGGCCCCGGAAGATATCAGGTGGGAAGGTGAGAGTGCTGGAGCTCCTCATAGGGGTGGCAATGGTGGGCCTGGGCATGGAATGAAGAAGTTAGGGCCCCGCAGTGCTGGTCCTGGTCCCGGAAGAGGGGCTGGAATCCCAAAGAATAAGAAAGAATCATCTTTTTCACAAAATGGTATCGGGAGGAAGCTTTCAGGAAATATTGACCTTCTGCATACCGAAAGTCTTGTTAAGGAGGTAAATATGATTATTCTTCTAGTTACTCGTTAGTGCTTCATTCACCTCTCCTGAACAAAGGTTAGATGGTTAGAAGCATTTGAAGGCATTATCGGTATTTATTACTAATTACTGAATTCCAATACTTGAACAGGTGGAAAGCTTATTCAGTAGTAATCATCCTGATCCAATGGATGTGGAAAAGGCCAGGAAAATACTGAAAGTAATAAAGAGTTCTTTTTTTTGTCTTTCTCTCATCCATCCTCCCCAATTTCAACAAATTTGTTTCTTTTCAAGTGATACATACCATTTTTGTTCCTCATTTTGTAAATGATTTCTTGATACAGGAGCATGAACAAGCATTGGTCAAAGCAATTGCTAGACTAGCAGAAGCAGCCAATGATGGAAGTGGTAATAATTCACTGCCTTTATAGTAATACTGAATAATATAAAAAATGATTGAACTATATTGGTTTCCTTTCCCCATTTCTATTTACTAGATGTTGTAAATCATGCACAAAAGTTTTCCGTTAGTATGTTTAGATTGTAGAAATTCTTATCCATACACTGCATTAGTTATTCATGGGACATTTGGCAAGACCTGGTTATTTGCATATGGTAATAACTGGCTGTCCGTACTTTACATATACCAGATGGAGAAGGAAGAAGAATTCAGGGACTTGAGGGTGAAAAGATTGCTAGATAAAGCGGAGTTGCGCTTAATAGGCAGCATATTTGCAAAAATACGATGCTGAAGATTTGATTACCGTGAATCTTGGTAAGATCCCCTGATTGCACCACCATTTAGCCAGATTAGAACTATAAGCTCATCTCTATAATTATCGTTAGGCTGCAGAATTCTAGTTTTTTTTTTTATATATAATTATAGTTGGTTGGTACTAGCATGAATCATGGTTGTGTCTAGAGTAGGAGCTTGCCTGTCTTTAGCATCATGCTTTTTGACTCTTGTAAAACTAATTCTTGTGCCTAGCTTGAGAGGGGACATGGAGTTCTTCTATAAGTCACATAGCTTTCATTGGACTATATAGATCCGTAACAATTTAACATTTGCTCTTTGAGCCTGAAGGATAGCCGTTGGAATTGTGCCTCTGTGGAGATCCTTGGTCCACATCTGTATATCACTTAGTTTTCCACTTGTTTCAAATGTTGATCCACATAACAACCGATCAATTTTCGATACGAGACCATAAGAGGCACATTTGAGATCCCATTGCTTTTGTACACAAGTGAAATGGGTTTGTATAAATCTTCGAATAATACCGCATGATAATTAGACAGAGGCCAAAAGGGTTTATTGAGATCCCCATAGCTCAAGAGTTCCTTTTAACCATGATCAAGGGTTTATTGGTGTAAATGTGTATAGAGTTTTTTATGCTCATTTGAGTTATTTCATCATCTAATGGCTGAGCCAGTTCAGTAATGAGGTTTTGTGTTCATCAAGCCATAGGTTGTAGGTTTGAAAACACATGCGAGGGTTTGTGCTTTGTAGGTTTGAAAATTTGACGGTTACAATTTCCAATCACAAGAAACAATTATTTCTGTCAACAAAGATGAATGAATCATTTGCCAATAGTTTGTGGTTAGGTTTATTAATGTCACAAATTTCGAACAAGTCCAGTTTGCAAATTGCAATATCTATCAGCAAACAAGTTAATGAACACCAACATAGACTACATAGTAAGTAGTAACAGCACTATACAAACTCAGCCCTGGTAATTACCGACTGGCAGTAGAGCACATCAGCACAAGGATTACAAAAAAAAATCACTCTTCGATTTTCACCGACCCCTAGATTTCTTCTTTGCTGTAGTACCTCTTCCTGAAGCACTCACTTCCTTGTCACCGTCTCTTTGCCTCTTCCCCCTTCCAGAATCCGGCGTACCCACGGCCTCCTTTCTGGTCGATGGCCTCCCACCGCCTCTTCTTGTATTGTTTGATCTCCCCGTCTCCTCTCCCACTTTAGTTGTTCTCCGCCCCGAACTCCTCCTCATACTTGCATTATCGTCATTCGCGGTGCCACCATCATCACCATTGTCTTTGTTCTTCCCTACAACTAGTTTCTTTTTGGTGATTTCTGTTTTCTTCATCGCCTTCTCTTGTTCTTCCTCAGCATCATTATTAGCCTTTGCTGCCAGTGCCACAACCTCCTTTGAAGGCGAGTTTTGCTTCATCCTCTTCAGGAAGTTTACTACCCCTTGCTTTTTTAGGGTTGGTTGAAGCAGCCTTCGCCTTTTATTGATCGGCTGCTCTTCTTCGTCATCCGAGCTCTCGTCTTTCTTAGCCTTATTGTTGTCACTCGCACTGGCACTGGCATTGTTACTGTTATTGCTCTCCCCTTGAACCGTGACTTTGCTCTTCTTATTTGCGCTGCCACCAGTGTTGTTGCTTGTCGCAGTTTTCGCAAGGCTTTTCCCAATCAGCTTCTTTTGCTCATCTTTATGATGATCAGCATTTTCAACCCCCACTTTCTTGTCCTTGGGCATGTTCAGCTCGGATGATTGTGATGAAGGTTTGACAGCATTTGGGTTCGTCCTCCTCCGACACACCACAATGTTGGTGGAGGATCTGGGCCTCTTGACAACCGGGTCAATGATCTGGGACTCTAAGTCTGTTGCTGGCTTCACGAGTGGAGCTGGTTTCGGCTTCTGAGCCACCCGTTGGGCCACGATCTCTTTAGTGACCATCTTTCGGAGCTCGTGGGCTGCCGCCTGCTCAGCTGAGGTCTTGCAAAAGTAGACCGTGGCGTTGGTGAAGGTGAGGAGGATGTCGCGGTAGAACTTGGACTGGCAGTCGCAGTAGATGCCTCGGTCCAGGTTGGATTGAACTGTGTCCAGGTCCATGTGTTGGCGGACCACGTTCCTATACCCTTCTGTTTCCTGCTAAAAATGCATAGGCAATTTTGTTCAATTAGCAATAGGAAAAAATGCCAACTGTTATCTTTTCAATTCCGTTTCCGGTGGGTTATGATGAAACACAATTGGATTTATTGCCAACAAATTTAGAATGGTCAAGCAACGAAGATTTAGTGCTGGTTATAACTGGTTTAAATTTGACTATTTCGGGGAGGGAAAAAATCCCGTAATGTGGGCTAAAAAAAGGGATTGTGTTCCAATAGAGTTTTTTTTTTTTTTTTAGCACTGTTCCAATAGAGTTTTAAAAAAACTCTATGGGTAGATTTGACAAAATCTGAACCGTTAAAATAAAAATCAGTCCGGGCCCACCAACCTTTTTTTTTTTTAATTATTTTTTATGAGGGGAAAATGAACTCTACCACCGGATGGGGACCAAAAAAAAACAGTCCATAGTTGTATAGTTCTTTCACTTCTTTGTATATTTGAAAATAAAGTTGAAGAGTTGGTTTACAACTCAACCAGTGTGGGAATCATATAAGCATTACAGATGTGATTCATGAAATGTGAATTGTAAAGTCATGTGGTTGGAGACGTTACAACTTCCTGCATACCTACCCTCCAATAAACTTAAATCATATCATTTAATAATAAACTTATATAAGATATACTTTAGTAAATTAATGCAATTAGACAATTTAAACCTTAAGCCATGGGTAACCCGCACCCCCACAAGGCCACAAATCCCGCAGAAAGCACCAAAAAGGGAAATCCAAACAAAATAAAATAAATCTGAACCACAAAACGATAGCTCGGCCCAGTAGCACAACTATTCACGCCATGTAGCATCATGATAATGTCTTTACTTTTTTTTTCCCTCTTATTTTTTTTCAAACAATACAAGTTCATTCCTCATAAATTAAAAAAAAGAAGTTATTTTTGGTATACCAATATACTCTCTCTGCCTCAAAAACCCTTACTAATTTTTTTAGTAATTTTTTTAAATAATTATACAGGTAATTGTATTAAGTATAAAATTATTTTTTAAAATTAATAAAATCATTGATATTTGATATTAACTAATTTTGCAGACGGATGCAGTATTTTTATTAATTATCAATTTTTTTTCCACATTTCAGGTTGGGTACCTTACCGACTTCTTTATGAATACTCCGTAATAACAGTAGTATTTGTTTAAATTTTCAAGAAGAGTTAAATGACCAACCTTAATGTTCCTTTGTCAGTCAATTTAAATGCCCTTTCATATTGAATTTGCTCTTTCAAAATAATAATATAACATGTTCGTTCCCTTTTTATATAAGGAGTAATAAAATAATTGTTTCGTCATGCCTTCCAACTCCATGTTCCAAATAAGAATGCGTTAGCAAAATCCTTACGATTGCCTTAAAATTCAATTCTATGCTGAATCATTTTGCATTTCATTTTTATGGGGTTCCTTTTTCTAATATTCGATTTTTTCTACAGTATTACTGTAAAATGAAAGCAATTTTATAAAGGGGATTATAAATAAAATAAATAAGAGGTGGTAAAAGATGCGGTGGTTTACCTGGCTAGGAAGCCGGCGTTGGAATACCGGACCGTGCTCGTGCGACCGTAGGATCCCCAAAAACTTGATCAACGGCTCAGATTTCACGTCCGTCCTCCTGTTGGCGGGAGATAATCCCTCCGCCTCCATTTCGTCGCCGCTGCTGCCGACGCCACCGCCGTCGCCCCGCTGCTGCTTCCTCGACAAGCTCGCTGAGCTCTGCACGTCACTGCTCTGCTTCACCTCCCCGGCCGCCTCCCTCTTCGATTCGGATACCGACTCTCTTAACTCTCCCGATATGCCGAGTCGAACCGGCTGATTCGTTCTCCCAACCACCTTCTCCTCCTCCAAACCACAACCGCTGGCGCCGCCGCGAGTGGATGAAGAGTCCTTATCCGGTTCAGAGTCCGCCACATCCTGAACCGGATCCGGTTCGTTGTTACAATTTTCTACCGGTTCTCGTGCCCGGTTCGATTCTTTTCCTTGAGCCTGGGCCCCTTTTTGGCTCGTCGAATTCGACTCGTTGAAGGATCGATCCTCGGGCTCATCGGACCGTTGGCTGGAAATCCACTTGTCGGCGACTTCCGCCGACGATCCGTCCGGTATACCACTCCTCCGCTCGTACACGGCGTCGCTCCGATCTACTCTCGCCCGCAGATCTGCGTCGCCGCCCGCCGCCTCGGCCTTCAATGAGGTCCTCTCTCTCTCATCCTCCAATCTCTTCACCTTCAATTGCAGCGACCTGCAAAGGAAAAAAAGATCCACCCAATCAGATCTTGAACGGAAAAATAGAATACCTATGACATCGTCAGGGTTCAGATCTACTCCAGGGACGAGCAATTTTACACGATCGAGACGTCGTGACGTTCCACCTCGCGCCGGAGCTCTTCGACTCGGAGCTTCCTCAATTCATCGACTATGAACGGTATCATATCCCGGAGTTCACGTTCTCCGCCGGCTAAATTTCCTCCGGTGACGTCGAATCGACGCTTCAAGGCGTGGTACCTCTGCCTACAGCTGTGAGGCGTGAAAGCATTCGAAAAGTTGTTGCCGCAGCTCATCTGGCTGTTTCCGCTCCCGGAGGTGGTACGCTTCTGAACTTCCATGGCGATTGAGTCCCAGCTGTTGGTGCCGTGGCGGCTAACGGCGCAGGCAAGCAAGAGCTCCTCCAGCGTCCCCCACGCCTCCCCTCCCTTATACGACGCCGTATCGCCTCTATCGTTGTCGGCCATCGCCATTAATTTCTCGTCTCCGCTTGTTCAAAAATTAGGGTTTTTAACTTTTGAAGATTGTTATCGTTGGAGAAGTGCGATATTAAAATTCCTCTCTTCCTTCCTCTCTCTCTCTCGCTTTTTAGTATTTTATTTTCTGTGTTTTTATTGTTTTGATTTTCTGTGTTTTCGTTATGTTTAATTGTTTATGGTTCATGTGATTTGGCCCATTTGGGGAGGAGAATAGCAGGGCTTATTTCACACTTCCAGATTTATACAAGTTCCACCTATCGTTAAATGACTCTTCTGCCCTGCAGATAATATACAGTGAAAAACTAGTTCAGTATCTGCATGTTCGGTTTCTTTAATTTAAATATTTTTTAAACTAAAACAAATTTATTTAATTAATTAATTTATTCCATATTTCTAATGTCTTAAATCTGAATGATTTTATATTCTTTATTAGTATAAAAGCTAATTTTTCCTTACTCCTTACTAGTATTTATTCCTGAAAATAGCATATGAAAAGTTAATTTATCAAATCTGAATGAATCTATACTTTATTGACAACATATGAAACAAAATATGAAAGAGTAGTGTTACCTCCGTCAAAAAATATATGTCCTTTTACTATTCATTCACTTTTTTTATGAGCTAAAAACTATATACGATAGTAAATTTTTTAATAATTATAAACTAATTGATAATGAGTTTGTAATTATTAAATAAAATAATAATTAAAAAGTTAATATTTTATATAGTTTTTAGCTCCTAAAAAACGTGCTAAAAACAAAAGGACGTGTATTTTTTAATGGAGGGAGTATATATTAGTGGAAACAACAAAATAACATACCTTGTAACCAATCAGCATGTTATTTCGACCAAGGAAATCATAAACAAAGTCATAAATAACCTGCAATAACAACACCAAAAAGAAGGGAGAAGACGTCAACGTTTGTGAAATAACATTAACAATCTAAACTATATATAGGTCAAAATCTAAAAATCTATCCGTAATTATATATGTATAAAATCCAAAAATATATCTCATAAATATATCATTAACATTAACATATATTGATTATTTCAAGGTAGAAAATTTTTATTTCTTTATCCACAAAAGCAATAGATCTTCCATAAACTCTTCCAAAATTATATTCATATCTAAAATAACTGGGGAAAATAAATTAACAAAAATTGAATTTCATGAGTTAATAACCTTAACACGACTAAGTATTATTTCAATTTACCTAAAATATTTTATCTTCTTCGTATTGATAAAGTTATTTAATTAGAATGACCATGATAAGTATTATTTCAATTTCATCAAAACTTTTTTTCTAAAAATATGTTCATCTTGATGAAGTTATTGATAATTTATGTATTTAGTATGACCATGCATATTGATAAAGTTATTATCTTCTAAAAATATGTTCATATATAGCAAAAAAAAGGTAAAATCTTATCTTATATAATAGTCTTTAAAATTAGTTAATATCTTCTAAAAATATATATCCATGTCTAATCAAATCGGGTCAAATTTTATCTTATGCATATATAAATATATTGATTCAATAGAGTTGGAATAAAAATCTATCTTATGCATATATTTTAAAATTAGTTAATATCTTCTAAAAATATATACATATCTAATCAAAGTGGGTCAAATTTTATCTTATGCATATATAGATATATTGATTAAATAGATTTATAATAAAATTTTATCTTATGCATATATTGATTATTTTGAAATTTTGTGATTGGTTCATACCTCATACGACTACGATTAAGGAGAATTCGTCATGTGTGTCGAGCGACTTCTCCTTTATTATATATAATAATATAATTGGTATTTCAAAAATAATTGGTAGAGTATCCCCTTAAACTCCACCGATTCAAACTGAAATATAAATTTTATCCCAATAAAATTTCACACAAACTACACCAGATGAAAACTTGTGCATACGGCTCCAAATCACACGTCCCCTCACAAACCTTATTTAAAAATAAAAGTAAAATTAAATTAAAATAAAAACCTAAAATAAAATAAAATTGAGAATTTTGTGTGAAGGGTCAGGCGGAGGGGACATAAATGGAGACTCAAGGTTTGGACTCTATTATTCCGACAATATTAGCCATGGGACAAATGTTCAAATCCATGGTCCGATGAGCCAAAATTGTCCCTTAACTAAGCTCCAAATCATATGTCCTCTAAAATGTCCCCCTCTCCTATCTCCCAACCTCCTCCCCCTCACAAACCCTAATTGAAAAGAAAAAGAAAAAGGGGCGTTTACCATATAGGCCACGATTTTGGACTATATTAGGAATATGTCTCCCAACCTCTCCATATTTGGGATTTGTCCACCGAATTTTTCAACATGCTGAAACCGAAACACACCGAAAAACTTGCCACACAAGCATCCTCCTCTTCATCCTTGTTGCTGTAAATTTATCGTTTTTTGCTTATCTGCTATAAACGATCGATATGTTGCTCAATCAATCAATATATTGTTGAATTGCTTCAACTACGTAAGCATATAGACAAAGTAAGCATTATCGCTCGTTTTTTCCTATAATTTTGGACTATTCTTCAGCAATGTTCTTCGAACTTTTGATTATGCTATTGATTCATTACAGATCTGATGTGATCGTTGAAACTAACAGATTTTTTGTTTGCTGAAACACGGATTTTCGATTTTTCTGCTACAAGTAACGTTGCAACAGATCTGTTATGATCGTTTATATTGTTTCTGTTGTGATCGCTTATAGATCAATACTTTCTATCAATTGATTATAGTTCAATACTTTCTGTTGTGATCTGTTGTGAATGCGCAAAGTTTCTACGAAATTATTTTGATTTTGCACTACCAGATCTGCTGAAACTAACAGAATTTCGGTTTTTTTTATTGCTACTAAAAGTGTTTCTGCAGGTATGTGTTTCGATTTCTATATAACATTAGCATGTGGAATGAAACTATCTTTTTCGATTGCTGAAACTGTAGAATATATATTGATCTCATGTGGATTGCAGTTATCTGTTTTTGAATTGTTTCAACAGCTCTGTTTTTTGGTGCAATGTTCGTTTTTGCGGAAATGCATTCAAATTATATTTCAAGTACTTTAATAATTTCAAACAATGAATTGCAGGGGTAGGAATGTCATCAAACATTGTAACTGTTGTGTATGGGGGAAAGTGGAGAGTTGCTGAAACAGGATTAATGTTTGATGGAAACACTACTTCAAAAGCTTTTGTGCTAGAGGATTCAATCACTTTATTAACTTTGAGGGACAAGGTTTGCAGCAGATTCAATGTTAATGAATCAGTTGAATTGGAATTCAGCCATTTGCACCCCTTCAAGGCATTGAAAGCACCGTTTAAGGTAGATTCTGATGCCGATTTAAAAGAATTCTTGTTGTTGAGTAAGCTGGATGGAGTGAATTTTTCTGTAGAGTTGTGTGTCACAAACACCTTGCCATTGGATATTGTTTTCCATGAATTTCAATTTCGCGAAGATGCTTCTGCCATAAACACACTTACTGCTGAAACTGCTGAGCTTGCTGAAACTGATGAGAGATATAGCAGCAATATGGATATAATAGAAAATATCTCTATTTTTTATGAGATTCAGGATGTGCCACAAGACGATATGAATGCTGATAGATTTTCATATTCCTCTAATGCTGAAAACAGTGAATCATTTTCAGATAACTCCAATGATGGGTATTGGAATGAGCGCTATGCCATGATGAAAAGAAAATGGAACACAGTTGATGAAAGGGGTGCTGGAAGCTCTATCACGGACGGTATTGTCAACCGTGTCACTCAATGCCCAAGGGTTATGTATGTTGGAAAAACATTTGAATCTAGACCGACAGTAAAGGATGCTCTATACATTATGTCTATGACAGACATATTTGGATTTGAGGTTAAAAAATCAACACCAAAATATTATAGAGCAGCATGCATAGACAGAAATTGTGATTGGAAATTGCATACAAAGAGAATTTCAGCTATTTGTCATGAGGTGATATTGTATAGAGATATACACACATGCACATGGGATACAAGAACAAGACACTGCAAACATGCACCATCCAATGTTATTGCCAGCCTCATACAATCAAGGTGTATACTGTTTCAGCGGTTAATTTCAGCATATTAGTTTCAGCTTTCATTTCAGCACTTTGATAGTTTTTTTTAGCAGTCATTTACTAATTTCCGTGTTTCAACAGTGGATACAACCCAAAACAAATTATTGATAAGATGAGAACAGACAACAAGATCTCAATTACTTATTGGAAGGCATGGAAGTCAGCGCGAATAGCTCAAGTGAGAGAAAAAGGGTCACCGGAATCAAATTTTGCTGCCTTGCCGTCATATTGTCACATTCTTATGGAGAAAAATTCAGGAACAGTAGCTCTCATTAAAACAGACAGTGCTGAAAGGTTCGAATACTTGTTCTTGTCTTATGGACAATCCATTAGAGCATTCTCCATCTTAAAAAAGGTATGTATATGTACATAATCATTTATAATTTAGCAAAATTATGATGATTTCAGCATTTAAATTGTTCCCGTCTTATTTGTAGGTTGTTGTAGTAGATGGCACATTCTTAAGAGGGGAATATAAGGGTACATTGCTTGGAGTAGTTACCCAAGATGTAAATGTGAAATTATACCCGTTTGCTATTGGGATTGTTGACACAGAAAATAATGCATCTTGGGAGTGGTTTTTCCAGCAACTCAGTAAAGTTATACAACCTACAGATGATTTGGTGTTTGTTTCTGATAGGCATTCCAACATTTCTAAGGCTATCAAAAAGATATACCTTAATGCTACCCATTGCGTATGCATGTGGAATTTGAAGCAGAACATCCAAGCAACTTTCAAGAAAAGGCATCTTGCA
Source organism: Persicaria tinctoria (assembly GCA_037127255.1). NCBI lineage: Eukaryota > Viridiplantae > Streptophyta > Magnoliopsida > Caryophyllales > Polygonaceae > Persicaria > Persicaria tinctoria. Next base: position 14,116,487 of record JBANSL010000008.1, read on the forward strand.
GATATGTTCCAACAGGCTGTTGAAACCTACACTGTTGGTGATTTTGCACACCAATTTGGCCGTATAAAAGAAGAATTCCCAAGCCTAGCAACATATTTGATATCCGCGGGGCTGGAGAGGTGGGCAAGAGCACATGCAAAGGGTAATCGGTATAACATGATGACATCCAACAACGCTGAAAGCTTAAACTCTGTTTTGAGCGGTAAAAAAAATTTGCCCGTTGTTGCACTGTTGGAATTTTTTACATATAAGTTCATAGAGTGGTCTCAAGAGAGAAGGAAGTCTGCAGCACTGAATACACAGAGAGTCGCTCCTGCAATAATGAAAATGATCCAGGAATTGCAAAAGGATGTCGGTGCATACACCGTAAAGCACTTGAATGAGTTTGTCTTTGAGGTTACTGGAGAAGGTACGCGGACTGTTGTTAGTCTTTCAGCAAAAAAATGCACCTGTATGGTGTTTGACATTAAAAAAATCCCAGGCATACATGCTCTATCGGCAACAGTGTCCAAAAGGCTTGATGTGTCCGATTTTGTTGCTAGTTTCTACACAAATGAAGCTTGGATTTTAGCACATGCTCAAACCATATATCCAGTCCTCCCTGATGATGAAATAAACCTTCCTGAATATATTAAACAGATTAAATGTTACCCCCCAATGTAAGGAAGAGATGTGGTCGACCTCCTTATAAAAGGAAACTTTCCAAGAGAGAGTTTGTGAGAAGAGCAAAATACAGTAAGGAATGGCTTCAAAGAGAGCACGGGAAGAATTCAAAAGCTCAACACCATCTGGCTACAGAAAAAATATGATGATTTTAATTTTTAGTTCAGTTTTACACTTTTTAGCAATCTTATATGAATTTTATGAGATGCTTTGTGTTTTTTTTAATCAGTTGTACTCTGTGTCATTGCTTTACTATATCATATTATTTTTAGTTCATTATGTTTACCATTTATTGCTATGCTTAAGCTTTGATCTAGACAATCCTCTCTGTTTCGGCATGAAAAATGAGCTGAAAACAACGTCCTGGCGGAAAATGCTGAAAACAAAACTTGAACAACTATGGCACCTTAACAGACGCAATAGGTGCCCTCTTTGAAGATTATATTTCTGTGTTTCTCTAAAATATGGCAACTTAACATTGTATGTTGGTGTCAACTTGAACAGAATGCTGAAAACATAACTTGCTGAAACAGGAAAACTGAACAATTTACATTATACCATTAACTAAATGTCTATTTAATAAGCTCAACACCAGATAGATACAGACAAATAATGATGATTTTGATTTTTTGTTAACTTATAAACTGTTTCAGCAAACAGATATCGTGAAGTATTTCCTGAAATATTTGCTGAAACAAACTTGCAGAAAACAATGCTGAACCAGGAATGCATACACAATTTACATTAAAACATTGGATAAAATGTCAATTCCACTGGCTTCAAAGAGTGCCACTGAAAACGCATCCAAAATGGTACAAAAGACCAATAGTTGTCCAGAATATCCCACGGAAATACAAACCACAACTACATTAGAATGTCTTGAAATCCCTAAATCTGATAGACGGTGTTACACACAAGATGCTATTAGCTAGAATTTAAAGCTCCATTTCTCTTGAATCAAGTCTGAGACCATAAGTTCTCGGTATCGAAAGATTATTTCATTGGTAAACTTCCTGACATCTCCCCCAAACACTAGTGCCTCGATTGCTTTCAGTACAAAGACCCCACAAGATGCGCTGCAAAAAATGAAACAAAACATATTGATAACAAGCACAACAACATAATGCTTCTAAATGACTTTAAAAACATTGTAAATGTAGGTTTCCATACCCCGTTGTATCGTGCACTAGATCAGGGACCTTGTTAATGTGGAATGTAGACGGTTGAAAATTTGGGATCACACCAACCTTATCCAAGTGAATTGGCAACCACTCAGCCATCGCGCGCAGATGATCAACAAACTTTTCAGCAGACACAATGTAGTGGTCGAAGTCATATGCATTTATAACCTTTTCAGCAAGATTTATCTCCAATGCAATCCAGTGCTCATTGTTTATGTTGAATGGGGTGTAGACCATTTTTGCAGACTCCCAACTCTTGGATTAATCACTAGGATATAAGCCCATGAAGTAGCTAGCAGTGAATTGTTCAACATGGGTTGTTTCTTCGTAAGATGACGTGCATTCTGGAAGATATTTCTGATGAAAAATAGGATCCATCATGATAATGCCTTCAAATCTTCTAGGATCCTCACTGACTCTCTTCCTCATGTGAACCAGTCCAGCTTCAAGGTGCTGAAACAGTAAACAGTGTAAGGTGCTGAAAATCATACTAACAGAAATACATACATAGTTACATTTACTCGAAAAGATGCTGAAAAGAAAAACAGTTTCAGCATACTTACATCTATATCAAGCCAACCATCCTTCCTAACAATGTTCCTGAAAAATTACTTCTCTTTTCTAGATTCCATTAAAAGTACTGAAAAATCCCTGCACATATTATTACAAGATTAAAAAATCAGGTCAATATATATATATTGCTAGAGCACTCGAAAACACGCATGAAAATTTAAGATGGACATACCTTGAGCTTTTAACACATTGATACATGAAGTTATGATCAACCTTGCTGAGCAATGATTTTTTTCAACATGCTTCGGGATCCTTACCTTTTCAGCAACAAACGGGCTCAACAGAAAACTACTTGCTTTTGGAAGACGCTTTGAACGCCTGAAGTCTTCAATTTCTTCCACACATTTAGGATCTTTGGAAATTGTATCTCACTGAGTGCATGGCTTCTTCACCAAGTTTTCATCATCACTTTCACCATCACTTAAATGTATTGTTTTTTCCAGGGGGTTGGGTCATTAAGTCACCAACAACATCTTTGGTTGCAGCATCTTTTGTTGCATCAGCACCACCTTCAGCGTCACCCATTTCAGCATTTTTGACTAGTTGGCCACGAGGTGATGCAGCTTCAGCATCAACCATTTCAGCATCTTCTATTCCATCAGCTTTGGCTTCAGCATCTTCTGTTGCATTAACTTTGGTTTCAACAACTTTACTTTCAGCAGCTTTTGTTTCAACAACTTCAGTTCCAGCAACCTTGACTTCAGGACCACCCACCACCTTCCTCAACCCAACAGAAATACCATCATCTAAGCACTGTTCCCCGCCCTTCAATTCAAAATCAGAGTCGCGCCCTAAGTCAACAACATCTACATGCCCTGAAGATGAATCTAATGACTTCTGCCCTTCAACAAGGGTAATAGGTATAACCTTATTCACAGATGCTGAAACATTTGTACCAATTGGTTGACCTAGAATCTCAGTAGGTACCTCTTCCTGAATTTCATCCAACACCTCATTCACATCCTTTGAAATCACTGGGTCACAAGTTGCAACATTGGATGACTGGGTCTTAAATTGCATTGACTCTTGCATTGTAAACTTATTTTCTAAGGAATCTACCTTCTTCAGCAGATCATCAACAACATCCACCAACTTTAAACATCCTGAAAAACATTCCTCAAGCATCTCCACCCTCGCAGATAAATCAGAGACTCTTTGAGGCAACTCTTCAAGCTTATGTAACCTCATCTGTATTTCTTTCAACCAGCTAAGATGTCCCCCTTGTTTGCTGAAATCATCAGTCTGAGCATCACCCACATTCTTCCCCGCTCCTTCCAAGGGATCATCTCTGGCAACGTTCTCAGTGCCTTCATTGTTTATGTATTCATCAGTTTCAACATTCATTGCATCATCCCCTCCTTGAGCCACACCCCCCCCCCCCCCCGGGGACCCTCTGCTACTCTATCATTAGCATCATCATTCTCATCCTTAAATAACAAAGAATCCTTTGCAGGTGCAGCTTCGATGGGCGACCTCAATCCAGTTTCAGCAACTCGATGAAATGATGGACATGCAACTTCAATTGGCATAAACAAATCACTGGAATCTTCATAAACAGATTTACCTCTCTTACGAAATACAAACCTAGGTTTCACAATTGCATCTTCAACGGTTGGTGGTTTCTTTGCAGCTGACATTTTCTTACCCCTTGTCTTTTTTTTTTAGTAGAACCAATTTCACAGGGAGATTTGGATATGACATCAGCTTGTTTAGCTGAAACTAAACCAGCAGACCGACCTCTCCGCGTTGTGGTAGGTTTGCTTGTTTCAATCTTCTATTTCTTCACCAATGACAGGGCTTTACTCGCAGACTTTCGCTTCTTCAAACCTGCAGTACCTCCACTTTCATTGCCACCTGACTCTTCATTGACTTCTTGTTGTTCTTCGCCTTGGGTTTCAGCAGAAGGTATATCCAATGATAAATCACCATCTGCATAGCAATTGAACCGTCTCCAATATGCTCTTGTCCTAAGTCTCCAACAATCATACAACTTATCTGCCTCGGGTTGGGAAAATACAGGTTCAGTCATGTGATCAAGAATGGGGTGAGCAACTTCATCTTTAAAGACCATCCATGGGGACCTTGCAAACTCCCCAAAATTTGGGAACATGGGTGCCTACACAATCAACAATATTAACACACAATAAGACAACTGAAATTATAAAAAATGAACTTAATAAAAAAAGAAGACTGTATGAAGATAGAGCTGAGACAAAAATAATACCACATCACCATCAAACAACTCTTGCGCTTCAATGGAAGTATGTCGTAACTTACACTCCCAACGAGGAGAATATGGATCACCCACACGAACTTTGAAATTGCAAAGAAACTTATCAGAAATCACCGGGAAAGCCTCCAGTATCCAAGCCTACAAATATAACCAAACAAGCAGATGTTGAAACATACAGATGCTGAAACACAAACTTTGCTGAAACATAAATGCTGAAACAAACAGATGTTGAAACATATATGCATGAAGTTAATTACCTGAAAAGCATAAATATATCCAAACAATTCATATGATGGTCTCGGATCAGATCGATCACAATCTAGAACCTTCTTTAAATACTTCACAAATCACAACCAAATAATAAGACAACCTCCCCCATGGATACAGTTCACATTTCGCTGGATTGCATACAAGAGCAGCATGATCTTTCTTAACACTTTTAGAACGCTTGAACAGCAACATTTTCTCGATAATCAACAACTTTGTCATCTGAAGCTTCTTTGGAGACGATTTTCTACATCTTTTAAATGCCTCCAACAACTCATCGTACGTACACTTTGATTGCTTCTGCCCAAGAAAATGAGACCATACAAATTTCGCAGGCGGTTTAACTAAAGTATCTATGACAGGAAGCCCTGTAATTGCATGAAACTCTACCAAAGAGAACCGAGCAACTAGACCATCAACCTTGAACCACAATTCATGCAGCTTATCACTCTTAATCAAACGAAGCATCATTTGATGAATCGGCTAATGAAAATTAAGTTTCATCTTATCTCTTTGAACAAAAACCCATCCAAAGTAGCTTCTCCTCAGCAACTCAAAATCAGATTCAGACAGATGTTTCTCTATAACATTACAGACATCTGGGGCGCAGTAAACATTGGATTTTGCACAAAATTTATCCTTTACAGGAACGCAATACTCCAATCTCAGTTAAAAAGACACATTCATAAACATGAATAAACATAAAAACACACAAAAAGGGGGATAAGGTATGGAAAAAAAATATACTCACATCGAATTGACATTTATATTCTTGAAAATCACTTGCAGAGGCATTATCATCTAAAAAACACACACAAAGAATACACAACAACAGTTTCAGCATGAATAACAACATCTGCTGAATATAGGTCTTTTACAGATTATGCTGAAATATGCATTTATGCTAAAATCAAAGAAAAATTACCAAATGCATGTATACATTTGATAGAAAAACACAACAAAGGCCTGGAAAAACATAAACACAAAACTTTAGAACAATAACAACACACCTCTGCTTGAAGGACCGGATGAACTGCTACCTTCAACTGAAGGAGCCTTCTCAGAAGAGCTTTTCTTCACTGCAAATCAGACACATTAGATATCAAACACAGTAATAAGGGGGAAAAACGCCAAACATGCATAAAAGACATAAACACAGAATACAAACCGCCATTTGCCGAATCGCTTCCAGTTTTACTGTCAACCGCGACAACATCAACTGCTTCCCTCTCATCGGAGTCCTTGTTCTCTGAAACTCGACAAAAATTGAAAAGAAATGTCGGTTTCAACTTCAAAACAAGTATAAAATTATAAACACAGATAACACACCGCCATTTGAAGGATCGCTTGAATGTCTATCGTCGATTGCATCAACAGCAGGTCCCTCGATGTCGCCGGAGACATATCTAGTATTCAGAGTTTGTCTCGATTTGGTGGCTTCGAAGAAGATGGAGAGAAGAGAGCGAATCGTACGACGGACGCGATGAGAAGAACAGAGTGAGGAGAGAGAGAGAGCGGTTTGCAGCATAAACCCTTGTATATGGGAGGGCAATTTTGTCCAAAAAAATTTAGGTGGACAATAGCCCAATTTAAAAATTTAGGTGGACAATAGCCTTATTTGACGGAGTTGGGGGACAATAAAATTGGGGAGAAAATTAAATTAAATAAAGAAACATATTAAAATAATTAAGAAATTAACTTTTTTATGAGAGGTATAAGGACAAGGGGAATTGGGGACAGAGTCGACAGACGATTTAAACCCAACTAACTACGGCTAATACTCACATACTCCCTCCGTTCTAAAATACATGGTCGTTTACTTTTCGGCACGTTTTTTAAGGGGCTAAAAACTCTGTGAAGTATTATTTTTTAATTAATTTTTTTTATATAATTAGATACTTATTAGTAATAAGTATCAAATAGTATAAATTTTTTTTCTGGATCTCATCCGTCGGGATGCTATCGGTTAGGATTTCCAACCGAATTTTTACCTAATCAAAAAAAAAAAAATAGTATAAAAATTTTAATTAAAAAAATAATAATTTATAGAGTTTTTTGCTCCTTAAAAAATGTGTCAAAAAACAAAAGACCATCTATTTTGAAACGGATGGGGTATAGTCACTAGTCACAACCCTCGACTGATCGAGTGATCGGCACCGTCGAGAGAGGCTGGAACCATAACTTATCGAAAAAATAAAATCATGAGATTCCATTATTAATGTCGCCTACTTTGTGATTTTTATTTCACAAGACATTTGAATTTGAATTTCAGCGGGTAATGTACAACTCTTTTTTACTACTACATCCGATTCAAAATATAAGTCGTTTGACTTTTTAATACGTATTTTAAGGAGCTAAAAAATATATGATATATTAATTTTTTTATTATTATTTTTTTACAATTTAATACTTATTACCAACAGATATTAAGTTGTAAAAAATTAATTAAAAAAAAGTTGATATTTTATATAGTTTTTACCTTCTTAAAATACGTGTTGAAAAGTCAAACGACTTATATTTTGAATCGGAGGGAGTATAAATTTGAAGGAGCCAAAAATGTCTTATTACCTTTTCGAGATTTAAAACTTGTCAAAATATCTTTATATTATAAAATTCATCATGATTCTGAAAAATAAATGGTTTTCACATCCTATGTATTTCTCAAAAATAAATGATTTTCACATCCTAGGTATATCTCCGATATCATAATAAATGTCATTTTAAACTATTTTCAACACTCATCACAACTAAAGAATACCACCGGGAAAATTCAACATAGATACATGTTGTTCCTCCTGTGGTTATAGATAGAAAACAATCTATTATAAGAAAACAATAAATAGCACCAAAAAAAACATTCAATTTAATCCCTAATTTTGTGTTATTTTATAAGAAAATAATCTATTATACATCACCAAAAAAATATTTATTAAAGTGTGTTACTCTCAGATTAATCGGCCGAAAAGACGGATTGATATATTTAAAATCGTAATGAACAAATTGGTATATTTAAAGTGTTCGATGACGATGAGACAAATAGCCCCATTTTCCTTATTAAAGTGTGGTTCAACAAATAAATATTGGGTTTAGTCTTAAACCAATTTTATTTAAAAACAATAAGAATTAAATGAATTGGGCACTATAAAGCAATGCCGATGAAAGCGATTTCAGTCCCTTCTTCCTCCATTGTTGTTGGCGAAGAGTGTGAAGAACCAAACAACGATTGGGTTGTTGACCGGTGAAGGTGAAGAGCCGGTGCAGATGAAGGCAAATGAAGCAAAGAATAATCAAAACAAATCCGCGCCATCAACAATCCGAAACCCTAATTTCGAAAAAAAACTCACAATTAGATTGCCACTGTTGCTAGATCCTTCTTAATCAACCATTAAATTGCCTTCATCTGCACCGCTTTAAGGGTCTGGCTCATTAAGCGTACGTGTTTTTTTTATAAGTAAAACCGGTTTTTAGAGTGAAACACGATATTTATTTGTTAAACCACGCTTTAATAAGAAAAATGGGGTTATTTGTCTCATCGAACCCTTTAAATATACCAATTTCTCTTTGAAGGGTATTTTAATATATCAATTTGTTTTTTCGGCTAAATTATATCTATTGTATATTGCATAGTTGCAAAATGATTTAATGGTATCACTCTAATTAACAATAATAAGAATATTCTTTTATAGTTCCCCACCCCACCACCTAATTAAATTCATAATTCATAAATTTGAAATCCCCATTTTTTACTAATACTGTAAATCATACTCTCTCCGTTCCAAAATACACGGACTTTTGGTTTTCGGCACGCTGTTTAAGGAGCGAAAAACTCTATAAAATATTATGTTTTAGTTAATTTTTTTTATATAATTTGATACTTATTGATAGATTACATAGGTCTTAATATTGTATAGTGGGCTAAAAGCCCATTAAGGCCCAATACCTTTGTAACTTATATATATGTTATATCAATGAATGGAAACCCTAAGGAGGACATTACAATCAATCTCATGATCTCACATGGTATCACAGCCTAAGATCCAAAGACCTTAAATTTCTTTTTCTCTAACCCTAGCCTTCGCCACCTCCTTCTCTCTCCTCGCCGCCGCCCTCCCGCCGTCGGCCTCCCCGTCCCTTGCCGCCGCACCCTCCCTCCCCTCTTTCTCCCTCCTCGCCGCCACCTCCTTCTCTCTCCTCGTCGCCGCCTTCCCGCCGTCGGCCTCCCCATCCCTTGCCGCCGCACCATCTCTCCCCTCTCTCTCTATCTTTCCCGCCACCATGTCTGTCGAAACCGCCGCCACCAAATCACCCTTTCATTCCGCCCTAACCATATCCAACATCAAAAATTGCATCCCTATCATTCTTGATCATGAATCCAGTACCTACACCATGTGGTCGCACCTCTTCACGACCCATGTTAAGGCTCATAAAGTCCTTCACCACATTGACTCCTCCGCCAAACGCCCTGAAAGCGAAGACGATGATCTCTTCGCTCAACTTGACACCATTGTCCTCCAATGGATCTTCAACACCATCTCAAAAGATCTATTGACCACCATCCTCGATCCCAAAGACTCCGCCTTGAAGGCTTGGAAGAAACTTCAGGATATCTTTCAAGACAACAAGTCCACCCGTGCTGTCTATCTTGAGCACGAATTCTCAAGTTGCAAACTTTCTTCTTTCCCGTCGATATCTGCCTATTGTCAGCACATCAAGACCTTGGCTGATTAGCTCGACACCGTTGACTCCAAACCCAGCTCCACACGCCTCGTCCTCCAGGTACTCTCGGGCCTCCCTTCTGAATACAATGCTGCTGCTACCCATATACAGCAGTCGGAACCTCTCCCCACGTTCGAAAAGACCCGGTCCCAACTGATCCTGGAGGAGACTCGCCTTCACCATCAGACAACCGACGCCGCCAAAGACAAGACGGCGTTAGTCTCATCTAGTGACATCATCGAGCAACTTGCCCTACAGCCTGGCCGCAGCAACGATCAGCAGGGACCAAGGGGCGGCGGCAGCAATGGCCGCCCGCAGCACTACGATTCCCGCCACCCCTCTTGGTACCCCAACCCTGGCTACCCTCCTTGGATGCCCTATGGCTACCCCGGTGCGTCGTTTCGTGGACCTGCCCCATATCCCAACCGCCAGCAGGGCTTGTTGGGTCCTGCTCCCCGCCCGTCGTCTGATCAGGCGTACCCGACTGACGTACACAACGCCTTCTCTTCGATGCAGCTGACACCCCCTGACGCCGCTTGGTACATGGACACTGGCGCTACCTCTCATATGACGAACTCCTCAGGTACTCTCTCGTCTCTTTCTTTTAAGGGTCCTGCTCATTCTATTATCGTCGGCAACGGTGGTCGCCTTGCTACTTCGGGCATTGGCCACACCACACTACCAACCCCTACCAACCCTTTGCACCTCAACAATGTCCTTGTTGCCCCCAAACTTGTCAAAAACCTTATCTCTGTCCGTCGGTTCACCACTGACAATAATGTTTCTCTTGTGTTTGATCCGTTTGGTTTCTCTGTGAAGGATCTTACTACGGGGGTTACTCGCCTGAGATGTAATAGCACCGGGGAGCTCTATCATGTGTCGTCGCCCTCACCATCCAGCCCGTCAAGTCCGGTCGCCCTCTCGGCATCATCATCCAGTCTTTGGCATGCTCGTCTTGGTCATCCCAGTCCTGTAGTTTTAGATTTACTTCGTTCTAAGAGTCTTGTCCAATGTAATAAAGAGCATCGCTCTAGTTTATGTTCGTCTTGTCAGTTAGGCAAGCATGCCAGACTTCCTTTTCAGCGATCTTTAAACACTACATTCGCACCTTTTGATATTATTCATAGTGATATTTGGACATCTCATGTGCCTAGCAAGGAGGGTCATAAGTATTACCTTTTTTTCTGGATGATTATACACACTTCTTATGGGTTTTCCCTTTGCGCTTTAAATCTCAAGTGTTCCCTATCTTTGCCAAATTCCACGCTTACATCAAAACACAATTTCACGCCTCTGTCAAGTGTTTCCAATGCGACAATGGCCGCGAATTTGACAACAAAGATTTTCACACTTTCTTTAATACCAATGGGATCTCCTATCGCTTGTCCTGCCCCTACACCTCTCAACAAAATGGCAAAGCCGAACGAATCATCCGAACCATTACCAATATGATGCGCACACTTCTTTTCCACGCATCCATTCCCCTCCTTTATTGGTCGTATGCCTTGGCCACCACATGCTACCTCCTCAACATACTCCCTTCCACCACCCTCAACCATCGCTCACCGTTTCAGGCACTGTATTGCACTATGCCTATATATGATCACCTTCGTACCTTTGGTTGCTTATGCTTCCCTAATCAGTCATCCACTGCCCCCCACAAGCTTCACCCACGTTCCACCCCTTGTGTCTTTCTTGGCTACCCGTCTGATCATCGCGGTTACATTTGCCTCGATATCAAGACTCACAGGATCATTCTCTCTCGTCATGTCACCTTTGATGAGTCGCGATTTCCCTTCGCATCTCCCACACCCCCTGTGTCGTCGACAGAGTCTGATTCACCATTCCCTCACTTCATTCTTCCCCAGAGCTCTCCCGGTGCTCCTGCGTTTCCTCCTCCCCCACCTCCCTCGCCACCCCCCACCACAAGACCACACACCCGCAGCGTCTCCGGAGTCTTCCAACCCCGTCAGATCGTCTCCATGACCACCGCCCATCACCTCGCTATCCACCGTCCATCACATCGCCAAACACCCTCGTCCCCCCTACGTGCGGCGCCCGCCGCAACCCCAAATGCGGCACCCGCCGCAACCACCTTTGCTGCACCCGCCGCTTCGTACCCCCCCTGGCGGCGCCCACCGCACCTGCCCCCGCCTCCCCCGTCCTTCCCGGCTCCCAGACCTCCCTCTCCCCCATCCCCACCTCCCACAAAACAGCCCTCCTCGACCCGAATTGGCAGGCGGCTATGCTCGACGAATACAGGGCCCTTACAAAGAATGGTACTTGGGTTCTTGTCCCGCGCCCTCCAGCGGCGAACGTCGTTCGCTGTATGTGGCTCTTCCGTCACAAGTTCCGCTCTGATGGGACGTTGGAGCGCTATAAAGCACGTCTTGTCGTCAACGGTCGATCCCAGCAGGTAGATATTGATTGTGATGAGACCGTCAGCCCCGTGGTCAAGCCTGTCACTATCCGGGTGGTATTGAGTTTAGCTCTGTCGCGCAAATGGGCCATTCATCAGCTGGATGTCAAGAACGCTTTTCTGCATGGTCACCTGAATGAGACAGTCTACATGTTTCAGCCGCCGGGATTTACTGATGCCGATCGTCCTAAGCACGTCTGTCTCCTGAAGCGCTCTCTGTATGGTCTGAAACAGGCTCCACGAGCTTGGTTCCAGCGCTTTGCTTCTCATTTGCTCCGCTTGGGTTTCATTGGCAGCCGCTCGGATTCGTCCCTGTTCATCTATCGCAGAGGCTCCGACATGGCATTTCTGCTACTATATGTTGACGACATCATTCTCACCGCCTCTTCTGATGCTCTTCGGACGTCGATTATTTCACGGCTAAGTGCTGAATTCGCTATGTCAGATTTGGGCCAGTTGTCTTACTTCTTGGGGGTTGCTGTTCAGCGGCATGCGTCTGGGCTTTTCCTCTCACAGAGTAAGTATGCTGCTGAAATTGTTGCTCGGGCTAACATGAGTAACTGCAATCCGGTCGCCACCCCTGTCGATACATCCAACAAGCTCAGCGCTCACTCTGGTCCTTTGGTTGATGACCCGACATTATACAGGAGCCTTGCTGGTGCTCTTTAGTATCTCACCTTCACCAGACCTGATATCAGTTACGCCGTTCAGCAGATCTGCTTGTTTATGCATGCACCTAGGGAACCCCACTTTCATGCCTTAAAGCGGATCATTCGGTACATCAGCGGCACACTCGAGCTCGGCACCACGATCACTCCTTCCTCTAAGCTTGACCTTGTTGCATACACTGATGCGGATTGGGGTGGTTGTCCTGACACGCGTCGCTCCACGTCTGGTTACTGTGTCTTCCTCAATGACACCCTTGTGTCGTGGTCGGCCAAGCGTCAGTCCGTCGTGTCTCGCTCCAGCGCTGAAGCCGAATACAGGTGTGTTGCCAACGTTGTCTCTGAGTGCTCTTGGCTCCTCAATCTCCTGCTTGAGCTCCGTTGCCCTCTTATGAAGGCCACTCTGGTCTACACTGACAACATTTCGGCAGTCTATCTGGCTAGCAACCCGGTCCAACATCAACGCACGAAGCACATTGAGCTTAATCTCCACTTCGTCAGGGACAAGGTTGCCATAGGACATGTTCGCGTTCTCCATGTCCCGTCCTCATATCAGTACGCTGATATTTTCACCAAGGGTTTACCTAGACAGTTGTTCATTGATTTTCGCTCCAGTCTCACTGTACGACCCCCTCCAGTTTCGACTGCGGGGGTTTGAAAGATTACATAGGTCTTAATATTGTATAGTGGGCTAAAAGCCCATTAAGGCCCAATACCTTTGTAACCTATATATATGTTATATCAATGAATGGAAACCCTAAGGAGGACATTACAATCAATCTCATGATCTCACACTTATTACTAATAAGTATCGAATTATATAAAAAATTTAATTAAAAAAATAATATTTCATAGAGTTTTCCGCTCCTTAAAAAACGTGTCAAAAAGAAAAAACTCATGTATTTTGGAACGGATGTAGTAGTGTACTATCTTATACACACTACATTATGACACTAGTTGAAGTTGGGTGTTTCAAAGTCAGCTTTAGTGTTCAATGCTGACGGAGAAACTTTGCTTTTGCAAACTAGAAAAATTAGGAATCCGTTATGAAGCTCAAGTTGTACGATGCAAGTTGCTAGGAAGGTATTGTGGTTCACATATGTGCATTTATAAGGTGTAGTTGTCACAAGACATGTTTCTGTATTGAAAAGGGTTACTATGAAAATCTTGTATATTACACGGAGGAGATAAAATGGGTTTAAAAAAACTCTCAGTACTACAACGTTACTTTCAAAACCGTGGGTTTTTTTTTTTTTTTACAATCTTTACACCTTGTCCGACTGGAGAATATCTCTCACGGTTTGTGAAACCGTAGCAGTTATCGTGTATTTGACGATATTTTAACTTGTATTTTGACATGTAGAAAGCAAACTGATATTGAAAATAGTGAGGAGATCTTCTACCATACTCCATCTAATTTATGATAAACCATTTAATTATTTTAGATATATCTGAGAATCAATAATTTTCTAAAAATTATTTTTCATATCGTATATCAAATAAACGAGGCTTGATTTTGCAACATAGAAATAATTTTTATAATATTTTTTTTAATTATCAATGTATACCCAAATTTTATATTTATGTAAAAAAATTATCAATTTTTTTTTATATAAATCAACAGATTTGAAAAATCAAATAACATATTTTCTAGTAATTCGAAAGGCCGGCGGATTGATAGACAGGCTAATCACCATAAAAACATCACGAAACAACACAAAGCAAACCGTTGAAAAAACGACTTTAAACTCAACAAATCACAAAAACCTATGTTACTATGGGCATAAGATAAACTTTTCAATTTTTTAAAGATTTTATTAATTTATTACTTTAGCCATTTTCCAAACAATTCGTATAGTGTGTACTTATTTACTTTGAACATGTTATATATCATAAATTTTCGTAACTGTTGGCAATCGAAAGGTGCATTTGGTGAGATGGGAGGACATGTGTAAACCGAAATTGCGGCTTGGGATCAGAGATATAAATTGTCTGAATCTCGCTCTTGTGGTCAAATTGGGATGGCGGTTCCTCATGGATGATAAGGCACTGTGGATGGAGGTGATCAGGTGCAAATATACTAGTGGGACAGAGACTGTTAAAACGAATTCGTCACACGTTTGGAGGAGCATTCAAACTAATCTCGCGAAGGTGGTGAACAAAGGGATCGAGGGATGTTTGGCTCTTAGAATTACCGCTCGAACAACTTGGGTTAGGGGATATCCCAAGCATCGAAGTGGATCTCATGGATGCTGAGATGTGTAAGGATGAGGGGCATTGGGACTGGGAAATAGTTGAGAAGTATCTTCCTAATGATATCCTCGTGCGCCTTTCTAGCGAAGACGTGGGGCAGGTCGAAGGGGAGGCTGATGAAGTTAGCTGGGCTCTATCTGACATCGGGTTATTCACTACAACCTCGGCTTATGAGCTTGTCCAGGGGAGAAAATGGTGATGCTCTACTAACAACTGAACTTTCATTGCTGTTTGGAAGCTCGATCCGTGTACAAGAACAAATTCGTGTCTTTACTTGGAGGTGCCTCTTGGGAGTTGTCTTGACTAATGCTGAAAGGTATAGGCGACACATGGTTGCTAGTGCCCTCTGCCCGGTCTACAAGGAACAAGAAGAGACTCTCGAACACCTATTTCGGGATCGCAAAGAAACGAATAAGTTATGGGAGGACCTGCAAGTCTACCATGTCGACGAAGATTTTTTCAAGACTCCGTAAGCTGCTTGGATCAGAGGTAATATTCTCAACCCTTGTCTTTTTAATTCTGTTTTTCACTGGAAAAATGTGTTTGCAGGTGTGCTCTTGTGGATCTGGAAGTGGCGGAACATCATGACCGTCAAAGATAAAGAGTGGTTGGGGAATAAAAAGGAAAGTATTATGGCTCTTGCGGCTGAGTATAAGCGAAGCTAGACCAAGATAGTTGGTGGAGAGAGCAAAGGGCAGAGAGAGGACAGGTGGACTGCTTGGGAAAGGCCGAACGACAAATGGATTAAGATCAACACTAACAGGGCGGTTAGACATGATGGGAGAGGCCTCCGCGGGAGGTGTTATTAGGAATAGCGCGGGCGAGTGGCATAGAGGCTTCGTTATAAAGATAGGTCCTTGTTCTGTTCCCATGGCTGAACCTCGCTCCTAGGTAAAAAGTAAAAACGTTCCTCGATACCACTCGTTGGCTCGCCTTGTCACCAAATGCCAAGGCTTATTAAATAGAAACTGGACTATCCAGTTTCCACATATTTATCGAGAGGTGAACCGCGTAGCGAATCATCTTGCTAATTTAGCTTTTTCTTATGACTCTGGTTTGACTGTATTGCTTGACCCGCCTGGAGGTGTTTCTATTTTCTTGCAAAGCGGTGTTTTGGATCGAGCTATCCCTGTATGTGCACTACTTAGCCCTTTTTATCTATTAATAATAGCGCAGTAGAAGCGCGGAGAGCCCGACTCTCCTTCCGACTAAAAAAAAAAAAACCGCAATTGGTCATTCGTGTGAATGTCTTGGGCTCACTGACCTTCGTATTTTATATGCCCAGGTATGGGCCGAGATGTAGCCCAAATATGTGATAGGACCAGTGGTTAATCTAATCAAATTCTAATATTCTATTCCACTACTGCAAATTTACAATCTACAAGAGTTGCTATTGAGAGTGGAGATTGGAGAGAACGAAAGGAGCATCGGCCTGTCACGCTCAGTTCATTTATAAGGGAATTGTCAGGTTTAGGATCCTACGTCGATATGAACGTGGTGTATATCAATATGAATGTGGTGTCTTAAACTCTTATTTACCTTCAATTTTTAGTGTTTACCTGGATGTCAATAAGGACGTGACACCACATCAATCAAAATGTGCATTTGCTAATTTGGATATGCGGTATATCTAGTAACACCCGTTGTTTAATAACATGAATGAGGTCGACTCAAACATTTTTCCTGAGTTGAGCACGATTTGAGGTCGATCTACTTATCTTATAGTACTAAGTTACATAGCAATCCTATTTATTTACAACATACTCTACCGAGCAATAACAACATGTTGTTTACTATTCATATGTGTTTTTTAAGGAAATAAAAATATATAAAATATTAAAAAAAAATTATATTTTTTAAGTATGAAATTGTTAAAAAATACAAAAAATGAATACTTTATATAGTTTTATCACCTTAAAAAAACATATATAAATAGTAAACGTCATGTTTTTTCGAATTAGAGATTCCAATTTATTATGTTTTATAGTTACAAGCACTCTATCTTTCCTTTTCAAATCAACTTTTATATTTACTTGTATTGTATATTATTCCATCAAATCAACGTTCGACCTTGTAGGGATGGGCAAAACTAATGGAGATAAAAGATGAATTCTGTAAATGCCTTATATGACAAATAGGGAATGAAAAAACGATCAACTTTTGGACCGATAGATGGTTGGACTATGACATGCTAGAAAATAGATGCCTGATGCCAGATATATTGAACAAAAATGACAAAGTAGAAAAATACATAAATGAAAACAGAAGATGAAACACTATCGACCTCCAACACATGCTACGAACATCGATCATCGAGAAGATCGAAACAACATTCATCCCAGAAAACTAAATATAGGACAGACTATACTGAGAAAACACAAGTCAGGCTGGTTCAGCACAGCTAGTGCACTCCGACACATCACATAAAACAATAGAATTACACCTCCCAAAACAGCATGGATTTGGACAATAGACATTGCCCCAAAAATTAAGAATTTTCTATGGAAATTGTATAACAATGGGACCCCAACAAAGACTAGACTAATCTCCAAAGGAATGGTCCTTCCATCCGCATGCGAACTATGTGAGACGAGCGAAGAATCTCCAACTCATTTATTCACACAGGGCTATATTAGTAGAAACCTCATACAGGAAATTGACCCCGGGATAGAAAAACGCCTAGAAGAATTAGACAGAAATGAACAAGACATAAAAAGAATTATGTCAACAATATTTGAAACAATAACTCCAGAACAAAAGACAAAATTGGCAACTGCTTGGTGGTGTCTTTGGACAACTAGAAATAAGAAAATCTTCGACAATGTAAACACCCTCACAATTCAAAACATGGAAAATATGACAAGACAAACAATCACAAATTGGGAAAAAACGAAACATTTGGATGAACCAAACATTAATGCTTCCACCAAAAGAACAGAAACTAGAAAGAAACGACACCCACGGTGGAACAAACCACCTGAAGGTACATTCAAAATAAAATTTGACGGTAGTTACAACTACTCTGGCTCTTCTGGTGCAGGTTTCATCATTCGCGACCACACAGGCTCGCTGATTGCCTGCGGTGGCAGACAACTTACTCTGAGGTCGCCGCTTATGACTGAGGCTATGGGACTTCTTTTGGGCATACAGAAGGCAAAGGAGTTGGGTATGTCCAATATTCACATTGAAGGTGATAACCTAACGATGATCAACGCAATCAAGGGGTGCTGGTCCTGTCCATGGGAAATAGAGATGCTCACGACAGACATTTTCATGCTTCTTCGGTCCTTCAACCATGTTGATCTCTCGCACTGCTTCCGGGAGATTAACAGATGTGCCAACCACATCTCTCGCCTCTCCGAGTCTGCTGGCGGCCCAGATGTTCAGATAGATAGACATCTTTGTATTCTCGTGCGCAAGGATGCTCTTGGATGGTGGTCTAGTAGGGACTAGCCCCATCCAAATCCTTACTTGTATAAAAAAAAAATTGGAATCTCCATGAATAATTTTAATAATATATAATTAAAAATAAATTAATTTTAATAACATATTAATTATTGAAATTACCCTAGTATGACTTAAAGATTTTCTTGGCTTTTAAAATTTTAATTGGTCATTATTTTTAACAAACCGAGTCAACTGGGTCGAAATCTAGTTGACCCAGAAAATACCAATTTTTTAGGTTCGAGTCAAACGAAAATCTCGGGTCAAAATTTTCGATCTTGACCAAAAATTTTCCAAAAGTTCAGATCAGGTCGGTCAGATCGGGTTGAGATTTCACAACTCTAAATTGTCACGAGATGGTTAGATACAAATACATAATACAACACGGACTACGGAGTACATCTATACTAAACCTAAAAGCAGAAGCAAACGTCTCCTAGGTGGCTTCATCACAGGGTTAGAATCCAGATGTCATTGAGGAAGAGTGTCCACCTCAGTTACCTCTCTGATTCCCTCCCATATAATAATTACATGGCACTAATGTGGCGTCTATGTGTCAGTTTCACGTTCTATATCCTTCTCCGCTCTCTTCGCCCACTCCTTTTAACTTTCTTTCCCACGTTATTACGGTTAATTAACCTTTCCCACGTTCTCACTAACACAATACCCTCCACAGCATACAGTTGCCCAGATCTGAATAACCTCTGCTAACCGGCGATCACAAATCTGCGCCAACAAGTAGTCGGCGTGCGGTAATCCCTGACGTCGTAGTCCTCGAAACCCTAGGTGCTGCAAAGGAGAGAGCTCAGCGGCGAAGAGCTTCTTCTTCAACTGGTGATACCTGGCCGGGTGACGAGAGTGCTCCTCGGCATCAGCTTCGTGTTCTTCGTCCAGTGGAATGTCGGTTGGGTCATCCGATTTGGATCCCCATGACAGGGATGGGGTAGCGCTGATGGCGATTTCACTGGATTTGGGAGACATGACGGGGATGGGGCGGCGCTATTGGCGATTCCCTGAATGATTAATCTGAGACTGGTTCGTCTCTCTCTCCCTCTCTCTCTCTCTCACACACACACTCAGTGAGTCAGTGTTGACGCCTTACCGCCATGGATGCCTTCTTCTTCCTCCATTTGCATATCAGACGAAGAAGGAGATCAATAACCGTGGTTTTCATGAACAGGCCATTGTTCAATCCTCGAACCGTGTCTATTAGCAAATCATGTTTTAATCTATTTCAAACTTAAAATAAGAAATCGTTGTCCAAGGTAGGGCAAATAGAAAAAACAGAAGAGGTTGAGCATAATCTTAATATGTTTCATGTTTGGATTTGTTTTGGAAATTAGGGTTTTTTTCCTTCCTTTCTACAAATTGCTTGATTCCTTTCCTTCTTCCTTTTTTTAATTCAGATTTTCCCTTTATTTTGGTAATCCGAGCAGGGTTATGTATCAACTTTCAAATAGGGTTTTGTTCCTTAAGAGGCGGAATTGAGCTGATTATGTATTATCAGCTACGTAGCCTCTTCAAATTGAATCATATTAAGGTATGATATCTGCCTCTGATTTCAATCTTAGATTTGATTATTTTTTTGGGTTCTACCTAGGAACGGAAATCGAGTTCACCGGCCTGATTAATCGGCAATTTGAGGAATTTATCTTATTTTCCAGGCTTATGTATCTTAATATCAGCCATGCTTCTATGAGAGTGCTGACAACCTTGGAGTAACTTCAAACCAACTGGTTAGTAATTTTCTGTTTTGATTCTGGGGTGTGTATATTTCACTTTTTTTTTCTGTTTTGATTCTGGGGTGTGTAATTTTCTGTTTTGATTCTGGAATGTTACCACTGCCATCCTAGCTAGCCATGCTTCTAATATAATTTAACTATTTAAGGATACACAACTTTTGGTGTGTCATATATGTCTGGGTGAAATTTGAAACAAATGAAATGTCTGAAACCTAGAACTCTTTGCTGATTTATGTTTTTAATCAAGATATCAGTTCTAACTACTTTTCATGCTCTGGTGAATGGTGATATATGAGTTTTGTGCTAAAAATATCATTTGAAAAGGATATCTATTGAGAAAATAGTGTGCTTCCCTGTGTGGGTAGCTAATGCATCAACAGAACTGTACAAAAATCAACAATGGTAAATCACTCAACTCAGAAGCAACATCCCTAACTGTACAAAAATCATTACAGAAATTGAGGGTTTAAGCGTAGACATCAACAGAATTGTGTTTAAAACAAAAGGAGAAACCCAGTTATTATCATAGCATGGCCATTCCTATTCTCATCACTTCTATGAAACACAATACTCCCCCACATGTTCACAACACTGCTCTCACGTAACACGTCACACAAAACTTTCCCACGGGAACTTGCAAATGGAGCACTTAAATTTTAGGCATCTTCAATTCTCAATGTAGGAACATGATAAGTGACTGAAAAGGCACCACAGACACCAACATAATCCAAGAAACTTACTTCACTTGTAGTCCCTATAACAAGAAGATTCTTCCTGAAAAGGTAAATATATATAAATGGGTGTAATAGTTAGAAAAGTAGACCGAACCGATAAGTTGATAAAGAGGATGGCACTACCACCATATCTCCAACCAATCCCCTATACAAAAGTGAGTCTTACCCCATCTCTAACAAACAAAGACTCTATACCTCAAGCTGTTAGTCTACCTCAAAATCTGCCCAGCCCAATTTGATGGGTTACAAGTATCCATGTGTTGAAGACAACACCATTTCTAGCTTTCCAAGTGAAGTAAAATGAACACACTATTTTTATCACATGGAGAGAATTCCCACTGCTCTATTCATTCTTGAAAGATCTTGCAACATAACTCTGTTGCATAGAGCCATAGAGTGATATAGGGTTGATCTATTGCATCCTATATCTTTAGCAACTAGAAGGCCCAAACATAATTGTTCCTACATCAATATCAATGTTTGTAATAGTCGAGGACTTAAGGCTGTTGTGCGATCCAGCAGTACATCTCAGGCAGGTTATTTTCTTCAGCCATTTCAGTAGAAACTACTACGTATTATTGTAATTAGCAATCTACACAGGGGTAACTGATGTAGTCATGTACACCTTGACTACCTTTTTTAAGTAGAATCACTGGAAATTGCAGCACACGATTGTAAATCATATCAGACTAAAGGGCTCTATGGCTTGAATAGGAAACTAAAAGGGATGAAAGTTATGCGAACTCCAGCACGTGATACTTTTTAGTTTGCCTAGAAACAAATAAAGACACGTTTCGAAGATCTCCAAATTTGGGAATTAAAGCCAGATATTTTTTCGTTTCTTGGAATGTTACTGCTCAATAAACTAATCAGTGAAAACATTTTTGGCCAGTTTAGGAAAAAAAATCATTGTGGGTGGGTGGGGGGTTGGTTAAAAACTGCCTTCATAAATTCCAGCCTTCTAGGAATAGCTGTGTTCCAGAAAGTGAGCAAAAGGCATAACATTCAATCAAAGGATCATCACACTGATAGCCTACATCACTTACATCTTTATATTGATTCAATGGAATTAAAAGTGAGATAGGTTGATGGAAAAATACCTGTGGAGGGAGCCTTTTCAAAAGGACCAACAAGGTTTGAGCAATTAAATTTGAAAAGCGTGGACCAATAGCAACATGCTCTAGAATCCTACGTATCATGCCATTAAGGAAATGAAGGTAAGAAAAGAAAATAGCAAACAATGGAAAGAGTCAAAGTAGAAGTAAGAAAGAGTTTAGAAGGTTTTAGTCACAGGTTACCTCTCAATGTCATCGAGGATGATTACGCTCAAAGGTGACCTGTAGGCATCCTCAAACACCTACAAGCACCTACAAGCAAGTAATTAAATTACACTACTGGCTGAAGTTTGTAACCAACAATGGTTAAGGGTGAGGAAATAAAATATATTTGCATCTACATTTTTTCCTTCAATCAATTGTTTGCAATTTTTGTTTATAACTTTAGGGAAATGTGCGCATTTGTCATGGGTATTTTACTCTAAATAGGTTATTGCTTTGTTTCATCCCGGCCCTCACCACTCACACTTCTGGAATAAGAATGTATGAGACAACGAAAGAGCCAGCTTTGAAGACACTTGAAAAGAAGCAGGGTAAAGTTGTTGAGATTGATAAACTTCTTGATCAGGAAATACTCCCTGCACTAGAAAAATTGAGCAAGGAAATGATGCTATATATGCAATGGGCAAATGGAAATGCAGGATTAGATCGCCTCAAAAGGTTTTGTATTGTATTTGAGTATGTACAAGCAGAGAGTGAAAGAAAACACGGTTTCTGAGATGAAGTAAAGGCTAAGATTGTTGGCATTGATACTGAAACACAAATCATGAATGAGGAAATTCGGAAACTGGAAGCAAAAGTATCTCAGTTGACACTCAAGAAGGAAGGGAAAATTGGGGTAGGCTAAAACCTTGTCTCTTGACGTAGATAAATTGAGAGAAACATCTGTGTTGAAAAATAAAGAAGACACTCTGAAAACTGAAGTTGAAAAGGCTAATAAGTAGGGCAATGCCTTTTCTCCTATCTTGCAATGTTTCATCCTCTTGAGATATTTTCTCTATCAATTTATCTTATTTACTACATTTCACTATTAAGCCTATTATAACATGTTTATGTCTTTTTTCTTCCATGCCAAATTGAGAGGAGTATTGAAGAATCGACATAACCTCAGCTATATTTTAAGCATAATTGCTCCGTATTTATTATGCACATCTAATACGTTCATCTTAAAGATGTTGAACTTCAATGTGCAGGGAGTGCTGGCTGGAAAGAGTAATCAAATTGAGGACAAGTGCCTATTGCTACAATGCTAAAGAAAAAGGGATTTGTTGAAGACAGTAAATTCCTTTGATGATACAATAGTTTTACGTCTCAAGATGAAGACAAGTTGAATTCGAAATAGGCCAAAGGTTTCTTTTCGTTTTACCATTACACTCCTAATAAAGTTTGATTCATCTACATTCGCAACAATCTACTTTCCTCACCCTTGATCATCCTCACCCTTGATCATTTAAGGGAGTTGGCTCAACAATTTACCGAATGCAACCTGCTTTCCTCACCTTAACTATAATCAGTAAAAAGAGTTAATGAAAGATATGATGGCTGAGATTATAAAATAGTCACCCGTCTTTTTTTGAACCTTCTCCACCATTCAGATTAGATATAATTCGATATGATACTACTCAATTTGCCCTCATTATGAATTGTTATAGTTTTCATACAATTAGCTAACATTATGCTCCATATAATCTATCATTGTAATTATAATTATAAATACTAACTAATACACTTTTAAATTAAAATCATAATTATTAAATTTTAATAAAATACCCGGGCATAAGGCTCGGGCCTAACACTAGTTATTGTATAGAACTGAAGCACACGTATGTGACTCAATAGGGACAAAGTCTATTAAAAAAAGAAAAATAAGATATGTAGTGTATATAGTAAAAAAATGTGGGTGTAGATATCAATTTGTTTTATTTCTTTCCGTTTTTATACCTCTCTCATCAGTGCGTATTCAGTAGCCGACCCTCTTGCTCTCGATAACCCGCGCGATTTCTACAGTCTTTGGGTCCGGAGCTAGGGTTTTATCTTCCGTCATTCATTCTGAATCTCAGTCGAAACTTCGTATAGTGATTTGGCTCGGCGTTGTGCAAGGTAGCGTAACAGCGTTTCGTCCTCGTCTGTGAGCTGGAGATGGAGTTCGGAGGGCCTCGCAAGAGAGGCAGGGGGGAAGCTGCTCTGAACGGGAATGGCGGTCCCAGGAAGTACAGGAGTCAAGGTTTTCCAATATTCTCTACTCTCTTTCTTTCGAAGATTGTGTTTACCTTTGGTTTCTTGAATTCTTGTTCTTCTGAGGTTTAAAAATCGTTATTTTCTGTTCCAATTTGATTCGAGATTGCCGAGTCTTGTATAATCTCTTTGCGCGTCTTGAAAATTTGGAATTTTAGGCTTATTCTCTGTTGTTTCTTTGTTTGGATATGAATGTGGTCATTTGCGGTCAATGTACACGAAATTGGCTGCAAAAATATGCTAACGAAGCTGAGCTTGTAAAATCGTTGAAATTGTTGGTCCTGAATTCATTTACATTATAGGTGTGGCTTGTTTTGCCATATTAATTGTAAGTTGTGAATTCTTCATATTTTGTTCTAAGGGATGCAATGTCAAATTTGGTATATAAATTTATGGGGATCTATGAATGGAGATTTGAAAATCAATACATCACTGAAAAGAGATGATTAATGTTTTGCAACAGAATCGGAGTCAAATTCAACTGGTGTAGGAAGCAAATCCAAGCCTTGCACAAAGTTTTTCAGGTGCTAATCTTAACTTGCTAAAACACTTAATTTACAGTTTATATTCACTGGTGCAGTTTACCTTGATGAACGATAAATTCAGCGTAGAAAGTTGTTATACAGGTTCTACTCGTATCTTCTAATTATTAACAGAGAATTCAAAAGAAAAGTTATTGTTCAGTTGACTTAATGGATTTAAGGCTAATAAGTAACTGGGATATAGATGTCTGGGACTGTGGGGTGAAGTTTCTGGATACAGCTTCTTGCTTAAAATTCTACTCTACAAGTAAATAGAACATGTCCATTGATTTCAGATTAATATGAAATTGGCATTCAAGTTCTCATACAGGTTATGCCCAATTGCCCATGGCCATATCAAGTTAAGCATTACTAGTGAACAAAAATGGAAAACAAAGATTACTTTGATACATTGTTCAGCTAGACATCTGTAGCTTTGACCAAAGGACATGTCAACTAATTGATTATATAATCCCAATGTAGATTTACTTTGGATATATTTCTCTTGTGATTTGTTTCTAATTCAATTTGAGGGACTGAAAATCACTTCAAATTGTAAATTAAGCTGAAAAGTAACTGCACAGATGAGGATTTAGTTATTTGTACGTGTCATCCATTCATCGAATCATTACTCTTCCTATACCGAGTCTTGTCTTTATTGATTGTTAATTGGGAATTTGTACAACGGCTGATTGAAACAATACTCTTTTAGAACTCCTTTTATGCACTGGGAAAAAAAAGGAAAATGCTTTCTGTACTTTACTTGAAGTTAACGAATTAAAACTGGCTTGGGATGTGTTTCAGGTCTACATTTACATTAGTTCTGTAAAGATGTTGTTTTATTCATATGATTTGCTGTCAGTTATGAGTTTCTTGCTTGCTATAGGAAGAAGTAGCTGGGTTCTCAAAATTGCTGGATTTACTGTATGAATATTTGTCTGGATAATCATCTGAGGTCATCCTTTAGGTATTTTCCAGATGTGAAGTCATGTGACATATGGCATGTTTGATTGTTTGTTATTGGCTTGATTTTTTAGGGTAGTACAAAGAAATGCCACGCCCCTCATCATTTTCTTAGTTTGATGTATTGTTAGATAGCTTCTGAGGTTTTTGTGAAGTTTATCGAGTCCAACTTAGTGTGGGAGCAACATTGTAGCTTCTGAGGTTGCTAATGTTTCTGATTACATATTATTAGTGTATTTTAGGTTAAAGTTGTCAAATTGTAGCTGATATATTTTGCTAAATGCTACTAGTTTCTATCATTTAACCGGCTATGTTATTCTACCCTGCAGTAATCTGCCATTTCTTTAACCGGCTACAAAATTAATGACTTGATGATATACTTTCATAGTGATCTCGCTGCTCCAGTCAATTATCTTCTATTCCGTTTTGCGAGAAAGCCTCAATTTTCCTTTCGTTTTACACATTTATTTGTCTATTGCAGCACATCCGGTTGCCAATTCGGTGATAGCTGTCATTTCTTGCATTATGTTCCCGGTGGATTTAAAGTTGTGTCTCAGATGATGAACCTTGGTGGCCCCCCAGCTAGGAATGTAGCACCTCCTCCCCCTCAATTTTCTGATTCTTCCCGGCCTACTACTGGCAAGACCCGTCTCTGCAACAAATACAACTCTGCTGAAGGCTGTAAGTTTGGGGACAAATGCCACTTTGCTCATGGTGAGTGGGAGCTTGGGAAGCCAAGCCTGCCTTCTCATGAGGATCCTCGTGCTATGGGTGTGGGACCCATGATGGGGAGGATGGGTGTTGGTGCTGGGGGACCCATTGGTAGGATCGGACCTCCTCCTCCTCCTCCTGCTGCTGCCACCTTCGGTCTGTCATCCACTGCCAAGATTAGTGTAGATGCTTCACTCGGTGGAGCTATTATCGGGAAAGGAGGGGTGAACTCAAAGCAGATATGCCGCGTAACAGGGGTCAAGCTCTCCATAAGAGACAATGAAAGTGATCCAAACCAGAAGAACATCGAACTGGAAGGAACCTTTGATCAGATCAAACAAGCCACTGCCATGGTTCATGAGCTTATAATGAATGTCAGAGCAGGCTCCGGGCCTCACAGCAAGCCTCCACGCTCGTCTGGCGGTTCAAACAACTTCAAGACCAAGATATGCGACAACTTCAACAAAGGTTCGTGTACATTTGGTGACAGATGTCACTTTGCTCATGGAGCTGAAGAGCTGCGTAAGGGACCAATGTAACATCAGTTTTCTCGGTTTGGTCTCTGGCTAATATGCATTCCATTTTGTTTAATTTCTTCTAGCTTTCGCATAGTACAGTCTTTAGACCTCAGTTAACTGTTAACTGATCTTTAGATTTTTTGGTGTAAGAGATTAGTATCGAAATTTCTATGCAAGTTTTATCTGTTAAATGTACTTGATACTTCCTTTTATGTACCCTTTTGTGGAGAGCTGGAAAAGATGAACACTGCCCTTATTAAGGGGTGTGTGAAAGTTTTGTTTCAGTTTTGATCGCTTTTGATTCTGAAATTTCACATGTATGAATGCAATCTTTTTGTGGTGTCATTGAATGCTCTCTCTTTGCCTTCTGTCTTGCCATTTGTTGAATATTGTTGAAGGCTCTCACTTTGCAATTTTACATTGGTAGATGGTAGGTGAGGTTTCAAATGTTAAACGAATTATATTGATATTAAGTTCCCCACTTGGTTTCATATATTTTTTGTACAATGGACAGGGTTTATATTTACAAGTATGTAAAGTTAAACATTAGGTATGAAAGTGATTCCTCTTCCCACAAAACATCACTAAGGAGAAAAAAAAGGGTTTGGTTTCATGGAGTTAAACTATTAGACTATTTTCAACAACTTCTCCCAAATTTCTCTAAAATGTGGAAACAAAATAGATATTCTTTGAATTATTTTTGCTTTAAATCCAACAACTTTCATATTTCTATGATTTGGAGAATGATTTATTTTGGAGAATGTTGTAGATTCTGCTTCTCCATTTTGGAGAATGAGACGGAGAATTTGTTAGACTAAAAAACGCTTTAAAATTCTAAAAAAAAAACTCTAAAATCTCTAAAATGGAAAATCTGTTTGAGATGTTCTTACTGCGTTAATGCTAGTGAAGTAGTGATCTTTATTAAATCATATATATAACAATTAAATAGAAATCTAAATGAATTTGAAATTTCAACCACTGAAATTATACGGAGTATTGAAATGTTTAAACTCTGCCATAAAGTTATCTATTAGCTTTCTAAATATAAGGATCTCATTTAGCTCGGCTAAAATTTTCGAATCCTTATTTCTCCATGTCAATCCAGGTTTGGCTTATGGGTTTGGTAATCCGATGCCCCCCTTGACTTCTTTTATGTTAAATCTAATTAATCAAACAAATTATGGAGCAAAGACACCCCATAAAACATGAACACCCACCTAAATATGGCATAATTATGCTTCTTGAGAGGGCTTGGGAAACCAAATCTGTAATGTTATGTGTTAATTTCCTATGTCTTGTTTGCTTTATATGTTACATGTAATATTGTGTGTATGCTTGCAACATGTATGTATATGATGATTGTACATATTACATATAGGTAACATATATATATATATGTATGTATGTACGTATGTATGTATGTACGTATGTACGTATGTACGTATGTACGTATGTACGTATGTACGTACGTATACGACGTATGTACGTATGTACGTATGTACGTATGTACGTATGTACGTATGTACGTATGTACGTATGTATGTATGTATGTATGTATGTATGTATGTATGGATGGATGCATACTTTAATATATATTCGACTGAGTCGTATTGAGCTAGATAGCTTGATCCTCTAACGAATATATATGTATAAAGTATGGTGTGATAATACATATGTATAATATATGATATAGCTATATGTATAATATGTATGTACCAAGAGAAAGGAGCTTACCTCGTTATTGGGCTTAAGCCCATTAGCTGAGACAAGCCCATGAATTGCCGGACTTGGATTGAGGAGCCCATGAGCTTGAAGCCCGCGTGCCAGCTGCAACCCTAAGTTCAGACGCTGCGTTTTGGCTTTGGCTGGCGCTCTCCTTTGGTGGCCTAGCTATATAAGCTCGCGTTGGAGCTTTTCTGCCGTCGTACTGTTTGAGCTTTCTCTCTCTCTGTCTCTCTCTCTCTATCTTCCACAAACGCTCTCTTCTAGGGTTTTCTAGGGTTTGGTGTTCCTTTCCCTTTGCCTGAAGATCTACCGAGCCGGGAAGCGAAGAAGGTGGCCGACAGCATCCCTGGTGGTTCTCTGGTGGCCGGCGTTCCAAGCTCTGGGCAGCAGCTCTCCTTGTCCAGGCGATCTAGGGTTTGAGATCGAAGACTTCTTCGATCTCTGGTTCCCACACAGGGGAATTTCTTTCTCTCTTGGTTTCTGATCTCATGCATGTCTAGATCTAGGTTATTTGTATCTCTTTACTTGATCTGTCCCTGTACGAACTTCTTATAGTGGATTTGGCCAACTCTTGAGGCCCCGTGGATGTAGGCTTAGCCGAACCACGTAAAATCTCTTGTGTTCGTTCTTTGACTTGCGTGTTTAGATCCGATCTGTGATCTCTTGCTCGATTTCTTACGCTTCCGCATATTTGCCTATCTCGTTTATCGATCTATAGGTTTTACAAAATCAAAATATCCACACCTTGTAAAAATTCCCTTAAAGATTTGGATAAACTCATCTGCAATTACCAAAAACAACACAACTAGAAACATCATATACCACGTGTCAATGCTCTCTTCCTTGTTTTGGCATAAAGTAGCAATCACTGGGGGAAATTATAAAGAAAATTTTAAATGAAGATTTGTGCATGGAATTGTAGAGGAATTGACAAGCCAATTTTTTGGACAGAAATGAGCATATTCAGATATTAGCACTATCTGAAACAAAAACAGATAAAATATCGGACGAGAAAATATGGAGAAGCATTGGCTTTGACAACGCCATTTGGTCACCAGCAATTGGTAAAACTGGGGGTCTGGGGGTTCTATGGAAGTCCTAATTGCTCACACACGAAATGATTACTTTGGTGGATCAATGTCCTCGACACATCATAGTGAAATACACAAAACACAAACTCTAATTTCCTCTACAAAATTATTTTTGTATACGCTCCTCCAGATGAAAGGGATAGAATAGAAATTCTTTCTGGGATGAAATAAAAATTATCGTAAATGATTCAGATATCCCGTGTATAGTTAGGCCAAGTTTATCGGTGGCCTCCAAGTGCCGATACTTGAATTAACTATAATATAAATTTGGAAGATGCCCAAGCATCCGGCTGAAGCGATACGAGACAAGCATAGGGGAAGCATCGATACTTCAAAAGGTGAAACAATATTTGTTTCACTTTTTATTTTTATTTTCTGGATTTTCATAATATAACGACGTCGTGACGCTGAAAAAATATGAAACGCAGCGTTTCACTCTAGACAACTCTGACGCAATTCTGAGCATGGAGAGGGCGCGTGTCATCATTTTATTAGTGATGGGGTAAACGGCTATGATCAATCGCCATGTACGGTTAATATTTGGCTTGGGTAGAATTAACACACAATTAAAATATGTAATTTTTAACATTAATTTTTTAATAAAAATTAAAATAAAATTACCACAATACTAGATTCATTTTTATGATTTTATCTACACATAGACATCAATTTTGAATATGTTTGATCATTTTTTAAAAAATATTTTTAATACAACTATGTATAAAAATACCGAAAAAAATTAATTTTCAGTAGGAAGAATTATAAAGGTAAGAAGATGGGTCTATTTTCGAATACACAAACACAAACTCTAACTTCGTTTGCAAAATTATTTTTGTATACACTCCCCCAAATGAAAGGGATAAAAATTCTTAATAGGGTGAACTAAAAATTATCGTAAATGATTCAGATATCCCATGTCCGTGTATAGTTATGGGGGATTTGAATGAGATCGCAAGCATGGAAGATAGACTTGGCGGGGCTGACATCAATCCAAATTGTTTCGACAGACTAATATACTTTAAGAGTAGTTGTCAGTTGATAGATCTACCTTTTTGTGGCAATCGATATACTTGGAGAAAGAAACTCTTAGGCCCATATAACATCTATGAAAGAATTGACAAAGTACTAGTTCAAAACCAGATTATAGAAAACTAACCAAACTTATAAATAACCCATCATGCGTTCTCAACATCAGACCATTGTCCAATCTCCATGGAACTGAAGATTGGAGAAGTCTTTAAAGCAGCACCATTCAAATTAGAAAACAGTTGGCTTCAAATAAAAGACTTTTGAAATATTGTCAAACAAGCATGACGCGCAAACCATTTTGGCTCGTCCATGTTTCAACTAGCATTTAAAACAAAAATCCTCAAACAAAAAGCGAAAGAATGGAAAAAAAAAACCTTAGGGAACGTACTCTGCCAATTGCAGGAGGTGGAGGACAACTTGCTTAAAATTCAATCTCAAAACCTACAACATCTTAATTCTGTATATAGTATTAAGGAGAAGAATTTAATAAAGAAAAAAAAGAGTCTAATATTTTTTCAAAAAAGCTTTTGGAATCAAATAGCCAAAACCAAACACTTAAAACTAGCTGATTCTAATACATCCTACTTCCATCGACTAGCTACAACCTACAGGTAGAAGAAACCGGAAAATCATCCGCTCAATTACAACTAGTGAAGGAACACAGATAGTCGGAGAAGATAACATTAGAGTTGAAGTAAAACGAGATTTTGAGAAACGATTCAAACAGGAACCAATTAACTAAACCCTCCTAAGTGAATACCTAAATTTAATCACTCCATCAATCACTACAGAAGAAAACCAATACCTAACTCAACTACCAATGAATGGTGAAATAAAATATGCGGTTTTCAATATTGGGAAAAATAAATCTCCTGGCCTTGACGGGATGACTGCGGAATTTTATAAGAAATATTGGGACATAGTGGGTACAACAATCACTCGAGCGGTCAAATGTTTCTTCTTCTCCGGGAAAATCCTTTGACAAATAAATCATACTTTCATCTCCCTTTTGCCTAAATGTGATAATTCGTCCATGACAACACATTACAAGCCTATCAGTTTATGTTTAACCATCTATAAAATTATTTCCAAGATAATTACTGAAAGACTAAAAAAGGTGATGGGCAAACTAATTCACCCCTACAAGGAGCCTTTGTATCCGACAGAGCCATTCATCATAACGTTTTAATAGCCCATGTGATCTTCCACTCCTTTAAAAACCGAAAAGGTATAGATGGTTGGATGGCTATAAAACTCGATATGGAAAAAGCCTATGATAGAGTTGACTGATAATTCACGAAAGCTATCTTGAACAAATTTGGTTTCCACCCTAGGTTTGTCAATTGGATAATGGAATATGCAACCATTGTCTCGTTCTGAGTTCTCGTCAACAATGGACCTACTGAGGTATTCCATCCTTCGAGAGGTCTTCGCCAAGATGACCCACTCTCCCCCTTTTTATTCATCTTGGGAGCTGAAATTTTGGCAAGAAAACTCTCTCACGAAACAAACACAGTGGAATGGCTTTAAATTTGGTCGATATGGCTCACGCATTCAATTCCTAGCTTTTGCGGATGATATCATTATATTCACAAAAGGAACTTCTTCAGCCTGCCTAAAAGCTAAAACAATAATTGAGGACTACTGTCAAATCTCCGGTAAAAAAGTCAACTTTCACAAATCTGCGCTCCAAACTACTAAAGGTTTACCACAATCAAGGATTGATGAACTTGAAAGGTGTCTAAATATCTTACATGAAAGATCTCTGAAAAAATATTTGGGATGCCCAATCATTAATGGGAGAGTAAATAGAGGAATATTTTAGGAAATTGACTGCAAATCAAAAGAACAATTGAGTAAATGGTGGGCAAATGCCTTATCGCAACAAGGTCGTG
This sequence comes from Persicaria tinctoria, assembly GCA_037127255.1. Classification (NCBI taxonomy): domain Eukaryota; kingdom Viridiplantae; phylum Streptophyta; class Magnoliopsida; order Caryophyllales; family Polygonaceae; genus Persicaria; species Persicaria tinctoria. The sequence goes on from JBANSL010000008.1 coordinate 14,149,180, forward strand.
CAGTTCTAATTGGAAGTAATCTCGCCGCCAAACCACTTTACACAATGCAAAACTCCATGTTACCTTGTACGATACACAAAGAACTTGACCAGATCGATTAACATAACCTTTTTTTGGAACAAAAGATCTCCAACACCATCCATTGATAAGCTGGGATAAAATCTGTAGACCAAAAGTGAATGGGGGATTAGGTATTAGGAAAACAAAGGACATGAACGAAGCATTACAAATGAAGCTCCTATCGAAGATTCTTGCTGAAACAGACAATGTTTGGGACAAGTTGATTCAATATAAGTATCTTAAAACCTCTCACATCCTAAATTACAAAAGAAAGGGTGGTGCATCTTGGCAATGGTAAAAAATGTCTCCCCTTATTGACAAATTCAAGAATGATTTAATATGGTCGGTTGGCAATGGCTAGTCGATAAACTTTTGGAAGGAACACTGATTAACAACGACACCAATTTTGAACAGGGAAGATTGCCCTGCCCGTACAAAAACATAAGAAACAATTAGTGAGTATATTTTAGAGGGGAAATGGTGGGTGGAAAAGCTTGACTCTACCCTGCCTCAAAACATTGTAAAAGAAATCATGGAAATCCCATTACCAATAAATCAAATATGAAGATAGATTGTACTGGTGGCCGAATAGAGAAGGGTGGTTCACAACAGCTAGCGCCTATAAATTAATAACATCTCACAACACAAAGGTAAATGACGAAAACTCATGGATTTGGAAAGTCGCCATCCCCCTAAAATAAAAAAAAATCTTTAGAAACTAAGCCAACAAGGACTACCAACAACCACACGACTCACCCAAAAAAGGGTCTCAGTCCCATCAACTTGTATTTTATGTAACCATGCAACTGAGGATGATACGCATCTCTTCTTAGAATATCAGTACAATAATATCCAACCATCACTACCAATGGATATCTGTCAAGCCATAAATAACATGATCGTGACCTCCGGAGAAATAAAACCCATCCTAACGTATCTGGGTAACAAATTAACAAAAACAGAAAAGGAAAAATTAGCATTCTCCTGGTGGACAACATGGTATATTAAAAACCAAAGCATATTTCGGCATGAACCACTACCATCACAAGAAAAATCCAACAAATAACCAATGCCCACATGGTAAACTGGATAATAACTGCCACTTATGAACAAAATATCAACACAGATCTAAATTACGCCAAAGCAACCAACCAGAGGACTAAGAAAAATTCTCAACGAAGAACTATGAGATGGAAAAAACATCCGTTAGGCACGTTCAAACCTAACTTTGATGGATCCACTCTTCCGAATAGTTCGGTTGACTTTATTATTAGAAACTCGGAAGGAAGACCCGTTCATATTGGTTACGACACGATAGGTCACCATACCCCCTTAAAAGCAGAAGCTATTGCTTTAAGACAGGGCATTACCCATGCTTTGCAGCTGGGTATAGATAAATTACAGATCGAAGGAGATTCTCAGATAATAATAAATTACCTAAAATCACAAATCAAATGCCCTTGGGAAATCGAAATGACTATGTCGAACATTAAAACCCTATTGTTGAGTGTGAGAGACGTCTCTTTCTCTCACATACCCCGTAATGGCAAGTTGACAACATAGTGACTGATAAGGTTGCACACCTTTGCCACTCTACCTGGGGTCTCGACGTCGATAACGACTTTGGTCTCCAAAACTTCATCTGTAAGGATGCTATCGGATAGGTCCTCCACTCGAACTATTACCTAATCCAAAAAAAAAAAGATCTCATTTAATTTTTAATTCTTAAGTTTATCTTTACACTGATAAATTCAAATTCTTTTTAATTGAAAGGTCAATTTAATTATATCTTACACTTCAAGTTCTAATAATGTATTGTTTGGTGATTTTGGTCACATCTCCATAGATGCATTGCTTTGAGGCAATTATGATCGGATATCAGGGGTAATCCCGTCCAAACACATAAATGTACGCAAAGGCCGGAAACCTCACACGAAGTCCTTCTTTGGCACGTACAAGAAATCACAGCCGTCCACGTAGCAATTGAGATCTGACCGTTCGTTCGCGATATCTGCCTATAAATAAACACCCACAGGCAGGCAAATCAAGTTTGTACGGTTTCCTTTCAATTTGGTTCACAGGAAAATCTCCAGATCCGACTGATCGTGATATTGATCACGGAAAACCAAAACCCTTGAAAGACAGAAAGAGGGAGGAGGATAGAGAGAATCATATTCCTATTTCGTGGATTGCGCACTCGATTGATTGATACTTTGCATTCGAAACATATCTAGGGTTTCTATCCACACTTTTTTCCTGTAATTGGATCTGAACTTCACTTTTCGGTTTCGAGCAACGATTCGAGTTGGATTTAAAGGTTTCTTTGATTGATTGATTTTTTCAATCCATTTCCCCCAATTTTGCCGTGGTTTTGTCGCTGTGATTCTCATCCTTTTTCTTTCTCTTTTTCGGTTTCTAGGGTTTTGTTCGAAGTTTAGGGCTCGTTGCGGTAGAGAGGAGAGTATACAATGAACGATCAGTCCCAAATGATGAACCAGCACCAGGTAATCAATTACTCACAGTCAAACAAATTGAATCTATCTCACCAATTGATGGACCAACCACGATTCCTGAATCGATTTCAGATGCTGAACTCTCAAATGGTGACCCAGCCTCCGATGGTTAGCCAGATGAATCCGCCACAGATGATGAATCCGATGGTTAGCCAGCCTCAGATGGTTGTCCAGCCTTCGATGCTGAACCAGTCGAGTATGTTGTCTCAGAGCTACGGTACCTGGCAGCCGCCAAACATGCCTCCTATGAGTAGTTTGAAGTTTCCCAATCAGATGAACCAGATGTATGGAGCACCACAGCCGGGAAGGAGCAATTGGAAGGGAAAGAAGGTAATTGATAACAAAAGGAAAGATGCTCGAAGGAAAGATATGGTTATCCCTGGTGGTGCTAATGTTGGCCCTGGAGCTGGTGCTTCAGGTGCTATTGGTGGTAGTTACAAGCCCCCAACCCTTAATGAACTCGAACACCAGAATCGGTTGAAGGCTAGAAGGTTTTATCCCAAGAAGAAGTTCAACAGGATGGGGCCTTATGCTCATGCTCCTAGGAATACAACATCATATCTAATCCGAGCGAAGAAAGAAGGTGGGATTGCATCATTGGTGTCTCCTTGCCCTGTTACACCTGCTGTGCTTCCTACCCCGGTCTTTTCACCATCAAGAGAAGCATTGGTTGATATGGCCAAGGAAGAATGGGGAGTGGATGGTTATGGATCTATGAAAGGGTTGATTAGGCTGCGATCTTCGCCTGGACACGAGGCAGACATGGATGATTATGAGGACGAGGATGATGGGGGTTCGAGTGAGAGTGATGTAGAGGAACATTTGGAGGTGGAGAGAAGATTGGATCATGATTTGAGTAGGTTTGAAATGATTTATCCCAACTATGGATCTGAGTATAATAATGTGTTGGAAAATCGAGTGGATGATCAAGATACACACATTGCGCAGCTGGAGGAAGAGAATCTGTTGCTCAAGGAGCGGCTTTACTTGATGGAGAGGGAGCTTGGAGAAATCAAGAGGAGGATGCAATTCCTTGAGAGGCAGAACCAGGTTGTGGAAGATATTAATGAGGAAGTGGTAGAAAATGTCTCTGAAACCGGAAGTGAGGGAACAAGAGATACCCATCTTCTGGAGGACAAACATAATGAGGTTGACTATGTGCTTCAAAGTGAAGGTACTGAACATGGTGTGGATAAACAGGGAAATGTCACTGAAGCATTGCATAGCGAACAGGTAACAGCCATTACCAAGGAACACTGTCAAGACGAATCACTCAAGAACCAAGCTGACTTAATGGATGAAACAAAGGAGGCTGCATTGCCTAACGATAAAGATTGTAGAGAAATTGTGAAGAACAAGGGTGAAAATGAAACCCATGATATTGATTACAAGGGAGACTGCAATGTCTGTAAGGTGGATGCCAGCGAATCAATGGCCGGTAAGGATATGATTTCTGGGTCTGCAGAAATTTATGTTGAAAAAAATATGGCCGAGACTGATGATGCAGGGAATGTTGAAGCTGCTGAGGATCTGCACATGGATAGCAAGGAGGATATGGCCATGGGGAACTGTGAAGTCCAAAATGTGGATGCCGGCGAATCAGTGGCTGGTAGGGCTACGACTAATGGGTCTGCAGAAATTGAGGTTGGAAAAAATTTGGCTGAGGCTGATGACGGAGGGAATGCTGAAACTGCTGAAGATCTATATATGGAAGACTCTGCACCCCACAAAGCACTAGAAGATGGTCTATCTGAGCAGTAAAGATGGGTAAGCTTAAGCTCATTGGAAGAGCACTGAATGGTGATTTACTGATTTTGCTCAATTATCCTTGTCGATGATCCAATTCCATTATCTAATAGAGCCTCTAATTGCAGGATGGACTAAAACTCCATTGATCAGTTTGTTGAAGAATTGGGATAATGAATAGCCTTGTTCATTTTGTGAGATCTTATATGTAAAGGTTTGCTGGCCTTTTAGTCCCGGCTTCCTCAAAGCCTCCGCCGTTCTTAAATAATCACCATAGAAGTACAATAGGCCTCTTTTCAAACTCTAGGTCTTTCATCAAGGTTCTTTTTTAGATTTCCTATGTTGTTGTCTAGCTTACTTTCAGATGCTAAAGTCTTGAGTCTTTTGTCAAAAAAAGTAACGATAAGACAAATCTCGTGTAATCTTCAAGTCATATAATGCTTGATAGGCATGTGATGTATTTGACTCTTAATTGTGGTTTGTGAAAGTTCTTTCTCTGCCATTGTGTTTCTTTTACATCAAGAGGGCCTCTAGATTGTATTATTGTTCTTAATGTTTTATCTATGCATTTCTCTTTACTTTCCTGTCAAAAAACTTGTTGGTTCTTAGCTTACAGCTTAGTCCTTTGAGCAACGGTGCTGGGATGAACAGGTTAGTGTTTCACCTTGTCATAATGTCATTTATTTTTTCCATTCAGTGGACTGAATTTTTTAATTTCAGATGATCCTACACACTGGATAATTTCTGAAACTGCAGATTAGCACCTTGGTCCACATTCCACAAGGCTTTGGTTGGTTTCCTGGAAACCATCCCCACTGACCATTCCAATCTTTGACAATCTTGACAACGTCAATAGGTGACACACTGTTGACCCAGAAAAAACACAGTTAAGCCATCCAGAGGAATGCCTACAGGGTTGCTCTGTCGGGTTCACACTTGTTGAGCCATCCTCAAAGGTTACCAATCGAGTCACACTCCTGTAGATGGCCCGGTGGGAGAAGATGGCAATCTGTTGCGTTTGGATCGTCTCGTTTATGTTTGGCTTCACTTTGGTCAAGTTTGTTCATATTTAAATTATTTGGTATGATCTTATATGGGTTCAAATATAATTCAGGTATCTCTCATCTGCGGTCAGGTTTGGCCAACTCTGAAGATGAAGCCCCATGGATGAACACTGGTCACTCTATGACATACATAACGGACACTATATGTGAAGTCATACGTCCCACTTGCACCATACTTTTATTGCTTCAACTCCCACCATCCTTTATGTTTTTCTTCAAATAATCTCCAATGAATGAATGGATGCAGCTATGAACTTTCCATGCACATGCAAACCGATCTAAGCAACTACCCTCATTTGACTGATTTCAAACGGGTACTACTTTAATTTTCAAGTGGTGGTTTTTTTTTGAGTTGTTAAATACACCGGTTGTGGAATCACCACTAATCTCCGCGAGGAGTTGTGGAATCACCACTAATCTCCGCGAGGAGTTGTGGAGTTAAGTCCGCACCCGGTTACGAAACACTTTAGACGACGTGCCAAACAATCTTTACTTGCGGAGGTTGCGGAGTTAAATCCGCACCTGGTTGCGGAATACTATGAATTTTTTTTTTTTAAATACAGGAAAAAAAAAAGAAGGAAAAGGTCTGCATCAACATGCGGACCTGTTTTGCTCTCACAAAGTCCCCGACTTCTTCGACAAGGAGGTCTACGACATACTCGACCAGTGAGCCCCGATGTTGTCTGCCATTGTGTATGGAGGTATAGGGTTATAGGCTATGTGGCACGGAAACGCCTATGTGGGGCACAGTGTCGTGTCGGAAACACGGACACGACACGAAACACCTCGGAAACGCCTGGACACGGTCAAGAAACGGTCAAACTTCGGACACGTATGGAAACGCCATGGAAACGTCATGGAAACGTCTTGGACATGGTTCACAAATAATGGACACGGTTTAGAATTAAAAAAAACCCGGTTCATAATTAAAAGAAAAAAGAAAAAAGCAAACCCGACTATCAACCTTTGCCCTTTTCTTCTTGAGCGTCCTTCTGCACTAGGCACCGCCGAGCGATGTTCTACACTAGCCACCGCCGTTCTTCGATCTGCACCAGCCACCGTCGATCGCCGGGCTTTCTGAACACAAACGAGTGTCGTTCCTCCCAATCTTCCGTCTCCCCTCCTCTTCCTATCTCACTATACTTTGATTTATTTTTAGACTTAGCAATTCTTATTTGTATATATTTTAATTTGAGATGTTATATAATTATTTATTTATATCTCATTGGTCTTAACATCTAGATTACTCTTATTAGTATAAATGTATACATATTTGCAAGACCTTTAAAATGATATATATATATATATATATATATATATATATATATATATATATATATATATATATATATATATATATATATATATATATATATATATACAGTGACGGATCCTGAACTTGTTGATTGAGGGGGCGGAAAATTACGATAAAAAATATTATATGTAAATTTAAACTCTAATTTTTATTTTCTGAAAAATCATCAATATTATATATCCTGAACTTGCATGATATATTTCATGGTTTTCAAATATTTCAATAAACCTCCTAATTTGAAGTTCTCGAATATAGTTATATTATTAAGATATGAAATTAAAAAATAATAATTACAATAAAAATATATCGGTTTGGTAAATAGTGTAGGAAATATTATAATTCAGTGCTGAAATTTGAAACGCTTATAACTTTTTGCTCAGATATCGGATTTAAGCTTATAATATATCAAATCGAAGCTATCGACGAGAGGAATATGTATGTTAAATTTCATTTTCGATTGGGGGGGCGACTGCCACCACTGGCCCTAAAGAGGATCCGCCTCTGTATATATATATCGCCCTAAAGAGGATCCGCCTCTGTATATATATATCATATATATATATATATATATATTTGCCGTGTCCGTGTCCTATGTTTTTTGAATTTGTCGTTTCCCCGTGTCTTGTGTCCGTTTCCGTGCTACATAGGTTATAGGTGAACCAAGAAGTAGCTACCGCCGCCAACAGTAGCTCGGACCAGGGCTGTGAGAGACATGGACCGATGCGGACGACGACACCAAACCGAGCCAGGGAACTTCAACCACCACCCCCAACCCCGGACTGCCATCCAGGAAAGCCAGGACCCGAAAATAGGAGCAAATTGCCCCCCGAAAACTAAACAAGGAACCGGACGACGACACCAAACCGAGCCAGGGAACTTCAACCCCGGACTGCCATCGTGGAAAGTCAGGGCCCGAAAATAGGAGCAAATTGCCGCCCTGAAAACTGAACAAGGAGGCAATAGGACCACCCGTCAACACGTCGATGTAAACAGAGGAGATTCAGCGGCTCAAATTGTGGCCTTTAATGCTTGATTTCATGAGGAAAGAGTTTTGCCTGTTGAATATGGCGGGCGGCGATTTGGGGCTTTGTGGGTAGGGTTTGGTGGGGTTTCCATTAAAAAAAAAAAGAAGGTTCGCAACTTAGTGCGGACCTTGAGTGCTTTTTTTTTTACATATAGGTTAGGGACTCCGCATCCTAACGCGGACCTCTCTCCGCAATATCTTGTGGACGTTTTGTCGATCGTCTTTTAGGACGTGTTTGCCTCGATGTCCGGTGATGTCCGCAAGGGGTAGCGAAGCTCAGTCCGCAAAGGTTGCGAAGTTTAGCGATTTATCTAGTACTACCTCCGTTCCATAATACATGGGCTTTTCTTTTTTGACACGTTTTTTGAGGAGCGAAAAACTCTATGAAATACTCCCTCCGTTAATTAAAACTTGATGTTTTACTATTCACGCATGCATTTTTAGGTGTTAAAAACTATATAAATTATTAACTCTAAAAAAGCGTGCATTTCGGACCTCTGTTAATTAAAACTTGTCGTTTACTATTTATGCACGCTTTTTTAGAACGATAAAAATTATATAAAATATTAATTTTTTTTTAAATTTGTTTTTATAAATTCATACTTAATAGTAATAAGTATGATATTATTTAAAAAAATTATTTAAAAAGTTAATATTTTATATAGTTTTTAACACCTAAAAATGCGTGCGTGAATAGTAAAACGTCAAGTTTTAATTAACGGTGGGAGTATTTTTTAGTTCTGGAATACTAAACAAACCCTATTATTTCTACTCTTTGATTAATCTCTTCCTTCTTATCACGTGCAAAATGCGATTTTGTTTGAATTGTGGGATGTTGTGTTCAAATCATTTGAATAACTCATTTTAATCTTTAATCATTTTCACATATGTGTTGGATGATTGAGTATGTACATAATCCTAAAACCAATTGGCAATAGGAGAAGTAACCCACTAGCTTATATACTAAGGCTTATTTGCCAATTGGCAATAGGGGGAGTAACCCACTAGCTTATATACTAAGGCTTATTTGTTCATATTATCGACGTGAGACTCTTTTGGTCTCTTCACATCTTTCATTCTCTCAACATTGAGTTGTACGTATCATTTCAACGACTATATTAAAAGGTTTTTCTCCGAGTTAATCAAAAGTGATGCCAATAATGGCAATTAACAAACAACACGTTATCAAAAGGCAAGAAAACAAGAAGGGGAGAGAATGAAAGAATCAAAAGCCTAGAAGGAAAGAGAAACAACAAAAGAGACTACTAAACATAAAACAAAACATGAAAACTGAAATAAGACACAAAAGGATATAATTCCAAACAATCCACAATCACTCAACCCCAAATAACGAATTTTGATCAATACATATCATATCATTTATGAGATGATATTATTAATTCAAACACGCCATTTCTAACTACAAAACACATGTATGGATCATTAGCTACCTATATCAATTCAACATATAACCAATCCGAATAGGGTACTTCATAAGCGAGGACAACCTTCCCAATTGAGTCGCGTTATGCACCTGGAGCAGGTGCTACATGTACTCCAACAGACGGATTTTGAATCTATTTCAACTACAGTATGACATATGTCAGTCCAGTAATCACTACAAGTTGTAAAAAAATATACGAATAAATCTAGGATCCGTCCATTGTAAAAAATAAAATTATAAGGACGGATCAAGATTAAAAAGCAAAATAAAAAAGCCAAAACTAAAAAAAAGGCGGATTCTTGATCCGTTCTTGATATATATATTTAAAAAAAGGCAAAAAAATACAAATATAAGATCCAAAATATAGACAGATCTAAAATTCACCCCGCCAATTGGTAAATCTTGTTGGACGGGTCCGACCAGAAATCCCAACATTATAATTCAGAAATTCCAAAACCAATCAGGATTAGATGGACTTAGTTAGGTCAGGATCATTCCCCTTCCGATGTAAGATTCACAATTGTCCCAACATACAACCTGCAATAAGATTTAAGATTTGAAATCTTAACATTATTTAAGCCTAATCTAACTCTAAGAGCATCTTCCCTCGTAGGCTAGAATAGCTAAGGGAAATAGCCTATCAAAATATAATATTCTATAGAATATTCTCTTTTGGCCTATTAAATGGTTTTGTTATTCCCACCGTAGGCCAAATTTGGCAGGCAGATTTTCTATAAATACTCATGTAATTTAGAACTTTCACACTCATTTCCGTCACTCGATTCTATCGTTATCCTTTCGATTTGAATCAACAATGAATTCAATACAAATATCATCATCATCTCACTCTTCAAATGAAACTATTGAGATTTCTAATTCAATCCTTGATTCATTTGACCTTGATTCAATAGTTGGTTGTTTCAATTTATATTTGATTTTTCTTCTTTAGTACTTTAAGCAACTTAATATTTATTTTTTATTATAATTTTGATGAATCTATAATAAAAAAAATATTAATGTCATTTTCTAAAAATATTATTTATGCAATAATAATTCAAATATGTCAAATATTATAGTCATATCGAAGAACTCTTGAATATCTTAACAATACTACAAAATTTATTTTTAATTGGAAATCAGAACTATATAATATATAGATTTATAATTGTATTATTTATAAATTTACTTCATATTATGGTTTTGATGTGTTTTGGGATTTTTTATTATTATTTTCAAATATAGTAATTTATGCAACTCGATATTTATTTATGAGATATGATTTTGATGAAGATGTAATAATATAAAATGAATATGTTTTTCTAAAGATATTAATTATTTATGCAAATATAATCCAAACATATTAAATATTATAGTCATATCAAAGAACTCATCAATATCTTTACAAACTATAACTTTTAGTTTTGATAAAAATTATAATTAAATAGTTTATATACAATTAATTGTGTGATTTATAAATTTATATTAATAATGAACAATTAAAAATAAATAAATAAATGGTGAAATTCACATTTGGCCTTCTAAAATTTCAAGCCAAATTTGGCCTTCATTTTAGAATTAGGCCAAAACAAAGTTGGCCAAAATGGATTTTGGCCTATGAGGGAAAAAAAAAAAAGGCTAAAACTTATTTTATAGCCTATGGTGGGAGATGCCCTAACTACACCAATTGGGCAATTATTTAAGGCTCATCTAACTCTCACTACACCAATTGGGCAATTGATAACTCGTTTACGTTATTCATAATCTTGATGGATTGGCAAAGAAGCACCTTCTTATCCATTTCCTCCACCTTGAACGCCTTATGACCAATCGTTTCTCCTTTGTCGTTGAAGCGTTCAAGCTTCAATCTTCAATTCATCCAATCCATCCACGTGACCATTTCATATATTCAACTTGCGGAACAAGTCAACCAAGCGTCCGCCCCATCTCATTTCCCCCCAATTTCCTCCTCACACCTTCTTATATATATGATGATCCTCAACCCTCCGATTCGGTACAGTTTCAATTCGTCGATCAAATCCCTAATTGATACATCCAGTTTGAAATTACCTAAACTCCTTTTCAATGGAGAGCGTGTTTGAGATCTCTGCGCCCGGTGTGCTGGTGAAGGTTGGAGTGTTCGTGGTGGTTCAAGCTCTGGTTTATCTCATCCTCTCCAAATCTTCCAACATCTTCTCCAAAAGTAAGATGGCGAGGTCGTTCAGCTTCAAGCCCGCTCGATCCGCCAGCATCCGCCGTTTCATCGGCGCTCTCTCCGACTTCCCTTCCGCCGCTGACGATTTACCCTCTCCTGTCTCGAAACCGGCCGAGTTCCTCTCCGCTTCCTCCTTCAAGTCCGATTAATCTTCAGCTTTGGAGGATTCGCCTTCCAGTAAGGTTTCTGGTGGTTTTCGATGGTTAATTATGCGAGATTTAGTTCGGAAATGCTCTTTTCCGGTCATAGATCTGATTGAGTTTGTTTCTGGTGTGTGCTCAACTGCTCATAGAATTAGAAATTCATTTGTAAATTGAATTGCGTGATACCATAGTATTTGATGGCATTAATTATGCTTACTGTAAATATATACCAGAGGATTTTGTCCTCAATTCATTATATATATCTTGTGTTTTATGGATTGAATTGAAATACTATGGTATCAACGGACTTCAGTATCAGAGCCGGGTTCGGCTAGTGTTTCGGTCTCCGGATTGATGGGGTCGCTGGCTGGCCTTGTGGCATGTCAGCGCATGTGGCAAGTGCAACTTGTTGGTTAAAAATGTCGTTGCACTTGAGGGGGCGTGTTGGAATGGTGGTTGTCCCACATCGGTAGTTTAGAGAATACTTGAACAACATATAAGGTTGGTGGGCCACTCCTCTCATTGTCAATTGGTTTTGAGATGGAACCCCGTTCGGGTTTATACGTTGTTCGAGTCTCCCGTATGTGGGCCCGCACACACGACCTCCCTTCAGCGTCTTGACCCGCACCAGGACCAACTGAGTTCAACACATACCAAGTTGTTTTGCACAGATTCAATCGTTTCAATAAGCGGTCAATCTTATTGCCTAATGCACTTATTGGTTCTGATTATAGGATTTAACGAGCTCTCGGCAAACAAATTCTTCTTCGCTGATGCATTGTAAATACCAAATGACAGATCACTAGCGCCGTTGGATTAAAGTTTGGTATGGATTTGGTAAAAAGTGTTTGAAAGAATAGAGTGCAGGTCGTAGAGATTGTATGCCAAATATTTAGGTTTTGGGATGGGATTGCTAATAATAGTCAAGAGTTTATGATTTGTGAGATTTCGAGAAACTCGGGTCCAATCAAAGTAAAAACTCATTGCCTCAACCCCTCTTTACCAAGCTATCTTAGCGACTCATTACTCTTTTTAAACTGTTTATAAAAAATCGGTTTTTCTTTAGGGCTAACGAGTAACGTCACCCCAAGCCCCCCTCAGATCTGCCAATGCTTGACGATGCCCCTTATTAGATTCATCCATCATGGAATCGACTACACCACTGATTTTCAGGAGAAGAAAAGAAAAAACATATATACAAACATAACTCAATATATCGAAATCAATTGGAAACTAAAGTACACTTGTTTCGGTATCCAAATAGTGAAATGTATATACAAACACATTACAACACGGCCTAGCTAGCAATACTAGCAAGTCTAATTAAACTGTCTAGTGTAACACAAACAAGACTACCTACAAAATTCAGCAGCCTCGGTAAAAAGGAGATCGAAGAAATGTCATCGGCGGGAGATCAATGGGAACCAGCGATCACGAATGGAGGTTTGGCAAGACACCATGAACACGAGGAGAAACCCAATGCCCCATGGCGACCCACCCGCCCTGTGTAACGACTCCTGCTCCGGCGACCCCATCACGCCCTTTGATGAAAGGCAGTGTGGAGAGGGAGTCCGCGACTGAATTCGCTTCCCTGAGGACATGACGGAGCTGGAGGTCCCAACTCCGGGAGAGGAAGCCTTGGCATTGGAGAACCAGGCTAGAAAGCGGATGCCCCGCATTGATGCGCCCTTTGATTAGCGAGACGGCGAGCTGAGAGTCCGATTCAAGCATCACCTTACGAAAACCTCTATCCCAGGCTAATTTGAGACCACCGAGAATACCCCAAAGCTCGGCCATTGCGACCGAACATAGGCCAATGTTATGACAGAACCCTTCAATCCAGCAGCCATCGTCGTCCCGGATGGCGCCACCCGCCATAGCCAAACCGTTGGCGTTAACTGCGCCATCAGTGTTCACTTTGACCCACCCGGCCACCGGTCTTTTCCACTTCACCATAACAAGGGCTCGCACCGCAGGGCCCGTCACTTGCTCCAAGCTGCACCACGCCTTGTTGTATTCCTTAGCTCTGTCATCGATGAACCCGGCTTTGTCAATCTGCACCTCCCTACCATTGAACACCCTGTCGTTCCTCCAACGCTAGGCCCACCACAGAGCTGTCGCAAACCAGCTCGCCCATCCGATCCCTCCGCTCCTTTTCGCTTGGCTCATCAAGTTGCATCTCACCCACTCTGCAAAGGGAGTGAATGAACCATTAGTGACCCCCAAGCTGGTCGAGTTCCACATACCTCTTATGCATCGACAGTCCCGGAAGAGATGTGCGAGGGATTCCGCCTGATCTGGGCACGCAGCACAACCATCATCGGCCGCCAGATGTCTCCGCTTGCGTTCCACATTGGTAAGAATAACTCCTCTGAGCACCAACCACATGAAGTGTCACACCCTCTCGGGGACCTTGAGCTTCCAAATCGTCTTGTACACCTGCATATCCACCTCACAGTAATCTATGGATCCAATAATACGATTATAGGCAGTATTAATATAAAATTGACCGTCCGGTGAGTCTTTCCAGCAAAGAGTATCCTGCACCGAACCATCCTCAACCGGCGCCACCAACGCTAGTCTCATGAGCACTCCCGCCGGAAGCACTGGGGAGAGGGCATCCCAGTTCCAACCAATCCCGTCCATCCAGTAGCTCCTGACTGTCACGTTCTCCAGCCCCTCGGCAACACCCCCATGTACAACCTCAGACAACCTACCGCCACCGAGCCAGTCGTCGCTCCAGAACCGGATATCAGTCCCATTACCCAGCATCCACTTGCTTCCTTCAATGACAACCGAATTCAAACCCCTCAACAAACTCGACCAAACCGCGGAATGAGGTTGACTCGAGGCGTGCTGACTGGGTACATACTTAGCCTGCAAGATCGAGCTCCACACGTCAGTGCTTTTACTAGATAAAAACCGCCAAGCCATCTTACCGGAAGTAGCCAAGTTGAGTTCTCTCATGGATTTTAACCCAAGACCACCCACACACTTTGGCTTGCACAGATCCTCCCAAGCTACAAGGTGGATTTTCCTTTGATTTTCATCGTCGCCCCAAACGAAACCCCTGCACAAGGTATCGATTTTCTCACATGTGGACTTCGGCAACGTAGCAGTCGCCATGGAGTACATGGGAATGGCTGACAAGACAGATTTGGTGAGGGTGACCCTCCCTGCAAAACTCAGGCGTTTGCACTTCCACCCCGCCAGCTTGCTCTTAACCCTGTCAACCACATGGGAGAAGGTGTCTCTGTTGATTCTACCGTGTAAGACCGGCATGCCGAGGTAACTTCCTAGATTCGTAGTCACTTCAAATCCACTTTCTCTTTGCAGTTCCTCCACAATCCGTCTATCAATGTTAGGAGAGACGAAAAGCTTCGATTTACTGACATTCACCTTCTGACCAGAGGCCAAGCAAAAGCGGTCAAGGATTCTCTTTATAACTCTGATCTGCTCCACTGAGGCATCCGCGACAAGCACCAGGTCATCGGCAAACATAGCGTGAGAAATCACCGGCCCCGCCCTTGACATTCTAACGCCTTTCCATTCCCCACTATCCACCGCACCCTGAATCATGTGGCTAAGTCTTTCGATGCACAAGATAAAGAGATAGGGGGATATGGGATCGCCCTGACGAATACCCCTACTGGGGACGAATGCATCAGTAAGCTCACCGTTGATCAGCACCCGCGTCCGAGCCGTACCAATACATTCCGTCAGCCATCTGATCCAACAGTCCGGGAACCCAGCATCTTCCAGCGTGTCCGTGACGAAGTCCCACCGCAGCCTATCATAGGCCTTCTCGAGGTCGATCTTCAGTAACATCCACCCCTTCTTGCCTTTCTTTCTCCTCATAGTATGGACAATCTCCTGCATGATGACGACGTTATCCGAGATAAGTCTCCCAGGGAGAAAACTCCCCTGCAAGGGCCCAATGAGTGTCGAAAGCAGAGGCCTTAACCGGCTGACCATAACTTTAGTAATCACTTTGTAAAGGACGTTACACAGGCTAATAGGGCGGTATTGGGAGATCGTTTCCGGTTTTGCTACTTTAGCAAGTAGCACTATAAGAGTGTCATTGATGCCCAAACCTAACGAAGCCGAATTGAAGAAGCTGTGAACAAACTTCCTAACAGAGTCTCCGACGGTGTCCCAATATTTCTGAAAGAACACTGGTTGGAACCCATCAATCCCAGGCGCTTTAAACGCTCCCTTCTCCATTATAGCCGAATGAATCTCTAGATCCGAAATGGGCCCAGAGACAGCCTCCCAATCCGCCTGAGGGAGACGAGGAAAACCACCTCTCTCCAACGTATGCTACTGAGACTCATTAGGTGGGATCGTGTAGAGCTCGCGGAAAAACTCTGTCACCAGCTGCTCGATAACTTTCCCATCCAGCACAATCTCACCATCAGCCCCTTTAATACAATCAATCATGTTGCGCTTTCTCCTTATAACCGTAGACAAATGGAAAAAAGAGGTATTCCGGTCCCCCGCTTTAAGCCATTGTTCCCTCGACTTCTGGAACCAGATGACCTCTTCTTGCTCAAGGGTAGCACAGATTTGGATTTGAAGTTCCTTTTCCTTATTGATAAGCTCCACTGTGACTCCTCTTTCCATCGCAGATTGAATCGCCCTAAGCTCCGTAGTGATGCGTTCTTTGCGTTCAAAAATATTACCAAAGACCTCCTTATTCCATTTGATCAGGCAGCCGCGGAGGTAATTGAGCGCAATAGGCGTCTTGCAGACCCCATCCCACGACTCCCTAATAAGCCCTGGGAAGTCAGGATGTGTCGTCCAGGCAGCTTGAAACCGGAAGGGCCGACGCACCCTGTTAAGCTGGACCTTGGGGTTGATAGTTAGGACAAACGGCATGTGGTCGGAGCCAAATTTCTGCAGGTGTCGAACCGAAGCCTCCGGCCAATCAAGCCGAGCAGCAGCGTTCACCATAACCCTGTTCAGTCTCTTCGCAACATACGTACGAAGAGTATCACCCCTAGACCAAGTGAAGGTTGGCCCTGAGAATCCAAGGTCAATCAGATCAGACCTGTTAACCCAATCCTGAAAGAGGTCAGAATCCGAGGACAACAACCCCGAGTCTCCATCACGCTCCCAGCCTTGTAAGGTGCTATTGAAGTCGCCTCCAACAACAAGGGGGCCGGTTATTTGTTCTGTGGCGTTACCCAGGATCTCCCAGAAAGCACGTCTCTCATAACCGCAAGGGTAGGCATAGACCACCAGAAGATGAAAGCTCTTTTATCCCGTCTCCACCATAGCGAGGATAAAACGATCATGAGAGTTCACAATCGTAATCTTGACCTTCTCATTGTCCCAAAGCAACCAAACCCCCCCACGGAAACCATTGGCTTCAACAATAAATTTGTCGGAGAAGTTCATTCTATCACAAACTTCTTTCGCCTTAACCCCTGAGATTTTGGGCTCGAAAATAGCGAGCACATCAATCTTATTCTGCTTGATCATGTAACGGATAGATCTGCGGAAACCAGCCCTGCCAGCACCACAACAGTTCCATAGAAGGCAATTCATGACGAACCGGAGGAGAAGAGAGGCCGTCAAAACCCACCTACAGACCCTCGGTCCGCATACCCCCCATGGGAGTATCAGTAATCGGCACTGAATCACCGTCAACCATACTCAACAACATCTCTTGATCAGTCGAATCCTTGCCCCTGGTGCCATCGCTGGAGGGCACGGGATTAGCAACCCCGGGCGAAGGGATGACGCTGCCCACCACTGCGGTTTTTGGATGGAGTGAATCAATTGAGTCATGTACCAAAACATTAGAAGGAATTGGTTTAGTTTCAGGGTGAACAGAAGAGGTGGTCTCAACATGGGCCTTAGGCCCATTACTTGGAACCACTGATGTATTTAACACTTCAAATGAGTTATGTAAAACAGGTTTAAAAGTAATAAGTGGGTCCTCATTTCTAGCCCTTTTCTTAGGCCCAGGTTTGGCTTCATGGCCCGATCCACTCCCTTTATTCCCACTTTTCTTTTTCTGGACTTTTCTCAGGCCTTTATCACCATCTCTCTCCTTCTTCACAACTCCCAAATTAAATATGGGATTTCTCGGGATCTCTTTCTGACTACTAGTACTAGCGCCGCCGTTATTCCTAGTACCATGCGCCTTCTGATTAAATCCCTTTTCCTTAACCGAGACAATCCTCATAATTGTTTCTTCCTCCAACGGCTCTTTGTTGTTGGAACCCTGCCTCGGTTCCTCTCTAACTCTGGTGGAGCCCCTGCCGCCGGTAGCGGCCACATGGCCCGTATCGAAGTTTTTCCTATTGCCGGATTGAGTTTGAGGATTGTTCCTCGGACCCTCCATATCTTCTTTGTGTTTGATTTTCTGTTTGGATTTTCTGCGGGCGACTTCCATCCAAGGGCCATGGGTGCCTCCGCCTATCATGGATTCCTCCTTCGGACTACTCGCCTCCGCAGTATCCATGTTACTCTTCTGCCCATCATCCTTCTCTCTCGGTGTTTCCTCCCTTGGCTTGGGACCCTCCTGTCTCGCCCCCAAGGTGCACTTCGAGGCGATATGGCCATACCGCCCACACTTGAAGCAAATAAGATGGAGACCCTCGTACTCCAGGAACAGTCGCTGGTCATTAATAGTGATCGTACCCTTGAGTGGCTTAGTTAGATCCAACTCCACACAAACCCTAGCGAACCTGCACCGGTTGGAGAAGAGGGTCTTTGTATCGACTTTGATCGGTTTCCCAAACCCTTCAGCGATTTTCATTAGGACATTCTCTTCATAAAACATGATCGGAAGCCCAGAGATCCTAACCCAAGCCGGAGAAGTGGTGATCTCGTCCGTCTCCGGGTTAAACTCAGGAGTCCAGTCTTTGATAATCAAGTAGTGGTCGAAGATAGTCCATGGGCCCCCGGTGAGCGCACAGATGTAATCGTGGTCGGTTTCGAAGCTGACGACATAGTACCCATTGGGCAGATCCGCAAGCATCATCTTTCCGGTGGGTCTCCAGAGTTCCCGGATTTTCTTGTCCATCACATGGAATGGGACGAACCCCCCGAGTGGCTTCACAATCAGAGAGGACCTCCAGACAGAAGCTAGAGCTTGCATGACTTCGGCGTCTATGACCACCACCGGATCTCCACTCCCCCCGTTAGGGTAGGAAATAGTTATCTTTCCTTCGAGGAAATTCGGCTCCAACACCGGCCTGCCAGCTACAGATTCCCCAACCACCATTTCCTTCCACGTCTTCCTCCCATCCGGGGGATCTCCAGAGTGGCCACACGGGGTGGCCGGAGTAGGAGGCACCATTGTCAGGGAGTACCAGGGGTTGCCTATTAGAGAGCGTTTTTTAGAGAGCGTCCCAAATTTGCGTTTTGTCTTTGATTGTTTATATAAGAGGCAATTAAGGGCCTGTTTGGATGTGTTTGACTTCCAATACAGGGACGGTGGG
The DNA here is from genome assembly GCA_037127255.1 of Persicaria tinctoria. Lineage (NCBI taxonomy): Eukaryota > Viridiplantae > Streptophyta > Magnoliopsida > Caryophyllales > Polygonaceae > Persicaria > Persicaria tinctoria. The sequence goes on from JBANSL010000008.1 coordinate 14,168,155, forward strand.
CACAGATTCTTGATGTCTAGATCACAGCCAGTAAGTGTATGCCACGTGCAACCGACTATATGTACCAAGGTGTGGGAAGATGGGATGTACTCCCTCCGTTTCAAAATAAGTGTCGATTAACTTTTTTCACGTTTTTTAAGAAGGAAAAACTCTATAAAATATTAATTTTTTAATCAATTTTTTTTCCATAAATTGATACAGTATTTATTAGTAACAAGTATCAATTTATTTAAAAAATAATATTTTATAGAGTTTTTACCTCGTTAAAAAAAACGTGCAAAAAGTCAAGCGACTTTTATTTTGAAACTGATGGAGTATTAAAACGATGTTTCTCTTGCACTTTGCCATACTCCTTGTGGATAGAAAGAAATAATACTACGGGTAATTTCAAATGAAAACTAGTACTAAAATTCAAGCTCTAAATATAGGCTATAAAAACCTCTCAATATTTATATAAAAAAAAATGACTTAACTATGGATCTAAAAATATATAAATTTGGTAGATAAATGTATTTTGATCTAGGTAGTTATATGTAGTTTTAAATACTCCTCCGTTTCCTTTTAGTTGACTTTTTAAAGTCAAGCACGGAGTTTTAGAACGGTAAAAATTACATTAAATAATAATATTTTAATAAAAAAATTTAATAATATTATACTTATCACCAATAAGTATGAGATTATTGAAAAATATTATTTAAAAAATTATTATCTTATATAGTTTTTCATACCTTAAAACACGTGCATGAACAGTAAAAGATCAATTAAAAGGAAACGGATGGATCAGTAAATTTTGGATTTTTGAAACGGTAATTTATTTTTGAGAGATGATGGTTTAGTTGGTATGAATGTAGGCTGCAATGACATCCGTATAAAATGGGCCAATGGGCCCAATTGATGAAATTTTGATTGACAATGTGATAAGAAATAGCCCAATTTATTGTATTCCTAGCAGCCAGGGCTGCATAGTCCTATCTACAAAGAACCAAGTAGTGTACAATGTTTTGGGGTAATTGCATCATCTACCTTGCAGTATAGGAATTTCATAAAGTATTATACTCCCTCCGTTCCCGAAAACTTGTCATTTTAGCTTTCGACATAATATTTAAGAAATATTTAAACTACCAACATTACCCCTACTTTTGTCTTAATTATTTCAAAACAAAGTACAACCCTATGTTTCAAGGTAATTCAAATTTTAAACAAATGACTGAAATGAGGGTAAATTTGGAAATATATGGGTAAAATCTCTAAAGTGACAAGTTTTTTTGAACAAAATCAAAAATCTAAAATGACAGGTTTTCGCGAACGGAGTGAGTAGCATCTAGAGTAAGTTGTGTATGTTACCATACGTTTCACCGCTGACAACAAATCTCGCAATCTACTACTGTCAAACAACAAACTAGAACGCTTGTGTATAATGTATAAAGCAATAAATTGGGCAATACGTACAATGTACATTCAATTTCGTTCCTCTAATTCCCTTAAATCATTTATTCAAAGAGGGGAAAAAAAACAAATGAGAAGGTCTCTTTCTTTTCTTTTTTTTTTCTTCTAATTAGTTATAATTAAATTTATGAAGTTGCAACAACTTCTTAAAACCCAACTCATACTAAATAGTGTTGAAATCCTTGCTTTCTTCGGGTAGTGTGGGGCTCTGTCTTGGTGTTCCTGAGTGTATTACAACTGAATTGGGTTTGCTGCGCCCGGAGTCGGGAGCCTCCGTATCCGGGAGTTTAGTCCTTGGAGTTTCGTATTCACTGTCCACTTGAGTTATTGTCCTAATGTACCATTGACCTGCGGTGCTCCCCTAAGTGGTACTTGACTTCGTTCTTCGTCGGCGTTCTCAACGTTAGGGTTTTAGTTCTGCTCAGTTTCGTTTATTTCAGAGTATTGTTACGTGTTTAAGTGCGCCTTTTTTTATTTTATGTATTTTCGGTTGTTAGACGGTTCATCCGTCTGCCGACTTATCGACCTCTCGAGTTTCAGATATATCTGAGCTCAAATTATTTCTTAATAAAAAAAACATACAAAACAGTCAAAATAATGGATTTCTATTGAGACAGGGCACCTAATTAACTTATTTTGAGATTATTTGTATTCTCGATAAAAACATACTTACAATCATCTATATAAACTCTTAATTTAGAAGAGTTTATGCTGAGGTGTCAACATTAGAGAGATTTTAGGGGTTTTGACCAATTATAATTTCCTTTTTTCTCTTTAATTTTTTTTAATTCTTTTTGTTTTCTTCTTTTTCTTTTAGTTCTTTTTTTTTCTCTAATCTTACTAACTATCTATATAAACTCTTAATTTAGAAGAGTTTATGCTGAGGTGTCAACATTAGAGAGATTTTAGGGGTTTTGACCAATTATAATTTTCTTTTTTCTCTTTAATTTTTTTTTAATTCTCTTTTTTTCTTCTTTTTCTTTTAATTCTTTTTTTTTTCTCTAATCTTACTAACTATTGAGCTTAATTCAAAACATTGAATTCAATCTAATATAACTATTGAGCTTAATTAACTCAAATTCATTTACTAACTATCTATATCTATATACTATATTAATTTATGTCACATGTCCTCTCCATGTTCAAAGTTATTTGTGGAGATATTATTTACATAATATCATTTTATTATGGTAACTATATTTTATAATATTTTTTTTTGAAAAATATTCTAATATTAATTACCCAATATTATTTGATGTTACATTTTTTAACCAATGGGATTAATTCAAAACTTTTATCTTTCACTATTAATTATTTATTTTTCTCTTTAACCCAAGTGTATTTTTTTCTATTATTTTTAACACATTTACTAATCAATGGATTTAATTAAAAACATTGAATTAAATCTAATGTCTATGATTTACCTATATCTAAATATTATTTATAAAAAAATCGCGTCATGGCGCGGGGACCGTACTAGTTTTTATAATTTAAAACCAAAAGTTATTTGAATTTACCTTTTTCAATTTTAGATATATTATAAGTCCCCATACGCGCACATCCTGGTATTACTCAATATCCAAGACTATTATATTTAGTGCAATTTACCCTTTTTAAGAACTTAAAGTTGAGAAATACTCTTTAGATATCTTATCTTAGGGTGTGTTTGGCAATGGGGTGGATTTTAGTGGATGGGAACGGCTAAAGGGGATAGATGGGATGGAGATTTTTTTTTTTTGATTAGGTAAAAATTCGACGCACCGGACAGGCCCGGCTGGTCGATAGGCCGAAAAAATCGGCGACGGGCAAACCGTCAATACAAGCAAATTATAAAGACACAACAACAATGTAAAGATACCAAATTACAAGCACGCAGTTACAGACGCAGGCTAGTACTATCAAAGAAAGAACTGAAGCCGTGTAAGACACCAAAATAAGGTCATGTGTGTTTGGTCGTATTTTGATTTTTTGGTGGATGGAACTCCGAAAAAAGTCCAATTTGCCCCCACTTACCCAGTTCAGATTACCATAATACCCCTCCCAAATACCCCCTCACAATCGGGAGACATACCCCCTCAAAACCCTAATTTCAAGTTTTATGAATTTAATAATAATAAAAGATCCTAAGAAAATAATCGGGAGACATACCTAATTGTTAAAGATAATAAATTAACGAAATACAAAGTTGGTGGTATGGCTTGATAATCGATATGAAAAAAAAAATCAAAATTTAGATGTTTCATATTGACATACTCAGTCACAACTCACGACTATTAAACATAGTTGTGAAGCATTGGAGTATTTTAAAAAAAAACTTACGCATTTAAGCTTAAAAAAATAAAGAAGCAAATGATTGCTTGAATCATGTGTACAAAAGAAAACAGAAAGTAATTTGGACCCAAAATTTTAACCCCAACAACCCACCGAACCCCACCCCACCCGACTTGTGTGCTAGACTACTACCGTATGTGTGCATGTGCACACGAGCTCTAGTCATCGGTCCGAATCGGACTTTGATAGTATTCAAAATAGCAAATGACCTATGCTTATTTTCGCCAAAGATTAATCAGCTTTATCTGTATTTACCTTTTTTTTTGTAATTTTATTTTTAAATCGTGATCCGAGGCTTTCGAAATGAATGGCGAAATATGCTCGTAAAAACTGCAATTGAACGAATAACCAAACACATTCGTTTCCGGATAACCAAATCCAACCACAAAATTATTAAATCAATTACTCGTATATACTAATAGACAATAATAAGTACATGCAGCAGCATCTTGATATTTCGATACAGACAGAAAATAATATACGTGACGTGTGTGACTTTTATGGACTACCAAACAAATTGCTTCTTCTAATAAATGACGATGATGCATACCGTAATTATCGCCAATAATTATGTAAACAATTTAATTTAAATTACAAATAGTAATTTATTACTCTCTTAGTTTAAAATAAATCTCATTTAATTTTTTGACACGTTTTTAAATAACTAAATAAAAATAAATTAAAATATTAATTTTTTTTCATTTTTTTTAAAAATAATTTTAATATGATAACTAATATTATAAAATCATATAAAAAATTAAATAAAATATTAACATTTTATATAGTTTATAACTCTTAAAATCCGTACCAAAAAATCAAATACTCCATACTTATTTCTGATCTCATGGATTAATACTTCGGATTATTGTTTTTATATAAAAAACAATTAATTTTATTATATATTAATTATATATCCATTTCGATAAAAAAAAAAATATATTTCCCGATTTCCATTTGGTGAGGCGCGCCCCTCGACAAATTTCTCCCTCCCCTTCAGTTTTTCCTCCAACATCTGCAGCCCCACTATAAATAGCAACACCGCCGAACTCGATCATCTCTCTCTTTGACTCGATCAAATCCGCCATGGCTGCGTACGCCAAACCCTATCCATCTCCAACTACCGTCTCTTTCTTCATCATCTTCTTCTCCTCCTCCTTCCTCCTTTCTCTTTCCTCTTCATCGGATGCTCCTACCGTCTACGAAATCCTCCCCAAATTCGGCCTCCCAAGCGGCCTCTTGCCTTCCTCGGTCAAATCCTACGCGCTCGACGACGACGACGGAACCTTCTTTGTTGAGCTCGACAAGCCCTGCTATATCCAGTTCGATTACTTGATTTACTACGACAAGTCCATCACCGGCAAGCTCCGTTACGGTTCCATCACCGGCTTGAAGGGAATCCAGGTCCAGAGGTTCTTCCTCTGGTTCGATGTTGAGGAAATCAAGGTCGATTTGCCTCCCTCCGATTCCATCTACTTCCAGGTCGGTTTTATCAACAAGAAGCTCGATGTAGATCAGTTCAAGACCGTTCGTGATTGCCGGGACGGACGTCTTGTTTCTTTTGTCGATTCCTTGAAAGATTTGCTCGAGGTAAGTTTCTTGCTCTTCTGATTGTCAAATTCTTTTCGAAAACCTTCAATTTGATCTAATATAGTTCAGAACTGCATATTGTGAAATTATGATGTGTTTTGTAATACCGGATGATGAAGTTCTGAGAGATCACTTATCCATTGTATATTTGTGATGCCATTGCCAACGATTTATGGTCTGACGGTGAGATTGCCATCTTTTTTTCAAATCACTAATCCAATTTGTGACACCTTTTCTTGATGAATTGGTATATCCACTATCTTGCCTTTACCCGCCATACACTCTGGATTGAGATTTGGTAAAGTTTTACTGCATAGTATATTAATTATCAAAAGAAAAGTCCACTGGTGGAGTTCGTACGGATCTGAACCACAGTCTAGACGATTGAAGTGGAAGATTTTGCCAATTTTGTTTTGACATTGATAATTTTGGAAGGAATTACTGAATTAGAGCACCTTCTACAACTATGTAAAGGAACTTATCAATGGGATTGCTATCATGCATTCATGAAATTATCAATTCAGGCATCTACATTTGGTTAATGATTTCTTTTTCTTTGTTGCAGCTACCACCTCCAGTTGAGGAAGCCCAAATGCTACTCACAGAATAGATCTCCTGCTCCCACTGGCTGCCCGACTCGCAACAGAGAGTGTTCTTGGTTCCGTTTGGCTCCGTTTTTAGGCCTTACGAAGCACACAAAGGTCATTCTCAAGAGTGTGCAGCTATTAGTGTTACATTGTACAGAAAAAAAAGTAAAATGTGTATACTTCTCATGGCAATATCAGCCTATATGGCATTTACTGTCTGATGAAACTCAAAAGCTGCTTACACTGATAAATCAGCCTACACGGCATTTCTTGTGTCGACGTCGGCTGTTTGCTAAGAATGTGATCACTGATCACTTGCATCTACTCATCAATTATTGATTCATTTATTCAGGAACTTGTGTGCAATGTCTGACTACAAGTTCAAAGAACAAACACTTCACGAAACGGTTGAATTGGTGATCTTACTCACTAGATGGCACATGAATATTCACATTTCACAATACATCACCAAAAAGAACTCTCACTACGCAATAGCCAAGGACACAGAGCAACAAAGCCCCTAGCGAGACACCAAGGGTGCACAAACTCTCTTTACTATCCATGGCTAAAATTCCTAACTCGACGTCTGTAAATATAATATAGCTAATACTTAAAAATATACGAGGATATGAAGATCAAACCTCTTATGGCGAAGGGGATGCCAAGTCCATGATATTCAGAAACATTATCCCTTCAACTTGAATCTCTGACTTGACACCGGAACAGATGAGCCGTGAGCGAGATCAGTTTCCTCTCGTCTACCCAGCAGAGGGTCGCCCCGAATCATGGATTGCACGGGGATTCTCTACAAAGAAGTCATGCACGCTGGTATTACGATTCTTGGTTGAATACATTCAAAGATATCTCGGCTCACCAAGCACAAGTCATAGTTCCCTGGCTATGATTTTCCATCTAAGCTTGCAGAACTTGGCAGTGCACAATGTGACTCTTCAAACCACCTCTACCTGCAATGCTAGACCATAAGTTTGTAACCAGTGTCCTAAAATGACCTTTCCCGGCTATATTCTCCCATAGATTAGGATTGCTCTCAACATGCCTATCGGGGCTTGAGACATCCACCATGCTAATGCTCATATTGTTGCGGATTATGCAGAGCTTCCCGTTTAGAGGGACAAGGGCAGCGGCCTCCAGTGCCGGAGAATTCCCAAGGTGGAGCTTGCTATCTATAAACTGATTCCATGAATTGTTGGATTCATCAAACACTCTTAACTTGCATCCGTCTCTGCAATCCAAAGCATATAGCTTCCCGTTCATGGAGACACTTGGGTTCCGCCAGTCTGATACCATGCCATCATTGATTGGGGACCAGCTATTAGTGTCCAGATCGTAAGCCTCACTCATGACCTCACGGTGATTCCCGAGACCTTTAAGGTACCATTTTCCACCATAGACCACTCCAATGAACGGAACCATTGCTGTGCTCATGTCGGCAATGAAGCTCCACCTGGTCCTGTTGGGGTCATATACCTCTGCTGATCGGAGTGTCCTCTGGATCCCTTCACATTCCCCACCGGCCACATACAAGCAATTGTTTATAACACAAGAGCCAAAAAAGTGACGCTTCCGAAGCATACCTGGTGCCGGGTGCCACTTGTTTGTCCTTGCACTATAGAATACCACACGCCTCATCGATCCCTTGATCGAATCTTTTCCCCCAAACAAGTAGAGGTGACAGCCACTTAAAACAGCACAGCCAAACCCAAGGGCTTCTGAGTACTCAACGGGAACTGGTGGAAGCGGTTGCCATAGCTGGTAGATGGGATCAAAGGCATGCCATGAAATCTTATCATCACGATCTCTCTTCATCACATACAACCACTCTTCTGCCATTCCTAAGCTTTTCCTCAGGGAATAGAAGAAATTCCCTGATAAGAGTCGCTGCCATCTCTTACACACAAGGCGGAGTTTCCGGTGCTCAACACGGGGAACTCTGATTAGACAGGCAATAGCAAGATCATCAGGGAGCCCGGGCAGTAACGGTGGCTGAACACGAGTCCTCTCCCTGCGTGAATTCTTTGTTCTGTGCGCACGGGGATTGATATCAGGCTGGATGCACAACTTTGACCCTGGAACAAACTTCCTTGCCCCTGCAACCGTTTTGAGGCCCGCATCCACCTTGCAGTAGCATGACACGGAATCAACCTGACGACATAAAATCCAGACATTAGTGTTTTCACATAAAAAGGAACAAGAATCAATTTCAGAGTTGTAATCAGTTAATAATCTCGCTAATTTTCATATGCAGGAAATTGCAGTGATCGTCATTCTGAATTACAAGCATAAAATTCAGTAGGTATTTCGACATGTTCAAGGATGTTGCATCATGCACTTCACATATCAGTGAGAAAAAATAAAAGGATTGACGAAGCCGTAACTATGTGCAATGCTCAAGCTGCCAAAGGCAAATGATACCCAGCAATTCTTTCAGAGCAAAAGTATTCTCAGAAGTTAATCTGACCAAGTGTTAAATGAAAATAAAAATATACAAAAGGAAGTAAAAAACTGAAAACCGTAGCAACCTAACGCTTATCTTCTAGGAGGTCTAATGTTAGTTCTTGATCAGAATCATACGCATTTGTTCTCTACTTATCCAAAATCTATTGCATCCACAGATGAGTCTGTGAGGGTAGATCTTGCCATCTTGGGTTAAGAAGGGGGTTCCAGTTGTTCTCAAATTGAATTTGAAAATTCACTTTTTAACTTAACCTCCAGTCTAGCAAATACACGAATACACCTATGACCTATGTATGCAGCTGATTCTTGATAAATAGGAAACAAGTGCTTCTTTACCAATCTAATCAAGAAATAACATTAGCTTAGGATATTCATCAACTGAACTAATATCACCACCCTAAAAATGTCAATGCCTAGGTAATCTTGTTGATAAATGATAATTGAACATAGCTTATGAATATAAGAGAAAAGAAAGGCAATTAACCTCCAGCGAAAGTCAATAAAAAATCCTAATCCCTCAATACACAAGGATATCACAGCCCATTTCAGACGGGTATTTAGAGAAATGTGTGACTATTCGAAAATTGCAACCAAAAATTAAGAACCCCCAGCTCAATTCCTGATACTTGGTAACCCAAAAGGTAACCTAAGAAGTTCAAACACTTAGCCATGTTTCATCAGTCAAAACCTTAACCAAAAGAGGCACTGCATCCCAAGGAACTAAAAGCTCAAAGTTCCACAAGAACTTCAAAAATCTCATTGAAATTGAAGACAAATATGAAGCAGAACGTGACAATTGCAGCTCAATTTCACCAATAACACATTCAATTCACAACAAATTAAACAACTGTTTAATAAAGAACACCAAAACCAACCCATCATCAAAGGGCTCAAACCCGTCAATTCCCCCAAATCCAACCGACCAAACCGAGCACATTGGGCAAAACTGCCAAAAAATCACAAGCAAATCGGGGGAGAAATAAAAATCAAAGGGCAAGCACTGGGAATCAAGAGAACTTACGAGAGGAGCTTGAATTCGAAAGCCTCTAGACGCATTAGGCGAAGAACCCTCAACACGTCTATCCATTTCAGCTGAAATTCATGGATGATTTCGCCCTCTCCGGACAAGAAGATGAAAACCCAATTCACAACACAACTGAAATCAAATATGAGGATCAGATCGGGGAGAAATTGCAGCTCAATCCGATCTAGAAAGGAACCCCTAACCCTTCCCTGTGCAAAAAAAGGAACAGGAAATAAAGAGAGAGAACAAAGGATCCCTTTGTCCTTATCTTTAGTTCTGCAAATCCAAACAAGAAGAGGTCATGGGGAGTTTTGAGAAGCAAAACGTGAACGGTGAAAGCCAACACACAACACACCACCTCCTTTCCTACTTGCTATTGCTAGTTGTGAGTTATGACCTTTTGTGTGTCCCCTCTGGCCCTCTGTAGTCTATAGTCTATACCATCATTTGAGTCTTAGACCCATTTATTTAGGGTAAATTGCAAAAAATAGCTTTAAAGATAAGATATTTTTCACAAAACAACTCTTAAATCCGAAAATTGCACAAAACCACCACAAATTTGATTTTGTTTTTAAGAATCACCTATGTTGATGCTTTTATATTTTAAAATGTTAAATTATCACTTTATTTATTAAAGTTTCCTTATTGTAAGATTAATTATCCAAACTGTATAAGTGAATAAAAATAGATAATGTAAGTTATGCTTAAAGTAGGGTCTAAAGGTTGTAGGCTTGTAGCATAAACGTCTTTTCTTTAAGTGTGTCAAGATAGTGTTTTCAAATGACTCCCCATGACATAAAACCAATCAACAACAAAAGCAACCGGCCCAAATGCACAAAATTCCAAGAATGGCACTAATGCCCAAGATAAGATTTCTTGAATTTGTAAATAAAGAGTGGTTATATCAGATGTTTGAATTGTTGACCTTTGGGTATTACTCGTAAGTCCTTTAAAAATATAAGATCTCACACACCACTCTCTCATGCTAACTAGCTCCCTTTTGGACCTTTCCTCTGGTCATGTCCGTCCATCTCTTTTTATAACGCCCTATACTATGTCACATGTACAAAAAAAAAAAAAATTACCTTTTTATATATATAAAAAATACACATAAAAAGGGGTGTGTGGTTCTTTGAAAGTAAGCCAAGTTTATGGTATTTTTTTTAGATGTTTATATTTTATGGGTGATTTTTATTAAAAAGGTCCTCTTTTAGGGATGTTGTGTAATTTACTCGTTGATTTATTAGGGGTAGAAAAAAGTCCAAATACAGCTGAAGATTTTGAGTTAAGAGGACCCATCAGCAATTACACTCCACCAACTTCACATGTTTTTTGGGAAAGAAATTAATTACGGAGATGGGGATTGAAGATTGCGGATTAAGGAAAACTGCGATGCGATACAATGGCAATTACTCCTTGAATAGGTAAATAACCATTTCGGGGTAAAACTTTGGTAGGGTAAACTTTTTATAGTGATTGGCTCCACCGCTTCGTGGCCCCATACCCCAGAAATCCCTTGCGGGATTTTTTGAGGAGGTTCAGTACCATTTACGCAAAGTGCAATCAGCGGTCGCAACCTCACCTACCTGCACATGGACCACTTCACCACTTCGGCTTGGCCCTACGGATTAGTACCGCTTGATCGTACGTGCTTGTGGGAATTAATATGGCCTAAATGCACCAAGTGAGATTCGAACCCGATACCTCTCCTTTGGGATACCTCACCCTTACCGCTAGAGCAAGAGATCATTGGTCAATGACAATTACTCCAATTAGTAAAAAAAAACACTTATTATAATAAATATTAAGTTATATTGATGGATAGTTATATACTTTACATGGTTCTTAACAACTTGTATATAATCCATCACTTTCAATAATCATTCTTGACAAATTTACAAATCTTATTTAGTTTAGTTTTCAAATGTTTTACCCCTATATTTCTCACCCGTTTTTTCATTAGCTTTGAAATCTATCTTTATCAATCACAATGTATTGGTTTTGAGACTAGATTCTATGTCGGAAACATAAAGTTACTTGTGAGGAGAATCAACCTCTTAGATAGGCCAAACAATATTCAATTCAGATGTAAAACGACCCAGTCTCATCGAACTAGATCCAATAGGTCTAGTCTTCACCTTCTGCCAGTCATTTTAGGATGAACTACAATAGGTACTACTACTACTAGCTACTTAATTAGCTAGTAGGTGTTGGTATATAATTAGGTAAAACGTACTTTCATTTTTGTATTAAAATTCTATGCATATATGGAGTGATATATTTTCTTTTGGCCACGGCGCATGTTAATGCATATATGTGCACTACTCGAAGGCTACTATGCATAAGGACTACACTAACTAAAATTGTACTACTGCACATATAGTAAGAGACAAATTTGACCTATTGATCGATTTTTTTTTTAGGGTGTACAAAGGCCACGGTCAATTTGAAATTATAGTTCTTGATTTGGCCCATCGGCCTATAAATCTCACTTTGATTTTTTTACCCGATGTCAATAACCTCCAAACCTCTCAAAATCAAGTCCAACAATTTATCTATTTTACATATTTTTTTTACCCTTATTATACATTACAATAAATAAATGGATTTATTATACACTAGTAAATTGGTCCGAAAGGGCTTCATTTAAATCTCGAAAAAAGGTTGAGTAAACCCACTCGAAAGGGTTTGATTAAACCCCGTAAGGGTTTGTCTATTTTCTTGTAGAGGAAATATTGTTGGCGTTTTGTTCGAGCTTTATGCGGCTCTGCTTCCGATGTTTCTAAGAGGTCTTCTGCTTGGCTGGGGGGCGTGGAGTCTGGAGTCGGGACTGGCTGGGGTCGAGGTGGTGCGCTCAGGGCGACTTCGTATCCGGGATAGAGTTTGCTTGGAGTTCGTCTGCACTACCCACATGAGATAGAGTCCTGTTGTACCGCTGGCCAGCGGTGCCACTGTTCGGTGGTGCTTGACTTCGTTCTTTGGCGGCTTCTTCAGCTTTCTTGGGAGTTGGTCTTCTTGAGTCATCTTGTTGTAGAGCTTATTTATGCTTGTTTCATTTCGCTGGTTTTCTGTATTTTGTTTTGTTAGGTTGTATGCTTGACGGTTCGCCGTCTGCCGACTTTGTCGGCCTCTCGATGAGTCAGGCCCATCTAACCTTCGAATTTTTACTTAATAAAAAAAGATACACTAGTAAATTGGTTGACACCTTCCATTTCAAAGCACAACTCATTAACATCTCGTTCGAGTTTAAATTTGGAACTGCAGTTGTTGTTCGATACTTTTTAGGTATCATTCAAAAAGATGCAATTTTGAAAGTAGCTCATGTCAATGGAGAATGAGATTATTGTTCAGTTGAAGGCTATGAATGAGCTAATGTTTCATGTGAAGGAAGTGGAGGGACGATTTTCTTTATGTAACACAACCACAATACTAATGCTAGAAGCTCACTCCAAGTACTAATCTTCTATAACCATCAGCTCGCATGCCCAACCCCTGCAACCGACAAGCCCGCCTGTAGTGTGCCCTCCGTCTGCGTCTCCGCTTGCGGTGACGCTTCCTCAAACAGCCGGAACCTCCCCTTCACAGGTTATCCCTCCCCTCGCTCCCTCTTGCTCCGACATGATCTCCTTCTCGACATCAGCCTCGCCTCCAACCTCTCTACATGAACGCTTCTCTTCTCCCTAACCCTAGCCGTCTCCACAACCATTCCCCCTCCCTAACCCTCGGCGCCTCCCCGCCGCCCCAACTCTCACCCTCATCGTCCACTCTTGCCCGACCTCCTTCCTGGTTGTGACATGTACAAACCCATCCCCCCAACAAAAAAAACCCTCAAAACTGTGAAGCCCAAATTGATTGAAAAATCTGAAACCCTCAAAACGCTCTAACCCAAAAAAAAATAAAAATTGAACCCCCGACCCAGATATAAATCCAATCCCACTTAGAGGTCTTTCCGAATTGCCCGAAAATCAAAATGATCACATGCAAGATGTATCAACAGCAGTTAAGATATCAAGAATCAAGACAAGATCTCAAGACATCAGGGTTGTAATTTTCTAGTTGTTTTAGCTAGCTTTAATTTTATGTTGTTCTTTTTTTTTTTATCTTCGTTTGTTCGGCGACCCTCTGCGTAGGGTCTAACAAGTCATCTTCTGATGGATCTTCTGATGGCTTCAAGATCGCTTGTCGATCTACTCCTTGTCTACAGTAAAAAACAAACAAAAAAAAAAAAAAAACTACGAACGAGTCTACAACTCTATAACTCATAATCCGTGGCCTATATTTTGTGTGCTATAACATTGACATAGCCAATTTTACTATTTTCTTTCTTTTTAATTACCGTTTTTCCACTTCTGCATCATACAAATGGATGTTTTTAGTCACACTTTCTTGTGTTCTTGGCATTCATGACTCGCCTTAAATCTTCCTCGACTCCTCCACCCATTGACAACTTATATAGGTTTTTAGAGTTTTTTTTTTAATCAGTGTTATTTTGTTTGTTATATGTTGACGGCCAGTCCGTCTGTCGATTCGTCGGCTTATCGAGCTTTAAGCTTGACTTAGCTCGAATTTTTACCTAATAAAAAAATGAATGTTCTTAAATTTTAATACGTCAGACCCTCTAATGTTTTACTGATAAAAAAATTATTAAAACAAACGTGCATTACATTTAATTAGATATGATAGAATTTTTAATTAATCATATTTATAGCCATCTTTAAGAGGGATTTGAAACTGATGTGGTGATTTGTGGTATTTAATTTTCACCTATACAAATACAGTTAACCTTTTCAAAAAGAAGTTTTAAAATAAATAAATAAAAAGGAAAAAAGAAAAAAAAAGGAGTGGAGATCGATCAAAAGGAGGGTTTTCCGTATTGGCACTCAGACCACCATTCTCTCTCTTCCCCCAAATTCACCATCTCTCTCGACCGAGTTCCCTCCCTCCCTCTCTCTCCTCTATCTCTCTCCCATCTCGGAATCAATCAGACGATTACGGCAAGTACGAAGCAAGGAGATCGCGAATTCGACAGATCTGAGATTTGCCTAGAACGCAAGGATGAGCTTCGATCCGGTGCACTCGAACACTCATCACAACCTCGATGAACAGATCGGCCAGCTCATGCAGTGCAAGCCTTTATCCGAACAGGAGGTACTATTATTTCCTCTGTTTTTCCTTCGTACATCTCGCATTTCGCCTCAATTTCATGAATCGATCTTGTAATTTCGCGACCTGGCGAGGAAGTTGTCATAGATCCATGCGATATTGCGATGCGCCTAGGTTTTGTTTCCGGAGTTAGGAAATCTGTTTTCTTACTTGATTTTGGATGAATTTCGTTTTGATTTGTGTTTCACCTCCCGGAATGTGCATTCCGTATGCCTCTTTTAGCCTTGAAGGTGTAAATTGACGAATTCCCTCAGATTTGTTGTGGCATTTGGATCAGATCTATAATTACTCTGATTATTATGTGATCTATTGTCTAGTGTCGTTCTTACGAGGGCGTGATTTCCCCTTTTCCGGAGAATAATGTCGTTACCTTAAAAAATTTGGGGGATTTTCTTGGTTTGAATTTTTCTTTGTTGACGGGGAAGGCTAATGGAGCCAAGATGCGGTAAGTTGATTAGTTGATTGTTGAATGTTGATGGAGATAAGACCGGTCTCTTAGGCTGAGAGACGTTCAGTTTTTGTTGTTTTCCCCATGAATCTTTTTATTAAATGTTTTTTTTATTAACGATTTCAACATTTTCTAGAAAAAACTAGAAGCGTGGATGAAACTATTATTGCATTACTGTTAATCAAAAGCTCATATGGCTAATGTCCATCTAAATGGAGTAGGGATTTTCATGAAATTCAGCGTATCATAAAAGATTGTGGGGAAATCTCTATGTAGTTGTAATTCAGCGAGGATGTTTATATATTTTTGTCTTTGACATCTGTTGTGCTTGCACTAATGTTTTTGTTTCCCAGTTTTTAATTTGCCTTCCTGTTAATTCATTGTTAATTATTTATAGAGCAATTAATTTCCATTGATTCTTGACAATGTCCACCATTGCCATATAGGTGAGGGGTTTGGCTGAAAAGGCCAAGGAGATACTGATGGAAGAGAGCAATGTCCAGGTATACTGGATTATTTTCCTTTTGAGGGTTAAATGGACAATGGCATTCGTTTGTATCTGTTTTCATTTCAAATTCTTATCTAGTAGTTGTTTGCTTCTCCATGATGCAGGAATTATGATAGGAATTCCATGTACTTTCTCTTTAGTCTTTTCTAGGAAATCTATTTCTTCTAATCACATAGTTGAAGAAAAATAACACATTGATTTTATATTGCTAATGCAAATGTCCTTATCCAAATCCTGAATTTTCCGAGGTCAATCTTCAGTATTTTATTGACTACGAACTGTGTAATACGTAGTATATTATTGTGGGGTTGATATGATTTGCCAGCACTCTTTTTTTTCTCCTCTTGTCAAGAACATTTAGTTGCACCAATATAATGCCAAACTGATCCTTTGATGAGAAAAATCAGCGAAACCTGTGTCTTATAGTTGATAGATGTAGAATGCTCTTTTAAATTTATGTTTCCTGGAGCATTGGTTATTAATTCTGTTCTTCCTTTCTTGACTTCTGCCTTGCTTAATTTACACTGCCAGAAGTGAAGTGAGATCCATACCTGACTGTTTTAAGATCAGTAACTGTTTTTATGTAATTGCAGCCAGTGAAGAGCCCTGTGACCATATGTGGTGATATTCATGGCCAGTTCCATGATCTTGCTGAGCTTTTTCGTATCGGTGGCAAGGTATTACACTTTGTATGAAAGTATATGCTTTTTTATATTACACGTTATATCTTCTCAATTTTCCCAGTTGTTGGTTTGTAACCCTGAAATTTTGTTCTATTGATTGTAGTGTCCAGATACAAATTATTTATTCATGGGCGACTATGTTGACCGAGGATATTATTCAGTTGAAACTGTTACGGTGAGTACTTCATGCCTTTTTCCTCCTCTATTGGTGGGACAGGGCTGCTGGGAAAATGCTCGAGTTTTCAATATTTGGGTGGCCTATGAGCTTATTAAGTCTATCTCTTTTTCATATTTTATTTTATTTTGGTGGTTTGGGGGGGGGGGGGGGGGGGGAATTGAGTTGGGAGTGGTCAATGGAAAGGTTCTGAAGGACGTTGGAGGTCTCCTGACAAAGTTGGAATTCATTAAGTGTTGACAGTGTTCACCGTTCTTATAATGCCCTATCCTTTTTCTCTGATCATAGAGAGTGGAATTCATAAGTGTTGAAAATGTTCACCTTTCTTATAATCCCAATCCTTTTTTCTCTGAATATAGAGGGTGGAATTCACAGGTGTAACACAGCTGTCCTGTATACTTTTTTATAAGAATAATATGCTTATATCTGGCTTATACCATAAAATTTGCACTTGACGTGTATGTGTCCTGTACCCCTCTAGCTTATTCTTCTAACATGGTATTCCTGATCTACCTTCCAGTTGTTGGTGGCACTTAAAGTTCGATATCCCCAAAGGCTTACCATTCTTAGAGGCAATCATGAAAGTCGTCAGGTGCTCTTTTTATTGATTGTACTTATACAGTGCTAGCAATTTTATTCTCCAAAACTGTGCAAAATTTGTTTGCTTCAGAACTGTTCATAACCCCTTTGTATGCTTGTGAGAAGTATCCGATTATTCGTAACTAGTGCTCATTTTGTGTGCTCTTTTCCCCGTGTTTTCCCTTGCTGCTGCAGATTACGCAAGTGTATGGATTTTATGACGAATGCCTACGGAAGTGAGTTTCCTGTCACCAAAACAAACTTATTGCTGATAATTTGATCTGATCACTTTTATTGTTGACAGTATACTAAAACCAAACGTATTGCTGTGGAATAAATGACAGTGTTGGCGTGTTTTTTTTGTTTTGTTTTCTAGACATGTTTAATGGAAACGAGGTCAAAATCGTTTATATACTCCCGTCATAATTAAAAACAAAACAAACTTATAGCTGATAATATGATCTAATCACTTTTATCGTTGATAATATCCTAAAACCAAACTTATTTCTGTTGAATAAATGACAGTGTTGGCGTGTTTGTTTTCTGTTTTCTAGACATTTTTATGGAAATGAGGTCAAGGGAGTTATTGACAGTTTGTCACTTTTTTCATGCCATTACTGATTATGAGAATTAGTATCTTTTTATTCTGACCTACTTACTCTCTTGAAGTTATGTTCATTATGTTTTGTTTGTATACTTATTGATGAACTAGAAAGATTTGCTATGAGAACTGATATTTTGGGCAAAAGGAATGATGACTCTGCTATTTACAAGGGTTCTGAAATTATTGTCAATCCTGTAATATTATAGTTAATTATCTTCCATTCCCTTGCATTATGAACGATTGTTTTTGCATTATGAACGATTGTTTTATGCAGATATGGCAATGCTAATGTTTGGAAGATCTTCACTGACCTGTTTGATTACTTCCCACTCACTGCTTTGGTTAGCACGGAGCCTCTTTTATGTTCCCTATTAAACATATATGTCCTTGTTTCCTTGCTAAAATGTCAACCAATTTGTTGATTGTATTTGAAGGTTGAATCTGAAATATTTTGCCTGCATGGTGGATTATCACCCTCCATTGAGACACTTGATAACATAAGAAATTTTGATCGTGTTCAAGAGGTTCCACATGAAGGGCCTATGTGTGATCTATTATGGTCTGACCCAGATGATAGGTGTGGATGGGGTATATCACCTAGAGGGGCTGGATACACATTTGGCCAAGTATATTTCTGTTCTTTTAACTCCAATTTCTGTTCCTTGGATATTTATTCTTCATGGTTTGGTTTTCTGCAGTGTTGTGTGTGCAAGACACGTTTTTATTGTGGTATTTGTTTTTTATAGGACATATCAGAGCAATTTAATCACACCAATGGTTTAAAGCTGATTTCAAGAGCCCACCAACTTGTTATGGAGGGATTCAATTGGGGTCATGTGAGTATTTTTTGACCCATATTATTTAGGATTGTCTATGTCACACCCTTATCACCTAAGCTTTATCATGAGCGTGGTTGTTGCAGGACCAAAAGGTGGTAACGATATTTAGTGCTCCTAATTATTGTTACCGTTGTGGAAATATGGCATCCATCATGGAAGTCGATGACTGCAAAGACCACAAATTTATTCAGGTATTTTGCGGGCCTTTGTATTTATTTTGGCACAGTGGTGGAAGTTCTTGCAAGTTTTAACAGATATGTTTGTGGTTGGTCTCACACGAAACTAATCGAGGTAGTTTCAATCCGGTGCAGTTTGAACCAGCACCTAGGCGAGGGGAGCCAGATGTAACAAGAAGAACACCTGATTATTTCCTGTAATTGGTTGTTGCCCATATTATGTCAATTTGTGGCGGCTGAGAGCCTCCAAAGCTGTTCTACAAGTTGGCAGCAGCATTATAAGGTTTGAAAGTACTGAAGTCTCTTATGGTCTTTTGGATTGGCTAAGATGGACGGAGTTGGTCAATATTTGCTTTTCTTTGAGTTAATGCTTCATGAAAATGTGATGAGCTTCACAAAGAAGAGGAGGCCCCCGAAAAGTTGGAGCTTTTGTAGCTTCCCATGTATCAATTTCCAGGGAACATTGTTGGTATCATTTTACTATTTTTTACCTTACCACCCACCCTTATTAATCTCCCTTTTTCTTGTTTATGTCGATTCTAGTATTCTGTTTCTTCGCCATAGAAGGATGGTCCCACTGGGCTGGTTTCTGTTGCAGTATGTAGAGATGTCAAGCTAATTGATCTACTTTATTAATTCGCTTCCACCATTGTTCCCAACCATCCTTTTTAGCCAGGATTTGTTTGACAAGGATGATGTAGAATTGCCCCACCTCATTGAGAAATGAGTCTCTTTCTACCATGTGTACTTTGGGATTTGGTCATCTTTGGTTTGCCTCTTGTGCAGATGAAGGTGCTCCCAATTTACACAACCATCCCCTATTACCCCAATGATGTTGCTTAGAAGTTCATTGTTTGATTTGCCAGTTGTGTTAGGTTTGCCATTTTTAATCGTTTAGTTGTAGAATTTTTACCAATCTTTTCATAATGCTGTGGGGGTTTCCAAAGTCCACACGATATGCAATGACAAGAATGAATGCAATAAAATTTTAATAAAATAATGTAAAAGCCGAGGTACTCTTCAAGTCTGCATATGATTTGTTACGGAATACATGTAAAGGCTGTGTTTTGTACAAGTACATGCATTAATTTGGCGGTTTTAATATTATTATATTTCAATGCGACGGTTAATAAAATAAAAATGTTTGATCTAATACGTCAACAGTAACAACATCCCAGTAAATTTCGCATTTAACCAGGGTCTGAGTGTCAGTATGTACGCACTCTTTCCCCGAGGAACCCGAGAGTGTTTTCGAAAAACCCAGAACAAAAGGATATAAGAACCATAAGAAAACAGAATCACTAATCAGGAAAAGGAGCCAGAAAGATGTAAAAGAGGATAGAGCGAAAGCAAAGGCAAACAGACACAACACCAGTCCCCAACTCTAAACGTTTGTAGCACGAATGCGTCTCCTCTAGTCGTCTCTATCAAATGACATATCCTCTGAAAGGTGCAACAAATTGAGGTCCTGACAAATAACTCCCATCTAGCTCTTATTCGGTCTACCTCTCCCCCTACGAACCGGGGCCGAACTAGGTCTTCTTTGAACGTGACCGAACCAACGAAGTCTGGATTCCCGCAGCTTGTCAACAATACTCACAACTCCAACCTTCCTTCTAATGTTAACATTTCTGATTCTGTCAAGTCTCGAGTGCCCGCACATCCATCGCAACATTCTTATCTCTGCCACTGACAGCTTCTTGCGCCTTAGTGACCGACCAACACTTTGAGCCACAATAAGGCCAGTCGAACCACCATTCTATAAAATTTTCCTTTTAGTTTTGCTGGGACTTTCTTGTCACAAAGCACGCCCGATGCTCTTCTCCATCTCAACCACCCAGCCTGCACACGATGGTCGATATCCTTATCCACTCCACCGTCACTTTGAACGAACGAGCCCAGGTACTTGAAAAACTCTTTCCTAGGGATGAGATCTTCCCCCCAAACCACTGACGAGACAGGATCCCCGCCCTCTCCAAAGCGAAACAGAACATATTCGGTCTTGGTCCTACTCAATCTAAAACCCTTAGACTCCAACCCGACCTCGAGTTGTCTACAGGCACAATGTCGTCAGCAAAGTGCATGCACCAACGAATCTCCTCTTGGAGCGGAGGAGAAAGAGCATCCAAAACCAGAGTAAACAGAAGCGGATTCAGAGCTGATCCCTGGTGAAGCCCCGCTCGAACCCGAAAGAAGTCTTAATCTCCACACGGAGTTCTGACGCTAGTCAATGCTCCATCGTACATATCTATGATAATTCTAATATAAGACCCTGACACTCCCTTCTCAAACAAGCAACTCCAAAGTAGCTCTCTCAAAATCTTGTCGTAAGCCTTTTCTAAATCAATGAAGGCTATGACGCCATGTGCAGATTCTTCTTCCTATCTTTGTGCATCTCAATCAAACGCCTCATCAAGTGGATAGCTTCCATAGCTGATCTGCCAAACATAAAACCAAACTGGTTCTTCGAAATCTGCACCAACCTCCTAAGCCTTACCTCAATAACTCTTTCCCACAACTTCATCGTGTGACTCGACATCTTTATTCCCCTATAGTTACCGCATCACTAGACATCCCCTTGTTCTTGTAGACCGGGACCAATTTACTAAGTCTCCATTCGGATGACATCTTCGTTGACCTAAAGATAGCATTGAAAAGAGACGGCAACCATTCAAGACCGTTATCCCCTAACCATTTCCACACGTCTCCTGGAATATCATCTGGAACAGCAGCTCTGTTGTTCTTCATTTTACAGACCGCCACCTTAACTTCCTCAATAGAAATACGCCGATGGAAGTCGTACTCGACATGGTCTAGAGGACCGGAACACCCCACTGAAAAGCTGGAACCCTCATTGAGCAGTTCGGAGATATACCTCTTCCATCTATCCTTGATATGCTGGTCATCAACCAACACTTGCTCGCTCTCGTCCTTGACGCCTGACGGTGACGATATCTCTGCTCAACCTCTCTCTATGTCGAGCTAAGCGATAGAGAACTCGCTCCCTTCTGTTCTCGTCCAGCTCCTTGTACAAACTCTCAAAAGATTTGTCTTTAGCCTTAACGATCGCTCGCTTGGCCGCCTTCTTGGCAACATTGTACCTGAATCTGAGCTCCACACCGTCTTCTCCAATGCCTCTATGCGACCATCTTTGGAACGCTAATTGTTTGGCCTCCACCTTTTCGTTCACCTCCTCGCTCCACCAAGCAACACCTCTCTTAGGCCCATGGCCCCCTCTAGAAACACCCAGCACCTCTCTGCCAACTCTGCGAATACAACAAGCTAAGTAGCTCCACATTTAATTTACCCCCGTCAACATTTTTTGAATTTTTATATTGGTGTGCAAATGTAAGTTTATGTGAGCAAATATAATATTGTGTTGTGGAATTGTAAGTTTATATTGTGCAAATAATAGATTATAAAATTACACTTTTCAGTTTTATATTTGAGTTATAAAATTGCACTTTTCAGTTTTATATTTGCACTTTTTCAAACTAAATTTGCACATTAAGTTCTAAAATTCCACATTCAAACTAAGATTGCACTTTCCCCCCTATGTCGACACTTTTTGATATTTTATATTGGTGTGCAAATATAAGTTTACACATTGTGCAAATATAATATTGTATTGTGCAAATATAAGTTTATGTTGTGCAAATCTAAATTTATAAAATTGCACTTTCCAGTTTTGTATTTGAGTTATAAAATTGCACTTTTCAATTTTATATTTGCACTTTTTCACACTAAAATTGCACATTTAACTTCTAAATTGCACATTTAAACTAAAATTGCATTTTTTTTTTCTGTGTCAGCACTTTTTGAAATTTTATATTGGTGTGCAAATATTAGTTTACGTTGTGCAAATATAAGTTTATGCATAATAGGCCCAGTAGATCCCGACAGGCGTCACCACCTAATTTTGGAAATTCAATACGTCGAAATTTAATTTCTCGCGAGGTTATTAAAAATCGTGTTAATGCGTCGGTTTTGATAATGTTAAAAAATTTGTCCGAGTTAAAATGGAAAGTGATGCAATGGTTTAGAACATCTCCAACAGTTTCCCTAATTTGGTGATTTTGGAGTTTTTGGGGAATTTTAAGGGGTTTTTTGGTCCAACAAATTCCCCATCACATTCTCCAATATGGAGAAGCAGTAGAAAAAATGGAGAGAATTCTCTAAATCTGCAGCATTCTTTAAACTAAATAATTCTCCAAATCTTCGAAATGGGGAAGCTGTTGGATTTAAGGCAAAAATAATTTGAAGAATATGTACTTTATTTCCCCATTTTGGGGAAATTTTAGGGAAGCTGTTGGAGATGGTCTTAATGCTACGGTATAACGAGACCAATGATGATGCAACGGTTTAATGGGTCAATAATGCGACGATTTTTAAAAATTACAAACATTTTTTATATTGGGAAAACTAGTTAAAATATCTCATCTATGGGGTATGGTAAAAATATATTCTCAACTTTCAAATATAATAAAAATATCCTGACCTTTGAGGGTTGTTGTAATATACAGTATTACCATAGGTTTTCTCACGGGTTAACGAGACGGTTTGGCGACCTTATTAACGGTTTCTTGGCGGACACAACAAATTTTTATTATTTTGTTATATTTTGTTATTATTTTTAATGGATTAACAATTAACCAACTGAAACTACCTCCACATAATTCACCCAAAAAATCCAGAGAAACAAACACAAAATTAACAAAATCAGCCAAAACAAAAAGACGTTAAAACGAAATTCGTCTCACATCCATCGCATGCGACAGGAAATTTCACGATCAAGAAGGGCAAACAGCCTGAAAAGGTCGAAAAGAACAGAAAGCGGGCCGGGGGGAGTGTAAATCCACCACATAAGATGAGCTGGAACAAATCAAAATTGCAAAGATGCAATCGAAATTGAGTCGGTGATTAAATTAGAACAAGAGCGATGAACTGAAAACAGTTGTAGTTACCTCCATTGTGGAAGATGTGTTTTTCAAACCCATCCGGATTGATTTAGCTGGAAAGGACCTGCGGGTACTACGTTTTCAGCTGACATTGTTGTCGCCCAGAAGCAAAATTGTGGTTGGAGATGGTGTTACTGGTAGGTATATATTTTTTTTTAAAAATATTTTTCTATTTCCAGTATTTAGTTAATAATTTCGTGAGAAATTTCTTTCCTTGTTCTATTTGCGTGTGTATTTGTATTCCTTTTGCTTAAGTTAATACGGAGTAATTTTTTGTGACCCTCGTTCGAAGATTGTCCAGTATCTTAAGTTTGTTTTTGTGCCCAACAGTTTCCTAACAAGATCTTCGATTGTCGATACCCAATATCAGATTCCTGGCCAGGTCAAGGCGGACCCTAAGTGCCGCAACCCTGAACACACCGTCGGGGCAACAGGGTTGCTGCCATTTTGACAACTTCCACATTCACCGTCCTCTTCAACGACCACTTGTAGGGAGCCCTCTATGCTCGCTCCCGGAAGATGGTCGTGAACATAGGGGACGTGCTCCAGATCATGAACAACGGTAAGTGCAAGAGCATCGGGTGGTGGTGAATGGGTCCGGAAATCGGATCCCAATACTCCTCCTGTTTGCAAAACCCAACGGAAGTGTTGCAGAGGTTCATTATGGAAGGAAACTTGTGAGTTGTGACGTTGAGGCGGTTCAGTCGGTCTGTCTGTAATAACCATTTTAGGCTATGTAACAAACAAGTAGCGACCCAACTAGTTACTGTCATATGGTTCACTTGCAAGTTGCAACTACTCATAAGCAACAAATTCACGATATTACAAGCTTCAAAGTAACCAAATACTAAAACAAACGACAGTTAAAAGTGCATAAATTCTGAAAGATTTGAGAAACCTAAACCAACATAGTACAATAGCAGCAAATGGAAGAGATATTGGAGCAATCGAGTTCACGAGGGCATAACAAAGCCATCTTACTACTGACTAGGAGACCTGTCCACTTCAGGTTCAATAGGCTTCTTGTCGCGTGGAGGGCTGCGGCTCTGACCACGAGCTTGGATTGGGCTCCGGCTTCGGCTTCTTGAGTTATTGTAGGGAGGGGATCGTGAGTATGATCTCTCTCTAGCGTGCTTCTTGTCCTGGGGTGACACGGACCTGCAGCAAAAGCATTAAACTTGATCAACTATTATATACTGTATGAGAATGTGTCCTATCTTTTCCAGACATGCTGAATATGGCCAGCAATAGCACTATCTGATTAGGAGCTTGGGAGCCCATAGGCAGGGTTTGAGTCAGTAATAGAGAAATCAATTACTGCTAACCAACAGAATGAGCTCCAATGTCCAAAAATATACTATTAGCCTTGGTAGCTAAGAGGAAGCGATATTCACTATGATACCCAAAAGATGATAAACGGTATTTTGACAAAAATAAATATACCTTGAATACTGCCTTCGTTTAGGAGAAGGGGAATTATACTCCTGGCTCCGAGAGCGAGATCTTCCATATCTTGGAGGTGGGGAGCGAGAGTATCGGGATGAACGAGAATAAGGAGGAGGAGATCGCCTTCTGTCATAAGCTCGACCCCTGAACAATTAACATAATATTACTGACCAGACAAGTTCCATGTAAAAGCTCCACTAAGCAATATTTCAGTAGAGGAACGGTTGGGAAAGATTTAACAACTGCAGGCAAAAAGCATGACAGTAATGCATTTTGATATTTTAACAATTATATTGCAGGCAAAAAACATGACAGCCCACAACATATAGTGACCCACATCCCCTCCTCCATAGCTAATAACACCACATCCCCTGAAGGAATAACCAGTAGAAAGAAACACACAAGTGTGCTCTTGGTTTTTTGTTTAATGGATTAATTCAAATAGCTTGTTCTCAGTTGATAACTATAATGAAGAAATCTTTGCAGAATCATATATGCAAGGATGACTATTTCAAGGTTCAATATCATGGATATCGTATTATCGTGCAATGAAGATTTTGCCATTTCATAAGTCCCCGGTCTCTATTTGTCAAAAGCATTAACTATCATCAAATTATAGAATCTAGAGATTAAAAAATAGGTGGAAACATATTACACATCAAGGTACAACCACATAATTAAGAGTACCGCTATTTATAATACCTTCCACCGCCGCGCTCCCTTTGCCTCATGTCAGTGGGTTTCTTCCTGTTTTCCTCAGCAAAAACAACTGTCAATGTACGGCCTTGAAACATCTGGCCATCCATTTGATATTTGGCCTCTCCAGCATCCTCTGGATTCACGAATTGAACAAAACCAAATCCCCTGGGGTCACTGCAATGGGTTTAGGCTAAAAGTTAAGAAAAAAGTGAAAGAATGAAAACAGAAAGAAAAAAAAACAAAGGTGTTCTCATAATCACATTGGTGACAATATACCATAAAGAACTCAGCAATATAGAAAGATCATGACAAGGACATAAAGGCATGCACTTTGGTGCTGACCTTGCATATGCCAAATCTAAGTGACTTGAAATCCTTCAAGATTCGAACGTCTCCACAATGTATTCAAACTCTTCCAATCTTCGTTATCATTAACATCTTCAATAGAACTCTAACTACTTGATTGATCTCTTCATAAGATTAATTTCACTTGAAAGGTCATGGTTCATGCCAAGTACATAAAGCCATGCACTTCGGTGCTGACCTTGCACATGCCAATTTTATGTCACTTGAAATCCTTCAAGACTTGAATGTCTTCACAATGGATTCAAACTCAACTTCCTTCCATTCTTCATAGTCATTAAAAAGATCTTCAGAAGAACTCTAACTACTTGATTGTCTCTTCATAATTTAATTTCACTGTTCCATCTCAAAAACTTTAAATAAGAATCCAGCATACAGAAAGAAGAGAATGGCACTGAAAACAAAAACAGAAAAGACTTCGTTGTTTACTTAAAGTATGTCTCCATATATCTATGAACCACATAATTAGGAAAATTCTGCTCAATTTATAAAAGAAACTTTTGTCTAAATATTGTGGCTACAAACCAGAAAAGCTCGTTTACAATTAAATATAATTTGACTCGTGTATATAATAATAAAAAAATGAAATATTTCCAATGATGTAACCATAAAAAGAAAATATTTCCATTTTTTGCTCTCCCTTCATAAATAAGGAGGTTCCATTTGCAGGAACCAAATATTGATGAATCGGATAAATAAACCTCCTGCTAAATGGATTGTAAATCTTACCCAGAGTAATAATCCCTTGGCAGGTAAATGTCTTTCAAGGGACCAAACTGACCAAATGGCCGACGAAGATCTTCAGGCCTGAAAAGGAAAAGATCACATAGATAAGAAAATGAGAAATCACAACTTCATTCATGTTGTAATCTGTATTTGGAAAACAATATAACATAAAAGGATCAAAACAATATCAATAAAGAGTGAACCTGACACTGACAGTAACCTAAAAAATAAATCATCAATTGAAAGGAATCAATACCTGCAATCATGGCGGAGATTTCGCACTAGGAGACTAGTAGGACCATCATCTCTGCCACGGCCACCACCATGGCGACCCCTGGGGCTGGGACTGCGGCCCCTCCTACCATAACCTCCCCGGGGTGGTGATGGGGTGTAACTTCGTCCCCTCATTTTGTAATGGGATGGAACAAAAACTCACTGTTAACAACAAACAAAGTGATCAGATTGACTAATTACCCATGGAAAAAACTCATTTTAGATAACATATCTAAAATGCCTTCATCCTCTAACATCTAAAAAAGCTGAACAAAGTTGTTTCTTTCAAAAACTCTGAAAACCCCTAAACGCAAAAGCTTGTACAAACATGAAATTCATCGGAACAACCCTTTCCAGCCAAAATTGGACGATTTCCAACAAGAAAGAACCTTCACAAACTGAAACATTTGAGTCCGGGGATAAATTAGAGTTTTTTTCCTCGTAAATCGAAATAGGTGGTCTTGGATGCTAGATCTAATCGCTATTTTGTGAAAACATATCAAATTGAACGCCAAAATCGAAGCAATCACAACAAATAAACATGGAAGCTAAGCGATAGGCGTTGAATAAGAACGTTACCTACGGAGAAAGGCGAGAAGAGGGGTTGCGCTGCGCTCACCGGCTGCGGGACGAGAGGGTTCAAATCCGTGCCTTGTGGGGTTTACAAGTTTTCCTAGGGTTCATCTGATTTTAGGTCTCCCAAAGGTCTAATTTATCTGTCTTCGGTTCCTCTCCTCCGTCAAAACGCGTCGTTTTTTTATCTATAACCTTGGGCACGTGTAATTTCAATCCACGCCATACATAGCCATAGCCTACTTCAAATTAGGGTAAATTATAAAAACTGCCCTAAAGATATGAAACTTTTCATAAAACCACCCTTCAATTATAAAATTATATAATAACATCTCCGTATTTGATGTTTTTTTTTATTATGAAAGATTTCAGATGGGAAAATCCTACCCACGTCCAAAAGGATGAGGTTGAAAAGACTTAGATCATTTCATTTGCTTTGAGAATTATATTGGTGAGTATAATTCAGAAAGTTACGAGACAAATGGTCATGTGTTTTAGAGGGGTTTTATGCACAAAGTTAAAGAATAGCAAGATGGTATATAGGATAAAGGGATCTTTGTCTACTTAATTTGATAGCTTACTACCGACCGAAAAATTAAAACATGAGTCTCGACAAGACAACATCACGATCTATCAAGCATACAAGTGCTTCGATAGTGCCAGATTGTTTACATCGATGGTACTCGTTTTCAGGGTTTGCGATGGAGGTCACAAACAATTTCAAACTAAAACTTTCAGTTTATGTCCCGATATGTGTAAGTGTCATTATCGGGATAAAACTTATGAAGAACATGGTATTCTTGGAGCAACATCAATTGGGTATCATTGGCTCCTGTCAGAAGGTGTGCAATTTCTGCTTCTGACAGACATGAAAAGTGAAATATGAAGACTTGCTTCTGCAATGTTAGGGGTCTTGGAAATCCAAATTTATGGACTGACTTGAAATCAATGCGAATAAACGATCATATATCGCTTGTGGCGATTGCTGAAACTAGAACGGACAAAGTCACATCGGAAAAGGTTTGGCAAGCTAGCGGATTTACTAAGGCCCTATGGGCAATGGGAAATGGTAAAACTGGGGGTATAGGCCTTCTATGGAATGAGAACCAACTTCTTGATGGATTAGTCGAGGCAGAAATAGTAATGCCGAGAGCTATCAGAGTGAAATATTCCTACCTGGATAAGAGTTTCACGGGAGTTATTTTCTTTATATATGCAACTCCCCATGCATCTGAAAAAGGATGCTTTCTGGGGAAGCCTTACAGAACTAATTACTGCAGAGTCTCTACCATGCTTGGTTATAGGGGATATGAATGAAATCTGTAGCAGCAAGGAGAAAGAAGGGGGTGTCACTAATCGCCTCACAAGGTTTGTAAGGCTAAATCAGTTTAAGGATCAGTGCTATCTTCTAGAGATTCCGTCGTCTGGTAACGAATTTACCTGGAGGAAAAAAGTTGACGGAGATGATAACATTCGGGAAAAACTCGATAGGGTTCTAGTGCAACATGCTTTTCTTGATTCGTTTCCCGACCTAGCCACTTTCAATGGCGCCTTTACATCCTCCGATCATTGTCCTATCTCTCTAAATCCAAACACAAACCACACTTTTTGACCACCGCCGTTTAAATTTGAGAATATGTGGCTGCAGAGAGGAGATTTCCGGAATATTGTCAAACAAGTTTGGAGAATAAGGTGCAATGGATCAGCCATGTACAGACTATCATATAAAACAAAAATTCTGAAGGAAAAGGCCAAATCATGGAACAAGATTACCTTTGGAAACATCTTCCGACAAATCCAAGAAGTAGAAAGAGAATTGGTTAACATTCAAACTGCAAAGTCGACAGATTGTAGGCACACCTTAAAAGAAAAACAACTCATTAGTAAGAAGGATAAACTACTCCAATTTCAGAAGGAATACTGGGGGCAAAGGGCTAAATCGAAACATCTTAAGTTCGCATACTCAAACACTGCTTACTTTCATAAAGTGGCATCGGGAAGAAGGAATAGGAAAGTAATTAGAAGTATATTCTCTAATGCTGGAACGCATATTATAGGAGAACAAAACGTCCGCACTGAAATTCGAAATGATTTTGCGCAACGATTCTTGAAAGAACCTATCAATACAAATCTATTGAATAGCTGACTGGAGTTGATTCCTCCGTCAATCTTGGATGAAGAAAACGCATTTCTATGTAGGCAACTGATAACGACCCGCGGGATGGTTCCCACCCCAAAGCTTGGTGGGCTTTTCTGAAAACGCATTTCTATGTAGGCAACCATCTAATGGGGAGATAAAACATGCTATCTGGTCTATGGGGCTTAACAACCCCCCCCCCCCCCCCCCCGCCCCGATGGTATGAAGGTCGAATTCTATAAAGCCTAGTGGGATATCATTGGAATGGATGTTATAAAAGTCATCAAGGCTTTGTTCTATACGGGTAGGCTACTTCGGCAAGTTAACCACACGTTTATCATGCTGCTCCCTAAATGTGACAATCCAACAAGGACCAAGGATTATAGACCCATCAGTTTATGTTCAACCATTTATAAAGTTATTTCTAAAATTCTAACTGAACGCTTGAAGACAGTTATAGGTAAGTTAATCCACCCTCTTCAAGGGGCGTTTGTTTCGGATAGAGCTATTCAAGACAACATCCTCATTGCACATGAGATCTTCCGTTCGTTCAAAACATGCAAAGGTATTGATGGTTGGTTAGCAATTAAAGTAGATATGGAAAAGGTATATGATCGTGTAGACTGACAATTTACCGAAGCAGTACTTGGCAAGTTTGGTTTCCAGCAACGATTTATTGACCTAGTAATGGAATGTGTTAAAACGATATCCTTTTCTGTTTTAGTTAACAATGGACCGACGGATATTTTCCGACCGTCTCGAGGTCTTCGACAAGGAGACCGTCTCTCTTCGTTTCTATTCATTCTTAGGGCTGAGGTTTTTGCAAGAAAGTTGTCTACAGAATCCAACTTGGATGGCTTGGGGATTGGTTTTCAGTTTGGGCACTCTGGACCCAAAACCCCCTTTCTAGCATTCGCTGACGACATTGTCATCTTCTCCAAAGGGAACTCATCAGCATGCC
This sequence comes from Persicaria tinctoria, assembly GCA_037127255.1. Classification (NCBI taxonomy): domain Eukaryota; kingdom Viridiplantae; phylum Streptophyta; class Magnoliopsida; order Caryophyllales; family Polygonaceae; genus Persicaria; species Persicaria tinctoria. Next base: position 14,198,916 of record JBANSL010000008.1, read on the forward strand.
AAACAGTCATAACTATAGTGGATGAATATTGTCAAATCTCATGTCAGAAGGTGAACTATAGTAAGTTGGCTTTTCAGGCTTCCCCGGGAATTCCTGTGTCGATAATACCCCTTATCGAAGGATGCCTAAATATCTCACACCAAACAAAACTTGATAAATACTTAGGGTGCCCAATCGTGAATGGTAAGGTGAATAAAGATACTTTTGAGGAGATCATCAGCAAAACGACAAATCAACTAACAAAATGGTGAGCTCATTCTTTGTCTCGGCAAGGGCGATCTGTTATAATCAAATCAAATTTGGCATCCAAGCCTTTGTTCTCAATACAAAGTTTCATGCTCCGAGTCTCAATGCACGCAACTTTATATAAAACTAATAGAACTTTCTTATGGAACAAGTACCTTCAATACAAGCCACTGATTAGTTGGGATAAAGTTTGAAGATCTAAAACAAATGGGGGATGGGTATTAGAAAAACGAAAGAAATGAACGAGGCACTACAAATGAAATTACTATGAAAAATTATAGTCGAACCCTTTAATTGTTGGGTACAAATTATCAAATATAAATATCTTAAAACGACAAATCTCCTTTAGTATGAGGCCAACGGAAACGCTTCATGGCAATGGACGCAGCTAAAAAAACTAATCAGAGCATTTAAGAATGGTCTCGCATGGGCAGTTGGAGATGGTAAAATAATAAAATTCTGGAAAGATAAATGGACACCAATTGATAGACTACTAAGTCATAGTCTGGATTCGGAAAATATAACCATTGATGATACAGTCGATCGATATATCACGGAGGGAAAATGGAATCAAGAAAAACTCAAAACAGTCCTACCCACAAATATAGCGACACAAATAGCGGAGATACCTCTCCCAAAAACAAGACTACAAGATAGAGTGTATTGGTGGCCAGATAACAAAGGTTGGTTCACTACGTCCAACGCATATAAATACAACACAAAAGCACTTGACCAAGTCCGGGATGCGAATGCTTGGATCTGAAATATCAATATTCCTCCAAAAATCAAGAACTTTATGTGGAAAGTCAGTCAGGATGGTCTCCCAACTCCTACTCGACTGGCAAAGAAGGGCATTGATATTCCCCCGTATTGCGCCCTTTGCAACCACCATGAGGAGGATACCACTCACTTATTTTTCGAATGCAAGTACTTGATTTTCTATTCAGGTCTATATACGACAATGAAAGCCAGGATATCATGATGCATCAACTCGTCCAGGAGTATTGTCCCAATAATGACCTTGTTAGAAACTCAATTAATTGCTCAGGAAAAACAAAATATGGCCTTTCACTGGTGGACAACCTCGCTAGTTCGAAACCAACTTATCTTCCAACAACAAAAACCACCTATTACAAAAGGTTTCATAGGTAACGTCCAAACTGTTATAAGTGCATGGAATAAGGCAGAAAAGTATAAGAGTGGTGATGAAAGTCATACATCCATTCGGAAGAACCCCCAACGCCAGAAATCAAGACAAAAAAAAACAGATAAGTGGAAAAGACCGCCACCCGGTAAAATGAGACTGAATTTCGATGGATCGGCCCCTCACTAGAGGGGGAGTTCCATTGGATTCATCATTCGTAATGATAGAGGGCAACAAGAGGCAATGGGATGTAGCCTTATAGGGAGACAATCGCCGCTTATGTCTGAGGCTCTAGCTCTAAGAGCTGGTATCCTGAAGGCGAAAGAAATGAGAATTGACAAGCATATTATTGAGGGAGACTCCTTGATTATCATTGATTACCTACAAATGGGAGGCAAGTGCCCATGAGAAATTGAACTAATTATGTCTGACATTAGTTCGTTACTCATTGGGTTTAACGAAGTTCTGTGCTCTCACATTCTTTGTAACGGTAATCGAGTGACTGACAAGGTTGCACACCTAGCCGCTGATACCGCTAACCCATCTCTCCATAATGACCCAGGTCTGGCTGACCTCATTCGCAAGGATGCTCTCGGATAGGAGTTTCTGCATCTGAATCCTTACCCAATAAAAAAGCCTCTAGTAGCGTGGTTAAGGTGTGAAACCTTATCCGTCGCTCTGTTACTTGAGCGGTGACGATGCCACAAAAAATAGGCCTATTAATTAACAAGGGTATAACGTCATAAATAGGCCACCCAACGCAAAAGACATCCGGCCCTACTACAAAGACTCATCGCGAATAGAGTACTCGGTCGAACCCTGACCAAACTCAACACCCTCAAAATCCTCAGTCCATATTTCCTCGCGACTAAGGTCTTAACATGAGCCTGCATAGAAGCCAGGGCAGGTCCCACGAGCACATCGTGGCTCTTCAGGGTCCTAGCCAACAACTCGTTGGCTCAAGCACCTCTCCTCTAGTAGTGCCACGTGTATTGCCTAGTTCCCTAGCGTGAGGGCATGCATTACACGTGTCCTATGTTGAACCACGAGGTCGCCAGCCAGCTACTCGCTTGGCCTCCCTATAAATACAAGGCTTGCAGGTATTTTAAGACATTTTGTCGTCATGGTGAGGTAATAAGTATAGATGAAATTCCATGATTGCGTCAAGCGGAGCACGCGAGAGAAAGAGGTTTCGCTCACTCTTGACATAAAAAATTTAATGTCAAATTATACGAGTTCGGTTTCTCGTGGGCAACTGTCATTTGTCCTAAGATGATTTATTATGAGTGAATCCCCTTCGATTTGAAGTTTGTTTATCTCTAATTTGACCCTTTTTTTAATACCATGTTGAAGCGTTGAAGCTTTAGCCTTGAGGGGTGTTTGTTTACCTATTGTTTTGTATCATATAATCTCCATATTTGCTTTTCTCATAAAGAACCGCCTACCGACCATTGTTTTTTATGAGAAAAAATTATAAAATGTACCAGCTATATTTATTTATTTATTTTCAAATTTACATGGTACACTTTTAAAATTTTATCATCCACTTTTTCAAGATCTTATTATACAATAAGAGATTAGAGATGAAACTCATTTGCGTATCAATTTTTTATTATCTTTTTTTTTTATTGTTTTGTCTTTATTTAGTTCGATCGAGCTAAATCACTCCACATTTAGAATACATATTATATCATATTGGCCCTTTCATTCACAAACGACTTCATATTTCAATAATATTCAAACTTCGAACCTCTTTAACTAAGATATAACCAAAGTGTTTTTTTTTTTTGTTGGTGTGATGTTTACCTCACACATTTGGACAAAGTGTTTTTTTTTTGTCGGTGTGATGTTTACCTCACACATTTGGAGTGATTAAAAATTATTGTATCTCAACTATGGCTCTGTTTGGCTCATATAGCTTTTCGTAGCGGCTTGAGTAGCTTAAGCTATTGAGTAAGTTGTTTAATGTAGAGGTTGAAATGAGCGCTTGAATTTTTGAAAAACTAGTTAGTGTTTGATTGTTATAACTTTTCATATAGTTGTTTGGGTTGAAAAATACCAAAATGGGTATGAGTTTTAAGGAGGATTGGATGACCTTTTGAATACAAGAAACACGATCGAGAGTTGATTAAATAACGATAGAGTATTTTTTAAAATAAATATCAAGAATAATTTAGGATTTATGGGTAGAAAGATTATTTTTGGGGTTTTTGGGTTATTTTAATTAACTACTTCTACCGATCGTCACTCTCGCTCCATTTTGCAATCAGCCACCCAGTCACCATCCGTCATTGTTGTCAACAACCACTGAAACGTTGACACCGCCCATTACCTTTGGTTCGATCACTTGCAATCTCTCTTAACAATTCTAGTAAGACAGTCAACACACACCTCCGGCAACTCACCTCCATCATCTCCGACCACTAGATTCCCCTCTCTTCCCCCAATTGGAACCCTTTGAGGTAGTTTTCTCAAAAATCCCCAATTTTATAGGTTTTTTTATTTGAGAAAATTGGGAATGAAGGGTAGATAGGTAAAGATAGGGGCTATTTTTTTTTCCAATCACTTGCATTTGAAGCGCCCAGAATCTCTGGCTTCCACCGCTCCCCAAACCCTCGAAACTCTTCCACTCTTCAGCCGCTCCTTCCACCAAACACTCAAAGTCTCATCGATAGACTGTTCATCCGCTTCCATAAACTCCCTACCGTTGGTGCCAAACGCAGCCTAGATCAATAAAAGGAGCGTGACAAATTACAATTAATATTTACGCACGTTTCTTTATAATGATAAAAACTATACTACGGGGTAATAATTTATTTATTTTTTTATAATTTTTTTTAACAAATTTTTATCTCTTAGAAAAGTGTGTGTGAATAGTAGAGTGACATGTTTTGTTGAACGGATGTAGTACTAGGGTTAACCCTAGTTATCAAAAATAAAAAATTACGGGGTAATAATTTAGTATTTTCTTAGCCTCCTACGAAAAAAAATACACTTTCTTAGCCCTTCTCAATTAAAAAAAAAATGAAAAATGGACAAAAATAATACCAAGTATAAACTTTTGGCCAAAAATAATATGAACTTTGAGATTGACCATTTCATATACGAACTATCGCTCTATTAACCGAAAATAATACATATGTGTATTCCGATGAACTTTCCGACCAAATACGCCACGTGGACGCCGGAAAACACACATGACATAAATTTTTGCCACGTCACCAAACTTGTAAGTTATGCCATGTCATAAATTTATTTTTCATTTTTTTTTAAAAAGAGAAAAATTAAACAAATAGACAAATAGCTACAGTACCTTTCGAAACAATGGAATCGAGGGTGGACGCCTTCACTTTCTTCTCAATGTTATCTGCTCGTTCTCTCCTCCATTGTTTCGAAAGGTACTATAGTTATTTGCTATTTGTCTAATTTTTTTTTTTAAAAAAAAGATAAAAAATAAATTTATAACATGGCATAACTTACAAGTTTGGTGACGTGGCAACAATTTATGCCATGTGTGTTTTCCGGCGTCCACGTGGCGTATTTGGTTGGAATGTTCACCGAAATACACATATGTATTATTTTCGGTTAATAGGGCGATAGTTCGTATATGAAACGGTCAATTTCAAAGTTCGTATTATTTTTGGCCAAAAGTTGATACTTGTATTATTTTCGGAAATTTCACAAGGTACCCCTGAAGTAATGCGAAATTCATGTAGTGTACAATTGTTTGACATATTTCACCTGGTACCCCTAAGGTTGTAATTTTTTTCATCTCGTGTCCTTATAGTAAAATTTTAACAGATCCCTCCGTTTGTATAGGAAAAATAAAAGAAATCCCTTTGAATTAAAAACAAAGAGAATGAACAGAACAAGAAGCCTATGCTTCCGAGGCTCCGAGCCAACAGATACCTACTGTGAAGCAAAGAAAATCCATTTGAATTAAAATTTACAGTGAACATTATCAATCTGATTCAAGAAATTGATTTCACCCAAACCAATTAGATAATTTCACTTAAGCAATTTCATGAAGTAATAACTATCAATTTTTTTCGCAAATTCGAAAAATTGAAGAAGAGCTAAACCCTAATATAGACACAATCACTACTTGAGAAGCAACCATGGCAGCAAAATTGAAGAAGAGAGTTACTGGAGAAGCAACTATGGCAGCAAACATTAACCATGTACTAAACCCTAATTTTTCAAAGGAGTCCAAACGGGAGAGAAGACATATCTCGTATGCCAGCACCGGCGCCGGCGTCGGCAAACAACCGATTTGCCTCGAACACACCATACGTTGCCGATCGTCTGGTCGACCTCTTCGCTTAACAGTAAGGGTGGGTGAGATGTTGGGTACACGTGAAGCATCGGCTTCTTCTTCCTTTTTTTTTTTTTTTTTTTTTATTAGGAAAAAATTCGAGACCGGACAGGCCCGGACCTCGAGAGGCCGACAAAGTCGGCAGACGGCAAGCCGTCTAAACATACAACATAGTAAAAAAAAATACAACAAGGAAACATAATACAGTCACCTAATACAACAAAAGAACTACGCAAAAAACCCGGAAACCCCAGACCCTGAGCACCCAAGCGGACACAGCAGCGAGAAGAAGGAGACCCGGCAAGGAGAAGTGGATAGCGAGCGCATGGGACAGCATAGCTGACACGATGTCTCGCCGCCGGAAAGACGGAAAGCAGAAATCCACAAAGGGCAAAGACGACTCCTGGGGAAGTGTGGATCACACGACGTTCCCTCCACCTAGATGAAGGATCTTCGGAGACCACGAACACCACGAACACGATCACTTCGATCAACCAGGGCCGCAGAACTGCTCCTCAACCGAAACTAACCACGAATCCAACCGACAAAACTCCAACCAACCCGAGAGAGTGAAGCACGACCGCGAGAGGACGAAGAGCGCAAGAAATCCCGGAGATTAATACGCAAGTTATTTTATATTTTATATTATTTAATTTTATTATTATTTTTTATCCATCAAATCGGGCATCCCCGGGCTCAAGGCATAACCTTGGGCCCAAAGGACAGCCCGAAATGTGGAAGCACCATGGCCGAGAAGGCCCATCACAAAGTCCTTTTTTATTTGTTGTTTTTGTACTATTATTTTAATGTCTTTTTAACCAAAACAAAGCATTGGGTCAAAGAAACACAACTTGGGGCCCAAGCCAAGCCCGAAGCAAGCCAGAACACAACTTGGGGCCCAAGTCAAGCCCGAAGCAAGCCCGACCCAACCAGCAGAACACCAGCAGCCCAAGCCCCAAGGAAGACTCAAGGAGCAGGAGAGGATCGAGTGGAGTGACGAAGACGCAGGAGAGGCAGCCACCGACGCCGACAAGCCCACCAGATGAAGGTGGCGCCGGAACCGCACCCCCCGAACTTAGATCCAGTAAGTGGAGTCGAGCAACAAACCAAAGAAAAGGCTAGCTACGAAAAGGAAATTGTTAGAAACCTAAGGGGAGCAGCTTGAAGGGTGGAGCCGCCGAGGGCAGTCGGAGAGGCCACCAAAGATGCCGGCGCCGACACCGAGCAGCCCAAACGGAGGGAGGGAACCCCGAGCCAATCCAAAAGGCAAGCGAAGAGAATAGATGTTAGGTTCGAAAATTCACCCAACCAACCCAACCACAGGAATGAGGAGGGGTGGATTAACGCAAATCAAGCAGAACAAAATAAGAATTGGGGGAAAAGAACACAAATAGTTGAAAACCCCCAATTAATTTAGGTTTTGGATAAATATACAAGACAGATTTCATAAGCCAAGGAAGACCGGAAACGGAAAACCCCCAAGAGCACATCTAAGATGGTGGCGACGGCAATGGTGGCGGCGGCGCCACTAGGGGGGTAGGTGGCGATTGACGGGCTGAAGTCGGAGACAAACGGCTTAAGCCGTAGTTGGAGCCCCTCGCGCACAGTGATGACAGAGGAGGGGAAGGGGTAGGCGACGGCGGGCGCCGGAGATAGATGGGTGGTGGTGGCGTAGGTCGGGGCTCCCGAAGGAGATGTATGGGCTCCCGAAGGAGATGTATGGGCTCCCGAAGGAGGTTGTCACTTACCTGGTGAATCTACCGGAGAAAGCAAGCGGCGGCGACAGTGTTTGCCGATCCTAAATTAGGGGTTTTTACCCAAGCTCAAAAAGAGAGCTTTTAAGTCTGTTTTGGGTGGTCTCATTCCCATTGTTTTAAATTAAAATGAATTTCCTTTTTTTTTCTACCCAAACTAACAGATCCGTCAAATTTCACGGTAAAGGTCACGAGAGGAAAAAAATTACAAACTCAGGGGTACCAGGTGAAATATGTCAAACAATTGTACACCGTGTGAATTTCGCCTTACATCAGGGTACCTCGTGAAATTTCCGTATTATTTTTGTCCTTTTTTCCTAAAAAAAAAAAAAAAAAAACGAATCTTAATTTTTTTTAAACGAAAAATGTAATAGCCTGTCGGATTCCGATACACTCCATCTCTCTCTCTCTCTCCCACCGCCAAATCAGACGGATCTCTCTACTCGACTCGAAGGTGAAATCCCATCCATCAACACCCCCAAAAACTCAATTCCTCCCCAAGAACAAGAAAAAACAAGCATTCGAATCCTAAATCACAGAAATTACTGGTTTCCGAAATTCCAATCAAGCTCCCCCGTTGTTGCCTTGCTTCGATTTCTAGGTTTTCGATTGTCGCCCTCCTGTAAGCCTCTGTATTTCTCTCCTGGCTCTGATTTTCATACATTTATTTGCGTATCTGGTGTTTTGAATATTTAGATCCCCGTTCCCGGATCCGCCTTCCACAATTTCAGTTCCAATTTGATACCAGGGGTTTCAGATTTTGCGCGTTTTCGTGGAAATTCATTCATTCATGACAGAACCGAATCCGATTCACTCTGCCGAGCCCATCGGACAGAACCTAATCAAGCTCATCAGCAATGTATGCTTCTCGTTCTTCGTCTTCTCCGTCCTCATCTTCACCATCATCGCCATCACCTACCAGCCTCCGGATCCATGGCTTCAGTCAGCTCCAGCATTAACTAAGCTCTTCACTCAGTTCGAGAACGCCACTTTCAAGGACGACAGTTCCCTCATGAAAACCGGCGAGGACTTCCCCCTTGGCCCTGCCGCCGTTGCTTCCTCTTCTAAGCCCGTCACTGAGGCCGTCATTGAGATGTCCGAGAAGAGTTTCCCCAATTCTTCCTTAATCAAATCTGATTGTGACGATTTGCTGAAGTTCGGTGTTAATTGCTCTGATCCTAGGGTTTTGATCACCATTGAGAGGTTCAATCTCAGGCGTTTTAAGACAATTGTGTTTTTTGATTATGGCACTCCTGTGAATGGGTCCAAACCCAATGAATGTGATGTTGCCTGGAGGTTTAGGAATAAAAAGGAGAAGTCTTGGCGCAAGTACAGGGATTTCCGAAGGTTTAGGATTGGTGTTGGTGATGATTGTAAGTTCAAGGTGGTGGGGGGTAGTGGCTGGCATTCTGGAGTTAATGCAAGGCGCCCGAGAGTTAGATCAAATGCCACAGCCATTGCTGGTCCTGGAAACAAAGGGTATAAGGTTGTAAACACACCAATTGATAACGAGATTAACGACACAATACCCTTGATCAGCTCAGATGAATCCTTTAGGAGCGGAAAGTACTTGTACTATTCACGAGGAGGCGATTACTGCAAGGGGATGAATCACTATCTATGGAGCTTCTTGTGCGGTTTGGGAGAAGCACAGTTCTTGAACAGGACATTTGTGATGGATCTGAGCATCTGTTTAGCTGCGCAGTATAATCCTAGTGGCAAGGATGAGGAGGGGAAGGATTTCAGATTCTATTTCGACTTTGAGCACCTAAAAGAGGTGGCATCGATTGTGGAAGAGGGAGATTTTCTCAAGGACTGGAAAAGATGGGATAAAACTCACAAGAAGAAAGTTCCTGTGAAGAAAGTTGCAAACCATAAGATTACTCCAATGCAACTGAAGAAGGATAAGAGCAGTGTCATATGGAGACAGTTTGATGCTCCAGAGCCAGATAATTATTGGTATAGGGTGTGCGAGGGACAAGCAGCGAAGTACATTAACAGGCCTTGGCATGCTCTTTGGAAATCAAAGAGGTTAATGAATATAGTTTCTGAGATCAGTGGGAGAATGGATTGGGATTTTGATGCTGTCCATGTGATCAGAGGCGAAAAGGCACAGAACAAGGAGCTCTGGCCGCACTTGGATGTGGATACCTCACCGGATGTTCTTGTCCAAAAGCTCCAAACAATGGTTCACCCTTGGAGGAATTTATATATCGCCACTAACGAGCCATTCTATAACTACTTCGATAAGTTGAGGTCTCACTACAAGGTCCATTTACTTGATGACTACAGTGAGCTGTGGGGAAATACAAGTGAATGGTACAATGAGACAACGCTTCTGAATGCTGGCCGGCCAGTGAATTTTGACGGTTACATGAGAGTTGCTGTCGACACAGAGGTGTTTTACAGAGCAAAGACACAAGTGCAAACATTCTACAACTTAACCAGTGACTGCAAGGATGGAATCAACACATGCTGATACTCAATTTTCTTTCCCCCTGTGATATTGATTACATAATTAAGGTGTTGTTTTATTCAGTTTTGCAACTGTCATCCAGTTTATCACTTGGGTTTTGCTTTACTTGCTTCATTTACTTCTAGGTTGATGAGGAAAATGTTGATCATGGCCATGTAATCTCACATTGTATTATAAATTCCAGTGATTATCCAATTGATTGTTACAGTTGATGCCTGAGAACTGAAAAATGCTTCTTCCTTGTGTTGCTGATGCCATGAATTTGTGAATCAGCACCAGCATTTGATTTCTTTTCTCATTGACTGATCCATATATTGTTCAAGTGTCTACAAAAAGCAATTGTACTTTGAAAAACTTTCAATGTTATAGCCATTGCTACTGCTGAATCTGAAACATACAACGGACTGTTTGGTATCCTTACCAGGTATCAGTTTATGAATTATGACTACACAGTGTTGCATTTTCCCTGTTTGGTGCTGTGGATGCAGGGCAAATCAAACCAAGTGGAATGGTAGGTTTGAGTGTCTATTGTATTGTATTATATTGTATTGACATAAGAAACCAAACAAACAAAAGACATAAACATGGACTCTATTAGAATGCATACAGAACAGGTTAGGAGGGACTAAAACTAAAATATAGGAAATGCCCATTACACTAAATGTGCTATTAACAAGTGTTTATGTGATTTTTACGCCGAGTAATGGTTAGGATTTGTCGTTGGTCAATACTCAAGACGACATTGTTACAACTGGTTTTGAATTTCATTAGAGAAAGAAAGGTGGTTATGGCTGACAGATCCTAACCCTCCTCGTCCATCCTCCACTTGCTCAAGTGGAACGTTTGGTTGCTCTCCCACCCCTCCATTGTCTCTTACTCCTTTGTCTTCTTAATAGCACATAGAGAACGAGAGGTAGAACTAAGCTACCAGTCAACCCACACAATTCAAGTGAACGCCACCAAGTCCCGCCCAATGATGCCCTGCCACGTGGCTTCCTTTGAATTTTTCCAAGTATATTTTTGGCCATGGTGCCTCTTCAAGCAAAGGTTTCTCATTCCTGAAAGACATTGAAGCAAAAAAATGCAGCAACTTTTCATCCTCTTATCAGTGTCATCATGGCTATGATTATGATCACAAGTGTCCTCGTCTTCATCCTCGTCGTCTCGCCCTATGATTACTCAGGCAAAGGCGCTTTGCTCGCGGAAAAGGGCTAACCGGCTAAGGCTTAACCATCATACCCAAAAAGGGTTTCTCCTTTGCATTAAGCTTGGGGAGGTGAGTAAACTCTTTTCTTAGACACTTTTCTTATTCTTTTTTCTCAGCTTTCTTTGTTATATATTCATGGATTTTGGAATTAGATAATTCATTTTCAGTATCATTATTATTTATGAGGATTTATGCTTTATGCAATTTGGGATCACTTACCTTAAATTTAACTTAGGGAAAAAAAATTGCAAATCCCAGTCACCCAGTGTGCTTAAGTACTTTCAAGAGGATTTGAACCCAATTCAATGCACAGTTTCAGTCTCATGCAAGAAATTAAACATATGTTTGAATGGGTCTAGCCATCCAGGGTTGATTGCTTATAGTTATAGGGTATTTATGTAAAATCAGATACTTATTTACATTGATGATGAACTTATAGTGTAAAAGTTCATTGCACCAAACCCGGATTAAATTCTTAACATTGCCATCAAAAGTTTTCATGTACATTAGGGTTTGGGGATAGTATTGCATATTGCTTTGATGATACTTTAATATTTGCCTACAACAAAAACTTTTTTTTGGGTGGCAAATTGCACCAATTTTATGAGGAATTGCACCAATTTTTTTGTACAAAAAAAATGTGGGGAAATTCAGCATCTTTTTTCCTTTTTTTTTTTTTGGGGGCAAATTGAATGAACTTAGAATATATGCATGCCATAGAAAGTGGAGGAGAAATGTACTTGAAAATGTCCCCAATTTGAAATGGACTGTTAGATATTATTCTGGAAGACCAATGTTTACCTGTGGATATTTATTTTCAGGGTACCATAGATTTTGATTGGTAGAATTTATATTTAAAATATAATATAATATAATAATGTAGGAGAAGTCAAGCATCTACCAATCCTCATTCCTCACCCAAATAGTTAACTGTAACCGGTAGTTGCTCTTCAACTTCAACAAACCCCAGCCATGGTCTATCCTCCTGTAGGTCACGAGCCTTGATTCCCCTTCATATGGACAGTTTTAATTTAATTCAATACTTTAAATTAGCTTAATTAGGTAAACCACTCTTAACGTTGAGTAGTTCCACGAAATGGCCTTGAACTGATTAAATATGTGGTATATTTTTCATAGAAAATGGAGTGCATTTTATTGTTCGAGTGTTGACTGAAATTATATACTATATAGAAGTATAGAACCTTTTCTTTCAAAGCTTAATGGTAGGTGTTGACTGTACTACTAGTTGCCACACATACGGTGATACACACACTTTGGGCCCATTAACATCCATTGCTTTCTATGGCCCAAAAAGTAGAACTGATTTCTGGTCGTTATTGGGCTTGGGCCAACAATCCAACGGCCTTTTCAGCCTAAGAAAGCCTGAAGTGAAAAATATTCCCTCCATCTCAAAATATATAGGGTGTTCCAACCGTTTTCCATTTTTGGGTTTTTGGAGTTTTTAGAGAATTTTAAGGTATTTTCTGATCCAATAAATTCTTCGAACTAAATAATTCTCTAAATCTTCGAAATGAGAAAACTGTTGGAGTTAAAGCAAAAATAATTTGAATAATATGTATTTTGTGTCTCCATTTTGGAGAAATTTTAGGGAAATTGTTGGAGATGGTCTCACTATATATAGATCGTTTAAATTTTCATTTTCAATATGTTTTTTAAATAAGTTAAATTTTTATAAAATATATATATATACTTTTATAAAATTTTCTTTTTGTGAATTCATACTTATTAATAATGAATATGAAATTATTATTATTTTTAAAAAATGATATTTTATACTCCCTCCGTTCAACAAAACTTGACGTTTTACTATTCATGCACGCTTTTTTAGGAGTTAAAAACTATATAAAATATCGACTTTTTAAATAATTTTTTTTAACAATTTCGTAGTTATTTTTAATAAGTACAAACTTGTTAAAAAAATTAAAAAAAAAAATGAATATTTTATATAGTTTTTATCATTCTAAAAAAGCGTGCGTGAATAGTAAACGACAACTTTTGTTGAACGGAGGGAGTAGTGTTTTTGACGTACATAACCTGTATTTTGAGAAGGGAGTATAGATTTGGGATATCAGACCAACTTTTATGGAAAAAAAAATTCAAAGGCGCCATTCGAGTTATAGGACACTAATCAAAATAACACCAATATCATCATGGCACCAGGAATTTTCATTACTTCTTTTTCTTTTTGATATGTTTGAAAAGCATACAATCATGCCATTACTGACAATCCAGATTTTAGAAGCTAACAAAAACTTAGATGAAAAATGCTAAACAAATATAATATTTACTCACTAACACACCGGGAAGGACTGAGGGACGGGCTAGGGTCCGCTCTAGCACGTCCTATTTTTACATAAATAAAATAATAGATAAAAATAAGAAAAATTAATAAAAAAAAATATTTATTTATTTATTAAATTAAGAGTTTTATTAATAAAATTACGTATATGAGAAAAATTTAGCCTATCTAGCTTGCCCGAATTTTAATTTCTGTTTTCATGTCTGCTAACACACACGAATCATGCACAAGGAATACATTTTTCAAATATAAATTGAAAAATTGCTTTTGAGATGTAATGCTACTCAACTTTGGTTGCATGCATCTATATAGTAACACTGAAGCGGTTAATATCTACAGTATATATATTAGTGGTCACATTGACTCATTGGTCGTGAGTGATGCATTAGGTCTTGTACTAATAGATAATCCATCAGCACACATACTGTATATGCTTATCGATGGATTGCTGATGTGCTGATATATATAGAAACACGAAAAATAGGAAACTGATCGATCATGCGCTTCCATTTCGGTTAGCTAGCTTGTCTATCTTTTTTCTCTTGTTGTGGCATCCTGACCTAGTTGTGGAGAATTGCTGCTTCCTGTTCTGTTGGTTATATATTTATTTAGCTACTAAGAAAACAACCAAGCAAGTTTTAAACTGATGTGTGCAGTGTGTATTATGATGATGAAATTTGTGGTCTTATGTTCTTAACATGCCTGCAGTCTAATTTAATTCTTAGCATATGCAGTCTCTCTTAACTCATAATAAAATTGTGGCTTCTGCATTTAATTTGCAACAATGGAAATCTTATGTACAAACTACAAAGGATGCATTCCATACAGTCATATGACTCATATATATATATAGAGAGAGAGAGAGAGATCATACACATTGGTAATCTATATATATAGAGAGACTATATAATAACATATATATCAAATATATTCAGAACTTATGTTTACTTGGTTACAAGACAATAAACAGTACACATGAACTACTACAATAAAGTACAACCCTCAACAAATAAATAAATTAAGATGCATTAATAAATAATAATGCAGGAAGTGGAAGAACACATAAAATTACAAATGATACATATGCAGCTCCTGAAAACTATATCTGCTACGTGCGAACTATCAATGCATGCTCAAGTATACAAACAGATGAAAGTACTTCAATGGGTATTGATACCGATCGAACTCTGCAATGTAGGGCAGATTTGAAATGAAAGATTGAATGACAGCTTCGAAAGATGAAGGGAAAGGAGAGCCAAAAGCCGAGAACTTGCAGCGCTATTGAGGCTGTCCACCATCAGGCGGATTAATGTGATTGTGCAAAGCAATTGCAGATGAAGTAGTCGGCGTGAAAGGAGGAGCGACAGCGTCCCATCCAGCAGTGCCGAAAGGCAAAGCAGTTGAGGAAGTCGGTTGGGCGAGCAAAGCATCAAGATTGGGAAGCTGCTCCTGTTGGGCTTGATAAGTAAAGATCTCCTCATCGATAATCGAGTTCAAGAAAGACGAGAATACTTCATCGGTGCAATAACCGGGATCTTCCTCTTGGTGATCTTCTTGGCTACCCGGGCTAATCCTTCCACTTGCACTGCTATTATTGTTGAAACTAGTGGCAAAATTTAGATGATGATATGCACCGATGTCATTTGGATTCAGGTTTAGCTGGCAATCAAAGCTGAATCCTGCAGTAGTAGTGTTGATATGGAGAAGGGGCTCATCAGATTCAGTAATGGGAGGAGTACTGTTGGACTCGTCAGATTGAGTAGGGATAGGGTTAGGGTTTGGTGGTGCTGATGGTGCCTTTGAAGAAGACGATGAATTCGGACTTTTGTGGTTGATTTTGTGTTTGCTGTTGTTACTAAGCTGCAATTGAACATCATCAAGCGGCTTATGAGTCCTTGGATCTATGCCTTGGCTTATCAGCTTCTTGCTAAGGTGAGTGTTCCAGTAGTTCTTTATCTCATTATCAGTCCTCCCGGGAATCCTCCCTGCAATCAACGACCACCTGCACATCCAAACAGATCGAATACAATCGGTGAGATATAGATCTTCAGCAAACAGATGTGAATTGAACAATTCAATAGAGCAACCGAATTGAAACCCTAGCTAAGAGAAATTGGGAATCGAATCCGAAACCCTAGAAATTGAGGATGGATATATCGGATCGAGATAAGACCTGTTGCCGAGGAGGCGGTGGAGGCGGAGAATGAGATCTTCCTCGTCGGGGGAGATGCGGCCGCGCTTTACGGAAGGGCGGAGGTAGTTCATCCACCGGAGGCGGCAGCTCTTGCCGCAGCGGAGGAGGCCGGCGCGCTTAGGGAGAGTCCTCCACTTTCCTTCTCCGTCTTTATTGATGTAATTTGACAGGAGCTCGTCTTCCTCCGCCGTCCATGGCCCCCTCTTCAGCCCTACCTTGCTGCAGCACGGTGTTGTCGTTGTCGTCGTCGTCGCTCCTCCTCTTCCCGCACCTGCAACCACTGCCGGTGAACATGAAGACGGCGCCGGATTCCTCATTGAATATATCGATCGAGCTTGTTCTTCGTATTTCTGTAGGTAAGCTAGATTTCCTCCGAAATTTGATCTGCGAAAGGGTCTGCAATGGAGGAGTGAGATTTTCTTCCTTTTCTCTTTTTTTTTTTCCGTTTAATTATTTAGTCGGACAAGCTGGCAAAATGTGAGTGGGGTGTGGGGACGAAATGGCCAAAATTATTTGGTTTTTTATTGTTTTATTTGGTGCAACTCATGAGTCACATTATATATTACATTCATTTGTAATTTTGTATTAGAGATATATCTATATTATCCAATTTTCGTATTATATCATATGATCATCTGTATTATTATATAACTATCCATTGTTTTGACCAAATTACTAGATCTCGATCTATCCGATTGACGCTTCGGCACTTGTACACTTTCATTAATTGTTAGCTATAGCTTCTTTTAGAAAAATATATATATAGTATAAATTTAGATCATTATAAATACATTAATACAAGTAAAATCCTCCATAGTTATTAGTTACAACAATGCACATACAAATCAAACAAATAACCTGAGTAGTACATTCATTTCACTTACCAAATATAAATAAAAGTGTGTTGATAAATGACCAACTTATCTAATCTTGAAACGATAAATATATAAATAAATACTACGGATCAACTATCAAGGGTCTTATGTAAAAATGCACAAGGGAAAAAGACTACCCAAAAACTTCAAAGAACCTCACTACACGACACAATGGGTTCTCCAAGGTCCCCCAACTTATCAAACCATTTGTATCATTACAACACCTATTCAATTTTTGACAAAATTACTACACTGAACCTTCAAGCAGAAAACCGATGCAACAGTGCAAATACAAAACATAAAATCAAACTAAAGTCTAACGAGAAATCATAAAATCAAACTAAAATTCTTTGAAAACTCTCACATAATAACATAAATAACCATCCAAGATCTAGTGCACTTTCATATGTTATTGCCTTTTCATGTACAGAAAAAGTAAAGCAAAGAAAAAAGAAGGTATTCATAAATAACCATCCAAGAAAGAAGAGAAAGCGCATGCTGCCAAAACTTGCCTGATATTCTAGATACTGGAATCTTGAAGAGTGAAAAGGTCACAATCTGATCAGAAGTTAAGCCATTCATTGTAGTACACACATGTTATGGGAGAAATGGCGCCATTGGGTGTGCACTGGTTGATCCGAGGACATGAGCCACAAGGCATCGACACCATGGCTGGTGTTGGCGTCTCCTCAGCTTTCTTAGACGAGGCTCCTGCAACAGCCTGCACTTTCCTACTGATTCTATAACAAACCATTCCTTCGGGAATGGATTCATACACACCGGAACCACTGCTCTTCACTTTCATAATCTCGTTGTCCAAGACCAATGTCTTCAGTATCTCCGCGATCTGCCCTGCTGATATTGGGCCAGTAAAAGCTTTACAAGCCTTCACTTGTTCGTACACTTGATCCACGGTTGCAACCTTCCGCTTACGTATCATGCCAAGACAGTACTGTGCGAGACCCTCCACGAATGCTGTGTCAAGATCCCCCTCGTTGTACCATGCGCCTCCAGTGAGCTCTGTTGATGCCTCAAATTCCAAGGCCATCAGATAGACTTTCTTGTTTTCCTTGCTTTTCACCTCTTTTATTTTATTCTTTTCTAGTAGGAGGCTCTTGATGCAGTTAGTGAACGCCCTGTCCTTGATTCCTTTACACTCCCTTTTCAATTCGGCTTTCAGTATGCCCATGTTTTCTCTGCTCCGGATCACATTGTAAACCACTTGCTCTTCATCTGTCAGTTCCTTCCTCCTACCACCCGAGAGTGGCAATTTCCGCTTTAGTAAACTCATTGCTGCTGCATCATTGAAAGATGAAAGAATCATCGACAGTTTAAGAGATATATGCCACTCTTCCTTCCTTAACAACTAGTGATACTACTCTTGTATACGGCGAGAATGGAGGGAAATAAGTTTACTTTGACATACTGAAAGCAAAAAACAGTCGCTATATCAAACCACATAAACACATCTTCCTACTAAATTTCATCCAAAAGAAGGAATTTCAATCTGCAGAGCTACAACTTCCAACTTCCACTATTCCTAGTTTCAATAGTAGTATTTCAATGGAAATGCCTGGTGGATCTAGGGTTTTTACTGAGGGGGCTGAAAATTATTAAGTTCATTGCACATCACCCACATCTAAGGATTCATACCCACTATGTTATAGAAACCATCTCATATCTTGTCATCAAAAGACAAACACCCATTAACCTGTGATTTAACAAACTTTTCTTAATCATTACACAATGTTTGGTTACATGCCAAAAAATGCAGTACCCTATCAACTTGTTTCTTCCTTTGATAAAAAATACTTCAAACACCTTCAGCATATTAGAAGCATTATATACTAACAAGAAACAGATCTCATCAAATATTGCACAAAAGACTCCCCAAATCACAAATTCAATTCACAAACCTGAAAAAAATGATTCCTAAAATAACAAACCCTAATCAAAATTTCACTAAATTGATTCTCAAAATCAAAACCTAATTTCACCGATTGTTTTCCAAATTCTAGTATCCTTCTTATAAATCAAATCTCAACCATCAAAAGTTATAGCACAAATTCACAAAGTATAAAGTATGAAACACAAACACTAACCTTTTCAATTCGGATTTGGGATTCAAGGAATAACAATTTGTCACACAGCCAGGAAGTTTCGGCTTTTGGTGCAATGGACCAATGGTTCAGCCGTTCACTGCAGTGACACCCCGCAGCCGACAGCAGCGTGGGTGGGAGGATGCGCGATCGCGGCGGAGCCAACACAGTGGTGCGCCGGCGGGGGAGGACTCACCTGTGGAGCCAACACAGTGGTCGCGTAGGTTTTCGCTTCGCGGCCTTCGACAGTTCGATTGTTTGAATTCTGAAGGTGAAACTCCTGAGAGTGAAACCGCAGAAAAAAGGGTTTGACGTTGGTAAATGGGTCCATTGGGCCTAATGGGCTGGGCTCATTTAATAAGTCATTAGTTTTCTGATCAAATTGAAAAATAGCCCTTAAACAAGTTTCAAAGATTATTGTTGTGTTGCTCAAAAAACAAAATTGTTCTTGTTTGATAGATTGTTATAACTAGACCGATGATTTCTTGATACATCAAACTGTACAAGGCAAATTACTAAAACAATTGCAACCAAGCAATAAATAAAACATACCCAAATATTATTGTAAGTTTGTATAGCCTAGGAATAGAAAAAAAACTAAGTTATCCTAGGCTATACAAACTTTTATTTTAATAAAAAGGCTATACAAACTTACAATATACTATAAAATTTCATATATCGTGAATCCAAAATATTCGTTACATATGTATATGAAAAACATGGCTATTGACTCCTCAACAAGGGTATATATTTCCTTCTCATGCTACTAGATAATATTTTGTCATTCTGAATCTTAATGAGAGCATGATTATGAATAGAACCTATTGGAGGGCTTCAAAGGAGTGGTAAAGAGTGTATACTCCCCGTTCTCACACCATATCTTCTTTAATTTTGTTTGTTATACTTGTCATTTTGCATTTTTCTGTAATTATATGTTGGTGTTTGAGCCACTAAGAAACGCTCTTTCGACATTGTCGGGGAAAGAGCGACTCAGCGGGAAAACTGAGAAGGTTGTTGTATGCTCTTATCAGTCATTGCAACTTATAGGGAAAATTGATCAAAACATGAAAAATGCACGGAAGAGAATGAATATAAGAAACAAAAATATAAAAAGGCATTACTATGAAAATATTCTCAAAACAAAATAAAGGACAAAAAAAAAACACAATTGATTGCATTTGGTCAATCATAATAATAATAAAAAAACGATAATCAAACTGGGAGGTTTATATGCAATACAACAATTAAATAGCTGGAAATCTTACATGGAGATAAGATAATACCGAATAGAATAAACTATATAATAGGGCAATAGATTATAGATTATATAATTAGATTAAGCCCAATATGATTTTTTTTTGTAACTATAATTATTTTTAAATTATGTAAATGTACTAAAAAGACTCGACTAATAATGTGTAAAGCTTTAATTTTGCACAAAAGAATAATAAAGATACATCAAAATGGGTTGTGATTAATTGTGGGGTTGGTTGAATTATCTGTCGAAATACCGCCTTTTTCGTTTCCCTCCAAAACGACGAGTTCACAATCCTGTCTCATAATTGGCCAAATTTCCCTTCATCATTCTATTTTTGCTTATTCCAATCGTACCCCCAACCATAAACCAACCAACTATTTTTATTCCCCATCGTACCCCTAAACTATTTATTTATTCCCATCCAAGTCCTTCAAATACCACTACTCTCGTTTTCTCTCTCTCTCACACATTACACTAGCGAGGGTTGTGGAGGCTCTGAAGAAGAAAACCCAATCATCATCGTCTTCTTCCTCCTCCCTGAAAACCCTAGTTTCCCACCCTCGGTCGCAGCCATGGAGCCATCCCCTCCTACTCAGATTCAGCAGGCGCAATTGGCTGCAATCCTCGGCCCCGATGCAGGCCCCTTCGAAACCCTAATTTCGCATTTGATGTCCACCTCCAATGACCTTCGATCTGAGGCTGAATTGCTCTTCAATCTCTGTAAGCAAACCGATCCTGATTCTCTTTCTCTTAAACTCGCTCATCTCCTTCAAGTATCGCCCCACCAGGAAGGCCGTGCTATGTCCGCAATCCTCCTTCGCAAGCTGCTCACTCGCGACGACTCCTACATCTGGCCTCGGCTGTCTGCGTCTTCGCAGTCGAACCTCAAATCGATCCTCCTTTCTTGTGTTCAGCGCGAGGAAGTCAAGTCGATTACCAAGAAGCTATGTGACACCGTGTCCGAGCTCGCTTCTGGTATTCTCGCCGATCAGGGCTGGCCTGAGCTGTTGCCTTTTATGTTTCAGTGCGTTTCATCCGATTCCCCCAAATTGCAAGAATCCGCATTCCTTATCTTCGCCCAGTTATCTCAGTACATAGGGGAGATTCTCGTTCCTTACATTAAGGAGCTTCATGGCGTCTTTCTCGACTGCCTGACTAATTCATCGAATCCCGATGTCCGAATTGCAGCCTTGAGCGCTGGCATCAATTTCATCCAGTGCCTTCCCAGTTCTGGCGACAGGGATAGGTTTCAAGATCTTTTGCCTTCCATGATGAAGACTTTGAATGACGCCTTGAACTCTGGCCAGGAGGCAACTGCCCAAGAAGCTCTTGAACTTTTGATCGAATTGGCTGGAGCGGAACCAAAGTTCTTAAGAAGGCAGCTAGTCGACGTAGTAGGATCCATGCTTCAGATTGCCGAGGCTGATTCTCTGGAGGAAGGTACCAGACACCTTGCAATCGAATTTGTGATCACCCTTGCTGAAGCAAGGGAGAGGGCCCCTGGAATGATGAGAAAGCTACCACAGTTTATTAGCAGGTTGTTTGGAGTATTGATGAAGATGTTGTTGGACATAGAGGACGATCCGGCTTGGCACACTGCTGAGACTGAGGATGAGGATGCCGGCGAGAGTAGCAATTTCAGTGTGGGTCAGGAGTGTCTTGATAGGATATCCATTGCGCTTGGTGGAAATACTATTGTCCCTGTTGCTTCAGAGTTGTTACCGCTGTTTTTGGCTGCTCCTGAGTGGCAAAAACACCATGCCGCATTAATTGCAGTTGCCCAGATTGCTGAAGGATGTGCCAAGGTACACTCCCTTCGATTTATTTTCCGTGCTGTATGCAAATTTTATGTTGCTATGACTTTTTGAGTATTAATCATATGGGGTTGGTTGAAGAGTGTGGTTGTTTGTAGAATTTTATCGGATTACAGTATTTGTTATGGGATGATGACGAAAATATGACAGCTACTATGCCTAGATTGCCTTAGTTTCAAATTTGAGTACTTAAATAGTCAAATATCCATTCTTGGTTTGATCCACTCATATTGTGGTGCAGGTAATGTTAAAAAATTTGGAGCAAGTAGTGAAAATGGTATTGAGTTGCTTTCAAGATCCCCATCCAAGAGTTCGATGGGCAGCTATAAATGCAACTGGGCAGCTATCCACGGATTTGGGCCCAGATTTGCAAGTTCAGTTTCACCAGCTTGTCTTACCAGCTCTTGCTGGAGCTATGGATGATTTCCAGAACCCCAGAGTACAGGTGAGTGGATTGCTATATTTCTTTTCTCCTGATTTGGTATAGTTTCCTAAGAACTGGCTGTTAGGTAATTGCAAACTTAGACTAGCGACCTTTCTTGGATCAAAACCTGTGCACTTGGCTGTTTCTCAAATTTAGTAAATGATTGTTTATTAGGGGCACTCTCAAAAGTTGGTTAGTGCATGCTATAAATTAATATATGATAAATTAACACCAAGGTAATTGTCTTTTTAGATGAGCCAGTTGATCACTGCATCCTGTTAATCACCTTTGTATTTTCCGCTTATTAGTTTTATACCTTTTCGCTCCTTTCCCCCGTGCATACCCTGCCAGTTAGCAGTTCATATTTTGTTTGCCCTTAAATAGATATTGTATATCTAAAACATTCTGATCCTTTATTTACTCTGATTTTTGGGCCAAGAGCATTCAGCATGGCTTATCTGTTTTGAGTTGGAAACTTGGAACGGTTGGTTATTTGAAGAGCTTTGATTTTCATCGTAACAGTATGGATATTATGCAGGCACATGCTGCTTCTGCTGTCCTTAATTTCAGCGAGAACTGTACCCCAGATATCTTAACGCCATACATGGATGGAATTGTTAGCAAATTACTCATACTTTTGCAGGTAGATTTCTGAATTAGTTCCCTGAGCATGGAGCAGATGTGTTGACAGGCTTCTCTATCTCCCTTTCACTCTCTTTTTGGATAACTAATTGGTTTTTTTTCCTATGCAGAATGGAAAGCAAATGGTACAAGAGGGAGCACTTACTGCATTGGCATCAGTTGCTGACTCATCTCAGGTATGCTTCCTTCTACTGGTGTTTGACCTTATTGTTTTCCACTATTAGGCTTCTCAAATGTTATTTGATTCACAGGAGCATTTCCAAAAGTATTATGATACTGTCATGCCTTACTTGAAGACTATTTTGACTAATGCAACGGACAAGTCAAACCGTATGCTGCGTGCAAAAGCAATGGAGTGCATTAGTTTAGTTGGAATGGCTGTCGGCAAGGAGAAGTTCAGGGATGATGCCAAGCAGGTTTGTCACTATTGTGATTGTCTCAAGCGATTATCCCTTATCTTGAAAGTTTTTTGCTGGTAGTTACTTGTATTCACTCACTTGCTTCCTTGGTGTCGAGGCCATGATAGTTGTACTGTAACTAATTTAAGCTTTTAATGTCATGCAAGGTTATGGAACTGCTTATGTCATTGCAAGGGTCTCAAATGGAAGCTGATGACCCAACCACCAGTTACATGTTGCAGGCATGTTTTTCCCTGGATTCCAACATTTTACTTCCTCCTAAATTGTTCCTTCGTTTTTGATCTTGAATTTTGTTTCAGGCATGGGCTAGACTTTGCAAGTGCCTAGGACAGGATTTCCTACCTTACATGAGTGTTGTTATGCCACCCCTACTCCAGTCAGCTCAACTAAAACCTGATGTTACCATCACATCTGCAGATTCAGATGCAGAGAATGATGACTCTGACGATGACAGGTCATCTTTGTGTTCATCATTTTCATCTTCTTGTATTTTACCTAAAATATGGGTTTGTTAATGTGGCCTATGATGTTCACTTGTTCATATATTTGCCGTGATAGAAAGGACTATTTTGGTCCCCTCCTAGTATTTTGAAGGTTTGAGTGTTTAGTTGAAGGCTGTGTTTATATATGCAGTATGGAGACAATCACACTTGGGGATAAGAGGATTGCAATTAAGACTAGTGTCCTGGAGGAAAAAGCTACTGCCTGCAACATGTTGTGCTGTTATGCTGATGAACTGAAGGAAGGATTCTTCCCCTGGATTGATCAGGTTTGTTTGGTTCCATTAGGAAAGTTAAAAGTTTCCAAACAATAATTGAATAACAGGCAGCTATTTTGTCACGCAGGTTGCTCCAACTCTAGTACCTCTTTTGAAGTTTTACTTCCATGAAGAAGTTCGGAAAGCTGCTGTCTCTGGTATGATATTGAACAATCTGTTATTACTGTCATCACTAATATAAACATGTTGTCAGGTTATTCCCTTACTCAACCTTCTATTTAGATGATAAGCACACTTTATTTGCAGCTATGCCAGACTTGTTGCGCTCGGCAAAATTAGCAGTAGAGAAAGGGATGGCTCAAGGTCGTAATGAAGCCTATGTGAAGCAACTATCTGATTATATCGTGCCAGCTTTGGTGGAAGCATTGCATAAGGTTTAAACTGTTTGTTATTATTGGCTTTGTCAGTGACATGAAATTAATTGCCTCGATATGTAATGCTATAAACAATTTCATTCACTTACAGGAGCCTGATGTAGAAATATCCGCTAGTATGCTGGATGCTCTAAATGAATGCTTGCAGGTTGGTTGCTTCTCTGTATTATTACCGTGTCATCTTCTTCGAAAGCTACTTTTAAGTGTCCACTGCAACAGACCTGCTGAGAACTATTGAGACCTGTTGTCGAAATGTTCCACTACTTGATAAATTTGTACTTTATTGATCATAACAAATAGTGCTAGTCTTTTAACAATTACCTTTCTTGATGTCAGATTTCTGGATCGATTCTAGATGAGAGCCAGGTGAAATCAATTGTTGATGAGCTGAAACAGGTGCTTACTGCTAGCTCTAGCAGAAGAGGTGAACGAGCAGAGAGGGCTAAGGCTGAGGACTTTGATGCGGAAGAAGGGGAGTTACTCAGAGAGGAAAATGAACAGGAGGAAGAAGTTTTTGACCAAGTTTGTATTCTTAATAGTGAACATCATGTTTCTATTTACTTATTGAGTTGGTAGCATTCACTGCTTAGGACCTGCTAATCCAAAATCTATTTCTAAAGATCTACACAGACTACTTGCAAAGCCCTTGGGAGTTTCATATTCCTTGATATAATTCTTACTTTGATATTTCTGATTTGTTATTATTCCCCCTTGTTGACTTAGGTTGTTCAAGAAAGGGATATGCTAGTTTTTGTTTCCTAATTTGTTACACCTGGCATTCTCACATACAATATTTGGATCTAGGTGGGCGAAATCCTTGGCACGCTGATCAAAACATTCAAGTCATCATTCTTGCAATTCTTTGATGAGCTAACCTCTTACCTAACACCTATGTGGGTAAGTCTTTTTTCACTGTCATATTTTGATGCTAGGGAGCCTGTCTTGTTTATTTCTCTGTCTAAATTATCAACTCACTGTTTCTTACATCATTTGTGGAGTTTTAATGTCTGAGCAAGATGCATCATTTGTTCCATGGACACAGGGTAAAGATAAAACACCGGAAGAGCGAAGAATTGCAATCTGTATATTTGATGATGTCGCAGAGCAGTGTCGTGAAGCTGCACTCAAGTAAGGAAAACTTAAAAATCATAGCAGTAACATGCATTCTTGCAGATATTAATGTTTTCCTTCTCTTTTGCAACAGGTATTATGATATGTACCTTCCGTTCCTGCTGGAAGCTTGCGGTGATGAGAATTCCGATGTTAGACAGGTTTGTAATGCATGGGCTCTCTTGGAGTGACACTGTTGCTCATCTTCCGTTCTTATTTGAACTTTGATCTTCTTGTTCAGGCTGCAGTATATGGCCTTGGTGTCTGTGCTGAGTTTGGTGGTCCTGCTTTCAAGCCTTTAGTTGGAGGTAGCATTTTTCCTTATCTTCATTTCATCAAAAGATTCAAAACAGTCATATGTTATCCACTAACGTTATGCGGTTGTCATGTCCAGAGGCTCTTTCAAGACTCAATCTTATTATTCAACACCCGAATGCTTTACAGTCTGAAAATTTGATGGCTTATGATAATGCTGTATCTGCTCTAGGAAAGATATGCCAGTTTCACAAGGACTGTATTGATGCAACCCAGGTTTACCTTTTCAACCTCTGCCTTCTTTTGAAATATTCATGTAACATTGCTGATTTTCTATTAGTAGACTTCCCCCTATTTTGACATTTACAGTAGTTCTGTTCATTAGAAGATATTATTACGGAAGAATAGATGACAAATGTGTGAAAATCAGCACCTTAAGGAGTCTATCTTTTTTGTTAATCATGTATTTTTTAAGCACTGTTGCTTAGCTCAAGACTATAAATTGCCGAAGGTTGCAGTTTGAGCATGCCACCAAAATAAGGAGCTGTGTCATTATATGCCATTATGTATATTGTGGTTAAAGATGTATTGATCACACTGTGGATAATGATGCCTATGTTGCACGCTGCTAAACCTTGTCAGCAATGTGTGAGCATTGTCATTATGTAATCTTCAAACGCATTGTGTGCCACTATGTTATTTTTAACTTGTGAGCATTGTCAATCACTACCTATTCTCCTAGTTCTGTTAGCATCTGGTAGCTCAAAATGACAATTTTTGGTTGCTGATTGTCTTCATAATCTGTAAACGTATGTATGAAGATTTTTTATCCCATTTGTGCTTTGTCAGGTTACACCTGCTTGGTTAAACTGCTTGCCCATTAAAGGTGATTTAATAGAGGCCAAGGTTGTCCATGACTTGCTTTGTTCAATGGTTGAAAGGTGAGAATTTGCTCGATGTTGCTACTGCCTCATGTTCATGCTTTGGATTTGTATACGATGCCAAGTGCTAACTCATGACCAGCATTGGGACGCTTGAGATCCAATGTTGATGAAGTTATTCTCACTTACTTTCATGTATGCTTGGATATCACTTTTTTTGGGGGGTGAACGTATGCTTGGATATCATAGTATGTGCTATTTTTCACTTTAATTGCAGGTCTGATAGAGACCTACTGGGTCCCAACAATCAGTATCTTCCCAAAATTTTCTGTGTGTTTGCAGAGGTTAGTGTTCCTTCTGATAGAGAATAATGTTTGCTGGGCACTGAAGTTGGAAAGAGTGTTTGTTGAAGCTTTAGACAATTTTGATTGTAAATTCACAGGTTTTGTGTGCTGGAAAGGACTTGGCAACAGAGCAAACTGCACTCAGAATGAAAAACATTTTGAGGCAGATGCAGCCAGCTATCTTGGCTTCAATGTTGTCGTCTTTGCAACCACAGCAGCAAGTCGCTTTGCAGTCCATTCTTTCATCCTAGGTCATGTTCAACAAGTTGCGTCTGCCCATGTGTGCAATCATCATATACAATTGGATGATCCATTCTTTCTTCACACAGAAAGGTTAAAATTTTCATTCATTTTTTTCACATATATGCTCTGCATCAACCAGCATCTGCAATCTGGTTGTGGTTGAGAGTGATTTTGTCCGGTTCGATTGAGATGAATGCCAAATCTTGTAGAATTGTGTAAATGGATTGATCAAAGGGAAAAAGGAACATCAATGCTAGTTCGCCTGCTGTACTGGAAAGAAAATACATAGGGTTCCTCCAAGTCCAAAGAAGTTTTGGGTCGGGTTGTTTGATGTCATCGAGAATCGTCAAGGTGATGATTCTCTTCACAGTTTTGGTATTGAATTGGTTGTATGTCACAGCTTTGGTACTTGTTTTCATGTAATAACTAGTTTGTGTTTCCTTGTTATAAATTATGCTGTTTCATATTTGTGGCCCATCTATCCTTGCTGGCTATGTTCATCCAGTAGATTACATTACTATTTTGAGCATTTATCTTTGAATGCGGGCCTGCCTGTGGCTGTCTGAAGGGGACCCATGTGCAATCAATCAAGCCATATGCTTATCAATCCAACCGTTCCATGTGCATCACATTCAAGTGTCACTCTGGAAATGCAGATCTTAGTAGTTTACTCCAGAGATTTTAACTTTTTAACTGTAACATTCAACTGATTATACAAATTATGGGTTCAACACTTCAAGCTTTTGAAAAAGAGGACAGTGAGGATTTTACAGAGTAATTTGAGCTATAAAAAATAATACAAATTTTCAGTCATGAACCAACCAATATTAATAACAACTTTCGAGAAGTGAGGGTATTATTCATATATAACAAAAGAGAAAATTTAACCCAAAAATCTCATGCTGTCTTACTAAGAAATGTCTTATTGCAATAAACGTTCTAAAGAGGTGCTAGAAGTGTCCATGGGATATCAAAATGATTATCTCCGATATTCTTGCTTTCAGTCAAGCTTATGAGGCCATCTTTTTCTCCCACATCTGCAGGGAGGGTAACCGGATTGCTTACCATTTTGCCCGCTTCGGTCTAGAGTCGAACTTCACGGGTTGGAGATCCAATGCTACGATTGAAGACCTTCGGATGCTCTTGGATAATGGTACAACCGCAATCAATCCACCCAAAAATTTGCCTTCTATCAAAAAAAAATATATATATATATAAAAATCTTGCTAAGAAATGCATTAACAGGAAGAAGACAAGTGAAGCAGCTACATATTCACAACAGTTTTTTCAATGCAATTGAAGAATACAATCACTCCACACACTAGGAAACTAGAAATCAAGGTGCTGCGGTTTTCGACGTCAGAACATCAAGATACAACATACAAAGACAAAGCTCAACACAAAACTAACTCCATACAAAAGTGGCAATAAACAGTTAAACACACTAGTAGTCTTCCCCTTCCTCTTCATCCTCGACACCTTCAGCAGCGACTTCTTCATAGTCCTTCTCGAGGGCAGCAAGGTCCTCCCGGGCTTCAGAGAACTCCCCCTCCTCCATGCCTTCACCGACGTACCAGTGGACAAACGCCCTCTTCGAGTACATGAGATCAAACTTGTGATCGATCCTTGAGAATACCTCAGCCACAGCGGTGTTGTTGCTGATCATGCACACTGCTCTCTGCACCTTGGCAAGGTCTCCTCCGGGCACCACTGTCGGAGGCTGATAGTTGATGCCACATTTGAAGCCGGTTGGGCACCTGAAATCGAAGTAAACAGTATCATAAGTCTCATACGAGAAAAGATCGCACTTCACACGCACCAATTAGATTGAGCACAGGTTTATAGTCTATACCAGTCGACAAATTGAACAGTTCGTTTAGTTTTGATGGTGGACACAGCAGCATTAACGTCCTTAGGGACGACATCCCCTCTATACATCAGACAGCAGGCCATGTACTTGCCATGCCTCGGATCACACTTGGCCATCATGCTAGCAGGCTCAAACACTGCATTCGTAATCTCAGGAACCGATAGCTGCTCATGATAAGCCTTGGCCGCTGAGATCACAGGGGCGTACGAAGAAAGCATGAAATGGATCCGCGGATATGGTACCAGATTCGTCTGAAACTCGGTGATGTCCACATTAATAGCCCCATCAAACCTCAAGGAAGTAGTCAAAGATGATATAATTTGAGATATCAATCTGTTGAGATTTGTGTAGGTTGGTCTCTCAATATCCAACGATTTGCGGCAAATGTCATAGATTGCTTCGTTATCCAAGAGGACCGCCACATCCGTGTGTTCGAGGAGCGAATGAGTGGAGAGCACACTATTGTAAGGCTCAACAACTGCAGTTGACACCTGAAAGCAAGGATTACAAGGAATCATTCTCAGAAATCACACAGCTAGAAATGACCCATTTTACAATTTCCCAATCCATTAGAAATCAGAACTGTAAGTACGATCTAACTTGATCGGAGATCAGATGCAATCTTAGCACAGAAACAACAAGAAGATCAACAAGGTATATACTAGGAAGTGAGAACCTGAGGAGAAGGATAAATGGTGAAACCCAGCTTTGATTTCTTGCCATAGTCAACAGACAAGCGCTCCAGCAACAAGGATCCCAAACCAGAACCAGTTCCGCCACCAACAGCACTGAAAACAAGAAACCCTTGCAGTCCAGTACAGTTATCAGCCAATTTCCTCACTCGATCCAAGCAAAGATCCACAATTTCCTTCCCAACTTGAAAAAAAAGACTCCGATTCAGCGAAAGTTTCAAGTTTCAGCCATTGAAATTTGAAAGCAGCAAAAACAAGAATGAATAAACCCTAATTTCGAGCACAAACCAGTGTAGTGGCCCCGCGCAAAGTTGTTAGCGGCGTCCTCCTTGCCGGAAATCAGCTGCTCGGGGTGGAAAAGCTGCCGGTAACCGCCGCTTCTGACTTCATCGATCACGGTCGGCTCCAGATCCACGAAAACCGCCCTGGGAACGTGCTTCCCGGCCGCAGTCTCGCTGAAGAACGTGTTGAATGCATCGTGCGCTACTCCAACCGAAGTGTCGCTGCTCCAAAATCCACCGAAAACGTTCAGTTTCGTTCATCGAGCGAATCAATTCATCCGAAATTTCAGAAATCGCTTACCTAGGCATGATTCCGTCGGGTTGAATGCCATGCTCGAGACAATAAAGCTCCCAGCAGGAGTTGCCGACTTGGATCCCCGCTTGACCTATGTGTATGCTGATGATCTCTCGCATCTTACCAGATCCGTAGGGGTTGCGATCGTGAAATTCGAAGCCCCTGGTTTTCGATCGATTTGGATTGTTGTGCAAGCGCAAGCTTATACAGAGGATATTTATGGGAGGTAGATGAAGAAAGGCAGTTTCTCCTTCACTTCACAGTTCACACACTCTCTCTCTCTCTCCCACCAGCGCCATACTCGGTCACTTACTGTAGTGTTGGTTGTTTGTCTGGATTCAGGGGCGGTGGGTCCCACATGTGCCAGCTGGCGGTGGCTGGCTGGGCTCGAGTGGCGGGAGTGGTTGATTGATGATTCATCAGCGTCAGAAAGCAAGGTATCATTTGCATCATTTCCAGCCAGATTTTTTTTACTACTAGTAAAAAAATATCATAAGTAACTATTAAAATCTTTACAAATATTATGTTTATTTTGTATTTTTTTTACCTTTATTATATGTTTTAAATATTTTTAATTTTATGTATTTAAAATAAATATATAGAACTTTTTTCCCCCTCAATCATCTATGGTTGAATTTCAAGCATTCAATATTTCAATATATAGAATTTTTAATGTGTTTAGAGATTTTTTTTAAGCATTGCTACTCTCATCATTCCTCTAGTTTGGAGTATAAAATAGAGGAGAATAGCCATATTTTATAAAATTACTCATTATCTCTAAAAATGCAAAATTGTTGGAGATGTACTTACAAGTTTACAGATTGGAATTTTTTGTGTGTGTCAATTAGTAGTGGCATAAGAGTGTGTACAAGATTAAGTAAGTGTACTCCAACCATTTATAGACTATTTTTTTTAATACTTATAAGGCAAGGATTTGAGATTGATCAACTGCGGATGAACCAATGCTCAAGAGTGTTCCAACGGACGAAAATATCAATCTCAGCAAGTGGGCACTCAACAAGCATCGAAGATGTGAGATTGGTATCTATAAACTAATTGAATTGAATGTATAGGCATCGAATTAGGTCGGGCTATTATTTTATATATAAAAAGAAAAAGTAGGCAAAAAAGGTAAGAAAAAAATAATTAAAATTACTCCATTCATTAAGAAAAACATAACGTTTTCAAAGATAAAATTTCATTAAGAAAAAATCTCATTTTAGATACTTTTGTATCCAGTTTTCAAAATAAAAAATTGTAGTGATTAAGAAGTTATTAGTTATAGTTTTCAATAAATTAAAAAGGTAGGGCAATATTTATGAATATAAGTTTATTTTGATTTATTTAGGTAATATTTGCTCAAATATCCATTTAGAAAAGCTAATTAGGTAAACGTCCATATTTAAACGAATATTAAGTAAGTGTCCACAAATTTTATGTAATACCAACTCTACCCTTAGTATAAAATTTAACCCCTTTTATTTCTCAACCCTCGTTCAATGTAGCTCCTTCGCGTCTTGCTCATTCGCGTCTCTCTCCTTCGCTCCAAGGTGATCATCGGCGCTCGCTCCTGCTGATGGTCACTCCTACTGGTAATCTCCACTCTTTTGCCCCTTCCCATCCTTCTCAATCTCTTCCCCGCTCCTTTCGGTTCCCTTCCCCTTTCGATTTAAGCAATTTTGTTGTTTAACCCTAAATTCGATTGCACTTACCTAAATTCAATTTGCTCTAGATGTGGGTTTTTATTGTGTTTCCCTTGAACCAACAAAATCTATGGACAGAAGAAAATCAAAGCCAGGTTGTATTTTTCTACTTCTGCTTTCTTGCTAATGTGTGTAAATGGTGCTCACTTTTTGCTTAACGAGAAGTGGTTCAAGGGAGGTATCACAAACATTTGCTACAATTGTTGGATAGAAACGTCGAGCTTGGAAATGGTGATAAAATCGCTTTATACTGGGAAGGAAATGATCTTGGTATTGATGATAGTCTTACTTACAATCAGCTTTTGGAGAAAGTTTGTTATATGAGAAAAAAAAACGCCTTCTCTGTTGTATTTACAACTCAATTATCTCTAGTTTAGGCACTTGTTAATCCCAAATTCTCAATGCACAATGCTCCTAGGGGCAATTTTGTTGTAGATGAGTGGTGCTTTACATTGTTGGAGTTGTGTTGTGGTGATGTGTAATTGCTTCGAAAGTATCCCATCATATTTAAGTTTGCATTGGTGTTTAGAGTTCATCACTTTGTAAATGTACTGGGAACTATGGGCACCTAATCTGAAAAGATTTGTATTTATATCCTTGATCTGTCACATTACAAATCCCATCTTTTCCTTCCTGAATTTAGCTTTTAGAATGTATAAAATGGATTCCTAATGGTCAATCATATCAAGTGTGATACGAGAGATTGGTTTACATTGCATATTGTGTTACCCTTGGTATCCTTGGTTTACATTGCATATTAAATTGTTGGTGACAATAGATTCCTCGTTGCTTAGTTTTAACCTCTCTAGGGTCTGATGTTTTGCCGTTGGTGACAATATATTACGGACAAGAGGTTAGTGACAATAGGGTGGTGAAAATGGTTTATTGTTGGTGACAATACGTTTGAGAAAAGAATATGGTGACATTGTTACCTAGTTAGTGACAATAGAGTAGTGACAATAGGTTGGTGACACTGTTATGTCGTTGGTGACAATATATTACTTACAAGAGGTTGATGACAATAGGGTGGTGACATTGTTTTTGTGGTTGGTGACAATATGTCCGAAAAAATAATATGGTGACATTGTTCTACAATAAAAAAATTCACCATCAATTGTCACCAAAAAAAAAATTAATTGTCACAAAAAAAGATTTCCCCTAACTATCACCGGAAAAAAAAAAAAGACTTTGTAATAATATGGTGACAATAGAGGGTGGTGATAATGTTATTTATTTAGGGATAATAGACTGGTGGCAATGTTTTTAAGTTGGTGACAATTGGTTTGTGACAATGTTTGGTGACAATGTTCACTTGTTGGTGAAAATAATTTAATAATAGTGTTTCGTAGTTGTTGACAATAGGTTGGTGACAAATTGACAATATTTTGTAGTCCGACAATTAAGTATTACAAAGTTAAACTTTCCATCAAATTTCATCTACTTAGAGTTATTATTGTAACAAAAATGCATTAATATTAGATGACAAATGTGATGTCATTATAATATTGTACATCGAATTATTCGTTTGCTCAAGGTTAGCCCCTCTAGGGTCTATGCTCCCGTAGTTCTAGGGTTTCAGTTTTTAATTTTATGTATTTTTAATTTTATGTATTTAAAATAAATATATAGAACTTTTTTTCCCCTCAATCATCTATGGTTGAATTTCAAACATTCAATATTTCAATATATAGAATTTTTAATGTGTTTAGAGATTTTTTTAAAGCATTGCTACTCTCCTCATTCCTCTAGTTTGGAGTATAAAATAGAGGAGAATAGCCATATTTTATAAAATCACTCATTATCTCTAAAAATGCAAAATTATTGGAGATGTACTTACAAGTTTACCGATTAGAATTTTTTTTTTGTGTCAATTAGTATAGGCATAAGTGTGTACAAGATTAAGTGTACTCCAACCATTTATAGACTAATATTTTTTTTTTTAATATAAGGCAAGGATTTGAGATTGATCAAGTGCAGATGAACCAATGCCCAAAAGCGTTCCAATGGACGAAAATATCAATCTCAGTAGGTGGGCACTCAACAAGCATCGAAGATGTGAGATTGGTATCTATAAACTAATTGAATTGAATGTATAGGCATCTAATTAGGTCGGGCTATTATTTTATATATAAAAAGAAAAAGTAGGCAAAAAAGTTAATTAAAATTACTCCATTCATTAAGAAAAACATAACGTTTTCAAAGATAAAATTTCATTAAGAAAAAATCTCATTTTAGATACTTTTGTATCCAGTTTTCAAAATAAAAAATTGTAGTGATTAAGAAGTTATTAGTTATAGTTTTCAATAAACTAAAAAGGTAGGGAAATATTTATGAATATAAGTTTATTTTGATTTATTTATGACATATTTTAATTAATGAAATGAGGATTTATTTATTTATTGGTTAATGAAAATTATTTATTTGAGAAAAATTTAGCCTATGTAACCTTTGCAAATTTTAATTTTAAGTACTCCACATATTTTTATCTTTGTCATTTTAGTAGGATATGCAAATTCAAATACACCCTCCGCTGCACGTTTTTTAGGACGATAAAAATTATATTATAAAATATTATTTTTTTAATTAAAACTTTAATATAATATTATATTTATTTCTAATAAATATTATATTATTTTTAAAAAAATTAATATTTTATATAAGTTCTATAGTCTACAAAAACACGCGTGACGTGAAAAAGTCACTTATTACCATAATGCCATTACCATATGCTAAACAAAAACGCAGTGAAGAAATAGAGAAAAACGAAAGGAGTATTGTCATTTCTCGTTTGTCATGGTGTATGAAGTAAGAAAAAATCCATAGAGAGATTTCAGAGATGCTTGATGAATCAACTCCGTAGTCCGTATGAAATGATCTAATATTAGATCGTGGATCGACCCGATCCGTAAATTACACCGTCAAAAACCAATTATTACTACAAATTTGAAGGCGTTTAAGCTGATTGTTCGGCGACAGCCCTTGTACGATCTTCCAATTTGGGTTTTCCCTCTGCTGCAGCTTTTCTTTCCCAGGAGGAGGAGGAGGACAAGGTATATTGCTGTTAGGGTTACGAAGGATCGTCTTCTTGATGGGATCGCGTGCATTTGCTTGTCCAATTTTGTATCTATCCATCTTCTTAACCCTAAATTCCTCTTCGATTGGATTCGTTCGTTCGTCTTCTTGCCGCCCCCAATCGATTCCCGCTCTATACGATCTTCGGCTTCAATGCCCTGTCTCAATCGCATCTTTCCAACCTATTCAGGTAAAGCTGCGTCCTTTTTTCCCAGTTCTGTTTGATTGTTATGAAATTTGGCTCTGCCGGTTGCTTTTGCCTTTCAATTCGACATGAATTTCGATTCTGAAATCTCAACCTATCCAGATTTGAATCATTTTTGTGAATCCTGATTTGGTTGCAGATGAATGGCGAATCCCTTGAACGAGCTTTGAATTCTAAACCCATCGGTTTGTACACCGCGGTGCTCTTCCATGGCTCATGGTGTCCTTTCTCAAATGGAATTAGAGCCAAATTTGAATTGCTGAGCTCAATTTTCCCACAGGTTGATCACATAGAAGTTGAGCAATCATCTGCAATGCCTAGGTGAGAGAACAAGATATTTAATACTTACTAAAGTTCTAATCTTTCTGATCTGCAGTGGAGTGAGGTTGTATTATATTTGCAAGAATTTCATTTACAAATGCTTGGGATTTGGTTGCATTCCGTTAAGCATTGCATTAGCATCTGGCTTTTATTGCTCCCGATTTCAAATATTTTTAGTCCATTGGTCCTTGGGTGTTCCAAATGTAGTCTACATCTTATTAGTTGTATGTCAATGTTTCCGGGATTGAGGTGGTTTCTTTAAGGATTAAGATTGGGGCTTGATGAACCTTGAAAATGTTTGGCAGTGTACTGATATGCTGTCTGTCATCGGTTTCTCACATCTTGTTGCTTGTTTTGTTTACAGTTTATTCTCGAGGTATGGGGTGCACAGTTTGCCTGCGTTGTTAATCATTAACCAGACAGCAACAGTGCGTTATTATGGCCGTAAGGATCTTCATTCATTGGCGCGGTTTTACCAGAAAATTACAGGTATCTGCACAAGTTACAAACAAGTTGATCATGTTAACACCTTTCTTTCATTTGAGACCTACCATAGTTTGAAGGTGTTGGCAATGTCCCTCCAAAAAGTTTGTTATCTCGAAATGTTGACCCCTTTCTTCCTTGCTTGCATTTGCCCCATTTCTGGAATCAGTTAACTTGGTGTCCACTTCGTAATTTTCAGTAATGGCCATTCCCTTGTTTTATTTAGGACTTGATGCAGCGAAAGATTGGAGCCAAGATAACTTACCTAGCTGGGTGAATGCTCAGAATCTGACCACAATTCAACTTTGGTATCAAACATCATCTCTGAAGGAGATGATAGTAAAGGAACCATGCTTGATGCTCGCAACTTTGTTCCTGATAGTTAGAGTCCTCCTCTTTTTCAGTCCACAAATGCTGAGAAAACTTGCAGCTTTGTGGAACACATGGAAGCGGTATCCGAACATGGGAGTCTTTGTAGAGACAAGGCAGTTGTTAAGCCGTGTAATGCACATAATCAATGTAAATGGGTTATGGGACAAGCTCAACTGGTCCAAAACAAGGAATTTTCACAGAGGAGCTAGAAATGCTCACGGATGGGCGTCATCCTTGGCTTCTGTCTCCTTGGGTGAAACTAGTTAGATCGGTCATCTTCAAGCACGCCTATTTCTTTAAATTATGTTGTGCAGGCCCCCATGCCGAGGAAGAGCATCTAGTCTAATCACAATCTGCAGGCATAAAATGACTACCTCCACCATGGTTGTTGAGGAATGGCTCTTTTCTGTTTTCGCCACTTATCTTGTTTTCATTTTAGCATCTTGCTTTGCTTGATGCTGTAACCTGTAAGAGTTAGTGTGTAAATCATAGAATGAGGTGCTTCCATATTGTACATTACCACCAAAAGCGAATGTTGCCCTGTCACTTGTATTACTGTCAGAACAACGATTTCTAGACATGTTTTTATCATGATAAGAGTTATATACAAAGGGTTCGTTTGACACAATGTTGGTACTGGGCACTACTACTCACCGCCATATCAATTACAGTACCATTTACCTTATTTGCCATCAGTTCAAACTTCAAAGAGACCCAAGGTCACCCAATTGCAAGAGCAAAGCATCATCCATATCATCGGTCAACTAGTTTATAAACCCGCGTTTGTGCTATCGACATAACACAACAGGTTTACAGGTCTTTTAACATCTAACAAACTGCACTGCTACACCCAAATGTACACACTAATCATACAAAAACTAGTTTGTAACCATCCAAGGGCACCTGAATCAAATTATAGTTTGCCTAGTGATTAGCTGTTTGCTTCAAACTGATACAATTTACCTGATCAGAATCAAAACTTATTGTTAAACTTTGTACAATGAGTGCACCACACATTTGGACAAACTCTCAAACTTTGGAAAATTAAAGAGATGATTATACATTATACCAGCTCTGCACTTGCAAGTTGCAACCCTTGTGAGAGGGATAAAAAAAACATTTTATGCTCCATTCATTCAATTATTTTTGTGTATGGGACTGTCTTTTTTTGGGTCTAGTTTATAAAATCCTGGCCAAGAAGATCATCATACAGTCATACAACCATTACCATACTCCATAAGTACTGTAATTGGTAAATTTAGAATACATGGGGTGTCACGCCAACTGTTGACCAGGACTGGACACTGAAGATTATAAAAAAAACATGCTTAAAATAAACTAATATTAACATAAAAAACTAGTTTAAAATAAAGAACTGAACAAAGCACAGGCGCACAGCAGTTTCTGCCTTGGCTTTCAGAAACGCCGGCCACTTCTCCATTCATGACTTACACCGGAGACCCATACATAATCTAACACCAACCAACCACCAATCCACTCAAAATTACTTTCTCAAGCCAAAAAAAAAAGAAGAGGACATCTAATTGATTATACTTGGAATAAACCTAAAAGAGGAGATGGGTATACAAAGGGAAAGGGAGAGAGATCATTACACTTAGATAAATGAGACTCCAGAGGGCATGGATGAGACCCAAAAAAGAAAGAAAAAAAAGGGGGTCATCTAAATGGTACAGATATCCCAAAGAAAGGTCCCTTTTTAGGGCTTTTTTCGGGTTCTAAGGGCAGTTGGGGTTTCGGCCGGGGCCTCCATAGTAGAAGTAATGTCCCCAATCACCATTGTTACCGGTTTGGACGTCGTAGCAGTTGGACTGCTCTGTGAAAGTGCCAATATCCTTGGGGGCCTTGAGGTTGTTTGATTCGTCGACCACTTGTATGTTCCTGAAGTAGCTGGACTTACCGAACCCTTCCTCGGGGAAATGCCCACTTCCCATCTGCGTCGAAGTGTGTTGTCCATCGGGCTCTGAGTTCACCACCTCGCCTCCCCATTCGATCATAGACGCGCTCTCTCCCAAGTATGAGAACAAGAATGACGGCCAGTAGCCCATCACGTAGTCGTTCCCGAACTGCATCCACCAGTTGCCTTCTTTTGGATCCTGCAACAAATCATACCATATGGAGTATAATGTACCATACCCGAAAAACCATACCGAGCAGCGGTTGCCATACCGCAATACTCGTAGCGTGTTCTACTAACCAAAACAAGCAAACTAAGTAATCAATCCAATCAAAAAAAGGAACTTTATAAAAAGTTTATCCAACCACTGCCTTTCCCTTTCAAATCCAACATGAGAGGGGTCCTCAAGTTCACATTTAACTTTGCATGTGATCTTCTCCTGTCATTATCATTACACCTAACAAAATCCATTGTCCTCATTTCTTAACAAAAAAGGTCAAGATTAATCACTTCTCCTTGTCTTCATTGACAAAGGGTGAAAACCGGGCTACCCCATTGACACCGATGAAACTACGCAACAAAAAAAATACAGCTCATAAAGGATGCCATCGAGCTTCAAAAGATTCTCAACATATGATCCATACAGCTTTGTCTGAACTTTAATGTATTTGTTTTTGAAATCTGCTTCAGTGGATTTGCAATGGGTGCACTTCCAAATCTATTCTTAATTTAATAATGCATAAAATGCAGGAGAACATGTAAGTCTTTTTGAAACTTGAAAAGGGCCAATTTCCTGGACTGTACTGACTAAGCACAAATGCATCTTCTGACAGGATAGAGAACATATTCTTCAATAAAATATAAAACATTTTTTCAAAGCATATTCGATCTTTCGAAGAGAAAAAAAGGGGGGGAAAGGAACATAGCTAGTAAAAGATTTTGCAGTAAACCAATGTCAGATGTCTTCAGAGGAAAGATTGACATTTACCTTCCATATAAGTATACTGATATCGTATTGGGAGTTTCGAAAGGCAGAGACTGGAGAGATGCTTGCGCCCATCGCTATTTCGCTGTTCACTTGTATGAATCCCGAGCATAGCAAGTTGTAGCAGCCAGTGGCTTGATAAGCATCGCTCTGTTGTAAATGGAACAAAAATCCGAATTAGGGCTTGTCGTAACTCATGAGCTCAACAGTTTGTTGGGTCCTTGGAATAGAGATTAACGAATGTAAGATGTTGTGGAAAGGTGTACTTACTGTCCAATATGTGAAGAGCCTTGTGTTGTTATCACCATACAGATCTGGGCTAACCTGTTATTCACACTCATGTAATAAGAAAACAACACAAGTACGAGTAAAGCTAATATTTCAGCCACAGTGTCGACTGGAAAGTACCTGCCATCCAGCTTCAATGCTGTTAAGATCTTCGCCAAAGGAACCTCCTAGTACCCAGATTTGAGACAGGCTGAACTCATTTGATTGCTGAATCTTGGGTTCCCAAACATTGATGGTTGCTTTTGCTCCATAGTATTTGTCTCCTTCCACATAAGCTATCGCGTGCTAACCATCACAAAGATACTTCCTTAATTGATAGTCAATGGAGATGCACGAGAATAACTCTTTCTACCATAAAACTAGCATTGCATCTATATGTGAACTTACGACAAAATCTCTACAATAGAGGCTAACTGTATCAAATAACACGAACTATCAGTAGGTGGGCAAGCAAAATTCAGAAGAAGAAAAAAATCTGTCATTTGTATATGATGTGGCCATCAAAATTGAGAAAAAGAATTGTTAAGGCATCTCCAAGTAAGATTTATAGAGCCATATCAAATATGAAATTATGAATGCAAGAATTTCTTGTGTTATGTTCTAAGAAAATCATAGTTTGTGTTATAGGTTTTTCACCTT
Organism: Persicaria tinctoria; assembly: GCA_037127255.1. NCBI lineage: Eukaryota > Viridiplantae > Streptophyta > Magnoliopsida > Caryophyllales > Polygonaceae > Persicaria > Persicaria tinctoria. Next base: position 14,239,209 of record JBANSL010000008.1, read on the forward strand.
GTACTAGTTTGTGTTATATAGTGCAATTAGCTTGTAAATTACACTGAGCACTCATTGACATAGTGAATGAGCTTGGATAAGGAATCACCTGATGCCCGCTTTGATTGATGAGGTCGGGATCAGCAGACCTTGGCTTAGGGGCGCTTCTGTGCTTCTTCCTTCCATATCGCTTAACAGAACTTGCTCGTAACACATCGTCCTTCTTCGTCCTTCTCATCGGTATAGTACCAGCTGGGCACTTGCCAATAGAGTGCCACAGCTGCTTAACTGGGGCACTCCTTTCTTCGGATTTGGTGGAGATCTTGTTGTCATCAAATAATCCTTCTGGGTGGTAACTAGGCCTCATCTGACCAAGACCCAAAACCAAACTCCATGTCAGTTCATCATCAATCTCTCAAGCTTAGGTAAAAGGTGTAGTACATACTGTATATGAGAGAAATACCTGGATTTTGTGGTCCTTCAGGAATGGATGATCAAATGCTGGCTGATGAGAGATGTGAACACAGTCTATAACATCCCCATCTGGGCTCTGCAACCCCACAAAAATCAAAACAAAATTCACAAGATCAACATCAAAACTCCTCAATGCTCAAAAAATAGTCCAACCCTAATTTGAGCTTCTCCTTAATTTTGCTCATTTCTCTATTAAAAAAAAAGCAACTGTAGTGAAAAGAAAATCTCATGATTTGAGCTCACAGTTATAACAGTAAACTAACATGCAAAGAGCTTCACAATTTCATAAATCATGACACACAAGGTAAAAGGATCATTTTTCCCCCAATTTATTGAAATCAATAAAAAACAGCACAGGAAAAAAAAAAGGACAGGAAAGGGAAAGGCAGAAGGGAAAAAAAAAAAAGGGGGGAAATTTTTGGGGGAAGTCCACATCAAAGTGTAGTACAATGCCCTAAAAATTGAAATCCCAAATCTCACAACACAATCTTGTGTAGATAAAAAAGAACACACATTTGAGATTTTTCCAGCACAAATCACAAACACACAGGGGGAAGTAAAGAGGAAGAACCTGGAAGCTTTCAATGGCGGGTTTGTTCAAGCGATTCAGGTGCTTCTGAACCTCAAGCTTCTGGCGAGAGTAAGAAGGCAACCTAGCGGCGCAAGTTAGAGTGCTGAAGCAAACCAAGAAGAAGAAGAAAACCAGAGAAAAAGCGAACACTCCTCCTCTGCTAATGTGCGCTTCCATGGCGGTTTAGAGTCTTGAAATGCCGGTGAGTGAGAGAGAGAAAGAGAGAGAGCAGCAGCAGATGCGGAATCCACCACGTTTTTCAAAAGATTCGTTCCGCCATTAAAACGGAGCTTCTCACTCTGAAAGAAAGTGACTGAAAAACAAAGAAAGTGGGAGAGGGAGAGGAAGGAAGAAACAAGAGGGCATTCAATTTCAATCAGCTCCTGCCTGCTTTGAAGACTGCCTCTATTGTGCGCACCAACACACTCCCCGATGCCCAACCCCACCTTTTTTTTTTATTTTTCAATTTACCTTTTTTTGTCGTGTACTCCCACCACCACAAATGCCCAATAAATACTGTATTACTGTATGGTTTTTTTTAAAAAAAAGAGAGAGATAATAATTCGATTGATCAAGCTCTACCCGTTGATAGCCTTTTAACAGATGAGGTGAAATACGGTTACAGATTGGATTACGCATATGATTTATTGTGTCTCTGTCGATGAAGTTCTGGAGGTCAATGAAGAACTGCGTGTTTTCGTCCGTAAGGACGCTCTAGGATTGAGTTAGATTGTCTATGGTCTCCTATCCTAAATCTTTACTTGTATTACAAAAAAACAAATGAGATGAAATCAGGATCATTGTGAATCTCGGATCCTCTTTCAGAGTAGTAAAGATGTGCAACTGTATCGGTCACTTGATTATGCTATACCTTAGACTAAGTGAACGTGTTGTATTAGCCATATGAAGGGTATAAGTAGTACTAAGATGAATGTAGAACTCAAGCATGATATGATGAATCTCATTCCTACCTCTCATCTCTCTCTCCGCTATCCTCTTCCCTAACTAACTCTCTTCTACTCCTATCCCCTTCTGTACTCTTTCTGTTACAACACCACCACCTACCATCGACGACCTTCATCCATCTCCAACCATTGTATTGGTATCAGAGCACTTTCCGGCGGCAGATCACGCAATGGCAGATGGCACAAGATCAAAGACACTGGAGACACAATTCGTTGAGCTCAGAGACGCAATGAGGGACTTTGCGGCGTCGACGCAACAATCCATTGCAGATTCTCATACGAGACGTGATGAGCAATCAAAATCGATCGAGCAACAGGCGAAGTAATTGGAAGAATTCAAGGAGTTCACGAAAGCTCAGCTGGTGCAATTGACAGAGCTGGTACGCAACCCTCCGGTACGCGAGAAGGATCAAGAAACTGGGGATCAGCGCCCATCTCCATCACCACTGGCGGATTTAGGGGTGGGCTCGTATGGGCGCGAGCCCACCCCAATCCCGGAAAAAAATACGAAAGTAACTATATAAAAAATAAATAATAAAAATGTCTAAATTAATTTAGATGTGAAAAGGGATCATAAAGGTTACCTTGCCTAGTTGGTAAAGTATAAATGGAGAACTTTTTCCTCTTTATCTAGAGCCCAAAGTCCAATTCCCACTTTTAACATTTTCTTCACTTATTTTTAACTATTTTTTTATATGTAAGTTCAAATATCATTTTAAATTGAGAATAATTAATTTCAATTAGTATTGTTTGAATTCTATTTTAGTCATTCATCAGGGGTTTCTTGAATTTTTTTTAACTAATTATAAATTTTATTCACTTCTAATAATATGGATAAATCTTTGAAATTTTTTTACATAACCCTTCACAATTAAATTTATTTAAAGTTTAGCAAAACTCGTTTCATTATTATTTAATTTTTAGCCTAAATCTCGCTCACCCCTATGTTATGGGCTGGCTTCGCCACTGTCCATCACGAGAGAAAGATCAACAGAGAATGGACAGCTCACTGATGGGATCCGAACCTCTAGAGAGGGAAATTCACGGTAGGCAATCACAGAACCATGGATGGTCTTACCAAGGATCGAATGGTAGTTCGGGAGCTCAATCTTCTTGGTTGAATGACAGCGTGAGAAGCAACAGGTTACCCAAGCTTGATTTTCCGATCTTTGATGGGAAAAAGTCTAGGAGCTGGATTCGCAAGGCGGAAATTTTGTTTTTACTGATACGAGAAATGCGAGAGAAGGAAACCTCCTTCACGTCCAGTAGGAGGATTTTGATGTTAGTTATAATAAGTTCGATTTCTTATGACACTTATAATATAATATCCTTCAATAAGAAGTTTTGTCTATTATGGTTTATAAATGTACACTTGTATATGAGCTGAAATTCTATAAATAATTTTTCTAATTAGAAAAATGTATTTTTGAAATTATAATCATTAAAAAAAATTACAATTTGTGTAATTCCACACTTATTGCCTCCATATAATTAGTCTAATGATTTCACACATGTTTTAATAGTTGAAAGGATACAGCAATTGTATAGGCTGTATAGCACTCACATTAATTAATTAAGGGCTCGTTTGTTTAGATACCTAGAGAAAGAAAATGTAAGGTATTAAATTTTACACATAAAATGTATATGATCACCAATTTTTGTGAGCTTGGAGGAGATGATGGAGGGGAATATTAGCTCATCCTAGAGCTATTAGTTACCCCCTCAAAATTAGGGAATAGAAGGGTAACACATTTGTATGGAAAATGGGAGAAGGAGGAAAATGATTAGAATAGGGATCAATGAATCTTAACTTAAATATGGACTATATTCATGAGGGTAATCATTACTTTTCCCTACCAAAAAACAAACCGGGCCTAAATATTACTCCCTCCGTTTCACAATACATGTCCTTTTAGTTTTGGGCACGTTTTTTTATGAGCGAAAAACTCTATAAAATATTATTTTTTTAATTAATTTTTTTATATAATGTGATACTTATTAGTAATAAGTATCAAATTATATAAAAATAATAATTAAAAAAATGATATTTTATAGAGTTTTTCGCTCATTAAAAAACGTGCCCAAAACTAAAAGGACATGTATTGTGGAACGGAGGGAGTATAAAGATGGCGTTCAACTTCAATTTCTATTTTTTCTTTTGTAGATTGATAGAAAGAAGATCTAGGGTCCGTTTGGATTCCACATTACTTATGATTATAAACAATTAATTATAATTATAATACAAATAATTTTTAAGTAATGTTTGGAGGAGAAAGTTGAAAAAGCAATTATATCAATAAGCGTTTATTTATAATCACTCATTTCTTACAACTCTTCCTCTTCCTTATTCCATTCAAAATTGGGAGTGACCATCTTACTTCTCCTTCCTCCTCCCCGCCACCTCCATGGAAGTATGAAGTATCTAAGGAGAAGCCTCTCGCCGCCGCCGCCGTCCCCATGAGAGCCAGATCCGAGCCCTTCTCACCTCCGCCGCCTCCATGGGAGCCAGATCCGAGCCCTTCTCACCATCGTCGCCTCCATGGGAACCAGATCTGAGCCTTCTTGCCGCCACTTCCCTTCTCGCCATCGCCTCAACGGGAAGCCAGATCCGAGGCCTTCTCTACGCCACCCTTCTCCCCGCCGCCGCCCTTCTCTCCCTTCTCCTTCCGAATATAATCTCTACGCCGCCCTTCTCCTTCAAATCCATCAAATTGGGATGGGCTAATTCCCGAATCTTGTTGGAGGGCGGTTGAATTTGATTAGGGAGGACAGTCAAATGAAAGAGGGCATTCGAATGATAGAGAGGGTAGTCGATTAAATCAACCGCCATGGTTGTGCCTTGTGTTTGGGCAACGCAACGTCACGAAGCCCTGTTGTGGAACCAGATCTGGGAAGGAATGAAGGATAATGAATGCATATATTATAATTATGTTTTTTTAACCTATCCAAACACTCATTGTGTTTAAACAAGTAACTCTTTGCTTTGATTATTATTATAAGTAACTTTTGAAAATAATACATGCATTTTACTTATAAATATAATACAATGGGAATACAAACAGACCCTACTAATATCATTCTTTTGAAAAATACATCGGAGTTTATGGTGTGTAAATAAGTAGTAGTATGTGTGAAATGAAAGATTTTTCAATTTAAATAGGCTATTTTGTACACTCCCTTTCTGGCTCTACAGAGTGACAGTGTGGTGTGTTGTTTTTATTGGAGTTAATGGCCGACGCCTCCCGGAATATTTTTAAACTAAGAATAATGCAACTGCCAACTCCCACCCTCTTCAAGAATCAAAATCCCCCCTCTATTGTGGATGAGGTTATTCTAGTTTACTTTTTTAATTTATACTGTACTATTGTTGTTCATTTATTTTAAATTTTTAATTGACGGAAAATTATTAAAATATATTAACGTTATTAACAAAAATCATAAACAATTTAGTATAATCAAGCAATACTAGACTCATTCATCTTGAATAACAACTCTAGGCCTCGTTTGGTTGAACGTGGGAAGTGCAATTTCCAGGAATTTAATTCACGTGAATTTAATTCCCGTCAATTGTACTTCCGGTTAATTGAAAAAAGATGTTTGGTTAGTTTTTAAATGATAGGAATTTCAAATGGTGAAAGTGGTGATTTTGTACACAAAATGGTGGAAGTTCAACTTACCTAGTCCACCCTAGGTAAGTTAAATTCCCCCGTTTCATAGGAATTGAAATTCCCGGGAATTCAAGTTCCTGGGATTTTGAAAGAAAAAAATTATAACCAAACACATGTATTTATCCTACTTCTTGGGTTTTTTCACTTCCTGGGTTTTTCAATTGTTAACCAAACGAACTCCTAGTCAATATGCAACTTGTTGCACTTTTAACAAATAATAATGTATAATTAGATATAAAAATTTTAAACTTGCGTAATTTCTTATCTAACTAATTGTAGAAATGTTCATTATAATCTCTCGTTTCGAAGCTCTCAAGATGAATTATAGTATATGAATGTTAATTAGGGTAAAATATAAAAACACTATAGTCTATTGAAATAAAATTGAAGTGATTAATATACCTTTAGGTTTTTTTTTGGTCGAGAATATACCTTTAGTTTTTAAACATTCATAACTTTTTATTCAGATGTCGGATTATGGCGTACTATATATCAAAACGAAACTATCGACGAGGAGAATACACTTACATAGTTCGCCAAATGAGAGGGCGGCACGTGACCCCCCTAGCTCCGCCCCTATATATACCATTCGAATTTATCTATTCCTCCATTTTTTAGAGATTTCATCAAGTTAGCTCTGCCTCGTGAATATAATTTATAATATATAATATTATAGTGTATTGTTAAATATAAAATTTATTTTTTATAATGTAATATAAAGATTATAACATTTTGGTAGTTCAAAGTTCAATTTTTTCTTGTATTTTATTTTAATGAAATTAGCGGCAATTTGTATGTTAATTTATATATTAACTGAAAATATAAAATTCTTATTTTCAAATCAAATAAGATGATGATTAATGCTCTTTTATCTGTATAACAATAATCTCATAATTCATTTGAGATTTATTTATACTTTTATTTCCCCTGTTAATCCAAGCCCCAATTTTACTTCTTTACAATAGGAAGGATGAATCTAAAACCTTCGAGGGTAAAAATCCAAAACCTAACCATACCTTTCCACAAAAAGAGGTGAAGGAAAATAAAAGTACGTTGCTATAGTCACCTCACCTCCTTCGCCCATCGTGTGAAAACCGATGCTAACCGGAGTGGAAGGCTCGTCGCTAACGCTGTTAAATTCATAACCCGCGGGTCTTCTCATGTTTCTTTTTAACGGGAAATAAATTACAACGTCCTAGTCGGGAAGATCGGGTGGGGTAAAGCAAGGGGTGGTAAAGAGTTAGTACACATGAGCGTAACTCCATCCTAGAGTGTTATTTCAAACGAAAACTCAAAGTCTTATATTTTCTACCAGATCTTCGTCGACATGAATTATGAATACTATATGCAAGATGTGAATCTTCCCATGTTAAATTGTAGCCAATCACATGTCGCCACCTATTTGAAACATTCAATGGTTGGACTCACGACCACTTAACGAGATTCTATAAATTATGCTGAAGGCTGAACGATATCATGAAGAGTAAATAACGAGTTAGTCGGTAAATGTAATATATAAGAGGAGGTGTTAATTGTGGATAAACATGTGTCGTAATCTACTTATTATTATTTTTACGGTTGTAAAATATATATCTGTCATCAAACACAAAAGCTTAAGATATTGTATAAAACTACAATCTTTCTTATAATAAATCATACTTTTTTTTATCTTTTAGGGTCTATGCGAAAAGAATGCTCTCATATAAAACCTCGATCTCAACAAACCCCTATCAATTCAAGTGCAACTTGCACATAATTGCAAACTCATATCGGATTTGATCGGGCCCGACTCCCATACTGTGTGAAATATCTTATTATTAATTTTTTGTGTTAGATGGTGGATCTGAACCGAACAACTGTAGACAATAATAATAAATCATGTAACTCGATGTGTATTTGCCCCTGTTAACGACATGTCGATCGAATATTTCGTATGGTATTAGAACATGTATCAACTAGTTTTATTTTATTATTCAAATTGGTGGGGTTGCTAGTCTTATGGATATGTCGCAGACCTTGGATCTCATTTAAGTGCATTTTGCAAGCAAAGCCGGACCTGAATACAGGCCCAAGAGGCCTTGGCCTCGAGCCCAATTAGCCCAGGGGGGCCTTATATACATATATATATATATATGGATTGGTTCCCTTGTGCACACCCCTTAAAATATATCTTGTGCACAAATCTTGGTCTTTGATTGAAGTAAATGGAAGGCCATGATTAAAGGAGTGTTTCTTTTTTTTTTTAAATAGAAAAACTGGTGGGACCCACCTAAAAAGTCTGACGCACTTTTTTCTTTTCCGGATCTGATTTTCGCTGTTGTGAAAAATTTGTTCATTCCACCGAATAATGTTTCATACTCAACCGAATAATGTTATATTTCATTTTTCCATCCATCTGAGATCAAATTTTACTGTTTCAACTGAATAATTTGTCACATACTACCGAATAATGTTTAATTTTTTGTCAATCAATTTTAGTTTTGACTCCGAGTTAATTTTTATACATTCAGTTTTTAAATATTATTCGGTAGAATAGTTATATTTTTGGGGAAATAAAAACAACATTATTGAATAGAATGTATGTTTTTTGTCAATCATAAACTTCCATATACCGGTGAATAATGATCCAAATTTCACCGAATAATTAACCACTCATTAACAATGACTACCAAAATTCGACAAATTCATCTGAATAATTAACAATATTGAATCGACTGCATTCGAACCGACCATCGCCGCCACCCTCCACCCTCACCACCCACTCAGCCCCCCAGCCCAGACCACCCCCGCCACCCACCCCACCCCACAAAAAAAAAAGAAAAAAAAAAGAACAAGCAGATCAATGGAAGGATGACGTAACGATGGCAGAGTCGAATTGGTACAGAGCACCGGAGAACGGAGGCAGTTGAAGGAGGCCGACCACCCGCCATAGCCCGGAACCGCCCGGATCTGAGCGAGAGGGGAGGAGGAGGCCCGGATCCGAGCGAGAGGGGAGGAGGAGGCCCGAATCTGAGCGAGAGGGGAGGAGGATGTCCGGATCTGAGCGAGAGGGGAGGAGTAGACCCTAGCGCCGCCCGGATCTGAGCGAGAGGGGAGGAGTTGACCCTGGCGCCACCGGATCCGGTCGGTCTCGGCGCCGCAAACATCGATCCGAGCGAGAGGGGAGTCAAAACCGTCGCTACTTCCCCTAGCACCGACCTAAGCGCCGCCAATCTCGCACCCTCGTCTCCTGGATCCGACGCCGCCTTCGCACCCCACCGCCACCCACACCCCACACCCGCAACCTCGTCTCCTGAATCCACCGCCGCCTTCGCACCCCAACGTCTCCTGAATCCGACCTGAGCGAGAGGAGAGAGGAAGATGCGAGAGAAACCGTCACCCCCACCCCCCCCCCCACCCCACCGCCTTCGAACCTTGATTCCGCCGCCGAGAAGAAACTGTCACCCACATACCGCGGATGTGAATTGGGGGTGGTTGGCCTCAACCGCGAACCCTCCTCGTCGGAATCCTCGGCGTGGTCGAGCAGGATCGCCATCGGTGTGAAGCACTGAAGCCCGCACCCCCATCGCTCTCGCCCCTCCACCTCTCCGGCCATCACAATGTTGAAGAAGATGTGTGAAGCACTGAAGCGGCTTTTAGGGTTTTATTCTTAGTTCCCACGCGCCTCACAATCACACAGGTGAGATTGGGATTGATTTTCCCTGATTTTTTTTAAAACACCCATGACACGTGTCAGCATCACGTCCATTCTTTTACAATAAATCAACGGCCCAAAAACGTGCACACCCCTTAGGGTGTACTTTGTGCACGTTTTTGCAAGCGTACACCCTAAGGGGTGTGCACAATACTCTCTCTCTCTCTCTCTCTCTCTCTCTCTCTCTCTCTCTCTCTCTCTCTCTCTCTCTCTCTCTCTCTCTCTCTCTCTCTCTCTCTCTCTCTCTCTCTCTCTCTATACATATATATATATATAAAGCGAATACTGGCAAGTAGAAGGGCACCACTCTGATGGAAACAATGTGTTGCAAGCGTAAAAAAAAAGCGGATACAGAGTTCAGAAAAGGGGAGGAATTGAACAGGAGGGTGCTAGGGCAATTTGCAAGAGAGCCACCGGCCGGAAAATCCGGCATTCAGGCTCCTCTCCCGACGGCGGAATCTCCCTCCAACCGCAACCCGCTAAGTGCTAGCCTCCGTTATTTAAATAGTCATTTTTAGTAGAAAAGATTTATCAAAAAATTGATGAAATTGTTTATTATATGTATATGTTGAAAAAAAAAACATTTTTGTTTAAATATATTGGAGAGAAATTTGAATTTGTTATTTTATTAGGGATTTTTAGTGGGAAAAACTAAAAGAAACAAAAAATATGAAAAAAAAGTGAAGGTAATGAGATTTGAACTAATGACCTCACGTTCTTACCAACAAAGCGATTATTTTCTCTTTTTTCACTTTTTTATCCCAAAAATTAATAAAAATTACCAAAAAATTCGAAAAAAATATTGTTTTCTTCAAGGCTAGGGGGGGATGACGCCACTCGAACCCCCTTAAATCCTTAATTAGGTCCGCCACTGATTACACAAGATAATAACTAGGAATTTTCAAAATCAACTTTGAAAAAAAAAAAGAAAATCAATAATTTTCGATTCCACAATTTTTTTTTATTAGGCAAAAATTTGGGTAGGAAACTACCCAAGAGCATCCAAGAGGATCAATTCCACAATTTTTTTTTTTTTTTGATTAAGTAAGAATTCGACGCCCGGACAGGCCCGGGGTCGATAGGCCGAAGAACTCGGCGACGGATAAACCGTCAAAATAAACTAAAGACATAAACCAACAATAAGGCAGAACCGACAAATTACAAGAGTGCAAATAAAGGCAAAGACTAGTAAAAGATGAAAGAACCGAGGCAGTGTGCGACAACTCATCCATCAGTTAGTAGAGGCAACGCAGGGGATCCCTGGGGAACTAAGTGGAAACCTCAGATTTGGACTCCGTCAATGAGCCATCAGGTCTCGATCACGTCCACGACCTCTCGCACGTCGATAAATAAGAAGAAACACCGCTCATAAACTGCTAGCCTCGAAAGCCCCGTCATCGCACCACCAAGCAATTCGACAACCTGCCAAACACTACAGATCCAATTCGAAATTTCCTCACCTACAAAAATATCGTCAACCCCTTTCGGATGGATTTACCCAAACCCTTTCGGGTGGATTTACTCAAACCCTTTCGGGAATTACATAAAGCCCTTTCGGAATTAACTCAATACTTTAGACAAAGAAAGAAAAGTAAATATACATATATATATTTACTTTTAATCCTTTATCAAAAATGTAATTGATGACGTCAGAAGCTTGGAGTGCAAGGGCGGAATAAGCCTTGCACGCCAAGGAGAGTACAACCCATCACGTGACAGGCAGCAGCCCAAGCGAGGTCGCCGGACAGGGGAGAAACCAGAGAGTCGGCGCAAGCTCGGCCGGAGGCCACCCCGGGCGAGGACGGCGCCAAAAACCAGCAACAAGGCACGAGACGGAGCGTATCGCGATGAAGAAACACAAGGGGGTAAAGGCGGGGAGGAAAACAGGAAAAGGAAACTGAAGTCCGGCCGCACACTGCCAAGACCGCCGAAATAGGCCAAAACTGGGTAGAACGAAAAGGGAGGGAATAGACGATGACGAGAGGCCGACGACACTAGGCATCGGACAGGTGAACGATGAACAGGGGAACAAATAATCGATACGAGCAGAAGAAGAAGTAATCAACAACAAGGGTTGAAAGAGAAGGATTATTGGCAAATGAAAGGTGAATCGAAACGATCGGGGAAAGAAAATTAGGGATTTCAGCGAGGGGGGATTAGAAGAGGCTGGGCACAAAGTCGGGGAAGCCAGGGCCCTTGGGACGCAAAGCGGCCGGAGCCGGGATTGAGGCGGCCGAAGCCGGGATTAGGCTCCCTCTCTCTAGAAAACTAGAGAGAAGGGAGAGGTTTTCTCCTTTTGGATCAATTCCACAATAGTTAGTAGTCATCACATTAATTGAAAAAACAAAAGAGTTAAATACACCGATGATTTTTACTGGATACACTGTCGATGGTTGCAAACCTTTTTTTTTAAACATGGAGTGAGACCGCTAATGGGTCCGTAACTTAATGCGAACACATCAGCGGTTTATCCAATAAAAATTAGAGGGTATTTAACAACCCAAAAAAATGACTCAATTAATCTAAATCTTTACTAATTTGATTTTACTTTTAAAAAAAAGGGATTTAAAATTTGATAGGTTTTATTATGGGTCTGCACTAGAAAGGAATAAAATCATCATACATCAACCGGGAACATGTATAAAGTGGTTAAAAAAAAAAAGGACCTCCTCACGTGTCACTCACTCGCTAAAAATAGCCAATGCACCGCCCTCCCACGGCAGCACTCCCATTATTGCATTTTGTTGGTGTAAATGTATAAATAATGCATCTAATTTAAATAATGAAAGGATTGAAAGTCGTAATAAAAAAAAGTAAACAAACATAACAGAAAAAAGTGAATTTTCTTCTTCTAATTCGCTCCCGAGGTCTCGCCGTCGGTTGTCTGGTTTGCCTCAGGTCTCCTCAGCCTCGGGTTGCCGTCATCCTTCGGTGGCCTTGTTGGTGTGGTTAGGGTGGCTCATCCGGATCGGCCCGATCCGACCCGAACCGAATATTCCAGGTGGGGTCAACCCGAAGGCCCGAAATTTTTAAAAATGCGACCCGCAACCCGGCCCGAACCCAAAATTTGTAATTCCGGGTTTTCTGGGTCGGGTGACGGGTTAACCCGAAAACCCGAGTTTTAAAATTTTGTTAATTGTTACAAAATTAAAATATTTAAAATTAAATAAAAAGGATTTTTTTTTACTTTTCATCCGCATATTAGTTATTACATATACTTCGTAGTCTCCAAATTAGTTACGTATTACATATAAACGTTTTAGTCTCTCGAAGCTACTGTAAAAAAAATAAAAATAAAAATAAAAAAGGAAGTCTCTCGAAGCTACTGTAAATTAGTTACGTATTACATTAATTACGTAGGATAAATTAGCTACTGTAAAACAAAAGGAAAGAAAAACAAAAGAGGAAAAAGGAGTAATATGTACATTGGTTGTTAGAGACTTAGAGCCACAAAAAAAAAAAAACGGTCAACGAGTCAGACCCCAAGACCCGCCGGGTCTGACCCCGACCCGCCCGTTGATCCGTGATTTCCTAAAATTTGACCCGAGACCCGACCCCTGGGGGTCTTGGATCAACCTCAACCCCGTGTTTTTTCGGGTCGGGTCGGGTCCATTTTGAGCCACCCTAGGTGTGGTTGTCGTCTTCCTTGGCCCGCTTGCGCTCCGGCTTCCCTGTCCCTAGTCGCCTCTGATTGTAGGTGTCGTCGTCGGCTAGGTTCTGGTGTTGCGGTGTCCGGTTGGGCTTAGTATGGGTGCTCTTTCGGGCGGAAGGTTCATGATCCTTCGGGCCCAAGGTTAGAAGCCCGATGGAGATTAGAAGAATAAATGAAAGGAAAAGAAAAATCAAAAGTATCCCCGCCCGATTGTTGTTCTTTTGGGCCCAAGTCCATGCCTTGGGCCCAAAGCGGCCCGAGTAAAAATATACCGAGTTGCTTGCTGTGCGGTTGTGACTGTGGGGCTAGCGATATTTTAACGGTGTTCTTCTCCTTTGTCGACATGCGAGAGGTCGTGGACGTGATCGAAGCCTGATGGCTCGTTGATATCCGAGTCCAAATCTGAGGTTTCCACTTAGTTCCCCAGGTATTCCTTACGTGCCTCTACCAACTGGCAGAAGAGTTGTCGCACACGGCTTTCGTTCGTTCATCGATAGTTCTAGCCTGCGTCTGTAATTGCACTCTTATAATTTGGTATTTCTGTTTATTGTCGTGTCTTTGTCTTTTGCTTGTATTGACGGTTTATCCGTCGACGATTTTTTCGGTTTATCGATCCGTCGGACATGTTCGGGACGTCGAATTCTTACCTAATCCAAAAAAAAAAAAAAAAAAAAAAAAACTAAGAGTGGGCAATTGCAGTCCAACTTAGCACATCACCACCAGCTGGATGGGGAAAAGTTGGAAGAGAATTAAAATTAAAATTATAAAAAAACATTGAAAGGCAAAAAGATAAATATTCTGTCAAAGTAAAGAGAAATTATGGGCAAAAACACTTAAAAAAAGTTGTTATTAATTTCCTCTTTATGATTGCATTATACGATTGACTAATGACTATGAAGGATTAACTAACAGAAATAAATTGAGTGGGTGGGTGCCCTACCGGCTAAATTAGCTAATTACACGCTCTCCACCACTAGTCCCGTTTGCTTTTATCCTCTAATGACCCCTTTGTGATTAATCACAGGGCCCACTCCCCCCTACCATGATCGATGTGGCATCAAATGGTTCAATTCCGACTATTATTCATCGATCTTTGCTATATGCATGGTTATCGCTATTGGCACGGTGTCGGACCTGTTCTTCAGGGTCGGTAGTTAATTTGTCGACAACAGAAGCTAGAGTTGACAGTCCAATTGCCGACACCGGAAACTAGAGCCGACAAAATAATATCTTCTTTTCACCCTCGAAAGTTCCTATAAATAGGTGACGAACGCGACTTGTCGGGCTACAGAGGTCGGTGTCGACTGCAGGTTACTTGACCTCCCGCAAGCCCACACCTCGCGTGCAAATTTTGCAGTTTGGCACCACAGATTTTGCCAGCTCCAGAGTCCGAGTTCGGCATGGTGCTCGTTGGCTTGGGTCATCAGGATCGGCGTTGTGTGTTTGGCGAGATAAAACCGTACGAATAACAGCCGCCTTATTCATGCAGTAACAATTTGCAGTAATTCGTAAAATAGTTTGTTGGACTTCCATGGAACTAATAACGAGGGAATTCGTTGGCCAAAAAAAGGTTACATCCTGGATTTGGATTTTTTTCCCTCCGTTAAATAATTGCAAGATTTGGTATAAAGCAGTATTAGAACATGTCCAACAACCTTCATATTAGACATTACATTATTCAAAATAGAGAATTATATATCATGTATTTTGATGTTTTTTTTTCTTTATAAATTCCAAGAGTATCTCCATTATAAAGTTTACCCTGAAATATAAATCGGGTTGGATATCTACACCACTAATTTTTACTATCTCCACCGCAACATAGTGCGGTGAGTTAATTACGGATAACCGAACCCACCGTTGTATAGTGCGATGAAATGAACCGGACCGGATCCAGGCTACTGCATCAAGTTGCGGTGGCCTCTTGGTGCTTGTGGATCATCGACAAATCAAGTTCATGTGCACTTCTAGAAACACAGGTTTTCAAACGATCATGTTCCGATTGTGGAATATGTTGGAATATTTTCAAAGGGTGAAAGCGTTGAAAACCTATTTCCAAGGCTAACCGTTTGGGTATTTTCATGAACATTTCCAAGGGTTTATACTATTGAAAAATTATTCCAATAGGTGCGTTAGAAATATTGTTAAATATATATTAAAATAATTTGTTATTCCTTTGCACACCATGTTGGAAAATATTGAAAATGTTAGAAAATTATTCCACCGTACCATGTTGCGGTGGATTTGAACCAGTTCACATATCGGATCACATCCACCGCTATAGATTGTGATGGACCTGATTAAGGGTAATTATGCCATTGTACCTAACGATGCCTTGGAAAATAACCCCATTAATTAACAAGGATATGACGTCATAAGTAGACCGCCCAACGCAAAAGACATTTAGTCCATTACATTGCGAGCAACGCACTTAGCCAGACCATGACCAGACTCATTGCCCTAAGTATAACCATCTATGAACATCGCGATTAGTATTCTAGCACTAATAAGTGTAAACCTCATAACAAACAGGCCCACAAACACCTCGTGGCACCTCAGGGCAAAGACGGGCAACTCGCTGGCCAAGCACCTCTCCGCTAACAACGCCACGTGTAAGTACCTAGCCCTCTAGCATGAGGGCATGCGTTACACGTGTCCCCTATTAATCCACGGGGTCACCCGTCAGCTGCTCACTTAGCCTCCCTATAAATGCCCCCCTCAAGTCCCCAAGAGAGTGATCCGATTTAAGAGAGAAGGAGAAGAGCTCTGCATATCTCCCTGACTTAAAACCCTTGGAGTCGAGTTCTTAAGGTCTTTGATCGGAGAAGAACGTATCTGGAATATGAACATCATCTTACTTCCTCTAAAGACGACAATTGAACAGTGCTTACCTCCTTGCCAGCCAAAAGTGTCATCAAGACTACTTGGACCAATAGCACGTAAACTGATCATCACCCACCCAGATTGGGTTTGCGCGCAGGTAATAAAGGACGTACATTTGCCGTCACCTTGAGGTAATAAGTATAGGTGAAATTCCATGATCGTGTCAGCACCATCCTGTGGTGGTTAGCGGTGGAGATAGTGAAAATTATGGGTGAAAATAACAACCCCTAATATATATAGAGTTCCCCCCCCTAAATTTAGGGAATGTTCTCCATTTTGTCCCTCGTTTTCTATTTTGAACAATGTAATTGGGGAAGCTGTTAGATAAAAAAACAATCTCAATATTCTCAAAAAACTCAAGATAGAGAATCTGTTGGGGTTGCTTTGACATATTATTCCGACTTTAAAGAGTTACATAGTTTGTTAGGTTAAGTAGGATTTGATTTATTTCATCTTTATATAAATTTACCTTTAGTTTGGTTTTGGGTGGGAAATAATAATATTGTAGTTCACTTTACAAATCTAAGTATACATTTAAGTTAAAATACATTATCGATATTTTAATCATTATCATCTTTTTCTTATTATCTATATAAAATTTATTTATTTTTTCCTTATTTGATTATATAGTTTTAGCTTAGAATAATTATATCTCATAAAATACTCTAATCAGTTCCCTCTCCGTTTCTTTAGGCTCACAAAAGGTGATAATTATACATTTTATATATAAAATTTGATTCATTTTTCTTATATTTTATACTTTTCAAACAAATAAATAAATAAATATATATATATATATATATATATATATATATATATATATATATATATATATATATATATATATATATATATATATATATATATATATATATATATATATAGGGTTGGGTTCGGGTACACACAACTCTAAAAATGAGAAGGAAAGAAACAATTTGATTGGTCCAAGAAATGTTTTGATTGGTCCACGTCAATTAAAAAATCCGGGCAAAGAAAGCGCTGCCCAGATCGAAAACGCAACGCCCACTCGCACAAACTTGCATCTCTGCGAGTGTGGTGGACGCGCCTGCTAGAATTGCTAATAAAAACCAGCATGTCGTGTTGCACATGGGATTCGAACACGGGCTTATTGCACACGCCACACAACTTCAACCATTGCAAGTTTGCAACACTCAATACATCTTGTCTATTAATGGCACCACTTTAATTATAATTAATATGTTTTCACATAAATCTATTAATTACACATTAATTGATATATTAATACTATATATTTTGCCCTAAATAATAATAATAATAATAATAATAATAAATGTTAAAATAAAGATAAATATTAAAATAAAATGATAATACATATATTAATTGATATATTAATATATATTTTGCCCTAAAAAATTAATATGTTTTCACATAAATCTATTAATTACACATTAATTGATATATTAATACTATATATTTTGCCCTAAATAATAATAATAATAATAATAATAATAATAATAAATGTTAAAATAAAGATAAATATTAAAATAAAATGATAATAAATATATTAATTGATATATTAATATATATTTTGCCCTAAAAAATTTCACATTTTTATAATTTCATTTTTTTTAAAATGATAATAAATATATTAAAATAAAATGGTTTATGAACCACTACTCTTTATTTGATGAACCACTATAATTTATTTCATAAACCACTACTATTTAATAATTATAAAATTTTCATT
Source organism: Persicaria tinctoria (assembly GCA_037127255.1). Taxonomy (NCBI): domain Eukaryota; kingdom Viridiplantae; phylum Streptophyta; class Magnoliopsida; order Caryophyllales; family Polygonaceae; genus Persicaria; species Persicaria tinctoria. The sequence continues at coordinate 14,256,824 of JBANSL010000008.1, forward strand.
CTTCTTTTATTTTCTTTTAATGTTTATTTTTAATTAATTAATTAAATTTATTTTAAAATAGAATGGTTCATGAACCAATACTATTTATTTGACGAACCACTACTTTTTAGTCACTGAACCAACCTATTTAGTAACTAAACCAACCTCTATTTAGTCACTAAACCAACTTCTATTTAGTCACTGCACCAACTTCTATTTAGTCACTGAACCAATATCTATTTAGTCACTGAACCAACCTCTTTTTAGACACTGAACCAACCTATTTAGTCACTGAACCAACCTCAATTTCGTCACTGAACCAACATCTATTTAGTCACTGAACCAACCTCTATTTAGTTACTGAACCAACCTATTTAGTCACTAAACCAACCTCTATTTAGTCACTGAACCAACCTCTATTTAGTCACTGAACCAACATCTAGTTAGTCACTGAACCAACCTCTATTTAGTCACTAAACCAAACTCTATTTAGTCGCTGAACCAACCTCTAGTTAGTCACGTACTGAACCAACCTCTATTTAGTCACTGAATCAACCTCAGTTTAGTCACTAAACTCAACTCTATTTAGTCACTGAACCAATCCTTATTTAGTCACTGAACCACTGAACCAATACTATTTATTTCGTGAACCACTTGGTATTAAACTCCTGAACCACTTGATATAAAAACTCTGAATCACTTGGTTTAAAACCTTGAACCACTTGATTTAAAAATCTGAACCGCTTGGTTTAAAACCTTGAACTGCTTCGTATAAAAACTCTGAATCACTTGGTATTAATTAAACCCTGAACCACTTTGTTTAAAACACTGAACCACTATATATTTAGTCATTGAACCACTATATATTTGTGAAAAAATTAAAATAATGGTGAGGTCTGTAACAACTGAACCTCAAAAACATATCCCAAAATCAATTCCTAAAGATTCCACAACTTCGACAATGATGGGAAAAAGAAAAAAAAATACAAATCCCATGTGGAGTAACTGTAGTTGCCATTTGTCTTTCAAATCATGAAACTTCACATATAGGAGGTGTAGAGATCAACAATAGGTATCAAACACCAGGAACAATACAACACTCGGCCGATAGCAATAAAGCCCTCATAAAAGACAAAATCTTTTTCAAACTCGTTAATTTCAGTTTTGCTCATGCGAATCTATTTTTTTTAGTTACTCAAAAGCATCTTGCAAGAGTTGTAATTGGAGATGAAGAAATCAACAACACCGCCGGTTTAAGGAGGAAATCGAGTGTTTTGGGCGAATTAATTAACAGGGAAACTCCCAAGGATTACTATGGCGTGCGATAAGAGGGAGGAAGGACAGGGCGCGATGGCGGAGGGTGGCAGGGGAGACAGGGGCGGCGACGATAGGAGGAAGGAGAAGGAGAATCGAACGGATCGAGATGAAATCGGAGGGAGGGAGGACTGAAGAGGAAGGACAGGCGCGATCCAGCTCCTCGGCGTCCTCCTCCTTCGACTTCATGTCCGGGGTGCAAGGGATACTCCATGGAAGATCGTATGGCGGAGGAAGAAGAAAGAGAGACGGGGTTGGCGGGGGTAACCAAGCACGTGAGGATGTTTTTTTTAAGTAAAAATCAGATCCATTTCCACCAATCAAATCACTTCTTTCCTTCTCACCGAACTGGATTATTCTCACTTGAACCCTCCCATATATATATATATATAGAGAGAGAGAGAGAGAGAGAGAGGATGGATCAAATGTTAACAAGTCTTATTGTGTTTTGTGTTAACAATTTTGGACCCTTGATTGAGCAAAAATGAAAGGTGGAGATTAATTGCCTATATTAATTTAATTGTAAATTAATTAGAAAATAAACCCACCCCACTCCATCCTATGCGCGTGTATAAAAAAAACCTAAACCAATCTTCCTCCACATCCCTCTAATTAGGAATTCTCCTCGCGAAGTTGAAGCCGGCGGCGATTGGGAAATGGAGGAGGTGAAGGCGGCGAGGAGGCTACGAGGTGAAGGCCGGCGGTGAGGCAAGAGGTGAAGGGCGGCGAAGATCGATCTGAGGAGGTGTCCCACGATTGAGACTTGAGACTGAGATCCGGTGATAGAGTCTAGTGGCAGCCCCTCCTAGGCGTTTTTCGGCGACCGAGCCCTCTATCTCCTGTTGCTGATTATAATCTCTCGCTGTTGGCGGTTGGCGGTGCTCGACTTTTCACGGTATGTCTCTCTCTCCGCCCGCTCTCGCAAGTTCGCAACTGCCTTGCCTCGCACCACCCCACGGTGTGGGCGATCGGTGGCTGAGCACATCGGACGAGTTCGATTTCGATCTGATCGGCAGTTTCCGATCGGCGGTGGAGTGCGGTTTCTGATCGGCGGTTTCTGTTCACCATCGGTGGAGTGCGGTTTCTGTGCACCACCCCGCGTCACCGATGCCAGCCCTGAGCACCACCGTTCTCGCCCTTCCTTCGTCTTCTCAATCTCGTGTTTTACTCCGTCTTCTTCTTCCTCTTCAATTGCTTCAAGTTTTTCGAATAAGAAATTATTCATTAGTATGCAATAAATATTCGATGGAATGTGATAGAGTATTCGTTACTATTTAGTTATTATTTCCAATAGAGTCACTATTCGGCAAGTTCATAGTTTCTATTCGTTGATAATACAAAATTATTCATATGTATTTGATCAAGAATAAGGAATTATTGTATATAGATTGGTGGTTGTTCATGATTCTCCTTGTTATTTGATCAAGAATAAGGAATTACTCATTGGTATGCAATAAATATTCGATTGAATGATATATGTTATTCGTTACTATTTAGTTATTGTTTCATGTTCAGAGTCAATATTCGATAAGTTCATAGTTTCTATTCGTTGATAATTCATAATTATTCATGTATTTGGTTAATTAGATGTGGGAAATCAAGAATTACATTTACATACTCTTTCAAACCAGCGAATAATTACTATCAACTTAGCGAATAATTACTATCAATCTAGCGAATAGTTACAAAATTGATCAACCCTTTTGCTATTATCTAAATGATAACTCCTCTTTACGGATGAATAATAACGATTAATTTAGGGAATAATTACTATTAACCTAGTGAATAGTTGCAAAATTGACTAACTCTTTTTCTATTATCTAACGAATAATAAGTATAAGTTAACGAATGTTTGTATCACCTTATCGAATAGTTCGAATAGTGCACCACACAAAAAACAACGTTAAAAAAATGTAACGCCAAAAAAAACGCACAACACACGCACGTTATTTAGCAAGTGGCAAGGAAAGAAGTGGGTCCCATTGATTTTTAATTAAAGAAAAAAACTAAAATAGCCAAATAATCTCATCCATTCATTTGCACTAAATCAATGGCATATATTTGTTAACACAAAACACATTAAGGGTTGTTAACACTAGACCTAACCTACCCCCCTCTCTCTCTCTCTCTATATATATATATATATATCTATATATATATATATATATATATATATATATATCATTCGCCTTTCATCAAAATTTTCAATTAGATTATAATATATCTAGATTATAATATTAAGCTAGTTTAATTTAGCATCCTAAACATGCCCTAAGCTGATAGTTGAATATTATTCATGCACAAAAGTATACTAACATGATATTATAAAATTCATCAATTATCTACAAAGATATGTCAAAATATGACAATAAACATAATAAATCTGAATTGTAATACAATATTTATATTAATAATTATCAAATGACATAAAAGTAATGATTTGTTTACTATTTATACTAACTTTGTTATTTATAAAAGGCGAAACTAATTAAAATAACTCGACCTTTAAGGGTGTGTTAAAAATATATATCCCAACCTTTCAAGTGTAAGATAAATATTCCGACTTTTAAAGGGGTGTTAAAAATATATCTCAACCTTTCAAATGTAATATAAATATCTCGACCTTTATAGGTGATGTTAAAATAATATCTCAAAAAAATTTGTACAAAAAAAAAGCTAACAGGACATGCATATATGACAAAAAAAAAAAAAAAAAAAAACTTTAAAAAATCTATATAAAAATTTTATAGATTTACATATCTTTCGTCTTTTATATTTTCTACACACTATTTTCTTATAACTCTATATTAAAAACCTTGTTTTATTAAACCACTTTTCTTTTCTTTTTTATCAAGGGAAAGAAATAAATTAATAAAATATAAAAATATATAAAAAATGATATATTTACAAGTGTTTAATATTTTATTTAGATTATTTTTATATTTGAGGGATAACACCCATATTCGTACAATGGACCATTTAACTAATTTCGCATTTTTTATGAAAATTTAAAATAGAAAGAAGAATAGTTAGAATTTTAGTAAATAAATTATGTAAAAAAAAATGGGACAATTGAACAAAGAAGAATAATATGGAGAATTGAAATATTAATAAAGTGTCTTGAAATTTTTTTAAAAAATAATAAATGAAAAAACTTGTTTTCTTAAACCCTTCTATTAAATTTTTATATTTTTTTTAAAATTTTATTTTTTATTAATTCAGTTTGCCACATATGTATGCCATGTTAGTTTTTTTTGGTAGAGAATTATTTTAATTATTATTTGAACATCACTTATAAAGGTTGATATATTTATCTTACATTTGAAAGGTAGGGATATATTTTTAACATATCCTTAAAGGTCGGGATATTTTTCTTACATTTGAAAGGTTGAGATATATTTTTAACACACCCTTAAAGGTCGGGTTATTTTAATTAGTTTCGCCTTTATAAAATGGTTAATACATAATATATATACTCCATTGCTTTAAAAAAAATACTTTTTTCAATTTTTTGTTAACAAATTAGGAGCAAGGTTGGAGTTGCAAGTATCGTTGACAAAATGCGGGAGTCCAGATTACGATGGGTTGAGCACGTACGTAGGAGGCCTATATCAGCCCCTGTGCGCAGGTGTGAAAGCTTAGAGCTTGGTGCTTTCCGTAGGGGGAGAGGTCGTCCGAAGAAGAGCTGGATGGAGGTGATCCGTCAGGACCTCAATTTGCTGAACCTTTCGGAAGATATGACACCGAACAAAGACCACTGGAGGAGGCGTATTCGGGTTTATGATGTTTAGTAGTTTGAGTCTAGGCGTTGAGTCTTATTGTTTATGCTTCTCGTCAGTCTTCCTACATGCTTTCCATTGCTTCCTTCTATACTGTCTGCCTTGCCCCCATGTGATTTATGTGGCTTATTGTTCTGGGTCTATCGGAAACACTCTCTCGACTAGTTCGGATAAAAAGTGCGTACATCCTGACCCCTCAGACCCTGCTTTATCACGGGATATACTGGATTGTTGTTGTTGTTAACAAATTAAAGCATAACTTTTCTTGTATTAATAAATGCTCTTAATCTTTTTTGTTGTTATTTTTGTTTTTTATGCAGTTAATTTTTATTTATTTGAATGATATATTAGTTGCATAGATCATTTGAATAACGATAGAGGAAAAACTCTACCCCTAATAAACCCAATTAAATCAAGAGGGTGGACATTGGCTTAATTAGGGTTGTTAATATAGATAGTTTGCAAAATGCCAACATATTTTTTGGTTCAAATATTTTAATTTGAACTAAAAAAATTTACGTAGGGTACAAGGTAATTTAATTTGGAATAATTTACGTACAAGGTAATTTAATTTGGAATAATTTACGTACAAGGTAATCTACGTACAATCTACAGTAATTTAGTTTGGACATGAAGTGTTATGTACTGTTGGATTAATTTAATACTATAGAAGCCCAAGGCTGCCTAACTAATGGGCCTAATAGCCCAATAGTTGTAAACAGAATTTAGTCATGGGCTGCTACAAAGTTTGGGAAACGGGTAGAATGATTACAAATTTACAACACTTCTGAATACTCTGATTACTCTCTGTCTCTGGCCACGGTTGAGGTTGAGGACCGTGTTTACTGGACGGCCACCGGACCAGCAAGAGCATCAACATTCGTGAGTCTCAAGGCCCATAAAATTGGTCAGCTAAGCAATTTTGTTTTTAAAAACAAAAAAATGGTAAGGGACTCTATTAAAGTCTCTTAAATAAGGGTTCGGTGGATTTGGTCTCATAACTCCCAAATCAAAGCAGGCATTAAATGTCAAACCAACTTGCAACGTTGGTGTGCCAAGGAACTGACACGTGGGCCAATCCCAAGGCGTCATGTGTCAGCCCAATTAATTAAATTATTTAAAACGTTTTTAGTCTATTTTTTGTAAATAAAAAAAATAAAAAATTTATTTTCAAGTGTGAAATAATTTTCTCTACCCATAGAGACCCATTTTGCATATGTTTTTTTTAAAAAAATTAATATCAATAATACACATATACTTTTATTTTACCATATAAAAAATCAATTTTCCCACTGATTTTGTAATAATAATAACTAGTACTTTTCCCGTACCTTGTACGGGTGAGTATTTTTATTGAAATTTACCATTTTAGTTCCCCCTCGTACTATGAATATATTTCATTTCATTTGAATTGTTGTCATGTTATCAATTATAACCCTCGTTATAATACAATAACACTTACAATCACAAACAAAAGTCTCATAATTACGGTCAAGTTTGATATCTTAAACAAAATATTCGACACATTAATTTTCTACTAACATATTGCTCTTGCTTCTTGTCATGTTGTTCTTCGAAATCTTTGATTATCAAGATGAAATACTTTTTATTGAGACAATCGATACTTCAAATTTGACAAAAAAATAGTAAATCACCCGCTTCTACGCTTCTCTTAGTATCCATCCTAATTGAAGACAAAGAAAAGAAACCTTATAGTTTTTAGCTTAAGAAAGCCGAATTCGGATCCTTTATGATATTTTATCTATTACACATCATTCTACACTTTTTAAATTGATCTAAATTATAAACCAATTTGATAAAGATACCCTAAGTTTAAATTTATAAACCCTATATAGCTAAAGAATTTTAAAAATGATATTTAGTGTGTGCTTTTATAATACTTAGACCCTTAATTAGAAAAAAAAAAAGAACTCTATTTGTAAGTGTATAAACATTAAGAGGCCCAACACTCCTCCTCGGGAGTGTTGGGCCCGAAAAACCCTCCGAGGCTTGCCTCCCTCCACCTCCGTCAGCCATGGTGATAATAAAGGTAAGAATCTCACAAACGCTTTTTTACTGATAGCCCCAACACTCCTCCTCCGGGAGCCAACAATTCCGCCTCCTCGGAGCGACGAACCCCGGCTTCGGCCGCCCCTTCTTCTCCCTGCTCAGCCACCCCTTCTTCTCCTCGTTTAGGTGTGCTTTTGAGTTTAACCAGTCGTCCTCAGTGGAGTGATGCTCCGTCAGGTTCATGTCCATGTCTGGTGGTGGATGCGAACGAGTTTTTCTATTCCGATTCCTCCTCGTCGGAATCCTTCAAAGTCAAAATAAATTGGGGGCTTTCGTTGAGTTGGGTTTCTTGTCCCCGATTCGGCTGTTCCCCTTGACCAATTGCTTCTCCTGCCCTGCGTTTGCTCGTTCGGCCTCCCTTGGGTCGCTGTTTCGGCTTGCGTTCAACCATTTCGGCTTTTGCCCTTGTGTGGCCCTTTCTTTCTCGTCGGTTGCCTCCTCCGGTGCTGGTCGGCGGGGTTTGGCCCTCTCCTCCGGCGTATTGCCTCGATTTCTGGGTTGGCAACCGGGATCTCAAACTGGTATAGAAAAAGGCCCGATTAACGGTGGGTGTTTACCCATATATAATCATTCGGTAGTTTCTCCATGGTGGTGGGTGATCTACTGGAAAAAGGAAAAAAAAGGCAGTGTATGTAGACTTCCAAGTTGCAACTACAAATCGTCGTTCGGGGTTTTTTTCCGGCGCCGCCTTGCATAGTGTTTGGTCCTCCTTGCGTCTCTGTTTGGCACTGATTAACCCTTGGCGTGCAAGGATCAATTTTCCCCTTGCACGCCAAGTATCAAATTAAAAAATAAATAAATAAATAAAATAAAAAAATTATATATATATATATATATAAACAATGTTTATATATATAATTATATTTTTATATATAAACAAAAATAATTCCCGCAAGGGGCCCGAGCTTGTTGGATTGCCTAATGTCGGGATGTGCTTTGGGTCCAAGGGTATGCCTTGGGCCCGGGACAGCCTGATTTGATTGTTAAAAATAAAATAAAGTAAATAATAAAATAACTTGTGTAAATAAATTTCGGAATTTTCTTGCGCCCTTCGTCCTCTTGCGGTCTTGCTTCACTTTCTCGGGTTGGTTGGAGTTCTGTCTGTTGGATCCGTGGTTAGTTTCGGTTGAGGAGCAGTTCTGCGGCCCTGGTTGATCGAAGTGATCGTGTTGGTGGTGTTCGTGGTCTCCGAAGATCCTTCATCTAGGTGGAGGGAACGTCGTGTGATCCACACTTCCCCAGGTGTCGTCTTTGCCATTCGTGGATTTCTGCTTCCGTCTTTCCGGCGGTGAGACATCGTGTCAGCTTTGCTGTCCCATGCGCTCGCTATCCACTTCTCCATGCCGGGTCTCCCTCTTCTCGTTGCTGTGTCCGCTGGTGTACTTAGGGTTATGGGTTTTCCGGGTTTATTTTGTGTAGTTATTTTGTTGTATTAGGTGACTGTTTTCTGTTTCCATGTTGTATTTTCTTTTGCTATGTTGTATGTTTAGACGGCTTGCCGTCTGCCGACTTTGTCGGCCTCTCGAGGTCCGGGCTTGTCCGGTCTCGAATTATTTCCTAATAAAAAAAAAACAAAAAAAAAATTAAGAGGCCAAAACATTAAGGAAATTTATAGATGTCAAGAATCAAGGCTCCAATTATTGATTGGAAGAAACATAGTTTTGATTTATAGATATTTTTAATTTTAAATTTCTGTAATTGTAATCTTAGAAATTTATAGATATTTTTTTCTGTAATTGTAATCTTAAATTTTTGTAATCATTCAAGCCATCTTTTGATGGCTTCAAGATTGTTGGGTCGATCTTCTAGATCGCCGAGTCGATCTACTTCTTGCCTACTGTAAAAAAAAAAAAAAAGGAGGCCAAAACATTAAAAAAATGTTATACCTCTCAAATTGATGGAATGTGAAAATTAGTTGGGCATGACTTGTGTATGTAGAAAAAAAATTATGAGTAATCGGTTAGGTTTTAGATGCAAGAAATTGATAGATCGTAAATGATAACTAATCAAAATAACATTCTTATAGTTGGTGTTTTGTATGAAAGATTTGACAAAAGACTCGCACATATAAGGAATTTTTTTTTGCATCCTTATAAAATTAGAAGCAAATTCTTTACAAAAAAAAAAAGGTCCACGTGTCCCTTTTTTTTAAAAAAATTAAGCATTTATTTTTACATCAATTTATCATCCCACGTTCTCAATGAATTATTAGGAAACCATGTTCACAATTTATTTGTAAAAGCAATTTATCAAATTCTCTCAATTTCTTCCATTTTCACCATATCCACGCTTAATAATTGTCGAAGGAAACGATTCAATTCAGCATCCACAAGATGTGGTTATGAGATCCATTCAAATAAGACTACAATCACAAGGAAGAAGTGTGGTGGAGATGGAGATTGCCTCAGAATCACGACATCCGTAAGGGTGGCGACAGATCATTGATTGGGGCAGAGTTCGTGGTAGAGATTCAGCTTGGCTAGATCTCGCTCTCTCTCAATGACGCGGGTACTCAATGGAGAATTTACTATTTAATCAAGCCCAAAAATAAGGAGAAAAAAATTAGCTCCAATCCAAAATAGAAAGTAATACCAATCTCACTACTTACTAAATTAAAATCCAATGGCAAAAAGAAAAATAGAGACCTCACATCAGGGGATATTAGCTCAAATCCAAAATGTAATGAATCAACCTTAAAAAATCGAATTTGGTTGAAAACAGTGATAATAAATGAAGAAACAACCAAAGTAAAGCGTGACATCTTTATGTGGTCATTGTCGGTCTTCTCTCTGTTGTAATAAGGTTGAATCTCCAACGCATTGCCTTTTTCATCGCCGGACATCATATTGATTCTCTATTGAAGAGATGACCTCCTCGCATTGAATTGTTTATCTACCGAAGCTTCATCAATTTTACCTAAAAGAGCGATTTTGTTATGCAAACATAGAGAAAGAGAAAGGGAAAAAGAAACCTATCTAGTTGGTTTATTAATCAATTAGTCAATCTTAAACAAAAAAATAAGAAACCTATCTAGCTTATATTGAAACCTGATTTTCATGATTATAATATACTTCATACCATGACTGTGAAAAGGGCTGAAGAAAATAATTGTTTTATGATTATACTCGTATTAAGTTCGTGTGTTATCATGGTAGTCCAATTATTCCAACTCAACCTACCATAGACTCATAAGCACCAACTAAATCTATTCAATAACAATTTTAAGTACATTAAAATTTGAATGTACCCTTTAAAATTAAACTAATGGAATCATAAAATTAAGTTCAAACAAATGAATAACCACTCATTTCAATTTGACATCTAATAGACTATTTATTTTCAGATATTCTTAATTTTATTGTATGTAATATTAAAACCTCATTTTTCATTGTCATAATATAGTTCACACATTGCCTGTGAATCAGACTAATAAAATACAACAAAACATTAAATAGTGATACAACACAGAAAGTAAAAGAAATGGGAATTGGATTTACATAAATAAGCTGATGGAGAAAGAATAATCAACCTAAACTATATAAATTAATTGAATTTGCATATGCACATGTGTTCCACATTAAGCACATGATAAGGAGCTCTAGTTGTATAGAAATATTTGTAGCACAAGCAAACACAACTTTTCTATAGATTAAAAAACTGCCTGAATTAGAGAATGTGAATGAGATGATGAAATAACTAAATTCATTACCAATACTTAAGCCACTGAGATCTTTGAGTCTATATAATATTCATTAATCATTCATTTTAAAATCTTAACCTCAACATCCATATCCAGATTGACCTATTTACTAAAGAATTAGATATTTGCTTCTCTGTAGTCCATTCACAACATCTCAAGCAGCCTCATCCAATTCTTGTGTTATCCCTTTAGCATTTTCCTTTTCATTCACCTTTTCTGCTTGATTCTCATTCACTTGCTTCTTCTCTTCGCAATCAACGTTCTGCCCATTGTTTGCCTTAGTCTCTATAGCAGCAACACCCCTCCCCCCCCCCCCCCCCCAAATTCGCATCCTATCCTTGGAAGTGTTAAATAGATTTAACAACAATGCCATGAAACAAAGTATGGTCATAACAACAGTAATGAAAGATAACAACTCGACCCAAACTATATGAAACTCCCAAACTATATGAAACTATGTTAATTAAGATGCAAGCTACATTGAATTACAAATACACATGACCCAAAACAATTCTGGTGCTTAACAACAAACTAATGACTTTTACTCAGCACAATTCACAACACAGGCATGAAAACAAATATGGCCATAACAACAACAATGGCATGTGTTAAACAGATTTCACAGCAATGCCGTGAAAAACATTATGGTTATAAGAAAAGTAATCAAACATAACAACTCAACATAAACTATAACCAGATATCTTATTTAAGATGTGAGCTACATTAAATTACAAATACACATGACCTAAAACAATTCGGGTGTTTAACACAAAATAATGACTTTTATTAAGCACATTTCACAGTCAAATTCAATTTTGATTGAAATATGTACACAAATCAACAAATATAAGCGAAGCACATCCCAATTGACAGAATGTGTGCAACATATGGGTTATAACCCATATGTTATTCAGAAGCACTCTAAAAGCAACAATGCACTTGAAAACACTCGAAATTCTGAAGAGAAATCAGCCCTAGAGCGAAATTAGAAGCAAAATCAGTCCTAGAGCACTCAAAATTCATAAGCGAAATCATAAGCAAAATCAGTCCTAGAAGCAAAATCAGAAGCAACATATGTGAATCAGTCCTAGAGCAATCGAAATTCAGAAGCATATTCGAAATAAAAATCAGAAATTCAGAAGCAAGTGAAAAAGAATCGAAATCAGTCCTAGAGCGAAATCAGAAGTAAGCGAAAAATCATAAATCAATCCTAGAAGCAAAATCAGTCCTAGGGCACTAAAAATTAAGAAGCGAAATCAGTCCCAGAGCGAAATCAAAAGCAAAAATACGAAATCAGCCATATAAGATAAAAAAAATACCCAAGAAGAAATCGAGCACAGATGTGCATGACAACATTTTTTCAATGAAATGTAGTCATATTCAATGATAGTTTTCAGCAGCTCCATACTGTTTAAGTAATTTGTATTACTTGTTCATGTCTAGCCTAGCCTCCATATTCTAGTTCAGCACTTAACAAAATAATCGCAATCAAACATTCTTTAAGGCATGGAATTCCTACTTTCAGCAAATGATGGAATCAAAGACATACATGTAGTTAATAACTTTGGTGTTCTTCAGCAAATTCTCAACATTGAAGATAGACAAATCGTCAGTGGTTTCTCCTAACTTCTTATGTGAAGAACCTGAACTATCGCTATATTCTAGGGTAGATTGGACATGAACAATATAAATTCCCATCAAAACACCATATTCTAAGGCACTAACGATATTTCATATGTACATGATTGATTATGAACTAATGATGATAGATCAAATATTCAAAACTTGCAAATTTAGATATAATGAATGAGAACTGAGATGCTTTGCTAATATGACAGCAGGTTCAAATCGGGAGAATACTTTAGGAATATGCGATAAATATAAGCCATAAGCAAATTATGAGGTTCCAATTGAGAAAGTAAGAATTTTAATTCCTCAAATTCAAATCCAATTGGCAAAATTCATCAAGTTCAAATCAAAACATAGCCCTAAATCAAAACCCTAATTCTCAAATCGAACCACCCCTATACAAATTCAAGAAACATACCGGGAGAGAAATTGGGTTTTTTTCGCACCACGCACACAGTCGTCGGGTTCTTCACACCACCCAAACCACTTTCCCTAGTCTTCTTCGGTTGCCGCCCGATTGCGCCACACCTCTGACAAAGATTACCGCCACCAACCACATATTCGATTACGCTATGCCTCCAACGATTGCCACCTCACGCCGTCGCCGACGAAGCCGCCTCCTGCCACTCACCCTCCTCCGACCGCCACGCCTCTTGATGCCATCAAGATTGACCCTCCGTGGGCCAAGGCGGTTCGAGGACCCGATCATCCCAAGAAAGAAGAAGACGCCACCATTGATTCAAGCTTGTTGAAGGGTCGACGTCAAGGGTCCTGGGGTCGGCGCCGAGGGTTCTGTGAGTCTGGCTGGTTTGACTTGAAGAGAATTAATTTACTTATTTTTAGCTATTTTATTATTAGGTAAATAAAAAGAAGGAATTGTCAACCTCCTTAAGAAAACAATTTCTAGAATATTCTTAGTTGATATTATCTTAAGTTTTATTTTTAATTATTTTAGATAAATGTGAGATAGCTAGGGTTTCCTTTACATAGAAACCAATCTCACCTATTCAAGTTGTAATTTGGATTTTGAGAAATCACGTTGAAATTAAGAAGGAGCACTTGGCTAAGTGCTTCCTTCCCTTCAACCCAAAAACCCTACCTTCGTCATCTATTCAATCCTTCTGTAAATCTTTGATTCTACGTTCCCAAATCAAGCTCGTGTTACTATTAAACTACGTTGTTCGAACGATCATCAAAGGAGTCTTGTGAGGTAAGATTGCGTGAGGTCTTTGGAATCGAAAGTCAACTATAGAAGCCATTACCGTGCTTGAAGGAAATGATTTGTTCCAAGGCATTAATTAATCCATTGTTGATGCCGTCATCTAAGACTAATCCATCCAACAGTGGGATTGTCTAATTGAGGGCAAACGTTAATTTGCTCCGTCGATCAATTTCGAGTGTAAATCACTAAATTGTTGTCTCCGCCGACATACTTGAGTTCAATCGGCTCCAATCGTTAATTAGTTAGCAATCGTTAATTAATTAGCAATTTACGGAGTCTACTCGTTACAAATTCGGCATCAATTCACGGGGAATCAAGGAGCATACGCAAGATCGGGCACTTTTATTTAGCAATTGGCCGGCCTAGCCAATTGTTATACATGTTACCTCTAGCAATGACTGCCACCACCAGCCACTGATGGAAATAGCGATTGTGAGGAAGAAGAAAATATAACGTGAAGAGAAAAGAAACCAATTGCAAGAGGTGAAATCCATAGTTACTTCAATTTCAGAAAGGGGATTTGAGCGTCTTGAAGAGAACGTGGGTTTGGAGGAAAGGGAAAGGCAGTTTCTTATTTTTGTGAAATTTTTGTGAAAAGGTGGACACGTGGCACAAATTTTTACAAAGAAGTTGCTTCTAAAATAATAAGTATAAGAGGTGGATAATTATAATAATAAATAATAATAATAATAATAATACCAATAATAATAATAAATAATAAGGATAAAGAACTAAATAATAATAATAATGATGATGATGATTAAATAATTGAAAAGGGTAAATAGTAAAAAGTAAGTTAAGGGCTCGGGTCCGGGCTCACGGATGGAGGTGAAAATAATTAAAAGTTGGAATGAGGCCCTTAAGCTGATGTGACAGAGAAAAAGTAAGTTAAGGGTCCGAGTGTTAAGGACCTCAAGGTCCACAAGTGTTCATGCTCTAACCACGGTTGGTTCACTAACTCACCAACGCGAGTCAAGATCACATGACACTAAATAACTAAAAGAGCGATATTGCTTGTATTTGGGAATTGTATTTGGGAAATGGAGTGCTTCACAAGTGTCAAAAATTTCGTTTAAAAACTTGTTATGGATGAAACACCGACAATAAAAGAGACAAGTACAAAGGTTGCGGTACTCCCCTACCATGCACCTTTTGCATTCACTCGGAGGAAGACTTTGAAACACATGCTCACTTGTTATAGCCACTCACTTCAAATGATTACAAGGTTTGAGAATAGAACTAGGCACGTTATATGAACCGTGACCAAAACAGGTTGGATAACCAAGCAAGTCATACAAATGACATATTTTCGCAACTTAACAAATCTTATAAGACCACCTTAGCTACTTTGTGGTGGGAATTACGGACAATTAGGAGCAAAATGGTTTTCGAATATGATAACTTTACAGATTACATAAAACAAGAAGCATATATGTGACAACACCTAGAGCAACCGAAAGACCACAAAAACTTGTTATGGAAGGCCATTGTTGTAATATAGACACAACCACACAATAATTGATAGATTACATAGATTACATATTGTATAGTGGGCCTTTTGGCCCAGACCCAATCTCTTGTAACCTATATATATGATTGTGTTAATGAATGAAACCCCCAAAGATGACTTTACATCAATTCTATCTCTCTACATGGTATCACAACCTTCTTCCTTGGAACCCTAATTTTCTTCCCTGCTCCCACCTCGCTAGCCGCCGCCGCCGCCGGTCTCCCTCTTTCTCCCCTCGCCACCAGCCTCCCTCTCTCTCTCCTCTCGTCGTCGATCTCTCTCTCTCCTCGCCTCATATAGATCTTAAGTTATACAAGTTAATAACCTGTATTTGTGATAGTTTGTAAAATACATAGGCATGTGACACGAGAGATAATTTAAAAGAAACCCCTGACTTCGTCTAAATCTTATGACGAATACGCGAAGGTGAAAGTTTTTTTTTGTATAGTTGAAAGATGCTCAATTATCTTTTTCTCTTTTGTATCATTTTTTTTTTGAATTTACGAAAAAGTTTGATAATGATCATGGGCTATGAAGACTATTAGTAAGACGATTAATGATATATGGAAAGCTCTCTAGAAGGATATCCGTGTATATCCTTTCCACGATCCATTTTAAAAAATAATGTGATTTACGGATTAATCGATCATTTCTTCTTTTGAATATCTGAAAAAGATTTTTTAGTGATGCTAATTTTTTAGCACCATAACTTGTTTTGTTAGGACTCATATTTATCTTTAGAGTTTGAAATTCATTTGTCTTGTCTTTTGTAATTCTTTCTATTTGATTTTTGATTGTGCTTGTTCTATCAGTCAGATCTTTCATTTTGATTTCTGTCAGTGAATAATTTGTACAATCCATAGATCGGGTTTGAATGGATGATTAATGAATAATCTGATTATTTATTATAGAATCTTTTTTTATTTCACTCGAATCCTCTCTCCATTTTTTTTGGGCCCGCCCCTCTCACCGCCGCCAGCCGTCCCCTCCCCCACCTCTCACCATGGCCGATGCTCCCCCTACCAAGCCGCCCTTCCACTCCGCCCTAACGATCTCTAATATCAAAAATTGCATCCCGATCATCCTTGATCAAGACTAGCTCCTACACCACGTGGTCTCACCTCTTGAAGACCCATGTGAAGGCTCATAAGGTCCTCCACCATATCGATTCCACTATCGATCGTCCCACCACTGAGGACGATGATCTCTTCGCTCAACTCGACACCATTGTCCTTAAATGGATCTTCAACACCATCTCAAAAGATCTATTGACAACCGTCCTCAACACCTCGGACAACGCCATGGGTGCCTGGACCAAGCTTCATAATCTCTTTCAGGACAACAAGTCCACCTGTGTCGTCTACCTAGAGCACGAATTCTCAAGTTGCAAGCTTGCGTCTTTCCCGTCGATCTCCGCCTAGTGTCAACACATCAAAACTCTGTCTGATCAATTGGCCGCCGTTGACTCCATACCCAACTCTACTCGCCTCGTCCTCCGGGTACTTTTGGGTCTACCCTCTGAATACAATGCTGTTTCTACTCATATTCAGCAGACATAACCTCTGCCCACCTTCGAGAAAACCCGCTCTTAGTTGATCCTGGAGGAAACTCGCTCCACCGTCAGACTACCGATGCCGCCAAAGACAAAACAACCCTGGTCTCATCGAGCGATTTGGATGAGACCGTGTCGTGCCAGCAGCGCAGCCGGAGCCAAGATGCGTCCCCGCAACGAGGCGACGGCCGCAACAGAGCGCTGGGACTCCCCGCGTCCGTCCTGGTCTCCCGTCCCCGACTTCAACCCGCCATGGATGCCCTACGGCTACCCTCCTCCGTCGTACCGCCCACCATGCCCGTATCCCAACAGCCAACAGGGAGCGGGCTTGTTGGGTCCCACTTCACGGTCCGCCGGTCACCAGGCCTATCCGTTTTCGTCTGATGAAGGCTACTCTCCGACTGATGTGCATCATGCCTTCTCCTCTCTACAGCTGACACCTCCTGACTCTTCTTGGTACATGGACACTGGTGCGACTTCCCACATGACGAACTCTTCAGGTACTCTTTCTTCTCATTCTTTTAAGGGTCCTGCACATTCTATTATCGACGGAAATGGTGGTCGCCTCGCTACCTCGAGGATTGGCCAATCCACATTACAGATCCCAACTCACCCTTTACACCTTAACAATGTCCTCATTGCCCCAAAGCTAGTAAAAACCTTATCTATGTTCGTCAGTTCACTACTGACAATAACGTTTCTCTTGTGTTTGATCCGTTTGGTTTCTCTGTGAATGATCTTACTACGGGGGTTACTCGCATGAGATGTAACAACACCGAGGAGCTCTATCATGTGTCGTCGCCCTCGCCGTCCCGTCCGTCGTGTCCGGTCGCCCTCTCGGCATCGTCGTCGAGGCCGCTGCCATGTGATGCACCCGCGGCACACCCCCCTGTCACAACTCCCTTGCCGCGGCCGCATCCTTGTGTCGCGCCCGCAGCACATCCCCAACCCGTCCCCACTGTTCCCAATGTCCCTCCTGTCTTCACCCCGGGCTCGATTTCCCCCATCCCCACCTCCCACAAAACAGCCCTCCTCGACCCGAATTGGCAGGCGGCTATGCTCGACGAATACAAGGCCCTTACAAGGAATGGTACCCGGGTTCTTGTTCCTCGCCCCCCTGAGGCGAACGTCATTCGCTACATGCGGCTCTTCCGCCACAAGTTACGCTCTGATGGGTCGTTGGAACGTTACAAATCTCGCCTTGTGGTTAATGGTCGGGCTCAGCATCCAGGTATTGATTGTGATGAGACATTCAGCCCCGTGGTCAAGCCTGCCACTATCCGAGTGATACTAAGCTTAGCGTTATCCCGACATTGGGCTATTCATCAGTTGGATGTCAAGAATGCCTTCCTGCATGGTCATCTGAATGAGACAGTTTACATGTTTCAGCCGCCAGGGTTCGTTGATGTTGATCATCCCAAACATGTTTACCTACTGAAGCGCTCTCTGTATGGTCTCAAACATGCTCCGCGTGCATGGTTCCAGCGATTTGCCTCTCATCTGTTGCGCTTGGGTTTCGTTGGCAGCCGGTCAGATTCGTCTCTCTTTATATATCACATAGGTACATACATGGCTTTTCTGTTGCTTTATGTCGACGACATCATTCTCACCGCTCCGCTGCCCTTTTCAGAAGGCCACCCTGGTACACCGACAACATCTCCGCCGTCTATCTAGCCAACAACCCAGTCCAACATCAGCGCACGAAGCACATTGAGCTCGATCTTCACTTCGTTCGGGACAAAGTTGCTCTTGGACATTATCGTGTTCTCCATGTCCCGTCCTCCTATTAGTACGCTGATATCTTCATCAAGGGTTTACCTCGTCAGTTGTTCCTCGATTTTTGGTCCAGTCTCACTATACGGGACCCGCCACTTTCGACTTTGGGGGTTTGATAGATTACATAGATTACATATTGTAACATATACTCCGACGCTATAAAATAATGGCTATACCCAGACGCTATAAAATCTCATATGGGGAAAATCAGCAAAATGCCACTTTGAGTTCAATTTTGATGGCTCCAGGTTTCCTTCTGGACTTGCTTTCATCATTCGAGACTTCACTAGTTTGATTGCATCCTCCTACGCTTCATAGTTTGGTTCGGTTTCCTCGTTGGTGGCTGATGCCTTAACTTCCCCTTGCGATCTTTTGGTGACCAATGATTTGGGCACGAGGCGTATTGATATTGAGGATGATAACCTCATTGTCAATCTGTCATCAATTCGATATTTGACATGTAAAAATGCCATTGGGAGATTGAGATTATCATCACATGTATCCTATATCTCCTCTAGTGCTTTGAGTGAGGGACTTAGACGCACATCTTTTGCGAGGTCAATCAAGTAGTGGCCAGGCAAAGCAATTCAACTAAGACATGTTATGGACCACGAATCTGTGACGACCCATCCAAAGTGTTTGTTCATCATCTGAAAGGACGTGATTGGATGATAGACCAATGAGGCCTAAACCCTCCATTTTTGTCGTGTATAAAAAATATGGGAATAGAAGGTTAGTAGCAGTGACATATTATGGATAGTTTCTTTTGAATATTAGTTTTAATTTCTAAATCTAATAACGAATATTGAAATTCTCCACGAATCCACGATGTAAGAAAATTATATTAATCAAAACTAAAACGGATATACCTAATCAGACAACCGTATTTAGTCTAACTCTTTGAATACATACTACAGAAAAAAGGTTAAATTAACTAAATTTAACAAAATCATTAGTTTTTCAAACTATATATATATATTTTTTTTTTTTTATCACCTCTTAATTTTATGTAAACTCAACATACTTTTCCTCAATGAGAAGAATCACAGAGGAAAAAAAAACTTAACTCCTAAAAATATATGTTTCAATGATGATCAAGCTAAACTCCAGTGTTTATTCTTTCCCCATTTATATTTATCCTTCACTACTTGACCTAAATCAATTGGATTTACTTACCTTTGGAAAATGGCCACTTATAGTCTACCGACCAAACAATGTCTGCATGTATCTCACATTGGGGTGCCTATGAACTGTGCTTTATGTGATTCTCTATCTGAATCAATGCAGCATTTGTTTTTGGATTGCCCTTTCACGGAAAAAATTCTGCAACTGCTACCACATTCTATTAGAACTCTTCATAATCACAATTTTGACTTTCAAAAACCAAATGTTGTTCTAAAAAACATTTACTCAAACACTTCAAGGACATTCTCTTCTGATATTTTCTATTCCTGGTGGCCTATCTGGCTCTTTAGGAATCAATTAACTTTCGGAAATATTCAAAACATAGATATTAACCAAGTTCACGTCCATATCAATACTACTAAGCATAGCTGGTTCGATGCCTCCCGCTTTGATTTACAAACTCAATCCTTCCTTACTCCACAGTCACGTCTGGATGGTAACAACAGGAAGAATGTTTTGGTTAGGGCAGGGGTTCGGCGTAATGTTCATTGGGACATCTCTCCACCTCCTTTCTCCAAGCTGAATTTTGATGGATCTTTACGGTCATCGGGTGAGGCTGCGTACGACTTCATGATTAGAAACGCTGGTGCGACAGTGGAGGCGGCCGGCTCGGGCCACTGCAACAACACGTCTGCTTTGTTTTCTGAAGCACTAGCTCTTAGAAATGGGATGTTACGTGCTCGTCAGCTGGGGATTAGACACCTTCTAATTGAGGGTGATAACCTGCAAGTTGTCAATTCTTTGCTTGGGGTTTGGACCTGTTTGTGGAGTATTGAACTTGTTCTTTCGGATATTCGGGTGATTAGTTATGGTTTTGACTCGTTTTCTATTCGTCATATTTTCAGGGAATCCAATGTTGCAGCTGATAGGGTCGCGCACCTGGCTTATAACATCCATGCCGACGATGTTCTGCTTTCTGATCCAGTGCTTCAGGATCTCGTCTGGAAGGATGCTCTAAGATGGCGCTTCCTTCATTAGGAGTGTTTCGTCTTAATTACTTTCCTTTGTATTCAAAAAAAAAATTTGGATTTACTTACCTTCAAATCTTTCAAGGTATAAAAGAGGGTGGTTTATAAAATAGGTGATGGTTTGGGGAAAAAAGGCATAAATGAGGGCGGTTTTATGAAATAATGGGAAAAGAAAAAGAGATCCGTGGTAGAAAGGGAAAACGGTGAAGTTTCCGGTCGTGTTTGGGCCGCGTGGAGATATTTGAATCCACCACACATATTTAAGACGTGTAAAGCCCAATTTCTCTTCCCTCTTTCCTCATTTCCCCCAAACCCAAACCCTTGGCGGCTGAGAGTGTATCCCGGCTCCTCACTCTCTCTCCTAGGGTTTCTCTATCTCACATAAACCCCTCCCCGTCGAACTCTACGCGTCGATCCCTATCCGCAAATCTCGTCATGGCAGCTGTTGCACCTCCGGCAGATCGTATCCTTCACTTCCACCGTTTTCCTTCTTGTTTTTTTCTGGATTTAAGTTTGTTCGTAGGTTTTGAATTCAAATCTCATGTTGTTTTCTGATCTCTTGTTCGTGCTTGATTCGTCCCGTGCATACTAGATCTGGCTTTATGCTGTATTTTTTAGTCTGTTATTGATGTCTTATGTTGTTGAATCTGAATCGATTTCCGGTTTCCGATCTGATCTTATCAATCAAGGCATGATGTGGGGCCGTGTTGGTCCTGATTGAAGTCTTTATTAATAGAGAAATTTGTTGTGTTTCCTTCACTTTCGTGTCTATAGAAGCTGCAGGCTTGCTGCAGAATTTATCTTTGGATTCTCAGTCAAAACCGAAGACCAATTTGGATCTACCAGAGCCCAATAAAAAGGTAATTGCTAGTTGGTAGTGTGTAGATGAATCACTTGGGGATGATTTACCTCGTGTCTTGCATTTCAATATGTTAATGTTATGGTGCTGGCTTATTTTCAGGTTCCAACAGCTCAAATGGGAGCAGTTGATTCAAAGGTTGCTCCAAATGGTCACGTTGCAGCTAATAATCATGCTGGGAACCCTTTCTTGCCTGAGAACATGGACTCTTCTCTTTGCTATGTTCCGAATAGCTATCAGCATGCTGCGGCTGCCTACTATTACGGTAACCAAATCACAAATTGAACATTTCATTATGGGTTTTAGAGTTCTGGCAGTTGGGTTTTACTGTATCTCCCAATTCCTTGTTTCTGATGGATAATATGTGCTATGCCTTGGGTTTCTTTATAGGTACTTACGATGGAACCGGTAACGAGTGGGACGAATATGCGAGATATTTCAATCCCGACGGTGCACCGGTTAGTGGTGTAACTATCTTTTCTGTTATTTGATTCCCCTTACCCTGTGATGCAAGTTTTACTTAACCTTGGTTCATTTCAACAGGGAGTTTATGGGGATAATGGGTCGCTTGTGTATGGGTATGGGTATGCACCTTATGGGCCATATTCACCAGCCACTTCGCCTGTGCCAACCATGGGGCATGACAATCAGTTTTATGGGCATCAGCAGTATCAATATCCCACCCCCTACTTCTCACCTGTTGCTCCAACTAGTGGGACACACACTCCTGCACCTGCTACTGCACCTCAAGTGGAAGTGCCTCCTTCAGCTGCTGCCCAATTGCCTTCATCTGTTGGAAAAACTGACGTTAGTTCCCCGGCTATTGCAAATGGACCTGGGAAAGTGTTTAATGGATCAGTACCTGTGAAACCTGATCACCAGCACTCATCATTCAACACAAAGCAAGGAAGGGGTTCCTTGCCAGGTGGGTTTCCAGTATCAGGATATCAAGATCCAAGATTTGCATCTGATGGTTATCAATCCCCGCATGCTTGGTTGAATGCCCAGACTAGGCCTGTGACAGGCAATTCATATACAGGGTCGAAAGCCAGCACTGTCCCGTCTGTGAAGAATCATCCTTCACGATCTAACATGGTATATTGCATATTCTCTTGATTGGGTTATATTATCTGTTTTTATCCCAAGGGACTAAATGACATTCTTTAAAAGACAATTCAGACCTCATACTGTATACATCTTGTAATTCTCACTTGCGGTTTCTTTTAATCTTACTTTTCTATATGATTTCTGATCCATAATACCATGAATAACGTACTTGCCCCAAAATATTTTAACCTAGATTTAATTAGCTGTTATTTTGTGATGTTGGGGATGAACATATCCATATTTATGCTTATAATAAGTTCCATCATTTACTCATTGATATTTCTAAGGTTAATATCTTTATGAAATTTTAAACATGATCCTTGTCTTGTATTTTCAGGGTCAAACCAGACCAATGCCTGGCATGGGCAACGCTCATGGATTCATGAGTGGAATTTATCCAAGCAAGTTGTATGGTCAGTATGGAAATGCTGTGAGAACAGGCATGTCGTTTGGATCGAGTGGTCAGTATGGTCATGGGTGGTATCCTGTTGATAGCAAGTACAGAAGTAAGGGTAGAAGTAATGGTTACTTCGGCTATGGAAATGAGAACATGGATGGTTTGAATGAGCTCAACAGGGGTCCCAGGGCTAAGGGCTATAATAACCAGAAGGGTTTTACACCAATCACCTTGGCTGTTAAGGGGCAGGTGATATCATCTAATGGAAACCATGGTGATGAGGAGATTAAATTGAGCCCTGTTCCAGACAGGGATGAGTACAATCATTCAGATTTCCCAGAGACTTATTCTGATGCAAAATTCTTTATTATCAAGTCCTACAGTGAGGATGACATTCACAAGAGCATCAAATACAATGTTTGGTCGAGCACACCCAATGGTAACAAGAAGCTTGATGCAGCGTATAAGGAGGCTCAGGCGAAATCTGGGGGCTGTCCTGTGTTCCTTTTCTTCTCGGTAAGCCGTTGCTTCAAGTCAGTAAAATATTTTTTTTTCTTTAATAAAATTGCGATCTTTTTATGAAGTTTTCTTGTATTTTTTTAGGTCAACACCAGTGGTCAGTTTGTTGGGCTTGCTGAGATGGTTGGCCCTGTAGACTTTGAGAAGAATGTTGAGTACTGGCAACAGGACAAGTGGAATGGCTGCTTTCCTCTAAAGTGGCACGTAGTTAAAGACGTGCCAAACAGTTTGTTAAAACATATTACCCTTGAGAACAATGAAAATAAGCCTGTTACCAACAGTCGCGACACTCAAGAGGTAACTGATGGAAATTTATGAAACAGGTTTTCTGTTAATTTGACCATTATGGTAACGCAACCCATCCATGGCCCTTGCAGGTCAAGTTAGAGCAAGGTCTTCAGGTGCTTAAGATATTCAAAGAACATTCAAGTAAAACATGTATCCTGGATGACTTTGGATTTTACGAAGGGCGTCAGAAGGTGATCCAAGAGAGGAAGGCTAAGCAGCAGCAGTTCCGGAAACAGGCAAGTGAATTAGTTGTGTTATTTGATCCTTTGTATTATATTGTTTATACATGTATAAACGGCATTCTAACAAACTGGGCTGCCATCAATTCCAGGTGTGGGAGGGAAAAAATATTGGCGAGAAGAACAAGGAAGGGCAAACTGGTGAGCAGAAGCCAGAGGTGGCTTCAGATTCTTTGAAAGAAGCCATCTCTCCTGTTGTCGCTAATGGTGTTGTAAAGCCTTCTGAAAATGGATTTGCTGCAATCGGCATAGAAGCTACGAAGAATGTGAAGACGGTGCCTGAGAATACTGCAGCGAATTGAGTGGCTAAACCTCATTGCTCGGTTTCTCTACCGATCACTATAAATAGACAAGCTGTCAAGAAGGCCTGGTCTGGTGGCCCGGGGATGAATGATTAAACTGATGTTTCCTGTCCATTTCTTGCTCCCTTTCCCTCCTTTACCTGCTATTTGGTTTTCAGTTGATAGGTTAATTATTATGTTTGATAGTTATTTTTCTGTTATTTTTAAGCCAGGGAAAAAGAAAAAAAGAGTAAAAGATATGCCCCAACCTTGTTTTTTTTTTTTACTGTTTTACTTTCCTTTCTGTTGCCTTTCGTCCTCTCTCTTGTTTCTCGTTTTAATCATTGGAAATGACCATTTCCCATGTAAATCTGTTGCAGGGCAAAAGCTTTCTGTTTTTCCTGTTACAGTTGCTGCAATAAGTGTGGATTGCTTTTACCTACGTGGTTACCGATTAAGGTAAAACTGGATAGTTGTGAAATTATAATTAGTTGGCAGGTGATCGAATAAAAAAGGAAATCCAGCAGAGCATTGCAAAACGGTGAAATGGCTTTTGATTTCCCTATTGTCTTTGGCTACCAGTGGACCGATTTACACACGGTTTCTGGGTGGAATTTCTTGTGATTTTGTACCGTCTGGCGTTTTCTTTGGTGTAATGTGAAAATCAATCGAATTGATTTCGAATCTGAAACCTTGCAGATATGAAGAAGAAATTAAAGCTAGTGACCTGAAATCCTTTGTCTGCCATTTTTACTTTGGGGAAGATAGCTATGAGATAATATGAATCCCGCCATAACAAACCAAAGCAAAATAGAACTAATAGGCCCATTCCGGAATGGCTCACCGGAAATGACATGTGGATAGTACTCATAGGCCCATTCCGAAATGGCTCACCGGAAATGACATGTGGGTAGTATTCATAGGCCTCGGTTCGAACCTGGATTGACTGCTCTTTAATTATCAAACTTAGTTCTTCTTCTAACCTAAATTCTTATGATATAGGTTAAGTTTTTTGTTTTTGTTTTTATTTTTTTATTTTGTAAAGATTATTATATTTGATTAATTAATTTTGTAAAAATTTTCAAGGCTTTCTTGCTCGGATCTAGGACGTACAACTTCGACATGTCTTCAAAGAAGCGAACAGTGTCATTGACCCATTTGGACTCTTTTCTCTTATCGACGATGACCTTAGGGAAAGAGCTACTCCTCGCCTTATTTATGTGTATCCCAGTAGCTCACATTTATTTTGTTATGCAGTTTGCTCGAAATGCTAGCCTCTCGTTCCACTAAAAAAAAATTAATTTAGTTAAAATTTTAAATTATTTTTTAGAGTTTATTCATTTCATTTTAAAATCTTGATATTTAACCTATGTTATTAATAGATAGAGTTGTATATCACATAATTTGAGCAAATCTCTTCAAAATCAATGTACACAATATTTAATTGATTTTTTTTGGGTGTGACTATATACACCGCAAATCACAAGGTTAATATTGCACGTCCTTAAGGACGTGCAAGCCTTGTGTCTAATATTGCACGTCCTTAAGAACGTGCAAGCCTTTTAATCAAGCACGTCCTTAAGGACGTGCAAGATTTGCGGTGTATATAGCCGGAACGTTTTTTTTTTTAACTTGGTTGAGTTTTTATACCGTAGAATTAAGTGATTATCGGCTAGCTTCCATTTTTTAAGGAAAACAAAACAAAAAAGGAATAGAACAAAATCAAGCATCCAAACTCCACTATAAATAATGGTAGTGAAATCGGTTGCCTTTGTTTTGCGGCGTCTCAACTCTCAGTTAAAGAACAAGGTGTACCGCCATGGCTGCTCACACTCCGAACGCTCTCGGTCTCACTAATCCTGCTCATATCGATCCTCTCAAGGTTGATTTCTTCAGCTCTCAATTCATTTCTCTTTCATTAATTTTTGTAATTAGGTTTTCGTGTTTGAGATTTGCATTGTTTCTAAATTTTCTTCGTCGATTTCATTCTTCGTGTGTTGAAATCTAGATCTCTGTTGCTGCGAAAGACATTGACGTGTTGGAATGGAAAGGGGACCTGCTCTCTGTAGGCGTTACAGAGAAAGATATGGCGAAGAACGCCGATATGAAATTCGAAAACTGCGTTCTTAAGAAGCTTGATTCAAGTTTAGGTGGATTGTTGTCTGAAGCTTCGTCTGAAGAGGATTTCGCTGGCAAAGCAGGACAATCTATAGTTCTGAGAGTTCCGGGGTTAGGTTACAAGAGAGTAGCTCTGATCGGAATCGGCTCTCCATCTGGTGGACTTGCCGCTTACAAGAGCCTCGGTGAAGCGGTTGCTGTGGCTGCAAAGACGGCACAGGCGAACAGCGTGGCAGTCGCTCTTGCTTCGTCTGACTGCCTTTCGGCCGAATTTAAGCTTAACACAGCCTATGCTATTGCATCTGGTATAATCACTCAGTTTATTTTGATTGAATGGATTGGTTTTGTTTGCATAGGTACTAATATATAAATTGAATTGTGTGGATTGGTTTTGTGGTTTTAGGAACCATTCTTGGAGCATATGAAGATAACAGGTTTAAATCGGAATCCAAGAAGCTGGTGCTCAAATCACTTGATGTAATTGGTTTAGGAGCTGGACCTGATTTGGTGAAGAAGCTCAAGTATGTAGAAGACGTTTCTTCGGGGGTCATTTTTGGGATGGAACTTGTAAACTCGCCTGCGAATGTACTCACCCCAGGTGTGTCTTGTAGCTATCTTGATCTCTCAAATAACTTAGAACCTAATTCCAACTTTATGTAAGACAATTTAGTCTGTTGAAATTCAAATTTCAGCTTTTACATCTCAGGAGTGCTTGCTGAAGAGGCCTCAAAGATTGCTGCCATGTATAGTGATGTTTTCACTGCAAAAGTATTGAATGAGGATGAGTGCAAGAAGTTAAAGATGGGATCCTACCTCGCAGTTGCTGCAGCTTCCTCCAATCCACCTCACTTCATCCATTTGTGCTACAAACCTCCATCTGGACCAGTTAAAGCCAAATTGGCCCTTGTTGGAAAGGGATTGACCTTTGATAGGTGGGCTAGCTCAGCACATAATTTATTTGTTGAGAACTTGAGATTATGGAAATATCACATGTCAATTGTCAACAAAGAAAAGTAGCAAATATATAAGGGAGGGTGAATTCCCTACGTAATAGCTCAAGTAATTCAGTGTTTTGTGTTTGCTTTCCACATCCGTGGTTTGGTTGTATTTGTTTTTGTTTCTTTAATTAATCCAGTAAAATCTTTCTAGTGGTGGTTACAACATCAAAACTGGGCCTGGCTGTTCAATTGAGCTAATGAAGTTTGATATGGGAGGTTCTGCAGCCGTTTTTGGAGCAGCAAAAGCCTTAGGTCAGATCAAACCTCCAGGAGTTGAGGTAAGCTACTGATAAGTTGTTGCTTTCACTAATCCCACTTTTTGAGTGTATGCATTTTACCATGGTTTGTGAATAACCCTACATGTCTTTTGCTCCCTTAGCTTCTCATCATTCAGCATGTTAGGGATTGTAACAGGTCTTTCTGTGCAGGTTCACTTTATCGTCGCTGCTTGTGAGAATATGATCAGTGGAACTGGAATGAGGCCTGGAGATATCATTACTGCTTCAAATGGGAAGACAATTGAGGTGCCTAATTGCCTAATCATAATACGTGATGCATTTCTTGCTGATGTTAACATCAAGCACTCCATATTTTTACAGTTGTGCACGCATTTATTTATTCAAGATGCAAAAATATATAATACACTTATTCTAACGACCATTTTTGCTTCTGTTGTATTAATACATCTTTATACAAATCCGCACAGGTGAACAACACAGATGCAGAGGGGAGACTTACACTTGCTGATGCTCTGGTTTATGCTTGCAACCAAGGTGTAGATAAGGTGACTCTCCATAGCACACAACCCATTCTCACTTCGTTCTTTCTGACTTTCCTTACACAGTCATGCTTTAATTCGAAGTTCGTTTTTTCAGTCCGTATAAAAAAGAAGGTAGCTAAAATCTTGTAATCAGACCTGAATTTATTTGAATTGAAATTGAAGATCTGGATTTTTGGCTTCGTCATTGGCTGATTTGCTTTCATAATTCAGATAATCCTTTTTATTTTCTTTGTTCGGTTCCTATTATTTCTTATTTATCTTATTTTCCTGTTGAACATATGTATTTTGAAATCAACACATGTTATATGCCGTATTGGATAGAAGATATACACTATAACTTTTTTTTAGGAAACATTGTTAGTTTAGGACCTAAAAGGAAGAATACATGTTTCCTTCAAACACCTTAAGATGGATCATATATGTCAGTTGGAAAGTATTTCTGACTCAGAAGTTTTAACCATTTTGTAGGTTGTTGATTTGGCAACATTAACTGGAGCATGTATGATAGCTCTTGGACCTTCTATCGCAGGTTGAGCACATAAACTTTATGTTTTTTAAGCTCATCCTACATGAATTTGTTTAGCCCCCTTAATGCTTTAGTATGATTGAGGTTAAAGTGATTTGTATCTTGATGATTTTCTGTAAAGGCATTTTTACACCAAGTGATGATCTTGCTAAAGAGGTAATAACCGCGTCAGAGGTAGTTGGGGAGAAACTGTGGAGGATGCCCTTGGAAGAAAGCTATTGGGAGTCCATGAAATCAGGCATTGCTGACATGCTTAACACAGGTGGCCGTCAAGGTGGTGCAATCAACGCAGCCCTCTTCTTGAAGCAGGTAAGCCAATTTTCACAGACTCAATAGTCTTCTCAAGTTCACGCAAACTAGTACATAATGTTGTTTGTTCCGGGAAGACATGAAAATAGACTTGTATGAATTGCATTGACAATGGATAGCTCATCTCTTTCTGGCCTTCGCAGTTTGTGGATGAGAAAGTTCAGTGGCTGCACATAGACATGGCGGCTCCCGTTTGGAATGAAAAGAAGCGTGCAGCAACTGGGTTCGGTGTGTCGACTTTGGTAGAGTGGGTGCTCAGCAACTCTACTTGAACTGCTTCCTTTGCTGTGCAGTTCTCTGCTATGAAGATGAAACACTAACGAATAAGTACCAATCGAGGGTATAAGTTAAAAAAATGGACATTAATGGTTATGTTATGATAATTTGTTGTGTTAGTGTTGTTAACTTGTTATTTTGACTTGCTCTTTTTATGTCTAAAAGAATCAAAATGGCCGTCGCGTTGGAAACTTGGAATGTGTCAGCTAGCAATTTTGCAAATCTTGCAGTATCTCTGTTGATTTCTGGAGGAACGAAAATGAAAGTATAAGGAGAATAATTTAAAGCTTTGATGGATAACTTGTACGATTAAATTACTAATCATAGAGGTTATATTCTTTGTCTATATAGGTCACGTTAATAATTGAATGGATCGGATCAAAAAAAAAAATTGAATAATTGAATGGTCATTTGTCTAGCCTATTTTCCAAATTTTATAATTGGATGCTAAGTTTAGATAATGTTTTTTTTTAATTAAGGATTCGAGATTCGATATATCTGAATCTTGGTCATGTCGGCAGATGTTACACCGTCATAAGTCATAACATATATCAGAAAGAACGTAGACTGCGGACGAAGTCAAGTACCGTCCAGAACAAAAATCTTTTTAATTACATGAAAGTGATTCCTTTGTAGTTTTATGCCTGTCATGTCTAGTCTATATAAATGAGAGATTAACTAGATCGGTAACGGGGCTTGAGGATTTGATTTACGCTCTTGTTTGACATTGTATTTGGAGACTTAACGATTACGGGATAGAAGTGGTTTTTTTTATTAAAAACAATCAATGATTACGGGATAGAAGTGGCTTTTTCAAAAAAAATAAAAGCAATCAATAATAAGACTTGAAGCGTTTAAGTATACGTACACTTTTCCTGAAACGGTAAATATATAGATATGGTGAGAACACCGGCGTATAAAAGATGAGACCAAACAAAGAGTCTCGTGTAAAAGGGAACCGTATACCCAACTGGCCCCACTATACCTTCCAAAAAACAACTCCAAAAAAAATCACTAACAACTCCTAACTCATGTACGTCCTAACACATGTACTCCTACTTACTCACAATATCACAAGGAGCTACCTAGTATTCTCCTTTTCCAACTAGAATCCGCTAGCGACTTGCACTTCCACTTAGCAGAAATCCTAGTTTTACAACTTTCCATAATAAGATGAGCACACACTCTAGAGTTGAATGTCTCATTACAAAAAAATACCTTGTTCCTAGCCAACCAAGTGAAATAAATAATAGCTTCAAACACCAGAAGCTTTGCTTGGAACACATTGGACCTCTGTCTTGCTACGGGCTCTCTCGCAAACCAGTCTAGCCATGCCGTAATGGTGGGGAGTCTGCATCCAATCCCGATCCATTGCATAACTAGCTCCTGCACTTCAATAATTGCAGGGCAACCAAACCATAAGTGCAGTTCGGTTTCTTCTTCCCTTCGACAGAGTACATAGGGCGCAGCATCCATCCCTTTCCAGTGCTTCACATTTCTACCTGTCTGTAGACGTTCTTTAACAGCTAGCCAAACTACAAATGCCCACTTTCTGCATTGATGCCTTGTCCATAGCAGGTTACCCCATGGCGTTTCCTGTCCTTTGGCCCTGATCAGCTCATAAGTTCTAGCACAAGAGAAGCCACCACTGGGATTCAACACTCGATCCAACTGTGCAGTAGAAGAGCCAGCCGGAAACAAGGGCAGCTTCAACTCGTCCCTTGATTCCAGAATGCTCTTCCAAACCCAGCAATCATCCACCTTTGGTGTGACATCCTGACGGACGGTTTTTAGTCGCGTAAACCGTATCAAAAGTAAACTCAAACCTACAAACTAGTATAGAAAGTAGGGCTGATCAAAATCGGTTCGAACCGAATTTTTCGGCCGAACCGAACCGAAATAACCGAAACCAAACCGAACCGAGGGATTTCGGTTTAGGTTTTCGGTTCAAGGAATTTTAATTTTCGGTTTTAGGTTCGGTTTGTATTCGGTTTCGGTTAAACCGAAAAAAACCGATTTTTTTTAAATTTAATTTAACATTACGCTTAGATTAGGTCAATAGGTCTGCTCTCGTCCCGCCTCACAGAGTCGTCCCAGTTCGTTCATCTTTACCTTGAACAAGTCTTATATAATTATATGAAGCTTATAAAAAATGCATAAAAATTGCTCTTATAATGTAAATGCATAGACTTGTTCATGAGGGCTAGGGCTGATAAAAAAAACTCCATGCATTTACATTTCGTTCATCTTGATTAGTTTTTATGATGTTTTTTAAATTTAATTTTACCTTACGCTTAGATTTTTTTGGACTAAGAAATGTAAATGCACGGATTTTTTTGTGCATTTTTTATTTCGGTTCGATTAGGTTATAACCGAACCGAACCTAAACCAAACCGGCGTAAAACCGAACCAAACCTATTAGTTTAGGTTCGATTTTCGGTTTTTATTTTTCAGAATTTCGGTTTTAGGTTCGGTTCGGTTTGACCAGGTTCGGATCGGTTTTGGGCCGATGATCAGCCCTAATAGCAAGCAAGTAAGAGGTCGATCCCACAGAGAATCAAGTATTCCTTTGCAAAGTTTATTTACCAATTAGTGAAAGGGGGGTTTTTGGATGATTGAAACAAGAAAGAAAACAAAATAAACTATAAACAGATTCATGCAAAACAATTTAGAGAAGACCGATCTACCTACAACTATCCACTTTATTTGGTTGAATTGATATTGTAACTTCCTCTTATCCTTTTAGTCTTCCTATGAATGCCCTTGTCCCGACCTAATATAGTTACTAGTCCTATCAGTCCTAGAAACCCTTATCAATCGAACAGTCCCTAAAGAAGGATTTAACCCAATTGATAGCTTTAAGTTCAGAGATTAACCAAGGTATTTGCAGTCCCTAAAGAGGGATTTAACAACACATCCAACTTCCTACCCATCCAATTAGTTCAATCAGCCCTAAAGGGATAAGTTTGCTACTTGGGTTAAGGTTCGTAATCAGGAATCTACAAAACCCTAGCAATTGAATTGATCTAACAAGTTGGCCAGACAAGATAGAACAAATCAATAAACAATCAAGCACAAAGAAGTTGAAGCATTCAATATAGGAAATAAGGAACAAGATTCAGAAACTCACAATCAATCCAAATAAAGCTTCAAATTGTAAGTAGAACGAAGAGAGTTTAGCCGCCCATGGCGAACATCGCTCTCAATCTCCCACTAAAATCGTCTTGAATCCTAATCTAATGAATGAATGAGTAGAATAAAAGTTGTGAAAATAACATAAAACATGGCCTTTTAAAACATCAAAGTCGGCCATAAAAGAAATCAAAAGATTCTAGGGTTTTCATTTAATAAAACATAGCGTATAAACGCCGTCGGCAGATGCGGCGGCCTTCGCATGTATGCTGCGGCCGCAGCATCGGTATTCTTTTTGCAACGTCCCTGGCGGCGGCCGCTGCACACCATGCGGCGGACGCTGCATTGGTCTTTTACGGAAAATCCGTCTTGAATCAGCTCTCGACGTCAACATTAAAGTTGTAGCTATCTGAAAGATCTTTCCAACGCATGGTCATAATAGTCGATCGGACAACCGAGGCCTCCAGAAAGTGCAAAACAAGTTCAGCATGTCTGCCGACAACTTCTGCAGACTTGTTCTTCGTTTAGGTTCGCTTCTTCTTCTCAGGACCTCTTGAGATCTTCATGTAAGCTTCTTCGATCAACTAGACATTCTCATCCAATGCGTTATCAACCCATTTATCCTTCTCGGATCCACAGTTACCTAAAATAATCAATAAAAACGTGTAGATTCCGACTCCACCAACATAGAAAGCAAATATGAAAATTCTACTTAAATCATGCATGATATGCATCTTAACTAAGCTAAATGCAACCTATTATGCCTACCTAAATGCATGCTATCAAACTCCCCCACACTTAAGTTTTTGCTTGTCCTCAAGCAATGAAAAACAAATATAGAATTAATCATCCCACAAATAAGATCTTCATGCTATTGTTTTAGAAAAGCAACATCAAGCAATATGAGCAATGAATAAAAGAACAAATATCCTAGCAAATATATGAGCGATCCAATAGTAAAAGCAAATTTAATCCAACGTCACCGGGATGATGTGTTTCACTCAAACTCTAATGTGTTTAGTCTTTAAATTTCAACTCTCAACTCAATCCAAATTGCTCTATACACCGTGAAAGTTATCTCTTGCAAACAACATCATGAGGACTTTTATAGGGTTGTAATGGGGATTTGGTAGGAACATAAGGCATGAGAAATATTTAGGCTTGTGGTGCTAAAAATCCGGGAAAAAAGAACAACAATCAACCAGAACAACACCAAAACTTCCATACTTCACAAACCATTCCAATAACATACACTCCATTACATAACAATAAATTCTTCGATTTCAATAGCCATACAACTCATGCATTTTTTCTATTTGGATGATGAATTCTTTTCTTTTATGCTTACTTTTGCCCCTAAGTGAATTTTATCCTCCTTAGGTCTAAGCTTACTAGACTTTTACTCCTAAGTGAATTTTATCCTCCTTAGGCCCCTAGTAATAAGTCATCTCTATTATGCAAGAAGGGTTACCTTATTTTGGCTATGCCTCTCACAATGCACAACTATACATATATCATCTCCACTCAAAGCAACTCCAACATAAAGATTTTTCACCAATTCTCCTCCTAATTCCCGGATAGGGTCAGGATAATCATTGGCTATGATATATTTTTGTGGAGCTATAAAAAAGAATAGGCTTTAAGGCTCAGATGGGCTTCAAGCAAAGGATAATATCTAAGGTAGACAGGTATAATATGGCTAAAGAAAACATGCCTCAATCATTTGAAATTCACAAGCAACAACCATGTGCAATACGGTATTGAAATAAGAAGCATATGGAGAGTATAATAACACAGTAAGAGCAAAAGGGAATAATATGTAAAGTCCCTATAAGGCCAAAACAAACTCACAAAGGGTTATGTTTTTGCTAGATTTCAATTAAACCCCAACTATGAACCATACTACCTCAATTATATTCTCAAATCATGCTCCAAAATCATTTTCAAGCAATTCAATCAAATCATGGGATTTATGCAATGACATCATAAAAATAAATTAGAGGACAAACTAAACCAAGATGGGTATCTTTAATAACACCTAAATGCAATGCATGATATTTTTGTGATGATTTTTTTTAATGTGATATATGAGTAAAAATAAATATGAAAACATAAATAAACATGATAACATAAGTAAACATGATATGCAAATTCTATCTATATGCAATGCAATCCCCGGCAACGGCGCCAATTTTGACGGACGGTTTTTAGTCGCGTAAACCGTATCAAAAGTAAACTCAAACCTACAAACTAGTATATCAAGCAAGTAAGAGGTCGATCCCACAGAGAATCAAGTATTCCTTTGCAAAGTGTATTTACCAATTAGTGAAAGGGGGGTTTTTGGATGATTGAAACAAGAAAGAAAACAAAATAAACTATAAACAGATTCATGCAAAACAATTTAGAGAAGACCGATCTACCTACAACTATCCACTTTATTTGGTTGAATTGATATTGTAACTTCCTCTTATCCTTTTAGTCTTCCTATGAATGCCCTTGTCCCGACCTAATATAGTTACTAGTCCTATCAGTCCTAGAAACCCTTATCAATCGAACAGTCCCTAAAGAAGGATTTAACCCAATTGATAGCTTTAAGTTCAGAGATTAACCAAGGTATTTGCAGTCCCTAAAGAGGGATTTAACAACACATCCAACTTCCTACCCATCCAATTAGTTCAATCAGCCCTAAAGGGATAAGTTTGCTACTTGGGTTAAGGTTCGTAATCAGGAATCTACAAAACCCTAGCAATTGAATTGATCTAACAAGTTGGCCAGACAAGATAGAACAAATCAATAAACAATCAAGCACAAAGAAGTTGAAGCATTCAATATAGGAAATAAGGAACAAGATTCAGAAACTCACAATCAATCCAAATAAAGCTTCAAATTGTAAGTAGAACGAAGAGAGTTTAGCCGCCCATGGCGAACATCGCTCTCAATCTCCCACTAAAATCGTCTTGAATCCTAATCTAATGAATGAATGAGTAGAATAAAAGTTGTGAAAATAACATAAAACATGGCCTTTTAAAACATCAAAGTCGGCCATAAAAGAAATCAAAAGATTCTAGGGTTTTCATTTAATAAAACATAGCGTATAAACGCCGTCGGCAGATGCGGCGGCCTTCGCATGTATGCTGCGGCCGCAGCATCGGTATTCTTTTTGCAACGTCCCTGGCGGCGGCCGCTGCACACCATGCGGCGGACGCTGCATTGGTCTTTTACGGAAAATCCGTCTTGAATCAGCTCTCGACGTCAACATTAAAGTTGTAGCTCTCTGAAAGATCTTTCCAACGCATGGTCATAATAGTCGATCGGACAACCGAGGCCTCCAGAAAGTGCAAAACAAGTTCAGCATGTCTGCCGACAACTTCTGCAGACTTGTTCTTCGTTTAGGTTCGCTTCTTCTTCTCAGGACCTCTTGAGATCTTCATGTAAGCTTCTTCGATCAACTAGACATTCTCATCCAATGCGTTATCAACCCATTTATCCTTCTCGGATCCACAGTTACCTAAAATAATCAATAAAAACGTGTAGATTCCGACTCCACCAACATAGAAAGCAAATATAAAAATTCTACTTAAATCATGCATGATATGCATCTTAACTAAGCTAAATGCAACCTATTATGCCTAACTAAATGCATGCTATCACATCCCATATATCACCTCCCCTAAGATGATTC
This sequence comes from Persicaria tinctoria, assembly GCA_037127255.1. NCBI lineage: Eukaryota > Viridiplantae > Streptophyta > Magnoliopsida > Caryophyllales > Polygonaceae > Persicaria > Persicaria tinctoria. The sequence goes on from JBANSL010000008.1 coordinate 14,293,020, forward strand.
TGAACACACCAACGTTGCCAAATGCTCGGAGAATTAAGCACCAGATCCCCTAAAAGTCTGGACTGTACACTTCTGTTCCATGCAAGGATCTCCTTTATATCAAGACCCCCTTCTGTAAAGGGTTTAGTAGCACAGCTCCAAGCCACAAGGTGCTTGTGCCCTTCGTTTCTGCCATTCCACAGAAACCTTCTACACATGCCATCAATCCTATGAATCACACCTTTCGGAAGAATAAGGACTTGACACCAGAAGGTATTGATCCCATTACAAACAGACTTCAGAAGTTGCAGCCTCCCTGCATACGACAAATTGAAAGAATGAAACAGAAGAAAACACTAATTAAAAGAAGCTTGAAACCATTATGTTATGAGCCATGTGCACTGTGTCTTAAATTTATAAATAAAAAGCGGCCATATCCGAATATGCACTATGCCACTATCCCTAAAAAAAAAAACATAATTTGATCACCAGTCAAATATCTTTGCAGCTTTGTTTTTCTATTTCTCGTGTTTCAAGTTTCAACCTTATTCAATTTCCAACATTCCACGTCTACGTACATTAACAACATTCAACATACTACTAGTATTATTTTAGAAAACTACTCCGGTAGAGATTTTTGTTTTTTTAGACCTCATCCACAAACCCCACCATTTACTAGTGCTTGTTTTCGAGGTCACGGGTATCCGAAGGAGAAAGATGCGTAGACAGATGTTGAGATTTGTATATATATTTCTCTAAGTTTTGTTTATGTGTATAAGTGTAACATTTCATGTATAGCATAGAGTTTATATGTAAAGTAGATATACAATATAGTTTTGGACCTAGAGATACTTGGGTGTTAACATTTTGGACTGGATTGAATTGAGCCTAATAGGGTTTGATCTCCTAACCAAAATGATGCCAAGAACTCGACCCAAGGCTTGTTGGATCTACTGGCCCACTGGACAGCTAAGCCCGACACAGCTAGGGTTGAAGCCTCCCTTGCTCCAAGCGCAGTGTTTCACTTAGGGTTTCTCTTGAGAGCCTATATAAGGTTTCCTGTTCATTGGAGCTCCTCACTTCGTGGTCGGCGTCTTCAGGTAATCCAAAGAGAAAGAGAGAGAGAGCTTCTGGCGATTTCTAGGGTTTGCTCCTCAAGCCACTTCCGTGCAATCGTCGCTCGCTCCGGCGAAGATCTTCTTCTCCGGCTCTTCCTTTAGCAAAGGCGAAGCTCCTCCGACGGTGCTAGCTTCTGCTGTCCTGGGTTTCCGACTTGGGATCTCGAATCTGTATCTTCGAGATCTAGAGTCTCTTCAGGGAGTGTTCTTCTTCCCGTTTTCGTTGTTTGTTCTATGCTTTGTGTTCTTGTATGCTTAGATCTTCCTTGTACACATAAACTCGCCCCTGTTTTGTAATATTCTTGATATAGTGGATTAAGGCTGCCTCTTGAGGCCCCGAGGACGTAGGATCTTAGATCCGAACCTCGTAAAATCTGGTGTCTCGTTTCTGTTGCTACATTGCTCGATCTTGCTATTACCTCGAACTCGCATATACAACTCGAATCTATTCGTTATTCGCATAACAAATTGGTATCAAAGCATGGTTACTCCTTGATCTTTCGTTTCATGCTCGAGAGATTTTTATTTGGTTTTATTTAGCATCTGTTCTTTCAGTATTGCTTGATTCTGGACCTGTGTGCATGTTGTAGATATGTTATTCTTGATCTTCTTGCAAGTTTTCGATCTATTATTGTTTACTTGCGTTTTCTAAGATTCTTTCTTAGTTTTTTTGTGGCCCCTGAAAGTTTCTTGAAGAGACCGGCCCTCTGTGAAAAACAAGTTCATCTTGCTTTGTTGCTTTCTTACTGTTATTCAGTATTAAATTGAGTTTTCTGTATGATTTCTTTTGATTCTTGAAAAATGGGTGAATCTGGTTATCGTATGAAACCTTTTAATGGCACAACTGACTTTGCTATGTGGCAGGTGAAAATGAAAGTTGTGCTAATCAAGGAAAAGTGCTGGGAAGTTGTGACTTCCAAGTTCCCAGAAAAGATGGAGAAGGAAGTCATGGAAGAAAAGGATCTCCAGGCTCACAGTGAGATAATGCTGAGGCTAGCTGATGAGGTGGCCAAGCAGGTAATTTCTTACAAGACCACTGAAAAATTGTGGAATGCTCTTGAAGAGCTTTATCTGGTAAAATCCCTTCCCAGTAGAATAAATCTCCTTGTCAAGTTGTTCAACTTTAAAATGGACTTACATTGCTCTTTGCCTGAAAATCTGGATAAATTTGTTACTATGACTCAAGATTTGGAAAGGTGTGGAGATAAAATTGATGAAACCCACCAATGTGTTTTACTGTAAAATGCTCTCCCACCCCAATTTGAAACTTTTAAGGATGTTGTTCAGTTTAGTTCCTCTACTCTGACTAAAAAGGCTGTTCTTGAATCTATTATTCAAAAGAATGATGTCTTGAAAGTGTTCAAAACTAAGCAAGAGGCTAAAAATGAAGCTCTTATATCTAGGTTTAAATCTAAGGGTCAAAATAACAACAAGAATAACCAGAATAAAAAGGATAAAAACAAAGAGCAAAATAAAGAACCTGTTAAAGGTAATAATCATCCTTCTGAGAAAACTAATTCTGAAAAGAAAAATTATAAGTGCTTATATTGTCAGAAAACTGGACATTATGAAAAGGACTGTTATAAAAGAAAGAAGGATGAAAAAGAAGCTGGTAAAAAATCTGCTGATGTATCTGTTGTTCTTGAAAATAATTCTTATTATACTCATGAAGTACTTATTGTATCTGATCATGCTGATTCTGATGTTTGGCTTTTGGATTCTGGGTGCACTATGCATGCAACTTCTGATAGAAAATGGTTTTCTGATCTTAAACTGTATGATTGTGGTGAAGTCTTGCTTGGTGATCACTCTGCTTTAAAAATAAAAGGATTTGGATCTGTGCCTCTTAGAATGCATGATGGTGTGATAAGAATTATTCAAGGTGTTAGACGGGTTCCTGATTTAAGAAGGAATTTATTGTCTGAAAGTACTTTTGATGACCAAAAATGTGACATTACAATTAAGAATGGTGTTAGAAATGTTCTTAAAAATGGTAAATTGCTTATTAGAAGTATTAAGAAAAATGGTTTATATCATGTTGTTGCTTCTGAATGCAATATTACTGTTTCTTCTGCTCCTGATGTTTCTGTGAAAAATATGAGCATGAGTGACTCTCTGTTATGGCATTCTAGATTGGGTCACATTGGTAACAAGGGTCTTGATAATCTGTTTAAGAAAGGCATCATCTCTAATAAACCTTCTCATATTGACTTATGTGAAAACTGTCTAATGGGAAAACAATCTAAACTTGGTTTCAAATCATCCTCTTATGTTGCAAATCAACCTTTAGAATATGTGCACTCTGACTTGTGGGGACCTGCTCAGGTTGACACAGCAGGGGGCATGAGATATTTCATCTCTTTTATTGATCACTTTAGTAGAAGGGTTTGGGTGTATTTGCTTAAACATAAATCTGATGCTTTTGAAAACTTTAAAGTTTGGAAAACTAGAGTTGAAACTGAAACTGGTTTAAAGTTAAAGTGCCTTAAAACAGATAATGGTTTGGAGTTTTGTAACAACGAGTTCAACTCCTACTGTAAAAATGAAGGTATAAAAAGACATTTAACTATTCCTGGCACCCCTCAGCAGAATGGTACTGCTGAGAGGATGAATAGAACCCTTCTTGAGAAAGCTAGATGCATGTTGGTTTCTTCTGGGCTTAAACATACTTTGTGGGGTGAAGCTGTTGTAACTGCTGCTTATTTGATAAATAGATCCCCTTCTTCTGCTATTGATTTTATAACTCCCTATGAAAAATGGACTAATAAAAAACCTGACCTGAGTCACTTAAGACCTTTTGGATGTGTTGCTTATTCCCGTGTGAATTATGGTAAACTGAATCCTAGGTCTCAGAAATGTGTTATGCTTGGTTATCCTGATGGCACTAAAGGTTATAGGTTATTAGTTATACAACCTGGAGCTTATAAAATCATCTTAAGTAGAAATGTTGTGTTTAAAGAAGATGAGTTTCACTTTAAAAAGTCTATGTCTTCTGCTCAGACTAACCAAATGCAGGTACCAGATACTGATACTCAGTTTTATACCCCTCGTGAGGGTGAAACTGAGAATGAGTTTGACAGTGGATACTCAACTGCCAGACCACACTCACAAACTCACCAATCAGGTGGGAAAGTGAGTATTGATGGTGAGACAGGTAGTGAATTGGCTCCAAAAACTGAGCCCTCTTCTTCTACCTTGCAATCTTCTCCCTCAATTTCTGATGTCTCTTCTGCCTCTACCTCTTCTGTTTCTAATTTGTCTGTGATTGATACTTATGCTGTTGGCTCTTCTAGTGGTTCATCTGTGCAATTGCATGACTTAACTGATTGGAAACTTACTAGAGATAGAGAACCTAGGAATATTATTCCAAATAAAAAGTACTCCAGTAATTTGGTTGAGTTTGTTTGCATTGTGTCTGATGTGATCACTTTATATACACCTGATACTTTTGAACAAGCTATAAAATGTGCTCATGCTAAAAACTGGAAATGTGCTATGCAAGAAGAGATAGATTCTATGAATCAAAATAACACCTGGAAACTTGTTAAGAAACCTGCTACTGCTAGGTTAATTGATTGTAAATGGGTGTTTAAAATAAAACAAGGCATCTCTAAGAGTGATCCCCCAAGGTATAAAGCTAGACTTGTAGCCAAGGGGTTCACTCAAAGAGAAGGTCAGGACTATAATGAGATTTTTGATCCAGTTATTAAATACAAGACTATGAGATTACTTCTTGCTATGTCTGTTGTGTATAACTATGAACTGGAACAAATGGATGTCAAGACAGCTTTTTTGCATGGTGATCTTAATGAAACCATTTATATGAAGCAACCTAAAGGCTTTGTTGACACTGCTCATCCTGACTATGCTTGCTTGCTTATTAAATCCATATATGGCTTAAAACAGTCTCCTCGACAATGGAATATAAAGTTTGATACTTGTATGAGGAGAAGTCTAGGATTTAGAAGAAGCAAATATGATACTTGCTTATATTTTAAAGATGCTAGGAAGCATGATCCTCTCTATGTGTTGTTGTATGTTGATGATATCTTGCTTATTGCTAAATCTTCTGATAAGATCAATATGATTAAACAACAACTTAAGAAACACTTTGATATGAAGGACTTAGGTCCTGCAAAAAGGATCTTGGGCATTGACATCATAAGAGACAGAAGTAAAAAGGTTATGTATTTGTGCCAATCTGATTATGTGCTTAAAGTGTTAGAAAGATTTCATATTAAGGATGTTAAGGCCAATACAGTTCCTTTAGGTGGTCATCTTGATCTTATTAAAGTAAGAACTCCTTTATCTTCTGCTGAGATTAATAGAATGAAAAATATCCCTTATAATGCTGCTGTTGGTTCTGTTATGTACTCAATGATATGCACTCATCCAGATCTTGCTTTTGCTATAAGTGTTTTGAGTAGATTCATGTCTGATCCAGCTGAGAAGCACTGGCATGCCATGAAATATCTGTTGAAATATTTGTTTGGTACTGTGAATCTCTGTTTGAAATATGCTGCAGGTCAAGGCTCTACTTATGAGCTATTTGGGTATGTTGATGCAGATTATGCCTCAAATAAGGACAATAGAAAGTCTACTACTGCTTTTGTTTATACTTGGGCAGGTAACTGTATCTCATGGAAATCCCAACAACAACCTATTGTTGATTTGTATATAGCAGCCACTGAGGCCTGCAAGGAATCCATTTGGCTCCAAGGTCTTTTGAAAGAGGTTGAAAAGAAACATTATACATCTACACTACATATAGATAGCCAAAGTGCATTATACTTATGCAGGGACCCTATGTATCATGAACGTACCAAGCATATAGATGTTAGGTACCATTTTATTCGTGAAAAGGTTGATGATAATGTTATCCATGTAAAGAAAATAGATGGAACTCATAACCCTGCAGATTTTGGAACTAAAATTGTAACAGTTGATAAATTCTTATTTTGCAGGGATTTCCTCCATTTGGAGGAAATAACTTGATAGCTGATGAAGTTACAGGTACAAGGGCCGACGATGGACACAACCCTCTGATCCACAACTAGGTTGTCTTGCCCAGTGCAGACTTAGAGAACTACAGGGGCAATTGTTGAGATTTGTATATATATTTCTCTAAGTTTTGTTTATGTGTATAAGTGTAACATTTCATGTATGGCATAGAGTTTATATGTAAAGTAGATATACAATATAGTTTTGGACCTAGAGATACTTGGGTGTTAACATTTTGGACTGGATTAAATTGAGCCCAATAGGGTTTGATCTCCTAACCAAAATGATGCCAAGAACTCGGCCCAAGGCTTGTTGGATCTACTGGCCCACTGGACAGCTAAGCCCGACACAACTAGGGTTGAAGCCTCCCTTGCTCCAAGCGCAGCGTTTCACTTAGAGTTTCTCTTGAGAGCCTATATAAGGTTTCCTGTTCATTGGAGCTCCTCACTTCGTGGTCGGCGTCTTCAGGTAATCCAAAGAGAAAGAGAGAGAGAGCTTCTGGCGATTTCTAGGGTTTGCTCCTCAAGCCACTTCCGTGCAATCGTCGCTCCCTCCGGCGAAGATCTTCTTCTCCGGCTCTTCCTTTGGCAAAGGCGAAGCTCCTCCGGCGGTGCTAGCTTCTGCTGTCATGGGTTTCCGACTTGGGATCTCGAATCTGTATCTTCGAGATCTAGAGTCTCTTCAGGGAGTGTTCTTCTTCCCGTTTTCGTTGTTTGTTCTATGCTTTATGTTCTTGTATGCTTAGATCTTCCTTGTACACATAAACTCGCCCCTGTTTTGTAATCTTCTTGATATAGTGGATTAAGGCTGCCTCTTGAGGCCCCGAGGACGTAGGATCTTAGATCCGAACCTCGTAAAACCTGGTGTCTCGTTTCTGTTGCTACATTGCTCGATCTTGCTATTACCTCGAACTCGCATATACAACTCGAATCTATTCGTTATTCGCATAACAACAGAAACCCAGGATTAGATGGTGGAGACTTACAAATTCAACTGGACCGTTATTAAAGGAGAAAATCCTAGAGGAGGTTGAGATGAATGGAGCTTGGCAAGCTAAGAAAAGTGCAGATGAGATGTGGGGTTGTATGGCTGAGTGCGTTCGGTGAGGGGCTGCTAGTGTGCTGGGTGTGTCGTGAGGCCGCGAGGTTAGTAAGAGACACAGAGGTAACGAGGTTTGGTGGAACGAAGAAGTGCAAGAAAGTGTCAGGGCCAAGCAGTCAGCATATAAGCTGCTAGCGAGTTGTTCCAATGAGGATGAGAGAGTTGTTTGTTTGGCCGAATACAAGGAGGCTAAGAAGAAAGCCAAGGTGTCAGTTGCTAAGGCTAAGGAGAGGGCCATTGATAGAAGGTATGAAGCTCTAGACGAGAAGGGTGGAGAACGACTCCTACTCGTCCTAGCCCGTGCTGGGGAACGAAAGGGTAGGGACTTGGATAGAGTAAGTTCTATCAAGGATGAGTTGGGTACAATGTTATTGGAAGAGCTACATATTTTGCAGAGATGGAAGAGCTATTTTGCCCATCTTCTCAATGAGGGCTTCAGTTCGTCTGACTACTTACCCAGGGGCCCCACCAACGTCAATTTCTGTAGACGGGTATCGTATGAGGAAGTTAAGAGGGTTGTTAGTAAAATGAGGAGTAAGAGAGCAGTGGGTCCAGATGAGATCCCAGTTGAAGTGTGGAAGTGCATTGGGGTGAGAGGTCTAGAATGGCTTACACAACTCTTCAACATTATTCTCAGAACATCAAATATGCCAGAATAATGGAGGCGGAGCAAGTTAATTCCTTTATACAAGAACAAGGGGGATGTGCAGCAAAGCGGGAACTACAGAGGTATTAAACTCCTTAGCCACACAATGAAGATTTGGGAGAGAGTTATTGAGTTGAGGTTGCGAATGGGTGTTTGTGTGTCCGAGAACCGGTTCGATTTTATGCTAGGGCGATCGACTACATAGGCCTTACACTTAATGAGACGTTTGGTGGAGAAATATAGGGAAATGAAGAGAAATCTACACATGGTTTTTATCGATTTGGAGAAATCTTACGACAAAGTGCCGAGAGAGCTCATTTGGGAGTGTTTGCAAGCTAAGGGTGTTTCAGGCTCATACACCAAGATCATCAAAGACATGTACGAAGGTGCGTTGACTAGTGTTGCCACCTCTGTAGGGGACACTGAGTACTTCCCAGTGAGGGTAGGGCTTCATCAAGGTTCGACCCTTACTCCTTTCCTTTTCACTTTGGTCATGGACGTAGTGTCGGGGCCTATCTAGGAGGAGGTTCCATGGTGTATGCTCTTTGCGGATGACATTGTATTAGTGGATGAGACGAGAGCTGGGGTGATGCGGGACCATCCAAGACACCTTCGGACACACATTTGACAGCTTTTCGCCTTCAAGAGGAAGAAGAAGGCTCCACCATGGGAGAAAGTCCAAAGGTGCAAGCTTGGTTAATGACGTTTTTAGATTTGTTCAGCACATTTGACAGCTTTTCGACGTCTCAGTAAATGGGTCGTTCGGAGTCTGTATTTATCGGATTGGGTCGTTCCATACCTTGTTGGAACGAGGACGAAGAGATCTACAACTTTGCCGTTGAAGGTTTTTCCAGATTCGACCTAGAGCTTGACCGAAAATTACCATCTTTGAAGCTGTCATATATTTGGCCGAATTTATTCAAGTGTTGAAACATTATATTGATTTCCTATTTTAGCCACTTTTCTTACTTAAGTTATTTTAAGAAACTTTAAAGTTATTTTTATTCTTAAGTTGTTAATTTTATCAATTTCGGCCCATATCAGCCTTGCTAGGCTATATAGGGTCGACACCCTCCATTGTAAACAATCGGAGCTTATTGAATGAAAATCTCAGTTTGTGTGAAACACATTGAGTGAAAGTCGATTGATTAGAAGCGGAGCTCATCGATTGCAAATTGGTATAGATCTCAGCTTGGTTTGCTTTGTGTTCATCAACTTCGCAAGACTTGGTGATCCTGGTATCCACGAGCCCCCTCCTTGTGCCTCCAAGTTGTCCGCTTGGTTGTGTAGGGTTGTAGAGGCGGGTTATATAGTCATTAGTGTGAGATCATGAGATTGATTGTAATGTCCTCCTTGAGGGTTTCTATTCATTGATATAACATATATATAGGTTACAAAGGTATTGGACCTTAACGGGCTTTCAGCCCACTATACAATAAGAGACCTATGTAATCTATCAAACCCCCGCAGTCGAAACGGGAGGGGTCCGTACAGTGAGACTGGAACGAAAATCAATGAACAACTGTCTAGGTAAACCCTTGGTGAATATATCAGCGTACTGATAAGAGGACGGGACATGTAGAACGCGGACATGTCCAATGGCAACCTTGTCCCTGACGAAGTGGAGATCAAGCTCAATGTGCTTCGTGCGTTGATGCTGGACTGGGTTGCTAGCCAGGTAGACGGCAGAAACGTTGTCAGTGTAGACCAGAGTGGCCTTCTGTAAGGGGCATCGTAGCTCAAGCAGGAGATTGCGGAGCCAAGAGAACTCGGAGACAGCGTTGGCAACACCCCTGTATTCGGCTTCAGCGCTGGAGCGAGACACGACGGACTGACGCTTGGCTGACCAAGACACAAGAGTGTCATTGAGGAAGACACAGTAACCAGACGTGGAGCGACGTGTGTCTGGACAACCACCCCAATCCGCATCAGTGTAAGCCACAAGATCAAGCTTAGAGGAAGGAGTGATGGTGGTGTCGAGCTCGAGGGTGCCGCTGATGTACCGAATGATCCGCTTCAAAGCCTGAAAGTGAGGTTCCATAGGGGCATGCATGAACAAGTAGACCTGGTGAAAGTGAGATACTGAAGAGCACCAACGAGGCTCCTTTACAGTGTCGGATCGTCAACCAAAGGACCAGAATGAGCACTGAGCTTATTGGATGTATCGACTGAGGTCGTGACGAGATTGCAGTTGACCATCTTAGCCCGAGCAACAATCTCAGCAGCATACTAACTCTGTGAGAGAAAGAGACCAGACGCATGCCGCTGAACAGCAACTCCCAAGAAGTAAGACGGCTGACCCAGATCAGACATGGCGAATTCCGCACTCAACTGCGAGATTATGGACGTCCGAAGAGCATCAGAAGAGGCGGTGAGAATGATGTCGTCGACATAAAGCAGCAAGAATGCCAAGTCTGAGCCTCTGCGATAGATAAACAGAGACGTATCCGAACGGCTGCCAGTGAAACTCAAACGGAGCAGATGAGAGGCAAAACGCTGGAACCACGCCCGCGGAGCCTGTTTTAGACCATATAGAGAGCGCTTGAGGAGACAGACATGCTTTGGACGCTCATCATCAGCAAACCCCGGCGGCTGAAACATGTAAAATGTCTCATTCAGATGACCATGCAGAAAGGCGTTCTTGACATCTAACTGATGGATGGCCCAGTTGCGCGACAGAGCCAGACTCGGGACTACTCGGATAGTGGCAGGCTTGACCACAGGGCTGAAGGTCTCATCACAATCAATACCTGCCTGCTGAGATCTACCGTTCACCACCAGACGGGCCTTGTAGCGCTCCAACGTCCCATCAGAGCGGAACTTGTGACGAAAGAGCCACATACAACGAATGACGTTCGCCTCAGGAGGGCGAGGAACAAGAACCCAAGTACCATTCTTCGTAAGGGCCTTGTATTCGTCGAGCATAACCGCCTGCCAATTCGGACACAGTGGGTGTGGGAGACGTGAAAGGGAAATCGCGACTCATCAAAGGTGACATGACGAGAGAGAATGATCCTGTGAGTCTTGATATCGAGGCAAATGTAACCGCGATGATCAGATGGGTAGCCAAGAAAGACACAAGGGGTGGAGCGTGGGTGAAGCTTGTGGGGGGTGGTGGATGACTGATTAGGGAAGCACAAGCAACCAAAGGTACGAAGGTGATCATATATGGGCAAAGTGCAATACAGTGCCTGAAACGGTGAGCGATGGTTGAGGGTGGTGGAAGGGAGAATGTTGAGGAGGTAGCATGTGGTGGCCAAGGCGTAAGACCAATAAAGGAGGGGAATGGATGCGTGGAAGAGGAGAGTGCGCATTATATTGGTAATGGTTCGGATGATTCGTTCGGCCTTTCCATTTTGTTGAGAGGTGTAGGGGCAGGACAAGCGATAGGAGATCCCATTGGTATTAAAGAAAGTGTGAAAATCTTTGTTGTCAAATTCGCGACCATTGTCGCATTGGAAACACTTGACAGAGGTGTGAAACTGTGTTTTGATGTAAGCGTGGAATTTGGAAAAGATAGGGAACACTTGAGATTTAAAGTGCAGAGGGAAAACCCATAAGAAATGTGTATAATCATCCAGAAACAAGAGGTAATACTTATGACCCTCCTTGCTAGGCACAGGAGATGTCCAAATATAACTATGAATAATATCAAAAGGTGCAAATGTAGTGTTTAAAGATCGCTGAAAAGGAAGTCTGGCATGCTTGCCTAACTGACAAGACGAACATAAACTAGAGCGATGCTCTTTATTACATTGGACAAGACTCTTATAACAAAGTAAATCTAAAACTGCAGGACTGAGATGACCAAGGCGTGCATGCCAAAGACTGCATGATGATGCCGAGAGGGCGACTGGACTTGACGGGCTGGATGGTGAGGGCGACGACACGGGATAGAGCTCCCCGGTGCTATTACATCTCAGGCGAGTAACCCTCGTAGTAAGATCCTTCACAGAGAAACCAAACGGATCAAACACAAGAGAAACATTATTGTCAGTGGTGAACCGACGTACAGAGATAAGGTTTTTGACAAGTTTGGGGGCAACAAGGACGTTGTTGAGGTGCAAAGGGTTGGTAGGGGTTGGTAGTGTGGTGTGGGCCGTGTGGCCAATGCCCGAAGTAGCAAGGCGACCACCGTTGCCGACGATAATAGAATGAGCAGGACCCTTAAAAGAAAGAGACGAGAGAGTACCTGAGGAGTTCGTCATATGAGAGGTAGCGCCTGTGTCCATGTACCAAGCGGCATCAGGGGGTGTCAGCTGCATTGAGGAGAAGGCATTGTGCACATCAGTCGAGAATGCCTGATCAGACGACGGACGGGGAGCAGGACCCAACAAGCCCTGCTGACGGTTGGGATACGCATCGGGGTAGCCATAGGGCATCCAAGGAGGGTAGCCAGGGTTGGGGTACCAAGAGGGGTGGCGGGGATCATAGTGCTGCGGGCGGCCATTGCGGCCGCGGCCTCTTGGTCCCTGCTGGTCGTTGCTGCGGCCGGGCTGGAGGGCAAGCTGCTCGATGATGTCACTAGATGAGACCAACGTCGTCTTGTCTTTGGCAGCGTCGGTTGTCTGACGTTGAAGGCGAGTCTCCTCCAGGATCAGTTGAGACCGGGTCTTCTCGAACGTAGGGAGAGGTTCCGTCTGCTGGATATGAGCAGCAGCAGCATTGTATTCGGAAGGGAGGCCCAAGAGTACCCGAAGGACGAGACGGGTGGCGCTGGGTTTGGAGTCGACGACGTCGAGCTGATCAGCCAAGGTCTTGATGTGCTGACAGTAGGCAGATATCGACGGGAAAAAAGAAAGCTTGCAACTTGAGAATTCGTGCTCGAGATAGACAACACGGGTGGACTTGTTGTCTTGAAAGATATCCTGAAGTTTCTTCCAAGCATTCAAGGCGGATTTTATGGGGTTGAGTATGGTGGTCAATAGATCTTTTGAGATGGTGTTGAAGATCCATTGAAGGACAATGATGTCAAGTTGAGCGAAGAGATCGTCGTCTTCGCTTTCAGGGCGTTTGGCGGAGGAGTCAATGCGGTGGAGGACTTTATGAGCCTTGACATGGGTCGTGAAGAGGTGTGACCACATGGTGTAGGTACTGGATTCATGATCAAGAATGATATGGATGCAATTTTTGATATTGGAGATGGTTAGGGCGGAATGGAAGGGTGATTTGGTGGCGGTGGGTTCGGTTGTCATTGTGACGAGAAGGATGGAAAGAGAGAGGAGTGATGGGTCGGAGGCAAGAGGACGGGGAGGCCGACGGGAAGAGGGTGGCCAAGGCGGGTGGGGAGGGTGGCGGCGAGGAGAGAGAGAGAGAGAGAGAGAGAGAGAGAGAGAGAGAGGGGCCGAGGTGGGTGGTGGCGAGGAGAGAGAGAGGTGGCGGCTACCTTTGTAACCTAAATCTTCGGGAATCCGGGGTCGAGAGAGAGAGCCGAGGTGGGTGAAAGCCCGTTAAGGCCCAATACCTTTGTAACCTATATATATGTTATATCAATGAATGGAAACCCTCAAGGAGGACATTACAATCAATCTATTAGTGTTGGTTCCTACCCTCTACGGAGGCATGTGGTCTTCATCTTGTTCTATATAGATCGACTCAGTCCACTATCGGTCGTGTGTTTCAATTCTTGCATTAAATTTCGAGTCTTTATCTATCTTTATCGAGTCTTTGTTTCTCTCTCTAGGTCGAATCTGGAAAAACCTTCAACAACAAAGTTCAAAGCCATCCATGAATGGTCAATCCCTCCTACAATCGGTCTTGAGAGGAGTTTCCATGGATATATGGTATTCGATCCAGGAGCTCGTGTGGATGCATTTGCTGAATCTAATGCGACCTTGGATTCGAGGACGAATCCTTTTCAAGAAAGGGAGATTGATGCGGGACCATCCAAGACACCTCCGGACACACCTATCATACTTGGGGATGGACCTATGATTCGAGCTCGTGAGAATGATTTCATCCTCAAGAGGAAGAAAAAGGCTCCACCATGGGAGAAGGTCCAAAGGTGCAAGCTTGGTTAATGACGTTTTTAGATTCGTTCAGCACATTTGACAGCTTTTCGACGTCTCAGTAAAATGAGTCGTTCGGAGTCCGTATTTATCGGATTGGGTCGTGCCATACCTTGTTGGAACGAGGACGAAGAGATCTACAACTTTGCCGTTGAAGGTTTTTCCAGATTCGACCTAGAGCTTGACCTAAAATTACCATCTTTGAAGCTGTCATATATTTGGCCGAATTTATTCAAGTGTTGGAACATTATATTTATTTTCTATTTTAACAACTTTTCTTACTTAAGTTATTTTAGGAAACTTTAGGGTTATTTTTATTAATTTCTTAAGTTGTTATTTTTATCAATTTCGGCCCATATCAGCCTTGCTAGGCTATATAATTTCGACACCCTCCATTGTAAACAATCGGAACTTATTGAATGAAAATCTCAGTTTGTGTGAAACACATTGAGTGAAAGTCGATCGATTAGAAGCGGAGCTCATCGATTGCAAATTGGTATAGATCTCAACTTGGTTTACTTTGTGTTCATCAACTTCGCAAGACTTGGTGATCCTGGTATCCACGAGCCTCCTCCTTGTGCCTCCAAGTTGTCCGCTTGGTTGTGTAGGGTTGTAGAGGCGGGTTATATAGTCATTGATGTTGGTTCCTACCCTCTACGGAGGTCTGAGGTCTTCATCTTGTTCTATATAGATCGACTCAGTCTACTATCGGCCGTGTCTTTCAATTCTTGCATTAAATTTTGAGTATTTATCTATGTTTATCGAGTCTTTGTTTCTTTCTCTTGGTCGACATCGAGCAACCTCTCGGATCTTGGTGTTCTTGCATGTTCTTGGTCAATCTTGATCTTTCTTGTTCGATTCTTTACTTTCTTGCTGCGTTTCTTTTGAGTCTTTATTGTTTCTTGCTTCCGTTCTTGAGTTTCTTGTTTGATTTTCGAAGATCGGACCATCCTGCGGCTAACCCCGTATCATGGGGTGAGCAGAAAGTTAGAGAGGTGGAGAGAGACTTTGGAAGGCAAGGGGTTTAGACTGAGTAGATCAAAGACGGAATATGTGGAGTTTAGATTGGGAGGAGGGGAAGACGTAGAGCAAGACGTGATGTTGGGTGAGGATATGATGTTGTCCCGAGAAAAGATAACTTCAAGTATTTAGGGTCGGTGATGCAGAGTGACGGTGGTGTGGACATAGATATCAAACATCGGATTCAAAGGGGATGACGGAAGTGGAGGGCTATGTCAGGGGTCTTATGCGATAGGAAAGTGCCCTCAAAGATCAAGGGAAAATTCTACAAAGTGGTAGTTAGGCCTACTATGTTGTATGGAGCTGAGTGTTGGGAAATTACGAAGACACATGAGCAAAGACTAATGGTGGCAGAGATGAGGATGATCAGATGGATGAGTGGATTTACTAGACTAGACAGGATCAGATACGAAGTTATCCGCGACAAAGTAGGAGTATGCAGTATCCGAGATAAGTTACGGGAGTCAAGACTTCGTTGGTTTGGTCATGTGCAGATAAGAGAACCGAGCACGCCAACCGCCAGTTCGTAGGTGTGACAGTTTGGAGATCGATAGAGTACGATGGAGCAGAGGGAGACTGAAGAAGAGTTGGGGGGTGATAAGACAAAATTGTGCCATTTTGAACCTTACTGAGAGCATGGTTATGGATAGAACGCATTGCAGGAGAGTCATCCACGTCGAAGAGGGTTAGACTGGGCCACAATTGAGTGACAAAGACCATGTCCCCCGTTCGCACACCATGTCAACATCTTTGTTTAGATTCGTTTGTTACATTTGTCCCTTTGTTTTTCTATGAGTTTATATTTGTTGGTGTCTAGGCCACTAGGAAACACTCTCTCGACGTCGTCTTCGGGGAAAGAGTGTGTACAATTTGCCCCCCCAGACTCTGCTCCAGCGGGACAAACTGAGAATGTTGTTGTTGTTGTTGTTGTATCCGCAAGGATGCTGCCGTGTAGAGATTGCGGGCCGAATTCTTCCCTAATAAAAAAATTACACAAACACCACACTAATTAGGATATTTGCATAAAACCACATGTAAAAACAATAAATCCAGTTTACAACTCATTATGAATTTACAATCCCTAATAAAAAAAAACGAGATATCAAATAACAAATTTAACCCTAATAAAATAATTTTTTAAGTGTTAAAGAGGACTTTATATAACACATCCAACATTTTATTATATTAATTTTGAATAGTCACATTCCTATCGTACGGCCAAGCGGTGTATACTAATCCGTAGGGCCAAGCCGAAGTGGTGAAGTGGTCTGTGTGCAGGTAGGTGAGGTTGCGCCCATGGATTGCACTTTGCAAAAGTGGTACTGATCCTCCTCAAAAAATCCAGCAAGGGGTCTATGGAGTATGAGGCCGCAAAGTGGTGGGGTCAGTCACTATAAAAATTTTACCGTACAAAATTTTTAAGCATTCCGTAATGGCTCACCGGAAAGGACTTGTTAGTAGTACCTATAGATCTCCGGTTCAAACTCCTGAATGACCACTCTTTATTTACCAATTCAAGGAATATAGGAATAATTCAGTCTTAAGATCCAATAAATTCTATATACTGATAGCACGGTTCTCCCAATATCCAATGTCTTCTTATACAACCAAAACATACCAAGGAAATATAAATTTCAAATTTTTATTTTTATTTTTTGTAATTATTTTGGATGGTATATTGTAGACCTCACTAATTAAGATGCCTTTATGTAATTTCTTTGAAACAATATAGAATAATACTCCCTCCGTTAATTAAAACTTGACGTTTTACTATTCACGCACGCATTTTTAGGTGTTAAAAACTATATAAAATATTAACTTTTTTAATAATTTTTTTAAATAATATCATACTTATTATGAATTTATAAAAACAAATTTAAAAAAAAGTTAATATTTTATATAGTTTTTATCGTTCTAAAAAAGCGTGCATGAATAGTAAACGACAAGTTTTAATTAACAGAGGGAGTATAATTTTTCAGGGTTTCCTTTGTAAAAAAAGGAAAGTTTGAAGAGGGAAATATAGAACAAGTTTGCAGCCAAACGCAAACCCCTCTTGAGGCGCCTCTTCAAAAAACGAATATATAAATTCCTCCGCGACCGAATATATCAAAAGCATATATCTCCCCTCTCTCTGTTCGTCTTCTCCAAGCAATTGCCTTTTCTACATCTTCGTCCTCTCTGGAAATCTCAAAGCTCGTTTAACCGTTCAAGTTCGGGCGAAGATCGTCAATGGAGTCGGTAGAGATGAGACCGAAGACTAAGATCGTGTGCACGCTAGGGCCTGCCTCACGCTCCGTGGAGATGATTGAGAAGTTGTTGATGGCCGGCATGAACGTCGCTCGCTTCAACTTCTCCCATGGATCTCACGCTTACCACCAGGAAACTCTCGACAATCTCCGTCAAGCCATGGTCAATACTCGCACTCTGTGCGCCGTTATGCTTGATACGAAGGTTTCTCTCCCTCTCTACACCGTTTTGTGAGATTTCGGATTTAATTTATTGCTTGCGTCCGTTAATGGATTCCGTAACTAGTCAACAAGGATTTGATGTGGTTAAGCATGACTTGTGTTTGCGAGTCCAGTAATGTCGTTTGATTCTCCGTTAATTGCTCGGCCGCCGAATTTCAAAGTCTAAACGAATAATTTTCGCTCATGTCATTGTCAATTCATCCCCAATTTCTGTTGTTTTCTTCGGAAGAATAAAACAAAATTTCCTTTTCGGCAAAGTAGGATCTAGGTTTTTTTGTTTGTATCCGCCGCTCCGGAAAATAAGCTCTTTGTTGTGTGCACAGGGTCCAGAAATCCGAACCGGCATGTTGAAGGAAAGCAAACCAATCCAACTTAATCAGGGTCAAGAAATCATAATTTCTACAGATTACAGTCTTAAAGGCGATGAAAAGATGATAACCATGAGTTACGCGAAACTGGCTCAGCATGTAAACCCTGGGAGTGTCATTCTCTGTGCAGATGGTACAATCACATTTACTGTTTTAGCCTGTGATGAGGAATTGGGTCTTGTGAAGTGTAGATGTGAGAACTCCGCCGTTCTTGGTGAAAGGAAGAATGTAAATCTCCCAGGAGTGATAGTGGAGCTCCCTACATTGACTGATAAAGACATAGAGGACATTTTGAAATGGGGTATTCCTAATAAGATTGACATGATTGCCCTTTCTTTTGTTCGCAAAGGGTCCGATCTTGCTGAGGCTCGCAAACTTTTGGGCGAGCACTCGAAGAACATTCTACTTATGTCCAAGGTTAGTTGCGGTTTCTGGTATTTGATTTCAATCTTGCAGGGGTGGTTGCTGTATAAGATACTGTGTGTTACAATACAATCAACTTATGTGATCTTTGTTTTTTATGCTGTTTTTATCAGGTTGAGAATCAAGAAGGCGTAGCAAATTTCGATGAGATCCTTGCTATGTCAGATGCCTTTATGGTGGCTAGAGGTGATCTTGGGATGGAGATTCCTACCGAGAAGATATTCTTGGCGCAAAAGGCGATGATTTACAAGTGCAACATCCAAGGAAAACCTGTGGTGACTGCAACCCAGATGTTGGAGTCTATGATCAAATCACCTAGGCCAACTCGTGCTGAGGCGACTGATGTAGCCAATGCTGTTATTGATGGCACCGACTGTGTCATGCTTAGTGGAGAGACGGCTGCTGGAGCCTATCCCGAGCTGGCTGTTAGGACGATGGCTAAAATATGCATCGCGGCAGAGAACGCTCTAGACTATGGAGACATATTCAAGACGATCATGTCAAATGCACCAAAGCCCTTGAGCCCCTTGGAAAGCCTTGCATCATCAGCTGTTCAGACTGCTAAGTCAATCAGGGCGGCTTTTATACTGGTGTTAACCAGAGGTGGAAGCACTGCAAAGCTGGTTGCCAAGTACCGGCCATCTGTTCCCATACTGTCTGTCATAGTTCCAGAAATCAAGGCTGATTTCGATGGATGGTCTTGTACTGATGAAGCTCCTGCGAGGCATAGCCTTATCGTCCGTGGTCTGCTTCCTGCTTTATCTGAAGGGTCTGCTAAAGCCTCTCACTCTGAGGCCACTGAGGAAGCATTGGAGAAAGCCATCCATCTTGCAAAAGCCAAGGGGCTATGCAAGAAGGGAGATTCGGTTGTGGCTATTCATCGTATCGGATCTGCATCTGTGATCAAGATCTTGGTTGTCTAGTAAGCAAGCATGACTTTTCGGCCTATTGTCGCTTGAGATTGGGTCTCAAGTTTTTGGTGAGTTTTTTTAGTCTTGACTCAAAATAACAACACTGCATTCATTCGGATACTCATATGATTTTACTATAGTGGATTACTTGTTATATGTTTGTTACTTTACAATGAATATTGCAAAATTTGAACTCTGATGAGTGATGAGCTTGCTCTGTTTTGATGTGTTTGAATGTTCAATGTAATGCTTTGAAACTGTTGTTCCAAATCTCTCAAGTCTCTGAGAGAGATTAGGTTCAAGCTGTTCACAGTAAATACAATTACTTGATGGATTTCACATTACAAATGTGGATCATAAGCCAAAATCAATTTGTGGCAACCACCTATATATATTTCAAACACATACAAAGTTTAATGTATTTATACTTTTACATTAGTGACTGAAAAAAGGTTTAAGTAGACAAAGGTAGCAAAGAATCTCAAACTGTACACTTTTGACAGTGGATTCTCATAATGCATACCTGCTTGCTCATGGTTGAAGTAGCGACAGACAGACGCAACTAGAGCTCAACAATCTACTTAGTTGTCTCCATCTGTCTGAGAAGTGGTATCAGAGGGCGAAGTTGATGTGGCCGACTGGGACAGCACAGCGTTTCCACGAGGAGTAGAGGGCGACAACAGCGCGTTCAGAGGCCAAGGTAAGCCAATACTAGTCTCGGTTCCACCTCGCTCTTGCATTTCTCTTGCATCGCCGTTGCCTTGAGGAATGCCAAGGCTTACATTGTTATTGCTCCTAGACATTTCCGGCTCTCGCTTGGATTCGTCAGCAGGCAACTCAAACCGACACACAGGACACGAGCTGTGAAGCTCAAGCCACGGCACTATGCATCCGCCATGGAATTTGTGGCCGCAGGGCATTTCCTTGGCTTCAGCAGCTGCTTCAAACTCATCCAAGCACACTGGGCATTGAAGATCATCGTCGACTTGGACTGTCTTGAGTGCCTCAACTGCCTCCTTCTTCGCAGGCAAGGTCCCGTGCCTGTTGGGATCGTTCTCCGCCAAATGCTGCAGCAACATGTCTAAAGCATGACCGATGAAGTAGTCGCCAAACGCCCCGAATGGGCTCTGCCCCAAGTTCGGAACCTGGCTAGGGTTTCCGGGGCCTTGAACAACGATTCCTTGACTGAAAGGGTTGATCAAAACGACACGCTCTCGCTCTCGCTCTTGCTCCCTCTCCCGCTCCCTACCACTTTCCGAGCCTTCGGATTCAGCAGAGATACCGGCATTGATCCCTTGGAGCAGCTGCAGGAAAGCAGCAGAACTCCTCCTGATAGAGTTAAGCTCCCTATCGAGCTCGCTCTCGCCTTCCCTAGGGCTCTCCCGGTTTTCGTTACCTCTAGC
The DNA here is from genome assembly GCA_037127255.1 of Persicaria tinctoria. Lineage (NCBI taxonomy): Eukaryota > Viridiplantae > Streptophyta > Magnoliopsida > Caryophyllales > Polygonaceae > Persicaria > Persicaria tinctoria. Next base: position 14,313,466 of record JBANSL010000008.1, read on the forward strand.
GATACTATGATCATTAACCAAACGTCGACCAGCTCTTCGTGTCAGCGGATTACCCATCGCGCCAAGCAGTATAGGCGCCCAAAGGGACAAGGCGCGATCAGGCGCTGCATCGGATTCATCAGGCCTTCTTCTTGAGGGATTCGGATGCATTTCTTCAATGAATCCACTCTGACAGAAGGGACACTTGAGCTCAACTTCTCTGATAGGATTCACCACTTGCATACATACATGACAGTAAAACCTTGATCCCACTCCCACACCTTCCTCCATTTTTGTTTCCTGCCTTTAGCTTCTATCTGTCTGCAACCAAATCAAAATGAACTCGGAGATTATCCGAGGAGAAATTCCTAGAAAGAACAGCTCGTTGGATGATATGTATGATTCCCTTTTGGTTTCGGTTTCTCCGAGGGAAGATGGGGGGGGGGGGGGGGGGGGGGGGGGGGGCGGGCGTGGGGCTTCAAACCTAGACCAAATGCTTGCAGATCAGGCAGAACCCCACCACCATAGCCACAATCAAAAGATAGAAGAAGACAATGGAGGAAGATGATTGTTAGGAAGGGGGGAAATGTAGGTTATATATGATGTTGAAGGGAGTGCCTTCATTGATGCAGATCCATTGATAAATTTATCAACCACAAAGATAGGCAAAATTTGGTATATAAGGGCAATCCTAAAATAAGGACATGACAAACTACAATTTCAAAAAAAAATGTAACAAAATTAGAGATTTTGATTTGGTTGATTTCTTAATGCAGCCAATGAATCTCAATCAAGAGAGATTGGCATGGCCAAATAGGCCGGGGATCTAGCTGATGCATACGGAATTATAGAGCTACGACACAATCAAACCCGAACGAACAAAATTTAGAGATGATAGGTAACATTTTATGTAGACAATGAGATTTTGCCCTTTGAGGTTGAAATTTGGAGACATTTTATGGTGAAAGGGTCAGAAACAAGAGGAGCACCCACCTTCCTAATCTATTTTATTCAAAGTCACCCATTTACATTAAATTTAAATATGTCAACTCTAAACATCATAGTCATTACTCATTACCCTAAATAGAGAGAGTAGGTTTGACATTATACAAAAGAAAGATATATTAATCAGATATAGCATAAGTGGTATTGAATTTATACCAATCACAAGTTGGTTGTGGGCTACTCCCCTACTCTCCATGCCAAAAGGTTCGAAGTTCGAATCTCCTTGGAAACATGGAGTCACTTGTGAGTGGAAAGGTCAACTTCTTAAATGGGTCACACAGTACTCGATCTAGATTTAGAGCGACTGAGTCGATCGAACTAGACTAAGATAAAAAAAGAAGTGGTATTGAATTTATGTTTTACTATATTTTTTTTTAGCTTTTTATGAAAGGATTTGTATTTTAAATGGAGGTAGTAAAACATTTAAATAATAAATAAAGATATAAAAATATACTACCTCCGTTTTAAAATAGATGGATTTTAATTTATACGATAGTTTTTGTTTTAAAATAGATGTCTTTTATGTTTTCTATATAGAAGATTGTAATTCTTTGTATTGATTGGTGTGGTGTTGTCTTTTTAAAAGATTGTGATTGATTAAAATTTAAAATACATGTGAGTATTTAAAAATAATAAAAATTAAAAAAATTAAATGAAAAAATGATTTGTATTTTATTAAAATTTGTGGAAATGGCTAAAATACCATTTTTTTAATCAGATGGAGTATTTATTATTATTAGTTATTATTATAGTAATTTTGTTTAAAAAATATGGAGTATATAACTACTGTTTTCCCATTACAAGAGTCCTAATTTGAAATTATATTTTAAATTTTAATTAATTTAACTTTTCTTTTATTAGATTATACTGTAGGATGATCTATTCTACTCCAGTACTGTAGTACAGTATTTTATTAGGGAATCTTTCTTTATTTAATTTCGATCCATCTCATAATTTACCTCGAGAAATGTGATATAAAAGGCGGGCGTTAAAAGCGCAGATTCTGGTTTAGATTCGGTGGGTCTCAACAGTGGCTCTCCTACTGTTAAAATTCAAAGCTGCCCCAAATTCCCAACCGATAAGGATGAGCCTCTTCCCCAAACCCTAATCTTCATCTTCTTCATCGCTCTCTTTATCTCTTCCCTTCCCTTCTCCTTCTCCTTCTCCTTCTCCTTCGTCGTTATCGTCTTCTACTGCCCGAATTTCGGTTGTCAATTGCGCTTGCACTTCTGGTGCAGATCGGATCTCTGTTACCAGCTCAAACGGGATCCAGATGATTTCGATGTGATTTCGTTCGTTGATTGCTGCTCATTAGTGATTCGGTGTTCGTAGATTGGATTTGGAGTGGTTTCCGGCGGGGGAAAGGAGATATGGAGGGGAATTCAGGTGGCGGCAACGACGTCGAGCTGCTCTGTAAGACACTGCAGGTGGAGCACAAGCTGTTCTACTTCGATCTCAAGGAGAATCCTAGGGGACGCTATCTGAAGATCTCCGAGAAGACGTCGGCTACGCGGTCCACCATTATCGTTCCTTCTGATGGCGTCAATTGGTTCTTGGATCTCTTCAATTACTACGTCAACGCCGATGATCAGGAGATTTTCAGCAAGGAATTGCAGCTCCAAAACAAGGTGCTTCGAGAGTTCGAGTTTCGTTTCTCTTTATACTCTCGGTCTCTGCTGTCGAGGATTTTTCGTTTTTACTCCTCTCTTTTCAAGTGTATTTTCTAGGTATTCTACTTCGACGTCGGCGAGAACCGGAGGGGCCGCTTTTTGAAGGTACATCTCTGATGGATTCGTTGCCTTTTCACCTCTATGAGTATGGAAAAATGAGCTTTGCTTCTTTCTTGTACAGTTGTTTGACTGTATCCGTTGGGTTGTTCTTGCAGTTGATTTGAATTTTTCTAGTTTACAACTAAAAGAAAATTCGATTTCCTTTTAGAGAAAAGTAAACAAATGGAGGATACAGTAAAGCTCGAATCTACCGTAAGAAAATTGGATCTGCTTTTAGAGAAAAGTAAACAAATGGAGGGTTGAGTAAATCTTGAATCTACTCAAAGCAAATTGGATTTACTTTTAGAGAAAAGTAAACAAATGGAGGATAGAGTGAAGCTTGAATCTATGCATCCATGATTACTGCAGTATTGGATGTTCTTATGCTATTTACAAACAATTTGATTGGGAAATTTGTCACATAAATAAGCAGTTGCCCTCTTTTTAATTAATTTCAGCTCATAATAACATCTTCCCCTTCCTAACTTCCAAGGGATTTGTTCTTGACATTATCACTTGTTTCAGTATTGGTCTTTCTATGAAGATTATTTTGTCCTTTATACTGAAATGTCCCTGTCCTGTCCCAATCATTTTCACATATGTACATGGATTAGCTGCTGCTTACCATTAGGTTTATGGTACAGCTGCTCCATTTGGCTGAAAACGAGAAAAATGTAAAAATTAATATTGTTTGCCCATTTACGTGTAATTTTGGGTTATCAATGTGATTTTAAAGGATACAAATTCGAGCACTGGTTTAAATTAATAAGTTGACCAATTACGCTTCCTGTTCATCATGATCTGGCTGTCATCTTTGGGTTCATAAGTTCTGTGAAGAAACATTTTTATGTAGGGAAAAAGATTGTTCAACCATTTCATGGCCATGGAATGGAAGAGGGAGTGGGTAGGATTTAGGGACTTGGAAAGGGATTTGACGGCAACTTTCTGAGGTCTGAAAATGATTTGGGTTGTGCATGTAGGTATCTGAAGCTTCCATGAGCAGAAACCGAAGTACAATTATTGTTCCTGCAGGAAGCACCGGAGATGAAGGTTGGGCAGCATTTCGTAACATCTTGGCTGAGATCAATGAAGCATTAATGCTTTTTGTAAATTCTAATCAGGTTAGTAATCGCTTTTCCATGGTATAAACCCTCTATCATTTTCCATTCTTCTGATGAGGTTAACAGTCCTTTTGCCATGATAATTGCAAAGCTCACTTCTGTTTTTTAGGAATCTCAACTTTCACTGCTAATCTTCTTGTTTATTTCTCTTTGCTTGGTTGTTTTTCCACCCCTTGTAACAGCAAACTTCTGAATCTACAGAACGCATAGTTGGCCTTTCAGATGATGTAGGGGCTGGCTTCATATCTGGGCATAGCACTCAATCGGCCCCAACCACTGAACTGAATGTGGATAGGTCAGCTGAACTGTCTCTGCCTGATGAGGTTGGGCATAACATGGGTGTTTCGAAAGTGATCAGAGTTGATCAAAAGAGATTCTTTCTTGATCTTGGAAGCAACAACAGAGGGCATTTCTTAAAAATATCTGAGGTATGTATTCAGTATTCTATTTCTATACTTAAATGACTTGTCGTGAATCATGATGCCCCAGAATTTACCATTACAATTCATATCAAGTCTTCTATTATCATCTTGGAAAAATGCAGGTGGCAGGTTCAGATCGCTCTTCCATCATACTTCCATTGTCAGGACTGAGGCAGTTTCATGAAATGCTGGGTCATTTCGTGGAGATCACAAAAGACCGGATTGATGGCATTGCAAGTGCAAATGTCCGCACTTTGGACCCCCCTCAAAGGTGAATGATGTTCGGATCCAGCTACGCAAGCACAAGTGGTAGCCATTCCAGGATTGGAGCCATATACGGTTTCCTGACAACACGTGCTTCTACTGTTGGGTTTCTCTTCCTCATTCAAACAAAAAGAGTCATTTAATTACTCTGTTTCACAAGACAGACGAATTGGGATCGGTTGGCAACCTTCATCAAGAACAGTTAATAAAGCAAGGTATGAGGTCTTGGGTTTGTTGGAAAGTAATAATGTTTGATAAGTAGGCACTTTTTTTCATTCTACGTGCTAGAGTTTCGTTTCCTCATTGAACGTGACAGATGATGTTTGTTTGATGTCTTGCTAGGGTGACACTAGGTTTTGTTTCGTTCTTTCAAGGTACGAAAAAAAACCTATTTTTGAATGTGTGAATGATTTTATCATCAGCTGAATGTTCTCTCTTGGTTCAACCTATTTTTGAATGTGGTCATTGAGTTTATCTTTGCTTCTTTGTGTTCTTATTTATAGCGATACAGTGACAAATGTAATCTCTTGTATTTTTTCTCAAGTGTTCACAAAGGTCTTCAGTCTTCTGTATTATGGTAAATTGCACATGAATATACAGTGGGAGCAACTAGGTAACATCTAAACTGTTCTAATATTTACTATGGTATACAAAAATGTGCTTATATTTATACAAAACTCACAAACTGCAACCAACAAAATGTGATACCATACAGTGGGAGTAACTAGGTAACATCTAAATTGTTCTAATGTTACTATGGCATACACTATGTGCTTGTATTTATACAAATCTGACGACCTGCACGTCTGCACCCAACAAAATGCAATGCGATATCATAACTTTACAATATTTTGCATGGGAAGCGAAAAGGATTGAACTAAAACCATTCCACCATGCACTTGGGATAAAGCTTTGCATCACAAGCAACAGAAGAAAGAGCCTGGAGTTCCTTCTGAACTTTCCGCCTATCATAGTACACCGAGCACGCAAGAGAGGTGCACTTCACGCCACTATCTACAAGCCAGTCACCGCCTCCACAATGTCGACATATCTACAAAGAATGACATGGGTCACATATACATGCTTATTTCAATTTCAGAAAAGTCCCAACTTCTCAGTGAGTGGTTGAGATTTCGACATGAGAAGAATGAAGCATTGAAAAGGCACCAAATAAGCGATAAATTCCATTCACTCCCTTGTTTCCTCCTTCCTACCCAAAAGTTGCTAAATGTAATGTACGATATCCTCCCATCCAATAGGGGACCGGGAGGATTTATGATTAGATCATCGAGGTGAACTACTATAGCATTGACAAAGAGAGATACTTACAGTAGCAAGGTGGTGCATGTCTCTCTCTAGCTTTGAGGTTCGTCCAATCAAAGCCGCAGCAGAAGCATCCTCCTTCCGCAAGCAACCTGCACAAAACTGGCTTCCTGCTTGCATAAGCTCTCCGCAAAGGACGCAATGTTTGGAGTAGTAGTAATACTCAATTCTGGTCCGGTGAGAGTTCTGAGCACCCGAGAATTTACTGGAAGCATCTCTCATGGGGCGAGGCATCTCAGAAAACCACCTGTTCAAATCAGCCCCTAATAGCCCAAAAGCCCGTTGCAAGGCCGGTATGATCTGTTTCTTGATGTAGTACAGATCATTTAGTCGGTAAGGAGAATCTATAGCTAATAGTTCCTGTGGGTGGACAACCAAGTCAACTAGCCGTGCCCCAGGCTCCCCGTGAATCACAACATAAGGGGTGCGCTCAGCATAGCGAGGTTCTGCCCTGGGATCAATTCTCATTGCTTTCGTTGCCACGATAGCTGCTGGCGGAAGAGATGAAGCTCTGTAGGTTCCCAGGCGGACCTCCTTGGCAAAAACAAAATCTTGAATGGATATCCGCCCTGATAGAATCCGTGACCATTGGCGATGTACATATTCTTTTACCTGATCAAAATCAAGAGGTATGACGTGAGATTCTAAACACATTTTCTGAGAAAATTCAACCTCGATAGATGAAAGGGAGATCAAAAAATACTTTACTCAAGCTCAGCACACGTGATGGAATCTGAATAAACCAAACATAAGAGCTACCTCATTCCATGTTTGATGATCTGATAGAGCATTTTATTTCTTATACTCAATTTCTGTTTTATGCAAATCAAAGATTATATCATTTCTTAAACACCAAAAAAGAAAGAAAGAAAATATCCAATGGATTCAATCTATGGGTAAATTGCACAATCACCCTTTATTTAGGTCAGTTTACAGCAAACCACTATTTACTTTTAAAAGTAACAAATATCCAACATTTATTTGTGTTTTGTTTACAATTCACCACCGGCACCCATTTTACCTTTATTAAAAGGTAAAATCAATGTATGAAATGTCCAATGTACAACTCTCACTAACAGCATTATAAACAATAAGTATGTATTACTCTCTATTCATTGTCAAAAAACATGTTTTTATACCCATAAGTCTAGAAAGTAGGTTGCTTTTGGTGATGCAGTGTTAAATTTTACAAATAATAAAGATGAGAAAATTACCTTGGAGATATCCTGGTGCTCAAAGTATGTTCGCAAGGACTTCTCCATCATCTTAGCAACTGCTCCACACGTGTCTCTCCTTACTGTCTCTATACCTTTGGCATCAAATATGGGTTCTGTTTGGTCGAGGCTCTCATAGCTATATCCAACATAGCGTTTCTTGGTGAGGAGAAAGCATGGTTGATAAACCTTCTCCATCTTCAATGTGACTGGATCTGGATTCATTGCAGTGATTGCTGCTGCTATCTCTTGCCCAATGGAAAATGCTTCCCTCCAAGTGCGACCTTTAAAGAGAACAAACATGCTGCAAAAAGAAAAGCCCATGTGATAAAATAAGAGACAATATAAGAAAGTGAATGCGCTTGAGAATCTAACAGGAAAGACTGCAAATTTAGAAATGCTCGTGAGAAGGTAACCCCTTGACAAGGTTCAATGCCTTGTTTATATCAACATATTTGTCTACCCAGTTTCAAAGAAGAAAAAGAGTGACCTCCCTCGCTCCCTTAGAACCCTAAGGGCAGGAGGGCCTATGACAAAATGTTCTCAGCAAAGGTCAGTTTATGATATCAGCAACTTAAATTTTTCAGTGTGCCAACTAGAATTCATAGTTCCAGGCTTCCAGCTGCATGTGTACTCCGCTTATTAAATCCTTTGTCAACCGCACAACACCAAGTCTAGAATGGCCACATGAAAGTAGTGCAGGCAAATTTGTATACTATTAAAGCCATATGAAATCACACCATCTGTACGCATCCAAAATGTCACACTCGTGAAAAGGATATTAGACTGAGTGACCCCTTTGATATATTGATAATATATAATTAATCCAAAACCACACCTATCTGTATCACCATAAATGACTTTAGCATTCCACTTATCGTGTGCGTTGACAAATGAAATAGCCGTTTCCAGAGTTCTACGACCACACTGAACAATGGTATCTGCTAGCTCTGCACAGGGCATGCGACCACTGAATCCAGCAGCTGTGTAGCCATATGTGACATTAGCTATCAATTTTAGGGCAAGTTGTCTTGCATTATATATCTGAATCAAAAAATAAAAAAAAATGGAATGGAATCAGAACAATGAGAGAAGGAAACACATTAAAGAATGCATCGCTTATTTTTACTTTTAAGATTCTTTAAATCAGGAGTATCACCATGTCAATTAATCAGGAGTATCACCAAGAAAAAATATTATCTTCATTAGCATATTACACATGAAAAGAAAGGATGAAGATCTGCTTTTGCTATCAAAGTTTAAAAAGAATATTAGTTCCATTTGCGAGTTCTTTCTTCAATTAAACCCAGAGTTGCGAAACTGGTGACATAATTATTCAATCCAAAGCACCAATTCTAATGGTTAAATATTGCAACGCTAAAAAAAATTCTGGTCTTTCGATTTAACATATCTGAATAAATTCTACCTCCAATTAAACAGTTATCAAAAGAATACCAAAAATGTATTTGATAAGGTTATAGAAATTTGGGTTCAAAAGAAAAGAGGGGTTTATCGCCAAGGTCATCTCACCCTTTGAAGGATTTTCTGTGAAGGAAGAAACTTCTTCATTGCTTTCTTAATCATAATTCTGGTTGATAGAATCTCATCCAACAGACGAGGTAGTACACCTTTCCGAATCTACCAACAAAAATTACCAAAATCTAAATTATGCATTCATAAATCATGAAAGAACATATAGCCATCAATGCAAATAGCCAATAGTACCATGAAAAGGAAAACAACTAGAACATATTTTGCTGCTTAAAACACAATTATGAGCTCAATCTTTCATTTCTTACTAGAAAAACTATTACTTCCAGCTGCAGTCTCAGACAAATGACATAATAAATTACCTTAGAAGGTACATACATTACACCATTAGGTGTAACTAATATGTCTTCATTCAAATCTTTTATAATATGCAAATCTGGTGAGTACTTGCTAACTCCGAGGGTGTCTGGCTTTGGAGGGATAACTTTTCCAAGACATGTACAAAAACAGAGATTGTATGCTATTATCATTGATGGATAAAGTGATTGAAAATCCAACACAACCACTGGATCTGCATAGAAACCAGATTCTGGCTCCATTACAAGTGGAAGACACTCCATGGCTGGCTGAGAAGCAACCTGGTAAACAATATAAAATCCAGTCAATAGTTGCAAACACTGATAACTACTTACAGGTTAATTATACAGGTCAGTAGTTAACAATTTATCACAAAACATCAAGGTATGCTGTAGAAGGAAAAAAAAGATCCAATGAAGTAACTTTCATGTTGATCAGGTTGACTTGTTTTTGAGTGACTAACTATCACAGAAAACATAAACAACCACAGAGGTAGGAAAATTGAATAAAAATCCAAACATAGAAGACTATAGAAAAGAACATTAAGATAGAGAAAATGCAGAGGGGTACAAAACCTGTTGGTAGCCTGGAGAGATTGCTATATAATTCTGCATATGTGCCAACCTTAAAAGCATGGATTCAACACGATATTGAGAGCCACGAGAAAGAACAGAGAAAAAGTCAATTCCAAACACGCGAGCAAGCTCCGACGTCCGATTTATCTACAAAAGCGAACACGAGTGTCAAATAAGAAAGAATAGAAAAGGGATGAATAATTGTTGTATAGTCCACAATGGCCACAGCCCACAACCATATACCAGATATTTGATGGTAACAAGATGAATAAAACACTTGATCCTTCCTTATAGGCAGAGTTAAGAGACGTGTTTAATGTCAAAATCTATAAATGAACACCATTCCCTTTTCACAGAATGCATTAAGAATCCAATTTTCACTGCAATATACGTGAGTACAGGATGACTATCGTGAACACATCTGATATGGTAAAATGATTGAAATCCAATAGTAACAAGAATAGGAAAAAGGGAGCCACATACCATATCAAGCTGATTAAGGACTTCAAGGTTCAGTTTTGCTCTCCCTGCCATATAATCAACACAACGAAATCTTGCTCTTCCTGGACCACTTGAAAACCATTTATTCAACACTGTCCAATGAATACAAGGAACTTTTCTTCTCAAAACAGCTTCAGCTACAGCTTCAGCTGTGTACATATTCAACTTAACTTCACCACGCATGAGCCTCCAAACATTTAGGACAATCCTACCACCAACATGTACACCACTAGCATGGGTTCGACCCCATTCATCTTCAATTATTGCATCCTCAAGTACTTCTGCATCAGGAATCATAGAATCGGAAGGCACTACAGTCTCATGTCCCTCTTCTAGAACTTCTGAATCTCCGTCAGCCATTGTCCTACCTAGTGGTGTGCGAGATATCTTGTCAAGTAAGTTAACCTTTAAATGCAAAGCCCTTTCTGCCAGAAACCCCAGGGAACTTCCCTGGACATCCCATCCTATCAAAATATCTGGATCAAATAGACGAGTGATTTTCACAAAGTATTCCAGCAAGTCCCGTTCTTCAGAGAAGGTCTTCACCTCAATACCAGAGATTCCATCAAGACCTCTGCAAAATATTTGAAGGAATTTGTAACCCTGATTATGTGAACTCTACCTTGAGATTGTGACGTGAAGATCTTTAGTCCATACAGTGATACAGACACAAAAGACTTTAACCACTTGACATTAGCTAACAAAGACAATAAACAGAAACTGCCAGAAAGTTGAAGTGCAATTTTATTACCTCCCATAAGATTTATTTACATCACGCAGAAGCAGGTGAGCATCAAACTTGGAACTGCTATCATTCTGGATTGCAATACTTATTATATTTATGGCATCAAACTGAGGATGAGGTCGAAGATCTCCCCTAGATTCCGCTTGGACCTGCCATCCAGTGTAAACTCCATTTAAAACAAACTCATATGTTCACGCGCATAATAGATATACTGCATTTGCTAGGGTGAGACATTCTCGTAATGTGAATGGAGCTCATAAAATCTAAAAAGGTGGTTGATAAGAGTTCAAAAGATAACTGATAAGGTTATAATATTTTGATATCTAGCCTTGCAATGTAGACTGCATAATCATATTACCAAACACACCCAAAGATTCGAAAAAGATGTTTATATAAAATAAAGAAAAGCCCCAAAAAGCAATACCAAAGAAGGTAAATCTGAGATATTATGGAAATCCTGTTTAATTAAATATAAAACATTACCAAGGCAAATTCACCAGACAATGTAACAAACCATCTAGTACATCATAAGTTTCAAAGACCATTTTAATTTATTTTTATCAGCCCTGATAGCTATGAGCTTTACCTACAAGAACAGCAACAAGCTTACCTCTATACTAAATAGAGTTAATTGTTGGCCGCCACCAAGATTTGCAGGGTCACGGAATCCTATTTGACTCAGTTGGGTAGACTTTGATCTAGCACTTATGCCTGAAATTTGAGAGTTATCTTGAGAAAATTTCCTCCCGTCATTTTCTTGAAAAAGACTTCTTTCATCCTTAAGAGCCATTGGAATATCACTTTGCACTGGATGTTCTTGAGCACCAGAGTTATTATCATTTCCTGGATTAGAGCTATCAATAGCAGCCTTCAAAGGAGATGCAACATCAGATCCAGGCAAATATCTCCCATCGTGATGCACTGGGGAGTCTTCTGAACCTGTTAGATAGGTTCCAAATCATAACCAATCCAGTTAGCGAAAATAAAGATATAGGGAGAAGCTTAATAGCAAACGGCATTACATCTTGAAGATGAAACCACAGTCCACCTGAAATCATCTACCTCAAGGAAGCCTGATCGTAACATTTAGTTTAATGTTGACAAGTAACATACAGTCATACACCAATAGGAAAGGAGAAATAGACAATAAAATCATTTCACAACTGCAAAAAGAAATACCAGTATTTACACTCGACAGCCAACTGCAAACAGAATCTACAGTTGGTGCTGAAAATGCGGGTGTCAATAGGTATAAGTAAGAGCCATCATTTTGGTAATGGACTGGCACACCCATGGGCAACTCCAGAGACGGCTTCTCGCTTTCAGAAGAGTTCTTTGTGATTTCAACCTCCTCTTGACAACCTTCAGTAAAGAAAGGAAGAAATCCATCCAGGCTACTGCCCACATCAACCGCTGCACAGAGATTATGTCAGCAAAACAAACTTTTCGAAATAATAAGAACTCTAAAATCAACTTATCATTCAAAACTTATGCAAAAGAATCATCAGATTTTCAATTTTCCCTATGATTAAGGTTGGCATTGAGTCTTATAGCCAAACTAGTAATACAAAACATCTTAACAGTTCTTTATTCCTGTAAATATACAGCCACCCCTATACCTGTTAACAAAACACACCTACTATGGTTATGTATCTCCAGTCATCTAAAAGCAGGTTACACTTAAAAGCTGGATCTGATAACAAGTACAAAAAAGTCATGTTACATTGACTTCTCTTTAGACCAACACATTGATCATACATCAGGTTGCCCTCTCCCTCAAAATGATTACATATTATGTGCCCTCTCGATTCTAGATTAATTAAGCAAACACAATGAGTTGCAACAACACAAACAACCAATGCTGCAAGAATAAGCCTGCTATTACTAACTGAACACGTAATAATAAAGATTAAATGAACTTAAAAACAGCATACCTGATCTATTATATCCATCAGCCTGAAGAGAACAATATTCTGAGATGACAGGCAACAACGCATTTTCTGATGGCAAATTCATGTGATCAGCAGTAGGGGGTTTCTTATGGAAGCTCATGCTTATATAGTCCGACTGTTTATTGACTTCCATGTTTCCAGATGAAAATACTGATGTCATGGAAGCTTGTATTACCTTCTTACTTCCACAGAAACCATCTGATTGCACAGAAGTCACAGATCCAGCCCTTTCCTTGTGCTCAGAAATCACTGGGCACGAGCACTCATGATTAATGTTCTCAGTAACACCATCTTTCAAAGTGCTTGGATGAAATGAGCTTTCAGTCATGGGAACATCAAGCTGCTGTTTAAACATAGAACGATTAAAACCAGAATGAGCATCACGCTCTCCACCACATAAACCCAATGAAACTGTTGTGGCATGAAATCTACTCTCAGGCTGAGAACAATTACTTTGCAGTTGAAATTCATAATGACTGGGATTAGAAGACTCAATAGGCTGCAAGACTTTATCTTCTGATTGTGTTGGGTTGAAATCCAACTTCTTAGGAATGAAAGCTTGTTCCTCGTCCCCATAAGCAGCTTTTGACCCACTACCTGCACATTCAGATTGCTCAAATCGAAACGACCGCTTCTTCCGCATCAAATCACGCACTGAGCACCCAATTAAAACTTTTGAGTCTGCCTGCTCCGACAAGCCAATATGTGCACTGTCACTTACAGGATCAGAGCTAATTTTCTCATAAACAGCTGGAAAACTTGTCTTACTCTCAGTATTTGCAAAACCAAAGGAGCTTCTGTGTTTTGCACTAACATCGGCAGGCTGAAAACTAACATCTAGATTTTTACTTTGAGCAACAGTAAAAGGCAAGTGAGCCCATAGAGATCTTTTCCGCTTGCTCTTTGAAACCGAAGCAACATCCTGCAATAAGTGCCCATGGGATCTTGTCAATTCTACACCCATTTCTTCATCGGAAGAATTAGCAGCATAAGCTGAATGCATTTCATCTCCAGCTCCATCAACTTGGGGTACCTTTGGATGTGGTAATCTTTGAGATGAATTTTCACTGTCTGTAGAAGGAGCTTGTAGTTTCAGGCCTTCAAAATCAATAATATTATCAACTGAATCAAGTATATCCTGGCATTCTTTCTGAGATTCATCCTCGTAATTACTATTTGCTTTCTCTATGACTTTATTGATTGTTGCAACTGGCATCAAAGGACTTAAGATAGCCTCCTGGATCAGTTCATCATCAGAATTTGCATCTTCTGTGGCCTGAGAAGAGGCAAGCCACTTAAGAAGAGCCAGGTCCTCTCCCTCCACAACCTTGGTGCATGAAAACATTTAAAAACAACATCAAAGAAAATCAATAAACACTAATAATAGCAAGTGAAATAAGTTAGAAATTGTCACTACACCATACCACATGAATAATGAAAAGAATTATACATCTTTCATGCTCTATTCTGTTCCGTAGAATGACAATCAATGAAAACATCATAGTAGTTTTTCTTCATCCACAATCAGATCAGATGATTGCATCTTATAAACTACCAAAATGGTAAGCTCTACATCTTAGTCCCGCTATACTTTAAAGTTGCAATTTTTCAGCTAAGAGTTCAAAATACCTCTGTCTCCAATTCTTCAGCTTTGATATTAGGTCTCCCGTCAGATGTCTCCAATTCTTCAGCTTTGATATTAGGTCTCCCGTCAGATGAATACAAGGATGCATTGCTGACACCACCACCACTCTTTTGAAATGTTGGGTCTTCCAGTAAGGGAAACGACTTCAGTGCGTGTCCATCAATATTTTCATTGCCAACTTTCAAAATATTTCTCCCGTCCTTTTCAATGAAAGGGGACAGTGCTTCTTCTAGCCTTTTGCACAACTCCAGGAGCTTCTGCTCATAATCAAGCCCACCAGACAAGGTCTTCAAAACAATACCAGGGTGTGGTTTACCAGGATCAGGTTGTATCCCTCCCTCGTGTATACTACTCCTTTCATATTCTTCCTAAGGCAGACAAATGAAAATTAGTAATAAAATGCAGCAAAGCAGTATAATGTATCAAAAATGACAAGCTCATGCTTTGAAGTGATGGTGAACAAGCAAACCTGCCAAATTGGTACAAGTGACTGAACCATTTTCACATCTGATTCCGCCTGTGAAAAGGATGTGTACATTTTGAATTGGTGGTTGACTATGTCTGCAAAATCACCAGATACTTGATTATTGAACTATGAGATACGGAGTACTAAACAAAATTCAAGATGTCTGAAACTGGACACATAAAATACCATCAACTAAAGTATCAGCCTCAAGTTCACATATACTCTGCCGCTTCACCCTAGAAGCACCCTGATCTGATGAAGCACCATAGTCACTAGAAGATGGCCAAATCCACCCATCTGGAATGTTTGACACTCCCCAAATTTGTGAACTAGACATAGCATTGCTGCTTGAAACTCCCTAATTAAATATACAAAAAAGCCTCAGCATCATAATGACTAGAAATGAAACAAGTGGTAAGAAAATAAAAGTGATACAAGAGATAAATAAATATCCAAATATGATAGTAAAAAAATATCAAGATAAAACCTGAGAATCAGAAGTTGCAGTAATACAGTTAGGGCTGACTGTGAGAGCGTTGCTGGGAGAGAGATTAACTGGCACTGGAAGGCGGAATTTCATCCTAGCAAGATGCATATGGCCCATGCCGTACAAGTTAAAATCAACCTAAAAGTTTACATTTATAAAGATAATTCAGAAAACAAATTGCACGTATAGTGAAACAACTAATTCAATCCATACAAGAAAATGAAAGAAATTTATTATACAATGGTTGGCTCAAATGCCCTAGTGATAAGGTAATACACTCTCAGGCTTCAGTAATTAATAGGACAAGGAAGATTTCTAAAAGCAGCAAAATCCAAATGGTAATCATGAATAAAATTACAAAACAAATTGCTAATGCTAACATTAATCAGCACAAATTTGTTTCATTATAGGTACTTGATTACAGATGTAGAAAGAGATTATAAATATGAAATCGTATATCATAAGTCATAACCCCCCCCCCCCCCCCCCATATGAGGCCAACAGAGCTCAGTTTTAAGTTTTAAAAAGCCAACCTTCCGTACATTTTTTTCCCAAATAAAAAGAATGTGCAAAGATCCTCAATTGAATTGGCTTTAGTGGTAAAATTCCTATGTAGACCATAAACAAGCATATGGCTAAACAGATCAACTTTAGCATCCCAAGCATGTAAGAATGAACCTTATAGACAAGAGAACATACCAGAAACTGAAGAAGAAATGGAATATGGGATTCATGGGGTTGCAGACTTTTCTCTAATACAGCACCTCCCTGAAAAAATAGAGTAATACATTCGTTCACACAGAATAAAACATATAGCCAGTGCCCAGTGGATCAAACATGATAGTGAAATATTAAAATGGAGAAAAAGAAGAAGACAAATATCATTGTGAGCATATACTAGAAGAAGATTGGCAGCACGGGTCACATCCTGGGGATAGTATCTTTGTATGTTGTCAAGGAATGGCAAAATCAAGAGCATACATTAAGGATCTACTACCAAAGGAAACTAATTACACAATTAGCTGAATGAAATCACAGTCGTCGGGAAACAAGCATAGACACAAGTGATGTACAATCTTAACCTTAAAGACTAAGATCCAGCAAAAACAACTACAAGGCCTTCGGTCAAAAATAACTACAAGAAATCCAATCAGCACAAAGATCCACATTAATGGGGAGAATGAAACATGCAAAATCTAGAAGAGGATACAGGTATATTTTTAGGAACAGCTCTTCCTGTGAATGGTATCCATACAGTCTCGTAGCACGGACCAGGTCACAACCATGCACATATTGCCGTTTCGAAGCAGCACTTCCCTTAAGCTTCAAACATTCCCATCACATATGCAGTTAGTAGACATGCCAGTACACAATACTAGTGAATCTGCATTACTGACATTATTCCATCTATACCTTCAAGGCCTTCTCAATGGCAAGACATACAGTATTTTTGTAAGCATCGCCTGCATCAAAACTCATGCATTGAGGGAAAATTGGCAAGTTAGAGACAAACTCTCAAGATATTTGGGGATTTGCTCTTCGACATAAAACATGCAAAACTGGATAAGCTAAAACGAAAACTGGACCATTTTCTAAGAAATACCTTCTACGCTCCCCTTAATCGGTATTTCTGAAACTGGAATATATAAATAAGGCAGAGCCTACATGAAAAAAAGCAGAACATCTCAATGAGTAGGAGAGGAAACAATTTACAATAAACAAAGCAGAGATCAGACTTCGTAAAAGTCAAAATTCAGAGTAGCAAAGCTTACTCCATGGACATGAACACAGGACTTCTGACCACCTGGCGTAGAACCATACACTCTTATCACCGGCACCTCATTAACCTTTCCACCTGCAATCCTCCGACATGGAACTCAAACCATCAGAAACCCTAAAAATCATCCCCGACGACGAAATAAAAATCACTCGATGAAATTGCAACTGTTTCCTACCCGCTTGTACTCTGCAGCACTAAAATCAACCCTACTGGAACCCTATAAATTCAGTAGACAACAGCGGGAAGAGAAATGGAGATGAAACGAAAGTACCTTGAAATCTACTGTACGAAATGTCGAAGTCTGGGATCGGCGAAGTCATGTAATAATCAATGGAAACGATTCGGACGCTGAAGATCTTCGTCGCATCAGGTTGCGAATCTTCCATTGTGAAACCCTTCCGCTGTGGCGGCAGTCTCCCTCTCTGTCTATCTTCGCGCGCGCGCGACAGATAGAACAACTATAGCTTTTGAATGTGTGTGAGAGAGAGAGAGAGAGTGAGTTTGGCTGGAAAATTGTTTTGGCCTTTTGGGGGTTCAAAGTCAACTGTTGACTGTTGAGGCCGGTTAACTCTAACTGCACTGAAGGTGCGGCTTCCATTGTACGCTTTGTTGTACATATGCCTCTTGGGCTCGTTTATTGGGTTAATGGGCCTTCTCTGCCGGGCAACCTAATGAGGATTCGGAGCTCCGATATTGAGAATTCTTGAACCCGGTTCCTCCCTCTTTGGACCGATCTTTGGGGGCATTGATGTTTTTTTTTAAAGGGAAAGTGGCAGAAAACCACCCCTTATATATGACCCTTTGCAGAAAACCACCCCTTAAAATTGAAATTGTAGAAAACCACCCCTTAAACCTATTTTGCTTGTAAATTGTCACCCATATTTTTTTTTCCGTTAGATTGCCGTAAAAAATGGTGAAAAGTCATTTTTACCCCTCCCTTTTAATGTTATTTTAATTAGAAAAAAATGTATAAATTGAAATAAATTAATAAAACATATTTATCTATCCCGTTTAATAAGATAAAAAGTATGTCATTATATTAAAATAACATTAAAAGGGATGGATAAATAAATTTTATTAATTTATTTCAATTCATACATTTTTTTCTCATTAAAATAACATTAAAAGGGAGGGGTAAAAATGACTTTTCACCGTTTTTAATGGCAAGCTAACAGAAAAAACAGTTGTGGGTGGCGATTTATAGACAAAATGGGTTTAAGGGGTGGTTTTCTGCAATTTTAATTTTTAAGGGTGGTTTTCTGCAAAAAAGCCATATTTAAGGGGTGGTTTTCTTCCATTTTCCCTTTTTTAAATATCAATTACAACATACTCCCTCCACTAATTAAAATTCGTTGTTTTAGAATATAAATCTTGTTAAGAAAAACTTGGCATTCTAGGTATTTTGTTATCCGCTTTACGAATTTGTCCTTATAATAATTAGATAGTTATTAGTTGTAATATTTTAAAAAGTAAAAAAAATAGAATAATAATTAGGGGTATAAGTGTATTTTTTGTTTATTTTCCTAATAAGTGCTTAGATTTCTAAAATGACAAGTTTTAATTAATGGGTGAGTAATTAAATTAATTTATGGGCAGATATATTTTAATAATAATAATTAATCTATATATAAATATTTTTTACTAATAAATAATCTAAATAAAAATAAAATAACAACTATCAAATATTTATCTATTACTACGTAATATTTTTGATAAGTGTGGCTATGAAATACATAGTAGTTAGTTTGATTTATATATTTATTTATTAATTAAAATTTGTAGAGGTAGATTGTGACTTTTGTTTAATTACTTCTCATAAATTATGTCAATAGTATATTGTATTAATTTCTTTTTTGGAGTTTTTTCCCTTAAAATCAACCATAGAATGTCACGTAGATAATGAAATTGAAACCTAATTTAATTAGGATAAAATATAGTTAATGACATCATCCGGCCAGCTAATTGGAATCGGAGGATGGAATCTCTTATCAATATACGGAGTATCATGCAACAGCTCACGTAATGCACAATATTTGAAACCTCGGATCACAATTACTTGCAAGTTTGGGTTGAGCTTATTCTCTTTTTTTTTTTTTTTTTTTTTTTGATTAAGTAAAAATTCGACGCCCGGACAGGCTCGGTGCATCGATAGGCCGAAAAAATCGGCGACGGATAAACCGTCAGTACAAGCGAAAGATAAATATAACACAGAAGCCGAAAACCAAATTACAACGGAAATGCAGTAAAGGCGCAGACTAGTACTAATGCTGGAGGAACGGATGCAGTGTGCGACATCGCTGCTGTCAGTTGGTAGAGGCACGCAGGGGATCCCTGAGAAACTAAGTGGAAACCTCAGATTTGGACTCTGAAATCAAGAGCCATCAAATTTCGATCAGGTCCACGACCTCTCGCACATCGACAAAGGAAAAGAACACCGCTCGGAAAACTGCTAGCCGAGAGCCTAACCGCACCACAAGCAACTGGTCCCAACTCCCAAGCTATAATTTATTCAAACATATAAATAATACAGTACGGGTTTTCTCTTCTTTTACCTTTATTTAAAGTCTTCGGGCTCCTTTGGGCCCAAGCAAAAAACTTGGGCCCAAAGGACAAGGTATCGGGTCGGGCTAAGAAGATGTCGGGCCACCACGGGCCCACGACTACACAAGTGAATGACCTACGACATCAGGCATAAGGAAGCCCAGGAGAAGCGTCGGCAAACCACCCGCCACCGGACCTGATCGGCGCCGACGAGGCTAGACGGATTCCACCAGGCCACCGAAACAATACCCCCAGGGCAAACCCGGCAAGGAGGTTTTCTTCCTCAATTTTTGTCGGAACCCCAAAACCATTGAAGCCCCAACCCAACTGCATCGGAAAGAAAGAGTCCCGACCCACAACCCCCACCAAGCCCACGCCGACAAGAAGCCAGGACTCCCACCGGACCAAGAGCGCGGCCAGAGAAGAGGGAGAATAGACAATAGAAGGAGACAAGATCCGACGCCGATGATACACCAGGGCGGCACCGAGGAGCCTCAGACAGGAGTCGAAGGAGAGGCGGCGCCGAAAGGCTGCAAAAACCGACCCAAAGAGCCACACGGAAGGCAAATAGACAGGACTGGGTACAAAATTTTTGTTTGGAGGATTAATTTGATGAGATAAGATGGTAGAAATTAGGGATTTCACCAAAAGATTTTGGGAGCGAAAGGATGAACCCGATCGAAGAGAGAGAAACTCTCCTATTAGAATCACTTTTATTATAAGATACTTTGATGTTTATTCGATCCATCAGCACAGATTCCTTTTTTATTTAATTTTGAGTGCACACCAATTATAGTTTTTTTTTTTTTTTTTTGTATATAGCTAAGCATTTAGGCCATTGCAATACAGGGGAGGGGGATTCGAACTCGTGACCTATTGCTCACTACAAAAAAAAAACAAAAACAATTTCATCCTTAACAGCTAAGTTAGCCGAGCTTGACCTAAGATTAGAGACGTACAAAGAAAAAAAAAACAATTTCGTTCAAATAAGATAACAAGGACAACTTAGAGACCGACGTAACCTGGAAAGACACGAACAACTCATTAATCCAGTCCTTATTCCATAGTTTTAAGTTTTATCCGGTGATTTTCTTTCCAATATATTTTTCTCGGATAAAAAACAACAATCTCGTATATAAAAGATATAAAATTCTCAAGATAGGTGACAATACGAACTTCATCCAGGGCTACTATAAATAGAGTTTAATCGATCAAGTGATATAGTAATTCATGATTGTACATCTGCATCTGCTAGTAATAAGGGATATAAACCAATCGCCAAAGGAGTTATGAGACTTCAATGAAAATGTATGTGAACCGAAGATGGCTAGCTTAATGAATCAGCTAGGTCCAGTGGTGTGTCTTCCTCTTATTTTTTTTTATAAAGTAAGAATTCGATATTAGAGAAGTCTGATTCGATCTGGACAGGCGACAAGCCAAAAAAGAGGTGCAATAAAACATGCAATATGCATTTTACAGCAGGACAAGTCTAAACAAACCTAAAGTTAGTAAATTAGGAACGTAGATTAAGAACGAAGCAACATGGCGCGTCTCTTCTGCCCTCCATGGAAAGGGTATGTACAACTAAGAAGCAAGCAATGTCAACCCTACCCGGCCGGGCAATTCAACGGTTGATGCATCCCATCAAAGGACCAAATTACTCCAATTAATATCGAGTTAAAGGCAAAATTTTAGGCCTTCGTCGTTGAAATTTGGCCCCTAGAAGTTGAAACAAAAGCTGCACACTCTAGCTGATTAATTGCCTAGGCGATTCTAGAAGGATGGGAAAATCCTCTACACTATAAAAAGATGATTACTCTAATCTCGATGGGTCCACTCTAACTAAGGAGGGACCCATATCTAGCTACCATAAGACTCTAACCATGTGATAGTCGTGTAAATCTCTAAGTAACACCATAGTTATATTTAGACCTGTTAAACGGGTCATTTTGGTCGGGTCAATTCGGGTCTTAGGTAAAACGGGTCTTGGTATTTTCGGGTTGACTAGAACCCGGATTTGACCGTGTTTCGGGTTATTTCGGGTCGATTCGAGTTCAGCAAAAATTTAGACTCGAGTTATAAAACCTGTCCATCCTCGGCTCGCTTAATAAGGAACGATCTCGAACCGAGCTTTATTCAATTCTAGAGCAGCGCGCTATACTCACTCATAACAACATAATAACTAAGGGGAGATTTTATAAATTCTACAATATTTGAGCTTGAGTCGAGTTGAACCACAGTTCGAACTGGACTCGTGTTATTAGTTGTATATAATTAGGAACTGGACTCATGTTATTAGTTGTATATAATTAGGTTACGAATGATCTCAATTGGTCATAAGTAAAAGAATGGAATTCGAGAGGTAAGTTGGAATGTTTCAACTATTTAATCCCATTTTTATTGTTGACATATTTAATATGTACATCAGTACATGTATTGTAAACTTGTAAGGTTCATTTAATTATTGGATGGCACAAATGGAAGAATCACATGCATATATGTGTTGATGATTGATGAGCACCCAGACTTGGAAATAAATTCAATTCAAATAATGCAATCCAAAATTTCACTTAATTGTTACCCTCCAAAATTAGAGAGTTCACATGCAGTCGAATAAAAAAAGGCCAAAATCAACATCTATCAATCAAACGATAACTATACACATACAAAAAGTGTAGGCCTCTCCAAATTAGGTGTAATAGAACACCACACATGGTCCATTAATTATATTCATTCATTCATTCATCTCATTTATTTTGATTAAGATATGCTACCAATTCAAAAGACATACTCGTCAATTTGCCATTACGCATTTACGCCACTGCTAAAAGGGATAATCAGAGATAGCGATGAAAAGTGGTTAACCAGTTTCCTTCGTCAATCGTCATGTTAATTATTGATTTTATTTAATACTATGTGTGATTTAAATCAGACAGTTAATCGGTAATCACAAGGGTTTGGAAATGAAGCTCCAGATTGATAGGGTTAAGGGAGCGGTCAACTTTCTGACGGTGATCTCATTGACTGATCAGTGAGCTGGGGTCTAAGATGGAGCATCTCCAAAAGATGTTCTATTTTTGAGAAAATTGGACTTTTATTATTAGTATTACTATTAATATATAAACCATTATGATAATTTCATCTCCCCTCCCAACCAAAAAAAAACACAATATAGCCCATTAATTGGTTGCAGTAGGAGGAGGAAATTTGACCTCTTTTCAATATATACCGCAGTAATAAAGATCGATCAATACAACATGATTCAAGCTTATACTATACTAAAAGCTCATTGCCTTATTACACTGGCCAACTGCTTTATGTATCTCATTTATAAAATAAAAATAAAAATAAGGTTTACATGACACTACAGCTACCAGGGTTCTCATCGCTGAACATGTGGGTGATATGGTCCTGGTAAGCCGGTGGCGGCGCGTAACCATACCCCGGTGGCGGCCGCCCATACATGGCCGGGTGGTACGCAGCGCCACCGCCCTGCATCATCCTCTGTTGGTTCATCATGGCCATGTATTGCTGCTGTTGATAAGGGTTGCCTGGCACCGGTCCCATTGGACCCATTCCCTGATAGTACCCACCTCCTCCATTCATCACTGGCGCTGCTAGAAACGGTTGGCCCATTGGGCCCACTTGATACTGGCCCACTGGGCCCATTCCTCCAGCACCACCACCCTTGGTTTGTTTTGGGACGTCAAGATCTTGGAAGGCTCCTTTCTTGCCCCCTCCACCACCGCCCCCTTTATTTCCATTTTTACCCTCCCCTCCATTTTTAGGGTCACCACCCTTTTTACCTTCATTTCCATTTTTACCCTCCCCTTCATTTTTAGGGCCATCAACCTTTTTACCGCCATTGTTTCCTCCTATTACCTTCCCCACCATAGACATGATTCCACCACCACCTTTCTTAGCCTTTTCGCCGCCAGTATCACCGCCACCGCCTTTTTCAGCCTTTTGTTGCTTATGATGGTGATCAACTTCATCTTCATCATCATCAAAATCATCCTCGTCCTCGTCAAATTCATCATCCTCATCAAATTCATCGCCATCATCAAACTCGCCATCTTCATCATCATCATCAAACTCATCCCCACTAAAATCCCCAAAATCATCATCACTACCAGCTTCACTAGGCAAATCAGCCTTTACAGGCTTCTGATCCTTGACGGTAAAATCCTTAGACCCTGACCTCATCTGCTCCAGAAACTGCTGAAAGTTAACTTGCTGCCCATTTTTAGCATCCCCACCACCAGCAATTACCCCATCCTTTGGCTTGATGACCTCATTACCCCCTCCTTTTCCACCCCCCATCTGCAGTAACTTCTTGAGCTGCTCATTCACATTGTCCAATTCACCGTCCTTGCTCTTGTTTTCACCCTTGCCAGAGCTCCACACCTCTGCATGTTTACCTGATTTCTCCAGCTTCTTGATCAGTAAATCAGGCTCTACATCACCTGTCACTGTCACCTTTCCTTGCTGCATATCTATGGCAACTGCATACACACCTATATACAGAAATCACCATCTTAATTAAAATATTTTTTTTAATCAAAAAATCTAAAACTCTCTATGGAGTAAAAATGGAGTGTGTTCTTGCCATCAATTTTCTGTAAGATCTTCCTGACTTTTCTCTTGCACCCATCACAGTCTATATTAACCTTCAAAATGCAGGTCTGCACCAAAAATAAAAAAAGAGTAATAAGGAATTAATAATACAAAAAGTGAGAGTTTTTTAAATTATTTGCCCAAAAACACATATTACACTTTTTTTTTAAAATATAAAGTAAATTAATTCGATTCACTAGAATGAACGTGTGCAGTCGAAAGATTGGACAACCGACATCGAAGGCATAAAGGAGACTAGTTGGATATATACCTGGGTCTTGAGTAGATCTTGTTTACTCATGGCTGAACCTTACAACCCTATTTTATGATTTTGTTTATAAATTGTATGTGTGGAGTTTTGAGATTTTCCTCCTTGTGAGTGGTGTGTTCCTGAAGTCACAGCTTCAGAGCTTGTGCTTTTCAACTGCTAAGAGGATAAGAGATATATAGAGATAAGAGTGTGGGTGTGGGTGTGTGTATGAAGATCACTGAAGAGACAGAGGAAGTGGCCAGTTGGAAGAATGAAAAAGAGTACTGTGTGAAAGATGAGCTGTTTCAGGGAGCATTGACAAGAAACTTGTTTGTTTCCTTCTCTCTCTCTCATCTTTTAATTTTTCCTTTTTTAGATTACTATATCATCATCACCTTTTTTTTTCTTTTTTTTTTAATTAATTGATTTTTCACTTAATAACTTATTTAAATAAAAGTGCATTCATTTCATATGGTAAATACTAAATACAGTATCTATTTTAATTTTTACATGTTTGTCAAATTTTTTTTATCTTAAAAAATGTTTAAAGAAAACAAAATGGATAAACCCCGTATTCTAATTTAAAAATGGCTAAATCGAGTATATTTAGAAAAAAAATATTTTTTAATTTAGCGTATATGATAGAAAATCTATAATGATCATTATATGGTGAAGACATTCAGGTTAATTTTCAAAATATAATTTTCCATAATTGTATTATTGTTTTAAACTCTGGCATAAAAATGTAATTTTCAAAATTAAACAACCGATGATAAATGAATTATTGTTTTAAAACTCGTCTGGTTTAATCACCCATTATTACTTCACTTTACGTCCAGAATGGATTGATAGGACGAGGAGCAAGTCCAAAAAATGTTGCGACCGATGATGATCGAATGGTGTGTGTCGAAGTTGAATCGGGGCCAGCTTCATTTATTTTCATTCTAATATTAAATGAATGCATATGGCGCCCACGTACGTACTATATATATCCCCACTTCCCATGTCTCCCGTATTTTTTTTTTTATCTATTTCTTATATACTTTTTGTAATTTTTTTTACTCTTAATTATTGTATATGTGATATACTATTGCTAAAAAAAATATGTGATACTATGTATAGGTCTGGCCATAGTCTAGTACGTAACTCGTTGTCAAGGCTTCCTTCTTACGACATAAACATTTGGTTCTACTTATATTTCGTGCATCGAATCAAGTAACAAATTGCCCTCTGCTGATGGCATTCGAAGGATGCCAATGCTTTGGTGGTTTGCGATGGAAGCCAAAGTTTTTTGTGCTTGCACATTTCTTTTGGAAATCATAATTGAAAAAAAAAATATTACAAATTATCGGGAAACATTTGTGATGGATCTTTGGTGAAATGAGAAAAGAAAAAAAAATTACATGAAACAAATTGAAAATTTTGACCTTTGTGCTTGCTGAGCAAGCATTTATTACGACGCTTCCAACGGAAGCCTTAATGCTTGTTGGGCAAGCAAATGACTAGAGGCTTGCTTCGGAAGCCTTTGTACTTGCCGAGCAAGTAAAAGATTCGGAACTTGGATAGCAAGTCTCGCGTTACTTGAAAAGCCGAAATGGAAAACATAAGTAATTTTTTAACCCTTGTGAGGCAAGGCTATAAGGCTATGGAGAGGGGAAAAAAAAAGAAAAAAAAATACTAATAACTAGGGAAAAGTTTGCTCTCATCATGTTGTTGCTCGAGCCCCCGGAAAAAAAAATGTATAGTTAATACAAGATATATAGTAAAAGAGGTATAAATAAGACAAAGGTTCATTTTAGCACAACTGGTAAGATACATGTATGTGGAGACTGAAGGTTTGGGGTTCGATTCACCCTACCACCCTCACTTTCAATTTTTTTTACCTCCTACACCCCGTCCCTCTGAACAAACCCTGGCTCCGCCCCTGTCTTTCCATGTTTGTCGGCGTTTGGAAAAACCGTGGATGTGCAATCGAAACTTGAAGGTTCGTGAGGGAGTCCAAATCTGAGGCGTTTGTAGTTGTTCCCTAAGAGTCATTCTTGTGCTATTCTCCCGTTGGTGACCACTTCTGATATCCTCACGTCTCTTCTCTAACTTCCCGATGGTGTTTTGTGGTAATAGTTTTCTTTTTCTTTGTTGTCCAGTTAATTCTTATAATGGTTTGTTCATCTACCATTTTTTCCGGTCTCTCAGTACATCAGGTTTGGTTGTCTGGTGTACTGAATCCTTAATTGTATTATAAAAAAAAAAAAGTTAAAACTAAAATGCTCCTTTCATTTGCTATGTTTTTATCTTGTCAGATCATCTTCAGACTACTCCCCGACTAATCTAACATATATTGTACAGTAGAACTTTTGTTTAATTAGATATATCCCACCCTCTAACCAAAAAAAATCCGACCCAAAAAAGTATTATTAGTGTATTTTTTTATATTCAGTTAATTTCATTTTATAATTATCAACACATTATTTGTTTATAATATTCATCAAATTAACTACTGTATAAGCGAATTTCATAATATATGTATATGATTTAGTCGATTTGTATTTTGTATTGATGATTATAGTAACTAACTTATATTAATGAAATGTTGAGTTGTGAGTATAATAGTTTTTTGTTTTTTTTTTTTTTGATGAGGAAAGAATTCGGGTGGAGTAAATCTACCCGGCAGCATCCTTACGGATGAGGTCAAGAAGACCCAGATTGTTTTGAATATCGACTCCTCGGGCAGAGTGGCTAAGGTGTGCCACCTTATCTGCCACTCTATTGCCCATGCGAGGAATGTGAAGGAAAGTTACTTCCTTCACCGTCGATAACAGTAGTTGAGTATCCGAGAGGATTAATTCAATTTCCCAAGGATAGGAAAATTTTCTGTTTAGATGGTTAATAATGATCTTACAGTCGCCTTCGATCTGGACCCTTTCTATATTTAGTTGTCGAACTTTTTGAATACCCAGTTTGAGGGCTAACGCCTTCGCTGTGAGGGGGTTTTGTTTCCCAAGCTGCTGATGCATAATGGAAGTTGGGTGTCCATCCCAATCCCTGATAATGGCACCAGCAGAACTGTCGCCATTAGAAAGAGATGAACCATCAAAGTTTAATTTGTACGTACCCCTTGGAGGCTTCCGCCAGTGAACGGACCGTTGTATCTTGCTTGTTTTTGGCGGATGTTGCCGAGTGGGGCGGAGTTCCTCTTCAAATTCCATCTCGCGCACATATGTTCTATTCCAGTTATCTATATGAGATTTGATCATTTGTATTGCTTGTTCCTTTTTTGGGATTGCAATCTGCTGGAATAAAAGTTGATTCCTAGTGTACCATGTTGTCCACCAAGAGAAAGCGAGGCTGGTCATGGCGGTAGAATTTAAGCTCTTCCCAAGAAGAGACAGAATGGGCCTAATATCCCGAGACTGGGCAATCAAACAAGCCACAGAAGAAAGATCTTGGAATGGTAGTTGGTGGATTGCTCCGATGAAAGGGCATTCCAAGAACAGATGGACCTCATCTTCAGTGGCTGAATTACAGAGGGGACAGGTTGACGGAACAGCCAACCCCCTACAAGACAACCTAGAGGCGGTGGGGAGACCTGCCTGTGCTATTTTCCAGAGGAAGTTTTTAACTTTCGGAGGGGTATTGATCCTCCAAATCCAGTCATTATTATCCCGGGTTAATGATGCCTGAGATGTTATTAATTTGTATGCACTGGCAGTAGTGAACCAACCTTCCCTATCCGGCCACCAGTAAAGACGATCTTGCAAATCCGAGGCAGGAAGCGGAATGTCTAGAATCTCATGTACTAGGTCGTTGGGTAGGATCTGTTGTAGTTTTTCACTCCACCACTTGCCTCCCAAAATATAGTCGCTAACCGTTTCACTCTGATTATAATTTGGAGGGCAATCAACCCTATCCCTGATAGGGGAGGTTGAGATCCAGTTATCTGTCCAGAACTTTATTGAATGCCCATTTCCTACAGACCAAATTAGTCCAGTTTTAAATTTATCTATTAATTCAGATAGCCTGGACCATTGCCAGGAGCACTTTCCGGATCTTCTATACTCGAAAATGCTTGTGGTACGCAGATATTTATGTCTGATCAGAGATACCCACACATTACTTGGTTCGTCCAAAATCTTCCACAGGAGCTTCATCTGAAGAGCAACATTTATATCACTTGACTTGCGAATTCCCAAACCCCCGAACTGTTTTGGTTTGCATATCCTGTCCCAACTAATTAATGGCCGGTACTGGAGGTCCTTATTCCAGAAAAAAGAGCGGTTGATCTGGTCCAATTCTTTATGCATGGCGGCCGGGAGCATAAAGCTCTGCATCACATGCAGTGGCTTAGCCGAAAGGTTGGAGTTTATAAGTGTAGCCCGATCTTGCTGAGATAGAGCATTCGCCCTCCACTTTGTCAATTGTTGTTTAGATTTACAGATGATATCTTCGAAGGTGCTGCTTGTGACCCTACCATTTATGATAGGACAACCAAGATATTTTTCTATTGAGTTTTCTTCTGTAATGTTCAGGCAAGTACGTAACTGAAGGATCCTCTGACTCGAAATCCCCCGAGTTACTTGGAAGGATGATTTATGATAATTAACCTTTTGGCCAGACACTTTACAGTATGAGTCGATGATAGTCTTTACTTTGCGCCCTGCTTCGACGCTACCCTTTGAGAAAATGATGATATCGTCAGCAAAAGAGAGGAACGGAACCCGAGGCCCGTCGTGTCCAATCGGAAATCCAATGAGTGTTTTATCTTGGCTAGCTTCCGCAGACAGGTTTCGGGCTAGAATTTCAGCGCCTAATATGAACAGGAATGGTGAAAGGGGATCTCCCTAGCGAATTCCGCGGGTCGGGAGGAACAAATCCGTAGGGCCATTGTTGACTAGCACAGAGAAGGAGACGGACGAAATACACTCCATGACCCATGCGACAAATCTACCATGAAACCCGAATCTTAGTAGCACACATTTGAGGAAATTCCAGTCAACCCTATCGTAGGATTTTTCCATATCTAACTTTATTGCCAACCATCCTTCCCGGCCTCTACGATTTTTGTACGAATGGAAGATTTCATGCGCTATAAGGATATTGTCTTGTATAGCCCTATCTGAAACAAAGGCACCCTGTAAAGGATGTATGAGTCTGCCAATAACCTTTTTCATTCTTTCTGTCAGAATTTTGGAAATTATTTTGTAAATGTTGGAGCATAGACTGATAGGCCTATAGTGACTAGTGGTCGTGGGATCATCTCTTTTAGGGAGTAAGGAGATGAAAGTATGGTTTATCTGTCGGAGCATTTTGCCAGAGTGGAAAAATCCTTTTACCGCACATATTACCGATTTACCAACGATGTCCCAGTATTTTGTATAAAATTCGGCCGTGAAACCGTCAGGTCCTGGGGACTTATTTCGCCCTAAACTAAAGACAGAACTTTTAATTTCTGAGTTAGTCGGGATTGTTGTAAGGAAAATATTTTCATCTGGCGAGATGGACGGTTGTATTAATTGTAGAAGGTTGTTAAGGAGACCCTCATCAGTTGGCTCTTTCTTAAACCTCCTCTCGAAATCCTGTTGTATCTCGTTTCTAACGTTTTCCTCCCCCAACACCACCGCCCCAGTAGAGGAGAAGATCTTGCGAATCTGTTTTCTATGTCGTCGACCAGAAGCCACGCGATGAAAATAAGCTGTGTTGGAATCTGATAGTTTCAGGTGCTTAGTTTTGGCCCTTTGGCTCCAGAAAGATTTCTGAAATAAAAGAAGCTTATCTCTCTTCACAATGAGCTGGTTTTCCCTATTTTGATTTACTTGAGAATTTAAACCAGGTCCCCCAGATTGAATACGCAGAAGTTCAGAGTCCACGTCCTTTAACTGTCGGAAAATATTGCCGAAACTTTTCTTATTCCATTCCTTTGCCTTCTTTTTTAATATTTTCTGTTCAAACATTAATTGAAACATGGCCGAGACCGGGCAAGATGCCCTCCAAGATTGCTTGACTATGTTACGAAAATCTTTTCGAAGAAGCCAGACATTTTCGAATTTAAAAGGGGGGGCTTTGAAGTTAGTATTGAGTTCGAAAGAGATGGATATTGGACAATGATCCGAGGATGAGAAAGCACCGTGAGAGGTTGCCATATTAGGAAAAGATGCTAAGATCTGTTGGTGAACAAGCACCCGGTCGAGTTTTTCGCGAATATTAAAGTTTTCCTCCGGGTTTTTCCTCCAGGTAAACGGGTTCCCAAATGTAGGAAGGTCAAAGAGAGAGCACTCGTTTTTGAAAGAAATTAGACGGGAGAACCTCGAGATCCGGGTAGAGGCCCCGCCCAGTTTATCGGAGTTGCACAGGATTTCATTTAGATCCCCCATCACTAAGCACGGAAGAGAGGACCCATTTACAATCGTTCTTAACATTTCCCAAAATGTGTCTTTGTCTTTGGGTGTCGGAGGTGCATAGACAAAAAGAACTAGAACCGGGAACCCCGACTGGGGGCTCTCAAATCGGAGGCCAATGATGCGGGGGGCATGGATGGCTATGGAAATAGTAAAATTAAGTAGCTGATGAGATTTCCAAATGACTCCAATTCCACCCGATCTCCCAATCGATGGCGACCATACCCCTTCGTCAAATCCAATATCTCTCCATAATTTATCGTTAGGTATATTTTCCGATTTGGTTTCCGCTAACGACATAACTTGAATATGTTCATTTTTACACATAGAGTCAATTTCCGTCCAGAAAGTTCGTTTTCCAATCCCTCGACAGTTCCAGAAACAAATCTTCATAAAAAGTCTACAATGATAAAAGGACCTGATTTTAGGGTCCTTAAATCGTGCCGATGTAGCGAATGTGGTGCGTAATTACACATGAAGAGCCTTGTTTTTTTTTAGTAATATTTACCCAGCACCGATGTTTGTTTAAGCCTATAGACCCCTTCGAAAGGGAGCAACCAAGCAAGTGGTTTAGCCCATCTGATCCAGCCTATCCAACATATTTTATTACACATGAATTTTGACAAAAAGAAACTCCTCCCCACATAGCAGCAACTAGGAAACAAATTGGTCAAACTTTGGACTTTACTCACCACCCAACATAGTGTAGAAGCAAGTAACGCAGGCCATCTTGCAACAGGTTTGAAATCCATCACAAAGCGTGGAAAGGCAAACCTGTAACAAGGGTTTTGTGCACTCATGCGAGACAAATAAACAACAGCTGCACCGCAGCGCCCGATCCACCAAATGGGTGTAAGAGACACCCACACATTATCTTTTATGTTCATGGAAGAGATGCAAAAGCAGTAGATAAAGCCAGTGGGCATTATATTGATTGATACTGAAATATAATTGTTACAGGGGAGCAGGCAAACACCTAAGCGAGAGCAAGCAACCCCCCATGGAGGCCATACAGTAGTAGCTAAAGTAGAGCTTATATGAAAGAAGGCAAAAGTATAGATTAGATTATATATAATTTCTGCAACCACCAAATTAAAACTAAAATGTTGAGTCGAAATCTTGAACAAACCACCGTTAAGCCACCATAACTGCCAGCCGATTGAGACAGTAACATACATAAGAAACTGATTGAAGCAGAAATTTCTTTTTACTCTAAAGATTTTTAACATTAATGCATTCAGAAGCATTATCCAGGAGTGTGTACAACCCTTTGGAGGGTGGGAACCAAAGGAAGTATTTCCTCCATTAAAATCATATCGGTGAACCATCAATCGTTTGTTTAGCCTCGCTAGGAGGATTTGGGCCCTTTCAGGAGTTGGATGGGGAAGGTGTAGATGACACCACCCCGGTTTTGGTATTACTATAAAACAAAGCCACAACAACAACCATAACACGCCAGTAGAGCCGAAAGAAAAGACATAGGGGAAGAGTAAGGTACCAGGAGAGGGAATAGATGGGGGAGAAACAGTAGAAATCTTCTTTTTCCTTTTTTTCTTCCTTATTTTATCCCCACGTACATACCCTATTGGGGCAAAATAGGAGGCCCTCGCAGAAACATTCGGCCCAGCAACGGCGCCACCCGGAAGGACAAACGGCGCCGGCGAATGCTGGAGGGTGATGGAGCCAGATGACCGACGACAGGCGGCGCCACCAACCCCGTGACGGCAACACCATCGAAGAACGAAACCGGCGAGAGGTAACGAGACACCGGATAGCAGCACAAGCCACAACACCGGCAGACCCCCAAACCACCGCAGGGTCACTGGAGACAAGCCAACAGAGCCCAATACCGGGGCATAAGAAAAAGACGTCGGAGGAGATCTGAAGAAGACGATGTGCGAGAGGGCACCGGAACCCCAAATTGGAGGTTGCGAGAGGGATAAAGGGGCTAGGGAGACAAAAATCAGCCTGACTTGCAGGCTAATTAGTTGAAGAAGATGAAGATTGGAGGGCGGAGGATCTGCCCCATGGCTTGGGAAAGATGATTTTTGCAAGCGCGTGGAGGCGCGTTGTTTGGCTCCGGAGAGGGTTTTTTCCATTACAACCCCCGTGTTTGGTTCTGTTGTGAGTATAATAGTAGTTTGATGAAATTGATGTTCCGAAAAGGGCTTTTTTTTAAAGATTTTTTTAAGTCCTGAAAAGGAGATTAAATTGATGTTATTTTGCCTAATAGATACTACCTCCGTTCGGAAAAACTTGTCACTTTATTATTTACGCACGCTTTTTAGGAGATAAAAACTATATAAAATATCTAGTTTTTTAATAAATTTTTTAACAATTTCGTAGTTATTATTAATAAGTACAAACTTGATAAAAAAAAAATTTATAAAAAAATGAATATTTTATATAGTTTTTATCATTCTAAAAAAGTGTGCGTGAATAGTAAACGACAAGTTTTGCCAGACGGAGGAAGTATATAGAACAGGCAACTCTGTTTGATCCCGCGAGTCGTGAGAGGCCGACGAATCGGTACATTAATTAACTGTCATGATACATTACAAGTAAGAATATAAAACAAAAAAGGTGCAATAGCAGTTGAGACATGACACACTAAAAGGTGGCGTCCAGGCGAAACGAAGGCTCCGTTTGCATATCCATCTCATTACTTATAATTATTGACTTTTGTTTTATAATGACTACTATTCCAGAATGTCGTTTGGGGTACCAAAATTAAAACAATTTTTTTTTTTTGGCTAAAAGCATCTTTTTTTCCCAATTAAATGGCATCTTCAACTCAAGCGTCGTCTCCCCCGCCATCTCTGTCTCTTTCGGGATGGTGTCGTCACCTTAGGGCGAATTCGTTGGCGACAGCAACACTACTCTTTCCCCATCACAAACGAAGCATCTGGGCGGATTCTACTGAAATTTCGTCTCCTTGTCTTGTTCAGAAGTTTATGCCCTAAGATTACGGTAATCAGTTGATGCTCTTTTTGATAGATTTTTCTGTTCGTGAGCAATGTTTTACCTTAGTTTGTTTCATTAAAGCCTAGTTTGGTTTTTGTTGCCCTTTTCCATCACTGTCTACACCATAAGGTAGAACATACTTGCTCCAATTTGATTTTTTTTAGCTTATTGTCATTCGATTGTACAATTTCTATGGGGTTGTGTTGATCCATGTTAACTTTGTTGTAATCTTGCTATTCGATAGTAGTTTCACTTGGAATTGAACGTTTTGGGGGTTTTATTTTACATCTATAATGTTTTAGTTTGCTATTGCTTTCTTCAGTTAGGTTTGAATATAAATTCCATTTTGGCTTTATCCATTTCTGAATTACTTAAGACAAGGTACCTAGCTTTGTTGTTATACGAGTGTTCTTTTATATGTATTATTGCATGATGCAACGACAAATTTTAAACGTCAATGGTCAATATGTTGCAAAGTACTCTTGAATGGCGTCACTGGGAATGAAGGCTGCATCCCCAAGCAAGAAGAAGATGGCATCCCCAAATAAGAATATGGCATCACCTAGCAAGAACATGTCACCAAGAAAGAAGGTTCAATCACCAAGTAACAAACTTCCATCACCGAGCAAGAAGGTGGGGAAATGTATAAGCTTCAATTGGGATAAGGCATCGACAATTGTGCTGCTTCAAATCTGTGTTGAATTCCAATCAACCCATGGTCGTAAGCAACAATTCAAATGGCCAGAAATTCTCGAGCAGTTTGAGGAACGCACAGGGAGACAAGCTTCTGTAATTATTCTGCGTAACAAGATGGAGAATATGAAAAAACATTACCAATTATGGACAAAGTTGAAGGGGTCTGAAACTGGCCTTGGGGTGAGCCCTATCACTGGTCAAATTGAAGCTTCCCCGGATTGGTGGGAGAATAAAATCAAGGTATGTTTTATAACATGACATTTTCATGGTAAGACCCGATAATGACTGTAGTTACCCCACAAGTCACAATTGGTTTTAGATACAAAAATTGTTGATTTTAAAAAAGTTTTCTCATACAATGTTGTTGTCACCATGTAGGAAAATTCTGAATTCAAAAGGTTTCGTAACAAAGGTGTTTCTCCAGAAATGGATGATTTATGGGAGAAAATTTTCGGGGACACGTATGCAACAGGTGAGCATTGTGTTGTCCCTGGGATGGAAGTTCCTTCTGTCCCTACTACCCCAGGCCATGAGTCTCACACGCCCATCCATCCTGAACCTATGATGGAAGATTACGATGAGTTGGCGGATGGGATTAAGCGCTTAGATCCAGGATTTCGATGCGAGGTAGGGACTTCAGATGCTTCACCGAGCTTAAACTCTAATTCTACAACAAAGAGGATGTCAGATGCGCATTCAAGTCCCTCGTCAAGTGGTAGTAAGTGAGTACGTTTATCTCCTGGGGCAGCTGCGTTCCACGATACTGTTCAAGAGCTTAGATCGGAAGGCAGACGCGCATATGACCTCATTGCAGCCGTTTGCTCATCTGTCACCTCATCTCCTCCTGTCACTTCTTCTAGTGCTTTGGGCACTTCACCTTCCAAGGCTTCTGCAGACCCGGACATGCTAGTTCGTGACGCATTTGCTGTGTTGTACCGAATGGTCAATCAAGGTTTAATTGAGTGTGGTTCGGATGTGTTTTGCTTTGCTACCTCGAAGATTTTGGATGACAATGGAAGAAAAGGCTTCATTTTTCTTGAATCAGACAATGATAGGTTGGCGTGGTTGCAGTTTGAGATGCGAAAGAAGTAGGCTGCAAGACCTAGTCGTATCGTAACCGCATTTTGTTAGGCTACCATGTTTTCCATATACATGATTTGCTTGGTGGCTTTTCCTGTTAATATTTTGGATGTTATTCTTTTGGATGTTAGGTGCTTAATTGACCTTGACTAGTTGACTAAGATGTTGGTGACCAAACTAGTTTTTGACTTGTTAATGGCTTCTATATATGCGTAGGGTGTTAAATGTATTTCACAATAGCTTTTGTATGTAAAAACCTAACTAGTTATGTTCGAATTTGGTCAATGTAAATGCGTATGATGATGCTTATTCAATTCATGTTTTGTTATGTTATCGATTATCATTTTGTTGTTTTGTTTTGACAATGTGTATGATATGCCATGTATGTTGTTTTGGTTCATGCACAGAGTTTTCATGGATGAAAGGAAGCGCAAGCTACTTCTACTTCTCATGCTACTCCAAAGGATTCGTTTTCCATGAAGTTCTAGACGCCTTTGTTGGTCGGAAGAAGGGGTTTAAGGGCTTAGCATCTGACCTCATCAAACCTACAGATACCCCAGCTAGAATTAAAGGCCACCCAAAGTACTATCCATACTTTAAGGTAAAAAGTGACATTGTCAGTTACTTGTAGGCTGAACTTAACAGATTAAACATGGCTATATTATCTATTGATATGCCTTTATTACCTTTGCAGGATTGTATTGGATGCATCGATGGCTATGGACTTAAGTGCATGTGTCCCGGACAGATTTCAAAAGCGTTTTCGTAATCGCAAAGGTGTCACAACATTTAATGTTATGGGCATATGTGATTTTGATATGTATTTCACATACGTGTGTGCTGGTTGGGAAGGGTCAGCACATGATGCACGTGTCTTGAATCATGCCTTGTCTACGTCGGAACTAAAGTTTCCTCATCCTCCACCAGGTATTGCATATGACAAATACTTCACTTTGGCTTAATCAGTACTTTCAATTTTTATCATCCATATATTATTTGGCAGGAAAGTATTATGTTGTGGATAAAGGGTATCCTGATCGAGACGGTTTCTTGACACCATATCCTAGGCTTCGATACCACCTAGACGAGTTTGCGACACAACGACCCAAAAATGAGAAGGAGGCTTTCAATAGAGCGCACTCGTCTTTGCGTAGTTGCATTGAAAGGACTTTTGGGGTTATGAAGAAACGGTGGAAAATTACGACGTGTATGCCCGCTTATGGGTTGGATTGCCAGACAGACATCACATTAGCTTGCTTTGCTCTCCATAATTATGTAAGGCGTCACAATTTTTTCCTGATGTTTATGTGTAGTATGCACACAACGATCCTGCTATAGCACCCGAGTTCATGGACAGTGAACCTGCATCGATTCCGGCAGAAGAACAAGTGCCACTAGACCAAGCTCGAGGGATGATGAGGACCCGAGATAACATTGCAAAAATGTTATGGAATGAACGTCGACATAGATAGCTATATAACTGTGGGTGTATAGGTATCTTTTTGGGAAATTACTTTTGGTATATCCTATAGGCATCTTTTTGGGAAGCTAGACGTGTAGTTCCAAGTCTCTTTGTATTTGGATGTTATTATAACGGGAATGTAGGTAACATCATGTACCTGGCATAAAAAAAACATATTGATATTGCAAGCAATTTTTGTTGTAGGCCAATGAAGTTGGGATTTTACATTTTGTGTATGTGATGTTATTTCAATGAACTCCAATTTACTTTGATTAGCCTATGCGAGAATCGAACTCGCATCTTTATGCATATGCACAACGCTCTACCATTTGAGCTAATAAGCTTAAATCTTGTGAATAGAGATATCGAATTAGAGCATATGAGTACGATATAATTGCCAACAAACAGTCCAAGGAAAAAGTTTTAAATGATCCCAATTCAGCTGTACACTTTCAACTAGAAAAAAAGTCGACAAATGACAGTTTTGTAGTGACACAGCTTTGGCAAACCTCCAATTAATGACAACTACAATCAACACTAATTTTTCACCTATGCAGATAACCATTTCTTGCAACTCAACTATATCATATCAGATGTAAGCTTTCAATTAATGACAGCTGGAAAAAAAAACACCAACAAGAATCTGATTTCCATATATATGACAGCTGCATAAAATTTATGTTCTAAACTTCCAAGTAACGACAGCTGAAAAAAAAAATAGCAACATGAATCTGCATTCAATTGTAAATATTCCATCTACACACAAACAAACCCCTTTGTAGAAATTCAGGTATAAAAATCTAGCTCATTGTTTAGAGTCTTATTGCAATTCAAGTATAAAATTTTAGTTGTAAACTTCCAATTAATGACAGGTGAAAAAAAAATCAGCAATAAGAATTTGCTTGTGTAGTGTCATACTTGAAAATAAATCAGCAGTAAGATGAAATTTCAGTCTTGTTGCAATAAGGATTTGCTTGGTGGCTTCCCTCTAGATGAAATTCAGGTATGAAGAAGAATTTGCACTGTCAACTTGAAAAAAAAATCAGCAATAAGATTTTTTCATTGAACGCCCCCATATTTAGTCCCCTTGCATCCTTCCTCGCTCTCCCAGCACAGTCCTCGCCTCCTCGGTCCTCTTTTCGCAGCCAGCAGCCCCAATGTCATTTACTGGGCAACTATTTTGTAGCTAGTTTGTGGCACCATATTATTTGGTAGCTAGTTTTGTTGTTATACGAGCTGTTTTTTACAAATCCACACCAACCATTTGATCTTGTAGTTTTGAATTTCCCATTAATCACAACTTCAATCAACTCCATCATCAATTGGAAGATATGAGTCATGTGTAGATAAGAAGTAGACAAGTAAACTGCAAGTCTGCAACACACATACACACTTTCAAAAATTACCCTTTACATTATACCCCAAATTCATTACCAAAGTCAAACAGATCCAACATCCAATTTCATCTAGACAAAAGTACAAAACTGCTCAATCAATGTAATTTTGCAAGTATTTAGCTAATAGAAATCTGATTTCATTATTCATGGGAATAGAATCATGTGAGGACGAAGATAAATAATTTTAATGGGTTGTCAGTTTTGAAGGGTTGTCAATTTTGAAGGGGGGATAAGGGGAAAATATACCTGACGATGGAGATGCCGATTATGCGAGGCTAATCTAATTTCATCTAGAGGGAAGCCAATCAATTGATGAAGGGCGAGGGGCAATTAGGGCCTGAATTTCTCCACCCCGTATTTCATCCCCTCCATCTTGTCAGGTGAAGGTGGGAAATTTGCTGATTTTTCATCCTTTCCGTCCCCTTTCATCCCCTACCTCCATCTCCACCCTCCCATGCCAAATACCCAATCACGAATCCCAAACGAACTAGGAGGCCGGAGAGGGCGGAGGAGACGATGTTGATGCGAGCCATAGTTGGTGGTCAAACGAAGCATCTATGTGTAGGTGAAGGACTAACCAGGGAAGAGGGAGGCTATTCGCTTACTTGCTAATGAAGGCTCTAGAGAGCAAAGGTGTCAGATCTGGGGCGATGGTGAAGCCGTTGAGGTGGGAGGTGGAAGCCATGGCAGAGTTGGATCGATGGTGGAGGACGTATGAACAAAGGGGTAACTATTAGGGATGCAATAAAATCATTAATTAAATCAGTAATTACAGCATAAATTGATACTTATCACTTCAATAAAATATTTTCAAAAATAAACTATAATGACTTTATAAGTTGGCTATCCAAACGAAGCCGAAGATTATCAAGTCAAAGAATTAGTAGACGAAAAATCAAACCAAGCACCACTATTGTAGCACCAAGCCACCAATGGTCAGCGGTACAACAATAATCTATCTCATGTGGGCACTGAACGCGCCTCTTGGAATTGGAGTCATCACGAATACACTATCACAACCCCGATCAGTCCCGACTCATGACACCATGTCTTCAACAAACCCGAAGAATACCTAGGAGCATCAAAAGCGCACAAACACAGAAAAAGTCGACCAAGCCGCATCGAAATGGTCAAGACCAATTGCAAGGTAGACATGGGTATGGATATCCCCCATACCCATATCTGTGTTTGTTATAGGGGTGTATGGATATCAAATGATATACGTTGATATCCCATCCTTTGTAAATTTGCTTATTTCCATATACGATATGGGTTCTTCTTCTTCACCGCTTCTACAGAGAGAGAGTCGCTCCATATCTTCTTGCGGATCCTTCTCGCTCCAGTGCAACAACATCCCGAGAGGGAGGTCGCCGAAATTGAAGCTTTATCGACTGGAAATCGGGGCTCACCAGGACAAAAAAGGAGATCTATATCGACTGGAAATTGAAGCTTCAGTAGATCTAAATGCCCTTTGCTCTGGATTGGGACAAATCCTCCCATGACGACCGACGCGATGTTGTTTGCATGATTGCCAGAGAGTTTCGCCTCCGATTCAAGATCATGCGCGATTTTGTCTGCGTGGTTGCTGGTGGCGGATGAACAGAGACTAGAGACTGCTCGAGAGGGACATCTCAAATCTCCCAAAATTTCAAATTCCCATTCCTAATGGTTTAATGTCTGTTTAGATGCTTGTTTGGATTTTGGTTGATGAATTGTTCTAAACATAAACTATATCCAGATATAAGATACCATATAAGATATTAGATATCAGATATCAAAGTTTATATCTATATCACTGACATCGATATCTAATATCCAATATCAATACCAAACAGGGATAATTAGATTGAAAAGCACAACAACTTATCAAGATTACAATTCCAAATTTTGACCACATTATAGTCCACTTGTGTGCACATGCCATCTTATAATTACTCATGCTATATATTTACACATGTGAAGCAATTTATACACATGCAAGGGATATATAAAAGAGGAAAAAGCATTGTCACTTGTCAGGAACAAACTTTCCTAGTTGAAATTATAAAATATCACCAGGAATAATGCAGTTGTCCTTTAAGAACTTATTTGTTCGTGTTTTAATATAAATATTTGAAATTTTTTGGTTGGTTTCTCCCATACATTGAACAAAAAATCGAATCTGTTTTTGTAAGCAATTTTAAAAAAATCACAGATCGAGTTTTGGCATGCAGTTGAATCGAATTAAAAGCTTTTTAGATTAACTAAAATACTTATGGGTCATTAATTAATTAATGTATCAAATTAAATTAGGTCAAGAAAGAGTATGAATTTTAGAGAAATGAGACTGGCTAGGCAACTAGCAAGAAATTGGAAAACCTTATTTGCCCGAATATGTGTCCATTGATAATTTAGGAACAAATATACAAACCCAGCCTTTACCTTGACAACCATTAGCGGTTCCTAACCTTCTACCTATATAAGTCTCACTGGGTTTCTTATTTCATAAGTATGATTATGTTTGGTAAAAGAATAGTTGATGAGATAATTGAAGTCGATGAATTATTTGTGTTAAATGTATGTTAATTATAAGCTAGTATGGTTATTAATTGATAAATCTAGCCGTTATGCTAAGTGATGAAAAACTTGTGAATAAAAGTCGAAAGTTCCGAAAAGATTGGGTGTGTAACCGTTGAAATTAAAAATTCAATTCTAAAATCTAATTAAAAAAATCTTGTATTTATTTTATTTAAAACTATATAATATTAAAACCAAAAGTTCCAAAAGCTAGTTAATTTGCCAAACATAGCCTATATCTTTATATGTTTAATTTGGAGATGCGTTCAATAATAAAATCAATGCTCTTTTTATCATCGATTAACCAACACATTATCAGTAAACCACATTTTTTTACAGTAGGCAAGAAACAGATGTCTCGACAAAGCAAGATTCATCCTTGATTATCCTTCCGGATGATAGAACAAAATTCCCTATTAAAAGAGAGAGTGAGGATATTACAAGTACCCATAAACCTAGCTATATAATAAGCAACACAGTTTGACTCTTCATAGCAATGCTGAAAATGTAGGTTACTGAATTTATCTTCAAAGCGATGAATCTTCTAAATTACTCTTGCGATCTCCCAGGGGGGATTGATGCTTTTCTTTACTGCATTGATGGCACCTAGATTGTCCCCTTCCAAAATGACATTTCGTAGGCCCTTCTCCTGACATAGTTGCAACCCTGCACAAATGGTTTGAGCTTCGGCTTGCAATACAGATCCTTGTTGGATCCTATAGATTGAAAAATATCAATAACTTGTCCGTCACAACCCCGAATAACGCACCCAATAGAGCATTCTCCAGAGGGTTTTACAGAAGCATCTACATTTATTTTGTAGAAGCCTCTTGGTGATTTACACCATCCAGTGGGTTTTCGCTGCTTTGTTTTTGTTGGGTACTCCTTTTGTTGTGCTTTGTTCCAGTCTGTGATGTTGGTTTTTATCTGGGTGGTGGTTGTTGATATATGGTCTAATTTTTTGTTATTAAAGATTATGTTATTCCTAATTTCTCATATGACATGGCATGTCATATGAAGCAGAGGTCTTCAAAATGTAGGTTATTATTTTTTATTGTTCAGATATCCTCAGGAGTGGCGTTGCTTTGTCTCAAATTGATGAAACATCGTCCCGTTTGTTGAGTATAGTTGGTTATAATTGCACTATAGAGAGTGGCCAATTAAGAAGCAAATGTTGATCAGTATATCTTCGTTAACGCGGTTACAGAAACAACATTGAACATATACTCTATTAAAATATCTATTTAGTCTTTCCTTCGTTAGAAATCCATCTATGATCAATTTCCATAGAACTTCCTATCAGTGAACCACTTTAAAATACGTATGTTCTTATTATTATTTTTCTCCAATATTTCTTCTTATTTTTAACAATAAGAATTGAAAGGAAAAAGGCATGGGCCTCTTCCAAGTTCCCAACAATTAACAACTTTACCTTATTTCAGTTCACCTAAGCCCTCATT
This sequence comes from Persicaria tinctoria, assembly GCA_037127255.1. Classification (NCBI taxonomy): domain Eukaryota; kingdom Viridiplantae; phylum Streptophyta; class Magnoliopsida; order Caryophyllales; family Polygonaceae; genus Persicaria; species Persicaria tinctoria. The sequence goes on from JBANSL010000008.1 coordinate 14,355,977, forward strand.
CAATACTTATTTGGGCCTCTCTAGCTCTCTCCTATCATATATAGGCCTTTGCAGAATTGCAGCTATGTTTTTGACTTTTCTGTTTTTGTTATTAAAAAAAAAAAGTATGTCAAATTCAAATTCCATGAACACAACATGTAGTTAATTCAGATGAATTTTTTTTTTTCCCGGCTTGTCCGGGCTCTCGATTTCCCTAGGCTTGTCTAGGGAATCGAATTCCTTTCCTTATATCAAAAAAAAAAAAAAAAAAAGATGAATATTTTTTTTAAAATAATATCAACCTTAGTCCACATAGAGAGGAGTGTCTCATAATGCTTGACTGGTTTGGTAATTAATGAGCCCAAGTATATATAACTGCAGGTAATTAAGTTATGCTTCAAATTAAAGTTATGCTTCTTATTACTCAAAAAAAAAAAAAAAGTTATGCTTCAAATTAAAGCAAGTATATATAACTGGATTTGTTATTGTTGTTAAAGCTTAAAAATCGAACGTGCTAATATGATCATCGAAGCTTACAAACTTTGTACGGAAATTTCGCGGGGTGCCCTTGGGGTATTGTAATTTTTGGCAGGTATACAACTCTTTTGCATATTTCGTATAGTGCCCTTGAGGTTTTATTAAATTTCGCGTCGTGTCCTTTGAGTGTTAAACTTAACAGCTCCGTTACTTTTGGATTAAAAAAAAAGAAAAAGAAAGACAGACGGACAAAGAAAGAAGGTCGAGAGAAGACGCTGAGAGAGAGGATGAAGGTCGAGAGAAGAAGAAAGCTCGAGAGAAAGGAAGACGAGGGTCGAAGATCGAGAGGACGAAGGTCGAAGAACGAAGCAGTTCGCGCGCGAGAGAGAGGACGAATGTCGAAGAACGAAGCTCCTGCTAGAGGCGTCAGGACTTGTGAAGATGGATGCGACAGTGGGAGGAGAAGCCAACCACCGAACTCCCATGACTGAGAGCGAAGGTGGTGGTGACCCATTGCCTTGGCCGGTGACCGGAGGTGGAGAAGAAGTTGTAGAGAGGTTAGAAAAAATTGCCCCTTTACCAAAATTTAGGGTTTATGTTGAAAGTGATGCATTTAGGGTTCTCTTGTGATGTGAAATTGGTGAAATCAATTCGAAATTGGGGGTTCTTGTAAATATCAGATTGAAATTGATGCATTTAGGTTGAAATTGCACTGTCATAGTTTTTTCTGTAATCTCGTATGGGAGATTTTGGTATCAATGCCCACTACTCCCATGAGAATGTCATATAAACTTAAAATGAGATAGTTAAATAGGTTAACCCTCTAACAATTGGACAACTATTCGGTTTCTCTTGTAGCTTCTAAATAAATATTTTGCAGTGCAATATAACTTTACTAACTCTCCTTAAGTACGATTCTTGCATATAATATGATTCTTGTAATCTTGTTCAGGTTATGAGGATTGTACAAAATCCAAATGAATTTGTTGATTCATTTTTGGCTGCACAAAGGGATTTTAATTTTATTTGTCTCTAACAATTTTTACTAACAATTTGATTCTACTTGTTGAGTTGTTGGTATTTATTAGGATAGAATTATATCTTGTGTATATTTTTATATCCTTTTATGTATATCCTATCTTAGGAGATCCTTGATCTCCAAGCATTGTAACCCTATATAATTTCACATTGTCAATGAATAGAATTAAACTTTCTCACAAACATTAATTCTCTATATGGTATCAGCCTAACCTTCGATCCTAACCCTAGCCTTCTTCCTTCTCGGCCACCATGTCGACCGACTCTTCTTCCTCTTCCACCACCATTCCCGCCGCCAAATCTGATTCCCTCAATCCCCTCCAAGCCGCTGCCGGCCTCTCCTCTCCCAACATCAGCCTTCCCAACTTCACCATCAAACTTGAACGAACCAATTACACTGTCTGGCGTCAAACCGTCAAGTCCGCTCTCGAAGCCTATGAACTCGACTCCTTTCTTACAACCGAGCCTGCCCCTCCAACACACCTCCCGTCGCCGCCTCCTGCTGATGGCGAGACACCTGCTCCACCGGCCGCCAACCCTGATTTCGCCGTTTGGAAGCGCAAGGATCGTCTCGTCTTACTTTGGATTCGCTCTACTCTCTCCGCTCCTCTTCTCGCCCATGTTGCTCGAGCCGCTACTGCATCTGCTGCATCGGCCACCCTCGAGCGGATGTTTCATGCTCAGACAAAGGCTCGTGAGATGTATCTGAAGCATCAAATGCAGTCCTTTGTCAAAGGCAATCTCTCTATCATGGAGTACTTTGAGAAAAAGCGCTCCTATGCTGATTCCCTTGCCGAGTGCAATCATATTGTACCCGATGATGACTTCGTTGCGTGCGTCCTTCATGGTTTGGATGCATCGTTCAATGCCTTCTGGACGTCCTTTCATATGCAGCCTGGACCCATCACTTCCGACGATCTCTTTGGCCTCCTTCTCCCGGAGGAGGATCGCCAAAACCAGACCTTACAAACTCTCCAAGACCAGCAGCCTTCGGCCAACACGGTCAACCGGGGCAGCTCTCGCTCTCAGCGGCCCTCAAATCGTTCTCGGGAGCCCTCTGCAGCCGCCGACTCTCCACCTACCGAGCGCGAGCGCACTCGCACTCCTTGCCAGATCTGCAAACGCACCAACCATGAGGCTCTCAACTGCTTTCAGCGTCTCAATGCTGCAGACTTCCCTCCCACCTACCGTCGGCCATCTTCACAGCCCCAGGGCTCCGGTGGTCCTCGCGACGGATCATATTCCAGCAGAGTGAAATCATAACCCGTATATCCTATCTTAGGAGATCCTTGATCTCCAAGCATTGTAACCCTATATAATTTCACATTGTCAATGAATAGAATTAAGCTTTCTCACAAACATTAATTCTCTATAGTATTGTCGCTAGCATGAAATAGTTTGATTCATAAATTGACATTAATATTTTGAAGTGATTTTAAGTCTATTAGCTCAAACGATAGAGCATTGTGCTTACGCACAAAGATGCGGGTTCAAATCCCGTATAGACTATATATCCCATGTAAATTGAAATTAATTTGTTGAAGTGATTTTAGAATTCCTTGTTGATGCAGCTGTTTGGCTTGTTTGTTTTCTGTTTTGGAAAAATCATGGAGAGAAGAATTGTTCTTTTTCTGTTTTTGGAGAAATCATGGAGAGAAGACCAACATGAAATCTGTACAAACATGTTTGTAAAGGTTTGTTTGACCCTTACTGATGTTTAGGTGAGGATTAGGCTTCAAAAAAAAAAAAAACTATTTTCTCTTAAAAGAGTAGTTTAGTCTCTCTCTTTTTTTTGCCAAGTCAATGTTCATGTGCACTTTGCTACAAATAGCAGCATCAATGTTTGTTGTCTTAAGTGAGGAAAAAAGTTTGAGTTTTTAACTCAAATTGATGAGGATGTACCTATCTAATAACTCATATTTTCATTGAAATGAAAACTTAAACTAAAGTCTAATATCAATCTATCATATTTAACTACTTGTTCAACTGTTTACATAAACTAAAGTCTAATGCAACACTGTTTACATAATATTATTGAATCAGCGCAAAACCTAGTTTAAATCATAACCAAAGAATTTATATGGTAATAAAGAGACATGATCCGTGGTCAAATACAAGCCTCACGGAGCATAAATAACATGTAGATTATGAATAGCCTACGTGGGATTTGAACCCACATCTTTGTGCTTAGGCACATTGCTCTTCCATTTGAGCTAATAGGCTATATTAATATATACACATGAATAACATTACAACAACAATAGAACATATTTTATCACATATTTTAGACTAAAACATCTCCTTTTCATACCAAAAACAGACCCTTCATGTGACTGATGTGCCAAACTTCACCAGTGCCCAATGTATGGACATATGGAAAAGCCAATGTAAGCATATACCTGATTCCATGTGAAGGGTAAACAAAGCTATTCTTATTGAGATGGTCCTCTAACCATTACACAAGGTGAACTTACCAATGGAGTCATACATAAACAATGCCCCTTTTAGATGTTGCAAAGATCTATCACCCCTACAAAACATGCTGCAAAGAGAACAAGGGAAATCCTCTTATAAATCTTGACTGATTTCATCTTATTACTGAGCTTCTGCTGCTTAGCTTTAAGCTTATTAAGCATCTGCAGCTGTAGAATCTGGAGGGATTTAAGTGATGTGAAAAAAATCATCACTAAAAGGATTTCCTTCCTCCTTTAGACACTATCACCTACATGCTCGACTCATTGCACTTTATGTTCATCTGACCCTAATCATTCAAGGTGCCAAACACTAAAGACATTTTATACCAAGAAAGAGAGGATAAAACAAAGCAAAGTGTGATTTCTCTTCTTTACTGTATTTGAATCGAATCCTTTAACCCTTTTATTTTTGCAACACCTCCCAATGATTGAAAGCTTTAAAATTACCAAACCTTCCACCCCTTTACTGTCCAAAGGTCTCGACAGTATATGTTCCAAAGCTCTACAATTTTACACAAACCCAATTTATGGTCACATAACAAAAATTGACCCCAAACAGAGCCAAAATCCCCCTAAACAACATCAAATCATCAAGGTAGCGCAACAATTCACACAAAATTTCGCAAAAAAATCATGATACCTAAACCCTAATATTCGCAAAAGGGGAAAAGGGAGTTAAAAAGTACCTATTGTCGCCCACTGTCGATCCCATCATAGCCGCCACCAGTCCCTCGTCAGAACCGATGTCGGTGCGAGTTGCCTACAGTCGAGCCTTCTCCTCCCTGTGAACTGTCGGCTCCGACCTGGGGTAGCAGCAGCACCTCTGACCAGAAGCGTTCTCACCGAAGCCGTAGCTCTTACCTGGGGGCCGGCCTTCGTGCTGTCTAGCTCTCGCGAGCTTCGTGATCTCTCTCTGGTGCGAGCATCGTGATCCCTCTCTTCGCTCTCTGTTCGCTTCTTTCTTCAGTTCTTCTGTCCGTTCTTTCTTCTTCTTTTTTTTCAAAATTAACGACGTTACCCAGATCTGTTAAGTTTAACCAGGGAAGGGCGCGAGACGGAAAGATTAAAAACCTCAGGGGTACCACGCGAATTATGTAAAAGAGTTGTATACCTCGCGAAAATTGCTATACCTCAGGGGTACCTCGCGAAATTTCCGAACTTTGTATCAATGTCGAATATAAGGGTGAAGGGTCATCCTGTTTGGGAAAGAGGACGTTGGATTAGAAACTTAGGCTATGTTTAATAAAAGAGTAAGTAGTAGGTGAAAATGATGAATTATTTATGGTAAATTATTAGAATATTAATCGGTAACCTAGTTGTTAGGTTAGTTGATGAAAATTGCGAATAGAAAACCAAAAGCTTCAAAACGTTCAGGTAGTTGGTAAAAAGCTCCGATTTCAAAGACCAATTAAACTAAAATCTTATATTTATTTTATTTAAAACTATATAATATCAAAATTAAAAATTCGAAAAAGCTAGTTGATGGTGCGCGCGATTTTGATGCCAAACAAGGCTTACTCTAATTTAGCTTCTTCTTGGTAGATTGGAGTGGTATATTGGTCGAAGGGAACTGATTAGTCTAAATTTAATCTTTTGTGAATGTACGTATTTATCGATTCAAAAGAATTTAAAATATTAAACAGCATTACTATTTAAGAAATCGATAAACCAATTCAAAGAAGAGTCATCGGACTTAACTTCTATATCAAAATCGATTCAAATTTCAAACTATATATTATGTATAAAGGACAAGTTGAGGAAATTTAGGCTCAAATGGTTTTGGTATGTATGTAGAAGAGTGTCGGAAGCTCCAGCATACAGATGTGATCTTGTTCCGATAGAGCGTTTGCGGCCTAACAGAGATCGATCAAAGAAGTCCTAGAGGAGTGGAGGGGGGTCATTAGGCGCGATCTTACCTTGTTACACGTACTCGAGAGTTTAACGAGGGATTGCAGACAGTGGAGAAAGGCTATCAGGGTCAACAAGGGCTAGATTGATCTTTCCGAGATAGTATCCTTTATACGAGCTCTACTTCTCTATTTCTATTTCCTTTGATGGTGTGTCATTTATTGTCTGATTTAGACACTTTCACAGTTACGGATCATTTGGAAACTGTCTCTCAACCTAGTCGGAGAAAGAGAGCGTACAATAAGACCCCAGAGTCCATACTATGCTCTAAGCGGGGCTTGTTGTTGTTGTTGTTGTTATATATGTAATACATCAAATCCGCATCGATCCCTCTCCAACGATCGATCTTCCTGCACAAATCAGAAGGAGAAGAAGAGGCGGGGCTCGCTCCCCCGGAGGAGCCTCCGACGCTCAAGTCAGAGGGTGTGTTGGCTGATCGAGAAGCCTCTGTAACCCTAGTAGTTCGATCATATATATAATGAGAGTTAGGGTTTGTGATTAGGGTTTACCGTGTAAATGACAATTATGCCCCTGGATCTTTTATCGAATTACTTTTGCTATATCAATTGCCCCTCGGGTTTCCTTATCACGATCTAGTGATGAGGGAAGACGAATAATTCGATTCTCTTCACTTGTTATGATCAAAGATCACTAGTGATGCTTGCCCCTTGTCTTCATTGTATCCTGCAAGCTTTAACATTCTCAACCGAATAACACGATATAATGCAGACTGCAGTTGATGTATTATTAACTGATAATTTACTGCTCAAAATGATTAGATGAATTATTTGCCATAAATAGGAGATAGTGTTAGTTGATGACATTCTCGTTTGAATTTTATTTATGATTGACAATTTGACGGTTTTCATTAGGGTTGAGCGTTTCGCCTTAAACGACATTTTTATCGCTTGATTTTGACTTTTGCTGGCCCTTAATGGCGTTATTATGACTTAAAATTGGCTTTAAGTGGCGATTCTTTGGCCATAAGTTGCGATTCTTTGGCCTTGATTGGCGATTTATTGGCCTTGATTGGCGATCTATTGGCCTGACATCGGCGAACTTTGGCCTTAAGTGGCGATCATTTGGCCTGAAATCGGCGTACTTTGGCCTTAAGTGGCGAACCTTTGGCCTGAAATCGGCGAACCTTTGGCGTTAAGTGGCGAACCTTTGGCCTGAAATCGGCGTACTTTTGGCCTGAAGTGGCGATCTCATGGCCTGAATTGGCCTCCGTTTGGCCTTAAATGGCGATAATTTGGCCGTGAGTGGCGCTAGTTTGGTCGTGAGCGGCGATTCATTTAGGTAGATCTACACTTGCAAAGTTAATAGGTGCCAGGCGTATATTCTCGGCTCTGATTTGTATGCCATCCATATCAATACATTGACAAAGTAGATGCCGACCCACTACTGTGCTCCAAATCTTGCTCAAGGGCATCGGTTGTATGCCCATTGAAGCACCAATTTTCCATGAATTTGTAGCGTTGACCCTTAACTAGTTTATGATTGCATTATTAAAGCATCATGTCCTTGAGTTGTCCCTGAAGGTTGGTATCGACCTTGCCCCAATGCGGTACACGACACCGGGTCTCGTGGGCATGTCACTGCTTCGTTTAGCAGCAAGACCGCTGCTTTGTGCTCATGTCGTAGCCTCTATTGTTACATATACAAGAATAGCAAAGCAAGCAGAGAAAGCCGAAGAGACAAACAAGAGACACTAACCATCTCTCGGACGATACGAAAAGGGATTTGATCAATTAGGATCAACCACATAATCAGTCCAAGTAACATGTATTTGCTGTTCAAACTCATCCATATATTGGCGAAATGTTGTCATGAAAATCGGATGAACAACGAGCAAATAGGAATTAAAGCAGATCCTATTCTAAATATATACACAGTTGCTTTAGGAATCCAATATTAACAGCTTTGAATAGCAATTCAAGAAGAATTTAGTACCCACTAAGTCACAACAACAAAGGCTTAATATACATTAAGCACGTTTTATTGTTATCAATTAAAAGGTAAATAATATATCTCAACCTAATTTAACGGTTCAAATGACTAATTTCACCATTAAGGCCAAAAGTAAAAGGCACGTTATAAATTGTAATTTGACCACACATCCGTTAGAATGAACAAACCAAATTAAAAATTAATTCGACCAAAATTAAATGGCATACTAATTTAACCGTTAGAATGAACAGGCCAAATAAAATACTAATTAGTTGTGGTAATTAAGTGCATAATCAATTGAATTGACCGTTACGAAAGAATAATCACAGGCCTTGATTTGCATCTTCTACCGAGGGCGGCGGCGAAGGACCCTTAACGGCGGATCGGGGCGCGTTTTCGGTGTGGGGCGATGGTGCGGGAGGACCCCTCAATGCCCCTGGTGCCACGGCGTCGTCGATCGATGGTGACTGAGGAGTCATGGGTGCGCGTGAGGTAACACGGTGGCGCCGGGCACTCATAGGCGACGAGGAAGGAGGCGCGTAGGGCCTGATGTGGTCCGGGCTCGAGACTTCGGCGATGTCCTGATTCTCCGATCGTGGGCAGAAAATGGTCGCTCGACGGGGATATAATCGAGGAAAGAGAAAATCTTTTGGTTGTGCCAGCAACACCTAGCAATGCTTGGATTCAATCGACCCTTCTTCCTCATAGATTTCTTCATTGCTTTGTTGATTGGGAGATCCGATCTTATGGCTTTTTGATCGAATTTCCCACATACGGCGCCAAATGTAATACATCAAATCCGCATCGATCCCTCTCCGACGATCGATCTTCCTGCACAAATCAGAAGGAGAAGAAGAGGCGGGGCTCGCTCCCCCGGAGGAGCCTCCGACGCTCAAGTCAGAGGGTGTGTTGGCTGATCGAGAAGCCTCTGTAACCCTAGTAGTTCGATCATATATATAATGAGAGTTAGGGTTTGTGATTAGGGTTTACCGTGTAAATGACGATTATACCCTGGATCTTTTATCGAATTACTTTTACTATATCAATTATATTATGTATATAAAACAGTATAAACAAAGGGTGCCATTAGTGTGTGGATATATCTAATTAAATAGGTCCTGAAAACCTACAACTTCGATCAGCTCCAATTAATACTATAAGATATGGAACGTGACTGAAACCTCTCTCAAATTATCTACATTCACAAGCAATCAATTAACTGCATAAAAGTCAACGGCCGGCGACCATGAACACCACCTTCCTCCGCCGCCGCAAACCACCTCCGCCAAAACCCCTCGCCCTCCACTTGATCGTAGTCTCTCTCCGGCCACTCCTCGTCAACGCCCAATTCAGAGCCAACCCTTCCTACACTACCCCCTCATGGTACATCGGCCTCACCTTCCTCCTCACCGCCCTCCTCATTTTCGGCGTCATTTTCCTCTTCTACCTTCGTCAACGCTGCCTCCGCCAACGCCGCCGCAACCACCCCGTCAGCCCCGGCTCCACGATCTTCACCACCTCCCACCACGGCGGCCCCGCCGGAGGCCTTGACCCGGCCGCGGTCAAGGCGTTCCCGGTGTTGACTTTCAGGGAGGCCGCGGGCGCGGGCGTGAATACTTGTGCCATTGGGTTGGATTGCGCGGTGTGCTTGAGCGCCTTCGAGGAGGATGAAACGCTGCGTTTGATGCCTAAGTGCGGGCACGCCTTCCACCCGGGCTGCGTCGATGTCTGGCTCGCTTCACACACCACCTGCCCGTGCTGCCGGGCAGATCTCCTCTCGCTGCCCGAGGACGATGACTCGCCGTCAACGTCATCGTCTTCAACGCCCGCGATCAAAGCCTCAAACGACGTCGTTGTGGATGTGGGGTCGCCACCGCCCGCTGGCTCGGAGCCTAGCGGAGCCGTGGTCGGTGGCTGATCGGCTTGTGAGATTGGGGTCAACGGGCGGGAAGCAGGCTGACCTCATGAATATAGGATCAGTTGACTTTGTTTTTTTGGTAAAAAAATTAACACTTGAAATTTTGTACATCTATTAATTTTACTAATATTGGAACTTTACTTTGGTTTTTCTTTTTCCTACTCTTTGTTTCTTGATCGGGCATAAATTGACTTTTTACTTTACAAGTTTAAGTCCAACTCTAATGTTCAAGTTATTGCGGAGACAATGTCTTTCTGAGTTTGCACCAGACACGTAATAAGGGACGGGCTGATTATTCAACTCACCAAAATTTTATTTTTTGATTTTGTATCTGACATCATGATTTGTGTATGTTTTTACCATTAAGAAAAGGAAACTTATTCAAACAAAGATTAGATAAATTGAGATATCAAAAAAATTCATGGACGAGCGAATTGATAAGAAAGGCAAGTAAAAGCCTTATTTATGGGATTGTGCATGGGATTGAGTATGACAAAAACACGATTAAGCTGGGAACTAAGAATACCATCATGTCGGGAAGGAGCACGCTTTTAGTATTCTTGTTAGATTTCCTTCACAACTAGTGGCGGAGTTGGGGGGCATGTAGTGATCATGTAGATTACATGACCCTCATCTCATATGGAGACATATATCATACGCATATATATATTAGATGTGTCATGTGTGTGTATATAGTTTGCTGAAGGGCATTTTAGTAATTTCCCTAGCTCAACTTGACCACCCCTTTAATTAGCTCGTATATCATACACATATATTAGACATTTAGACATATATCATACACTATATTTGCATTGCAAATACAGTGTGTGTATATATATATACATACTGTATATGTGTATACATAGGAAGTATATGTGTATTGGTGTATATATAAAGTACACAAATATATATACCTTATATTTATGTAGTGTATAAAAAAATTCGGTTTAACACAAACCGAATACAAATCGAACCGAAACTGAAAAATGAAAATTCTAAAACCGAAAGCCGAACCGAAAAACTCCGGTTAGGTTCGGTTTGTGTTGATTCGGCCCAAAAATTCGGTTTGAACCGAATCATGCACACCCCTGATTTTGATATAGGATAATTTAAATTATTTTTGGTTTTTTAATTTTATTATCGTATTATATAGCTTTTTTTATGTCAGTTTACTTCATCCATTTTCTTTTAAGTGACTTTTTACTATTTATGCACGTTTTTTAAGGTGTGAAACACTATATAAAATAATAAATTTTTAAATAATTTTTTTAATAATCTTATACTTATTGGTGATAAGTATAATATTATTAAAAAATATATTAAAATATTAATATTTAATATAAGTTTATTATTTTAAAACTACGTGCTTGATTTGGATGTCTCTGCAACTGCTCACCACGCTCGATAACATATTGGCGAAAATGCATAAAACCACCCTTTATTCACCTTTGTTTGCAATTAACCACCCCTTATTCAAAAAATTTCACTTAACCACCCTTTATTCACCTTTGTTTGCAATTAACCACCCCTTATTAAAACATTTTCACTTAACCACCCCTTATAACAAATTGTTTGCAAGTAACCACCTATCCTCCCATTTTTCTTTAAATTCAACTTAAAAGTAAAAGACGAAAATGCCCCCAAATTTGTTCATTTCGGGTTTCGCGTAAAACGGGTCCCGTGTAGATCCGAGTTGACTTGAACTCGAGTTTGGCCCGATTTTGGGTCAAATCGGGTCGATTTCGGGTTTGTCAATTTCTATTTTTTAAATTAAAAAAGTCACGATTTGGGAATTTGGTGATAATTTTAAAATGCTAAAATTAAAGACATGGTTCTTAAGTTCTAGCGCTTGTAATTATAAACTATATTTGATCTAAAATATTTGATTTTTACTATTTCTTGTAGTTTTTAATAAAATTTAAAAATATCTAAAATATCAAAATTTTAAATAATTTTTAAAAAATAAATAATTTCATGCAATTAGTATTAAGCATAGAATTGTTTTAATATTTTAATGTTTTTATCTTCTTAAAAATCAAATATTATCGATCGGAGAGAGTATTATACAATACAAATAAATATAAAAGTTGATTTGAAAATGAAAGATCAAGTGATTGTAATTATAAAATGTAATAAATTGGAATCTCCATAAAAAAAAATTAATCATATATAATTATAAATCAACCGGGTTAATCGGTTCACTAGATCAATTGGGTCAATAGGGTCACCGAGTCTAAACCCAGATGACCCGAAAAATTACCCGGTTTTCGGGTTCGGGTAGGAAAAAAAACCTGGGTCAAAATTTTCGGCTCTTGACCAAAAAAATTCGGGTCGTTCGGATCGTGTTCTGGCAGGTCTACTATCAAGCATTGCCAGAGGAGTGTGCAAATAAAGCGACAATGGCCGAAAGATGTATGACTACATCTGACCTACTAGCAGAGGTGGACATAACTTGCATAAATTAATGGTAATTTTGTATAAATAATAATAAATAAAAACTGTAAAACCAAATTTGAGTGCATTTTCGTCTTTTCCTTTTCAGCAGAATTTAGTAGAAGTTTAATTTAAAGAAAAATGGGACGATGGGTGGTTACTTGCAAAGAATTTGTTATAAGAGGTGGTTAAGTGAAATTTTTTGAATAAGGGGTGGTTAATTGCAAACAAAGGTGAATAAAGGGTGGTTAAGTGAAATTTTTTGAATAAGGGGTGGTTAATTGCAAACAAAGGTGAATAAAGGGTGGTTTTATGCATTTTCGCCTAACATATTTTAAATATTTTTTCTGGCCAACTCATGTTTTTGTTAAGGTCCATTTGCATTTTACTGGGCTAGTACTCATGTGGGTCCATGTAAAATTTACATAAATTTGAAGCCCAACTGTTATATGCTCCTTCAATCCTTCATTTCCATTATATCGATGAACATCCTTTACGCAAATTTGAAGTGTGCAATTGAAAAGATCTACAGATGACAGATCGATTAGATAACGAGGAAAGACTCTGAAATTATTCTATGTACAAATAATCATTTTACCATATAAATTATTTTTTCATAAAAAATTATTAATACGGAGTATATACTAATAATTCAATTTATTCTTAAGAAGTAATTTACAATGCAAGGGTTATTCACGTACATTGCTCCTAAATAAATACTCTTTCTGTTCGGTAAAATATGTCATTTACTTTTCACGTACGTTTTTTTAGGAGGGCAAAAACTATATAAATTTTTTTTATATAATTTTTAAAAAATAATTTTATAGTTGCTATTAATAAGTGCAAAATTGTTAAAAGAATTAAAAAAAATAAAATATTTTATATAGTTTTTATTATTCTACAAAAAAAAACGTGTATGAATAACGAACGACATATTTTACCGATCGGATGGTGTATTAATATTTTTTGTTTATATGGGTTCATATAGGTAGATGACACAGGGGCAATTTGGTAACTTCATGTGAGGTTGTTCCAACAACCGAACAACAGAACACATCAGCTCTTATAAGAGCAATCTGGCGCCATTTTCTGTTTCGGTAACAAAATGTGTGGGTGAACACAGATTTAGCTTTCTTCCTCTTTGAGTTGTAGAACATCAATCCCATGAATCAAATCGTTTTCTTCCATCTTTGAATTCTTATAGTTCAAATGGTATCAGAGCTACAGGAATCGATCTGATTCGATTTGAGTTTTGATTACTGGTTTACAGTGGTTTGCATATTTTGCGTTTACAGCGATAGATCTTCTACCGGATTTGGCTATAATGGTGGGAAGAGGATCCAACTCACAGCAGGGACAAGGTTCTGGTGAAGGAGCTGGAAGAGGATCTGGTGAGGGAGCAGGTTTTGGAAGAGGTTTTGTATATGTTACTCCCCCTGCACCTGGGAGCACAAATGGAATTGGTCGTGCATGGAATTTTGGAAATCAAGGTATGCAGTTCGGAGATGTCACACAAGGTACGAATAATGTGCACATAAATCCTTATTTTCTATCGAATTCAGATCATCCGGGGATGAATCTCGTGTCTGCTTTGTTCAATGGTACGAATTTCATAAGTTGGAGTAGGAATGTTCGAATGGCTTTGGGTGCCAAGGCCAAATTAGGTTTCATTACTGGTAGATGTGTGCGTCCTAGAGAGGATAGCGAGGATTATGAGAAATGGTTAAGGGCAGACTACATGGTTATGTGCTGGTTAGTGAATTCGATGAACAGCGAGATTGTAGAAAGTCTTACATATGTGCAGTCGTCGAAGGAACTTTGGGATGAGATCAAGGATAGGTACTATGAGTCGAATGATACTCTGGTGTACCAATTGAAAAGAGATTTGAGCAATCTGAAGCAGGAAAATATGTCTGTTGGGGCATATTTTATGAAATCGAAAAAGATTTGGGATGAACTCCAGATGCTGGATCCCCTTCAAAGCTCATGTATCTGATATGAGTCATAACAAGATTACTACAGCTCCTCCTTTAGTATCTCTTGAGGATGACTACTTTGATTCATGCCTTTCCCAACCAAGACATTCTTACACTCATGTTGCAGGGTCTTTACCTCCTATTCAATTCTCACATACATCTCCTTTTGCACCATCAAATGGCTCATCTCCTATCCCTAGCCATATTTCAGACTCTACTGATTCACTAAATCCAGTTGCAGATTCTTCCTCATCCATCAACAGTTCACCTATCCCATCTATTCCTAATCCCACACATGGCCTTAGGAGTCATGTTCACATACCTGCTAGGCTTCAGGATTTCATATGCAAGAACATCCCATCCAGAGGTCATTTGGATGTTTCATCTGGATCTGACTCTTTTGTTGTATTCTCCACAAGGCAACTTTCCCCCCTTTCTCCACAATACATTCAGTCATTCATCAACATGTGTAGCACATTTGAACCCAACTCTTACAGTCAAGCCAAAGGGGTTTCAGAATGGGAACAAGCAATGAAATTAGAGCTTGATGCTCTCACTAGCAATCACATATGGCAGGTTGTTTCTCTTCCCAGTGGCAAGAGAGCTATAGGATGTAAATGGGTTTTCAAAATTAAGTACAAACCTAATGGGAATATTGAAAGGTATAAGGCTAGGCTCGTGGCAAAGGGTTATAACCAGGTCAATGACAAGGATTATAAGCAAACTTTCTCTCCAGTGGCTAAGCTCTCTACAGTTAGAATCATTCTTGCTCTTGCAGCCAGTAAAGGTTGGTCTCTCCACCAATTAGATGTAAACAATGCCTTCCTTCATGGCTATTTAGATGAAGAGGTGTACATGATTCCTCCTCCTGTCTATTCAGTACCAACTGGGCATGTTTGCAAGCTCACTAGATCTCTATATGGCCTAAAACAGGCAAGCAGGCAATGGAATTCTGAGCTCACAAAGTTCATGATCCGTTTGGGATTCACTCAATCCACTCATGATTACTTCTTATTTGTTAAAACATATGGCTCTTAAATGACTGTTGTTTTAGTTTATGTGGATGACATGCATGCTTCTATTGGGGAATTCAGTTGAAGAGATTTCATCCACAAAGAAGGCTCTGCACAAGGAATTCACCATCAAAGATTTGGGGCTTGCCAGATACTTCCTAGGTATGGAGATCTCTAGATCCTCTCATGGCATTCTTCTTAATCAAAGGAAGTACATCCTTGATATACTCAGGGATGCCAATATGGAGAACTGTAAGCCTGCTGAGTTCCCTATGCAACATGGCATTAAACTTTCTCTTCATGATGGGGAGTCCATTACAAAGCCTGAGGATTATAGGAGATTAGTTGGGAGACTGTTATACCTTACTCTTACCCGGCCTGATATTGCCTTTGTTGTCCAACAACTAAGCCAGTTTCTACTCAATCCTCTTCAACCTCACTGGCATGCTATGATTTATCTACTGAGATACCTCAAAGGGTCATTCAATCTAGCTTTGTCTTATCCAACATCATCTTCCCTTGCAGTTCATGCATATACAGATTCAGATTGGGGCAACTGTGTGGACACAGGAAGATCTCTCTCTGGCTATTGTGTGTTCATGGGCTCATCCTTGATATCTTGGAAAGCCAAGAAACAGAAGGTAGTGTCTAAATCCTCCACAGAAAGTGAATATCGAGCCATGTCCATTGCTCCTAGTGAACTGGTCTGGGTACAAGGATTATTAGCTGATCTTGGCATCATTGTTTCTCTCCCTATTACTTTGTTCTGTGACAATAAGAGTGCCTAACAGCTTGCAATCAACCCGATTTTCCACGAGAGAACAAAACATGTGCGGATTGATTCTCATTTTATTAGAGAAATGGTCATTCAAGGATTCATACGCACCAAGCATGTTGCTTCATCTCTACAGATTGCTGACATTCTCACCAAAGCATTGGGAGCTCACCAACACTCTTTTCTGCGTGTCAAGCTTGGTCTAGTGTCTCCTATGACTAGTCCAGTTTGAGGGGGGCCTATGGGTTCATATCGGTAGATGACACATTGGCAATTTGGTAACTTCATGTGAGGTTGTTCCAACAACCGAACAACAGAACACATCAGCTCTTATAAGAGCAATCTGGCATCATTTTCTGTTTCGGTAACAAACTGTGTGTGTGAACACAGATTTAGCTTTCTTCCTCCTTTGAGTTGTAGAACATCAATTCCATGAATCAAATCGTTTTCTTCCATCTTTGATTTCTTATTGTTCAAAGTTTAAATGCAAAAAGCTACTCGTAAGTGTAATAGCTAACATCAGGTTCAATACGACTATGACTATTGGATGCAATTAGGTAAAGAAAGTGGATAACAAATTTAGCGAAATATTTAAGGATTGGACAGCAATTAAAAAGCAATCGATTTTGTTTTTGTTTGTATCCGTGGAAGAAAAAGCACAATAATCCACGGTCAATTGGTAATCATTTTCAGTAAAGTTTAGATGGAAACTACCAAATTCATTTCAGTGTAGATTTTGGTATATTGGGATAAATAGATTACCCGATATTATTAGATACACCGCAAATTCAGATTAGCAAGTGTATAATGTACGCCACATCTTTATTGAAATGTAGGTGGACACTGGAAATTAAAGATAAATCAGGGTTTAGGGTATCCGGTACCACGTTCATATCGACATGCATCACATTAATATCGAGATGGTACCCTAAATCATGATTTGCGGTGTATTTAATTTCCGTGAGATTACTATAGTAAAATAAACTCTTCGTATCAAAATATACGCCGTTTGAATTTTTGATATGTTTTTTAAAAGTTAATTTTTTTTATAAAATATTATTTTTTAACCAAACTCATTACTAACAAGTATGAATATATTATAAAGAAAAAATATATAAAAAATTAATATTTTATAAATATTTTAGCTTTTTAAAAAGGAAAACGATCTATATTTTAATAGGAGTATAACTTTATTTATAGAGAGTTTTTTTATTTTAAATTTCCTGACTTAAGTAATGATAAAAAAAAAACAATTTATATGCAACTTTATTTATATATAGGGTAATAATAAAAGTTGCCACATATAATAGCTTTATCGATTTTTCTATTTGCCTATGCTCCAAGGCTAGGGTATAGGATAAGACCATAAATTTGGATTTATTTATAAAAAAAAAAATTTAGTTTAACATTTTTTTTAAAAAATTATATTCTTAGAGTCGCTGGTTTTTTTGTAGAGAATATTTTCCAATTTAGATTTTTATCTATGTACTTGAGGGATAGGATAGAAAAACCGTAACTTTATTTATAGGGTTTATTTGGAGCTAACATAGTCTCTTCGGAGACATCTGATAAAATTGGAACGATACAGAGAAGATTAGCATAGCCCCTGCGCAAGGATGACACACACAAATCGAGAAATGGTCCAAATTTTTGAGTCCTGAAGGGTTTGGAGTGGGCTTGGGATGTTGGTTACAGAAAGGTGATACTTGAGTCAGATTCGGAAGTGTTCGTGAAACTTGTATCCAAGCGGATCAAGCGTACTCATCCGATGTTCAGCCTGGTCGATCAATGCCATGGCTTCCTTTGTAGAGACTGGGAAATCCAGTTTCGTCACATTTTCCGAGAAGCAAATGTTGTAGCCGATGCGGTAGCAAAATTTGCGCTTAGTTTGCCGGTTGGTTGTCATAGGCTTGATTCCGCCCCTGTGGCCGTGGGTACGGATGCTCTGTTTTTTGTAGATGCTAATGGGGGGATCAGTGGATCACGCCTGTGGAACTCCCCATCTTTTAACTCTTCTCCGTTATGTTTTGGTTACTAATTTAAGGGGTGTTATTCCCCAGTTGGTTCATCAAAAATAAAAAAAAATAAAAATAAAATAAAAATATTTGGAGCTAACATTGGAAAATGATCAATGTCCTTTTTTGTTTTTAGTACTCCGTATTTAAACTTTGGAGCATGTGATATATGACTATATGAGTATATAATTCGATCTTGCATCGTATAAGCCTTTTTAAAATCATTTTTGGATAAACTAATAATTGAAGAATCTTGTCGTGTTAAAGATTGCAAAATGGGTTTTGGCCACGTGAACACAGTAATTAAACTTGTGAAGATTAGCTGTAAATTAAGGGAGCTCTGAATAGTTCCCGAATATGCAGTCGTCATGAACACACCACTACCACCCTAGTCAATCTCGACTCTGGACGCAACAAACTCAACCAATTCTAAAATCGCCTAGAAACAATAAATATAGAGTCACCAGCAACTTGAACAAACTACGTTCAAGAAAAACCGACCAAATAAGACCGGGATTTCAAGACTTTTAAAGCCGAGGAATTTTTAAACTTGCAAAGCAAGGGGTTAAACATCGTTATTACCAAAAAGTTTGTATGTACATACAGAAAAGATTAGCATGACCCATGCACAAGGACGACACATACATATTTTTATGGATAAACTGCAAAAAATTACCAATTTTTTTCGATCAGGTGAGAGTTTGAGATACCGAACAATAAGTTGTCTGATATCTGATCGAGCTCCTAAAATTCAGCAAAGCTCACCATTAAACTTGCTCAACTGATCCCTCGAATAAACCCAAAAGCTAAACAACTCATTGAATGTAACTAACATCGAAACAAAAGAGATGTTGGGGTTTGCGGGGAGAGTCCCACATTGAAAAATGAGTTAAATGCCAAATCAAAATATAAGGAAGGGGAAGTCCTGCACAATTGCTTAAGCTTTTGTGTAAAGTGGTGGATCCCGACCTTATAACCAAAAATAAAATAAACCCGACACGACTCCTGATTTGATACGACCCGCTCGGGATTCTCGGAACCTCACATGGTATCAGAGCAGGTTCGAGACGGGTCGGTTTTCCTGGCTTTGGGTAATGCTAAAACCCCGTCGAAAAAACCAAAAAATCGGGCGAGCTATAAAGAGATTGAGAGTCTCGACCCGGGAGAGAAAAAAAAAAGAAAAAAAGATTTCAAGTGTCGATCCGATCCAGGCGGTTCGCACTTGAGGGGACGTGTTGGGGTAACCAAAATATAAGGAATGGGGAAGTCCTACACATTGGCTTAAGCTTTTGTGTAAAGTGGTAGATCCCGACCTTATAATCAAAATTAAAATAAACCTGACACGACTCCTGATTTGATACGACCCGCTCGGGATTCTCGGAATCTCACAAGAGAAAGATCTAGTAGATCAAATTGAGTGTAATTAAGGTAGGGTTAAAGGGATTTATTTTTTATTCTTTAATTGAGACCTATATTTCGGGTTTTTAGGTAGACCCATGACTTAATCCAAAAACCCGAAACTTGAAATTGAAATGCAGATGAAGAGAGAGTTCAAACACAAAAACCCGAAAGACGAACTTGTATTAAAATGTTTGAAGATCGACAAGCTTTACAATCGATTCAAACACAAAACAAAGTGGAGAAATGAAAACGATTAGCCTCAACTAGGACACCAGTCACCAAAGATAGAACCGAAGGGCAATCAAGTTTCAAATCTTACAAGCTCTCAGAATCTCAGTGTCTGGGTGTGAATAGAGCTCTCACTACTAGAAAACACGGCCTTTTTTGACGCTTTGTCTTCGACGCTTTTAAAAATTGTCGGGTCAAATTTTAGGGTGCGTTTTCACTTTAACCATTCTCGACGCTTAAAAGCGTCGAAAAGTGTAAAATAAATAAAAAGAGGCGGGCCTTTTTTTAGCACAGCTCTCTCTCTCTCCGTCAAACCCTCACAAATCGAAGCCGCCCCTGGACTCCCGTTCTCTCCTGCGATTTCACCACCTCCTGGATTTTCAGTTTCTAGTTCTACAGATGCGAAGCTGAACAATCAAATCCCCAGACTCAAGTTGTCCATCACCTCCTTCGATTTCTACACTTGAAGATACTGAACTTCTTTACCAATCTCTTACTATTCGAAAATCTCCTTCTATGTTCAAGTTCTTTGTGTCTTTTCAGATCTACTTTCTTTCGTTCAATTTCAGGTAAGATTTCTTATTATTCTCCTTATCTCTCTCACAATTTTTTACTTTTGGTGGATTTAGGTCATAATTTGTGAATTTCCGCCAACTTCTGATGACGAATTCAAGATTAGGGTTTTTTCCCCCAATTTCTTTTGTACTTGTGGTGGATTTGGATTCCAATAGTTCTCCTTCAATGTATTTTGAATTCATCGCATAAAAGATTGTGAATTTTGTTTGGTGTTGTTTATTTTATGGTGAATGGAACTTTGAGGCTCAAAATTATGGAATGAATCTCTGTTGTGTTTGGTTTCTATAAGGTACTGATTTCACAATTGCTGTGTTTTTGCCCTTTTCAATTCGATTTGTGCAGATAGAAATTTTGTGGAGCTAGGGTTTGTAGGTGGCGATTGATATGGCCAGCTGATTTGAGGATCATTGAAGATATGGTGCTTGAGTTGCTGAACCGAAGCCTTGCAGAGATGTATCATGCCAGATCCGGTTCGCAAGCACCGAAGGTCGCCTCTAACCCTTACCTGTGAGTATCAAACCCTCTCTATTGAATTCATGGTTGAGGTTGTATCTTTGGTGTCATTGTTTTGTATTATTAATGGTAACTTTGTTGTATCTTTGTGATAGTGTGGCCTTTAGAAACCAGAATCTGATGAGTAAAATAAGAGCATCATGTTGTGTTGATGTTATCCTTCTTGACATAGTGTTTTTCCTTTGTATTTTTTTGTTAGTTTGTTCTTAGTTGAATCTCATTACACAATAGCATCATTTTGTTTAACTCCATGTTCTATGGCTTTTATGTGTTGGTTGTGACCGAGGCTGCAATTTGGTTTGTCCATTTAGTTTGGACCATGTTTGATTGTTGATTAATTATCAATTCTATCCACAATATATTTTATTTCTTATTTTTTTACTTTGTGCTATAGATTAAAAGCTATTATGGACTATACTGAAAGTTTGAACGAAATGGTAATCTAATAAGTCCATTAAAGTTAAGAACTTATGATGAAAACTAACTCATCCAGAAACACTTTCTAGTCTGATTGAGATTGTGGGTTGAATTTGCAAGTACACCATCCAGGATGCAGATGCTCACAATGAATGGGTGAGCAGTGAGCTGTGACTGCTTCAGCCCAAACAATCAGTAGCCAACTATTGCCTCATCTAATTGGAGAGCAAGTCCCTTGTTGATGAGCTGAAGGTTGACCTTGAGTCTGAGGCGGAAAATGTTGAGGGAGCTGCTACCGCTTCCAAGAAGAAGGTACTTTATAGTCACTTATTTGTCATTGATACATTTTATGTTGGTTTTAGGAATATTCATAATTTTCTAGAAGGTGTATTGCTCTTATTCATGGTTGTTTTATGGTTTAGACTAGCATATGTTAATACTTGCATTCTTCAATACAACTTATTCATTTATATTTTTCTAGAAGGTGGAGTGATCCGATTGTCAGGCACTTGTGAGCATGTTTCAGCAAGAGGGTCAAGAGAAAGGGGTTCTCTACAATCTTGTCTAAGGAATAAATACTCTGGGGGACTCCTTCGATTCAGTTGTTTGCTCCTACGCGAGACGGGACATGAATAAGATGGCACATGAGTTTGCAACCTTTAGACCTATTTTTCATTCAATTTTTTTTTTATCTTTTCAAGAACTTCCGGATAATGTCGTATTGAAGGAAATGGAATGAGTTTGATGGTTTGCTGCTCAAAAAAATATTTAGGTCCTTATTAAACATGTGTACATGTATTATTATTTGTAAGATACTACTATATCAAATAATAATATATTTGGTATTTTTAGCGCCTTTTGAGTAATTTGTTCCTACTATATACATACTAGCTTTTTGGAAACTATGCTAATGAAAATTATGCTAATGGAAAACAGTTCTGGAAAATATATATACATTTAAAAGAAAAATGAAAAATGTGTGATTCTTGACGTTTTAAATTGTCATTGACATTTCAACTTTTTGGTGCTAAACAAATTCCCGACGTTTTTTAATGTCAAGGAAAAGGCGGGATGTGATGGTTAAAAAGCGGGAGAGATGAAATGAAAAACGTCGCCAATATAACATTGACGATTAAAAACGTAGAAAATTTCCACGTTTAAAAACGTCGGCCATTTCTGGCTTTGACATTTCCGACGTTTTTTAAAATGTCGAGACATTTTTCCCCGACGTTTTAAAACGTCGAGAATGGTCAAAAAATGTGTCGAGAATGGCCGTGTTTTCTAGTAGTGTCTACCTGCGCTCAAGTGGACAAGAGAATCGGAAAACCCTAGGAGAGCTCAAGAGACAAGGGAGGAAGGTCAAAAGGGAGCACTCAAATTTCTCTCTCTTAGCCGGTATTTTGGGTTTGCAACCCTTATAAACCTGAGCCGAGTGAGATGACGTCATTGAGGCTTCAACGGTCTGAAATCCAAACGCAAACTGAGTTGGACTCAGCTAGCAAGGCCAACTGAGATGCAATACAATTAGCTAATTACACCCTTATCCAATTTGTTAATTACACCCTAATTATAACATACAAATACAAACACTAAAATTACATAGGCTAAATGAGATGAGTCTAATAAAAATTTTGGAACGGATTGGGACATCCTAGACGAGCCACCCTATGTAAAATTATCGATCACTTACTAATCGCATTGGAAATTAAATGATTTTAAGTGAAAACAAGCATATCATTTAGATGACACTTGAGTACAAATCAAAGTTGTTGATTTCGACCCATATTAAAAAGTGCACCCATTATTGCAAAAGCATAAGTTTTTCTTAAAAAGTTTCAAAATGGGAAAACAAAACTCCAATAGATTTCTCATTTCAAAGATTTGGAAAATTATTTAGTTTAAAAAATGCTGCAGATTTAAAGAATCTTTTTTTTTTTACTTCTCTATTTTAAAGAATATATGTGATGAAAAATCTATTGAATCAATATATACCTTAAAATTTTTCAAAAACTTCAAAATCCCCAAAATAAACAAACGGTTAAATATGCTCTGAGGGATGAAGTCATGAAGGTGTATCAATTTTGTCAAAAAATGCACCTGTTTATATCAAAACGTGTGTTCATTATTTGTACACGTAATTTTATGTACGCGAAATAAGTACTGTGATTAATACGCAAAAAAAAAAAAAAACCTTACTCAAGTCGAATGATAATGCATTTAGAATTCAAACACACCCTAAATAATTTTATATTGATAATTGATGTACTTAATTTCTTAAAAATGGGGAAATTTTCCAGCTGATTAAAGCTTTGTTTACTTTTATTTTGAATGCGTTGATCACTGATCGACAAATTAACTTCACCTACTTAATTGGGGATTTAACTATATATTTAAGTGTACCAAAATTTCACCAACTCACCACCGCCTGTTTGAATCTTAAAGCCCTAATAAATATCAATCTCTAGCTATATATGTATAGGCATTGTAATTTAGTTACATGTATTGGAATATTTAATTAACTAAATCGATCTGGTACGGTTTAGATATATGCAACGAATATATTATAAACTCACATTGACATTAAATTATAATTTAAGAATTAGCATGATATATGTGTGTGCATTATAGGGGCCACGATATGCATATATGCTTGAGGTGGTAGCTATATATATGGTGCACAACAAGCCAACAACACCCGCATACAAATAAGACGAATAATATAGACAATAGATCATTTGTAAATATATTTTATAATGTAATTTGTAAGTAAATGTGATTATGTGAGTGCTGGATTAAGACGATCAACGGTTTAGATTTAAAAGAAAAATTATTCTTCTAAACAACATGATTATTCGCACATAATTTATATGAATACGTACGAATAATTAAGATGAATAATTTTCATATGAAAAAACTATTCAGACATATAAATAATTATTTTACGTCAAATAAATAATGATGGTGATACTTATGAATAATCATTTTGTTCACATTCTATATTGTAAGAGGTGTTCACACCAAATCCATTCTCATTAAACGATTTTTCTAATTAATGTTTTAAATAGAGCCAGGTTGATTTTTAAGGTATTAGAGCTTGTTTGGTTAAAAATGAAAAATTCAAGAAGTTTAAAAACCCAGGAAATAGGATAAATGTAAGTATTCGGTTGCTTTTTTTAATACAAAAAAAATTCAAGAATTTGACTTTTTAAGAATTCCAATTCCTAGAAAATGAAAATTTTCACTCACCTAAACGCTAGGTAAGTTGTAATTCCACTATTTTTTAATGGAAAAATTCAACTTTTTCCATTTAAATTCCCTGTATCTTATAATTTAACCAAATATGGAGTAACTTTTTAAAATGCATGGGAATTATAATTCATAATTGAAGGAAAGTAATTTCCTAAGAAGGTGCAACCAAACAAATTAACCCTAAGTAGGTGGGAATTGGGATGATTAATGTTCATGCATTCTTCCTGGATTAACAACGTACGTACCAATATGATCGATTTGATATGGCCAGATTTTTAGGATTCACTTTTCATTTAGTCAACAAATAGTTCAAATTAAGGAAGTATCCTCTGTCAAAGGAGAAGTCTCTACAACATTGTGTGCACCCTTTGATGCAACACAAAATTAATCAAGGTTAATATTTATGATAAAAAAATTTAAAAAATTATTTTTATGTTATATATACACAATCCTACATATTTGTATAATTTTTTCATGAAAAAATATAATTTAAAAAATACTAAAATTATGATCATCAAATAATCATTTTATCAAGGGGCTCTTTCCGGTGAAACAACTCTTACCATGTAACGGAGGGACAAATTTGAGCCATTAGATATAAAAGAATCAAGGGTCAGGATTTGTTTTGAAAGAAGCGTGTAACTACCTATAGTATTCATATTTAGTGATAAATATGAATACTAGTTGGTTAAGCGCTTAAAACTTGTAACCACCAACTATTATTCACCAAATATGTTAATATTCATATTTAATGACATAATTATTCAAATTTAAGCTATTAAATATACTTATTTTACAAACTAATACAAATTTACTATTCATATTTAAAGATACGGTTACACCAACTGGTATTCATATTTAATGTTAAATATGAATACTAATTAGTTATACGGTTAATTGTGTTTTTTTTTTTTAAATGAATCTCCTCCCTTCATGAAAAAATATAATTATACAAATTTGTATGATTTTGTATATATAACATAAAAATAATTTTTAAAATTTTTGTATCATAAATATTAGAAGAAATTTGGCTAAATGTTCATTTTGTCAACCTCTTTTTGCAAAATGTCCACTTAAAATCAGTTTTTACTAAATGTCCTAAAATTTTTTGAAAACCCCGTAATACCCCTGTTTTATATTTTATCCCCAATCTTCATCTTCTTCCTTTCAGATCTCCCATTCCTTCCATTCCCCTTTTCCCATCACTGTCACCTCCCGTTAAAACCGAAGGTAGGCCGATCGTCTGAGAGATCGAAGTGAGAGCGAGATCCATGGAGAAGGCCTCAGACAATGTTCTAAAAAACGCTCGACGGATGCTCGACGGTGAGGTACCGCCAAGCGCCAAGACGGTTCGGCGGCCTTATTGGCGGATTCTTGGCGGACAAAACATTTTGATAATATTTTCTTATATTTAGCCCTTAAACTAAGATTAGAATACAAATGATGTAATAATTATTCATTTCCACAATGTTTACCATCACTGCATTAACAAAATATAATACAAATGAAAGTTAAGTGACTAAGTCATGACCATTTTAACGTTATCCGACCCAAAACTAAGTATCACTCGCAAATTCGACGTTATAAGTCATTGAAAAAAGGCATTCATGAAATCTACACAAATATAAACAACATAACACAAATCAAATAAAGACACATAGTTCACCTAGGCAATGTTCTAAAAAATGCTCGGCGGATGCTCGACGGTGAGGTACCGCCAAGCGCCAAGACGGTTCGGCGGCCTTATTGGCGGATTCTTAGCGGACAAAACATTTTGATAATATTTTCTTATATTTAGCCCTTAAACTAAGATTAGAATACAAATGATGTAATAATTATTCATTTCCACAATGTTTACCATCACTACATTAACAAAATACAATACAAATGAAAGTTAAGTGACTAAGTCATGACCATTTTAACGTTATCCGACCCAAAACTAAGTATCACTCGCAAATTCGACGTTATAAGTCATTGAAAAAAGGCATTCATGAAATCTACACAAATATAAACAACATAACACAAATCAAATAAAGACACATAGTTCACCTAGGCTTCAAACAGTAAGAGAGTAACACAATTAGACTAATTAGTTAATTAGTAATTACACACAACACCAGGACAATCCACCAGACGGCACAATAACAATTAACAAACAAACCGATGTTCTGATAGTCGATCACAATTACAAACAAACAACTTCAAACAAAATTAAACCTAATTACAACCCCAATCCAATCCACCAGATCACACAATTAGCATTAGACAGAGACAGAGACTCACGAGACAGGTCACAACTTCACGAGAGAGACTTACTGATAGGGTGATAGGCGACAACCGGCTACCATCGTGGGGTGACCAAATCGGAGATATGATGAGAGCCGAGACGGTGCCGATGGAAAAGGGAAGTCGACAATGGTGATGCTGATGCGAGATGGTAGAGAGGCGAGAGCAAAGAAGTCGAAGAGGCGAACAACTGATTAACGAAGGCAAGAAACATGATTTTTTTTTTCAATTCCGCCCAGTCCGCCATGGCTGTCCTGCCCCGCTAAGGCCGCCAAGGCCCGTCCCGCGCCCGCCAATGCTGCCAAGGCCCGTCCCGCGCCCGCCAAGGGTTCATTTCTCAGCCGCTAAGGTCTGCTTCCGCCAAGAACAGAACGTCAAGGCCCATGTCGTAACGGAGTGCAGCCGCCAACCGTCTTGGCGGCCGCCAAGGCCGAATTTTAGAACACTGGCCTCAGATTGCCGGCTCCAGACGAGCTTTGGCGTGGTGGTGGCGGTGAAGATCTGTGATTGCAGCGATTGGTCCTTGCTCTCCCGGACGATTTCGCCAGATCTGGGATTCTGTCACTTTTCAGGGCTGATAGAGAGATTCAGATCCCCGAGCACTTCCCATATCGTCAATCTAGGCGGCGATGGAGAACGGCGGCGTTGTCACCAAAAATCTTCTACATCTCCATCCGACCTCGTCCACGCTCTATCTCCGCCGAATTAGGGCTTCTGAACGATTGAAATTGATTGTTTGAAGTTACTGAAGCTTTGACGTTTTCCATGGCGGTGTCTCGCTGCTCGTCTCGCCCATGTGGTGAAGAAGAAGGTTGAAGATGGCACGTGATGTTGGCGTGTCTTCCTAATGTGGCATATAAACTCCGTATGGGGCAAAAAAACAGTTTATTTGTAAAAAGTGGAGTTTATTTGGTTTTTATTAGGGATATTGTAGTACTTTCAAACCAAATAAGATAAAAGAGAAGGGGTAAAATAGTAATTATGGAATATAAACCTCAAAATAAGCTTCAATCTGCAGCTTATTTATAAACCCTTTTTAACTGACTAAAGCTTATTTGTTGTTCCCATACACCGTTTAAACCTGTTTATTTTTTTAACAGCTAATAATTTCACACTTTTTAATCTTATTATATATCAGTCATACACACCCATAGTCTACTAGTCATATGCTTTAATTAAAAGCTGCAACATTTTTGTTTCAATTTGGCTTATAGGTTAGGTTGACTAGGTGTGATGGGTTGACGTGTACTAGGGAGATTAGGGGTAGCTTTAATTTGTAGAATTTAGTACTTTTTGTGCCTGGGGTTTGTAGCTGCTTTAAATTAGAAATATTTTGATAAAATGCCATCATTGATCGATAAGATGGTTACAATGATTTCGTAAAAAAAAACTCTGACATTAAAAAATAAAATAAAAACAAAGGTGTCATTAGAATGATAAGGGAGGTGACAATAACATTTTTCTTTGTCCTAGGTTTTTGCATTGGTGACAACATTTGTTTTGCTTAGCATTAGAGCATGTTCAATGGTGAGACTGAAGGCTCTTAACACCCGGACCCTTAACTTACTT
Source organism: Persicaria tinctoria (assembly GCA_037127255.1). Classification (NCBI taxonomy): domain Eukaryota; kingdom Viridiplantae; phylum Streptophyta; class Magnoliopsida; order Caryophyllales; family Polygonaceae; genus Persicaria; species Persicaria tinctoria. The sequence goes on from JBANSL010000008.1 coordinate 14,384,172, forward strand.
TTCTTCTGCCACATCAGCTTAAGGGCCTCATTCCAGCTTTTAATTATTTGCACCTCCATTCGTGAGCCCGTACCCGAGCCCTTAACTTACTTTTTACTATTTACCCTTTTCAATTATTTAATCATCATCATCATCATCATTATTATTATTATTATTATTATTATTATTATTATTATTATTATTATTATTATTATTATTATTATTATTATTTAGTTCTTTATTCTTATTATTTATTATTATTATTATTGGTATTATTATTATTATTATTATTATTATTATTACAATGTGAAATGGAGAAAAAATAAGCAAAGCACAACATTGATTTTGAAACAAGGGTTACACGATACAACGATAATAAAAATAAAACCGAAAATGCAGTAAAACAAATATTACAATACAACGGTAGATGCAAATGAAACGAAAATGCTTGACTCATCACTCCATTTGGTTCGGGAGTTGATGTTTTGAGTCGGAGTCTCTTGAACATCATCATCTTCACCCTCTTCATCGACACCAGTTTGAGGAGGGATGGTATTTAGGTTCGGAACAACGTTTGGGGTCGGATGAACAATTTGATTTGGATCGATAACCCCGTATGGATTGAAAGAGAAATAAGATTGAGGAGGGTAGTAGAAATTCTGGTTGGGATCCATCTTAGAACAAGAGAGAAGATGGTAGAAGTGAATGTGTGAAGAGTGGTAGAGAGGGTGGGCTTATTTATAGGCGAAATAGGTGGGAAAATTGATTTTTTCTATGCTAAAATAATAGTATATGGGTATTATTGATATTATTTTTTTTTAAAAAAAAAACGTATGCAAAATGGGTGTCTATGGGTAGAGAAAATTATTTCACACTAGAAAATAATTTTTTTTATTTACAAAAAATAGATTAAAAACGTTTTAAATAATTGTTACGTACCTAAATTAAAAATAGATTAAAAACGTTTTACTTATTTATAATAAACAGATGAAAAAAGTTGCAAGTGGGGTTTGAGCATTTAATGCTTTCATTGAAATGTTACTTTTTTACCATGGAAGACCACGTTTTTTTGTTTGGAGGCAAGAAAAAGAAGTCTCTCCCATTTACTCCTTTTTTCAGACCCTTGTAATTGATGCTATGTGACTGCCTTTTTCAGACCCTTGCAGGCGAACCTCTTCCCCAGTCCCTTAACCTTAACCTTTTCCTTTTTTTTTTTGGCTTATGCACGTGGCAGCCCTTAAGGGCCTTCAGTCTCACCATTGAACATGCAGTTAGCCCCTTTAGGGTTTGTGATTCCCTTGTCTAAGACTTTTCCTTTGATGACAGTCTTGATTACACTGTTTTTACTTTTGGTGATACCACTAAGAACACTTGACCATTATTTCAATCACTTGGTACATTGGTGGTGACACTACTTGTTACACTTGTAGTGACACTGCTTTTGTGTTGGTGACACCACTATTAACATACTTAGTCATTCGTCTCTTAACAGAGTGTTGTCTTCCTTTGATGACAGCAGTGGTTACATTTTTTTATTGTCGTGACACTACTAATAACACATTTTCGTGTCCTAGAGTTGTCCTTTGGTGACAGTGTTTGTTACATTTTTTTTATTATGGTGACACTACTAATAACACTTTCTCTTGACCTAGGTTTTTTTTCGTTTGATGACAGTAGTTGTTACTTTTTTTTTATTGTGGTGACACTACTAATACCACTTTCCCTTGTTTTATATTTTTCCTTTGGTGACAACAATGGTGACACTATTTTTCCTTGGTGACACCACTAATAAGACTTCGCCATTCTTTTACTTCTACACTGGTGGTGACACCACTAATAAGACTTCGCCATTCTTTTACTTCTACACTGGTGGTGACACCACTTTTTACATTTGTGGTGACACTGTTTTTATGGTGGTGATACCACTAATAGCACTTTGTTATTCACCTCTTAATGTATCTTAGGACTTTCCTTTGGTGACAACAATGGTTACACTTTTTTTATGATGGTGGCAGTTATTTGAACTTTATCATGACTTTGTCTTGATGGTGACACTACTAATAACATTTTACCTTGTTCTAGGTTTTTTTTTCTTTTGGTGACAGTAGTCATTACTTTTTTTTAATTGTGGTGACACTGCTTATAACACTACGAATAACACTATCCATTGTCCTAGGGTTTTCTTTTGGTGACACAGTGATTACATTTTTTTATTGTGGTGACACTACTAATAACACTTTCCATTGTTCTAGAGGTATCCTTTGATGACAGAAGTGATTACACTGTTTTTACCTTGGTGACACCACTAATAATATTTGATCATTATTTCACTTGATACACTTGTGGTTCAATACTCGGTTCACTTGTGGTGACATTGTTTTTATGATAGTGACACCACTATTAACACTTGGCCGTGTTTTTCCTTTGGTGACAGCAGTATAACCCATGTCGTCAGCAAAAGAAAAAAAGTTGTAAAAAAGTCATGAAAAAAGTTGTCACCACATGTGTTGACACTCAATCACCTCGTTAAAACAGTGTCACCAAAGGTGGTGACACTGACCTTGTAAAAAAAAAAAGTTGTGTCACTATTTAAAGGGGTATAAATGAGACACTACTGGTGTAAATATATCTGGTGACAACTCCAAGTTTTGATTTGGTGACAGAACTGGTGACACTATTTTTTCTTGTCCTAGGATCTTCCTTTGGTGAACAGCGATGACATTAAAATTTGACATTTGTCATGACATATATTGAACACCAAATGTTCTTTAACTTAGCATTAAATAATTTTATCAAAATTATTGAAAAAAATTCATATTTTATAGACAAATTATTCCTTTGGTGACATCAATTGTTAGTGGTGACACCATTAATAAGACTCAATTTGGGCAACAACAAAGAGACATTTGACATTCGACAATATAATTAAGGAATACTCCGTATAACTCTATTTACTACTAATATATAGACATATCAGGTTATATATGCATTATTTGAATTGCAATGATTATGCAGCCCAATAATTTGGTCATGGCCCAACACGTACTTCAGCCCACCTTCCTCATCATCAACATCTGGAAGTCTGCAACGCATCAACACGCATCGAGACTGTAGCAAACAGAGAGAAATTAGAGGCGGCGCGACACGCATCGAGAGAGATAGCGAGGAGCGCGCCGGGGATTTAAGAAGGGAACCGGCCGAACGCTCCATCGATGGCGATGATTCCAGATTAGAGATGGAGCTTCTCCGGCAAATTGAGGCAACAAATTCTGCTCCTCCTAACTTCTCCGATGACGAATTCCAGGATGTGATAGCAACATAAACCCCTTCTCTTCATCAGCCTCCCGAATTCGAGCTCTTCGATTCAAACCAGAGAGCCCTGTTGTGGTCTGCCGAGAGCGAGGAAGCGAGATAGAGAAGAAGAGAACGGGAAACAGCCTAATTAATTAATGTAGGGGTAAAAATGTCAATAATGGACATTTTGCAACATTTTGCAAAATGTAAAATGGACACTTAGCAAAAAAATCATAAATATTAACCTTGATTAATTTTAGGGGCCTTTACATAAATATCCATAAAAATTGGCCAAATTACAAGAGTATCCATGTATTTGAAAATTTTAGGGGCCTTTACATTAATTTTAGGGGCCCCCTCGGTGCCCCCTCGCTGGACCATTGACCGGTCAACGTTGACCAAGTCTTTTTTTTTTTTTTTTATAAAAAAAAAAAAAAAAAATTCATGTCAGCACTTTCAGATATGCAACTATAACCCGATGTTATGCAAATAGAATATTATGATATGCAAATATAATACTATGTTATGCAAGCTTAAAAAACCTTATGAGAAGAATATGCAAATTCATATGTATTTTAAAATTGCGTTAATATATCTTATTTTCACATAAGCACATCGCTCTACCATTTATTGACATAAGAGGCTTTAAAATTGCATTAATGTCAAACCCGATGTTGCTAACACCAACATTTCTGACACCGTTGACACTGACATTGTTAACATTGCTGGCACTGCTGACACTGTCACCACGAACATTGCGAACACCACCAACATTTTCCGTATTAGCGCTTACGTTAATGTCGGCTGACGCTCACATCGGAGATGTCGGCTGACGCCGACATCGATGTTGCGAACACAATTGACGCCGACGTCGAATATGCTTTTTTTTTGTGCCAACGCTTCTTTTTTCGTGTAAGCACTAATATTGTTGACACTGCTGACACTGTGGCTGATGCCGACATCGGAGATGCTGACGCTGCTGCCATTAATACTGATCAGTATAAAAGAAAGAACAATTGTGCTACTATTATGTAGTACCTATGCAAACCTCGGATGCTGCTGACAAGTATTAGTTGAGTTCAATCTAAGGTGTTGGTTGAATGGCTTCTAATGTAAAATGCAGTGAGATGTTGTGTTAGTAGCTTGTAATGATTATGCACAACCAAAATCTAATTTTGATGTCAGAATGAATTGAATTACTGTAAAAATCTATTACACTGCCGACGTTTGATATAATAAAGTAAAATTTGTGCCTTCGGCACAAATTTAGATTGAAATTTATGAAGTTACTACTCTTTGTATTGAAACTAAGAAGAAATTAATATTGATCAGTATAAAAGAAATACCAGTTGTGCCACTATTATGTAGTACATATGCAAACCTCGGATGCTGCTGACAAGTATTAGTTGAGCTCAATATAAGGTGTTGGTTGAATGTCTTATAATGTAAAATGCAGTGAGATGTTGTGTTAGTAGCTTGTAATGATTATGCACAACCAAAATATGATTTTGATGTCAGAACGAATTGAATTACTGTAAAAATCTGTTACACTGCTGACTTTAATATAATGAAGTAAAATTTGTGCCTTCGGCAAAAATTTAGGTTGAAATTTATGAAGTTACTACTCTTTGTATTGAAACTAAAAATAAATTAGAAGTGATAAGTCTGAAAGAAAGAATATTTGTGCTACTACTAATTAATACTTATGCAAAAATCTGGTGTTGTTGACAAGTGATAGTTGAGCTCGGTCTAATGTGTTGGTTGAATCGCTTCTAATGCTAAAATGCAGTGAGATATTGTGTTACTAGCTTGTAATGATTATGCACCACCAAAATCTGATTTTTGATTTTATAATGAATTGAATTAATGTAAAAATCTGTTATAGTGTTGACATTTGATGTAATGAAGTAAAATTTGTGCCTTCGGCACAAATTTGGATTGAAATTTATGAAGTTACTACTCTTTGTATTGAAACTAAAAAGAAATTAATAGTGATCAGTATGAAAGAAATACCAGTTGTGCTACTATTATGTAGTACATAGACAAACCTCGGATGCTGCTAACAAGTATTAGTTGAGCTCACTATAAGGAGTTGGTTGAATGTCTTCTAATGTAAAATGCAGTGAGATTTTGTGTTAGTAGCTTGTAATGATTATTCACAACAAAATTCTGATTTTGATTTCAGAATGAATTGAATTACTGTAAAAATTTGTTACACTGCTGACGTTTGATATAATGAAGTAAAATTTGTGCCTTCGGCACAAATTTAGATTGAAATTTATGAAGTTACTACTCTTTGTATTGAAACTAAAAATAAATTAGTAGTGATAAGTCTAAAAGAAAGAATAGTTGTGCTACTACTAATTAATACTTATGCAAAAATCTGGTGTTGTTGACAAGTGATAGTTGAGCTCGGTCTAATGTGTTGGTTGAATGACTTCTAATGCTAAAATGCAGTGAGATATTGTGTTACTAGCTTGTAATGATTGTGCACAACCAAAATCTGATTTTTGATTTTAGAATGAATTGAATTAATGTAAAAATCTGTTATAGTGTTGACATTTGATGTAATGAAGTAAAATTTGTGCCTTCGGCACAAATTTAGATTGAAATTTATGAAGTTACTACTCTTTGTATTGAAACTAAAGAGAAATTAATATTGATCAGTATAAAAGAATGACCAGTTGTGCTACTATTATGTAGTACATATGCAAACCTCGGATGCTGCTGACAAGTATTAGTTGAGCTCAATATAAGGTGTTGGTTGAATGGCTTCTAATCTAAAATGCAGTGAGATGTTATGTTAGTAGCTTGTAATGATTATTCACAACAAAAATCTGATTTTGATTTCAGAATGAATTGAATTACTGTAAAAATCTGTTACACTACTGACGTTTGATATAATGAAGTAAAATTTGTGCCTTCGGCACAAATTTAGATTGAAATTTATGAAGTTACTACTCTTTGTATTGAAACTAAAAATAAATTAGTAGTGATAAGTCTAAAAGAAAGAATAGTTGTGCTACTACTAATTAATACTTATGCAAAAATCTAGTGTTGTTGACAAGTGATAGTTGAGCTCGGTCTAATGTGTTGGTTGAATGACTTCTAATTCTAAAATGTAGTGAGATATTGTGTTACTAGCTTGTAATGATTGTGCACAACCAAAATCTGATTTTTGATTTTAGAATGAATTGAATTAATGTAAAAATCTGTTATAGTGTTGACATTTGATGTAATGAAGTAAAATATGTGCCTTCGGCACAAATTTAGATTGAAATTTATGAAGTTACTACTCTTTGTTTTGAAACTAAAAAGAAATTAATAGTGATCAGTATAAAAGAAAGAATAGTTGTGCTACTAGTATGTAGTACATATGCAAAAATTTGGTGTTGTTGACAAGTGATAGTTGAGCTCGGTATAATGTGTTGGTTGAATGACTTCTAATGCTAAAATACAGTGATAGATTGTGTTACTAGCTTGTAATGATTATACACACCCAAAATCTTATTTTGATTTTAGAATTAATTGAATTACTGTAAAAATCTGTTACAGTGATGACGTTTGATATAATGAAGTAAATTTTTTGCCTTCGGCACAAATTTAGATTGAAATTTATTAAGTTACTACTCTTTGTATTGAGACTAAAAATAAATAAGTAGTGATAAGTCTAAACGAAAGAATAGTTGTCCTACTACTAATTAATATTTATGCAAAAATCTGGTGTTGTTGACAAGTGATAGTTGAGCTCGGTCTAATGTGTTGGTTAAATGGCTTCTAATGCTAACATGCAGTGAGATATTATGTTACTAGCTTGTAATGATTATGCACAACTAAAATCTGATTTTGATGTCAAAACGAATTGAATTACTGTAAAAATCTGTTACACTGCTGACGTTTGAAATAATAAAGTAAAATTTGTGCCTTCGGCACAAATTTAGATTGAAATTTATGAAGTTACTACTCTTTATATTGAAACTAAAAATAAATTAGTAGTGATAAGTCTAAAAGAAAGAATAGTTGTGCTACTACTAATTAACACTTATGCAAACATCTGGTGTTGTTGACAAGTGATAGTTGAGCTCGGTCTAATGTGTTGGTTGAATGACTTCTAATGCTAAAATGCAGTGAGATATTGTGTTACTAGCTTGTAATGATTATGCACAACCAAAATCTAATTTTTGATTTTAGAATGGATTGAATTAATGTAAAAATCTGTTATAGTGCTGACATTTGATGTAATGAAGTAAAATTTGTGCCTTCGGCACAAATTTAGATTGAAATTTATGAAGTTACTATTCTTTGTTTTGAAACTAAAAAGAAATTAATAGTGATCAGTATAAAAGAAATACCAGTTGTGCTACTAGTATGTAGTACATATGCAAACCTTGAATGCTGCTGACAAGTATTAGTTGAGCTCAATATAAGGTGTTGGTTGAATGTCTTCTAATGCTAAAATGCAGTGAGATGTTGTGTTAGTAGCTTGGAATGATTATGCACAACCAAAATCTTATTTTGATTTTAGAATTAATTGAATTACTGTAAAAATCTGTTACAGTGATGAGGTTTGATATAATGAAGTAAAATTTGTGCCTTCAGCACAAATTTAGATTGAAATTTATGAAGTTACTACTCTTTGTATTGAAACTAAAAATAAATTAGTAGTGATAAGTCTAAAAGAAAGAATAGTTGTGCTACTACTAATTAATATTTATGCAAAAATCTGGTGCTGTTGACAATTGATAGTTGAGCTCGGTCTAATGTGTTGGTTGAATGGCTTCTAATGCTAACATGCAGTGAGATATTATGTTACTAGCTTGTAATGATTATGCACAATCAAAATCTGATTTTGATGTCAAAACGAATTGAATTACTGTAAAAATCTGTTACATTGCTGACGTTTGATATAATGAAGTAAAATTTAGATTGAAATTTATGAACTTACTACTGCTGACGTTCATAAATTTAGATTGAAATTTATGAAGTTACTACTCTTTGTATTGAAACTAAAAATAAATTATTAGTGATAAGTCTAAAAGAAAGAATAGTTGTGCTACTACTAATTAATACTTATGCAAAAATCTGGTGTTGTTGACAAGTGATAGTTGAGCTCAATATAAGGTGTTGGTTGAATGGCTTATAATGCTAAAATGCAGTGAGATATTGTGTTATTAGCTTGTAATGATTATGCACAACTAAAATCTGATTTTGATTTTAGAATGAATTGAATTACTGTAAAAATTTGTTACACTGCTGACGTTTGACATAAGGAAGTAAAATTTGTCCGTTCGGCACAAATTTAGATTGAAATTTATAAAGTTACTACTCTTTGTATTAGTAGCTTGTACAGATTTTCACATATTACAAAATTCACATATTTTTTACAGCTTGTACAGATTTTTACAGCTTGTACAGATTTCACAGATTTTACAGCTTGTACAGATTACAGATTTTTTACAGCTTGTACAGATTTCACAGATTACAGATTTCGCAGATTTCGCAGATTACAGCTTGTACAGATTTCACAGTTTTTTTTACAGATTACAGATTTTTTAGAGCTTGTACATATTTTTTTTCCTGATTATAGATTTAGAGCTTCTACATGAATGATCACAGATTTACAGCTTCTGTTTACATATTTTTTGCTACACAACCATGTCACCACACAAGCATCAGCCGCTGCTCGTAAAAAAAAACTCTTCAAAACCTTGCTATGTTCTCACATACCAAAAAAAAAAAGAAAAAGAGGAAGGTAATTTTTTAAAAAAGTTGAAAAATAAGAAGTTTATATTGTGCAAATATAAGTTACTATTATGCAAATATAAGTTACTGTTATGTAATGATTACGCACAACGAGAATCTGATTTTTATTTCAGAAAAATTTGTTACTGTTATGTAGTAATGAATTGAATTACTGTAAAAATCTGTTACACTGCTGACGTTTGATATAATGAAGTAAAATTTGTTGACAAGTGATAATTGAGCTCGGTCTAATGTGTTGGTTGAATGACTTCTATTGCTAACATGCAGTGAGATATTATGTTACTAGCTTGTAATGATTATGCACAACCAAAATCTGATTTTGATAAAAAATAATGTCAACATTTAAGCTAAATGTCAACATATAATAAAAAATAATGTTTACAAAAAGATTATTCCAAAAATTGATATCATATTAAATGAGATAAGAATATCAAACTTCTATAATAATCTAATAAAAGAAATGGTAAAAGATAAAACTTTTACATATCAACGCCTAAATGTCAACATTTAAGCTAAATGTCAACATTTAATAAAAGATAAAGTTTACAAATAAAATAATTCCCCAAATTGATATCATATTAAATGAAATGAGAATACCAAACTTCTATAATTATCTAATAAAAGAAATGGTAAAAGATAAAGTTTTTGCACATCAACGGCTATATGTCAACATTTAAGCTAGAATGTCAACATTTAAGCTAAATGTCAACATTTAAGGTTAAATGTCAACATATAAGTTATTGTTATGCAAATTTAACTTTATGATATGCACAAATAGCAATCTGTTGTGCAAATTGTTACTGCTGATAGCAGATGTCAGCAACATTGTTTGTACCTCTTAATTTGAAGCAAATAATGTGACAAATCATATAAAAGAATGACCTAATCATATAAAAGTAAATGTAAAAGTATGCAAATGTAAAATTATGATATGCAATTATAAATTGATGATATGCAAATATAAGATTAAAATATGCAAATATAAAGTGATGATATGCAAGTGTAAAAGTATAATATGCAAATGTAAAAGTATAATATGTAACTAGAAAATTACACTAATATATCTTATTATTGAACAATTATTAGAAAATTTTGGAAATTACTAGAATTATTATAAATTTTAGCCTATGCGGGATTCGAACCCACATATTTGCGCATAAGCACATCACTCTACCATTGAGCTAAAAGGCTTTTAATTATATTATAAGATAACATTCAAACAAACAAGTAAGAGTTATGTTCACGCCACAACCAAAAAAGGAAAAAAAAGAAGTGTAGGAACTCCTAATAAACAGTACACATTTGTATACACATTTGCACAAAAAGAGGCCATTTTAGCACACAATTAGAAATAAAAAAGAACTTATACATCAACTTGAATTGCACAAAAAGAGACCATGTCAGCACACAAATAGAAATGTGAAAAAAAACATACACATGAACTTGAATTGCACAAAAAGAGATCATGTCAGCACATTTATCTTTTCTTTCTGTTTATCTATTTTCAAATCAACATTTAGTAAATCAATTTCGAGTCTTCGACCAAATAAATAGATAAAAAAAAGGAGAGACAATGGATGAGAACATGGTGAGAGTCGCAAATCAACCTAGAGTCGCAAATCCAATTAAAAAACAAGCAATTTGAATTAAAAAAAAGGTTAAAAAATAAGAAGTTTATGTTGTGCAAATATAAGTTATTGTTATGCAAATATAACTTTATGATATGCACATATAACAACATGTTATGCAAGAATATTACGAAAAATGACAAGGAAAAATAAAGATGACCTAAGTTGTTCAACTTCTTGGATTATAAATTTACAGATTTCAGATTTACTAAACAGATTTACAATTTACAGATTACAGATTTATAGAATTACATATTTACATATCGCAGATTTATAGAATTACAGATTTCAGATTTACAGAATTACAGATTTGCAGATTTGTAGATTTGCAGATTCCAGATTCCAGATTCCAGATTCCAGATTATAGATTTCAGATTTCAGATTTCAGATTTCAGATTTCAGATTACAGATTACAGATGTACAGATTTACAGATTACAGATATATAGAATTATAGAGGTACAAAATTACAGATTTGCAGATTATAAATTACTGTTGACTACATATTTATAGTTTTTTAAGTTCTTTTTTTTATATATTATATAGATTATAGAATTATAATTGCTTGGACTTACTGATTTCATAATTCATTTACAAAAATCAAAATTCCGACACAACTTGGAATTTCAGATTTCAGGTTCTCTGTCAATTCACTTAAGTAAATATGTTAGTGTAGTGGATACAACTTTAGTTTCTTGTCTAAGCAGCCATAAACTTATTCAGTACAAGATTGCAACGTGTTATGAACATTCAAATTCATGGTGTCATTTGTATATGCAACAAGATTGAAACGTGTTACGAAAAAAGAGAAAGTTAATTAAAAAAAAAGTTGAAAAATAAGAAGTTTATGTTGTGCAAATATAAGTTACTGTTATGCAAATATAACTTTATGATATGCACATATAACAATCTGTTATGCAAGTATAACAATATGTTATGCAAATTGAAACTGTTGACACCGAATGTCAGCAGGATTGTTATTCCCTCTTAATTTTAAGCAAATAATGTGAAAAAAATCATATTCCTCCCAGCAATAAGTCCAATAAAGAGCTATGTCAGTGTAAATCTCAAAAAGATAACTTATCAATCAAGAATATTACGAAAAACGACAAGGAAAAATAAAGAAAACACACTTTAAAGTACTAGATGAATTTTATACAATTGTCAAATAAAGTTAATTACACATTGGAATTGAGCATGTTATATTTGCAAAAGAGATCATGTCAGCACACAATTAGAAAAAAAAAAAAAAAAGAACCTATAAATCTACTTGAATTGCACAAAAAGAGACAATGTCAACACACAATTAGAAATAAAAATGAACTTATACATTCTGACAAAAAAAAGCATATACATCAATTTGAATTGCACAAAAAGATACTATGTCAACACAATTAGAAATAAAAAAGAAAGATGTCAACACACAATTAGAAATAAAAAAGAAACAAGTTAGCACACAATTAAAAATAAAAAAGAAAGATGTCAACACACAATTAGAAATTCATGGTGTCATTTTTTATGTGGTTTACAGATTTACAGATGTATAGATGTACAGATTTACAGATTACAGATTTATAGAATTACAAAGGTACAAAATTACAGATTTACAGATTATAAATTACTGTTGACTATAGATTTATAGTTTTTCAACTTCTCTTTTTTTATATATTATATAGATTATAGAATTATAATTGCTTGGACTTACTGATTTCATAATTCATTTACAAAAATCAAAATTCCGAACTACTTGGACTTTCAGATTTCAGGTTCTCTGTCAATTCACTTAAGTAAATATGTTAGTGTAGTGGATACAACTTTAGTTTCTTGTCTAAGCAACCACAAACTTATTCAGTGCAAGATTGAAACGTGTTATGAACATTCAAATTCATGGTGTCATTTGTATATGCAACAAAGTCCGAAGCCTATGATAAAAAAAGGTAAAGGTGAAGGATTAAGAATCCTTACTTTCATTCATTCCATTTGATCTTGGGAGATCTACCCGTTCAGATGCTTGGATGCGCGTTCTTTTTGACACAATAGCACCTGTATGCCCAGAAGATGTCAACTAGATGTTTGCAACACCAGTGAATTCAGAAAGAAAAAAAAAAAGATTAAGCATCAGAAAGAGAGATTAAGCTTCACAACTACATCAGCTAGATGTTTAGTACTTGAAATAGTTCACAACAACAAGCCCAGTATTCTAATTATCAGATGCAATGAAGAAGAAAAAGGAAAACAAACAACAAACTGAATTTGTAACCCTGCTGACATACATATTCAGTACATACATACTGCTGACATACATATTCACACTTGCATTCCACAAATCAGATAACTCAAACGGATGCATACAAGCCACAAAAAATTGAAGAGCACAAGAACACATCACCAAGAACAAAGAGAGTCATAAGAACACAAATGAATATAACACAATAAAGAAAAGATGGATTTAGTACCCTAATTCATTCATGTTAGCATTTACACAACTACAACAGCTACTGCTAGATAACTAATTCCGAGAAGAATTTTTTTTATCCAACTTCTAAATCGATGTCAGCATCAAAAGCTAGATGTCAGCATTAAAGATGTCATCATCGAAGATGTCAGCATTGAAGATGTCATCATTTACAAGCTTCACAACTACAACAACTACTGCTAGATATTTTTTAACAATGAATAAGAAACAAAACAACCATTCTAGTGTATATGTGCAAAATAATGCAAGTTATAGCAGTAACAACATCGACAAAATTAATTTCTATTTAACCAACAAAATTCATGTCATCACAAGAAGAAACAACACTCATATATTATTGGTTTAAAACGAATATCAACTTGAATTGCACAAAAAGAGATCATGTCAGCACACAAATAGAAATGTAAAAAAAAAACATACACATCAACTTGAATTGCACAAAAAGAGATCATGTCATCGTCAAAAAATGATGTTTCAAAAAATAGTGTGAGCCCTAGACATGAATGAACCATTAGTGTTGACCAATACTAATAAACCATGCAACTTCACTCAACTATGATCGTGAAATCACTTAATTTGAAAGGATCTCGTGACTACAAAATACATATTCAAGGCTCGAAAAGGAAAAATGTTCATTTACTTTGCCCCAAAGAAAAGAAGGGTTTAAAAGGTGAAAAATCAGCATGAAGAACACAACCAAAGACAAAGTTTCCCACAATTCAAAAAATACCAGAAAGATAAAGATCCACATAGACCCTTGAAAAGTAGAATGAAAATCTCTGATGTTTGTCAATGCAGTAGAAGACAGACTAGCTACTTTTATTCCCCTTTTTTTAAAACTAAAAAAAGAGCTATTTGCCAATCATCGAACATATTAGAGTACTCTTGAGGATCTGCCAATGACTCTGATGCCTTTGGATTAATCTGCAAGTGGGCACAAATAATGATATGTAGTGAGGTGAAAGAACAAAATTCGCACTTCACAAGAACAAAATTCGTGCAAGAGCAAGTTGATTAAGAGATCGCCATAATTTAGCATGGTTTAGTTAAATGCAACCATACAGTGCCGAATTAATGCGATTTAAAGTAAGCCTCTAAAACAGACAGTGTGGTCGCATTTAACTAAACCATGCTAAATGTTACCAAAGATTGAGATTCGGGACTCCAAAGTGATACTTCCTGGTGACGAGATAGTATTCACTGAGGTTTTTTAAAGAACTTAGAGTGGCGATTGGTATTAAAAAAAAATGTTACCTCAGGTGGATGCACAGTTACTTCCAGTCCATCACCTACTGTACAATCAGGTCTTCGAAATGTTAGAAAGGCAGCTAAAGCAGCAATATTTGCAGCATCAATAAGATTCCTGCTTCCAGGGAAGAGGAAAAAAGTGATCATTCATCAAAACAACGGCATGCAGCAACATGATTTCTAAGACAATAATTTTCTCAAGGATATGTAACCTACCCCCCATTATCCAGAATTTGAAGATCAACCCGTAAAGACCAAACTAATTGGCCAGGTATGACACAAATGGATTCAGTATCCACTGCCCTGCTTTCCCTGCAACACAGCTATCAAAATTTCAATATAATCCTACACATAGAACAATAGATTATATTGCTCCTTTTAAGACTTTGAAGTCTCCAAAACAGCTCTATCTAATAAGTTTCACATGCAAATATGAGTGCCATTCGTGTTTAAACCATATATACTAGCTAGACAAAATTCCTTGATCCATGCTAGAATAATTTAGAAATAGTGAGAATAATGGGGAATTCCAGGATAATGAGTTAATGACAACCAAAACAGAACAAGAGAAACACATTTCAGGATGAACAATTTCCAGGAGATGATAAATGACATTTATACAAGTAGTGAGTGGCCAGGACGGGTTGGCATGTCACACTTCATATCTGTACAGTCATGTCCATCAAATAAATCACAGTTAAATATTTATCATCAATTGTTTGCAACAATGTGCTATCTGTAAAGAGCCTCAGGAGAAAACTAACTCAGTACTAGTAAACTATATGCTCAAGGAACAATGATAGGATAACTCTTCACCTGAGACCACGGTCTATAATGCGTCCCAACTCTACAACAAGCTCTCCAGGGCGACCTGCTTCAAATGAAGGATCCGCCATTGGAGAAAACTCGGTATAGATATAGAGACTGCCTTCATTTGGTCTGTCCGAGTAAGGTTGGCCCAGTTGGGCAGTATAGATATAGAGACTGCTGTCAGATTTCAGGCCGTATGTTACTGCTTTTGCTAGGAAACAAAGAATTCAACATGAAATTATCCAAACTGATGTTCAACTGAAATTCAATTGAGATTATTTAGCGATAGATTCTGCACAAATGAGACCTAATTCGATTTGAATTCGCCCTAAAGCAATCAAGATAGCAGATGATAATGGCGTTCTGGATGACATGTACCAACTAAAAGATTCATCACCTTTGCTATGAATCTTCGATCGAGCTTCATCAATGGCGTTCTAAAATCACTGATTTTTGGGTAGCATCGAGCTTCTTCAATCCGCTACATCCAAGAGCCTCAAATGCGGAAACGGAGTCGAACTGCAGCGAAATCGACAGATCCATTCCGGGAAGCCGTGTGAGTTGTGACGCCGGAAGAAACGGATTCGAGCCGGAATTTTGATCGAAGACCAAAATTCCCGTTCCCGTTCTCCTCATCGCCCGAATTCGAGTCGAATCCCGCCTCATTCACCATCGAAATTTTACCTGTATCGCTATTGCGAACGCTGGAGAAGAAAGAGAGGGAGGCGGGGGCGACCTGGTCCAGGAGGCGGCTGAGGCAGTAGAGGACGCCGTCGGAGCGGCCATGGCCGAGGAGGTCAGCGCCGTTAAGGCTCCGCCCTGATCTTCTGATGCGGGAGAAGAAAGAGAGGGAGGCGGGGGCAACCTGACGGGAGCGAGGACGAGATCTCCGTGGTTGAACAACGGTAAAAGAGAAGGAAGGGTAATATCGTAAAATTTCCAGCGAAAATTATAAACTTGGACACTTTTATAATATTTACAAAAGGTTGGACAGAGCTGTAATTAGGTTAAAAATTTGTGCCGCAAGCACAAATTTTCTCATAATTCTATGTTGCACCAAAGAGTGCACCACAATGTTGTAGAGGATTCTATCTCAAGTCAAAGACTCATAGTAGTATATTATAATATCCAGATAAATTAGTCTAAACTTAAGATTAGATTCCTATAATTAAATTAATTAATTCAAATTCTATGTTCGCTTGGATGTACATTCATTCTAATTTATAATGTAATATTGCACATTATAAATCATACTACCTCCGATCCAAAAAGGATGTCGTTTGACTTTTTAACACGTATTTTAAGGAGCTAAAAACTATATAAAATATCAACTTTTTTTTAAATTATTTTTTTACAACTTAATATTTGTTGATAATAAGTATTAGATTATAAAAAAAAAAAAAAGTTTATATATTATATAGTTTTTAGCTCCTTAAAATACGTGTTAAAAAGTCAAACGACATCCTTTTTGGATCGGAAGGAGTAATAAATAGTCATGCAAATGAAACCTAAACTTCACTTTCTCCTTAAATGTTGAGATTGAATATATAAAAAAGAGTTCTATATTTAAAGGGTAAATAATACTCCATCCGTTTGGCAAAACATGTCATTTTAGCTTCTTTCAAATTTTAAGGTAATTAACAAATGTACTAATTTGTCCTCAATTATTACCATCTTTTTTTACTTTATCGAAAACTACGACTAACAAACCATCAATCATGTCAATGACATTTTTGTAAAGTGGAAAATACCTATAGTGACAAGTTTTTTTGAACAAAAATAACACACTAAAATAGTCGCATTGAGTTTATTTTGTTTTAATATTACAAGAAATGAATCCAACTTATATCACAAAAACATTTGTGTACATAGGAGCTTCACCACGTACTCCCTTATATTTTGATCATTATTTTTCCTCCACATTCGATGTGGGATTCCTAACTACTATAAGATCTCCGATTATGAATCCCAATGTACTTTAACCCTCAACGCTTGAGTTAGCTATCTATATAAACTCTTAATTTAGAAGAGTTTATAATGATGTGTCAATCTTAGAGGCATTTTAGGAATCTTAACCAATTATATTTTTTTTGCCATTTTTTTTATTTTCTTTAATTCTCCTTTTTATCTTCTTTTTCTTTTAATTCTCTTTTTCTTTAATTTTACTAACCATCTATATAAACTCTTAATTTAGAAGAGTTTACGATGATGTGTCAATCTTAGAGGCATTTTAAGAATCTTAACCAATCATATTTTTTTTGCCATTTTTTTTATTTTCTTTAATTCTCCTTTTTATCTTCTTTTTCTTTTAATTCTCTTTTTCTTTAATTTTACTAACCATTGGGCTTAATTCAAAACATTGAATTCAATCTAATATAACTACTGGCCTTAACTCAAATCTATTTACTAACTATTGGGCTTAATTCAAAACATTAAATATAACTATTGATTATGATACATCACATTTGAACAATGTTATAATGATATTGATATTATTATTACTGAGTAATTTAAAATATCTATATTTATGTATTATACTTTACATAAGATTTTTAAAAAATAATTTTCTAAGAT
This sequence comes from Persicaria tinctoria, assembly GCA_037127255.1. NCBI lineage: Eukaryota > Viridiplantae > Streptophyta > Magnoliopsida > Caryophyllales > Polygonaceae > Persicaria > Persicaria tinctoria. The sequence continues at coordinate 14,401,942 of JBANSL010000008.1, forward strand.
AATTATAAGATACATTTGTTATAAAGTTTTTTTTATGATTTTATCTTAACATTTATTAATATTTTATAATATTTTTATATATAATATTTTAGTTTTAAAAAAACGCGCCATGGCGCGGGGATCATACTAGTTAGTACTAAATATACAAAAAAAAAGGTGTGGGAAACTGACCCCCTCTCAAATTTACAAAAGTAGTCAATGAGCTCCAAATATTGCAAAAATGCCCAGTTGACCTGAACTGCCTATGGAAAGTAGGGTCTCCCTTGCCCATGGGAACCATCTGCACGAAGAGAGAAAGAGAGAGAGAGAGAGAGAGGAGGAGGAGGAGGAGTTTCAAAGAAGAACAACCCCACCCCCGGTGAGAGAATCAACCGAAACAACAGTGATCGCCCTTGCCCATGAAAACCGTCTCCAGAGAGAGAGAGAGAGAGAGAGAGGAGGATGCGAACTGAAAAAGAAGAAGATGACAACGAAGGGAAATCAAGTAATTGGTAAGCACTCGCCCTCCCTCTCTCGAGTCTGGTTGGGGAGAAATCGGGTTGATTTTTTTTTTTGAAACCCTAACTTGTGGGAGTTGGAAGGTTTGGGGGAAGTAACCATTGGGGAATTGAGGAAGTTGTGATGTGCAAATAGTCATGGAAGTCATCGGGATGAAAAAATGAAGTTGAAATTGAAGGTCTAAATGTGTGTGAATTGAATTGAAACTCTCGATTAACTAGTGGATTTTGGAATGGGGGAAATAGTTAATGTCATGGATTTTTTTACTGTCATGCATTTATTCTGTCACGCATTTTTTCTTTACGTACTGGCACAAATTTTTTATTTACGGGCATTGATTTTGTAATTACTAGTACTTGTTTTAGCAACCTGTAACTTTTTTTATTCTACCGCGAGCTTTCCTATATGATCTTGGTCCTCACCACCCCAAACGGCAGAGTCTCCTCTATGAGTATTACTCTGTGCGAATTTCGTCGTTCAAACACTCAACCCTCTCCTCGACGTTTCCACCGACCATTAGACACGAGAGTGAGGAAGACCACCCCTTTCTCCCCTGCGAAAGTAGGAGAATAATAAGATGGTCTTATCACTATCGGTTGGAGATAAGAAGAGGATGGGGAGTATCCATGACTGTAAATCGAATACCAGAAGCGTACTTACCCATGTTCGTTGCTATATAATGTCTGAAGTTGGCACGTGCTTCCCTTTGTATGGAAGCGAATATTCTGTTGTTGTCCCGCATTCCTTATTGACTGGCTAGTAACTGTAATAATGGGTCGTGTCATTCGAACTCGATCCACCTTCAATGGCCACCTATCAAGATTCCTTCCCCCTGCAGCTTTTGGAATTTTTTATCCACTTGTCATCACCCCATGTATGCTTTTAGAGCACCTACAATGGTAATATTGTGGTGGGTGTCTTACCTTTAAAAAAAAAGGAAAGAAAATTAGAGTGTTTTATGTTTTTTTTTTTGTTTTTTTGTTTTTTTTTTTGATTAGGTAAAAATTCGAAGGTCAGACAGGCCTGACTCTTCGAGAGGCCGACAAAGTCGGCAGACGGCGAACCGTCTATCAGAACAAAATCAAACCGGAAATACATAAAACAAGCGTAATGAACCAAGCAGAAACAAACTCTACTACAAAACGTTCCAAGAAGACCAAACACTCAAAAAGCTGAAGAAGCCGCTGAAGAACGCAGGCAAGCACCACCGAACGGTAGCACCGCGGGCCAGTAGTACAACAGGACACTATCTCCTGTGGGTAGTGGAGACGAAACTCCAAGGAAACTCTATCCCGGATACGGAGTCGCCCTGAGCGCACCACCTCGACCCCAGCCAGACCCGACTACAGACTCCACGCCCCCCTCAACCAAGCAGAAGATCTCCTAGAAACATCGGAAGCAGAGCCGCAAACTCCTTGAAACAAAACGCCAACAAGCTTTCATCTACGAAAATATCGACAGGCCCTTGCGGGATTTTCTCAAACCCTTTCGGGTGGATTTACTCAAACCCTTACGGGAAATTGATAGAGCCCTTTCGGGCGAATAAATTTTTTTTTTTTCTCAATAAACATTTCCACAATTGGGCCTAAGGACCCAACCCAAAACTCCACGGGCTGCCCCGGGCCCAAGGCAAAATCTTGGGCCCGAAGCACAATATTCAGGCCCGACAAAGCCGAAGGCCAAGCTGGCGGCATCGGTACGCAGGAACACCGAGAGGACAGCACCAGAGGGAAGCCGGAGACATGGCAAGGCCACGCCGAGGGCCGGCACCGGAGAGCTGCGAGGATGACGAGAAAAGGGGACACGGGGAGGCAAAGCAGATCCAAAGATACCACAAACCACAACCAGGCCGGAGGAAGGCCAAAGCTTGGCCGGGGAGTAGACGAAAGCCACACCGGTGGGGCTAGATCAACAAATCAGACACAGGGGATGAAGATCAGAGCGATTCGAAGCGAAACAACAGTCAATTCGAGACGAATCGCAAATCAGGAGCCCAAATTGGGAGAATCAGGGATGGAGTACAAAAGCCCCAAAATCCAATCTGGGAAACAAAATCACCAAATCATGAGGGAAGGGAAGAAGATACACAGAGGATTATCGATGAACGAGATTGTTGAGACATGCTATGGATAGACACACAAGGGAAGAAGACCAAATTGACGAGAAACGATCGACGAAAAGGGGTACACAAAGAGAAATAGGCTTTCTCTTTAGAGTGTTTTATGTTGAAAAATGTGAAAGTGTCTACCGCAAGAAATAAAGTAAAACTTTAAGACACTCACACCCTGAAATTTCAGCTGACATTTAATAACTTTATTTTTCTTTTCCTTTTCCTTCAAACGTAAGACACTTGCCCAAATATGTCAATTGTGGATGCTCTTATATCCTCTCTCCAAACCCCTCCTATTCCAAGCCAATTCAAACTCCATTTTTTTTGGGCAGGAAATTGCGAGCAATTTTTTTTGGTGCAAAAACGGGCAGAGCCCACTCCCGGGGGGGATTTATTCAAAGCCGAAAAACAAAAGTTCACACGCCAACAGGCGCCAAGACCCAACTGGCCTCCCTGTCCAAACAATCAGAAGCACACACAGGAGGGGAAACCAATCTAACAGAACCTAAAGGAAAATCGAAAGCAAAATTAGCCAACACATCCGCCAGATGGTTAGCTTCCCGGAACACGTGATGGAACTGGACGTCCCAATCTCTACATTTGAAGCCATGGCACGACTGCGCCAGGCTAGCACACGGGTGGGTTGGCTTCACCGGTCTGCACACAAGGTTGAGAACAACCCTCGAATCAACTTCGCAAATAATCTTTCTAATACCACAGTCCCACGCGATTTCTAGACCCTTCAACAGTCCCCACAGCTCCGCTTCGACCACCGAGCAGCTACCGATGTGGTGGACGAACGCCATAATCCACTCCCCTTTCTCATTGCGTATCACTCCTCCAGCAGCCGTAGCGCCATCTTCCTTAACCGCACTGATAATGCATATTTTAGATAGGCATTATAGTTATAATTAGTTTAGATAGGTTGCATTTCTTGCTTGCTTTATTGTTAATTTGCATCTTGTGTTTATTTTAGAAAAGTTCGGATTCTGCGCAATTTTGTGTTTATCTCGCAGATCGAATCAGAACACACTTGGGGAGATGCAATGTCTCGAAGAGGAACACAAGATGAATGGAAAGGAACAAGGAAGAAAGAAGCAAGGCAAGACGAGAAGAAAAGCCCGCAGAAAGGAGCCAAGACCACGGCAAAGCTACCTGCGGCGGGCGCCGCAGCTAGTGCCGCGGCCGCCGCAGCGGGTAGCTGACAAGGCAGTTGCGGCGGGCGCCGCAGCCCTTGCGGCGGCCGCCGCACGTACGGACAGCGCGGATCCGCTTTTTGGAAAACCCTAGTTTCTATCTATTTTGTTTGGGGCCGACTTTGGGATGTTTTAATTAGGCTTTTATGTTATTTTTCTTTACCATTCATTCATTCAACCATTAGACTCTTTAGAGAATTTGAGCAATGTCTTCCATGAGGAACTAAACTCATCGATTCTGCCTGCAATTTGAAGCTTTATTCGGATTGATTGTGAGTTTCTAATTCTCGCTCCTAGTTTCCTGTTTGTGAATGCTTCAACTTCTTTGTGCTTAATTAATTATTGTTTTGTTCTATCTTGTCTGGCCAACTCGTTAGATCAATTCAATCGCTAAGGTTTTGTAGATTCCTGGTTGTGAACCTTAACCTAAGTGGCAAACTTATTCCTTTAGGGCTGGTTGAACTAATTGAATAAGTAGGAAGTTGAATGTGTTGTTAAATCCTTTTTTAGGGACTGCAAATACCTTGGCTAATCTCTGAACTTAAAGCTATCAATTGGGTTAAATCCTTCTTTAGGGACTGTTCGATTGATAAGGGTTGCTAGGACTGGTTGGACTAGTAACTATATTAGGTCGGGACAAGGGCATTCATAGGAAACATAATAGGACGAGAAGAAGTTACAAGGATCGCTTCAATCCGATAAAGTGGAAAATTGTAGGTGGAATTGCTTCTCTAAATTGTTTAAACCAAAATCACTTATTCTGCTTTCGTTAATTTGCTTTAAAAACTTTCACACAAAAACCCCCCTTCTCTGGTTACTTAATCAACATTCAAATCGCACTTGAGTTATAAATTTCCCTGTGGGATCGACCTCTTACTTATTACTGTACTAGTTTTAGGTTTGAGTTTCTTTGACGGAATCAATGACAGGTTTCCCCTCCGTCAAATTTGGCGCCGTTGCCGGGGAATTTTTATTAAATTCTTGTGTGTTTTTAGTGTTGATCTTGGTGTGGACCGTCTTACTTGGTCCATACCTTTGCTACTAATTCTTCTCTGTAGAAAGCATTGCAGAGATGGCGAACCTCACTCTAAAGGAGCTTTCTGCTCATGATCCGGCACAGCAACCCCTGGCAATCCAATTCCCTGCACTTGCAGAAGGAGTCAACTTCGAGCTTAAGTCAGGGGTAGTTCATCTTCTACCCAAATTCCATGGGTTAAGTGGGGAGGATCCCCACAAGCATCTGTCTGAATTCCATAGGGTGGTTGTTGGGATGAAACCAGCGAATGTAACTGAAGAGCAGATCAAGCTGAGAGCATTTCCTTTCACTCTGAAGGATGATGCAAACGAATGGTTCTTCTATCTACCACCCGACTCTATTGCTACTTGGGCCGAGATGAAAAGAGTCTTCCTAGAGATGTACTTCCCTGCAACAAAGCTAAATGCTTTGAAAAGGTCTATCAGCAGCATTGAGCAGTACGCGACAGAGTCCATTCATGAGTATTTTGAGCGTTTCAAGAAACTCTGCGCTAGCTGCCCATCCCATGGGTACGCTCAAAAGGATCTGGTCCTCTTTCTATTTAATGGGTTGACTGATATAGAGCGAAAAACAGTGAATTCTGCTTGTGGAGGTAACATGCTGAACAAGACGCCTGCCGCGGCATGGGAGGTGTTTAAGGAGCTATCTGAGGGCTCCAGACAGTTCAACAAGGGCCCTCGCGCTGGGGTTGTACTCGCTGTTGATGCTAATGTGGCTGCACTTCAGACTGATATGGCAGAGGTTAAGGAGATGATGAAACGAATGGTTATTGATAGGACTCCTCAACAACTGAAGGCATGTGGTCTCTGCAGTCAATACACTCATCCCATGGACACGTGCCCACTTCTACAAGATCCTAATGTTGAATTGAATGCCATTGGGAACTTCGCTCAACAAAGGCCTATGCAAGGCAATTATGGAAATCCTGGGTATTTCAACAACAACAACTACAATAGGGGCTATCAGCAAGGCTATGGGAACTATCAAGCCTCTTTCAATCAGCAAGGGGGGCAACAGGAAAGGCCTCAACAACAATATGAACCTCGACAGGGAGGTCAGCAGCAATCAAATGGGAATAATGAGGACCCATTGCAGCAACTGTCACGATTGGTCATGAGGAATGATAAACAACAGTCAGAGCGGATGGCGACTCTAGAGAAGCAGCAATCAGATCGGATGACAAATATTGAGAATCAAATGAGTCAGCTCATTCAGGTCTTAAGCGCGAAGATGGCAAACGATGCAAGTAAGCTTCCATCACAGACGGTTGAGAATCCTAAGGAGAATGTCAGTGCAATAATGCTTAGGAGTGGCAATGAACTGATTGCCACAACTCAAAAAGACGATGAGGAGAGGATGGACGAAGAAATAGAGATAAATGAAGGTGAAAACGGCGTAACAGAGGTGCGGCGCCCGCGGCAACCTTTGCGGCGCCCGCCGCTAGCCTCTGCGGTGCCCGCCGCCAGAGAGGCGATTCCAGCGGCACCCGCCGCTGCTCCCTCTGCGGCGCCCGCCGCACTTGATGCCGCGCCCGCCGCTCGTTCAGCCGCCGACAGTTCAGCTTCTGGTACGTCCTCTTCCTTACCTCCTTTCTCTTCTCTTCCTCTTTCTTCTTCTGCTTCCTCTTCTCCCTTACCTATGGAGATTCCAAAGCCCATCCCGCCTTTTCCGGAAGCCTTGAAAGACACACGAACATATGAGAATGACAAGGAGATCTACGAGACATTCGGCAAGTGTGCGGTAAACATTCCTTTACTTAGCTTGATTAAGAGCATTCCTAGATATGCTAAATTTTTGAAGGAATTGTGCACCATCAAGAGGAAGCAGAGACTGAAAAAGAAGGAAAAGGTAAGCTTGAATGAAAATGTTTCTGCTATGTTGCAAAGGAAATTGCCTGAAAAATGCGGAGATCCAGGTATGTTTACGATTCCATGTGCGATTGGGAACACTAGATTCAAACAAGCCATGTTAGATCTAGGAGCCTCAATTAATGTTATTTCTTATAACATGTATTTGTCTTTGGGTTTGGGTCCTCTGACTGAGACTGGGGTTACAGTGCAGCTTGCTGATCGTTCACAAATCAGGCCAAGAGGCGTTGTTGAAGATGTTCTAGTTATGGTGGATGATTTGTTTTTCCCTGTGGATTTCTTTGTTTTAGATATGGGGCAGGGAACCCCTGAAACACCCATTATACTGGGAAGGCCATTCCTGAAAACTGCAAAGACGAAAATTGATTGTTGTGAGGGCCTATTCACTATGGAGTTTGATGGAAGAAAGATAGAATTCTCTCTCTTTAATCACGCTAAGCTTTCTCCTGAAACTTCGTTAGATATGCCTATTGCTGAAAATACTGATCATAACAATAATTTTCGTGATTTGTTAGAGACAACTAAGGAACATAGTTTATGGAAATTTGAACCTCCTAACAAATTGCAATCTTATGTGATTCCAGGACAACCCCCAGGCATAGCCCATGGAGAGGAGCTAAGAGAAATGGCTGAACGCTGGAACAGGAAGCTACACCTTTCAAGGGTGCCTGCATTTGTCAATGAAATGACCGGTGTTGGTGACCCTGGTGGAGGAACATAGGCCGATCAAGGGCCATCACGTCGAGCCAACGACTTGAAACAAAGGCGCTTCTCGGGAGGCAACCCGAGGTACATTTTTCAGATTTATTTTCTTTTTCTTTTCCTTCACCCTGAGTATATGAGTTTCACTTTTGTTGTCTTTAATGTTTCATTGAGGTGAAAACTTCAAGTGTGGGGGAGAGGAGTTTTATTTACATAGTGCATCGAGTTAGAGCATATTTCATTTTCTGCACCATGTTTAAGTTTAATTAAGTTGTTGTTTAGTTTTTATTTAGTTTAATTTTCGGAATTTAAAAAAACAAAAAAAAAAAAAAAAAAAATTTATTTCGAAAATATTAGAAATAGAGCATGCATTGCATATATATGTGTTATTCAAATACCCATCTTGCTTAGTTGTCCTCTATTTTTAAATTTCAAGCATGATTCATATAAATCCCATGGAGTTCTGGATGTTTTGATTATTATTGCTAAATGATTTTTGTGGAACATAAGCTAGCAAATGTAATTGAGCATGTATGATTGAGCTAAAGTGTGATTGAAGTCCTAAAACATGACCCTGTGAGGATGTTTTGGCCTTATTTGAATTCTTTTACTCAATTGTGTGAATTACTCGCCTAGTGTTGCTACCTCTTGGCATTGACTGCGGTATCTATTTTTGAAGACCAATGCACATGTTTGTTGCTTGCGGGGTTTATGTTTATATTTTGAGTCTTTTTGTTCAATTTTATGCATATCTAGTAAATAAGGTGGCAATGGTTGATGCACTGAGTAACCGGGTCTACGCATGACACCCATGGGTATGATTCGCGCAAAAAGGTGTTGAAAATTAACCACTAGGAAAGAAAGCTTGATCATTGAGTAACCAGGTTCATTCATGACACCCATGTTTGCAACTTGCGTCAAAAGGTGTTCAAGTGGACTTCATATTCATATTCACAGTTAAGGTGTTGATAGACCGGGGCCATTCATGACACCCATGTTTGCGCTTCGCGTAAGGAAAGCACCAAGACAAGAAAAAGAAAAAAAAAGAGAAAAGAAACCAAAGAAAAAGAAAAAAAGTGTTGCATTTTTAGTTTCTTTATGTTATCCCGCAAGTAATGACATTTTGGTAGATAATTGGTGATATGGTGGTCAATGTCTATGAGCTTAGTGCATTATTGGTTTGAGTTGAGAGTTGTACCTAAAAGCCTAGACACATGAGTGAAACACATATTTCTGGTGAGGTTGGTTGATGTCTACTTCTAAGCTTTGATCACCTGAATACATGCTATGACGTTTGTTTGCTTGGTTTATGGTTTCACCTGCTATGATGTTGTTTTTGGTAATATTGAAGCGTGAAGGGATTTCCTGTGGGATACATTGATTCATGTTCATTCTAGAATTGCTTGAGGACAAGCAAAGGTTAAGTGTGGGGGATTTGATAATGCATATTTTAGATAGGCATTATAGTTATAATTAGTTTAGATAGGTTGCATTTCTTGCTTGCTTTATTGTTAATTTGCATCTTGTGTTTATTTTAGAAAAGTTCGGATTCTGCGCAATTTTGTGTTTATCTCGCAGATCGAATCAGAACACACTTGGGGAGATGCAATGTCTCGAAGAGGAACACAAGATGAATGGAAAGGAACAAGGAAGAAAGAAGCAAGGCAAGACGAGAAGAAAAGCCCGCAGAAAGGAGCCAAGAGCACGGCAAAGCTACCTGCGGCGGGCGCCGCAGCTAGTGCCGCGGCCGCCGCAGTGCCCGCCGCAGCGGGTAGCTGACAAGGCAGTTGCGGCGGGCGCCGCAGCCCTTGCGGCGGCTGCCGCACGTACGGACAGCGCGGATCCGCTTTTTGGAAAACCCTAGTTTCTATCTATTTTGTTTGGGGCCGACTTTGGGATGTTTTAATTAGGCTTTTATGTTATTTTTCTTTACCATTCATTCATTCAACCATTAGACTCTTTAGAGAATTTGAGCAATGTCTTCCATGAGGAACTAAACTCATCGATTCTGCCTGCAATTTGAAGCTTTATTCGGATTGATTGTGAGTTTCTAATTCTCGCTCCTAGTTTCCTGTTTGTGAATGCTTCAACTTCTTTGTGCTTAATTAATTATTGTTTTGTTCTATCTTGTCTGGCCAACTCGTTAGATCAATTCAATCGCTAAGGTTTTGTAGATTCCTGGTTGTGAACCTTAACCTAAGTGGCAAACTTATTCCTTTAGGGCTGGTTGAACTAATTGAATAAGTAGGAAGTTGAATGTGTTGTTAAATCCTTTTTTAGGGACTGCAAATACCTTGGCTAATCTCTGAACTTAAAGCTATCAATTGGGTTAAATCCTTCTTTAGGGACTGTTCGATTGATAAGGGTTGCTAGGACTGGTTGGACTAGTAACTATATTAGGTCGGGACAAGGGCATTCATAGGAAACATAATAGGACGAGAAGAAGTTACAAGGATCGCTTCAATCCGATAAAGTGGAAAATTGTAGGTGGAATTGCTTCTCTAAATTGTTTAAACCAAAATCACTTATTCTGCTTTCGTTAATTTGCTTTAAAAACTTTCACACAAAAACCCCCCTTCTCTGGTTACTTAATCAACATTCAAATCGCACTTGAGTTATAAATTTCCCTGTGGGATCGACCTCTTACTTATTACTGTACTAGTTTTAGGTTTGAGTTTCTTTGACGGAATCAACGACAGGTTTCCCCTCCGTCACGCACCGTCAGAGTTCAGCTTCATCCAGCCCTCTTCAGGCGCCTTCCATTTGGCCGATCTCGATCTTTTCTCTGCCGTAGTTTTCGCTCCAAGCAAATTGCTCTTCGCTGTAGCATACTCCCAAACAATGCTCCAACAGCACTCGGGAGTGATAGGGCGAGTTGTGCCCCCCTTGAACACCACGTCGTTCCTCCTTGTCCAGATCTTCCACAGAGCTACCGCAAAGAACTCGCTCCAGCTCTTCCTCTCCGTACCCTCGTTCGCCAGCAGGTTCTTTCGTATCCACGCAACGAATGGGAGCGAGAAGAACTCCCCCTCCCATTCGGCGCCTTCAACCTGCAACCAAAAGACTCTCACAGCCACGCAGTCCCGAAAGAGATGGATAAAAGATTCAGAATTGCATTTACAAATAGGACAGGTGTCCGAGTTACCTATATGTCTCCGAGCTCTCGTTGGAAAGGATGCCACTTTTGCTGAATAACCAAACAAAAGTGCGGACCCTCTCCATCACATTAAGCTTCCATATCTTATTAAAGAAACCGTTGTCGGCTGACCGATCACCGTCTACGCCGCAAATAGCCGAGTAGCCACTGTTCACGGTGTAATCTCCATCACTGCTGTAGGCCCAACAGATTCTATCGTCTGTATTAGTCACCATCTTAGACGCGATTTTAAGCGTAGTAGCCGTAGGGAGGAGGTTCGCGAAACTCGGCCAGTTCCAGCCCCTACCTTCCTCCCAATAGGCCGCACACAGCATCGGAGCCTCTTCCACATCCCCGCGGGCAATGGAGCTGAGAGGAGTCTCCTCAACCCATCTGTCTTCCCAAAATTTGACGCTCTCACCATTCCCCAGCCTCCACTTAACCCGAGGTTTGATCACCATTTCCGACGCCTTTTTGATACTTTTCCACACAAGAGAGGCACCTAGGGGTGATATTCGAGCCTAACGAGCCGAGCCGAGCTCGAGCCCAAAAATTATTCGAGCTTTTTTTGGTGCTCAAGCTCGGCTCGCGAGCCTAGGGTGAAACTCGAGCTCGGCTTGTTTGGGCTCGAACAAGCTGAACGAACGAGCCTGAGCTCGTTTGAGCTCGTCAGTTAGGCTCGTTCAAGCTCGTTCGGCTCGATTTGTAAGTCTAAATTTTCCATTTCAAAGCTTTACAAATTTACAATCAAGCCGAATTCTTCAATTTCAAGCTTTACAAATTAAGTTGCACAAATTTCAAGCAAATCTCACCAAACCCCTAATTTATCTAGAACTTGCAAGATTACAAATTTTCAATCAAAGAGTTCTGGACACTTGCAGGCTTTAATTTGAAAGCAAATCTTAATCTCAGAAAGAATAAAAAAACAAACATAAAGTATACAATTACAGAGGTTGAACAAAACCACACAATTGCTAAGAACGACAAATTTTAACCAACATTCACGGCTCATTCCACCTCGATAAATTAGGGTTCCAAAGTGATCTCGAATTCGAGCCGCCGCCGTTGTCAACTATAAATTTGGAAATGTATATGAGTAGATTTAGGAGGAAGAATGGTGAAATGACCTCCATGGATGCCGGATCTGAGCAGGAGGGTGGCCGGAGCAACTGGATCTGGTGCGAGAGATTCAGATCTGGGTAGAAGAAGGAAGACACGAACCAGATCTGCTATGGCGGTACCATGGGAGGTTCGGATATGATGAAGAACACACCGGATCTAGAAGCTAAGACGATGAGGAGGGTGACCGACCAAGCGACGCCTCCGTTTAGGGTTGGGCGGGCCGAGGATCTAAAACGGAAACCACGAGCAGATGAGGGACAATGAAATCCGATGATGGGAGAGCAATATGTGGGAGGAGGAGGGATGATGAAGGTGAGTGAAATCCACAGGGTGTACGAGAAAGCCGGAGTCGAGGTTGGGGAGAGGATGACGGAGACTCAGAGAGTGAAACCTCTCAAGTGGAATTGGAACAAGTGAATGCGGAACAAGTGAAAGCCTCACCCCTCAGGCCCTAAGTCTTAAATAGCCCCAGGGGCATTTACGTAACTTCGACCCCTTAAGCGAGCTTTCGAGCTCGGCTCGGGCTCGGTTCGAGCCCAATTTACTGTTCAAGCTCGGCTTGTTTTACCCATTCGAACGAGCCGATCTCGAGCTTTTTCGAGCCGAGCTCGAGCTGTTCGGCTCAGATAACAGCCCTAGAGGCACCCGAAGATTTTCCGAGTTGGTTCTTGATATACTTCTGAAAGATAACATCGGCCCAGACCCCTTTATCATCGTTCAACAGCCTCCAACTCAACTTCGCCACCAGCGCGAGGTTAAGCTCCGCCATCCTCTTTATCCCAAGACCCCAAGCTTCTTAGGCTTCGTAACCTCCTCCCAAGCCACTTTATGCATCCTCCTTTTCTCCATTGTAGAGCCCCATATGAAATTCCTGCAGCTTTTGTCCATGCTTTTACACACGCTACTGGGGAGGATCGAGCATGGTCGACATAGAATAAACGGGTAAGGAGGTCAACACGGATCGAGCAATCGTAACCCTTCCCGCCAGGCTCAGGAGGTTCGCCTTCCAGCCTAAAAGCCTGGACGTGAACTTCTCGAGCAATGGGGCGAACGTGGTTTTCGTCGTACGCTTGTGTAAGATTGGGACCCCTAAATAGTTGCCCAGGTCCCCAGTAACCTCTATACCACCCTCCGAATGGATCCTCCTTCTCAGCTCAATGCCAACATTCCGAGACGTATAAACTTTCGACTTAGGATGGCTAACTCTCAGCCCAGTCATTGCTTATTTTAAAATTGTGAGCATTAATTATGCTCTGCAATCATTTAATGCTCATCAAGTTATTCCCTTCTCTCTTTAGTCTATGCGAACTCTGTCATATGCCATAAAATGTAAATATTCTTTACTTTGAAAGTAACTAATATTTTTATGTTGTATTTTATCAATATATTTCTCATATTTATATATATAGCAACGTGTTATATCATTATTATTTTATTAATTTTAAAATAAGCAATGACGTCAGAACTACACTAGTTATTATTATAGTTAATTATTAAAACTCACCCTAGCCTCCTGGTCTTAGACGATGGACTTCACATGTAATACAGTACACCCAATTTTTAGCCCTATATATACGAACCTCCAAAAGTTGTTTAACCACATGCATCAAACACCAAATTAAGCCTTTGGTTTATCATTAATTATTCACTTAATTAGTTCTCCATCGATCTCCACCCCCAATTCCAACCATAGCCAGAAAAACTGCACCTTTTTATTTATTTTTTCCCCAATTTTGTTGAGAATGACACTAGAAGCTGTGGTGTACCAACAAGACCATTTGGGACGACGTCACAATGACGACGACGACAAAGATCTCTGCAGCTTACTAGAGAACTGGGGCTGCTGGGATTTCAAGAACTCATCGCCAAATCAAGATCAAGATCAACAATTGCAAGATCATGATCATGATTACCGGGGGTGCCATTGGGATCATTCTCCGCCCTGTATGGCGTCACCTTCTTTCGCCAATGAGTTACCGCTGGCTGCGGCGGTGGCCACCTCGTCGACGTCGACAAGGCCAAAACGACGACGTTGCAGGAGCAGGAAGAAGCAGGAGGACATTGAGAACCAAAGGATCACACATATTGCTGTTGAGAGGAACCGCAGGAAGCAGATGAATGAGTACCTCTCTGTGCTCAAATCATTAATGCCTGATTCTTATTCTCAAAGGGTCTCACTTTTTCTCTCTTACTATTTTTTTTTCTTTTCGATTTTTTCTAACCTGTGCCAGCAAAATCCGGAATGATTTCTAGATTTAGAGATAAAACTTATAAAAATATAACATTTTTAAAAAAAATCTTTCTAAATATAGAGTTTTTAATGTGTTAGAAAAACATTTTTTTTTATCCTTGATTTTGGTAAATACAGAGCGGTCATATCTGGGAATCGAATCGGAGACCATTACCCTAACATCCTTTCCGGCTCAACATGGTTTCTTTTTCTTTATCCCAATTTAACTCTTGATGCATAAACACCATCTATCATGAATACACCATATTTTTTTTCTTATTCATACATACCACCATAATTATTCATATGTGTGAATAATTTTTTCATATGAAAATTATTTGTCAGTTATAACATGATTATTCAAACTTATTCGTATGAGTTATATACGAATAATCGTGTTGTTTCACACAAATAATGATTTTCTTAATCTAGCACTCTAAATTTGTTCGCAAATTACACCAGTGACATCCAAAATATCCAAAGAAATTTATATTTTTTACTTTTTTTTTTATAAACGAATAATTACATTGTTATAGTTGAATAATCATGAAAAAAAACCAAATAATTTCCGCATACTATGTACACCAAAAAGGTTGTGTATATCGGAACCAACTTCTCTCTATATTTCTTCTAATTGAGAAACAGTGACATCCAAAATATCCAAACTTTTTCCTCACACATTCAGGATGCACGAGGTTTATCAGTTAATTGTTTGACCCACCAAATTAAAATACACAAATGAAGTGCATAAAATAACAGCCATGATGAATTTTCCTTTTTTGATATATGGGCACAGGGAGATCAGGCATCCATTGTAGGAGGAGCTATAAATGTTGTGAAGGAGTTAGAGCAAAGCCTGCATTGCTTGAGTGCCAACAAGATGCAAACGGCCAACGACTCGCCTTTGCCATTCGGAGACTTCTTCAGCTTCCCGCAGTACTCCACAACCACCAAGCCCATGGTGGGCGGCGACAGCAGCAGCAGCTTGTGTGGCGCTGCCAGCGAGAGACCATACGCCGAGGCAAGCAGGGTGGCAGATGTAGAGGTGACCATGGTAGAGAGTCATGCCAATCTCAAAATCAGGTCAGTGAAGCGCCCCAAGCAGCTCCTGAAACTCGTCTCGGGGCTGCAGCAACTGAGCCTCAACATCCTCCATCTCAATGTCATTACTGCAGACCGATTTGCACTTTACTCCATCAGCCTCAAGGTACTCCTTCATAGCTTGTAAATGAGCATCACAATACAGTTTCCTCGTTGAGCGGTCATAACGTAATTTTATGCATTGAATGTAGGTAGAAGACGATAGCGAGCTGAATTCAGCGGATGAGATAGCCACAGCAGCACATAAGCTCTTAAGCAAAATCGACGAAGAGGCAAGCTCTAGCTGAGCCATGACCTGATCAGTTAGTTTTTATGACTATGAATTTTGTTTCCTAATAATGTAATGTCAGGAGTTGCTGATATATTTAATAAGATAGTTTAACCATTTTTCATAATCTTCTTCAAGTAACTAGAAATTTCTATTTTCTGTTGGAACCCCTCCTGAAACCATATCAGATTTAAGTAGCTGAACCATGACCTGCGAGTTTGATTACTCAAAAATGTGAAGTAATCGTTCAACACATATCAATATAAACTAGTACGGCATTGGATGGCAAATCATCAGGTTGAAATTGAATTACAATGACAAAAATGTATCAT
Source organism: Persicaria tinctoria (assembly GCA_037127255.1). NCBI lineage: Eukaryota > Viridiplantae > Streptophyta > Magnoliopsida > Caryophyllales > Polygonaceae > Persicaria > Persicaria tinctoria. The sequence goes on from JBANSL010000008.1 coordinate 14,417,541, forward strand.
ATAAAAACTTTATCCGCAATATGTATATGTGGAAGTATATATCGACATATTTTATTAGGAGAGTTATTCGGTCGATTTGAATGCTACACGAAGAGCATAAGCCAGACAAAAAAACCATGCAATGCACAATGCAGTGCCATACCAAATTAACAAGGAAAAAAATGTGTTCTCCCTATGATAGATTATGGGTATTAAATAGAAAATCACATCTCCTATAAATAGAAAAATTCCACTCTTTTGGTGGAATTGACGGGAAGGGGAGGAATTTCACTTTCCTACCAAATTCCACTCTTTTGGTGGGTTGTGAAATCCCACCAAATTGAGCTGTTACTCAAATTTGAGATTCCTTCACTTCCTCTAAATTGTTCATCTAAACACGTAATTTACTTTCCCTTCACTTCCCTTCCTAAAAATCCCTTCAAATCCCATCATTTAAACAGGGGTAGAGACGTCGAGTTCAAACCTTCTCTTAGTTAGCGTCTGCCAAACATCTGGTTTATCGAAGCTTGTATTTCTTCCAGTGTTCTTTCCTTGGTTTCAGGTACGAGCACCGCCACAAACAGAACTGTGAATGCACAAACGCCGGAGAATATGAAAAAAGTTCCTGCATACAAAATCCGAAGATATGTAAGTAGCGATATTGAACTTGAAGTGCATAACAATGGAAGACAAAGAGTGAAGTTGGACGAAACGGAGTAGCGGAAAATGAGAATCAAGGATGTACCTGCAGAGCTCCATTCCATGGAGTAGTTAAAAGAATAAGAAACAAAACAAGACATCAACCACCCTACTAAAGTAGCAACACTTCCTGCTAACCCTTTGATGTTAATTGGGTATATCTGCATTTTTTCACATTGAGGAGAATTAATGTTAATATTAAGATTATGTTATGTGAATACGAATATTATATCATACACAAATATATCATTTACTTCCAATAAATGTATGGGATGCATAGATGAAAAGAACACCATATGGTACCTCAGCGATCAAAAGATATTTGATTCCTCCCATGCCTATAGGATAAGATATAGCAAACATCTGCATGAAAACAATAAATCTTTGGAAACTAAAACCATTTTTACCGAAAAATAAAGTGCAGTGACAGCTTAACATGAACTAGCATACAAAGAATAGAATCAATGCAGTTCAGAATGTTCACCAAGAGACCTATGAGCGCCAAATAGGGACTGAATCCTTCAAGCCAATCATGATCCTGGTAAATTATGCAATCGAATACATCAAGTGTTGCTGAAAACGGAGAACGAATAAAGGAAATAACTCACTAGGACGAACCTGCAAGACGAATGAAATGCCCACCAGCAGACAAGAACAGTAAAGGCCACTTGCGGAAACCTGCAATGTAAGCATTCATGGCTTGGGAAATCATCAATGGTGGAGCCAGGATTTCAACTGGGGGCATAAGACGATTTGAACTCATACATCTTTTCGATTACATTCTCAAATTCTATCAACTAACCCAAGGAATTTCTTTGTTTTTAACATTCCTTTAGACCTCTTACATTATCATCACAGTAACAAAAAATTTTTTTTTTAATGAAAAGGTTCTTAGGGGTTTCAGCCACCCAGAAGCCAGAGCTCCGCCCCCGTTGATCATGCAAAAATGCAAAAAAATGGATGAAATCTAACCATCAAAAGAGGCCGCCTTCCAAATTTATCCATTAAGAGTACAGATATAAAAGCTGATGGCACCTGGTAGAAAAATTTTGATTATGGTAAGGATTCAATGAGAATCCTCTCAGTATTATTTTTAATGTTAAATCTGACAAATTCAGATAATATTGATGGTAAGGAAGTAGATTACTAGATGATGAACCGCAAACCTTAATTATACCGATCATTATACTCCCAAGTTTAGTCGAAAGACCTAAAAAGGACAAAAAAGGCCATGTTAAACAGCTCCTAATTTTGCATGGAAATAAAAGTAACAGTAAAATGTTCGACCAACTAACCAGCTGATTCAAAAATGGAACTAGCATAATAAGTTATCCCATTTATTCCAACCAATTCTGAAAGAGCAAATAAGCCTATCCCAACCTGCAAAATAACACCTCGCATCATGCTCAAGAAGCGAAAAAGGAAAGCTTTCCTCATGATTTCCTTTCAAAGAGCAAGACTTACGGTTAATGAGTATGCATATTTCCTCTGGAATATCTCAAAACTGCTCACTTTAGATATACGCTGAAGGGCTTCAGTGTACTCCTTTTAAGGTGGGCACAATTAGTGATATCTTTAATTTCAAACCATAAAACGAATGAAAGTTTATAGTAAATTGAAAATATATACTTTGATGTCAGCTGCCTCTCTGGAGATGTCGGCATTTGATCCCCTGAGACGCTGCAAGGCAGCTTTAAATTCGTTTTCCTTGTGAACCTTAACCTGCATTGAGATTGATCTATTTTGTCATCATGAAGTAGCTTTAAACATGTATGAGTCACTAAGTAAAAGTGATCTGAACGTACCAACCATCTAGGGGACTCCGGAATGAAGAATAAGCAAATTAACTGAGAAAGATTTGGAATAATCCCTGCAGAACGAAGTAAAGAGACCAGTGACCATGTAAAGATGTTCAATATACAAAGGAAGAATACGCCGATTGATGCATTAAGCAATATTTGTACCAAGTACAGCTAAGACACGCCAAGGAATGAAAACTCCGAGTATATATGCAATTGTTATTCCGGTACATATCATTAGCTGCAAAGAAAAACGGGGATTAGTATTCTAAAACAATAGCAAAATTATCAACAGTACAGCCCCAGAGAAGTTTTTATTTACCGTGCTGAGACATACAAACCCTCCTCGAAGATCTTTGGGAGTGATTTCAGCAATGTAAACAGGAACCTACGGGGCAAAATGAAGAAAGTGGGGTGTAATCTGCCTTTTGGAGCTTTTATCATTTTAAAGCATAGGAACAATCACTAACCACGTAAGCACTGAGGCCCAGTGAAAATCCAAGAAGTAGTCTACCCAAATACAGAGGCCAAATACTCTTTTAGAAGCACAAACCAAATTAGTTATGATCAAATTGGCGAAGAATTAAAAAAAAAAAAAAACGTTAGTAGTGGTTTGGATATAAGATGCAGAGTGAGGCGGCACAGAAGATGAAGCGTACCTGTGATGCCACAATTGCGAGCCAACCAGCAATGGATAATACATCAGTCACACCAAATGTCTGTTCTTTGCATGCAAGTTGACATTAAGAATCATATAAAGTGTAAGAAACAAACTTATGATGATAGGAAGAAACAAAATTACCCCTCTTCGACCAAGATAATCACTCATCTTCCCACATGCTGTGGCACCTAAAGCCCCTCCAATCGTGAGAAATGATCCAAAGAGTGAATACTGCAAATGCAGAGGAAGTGATCAATTCAATATGACTGAAAAAAAATTGCAGATCATGTTCATATGGTATTTACTAAGCTAAGGGAGAGCAAAATTGTATCCATTAAAAAAAAGTTACAAATGGAGATAACTTCTATGAATTAAAATTAACAAAAGGATGCCTTGACACATTCCAATTCCTCGGCTGGTGAGACCTTTTACATATAGACAATCAAAAAGTTGGTAAAGGCAAATAATAGATTTTCTGTTTTACATTTGCTGCAGCACATGATCATGATTCATACAGCCTACAGGAGTACAGGTTAGGCGTGTTTTACATTTGCTGCAGCAGATGGCATTTTGGTTAACATCTGATGGAATAATTTTACAGTAACTGAAAGGCAAAACAATGTTTTAGTTACCTGCCCTATCGAAAGGCCAAGATCATCAATGATTTCAGATTTCACCGGTGATGAATATCCCACCTACATATAATCCATAACTAAGAGCCAGTTCATCTTTTTCCACCGGCACTCATATTTGGCAACACAATCATCAGATGATATAAAAGTATAACCAAATATCACATTCATATCTTCAATCTTATGCCAATGCTCAGTGAGGATTGGAACTAGCTATTTGATCCTAATTCCTAAGTTGTGCCCAATTCCTCGGATTAACTTACTGCCAAGCCATAGTTGAGGGAACCACAGACTGCAACAAAGGAGCTGAAGACGAGTACGCCAGTGAAAGATGAAACATAACCACCAGGGTTTCCTTCCCCATCGACAGCTAAGTTAAGCGGACCATTTACTTCCTCAATACCTTGATTCTCTCTAGCAAGTAGACGCTGTGTTACTTGTTCCCCTTGCTTGTGATGCTCCTCCATCATTTTCTATGAACTGCAACGAAATGATCCGTAAACATGCGTAAGCAATAGAAATAGCGGAGATTCAACAAATGGCAATTTTGAACTAAAGTAGTTGGGTAAATTTTATCAGATCTGCTGTCACGAAAACCCCCTATCTCCCTCTACCATCTCCCAATCGACACCACCCTTTTTTGTTTGGACCAGGTGATCTCAATTGAAATTTGATCTCCTTTCCATTGGGATCTCATGGGTCCCAAAGTCTTTCTAATTCTACCTACCAAACCCTAAATGGAATTGCAAATTTCAAAATTTCAGTAATCCAGCTCAATCACAGAGTATAGAGATTTATGGATCTGCTAATGGACACGCACAGACAACCAACTTTGAGGTTCTGATTTCAAAGAAGCTCAAAAGTTGCTATTACTAATTAGAAGAAGACATAGCGAGATATTAGAACCAAACCTAAAATCGAACCTGTCGTGAGCTCTAGTTCTGTAAATTGAAGATGTCTGTGTCTCATTACTATCGTCCGTCGAAGCTTAGGGATTTCGGGTTGAAATTCAGGAATTCGACAATGGAATTCGAGATCTTCACGCACCCAAGCAAAATTGGTACTTCAGGCTCTGATACAATAGTAATGCAACGAAGAAGATGATATACTCCGTATTGTAGATAACTAGATAATGACTGGACGGTGGAGCACTGGAGCCTTTCATTTGATTTCGTTGGATGTCGATTACAGTGACAGAATATTATTGCCTCGTTTGGTTAAGCGCAGTGGCGGATCTTAGGGGGGGCTCGGGGTGGCTGAACCCCCCCCCCCCCCCCCAACCACCATCACCTTGTTTCTGTATATATCGAGTTTATGTTTGTAATAAATACAAGTAAAGTAAATACAGAGACAGGAAAACGCCTTGGCTCAATGGTCAGGGAGACGGATGGAATTAGAAGGAGAGTGCATGGACGCGTGTTCGAATCCCACTGCCCGCCTTTTTTTGGTCGTGTATTTTTTGGCCAAAAAAAAACCCCGGCGCACCAGACCCCATCCCCTCGCCCAACACCCGCAGCCGCCCTACCACCCTTCAGGCCTTCACTGTTCTTCTTCTAAAGTTAGTTTTGTTCCTCCCTTCCTCTGCCTTTTAATTTGGTTGTTTAGAAGTTCAATTTGTTGGTGTGAGAATCAATTTAGATTATAATTTGTAGATTTAAATTTCAATTTGAGGAAAATTTTTATTAGGGTTTGTAATTTTGATAGTAGATTCCGGAAAATTGTGATTATAATTCGTGGTTTTGAGAAATAAATTTGAAAATCTATTTTGGTAAATTTTGATTAGGATTTGTGATTTTGACAGTAAATTCTAAGAAATTGTTATTAGAATTTGTGGTTTTGATAAATAAATTTGTGAATTTGTGGTTATAGTTTTGATAAATAAATTGTGAATTTGTGATTTGTTGATTGGTTTTTTTTAGGAGTATATAATATGGACAAGTTTGTGGATTTGCATTTTTCCCAAGCCTTCATGTATTCAGTGGAATGGTGCCGCCGCTGGTTATGCTGCTTAAGATCTAAACATGTAGTATTGCAAGATCCAAACATGTCGGAGTATAATCTGTAAAGCAGCAACATGTATTTTAATGAAATGCCGCTTTTGTAGTAGTGTATTAAGATAAATTTTATTATCGTCTTCGTAGTTTTCAGCCCCCCTCAAGATAAAATCCTGGATCCGCCACTGACTTAAGCGTAGCAATAATACTTCTTAGAGCTCGTTTGATTCACATTCCAAAAACCGGGTAGTAAAAATTATCAGGAATTGAAGATAATACCAGCATTTGGTTGTTTTTTTATTTACAAAAAAAAACGAGAAGTTAAATTTTCGGGAATTTAAATTCTCCAATTTTGGAGGAAGTGCACTTACTTAGTCCCCTAGATAAGTTTCAATTCCACCCTTTTTAATACTACCTCCGTTCAAAATTATAAGTCATTTTAGACTTTTGCACACATATTAATAAAAGTCTAAAAATATTACTTTTATACTCCTCATTAATTATCACTACCATTATCAACCAATAACATTTCACAAAACAATTCAAAAAGTTACTTTTCTCTTATCCCAATGCCTCGAAAACCTAAAAGAACTTATATTTCTAAACAAAATTCCAAACTTAAAAAGACCTATATTTTTAAACGGAGGGAGTAGAAAAATTCTATTTTATTATTTCAATTCATATAATCCAAAATCCAAACAAGCCCTTACTTTCCATTCTAATTCACTAATTCCTATATATTCTACTTTTTTTAAGTATTAACTATATTTTTTTTAGGGCAAATTGCATAAAATAGCACGAACTTTAGGGGTGGTTGCACTCAGTGGCACGAACTTAAACAAATACAAAAATAATCACCAACTTTGGTGTTTAGTTGTGGTCAGTGGCACATATACCCCCTATCTCGCTAATGTGGACTAGTGGGGGTGCTTACATGAATTTTTTTTTTAAAAAAAGACATAAAAGATGTGTCAAAATTATGAAACTAGCTAGGTTCCAATTTTATTCGTTATTTCATGTAATTCCAAATCAAAGATAATTGTGACAAATATAGCATTTGCAAATTAAAATAACTAGTACCAAATTTCAATTTGCAAATGTTATATTTGTCACAATTATCTTTGATTTGGAATTACATGAAATAAAAAATAAAATTGGAACCTAGCTAGTTTCATAATTTTGGCACATCTTTTATGTCTTTTAGTTTATAAAAAAAAAACATATAAGCATTCTCATTAATTCATATCTCGCTATATGTCTTTTTAATTAAAAAAATTCAATGTAAGCACCCCTACTAGTCCACATTAGCGAGCTAGGGGTATGCGTGCCACTGACCGCAACTAAACACCAAAGTTGGTGATTATTTTTGTATTTGTTTAAGTTCGTGCCACTGAGTGCAACCACCCCTAAAGTTCGTGCTATTTTATACAATTTGCCCTTTTTTTTATAAGGTAAGAATTTGAGATACCAAACAATATACAATTCCCATATATTCTACTTTTTTTTTAAGTATTAACTGTATTTTTTTTATAAGATAAGAATTTGAGATATCAGACAATGATAACCCAATAGGCCGACGAATCGATAGACGAATTAATAGTCAACGTAAAATAGACTAGCTAATAAATTCTCATTAACTCAATTGTCACATTTTGTTTGGATAAATATCAAAATTGTCACATTTTAGGGTGTGTTTGGATTTTCATGCATTTTAACTATAAAACATAAACAATTTAATAGTGTTTGTTTGACACATTTCACAAATTTCACAATATATTTATAATAATGTAAATTTTAAATAAAATATTTTGTAAAGTGTGTCAATTAACACCTATTATTGTATAAAGTTTATAATTACATTATATAATTAAACTTAATGTAATTGATCATTACAATTTGTAATGTATTTTATTTAAAATTTATATTATTTTAAATCTATTATAAAAAAATACTAATCAAACACTATTCATATGTCTATATTTATAAGTGTATTATAATTATAATGCATTTATAATCCAAGCAAACCGTTTTGTTTGGTTCTAGCTATAACACCCCATCTGGACTTTTTTTTTTTAATCTTAGTCTAGTTTGATCGACTCAGCCGATCTACATCTAGATCGGGTACTTTGTGACTCATTTAAGGGGTTGATCCTCCCACTCACAAGCGACTCTATGTTTTCAAGGGGTTTTGAACTTCGAACATCTTAACATGGGATTCCCTCGCCAATTGCAAAAATAAAAGGGTAAATTAAAAAAAATACCCACTAAATATTATTTTTTCCACGTAACGACCCATTAAATTTGAAATTATACAAAACCACCTATTAAATATGATTTGTTAACAAATCATCACTCAAACAAAATTATCCATCAAAACATCAATAAAAATGACTAATTTAGCCCTACTTTTTAATCAAATTTTCTTTTTATATCCATTGAAACATCTCAGATTTGTAATTAACCGAAAATTAAAAAAAAAGTATTTTTTTTATCCCGCCGTCATAATTTATACACCAATAAGACATTAAATTTGCAAACTTTCAGTAAACATGCATCTAGTATGTACAAATGCGGATGTTCATCAATACCTAAAAAAAGGGTACATTGGTCATTTACAATATTTTTAAAAAAAAAAACCTTGACATAATTTTATCATGGGTGGTGATTTGTTAACAAATTGTTTTAATGGGTTGTTTTGTGTAATTTCTAATTTAATGGGTGATTAAGTGAAAATTTTGATATTTAGTGACTGGTTTTATGTAATTTACCCAAAATAAAAAAAATTACAAAGTAACTAGTAATCACACATTTCATATTGGAGATTTCATCTATGTATTGAGTGCATATATATAGGAGATGATAGCGAGCTGATTTCAGCAGTGCATAAGCTCTTAAAGCAAAAATTGACGAAAGAGGCAAGTTTGAGCTGAACCATGACATGATCAGTTTACTTAGTTTTTATGACACTGAATTTTGTTTTCTAATAATGCAATTTCATAAAGATAGTTTAACCATGATCGACATCGTCTCAGATTTAATCATTTTTTGATAGGAGGGTTATTCGGTTTATCTGAACGCTACACGAAGAACATAAAGTCAGACGAAAACCATATACAATGCACAATGCAGTGCCATACCAAATTAACAATGAAGAAACCATGTACGATTGCAGATAATTTGTTCTTCCTATGAATCAATTCCATTTATGTTAAAACGAGGCACAATGAGTTAAAAGGAGATCTTCTCTTAGAGACTTCAAGTTCAAACACTACTACAAAACTTCAATTATAATATCACGGACCTTTTATATTCGGGATAATATATGCCCTTAAAGCTTCAATTGGGTAAGATCTTAATTAGAGACTGCGAAACATCTGGTTTATTGATATTTGTATTTCTTCCAGGGTTCTTCCTTTGGTTTCAGGTACAAGCATCACCACAAACAGAAGCGTGAAGACACAAACGCCGGTAAATAAGAAAAAAGTTCCTGCATATATATAAAATCCGAATCTGAAGATACGCATAATGATATTGATCTTGAAGCATATCAATGGAAGACAAAGAGTGAAGTTAAGACGAAACGGACTGGCAGAAAATGAGAATCAAGGATGTACCTGCAGAGCTCCATTCCATGGAGAAGTCAAAAGAATAAGAAACAAAACAAGATGTCAACCACCCTACTAAAGTAGCAGCACTTCCTGCTAACCCTTTGATGTTAATTGGGTATATCTGCATTTTTTCACATTGAGGAGAATTAATGTTAATATTAAGATTATGTTATGTGAATATATGAATATTATATCATACACAAATATACTATCATTTAATTCCAATAATAAATGTATGGGATGCATAGATGAAAAGAACACCATATGGTACCTCAGCGATCAAAAGATATTTGATTCCTCCCATGCCTATAGGATAAGATATAGCAAACATCTGCATGAAAATAATAAATCTTTGGAAACTTAAAACAATTTTACCGAAAAATTAAGCTTGTAGTGACAGCTTAACATGAACTAGCATACAAGGAATAGAAGCAATGCAGTTCAGAATGTTCACCAAGAGGCCTATCAGTGCCAAATAGGGACTGAATCCTTCAAGCAAATCATGATCCTGGTAAATTGCATAATCGAATACATCAGGTGTTGCTGAAAACGGAAAGCAGACAAGGAAAGAATTCATCGAAAGAACCTGCAAGACGAATGAAATGCCCAGCAACAGACAAGAACAGCAAATCCCACTTGTGGAAACCTGCAATGTGTAAGCATTCATGGCTTGGGGATGTGTTGGTCATCAGTGGCAAAGCCAAGATTTCAGCTAGGGGATAAGGAACTTCTTTGTTCTAAACTTCTAATATTCCTTTAGACCCCTTAGATTAGAATCACAGTGACAGATTTTTTATATAAAAAATTTTTTCCCAAAGGGGCTTCAGCTACCCTGAGTTCTGTCCCTGTTGAACATCATGCAAAAAACGGATGAAATCTAACCATCAAAAGAGGCCGCCTTCCGAATCTATCCAGCAAAAGTAGACATATAAAAGCCGATGGCACCTGCAAAGCAAATTTAGATGAAGGCAAGGATTCAATGACAATCCTCTCCTTGTGTTTATAATGTTAAATCTGATAAATTCAGATGATGGTAAGGAAGTAGATTACTAGAGGATGAACCGCGGACCTTAATTATACCGATCATTATACTCCCAAGTTTAGTCGAAAGATCTACAAAGAACAAAAAAGGCCATGTTCTATAGTTCCTCATTTCGCGCATGGAAACAAATAAAAGTAACAGTAAGATGCTCGACGAACTAAAACTAACCAGCTGATTCCAAAATGGTACTGGCATAATAAGTTATCCCATTTATTCCAACCAACTCCGAAAGAGCAAATAAGCCTATCCCAACCTGCAGAATAACCTCACATCATGCTCAAGAAGTGAAAATGGAAGCTGTCCATGCAAATTTGCAAGACTTACTGTTAATGAAAACCAATATTTCCTCTGGAATAGCTCAAAACAGCTCACTTTAGAGATACGCTCAAGGGCTTCAGTGTACTCCTTTTAAGGTGGGTACAATTAGTGATATCTTTAAATTCAAACCAAAAAATGAATCAAAAGTTGTAAAAAAAATTGAAAATATATACTTTGATGTCAGCTGCCTCTCTGGAGATGTCGGCATTTGATCCCCTGAGACGTTGCAAGGCTTCTTTAAATTCGTTTTCCTTGTGAACCTGAACCTGCACTCAAATTGATCATATATGTTATCATGAAGTAGCTTAAACACGTACGAGTCACTATGTAAAAGAGATCCAAACATACCAACCATCTAGGGGACTCCGGAATGAAGAATAAGCCAACTAACTGAGAAAGATTCGGAATAATCCCTGCGGAACAAAGTAAAGAGACCAGTGACCATGTAAAGATGTTCAATATACAAAGGAAGAATACACCGATTGATGCATTAAGCAATATTTGTACCAACTACAGCTAAGACACGCCAAGGAATGAACACTCCGTATATATGCAATTGTTACTCCAGTACATGTCAATAACTGCAAAGAAAATTGGGGATTAGAATTCTATATTTCTATACCAGTAGCAAAATTACCAACAGTACAGTCCCAGAGAAGTAGTTTTTATTTACCATAGTGAGACTTACAAACCTTCCTCGAAGATCTTTGGGAGTGATTTCAGCAACATAAACAGGAACCTGCAGGGAAAAATGCAGAAAGTGGGGAGTAATCTGCCTTTTGGAGCATTCATCATTATTAAGCATAGGAACGACAACTAACCACATAGTTGCTGATGCCCAGTGAAAATCCGAGCAGTAGTCTACCCAGATACAGAGGCAAAATACTCTTTTAGAAGCACAAACCAAATTAGATATGATCAAATTGGTGAAGAATCAAAAAGCTTTAGTAGTGATTTGAAATTTGGATATAAGATGCAGGGTGAGGTGGCACAGAAGATGAAGCATACCTGTGATGCTACAACGGACAACCAACCAGCAATGGATAATACATCAGTCACCCCAAATGTCTGCTCTTTGCATACAAGTCGACGTTAAGAATCATAGGGTAAGAAACAAACTTATGATGCTAGGAAGAAATAAAGTTACCCCTCTTCGACCAAGGTAATCACTCATCTTCCCACATGTTGTGGAACCTAAAGCCCCTCCAATTGAGATAAATGATACAAAGAGTGAATACTGCAATGCAGAGGAAGTGATCGATATAATTGAAAAAAATGCTGATCATTGGATCTTATGGTATTACTGTGCTAGGGGAGAGCAAAATTGCATCCATGAAAAACAAAGCTTCAATAAATTTTAGGAATTAAAATTAGCAAAAGGATGCCTTGACATATTCCAATTCCTCAGTTAGTGGGATCTTCTAGTCGTAGACAATCAAAAACTTGGTATAAGCAAATAACTATGATGCGGATCATGAGTTTTTCTTTTTTCACATTTGCTGCAGCACATTATCATGATTCAGCCTCCAGGTTAAGCATGCTTTATCCAACCTTTTGAGCATAGTAAGTTCAGCACAGCTCTCAAACAACAATTTGGTTGACATTATGAGGAATAATTTTACAATAATTGAAAAGCAAAAGAATGCTTTAGCTACCTCTGCTGTCGAAAGGTCGAGATCATGAATGATTTCAGATTTCACGGGTGATGAAAATCCCACCTACAAATATTCCATAACCACGAGCCAGTTCATCTTTTTTCACCAGAACTCATTTGGCAACACAGTCATCAGATGATAAAATCTTAAGCCAAATTGCGGTGAGTATTGAAACTAGCTATTTGAACATTCATCAGATGATGTAAAAGTATAACCAAATATCAGATTCATATCTTCAATCTCATGCCAAAGTGCAGTGAGGAACGGAGCTAGCTATTTGATCCTAATTCCTATATTGGGTAAGGCTAGATTCCTCGGCTTATCTTATCCAACTTAGAAAATTCAGCTTTTAATTCAAAAGAAAAGACATGCCATACCACATTTTTTTAAACAGTCAATCAGTGAAGAATCAACAAATGCAGAGCAGTTAAACTCGAAAACTTACAACCAAGCCATGGTTGAGGGAACCGCAGACTGCAACAAAGGAGCTGAAGCAGAGTATGCCAGTTACGGATGAAACATAACCGGCAGGCTTTTCTTCCCCATCAACAGCAGAGTTAAGCTGACCCCTTACCTCCTCTATACACTGATTCTCTCTAGCAAGTAGATGCTGTGTTAACGGTTCTCCTGGGCTGTGATGCTCCTCCATCATTTTCTATAAACTGCTAAAAAAATGATCCATAAACACGAGTAAGCAATACAAATTGCGGAGATCCTACAAATTGTAATATTGAAATAGGGTCATTGTAGGAATCTACTAGGAATGTTAGGTGGGCGATTGTAGGGCATAGGAATTAAATTTGATGTTGACTGAATTTGATGTAGGGGAGAATCGAATATGAAAATATTTTCACTGTAATTTTCATATTTTCAGTGTTGGGTATATTTGATGTAGGTAAATAAAGGAATTGCTAATTCCTACTTATTCAACAAGCAGTCAAACAACACACTGAAAGTCTTTCTACCCTTCAAAAAAAAGGAATCGCTAATTTCCATTTAAAGGAACTTAAAAGTATTTTTCAGTAATCCAGCTAAATCATTGAAGATCAGACTTGTCTCATCAATCTCATCCATTGAAGCTTAGGGATTTTGGATTGAGATGCAGGAATTCAAGAACTTCATGCTTCTAAGCTTAGATGCTTTCAGGGAAAAAAAATTGAAAAATTGAAATGTCCTTTAATGGTCTTTCTAATTTTTTACAATGAAAAAAATAATAATGCCAACTTGATTGATCAAAGGTGACCATTGGAAACTATTGCCATTTCATGAGTGATTTCCATGACCAGTGAGAAACATCTAGTTCATCGAAGCTTGTATGCTTCGAGCGTTCTTCCTTTGGTTTCAGGTACGAGCCCGTAAATATGAAAGATGTTCCTACATATTGAATCCCGAAAATATATATGCACGAGCATATCAATAGAAGGCGAAGAGTAAAGGGAAATGAATTGTCTAATTAATGTGAAACCCCATGTATCTTCATGATTCATACAGCCTACAGGTAAGGCATTTGATGGAGTAATTTTACAATAACTGAAAGGCAAAAGAATGTTTTAGTTACCTCTGCTATCAAAAGGCCAAGATTATCAATGATTTCAGATTTCACTGGTGATGAATATCCCACCTACAAAAGTTCTGCAACTAAGAGCCAGTTCATCTTTTTCCACCAGAACTCATAATTGTCAACACAACCATCAGACTCATATCTTCAATCTTATGCCGAAGCTTGGTGAGGATTAGAAATAGCTATTTGATCCTAATTCTTAACTTGTGCCTGATTCCTCGGATTAACTTACAACCAAGCCATAGTTGCAGAAACCACAGACTGCAACAAAGGAGCTGAAGAGGGGTACGCCAGTGACAGATGAAACATAACCACCAGGCTTTCCTTCCCCTAGTTAAGCTGACACTTAACTTCCTCAATATATTGATTCTCTCTAGCAAGTATATGCTGCGTTACTTGTCCCCTTGGTTGTGATGCTTCCTCCATCATTTGCTATGAATTGCTACGAAATGATCTGTAAACAGGAGTAAGCAATAGAAATAGTGGAGATTCAACAAATGGTAATTTTGAACTAAGGTAGTTGTGTAAATTTGATGTCCTTTCCATTGAACTGTCAAGGGTCCCAGTAAAAGACATTGTCCTCTGGGAAGTAAGTGGGTACATAATCAACAAGCAGTCAAACAGCACACTGAAAGTCTTTCTAATTCTACCTACCAAAACTGAGTGGAATTGCAAATTTCAATCTGAAGGAACTGAAGAGTAATTTTCAGTAATCAGCTCAATCATAGAGTACAAGCACCCAACTTTGAGATTTTGATTTCAAAGAAGCTGAAAGTTGCCAATAAGCACTACTAATTAGAAGAAGACATGGCGAGATATTAGAACCAAACCAAAAATCGAACCTGTTGTGAGCTCTTCACTGTCGTCAGTCAAAAGCTTAGGGATTTCGGGTTGAAATTCAGGAATTCCGACAATGGAATTCGAGATCTTCACGCACCCGCAAAATTGGTATAAGATTGATTGGACGGCGGAGCCTTTAATTTGATTTCGTTGGATGTCGATTACAGGATCGGAAGCGACAGTCTGCGCTTAGGGCGATTTGTGAGTGTTGTTGTGTGTGCCCTAAGTCTGCGCTCCTAGCCGCGATTCGATGTCGGAGGAGCCTACACCGATGGCGGAGGTGGACGATCCACCACCCCATCATCATGCCGAGAAAAGACGTGTGCCAGGTGCGACGAGAAAAGTCTCCTAGGAGGAGAAAACTTAATAGTCCATTAAATAAATGTAACACATGTGGCAGGTGCAACGAGAAAAGGGGAAAGCACGAATTCATCATTCAAGAAATCCAACGAGAAAAGGCGTCGAGATTGCAGGCAGCGGATCCACCAGGTGCAACCGCTCTCCGGTAGGCGTTGCGGGCTCTTTGGGCGGCCTCCACCACAATACTTGGTCCATCTCCGGCGGCGGCGTCCATAAACTCTCTGACAATGACGGCAATCTCCTCCCTGGTAACCAAAGAAGACCTCTTCACCCTCCTCCCCATCCCCCAGTCCTCCACCAAAGTGTTCCCGTTGAGCAGCTGATCCCAAATTAGCGGATAGGTCAGCACCGGAACCCCTGCAAAAGCTGCCTCCGATGTCGAGTTCCAACCGCAATGAGACCAGAAACCTCCCACCGCCCGGTGGCTCAGCACCCTCAGCTGGTCGCACCACCGCACGCACCGCCCCTTCTCCTCCGCTTTCAACCGCGAATCATCTTCGCCGCGGGTTACCCACAGATAACGAACGCCGCTGTCTAGGATTCCAGCAATGATCTCCTCCATCTGGTCTGCGGAAGTCGACCGGAAGCTCCCCATGGATACGTAGAGTACCGATCCCGCCGGCTGGGAGTCTAGCCACTGGAAGTAATCGGAATCGGAGGTGGCGGCCGGTTGGTGGTTGAAATAGGGAATCATGGGGCCGATTGGGATCGCTGTTGTGCAGGGGGAGGACTTGGCTTTCAAGGCATCAATAGCTGCACCTTCAAGCTCAGGGATCGATGTGAGGAGGAGGAAATCAGCCTTTAGAGCCACCGGGATGGACTCCAGGATTCTGTGCCTGTGGAGGATTTTACTGCCGTCTCCATGGAAGAACGACGGGAGATCGGATATGGGGGTAGGTTGCAGTCCAGGGATGTTGTCCACCACCTGGCTTCCTCGTAGTTCTGAAATTAAATTTCACAAACAATTAATTAATCATAATTACTCAATCTTCAATTTTCAATTAGCTTTGTGTTGATTTGTTCCAATTCAAGTAATTAAGGCACCGGAGATGTCGAGCGGAAAATGGCCGTTCACATCGAGCAGATGAAAGTGGGTCAACATAGCAAACATGGAAGCCGAAGTTGTACACAGAGCCGCCACCGGAACATTCCGGCGGTTCGCCACCGCGACCGCCCAGAACAGGTAGGAGTCGTACACAATGGCGGTGGCTGGCGGCTGCAGCTGGTCGAGGAGCTGCTCGACGGGAGCCTCCATCTTGGTGAGGACGGCTTCGATGAAGGCGGGGAAGTCGTTGGCTCGGCCCGCCTCGAAGGGTACCACCTGGGGAATGACTTGGAACCGCAAGTTGGGCGGTGGGGGTGGCTCGGAGGAGCCGGTTAGGAAGCCGTACCACTCCTCGGTGACGACGATGGTGATGAGGAGGTTGGGGGATCGGGAGGATATCAACCTGCAGAGGTTGAGCATCGGGTTCATGTGGCCTCTTCCCGGGTACGGCATCGCCACTAGGTGTCGCTTTCCGGTCACTGAACCCATCGGAGTCTCGAATACAATCTTAGGTCTAATGCTAAATGCATCGAACAAACGGTCCTATATATACGAATTTTTTTTCAAATTAGCCAAAAATTGAAAAAATATTTTGAAATTAGCCAAAATATGAAACTATTTTGCAATTTAGCCAAATCGGGAAAAAATTATTATAAGTAAGTATTTTTTTTTTTAAAAAATAGGTTTTTACCTTTTAAAAGATTAAAACAAAAAAAAAAATATTGGGGAGAGACTCTCCCAATTTTACTTAAAAAAAAAAAAAAAAAAACTAGGGCTGTCTGAGGAACGCTCCATCTCCACACAGACCACCGCCATGTTCATCCGCCAAAGACCACCACCGTCATCTTCAGTTTCGTCGCGCTCTCCCCTCCATCAATTTCTCTCTCGACTCTACTCTCCTATGGCTCCCTACCACCGCCGGCCCGCTCCCCTTTCCATCAATTTCTACTTCACATCACTGCTCTGCAACCCCACGCCATGGCAACAAATCGGTGGAGTCAAGCCCGACATTCTCCGAAGTACAAACTACCTCCCGGCCTCAAGTCCAATCCCGACATTCGCCGGCTCCGTCCAAGGGAAATCTAGCTCGTTGTCCGGCAAATTGGTCGGCTCCTCGGCAAATTGATCGTCGGCTCCGTCCGAGGCAAATTGATTCCAGTTGGTGATGGGGACGGCCGACCTTTGCGGTCAGGGGAGTTGGGGTGGATATCCACCGGGGAGGATTGGTGGTGGAGGCGGAAGAGGCGGCGAGGGTGCGGGGTTTGAGGTCAGGGAAGGCGGTGACAATGGGTTGTCGAGAGGAGGGCGGTGGGTTGTCGAGAGGAGGGGAAGGGGAAGGGTAAGGGCGGCGACAGTGGGGGGGAGTTGAATGAGGAGGAGCCTCAATTAAGGAGGGAGGGAGGAGGGGAAATCGTGGTGGAGGGCTTGATTGGGGCATCATCCATGGGAGACGGCAGAAGCACAGAGGGCGAAGAGGATCTGGATCTGGATCCGGATCCGGATCCGGACAACCTCGTCACTCTCCGCGGGACCCCTAGCACCGCCGACGCCTTCGCCGGACAACCTCGTCGCCCTCCGTAGAACTTCCACTACCCAGCCTCTTCGATTCCTTCTTCCCTGCCTCGGCCGCCTTGAGAGCTATCCTCCTCCGCCCTCTGTCTATCACGCTGTTGCAAGGTTAAAAAAAAGGGAAAATTACACAAAAACCACCCATTAAATACCTCTCTTTTCACTTAACCACCCGCTACAATCAAAATTACACAAAACCACCCTTTAAAGGGTCACTGTTAACAAAACAACCACCCAAGCAAAGCTTCCTATAAAAAAAAATGAAGTGACAAGAATACCCTTATTCAATAATCAAATTTTCACTTCATTGCCATCAATTAAATAGTTGTAAGACGTAGATCTACAAATTAAAAAGGAATTAAAAGGAAGTTTTGAGAAAATTCAATTTTGAATTCAAACGCCCAAATAAAATACCGTATGAAACTACCCCAATCTCAAAAACAACTTACATGAAAAAACAAATCTCACATATAACTTTTAAACCAAATCAATCGTATACAGTATACACACCCCTAATTTTTTAATAGATGAAATTGGGAGGGATTCAAATGTTAAACAATCATCTCCATAATTATAATTTGTAAGAATAACGAAACATTTGGAAAACAATATTAGTGGTGACTGGTGAGCTTTCAACCAAACTTGTAGGAAACCAAAGTTCCCCCGAAAGATCTCAATTTTAGGTTTAAAAGCCATTTCCCTGTTTTAATAGATTTTGTCTCATTGTTCACCCTAGCTACTTAGTTGTAGGTAGACCACAAATGCACACTCTGGTTTTCTTAGAGTGAACGATGCGATCGTGGTTTAATTGTATTTATCGTATGAAGCATGAATGGGTGAAGAAACTCCATTACTTTTGACTTGTTATTCTATAAAGATGTAGAGAAATTAAAAGAAATATTGTACTCCGTAAAATCTAAATTATTTAACTTTTAAAGCAGGGCTCTTTTGTATTTTCAATGATTCTTATTGGAATACTAACAGAATATTTCAACTAGGTGGCATTTTGTAAACATAGACCTTTTAATGGGTGGTTTTGTGTAATTTTGATTGTAGCGGGTGGTTAAATGAAAAGTGAGGTATTTAACGGGTGGTTTTGTGTAATTTTGCCTAAAAAAAATGTAAAAAAAAAAAGAGAGTCGCTGGTTAGAACACCGACTCTCATGTTTAATTTTTTTTTTTTGTTTCAGCCTTTTTCAATTTAAAATCACATTAAAAATGTAAAAAAAATATTAATATAGGTAAGTCGCTGTTTATAACAACGACTTATCTATTTTTTTATTTTTTTTTTAAATCTTTGGGCTTAGTCGCTGTTTTAAACAACGACTTTGCCCTGTTTTGGCTAAATCCCAAATAATTTTGGATCTTTGGCTATTTCGCAAAGTTCTTTCCCTTTTTTGACCATTTTGAAAAAAAAATTCTATATATACCGAGTTTTTTTTTTTTTTGACGCTAATAAAGATTAGGTCCGGTCGGTCGCAGAAGAAGCTCTTCCCAGCGTATCCTTCCAGACGAGAACAAGCAGTTCTGGATCATCCTCACAACAATCGTCGGCAGGGAATGCATGAGCACTACGAGCAAGCTGATAGTTAGTCACGACATGTGATTCCCTGAAAAGATGACAAATAACAACATAAGAAAATGACGAAATATCTAACAAAATATCCGATTGTAATAGCTCGATAGTCCATCCAATCCCCCAGTAAAGCTTTTATAACCAATAAGTTGTCCCCTTCGATCTGAAGGTTTAAGATCTGCAATTCCTTAGCGCGTAAAATACCCATTTTGCAGTAAAGATCCCCTACAACACACTATGTATCCCTCGGTGTGTCACAAAATTAGTTTATATGAAAATTATTGTTAAAAAAATTATAACAATATTGTATTTGATAATTCATATACATTTGTAAAAAAATATTTTGAAAAATCATAGTAAAATTATTATTTTTTGCAAAAATGTTGTTATTTTGTGACTTTTACACGTATGTATTTTTGAGGAAAATATTATTATGATTTTTCAAAATATTTTTTCACAAATGTGTAAGAATTATCAAATACAATATCTTTATAATTTTTGGAATTTTTTTTAACAATAATTTTCATATAAACTAATTTTGTGACACACCGAGTGATACACGATGTGTTGTAGGTGATCTCCATTGCCCATTTTGAGGCCCAAGTTTTCATCAAATACAACGGAGACATTAGTGCAAATAGCCCGATGTAAAGCAACCACCACACCCTTAGAGTCTCGGATGACAAATCCATAAGACGCCGATCCGCCCGGCATAACTGATCCGTCGAAATTTAGTTTGTAACAATTTGTAGGAGGCTTGTCCCACTTCCCGGAGCGTTGCCGAGTATGGGCGGCATGATCAACCAAACGAGCGCTCGGACGAACAGACGACAATTACCACCTCGACCAGAAGTAGCAGTAATGGGGAGATCGTCCTCAAGTTTCTTTGTTTGTTTCCAGCAATGAGTGCTTGTAGTATAGAGCAGAATTATTTCGTTTATAGTTACTTTGTTGGTGTGGTTAAACACTAATTGGTTTCTAAAGAACTACAAGGCCCACCATGCTGAGGCTAGATCAATAAAAGATTTGGTACCAATTGCCTGTTTGGTATCGGTAAGTGGAAGCACTGCACCCACTCTGACACTCGCCGCAAGAGCCTTCGGAATTCGGATATGTAAAGCTTGTAAAAGGTTGGTCGCCATAGGGCACTCAAAGAAAAGGTGAGCCACCGATTCACAAGAGTTAGCACTGAAGGCACAACCAGACGACACGACCACATGCGATTTTTGTAATATGAGAGTGGTTGGAAGACCATCACGAGAAATTTTTCAAAGGAAATGACGTACTTAAGGAGGCACGTCCAGATCCCAAATCCAACCACAATCAAAAGTGGTCGACCCAGCATGTTATGATAATAAGGAGTTTGCAGAGCTGGTTGAAAACAAGCCATTATTGCTTGGACCCCAATAGAGACGATTTTTCATTGGATTATTAGGCAAAGTGATGCTCATTATTAAGTCGATATCTTCTTTAGAGTAGAATATTTGTTAAATAGGTGGTTATTAATCGTCTGTTCCGCTGACCTTCTGTGTTGATGAAGTGAGATACCTTTATACCCGTTAGGGATTCCGATATAGGTTGCAGTATTCTGGATTCCAATGGTTTTAAGAAGGCCCAATTATGAGACCAGAAGTCAATGAATGGTCTGACCGTTTCCAACACTCCACCGAAGGGCCTGCTGGAACTTAGATCTGATATACATAAGATGATTCCACTGCCAAGATAAAAGACCTTTTTTCTGCTAGCTGAGCAGATCGTTCCCTTTAAGATATTTATGTGAGACTACACGGACCCAGATGTTGTCTGGTTCGGAAATAATCTTCCATAGAAGCTTCATTTGCAGTGCTATGTTCATAGATTCAACTTTATGGATACCAAGACCATCTTTCATTGTATCTGAGCAGATTTTATCCCAACTAGTAAGCGGAGCAGCTTTAGTACTTTTGTTCCAAAAGAACTGTCTATAAACTTTGTCAAGCTCATGAAGAATATGTGATGGAAGTAAGAAATCTTGCATTAGAAAAATCGGTTTCGCACTGAGATTTGCTTTGATAAGGACCTTTCGTCCTTCTGTAGAAAGGTTCGAAGCTTTCCATTTTGTCAGTTGTTGTTTTGTCTTGAGGACGACATCAGGGAAGGTATCCCTATTAGTTTTACCATTTACTATGGGACAACCCAGATATTTATCGAAATTATTCGCTTGCGAAATACCAAGCACAGCGATTGTAGCCGTAATAGCAGTTGCAGACGTATTGGGTGATGCTTGGAAGTTGGATTTATGCAGATTGACCTTTTGGCCTGAGATTAGGCAGTATCGGTCTAAAATGGACAACACGTACAAAGGTGCAAGCCGAATGTGAAGCTTTACAGAAGATAAGAATATCATCTGCAAAAGCTAGAAAAGGAACCTTAACACCTGGTCGGCCGAATGAGATACCAAGGTCCAAATTCACTTGCCCATGATGATGCAGAGTACGAGCAAGTACTTCAGAAGCTAAGATAAAGAGGAATGGAGACGGAGGATCACCCTGTCTGAGCCCCCTAGACGGTTCAATAACTGTGGTCGGTTCATCGTTGACTAATACCGAGTAGGAAACCGTTGAAACACATTCCTTGATGCGGCTGATGAAAAGGTCGTTAAACCCAAACTTGGCCAAAACTTGGAATAGAAAAGAGTGCAAAGCTTCATGAGCAATAAGGATATTATCCTGAATTGATCTCCCTTTTGTAAAAGCTCCCTGAAGTAGTGAAGTGGGTGAATGAGTTTGTCAAAAATCTTGGTTAGCCTAGCAGAAATAACTTTCACTATAATTTTGTAGATCGTAGAGCACAAACTGATGGGTCTGTAATGGTTGACCGAAGAGGGATCATCACATTTTGATAGTAAGGTAATAAATGTATGACTGATATGTCGTAAGAGTCTGCCACTAGTAAAAAAATGTCTTTACTGCCTTCACTACAGAAGGGTTCACTGTTGGCCAAAACTTTTGGTAGAAACCATCTGGACCTGGAGCCTTATCTGGGCTCATAGAAAAAACTGCTGCTTTAATCTCATTGTTGGTCACGGGAGCTGAGAGCATAGCATTGTCTGCTTGAGATACCAAGGGCGGGATAACCTCTAAGTCTAAGGACAAATCAGGGCCCACCCCCTGACCTGAATCGTGATTTGAAATCTTTTACAAACTCTTGTTGAATAATATGAAAGTCCGCCGACGACTCACCATTTGGAAGTGAAATAGACTTGATTAGTTTCTGACCTCGTTTGGTCGTAGCTATCTTGTGAAAGTAGCTAGAGTTGGAGTCATTCAATTTGGCATGTTTTACTTTGGCCCTCTGGCTCCAGTAACGTCGGTGGAAATCCAACATACGTTCTCTCTTGTTTAGCAGTTGCTTAAGAATTTGAATATCCTTTGTATTATAATTGGTAATTAACGAAGTTTGTAATTGAAGTAGCTTTTGGTCAGTGACCTGAATTTGGTTGTTAATATTGCGAAAAGTCTTTTTATGCCAAGCTTTGGAAAGCTTCTTCAGTAACTTTGCTTTTTGTACCAATTTGAACATAAGTGAACCCTGTGACTCCAAACGCCAAGCTTGAGAAACCAGATTTCTGTAATCGGCTCTGGAAGCCCAAGCTAGTTCGAATTTGAACGATCTATTTTTTGGCTGGATATTGTGACGGAAATAAGTGGAAATCGGTGCATGATCATATCTTGTGAACGGATGAATTTGAGTTCGAAGTGAATCAAACATAGTCAGAACGTTCGAATGGATGAGCAGACGATCCAACCTTTCTAGGCAGGTAACTACACCGTTATATACCGAGTTTTTATAATGGTCGTTGCAGGCTTGCAACACCGCTAAATAAAATATTCTCTTAATTAATTTTTTTTATTCTGCTCTTTATCTTTTTAAATCAATCACATTTTTTTTTTCTATTTTTAACACATTTACTAAGTATATATTTCCATGGTTATTAGGATCTCGATCCGGATCTTACGATCCTACGATTCTAGGCAAGGTTTTGATCCGGATCGGACATATACACTCCTTTGTGCTAGGATCGTGTGGGATCGGTAGGATCTACCGATCCTAGAAAAAATCATATTTGTGTAATTGTGTTTGTTTTGTTTGGATATTGGACCTTCTGGATACGATGAGCTTTTTTATTTTTTTGGTAGCCCAACTCCTTAGAAATTGAAGGCAGAAGAGTGAAGACGTTGAATTGAAACCCTAAGCCCTTTGTTTCGTTACTCAACTCGACAAATCTACGTCTGAGCGCCTGAAATTGTTCATGATATGGTTAATTGTGATGATGACATTTGAAACTAGAGATGACATTGGATATTTGGATGTGTGATGTATCTTTGGTATGTTTGTCAT
This sequence comes from Persicaria tinctoria, assembly GCA_037127255.1. Classification (NCBI taxonomy): domain Eukaryota; kingdom Viridiplantae; phylum Streptophyta; class Magnoliopsida; order Caryophyllales; family Polygonaceae; genus Persicaria; species Persicaria tinctoria. The sequence continues at coordinate 14,441,259 of JBANSL010000008.1, forward strand.
ATTTTAAGACATTATCCTTGTCTGTTTGTCACCCTTGTATCTCTGGTATGTTTGTCATATTTTAAGACATTATCCTTGTCTGTTTGTCACCCTTGAGACATTATTCTTGACAAATTATGAATGTTAAGAGTTTATTATTGGACTATTTTAGTTACTTAATTTGCTTAATAGAGGAAAAACTTAATTAGTTTTATTTTAAAATTAAGATATTTGTTCATGATGGTTTGTTTTTATTTTATTATTTATTTTATTTTTAATTTTTGTCTAGGATCTTACGATCCTACTATCCAATACTACGACATTGTCTCGATCCCACACTAGGATCCCGATCCTAAAAACCATGTATATTTCCTCCGTTCCAAAATACATTGTCTTTTACTTTACGACACGCTTTTTAAGGAGCAAAAAACTCTATGGAATATTATTTTTTTAATTATTATATATATATAATTAGATACTGATTAGTAATAATTATCAAATAGTATTAAATTTTTAATTAAAAAAATAAAATTTTATAGAGTTTTTTGCTCCTTAAAAAGAGTGTTAAAAAACAAAAGATCATCTATTTTGGAACTGAGAGAGCATATTCTTAAAACAGATGAGTTTTAGCCAACGAGATATTCCTACCTTTTTTTAGCTGTTTATTAAATCAATCTATTTTTTCCTATAATTTTTCTTTTTCTTTACTTTATCCCTTTAAACAAATCACTGCCATTTTTTAATTTTTTTTTAACATATTTACTAAATATTAGGCTTAACTCAAAACATTGAATTTAATATAATGTAATGCTTACTATCAAACTAAGTGTAAATCTTTATATATTATAAATATCTAATCTATACTGCCTCCGATCGAAAATAAACGATGTTTTACTTTTATGCACGTAGTTTTAGGAGTTAAAAACTATATAAAATCTTATTTATTTTAATTGATTTTTTTCACAATTTAATACTTCTTACTAATAAATATTAAACCATGAAAAAAATTAATTAAAATAAATACGATTTTATATAGTTTTTAGATAGATTGGATGCTCAATCCCAGATGATTTCTATGGCCAACTCTAAAGGGAGCTTTAGTTCCGGTGAGTTTTCTTATTCTAGTAGAGATTTTTCCTCTTGATGCTTTCTCTAATCTAATTATAACCGTATTACATCTGAAAATTTTTTAGCGGTTGCAGTCAGTCTCTAGTAATTTGTTTCCAATGCTAATTCAGCTTCTGGGTTACTGTTTTTAAGGCTCAAATCATGGAGGGCAAGAAGCCAGATCCGTTTTTCTGGATTATGCAAAGATTTATCATTTTTAAGGTCTGTATTCGTAAGTTTTAGAGATTTTGTATGCTCAGATTTTGCTTTATGCTTTGTCATCCTTCTACATTTAATGCAGGGAGGTATGAGTGAAAGGTACAAAAGCTATATTGCTGAAAATGGCATTCAAGACCAAACTTATAATGGCACCAAGACGAAACCAACGACTCATTGCCCTAGTGGTAAGGGAGAGGTGGCCTTTGTAAGAGGTCAAGAGTTCAAATCCTTACACAATCTGTGTAATTAGTGGGTGCTCAAGCCTTGGGTGAGCCTGCCTGGTGGCTTGCCGTCTGGCTTAACCGGTTCGCGTCCTTTGCAGGCTAGAACCCGGACCCGTAGAGGACCAATCGATAACCTCGTAACCCCCCACGTCACAAAAAAGACAACTCTGAACTAGTCTAGATATTTTATAGTGCTATCGTTTTCTCTGCTACTTTGATTTTGACAAGAATTATCCACTTTAAGGTTTCAAGTGCCCTTAACTCGACTTATTGCTTCGTATTGCAAACTGAAACTATCATCTACACATGGATCAGAAATCTCACTTCTAGTAGAGATCATGATCTTCTTGACAGGATGCAAAGCAGCCGTCCTGGCCGTCTTTGTCACTGAGGGAAGGTGGAGAGCCGGCCCTGAGGACTTCTGGAAAGCCGTTGGAGCCTGGAGGCAAAGCAGAATACCCAAGGAAAAGGAATCTAAGAGTTATATAGAAGATCCACGCTAGAGAAAAGATGAACATAAACACAATGAACTTGGTGTTGGGCAATAACTCATATTTCACATACATGAAAATGTGTTTTGGGCTAAATTGTGGAACATTCCGGAAGAATGTGAATGTGACGGAAGTCTCCGGAATGTTGTGGAATATTCTAGAAGCATATGGAAGAGTGCGGAAGTCCCTGGAAGCGTGCGTAACCTTATGGAAGGTTCCGGAACCGTGAATGTAAAGGCTCGGATTTTACAATCTTAATTTTCGGATAAAGGAAATTAAAAATGAAATTTAATCGTATTTAATTCGGATATTTCAAGTAAAACTCGTTCCAATTTTAATAAATCGAACTTGAAATTCTTAAAGCGAATTCCGACCCAATTTTAACTTTAAAAATCGATTTCGCCTTGTCATCTCGGGATTCGAAAGTTCCTCCAGGTGTCGACATCTTTTTGTTTTTAGACGATATTTTAATCAAGTTGGGATAAGATCGAGAGAGCGGGTTTCAAAGCGTATTTACGGGTATTTTAAAATTTGATTGGAGATCACTTGGTGTTTGTGTCCTAACTTCTCTTCCACCCGGGTTCAAATCCAATACAGTTTCCCCTTTCCATTCTAAGCTAACTACTCCCCCTTCAACCTCCCTCCCATGTGCCTTTGCCTCCCCAATTTTGGATATGGGTCAAACTGACCTTACTTTTACTGCCAACCCACGCCAATCCTATAAGCTATTCAATTAAGAAGCAATTTCAGAGCCCCATCTTCCCCCTTTTCACTTTGGTTTCAACTCATAATACCCCCCTTCCATATCCAAACACCATCTACAATTCTTCAAACCACTACAACAAAAAAGCTTTTTAGCGACCAAAATTTTAGCGATGAATTATTTTTCCTCGATAAATGTGGCATTCGGCGACAAATATATCCGCTTCTCGTAAAAGAGCGTGTGAGCTTTAGCGAGGATCCTATATTCCTCGCCAAAAGTGACATTCAACGACAAATTTTTTAGCACGTCGCTAATTATTATCATAATGTGGTCGCCTTTACTATAAAGATTATAGCGACAAATTTGAGGATTTTTATTGAGGAATATTTTCATCGCTAAAAATATATTTATCGATGAATTTTCAAATTTGTCGTTATATATTCAGTTTGAATGATGTAAAACCCCATCAAATTTAAGCGACAAAGATTAAAATTCTCGCTAAATGTATGTGTTCATCGAGGAAAGAATTTATCGCTAAAATAGTAATCAGCGAGGAAATTCCATTTTCGTCATTATTGGTTTGGTTGAGAATAGAGAAAATGATTTTAGGGAGTTCTAATTTAAATATATTGATTTTAAATAAATTATTTGAGCCATTTTATAATTAATGGAGAGCATTTTTTCCTTGTTAAGAAAATGCCGGAAATTTTTCTAATAACCTAGAAACTTATCAACCCTAACTTTATACATATATACGCACTCTGCTCCCTTGAAGAGCCAACGCCGCTTCACTCCGTCGTCCCACAAATCCAAAAGGTTAGGGTTCCCATGGCGTCCCTCTCGTCTGCTCATTGTCGTCATCCTTCTGGCTATGAGTGAATATCAATCTCCTTCCCAAGACTGACAAAGGCCACGCCGCCTTCACTGTCTTTCTTCCCAAACACTTCAATTTCTCCCATGGCAGATCCTCTCTTGATCTCATGTCCTCTCTCTATCGTTGTTGATGTCGTACACGCCTGAAGACTGGGATAACATCGATGTCCAGGAGCAAGTCACCCAGATGACTGAGTCGGAGTAGATTCGAATCTACTCCGACTGTTGTAAAACTCATCGAGGCAAAGCGCTTACTCTCCTTCTCTCTCGGTGGCCCTTCATTTCCCGACCTAGAGGCGGACGAAGCCACTGCCTTGACTACTTTCAGAGTCGCAGTCAACAACAACGCCGCCTCCATCGAACAACCGACACCAACACAATTGCAAAGTCCGATTTCAAATAGGTTGAACGGTTCGCCGAGACCACCGTGCGCCAGAAAATGCTGAATCTGGGTTTTTTTTTTTCCATCCCTGTAGATTTAAACCAAGATCTTGAGCTTCTCTTTGAGTTGTCGATCAGGATTTGGGTTGTAATTATTGGATTATTTGGTTGCTTGAGATTTATTTTCAAGATTTCATGAACTGATTGAATTTGATTTTCGATTGGGACTTCACTTTCATTTAAGTTTGATTTGACTTACCCTATAAATTAGGGGAATGAACTTGGTTTATTAGATTACTTTTGATTCGAGAATCATTATCCATTTTTCCGGATAAAATTGGTTGTTAATAAAATCAACACAATTAGCGATGAAATTATATTTGTCCCAACACACATTTCACGACTACTACATAATCCTTTCACTTGTTTTGCGATAATTTTTTTTACTTTTTACGAAGAAATATTTGCCGCTAAATGTTATTGCGAGAAAAAATGGTTTCATCGCTAAAAAATTTCAGCGACGAATTTATTTTCTCTGGATAAACCTTTCCTTGACGAGCTTTTTACGAGGAAGGTGCGACAAAATGCATTTCATCGCCAAATCTTTTTAGCGATAAAATATCAATTTTTGGCGATGAAAATATTCCTCGCTAAAAAGCAGTTTTGTTGTAGTGAACCCAAACACCATCTACAAGAGCTCCTTGTCCTCCTAGCTCTCTGTTGTCGACCAGGCAACCACCACTGCGCCGCCGCCGCCACCACACCTCAATTCCGCCACCCGAGGCCGCAGCCTCCGCTTCTGTTTCCCCATTGCCGTGAGAAACACCAAGCCCACCCACTTTACTCTTCCTCCTTCCACCAAGGGACAGCAGTAGGGACTTCCTCGCACCCGCCTCGGCGCCTGAAGATCGCCCAGGAGCAGCCCAATGCCGCTGCTCCGCCCTCCTCCTCCATTCCTCCATGTTTTCCGATCGAAGACCACCGGTGAGGACTCCCTCTCTTTCTCTATTAAATACTCGAAAAGATCCGCCTTTAACCCTCGATCTTTCGTTTAGGCCAGGACGACACGATTTCATCTCCGGCGAAGCCAATCACGCACCGACGAGCGTTTTCCGGCGACACAAACCCCCCCCCCCCCCCTCGGTGAGCACCTCTTTCCCCTCTTTCTTGTCGATTCTGTTTGTGTGTGTGTCGGTGTCGGGTAGTTGGGACTAGGTGGTCGGAAGCTGACGTCTCCGGCGGTTCATCCTCCTCCTTCCTCTCGGTTTTTCGAACGCAGCAGGAGCGCGCTGCTCTCTGTTCTCTGTCGAACAGCAAAGGGGAAGAAGACCACCTGCTGCGGGACCCGTCTCCATGTCAGCTGCCACATCAGCCGGGCCCATAGCCCTTTTTAAATCCGGTTTTACAAATGAGAGAGCTGAGAGTGGATTGGTGTTGCTTTGGGCCTAATTTTTGTTGGGCTGAATTTGTGTTTTAAAAAGAAAATAAGATTTGGGCCTATTTCCATCAAAACAAAATGGACAAATTCACAAATCTAGCTCGGTTTTGGGTGTTACAAAATAAAGGTTCGGTTTTGGGGTTCTAACAAAATAAAGGGGATCAGTTTGGAATTTTGCAAGTATAAAGGTGATTTTGGTAAATTAATAAAGGGTCGGATTTTATAAAATAAAATAGTTGGGATTTTAAAGGATTTAGAAACATTTTATGAAAATGTTTAAATGTAAATGATATTTAAAACATTATATAATATTACTTGAGATTTAAAACATGAAATATTATTCTAAGATTCAAGATATAATGATGGTGATTTAAAATAAATATAATTTTATGGGACTGGGATTTTAAAAAGGAATTTGACGAGCATTTTCCAAGGTTGGAATTTCTAACTAGTCAATTCGGTTTTCGAAACGGTTTTCGGGACTAACTCGGGAATTTTGTGCTCGATGACTAACTAGCATGATTGATGTGAATGATTGTCTAATATCATGGTTTGTGTGGACTGATAGCATGAGTGAATGACTAACGACATGATGAGATATTAGAATTTCGTATCATTTGACTTATGCCTTATGAGCTATGATTAATATGATGAACTTTGGAGATATATGATCATGCGGATATATGCGTATTATTGCGAATATATGAATGTGGCAAAACGGAATGACGATAATGATGTGGTCTTATGGAATGTGGCATCATGATGAGTGGTTGAACTTGATGTGATGATGATTGCGATATGATTGTTATTCTCGTTGAATGATGTGTGCTTGAATGCTTGTATGATTAGACGTAGACTTATATATGTGTTCTGATATGTATTTAGGTTATACTTGTGACTATGATTTATGTGTGCTGGACCCTTTATTCTGCTGTTCTGCAAAGCCAGGTAAGTCTCTTCGGAGCTTACTCAGATTGAATAGAGCTATTCCCTGCTTTAGGTGCATGATATACTAGGTGCTTGCATTAATGATCAGCATGCCATGTAGTACCATGCTAGGTTGCATCGATCGTTGAGCATTCTATTTCTCTATGTGTATGTAAACAGAACGGCCGTTATCTGTGATAGTCCTAGAGTCTTTGCTAGGGTCATAGGGTAGCCCAGCCTCATCGGGTACCCTGAGTCAATCGAGTACTTCCTTATATTATGACATGCATGCGGGCTTTATTGTGGAGCGGGTTAGGCATGCGTGCCGCCCTATTATGAATGAATGCATTCACGAGCTGGCCAGTCTCCGCCTGTCGGAAGGGGTGGAGGTAGGAGAGGGATATGCCACTTGGCATTGTCTTGGGCCCTTTAGAGTATTTCTGCACATTATTATGAACTAGGAGCATGCTAGTGTGTTTGAATTTCGTACTGCATTAGAGCATCTTTATTAGGTATAGCGTATATGTGTGCTTATGGTTGGGATGCAGAGTTAAGTGGGCATCGATCTGATCCCGCCCCAAATCAATTTTTTTAGGAATTATTTATGTTCATCCTATCGGTGCTGTTTGCTTATTGCGCGGGTCATTTTGTCGGCGGAGAGTGAGCGCTGGAGTTATAGACTTCACCAGACTCTGATTATATTGTTTTGGATTTATACTTTTGACTCCGTTTTGACCCGGCTCCGCCGTGGCACCCCTTTGTATTATGCTTTACTCCCGCTATTGTGTGACCTTTGGTTTTCCCACGCTTAGACTTATGACAGGTACAGGGGACTTCCCCGGGGATTCCAACGATCCCTTCGAATTTTGGGTATGAAATCCCCCTTCGAAAACATTAAAGTAAGTTTTGAAACCTTCAACCTGTACTCGGGGCGCAAGGTCCTAACGAGGGGTTTAATCCCTCGAAACGTAACTCGGGAATCATAATCCCGGGCCGTTACAAAAGGGTATCAGAGCTCAGGTTGTGCAAACCGAGTATGATAGGTTGAAGTGGTTTTGAAAATGGCCCAATGTTTTCAGATGGGTTTTCAAAATGGCAGAAAGAAAAAGACCTACCACTCTTCGGCCAAGGTAATCACTCATCTTCCCACATGCTATGCCACCTAAAGCCCCTCCAATTGTGATAAATGATCCAAAGAGTGAATACTGCAAATGTGGAGGAAGTGATCAATATCATTGAAACAAATGCAGATCATGGTTCTTAAGGTATTACTTTGCATATATCCATGAAAAGCAAAGCTTCAATTTGACATAACTAAATCTTTTAGTCTAATGTAGACAATCAAGACCTTGATACAAGCAAATAATTGTAATGTATTTAGGTGGATCATAGATTTCTTTTGTAGTGTTAGCGGTAAGCATGACAGAGTCCAGAGGAATTCTCAGGTACTGAAAGGCAAAATAATGATGGAACTGCACGAGGGAATGAATAAATTATGGAAAAAACGCATAAACAACCAACTTTGAGGCTTTGTTTTCAAAGAAGCTCAAAGTTGCTAATCATTACTCTTAGACTGGAAAGGAATAAAATCTGGACAAGTTTGACAATGATAAGACTAAGGGTTCGTATGGGACGGGGTTAATAAACTGATTAAAATTATAAATAGGGTAAAAATTTATAAACTGTTGGTAAAAGTAGTTAAAAATTTATGAAAAAATATAAACTCCGTATGGGGCGAAAAACAGTTTATTTGTAAAAAGTGGAGTTTATTTGGTTTTTATTAGGGGTATTGTGGTACTTTCAAACCAAATAAGATAAAAGAGAAGGGGTAAAATAGTAATTATGGAATATAAACCTCAAAATAAGCTTCAATCTGCAGCTTATTTATAAACCTTTTTTTTAACTGACTAAAGCTTATTTGTTGTTTCCATACACCGTTTAAACCTGTTTATTTTTTTAACAGTTAATAATTCACACTTTTTAACCTGTTTATATTTCATCCATATACACCCTAAAGATTTTTTTTTTTAATTAGTCAAAAAAAATTAATTAGGAAAATAGTCAAACACTTAATGATGAGTCTAGCCCAGGTTGGAAAGAAAAAAAACTGAAGGCGTTGTTTGTATCATCAACTTAGGCGTTGTTTGTATACCTTACTCCGTAACTTACACTCTGAAAAATTACGCTCTCTCTCGCTCACTCACTGCTCTCGCCGGCCGGCGCTGTGCCGCCTGGGGCCATGTCCCAGGCCACTCCGGTCACTACTAGTGGCTCTCCAGGGGATCCCCTGATGGGAAGAAGACGTGGAAAGAGATGGTGGTTGGGGAAGCAAGCGAGTGCAGACCAGTCCTCCAGCCCGAGTTCCTCGCCGGAAAGATCGCCATCACCTACTCAAATGGAGGGGAGGGAGATCCGGTGGTCTCAATCAACCCTGAAGTTATACAAGCGTTGTCCTCGGTTTGGCGATCGATCTTCCCTGATTGTCAAAACCCTTGGGGGATTTGTCCCTTTGGACAATTTTTGGTCACTACCTCATCATCAAGGCATGGACACCTCACACCATCCTTCAATCCTTTGGAAGACCTATAAACTTTGTTCTCCAACAGATGTAGGTTCGCTAGGGTTTGCGTGGAACTGGATCTCACGAAACCCCTGAAGGGAACCGTCACAATCAATGATCAAAGGTTAGACCTCGAATATATATATATGAAGGCTTACACGTACTTGATCTGCTTCAAGTGTGGCCGCTATGGCCATATTGCTTCCAATTGCCCCTCAAGGGAAAAACACAGCGGTCCGATCGAGAAGCCAAAGGAGGATATCAGGGAAGGAAGTGCACGGAATAGCGAGATCATACCGGAAGATGCCAATCTCCCTCAAGGAGGGATAGTGGGGGAACATACGGGAGGTCCCTCGCCGGAAGGGCAACCTCAAAGCCAAGAGCAAAGGTAGTGGAGGGGCTTCCTCGTCCACCGGAGCCAATAGCAACGCCGAGATGATGGGGTGCGTAAGAACCAAGACAAGACAAAGAAGAATGTTGGTGCCGGTGGGTCGGACAAAACCTCTAGCGGCGGAGAACGGGAGAAGAGCAACGGTAAAGAGCATCGGGAAGAGGAAACAATTAGGGAGGAGGGACTCTTCGAGAAAAGGGAAAGGAGTTAATGCTAAGGGTTTCGAGACAAAAGGGGGTTCTGGGCCAAAAGGCGGCGCCTCAGCTACATCATGTAGGCCTACATCCCAGGAGGCAATCCCAAAAAAATTGGCGTTTAATACTGGAGTTTCAATAGAGAAAAAAAGAAGGAAGATGGAAGAGGCAGAGGCCAGAAGAATGTGACAAAAAAGAAGAATGACAAAAAGAGTAACGGGCCCGATTGTTCAGTTGAACCCACAGGTAACATAACAAGGGATACTAACTTGTGTAGCTCTTCTGTGCACTTGCAGGAACCCTCGGTGGCTACTAGAGTGCAAAGTACCGACGACAATGGGATCGCACCCATGGTGGAGGAAAGTGGCTTGGCCGACAATACTCGCCCAGCAGAGAAAGACTTGTCGGATTGCGTGGCAAACTCAGGGATCCTGCCTCAATCAGCTTTAAACTCGTTTTCCTTGTGAACCTTAACCTGCATTCAAATTGATCATTTTTGCTGTTGTGAAGTAGCTTTAAAAATGCATGAGTCGTTAAGTAAAACTGATCTGATTCCGAACATACCAACCATCTAGGGGACTTCGGAATGAAGAATATGCCAATTAACTGAGAAAGATTCGGAATAATCCCTGCGGAATGAATTGAAGAGACCAGTGACCATGTAAAGATGTTCAATATGCAAAGGAAGAATGCTTTGATTGATACATTTGTAGCGACTAGAGCTAAGACACGCCAAGAAATGAAGACTCCGAGTATATATGCAGTTGCTATTCCAGTACCATATAATTAACTGTGAAAAGACAAAAGAGGGATTGGACTTCTAAAATGATAGCAAAACTACCAATTTTACAGCCCCGAAGAAGTAGTTTTTACCTCCAACAACTTCTCTAAAATTTCTCCAAAATTCAGAAACAAAACACATATTATCTAAATTTTTTTTTTTGCTATAACTCTTAACAACTTTCCCATTTAGAATCTCTCCTTTTTATGTTATTTCCCAGTTTTGGAGAATGAGATGGATAATCTATTGTACCAAAAAAAATACTCATTGAAGACGCTCTTACCATACTGATAGCAGTTACAAACCCTCCTCGAAGATCTTTTGGAGTGATTTCAGCGACATAAACAGGAACCTGCAGGGCGAAATGAAGAAAGTTGGCGTAGTTTGCCTATTGGAGCTTTTATCATTATAACGCGTAGGAACAATAACTAACCACATAAGCGCTGATGCCCAGTGAAAATCCGAGCAGTAGTCTACCCAGATACAGAGGCAAAGTACCCTTTAAAAGGCACGAACCAAATTAGATATGATCAAATCGGCGAAGAATTAAAACAAAATGTCTGCTCTTTGCAAGCTTGACATTGAGAATTCATTATAGGCTCACAAGTGTAAGAAACAAACTTATGATGGTAGGAAGAAACAAAGTTACCCCTCTTCGACCAAGGTAATCACTCATCTTCCCACATGTTGTGGCACCTAAAGCCCCTCCAATTGTGAGGAATGATCCAAAGAGTAAATACTGCAATGCAGAAGAAGTGATCATTGGTTCTTAATTTCTTATATGGTATTAAAATCAGCAAAAGGATGCCTTGACATATTCCAATTCCTCGGTTGTTGTTGGGACCTTTTAGTCGTAGACAATTAAACAGTTGGTGTAAGCAACTTATGAACCACGTATTTAATTTTAGCATTTTAAAATTATCGCAAAATTACTAATTAAATTATGATTTTTTTAATTGAAAAAATAAAAATTTAACAAACCCGAAATCAGGTTAAATTCGAGTTTAAGTCAACCCGGATCTATCTGAGATCCATTTTACCCGAAACCCGAAATAACCCGACCCAAACTGGACCCGATTGACAGGTCTATGTGCAACCCTAAACCGACAACGGTGGTCTGGTCGCTTGTAAACGCCTGCAAACGTTGCTCCGCAACCACCGCTTGTAGCATCCGCTCGCAACTGTTACTATACTCCGAACCAATCCAAATCCGTTTGGTATTGATAAAATATCAAATTTGGGTTATTTTGATATACTGATTTTCAAGGGTATATCACTTATATTGATATCTATCTTGATACCGATATCTTGATTTTTTTTTTTTTATCAGAAAGTAGGCAAGAGCCTTTAATTATTAATAGGATCGGTTGGGTTGGACAAACCCAGATCAATGTTCAAGGAATTACATAGAAAGTTTGGTATAGAGCAAATTCAGAGAAATTAGAGCTTAAGAAAGCCGAATTAGCCATTGTATCCGCAGTTCGGTTCGCTTGGCGCCTGACATGGTTAACTCGAACCATCCAGCCCCCCTCGTCGATCATCCGCCTGCATTGGCTGACCAGCGGGAAGTCTTGCCTTGCTTCCTTCCCCCTGTTCCGTAGCATCTCACACACCAAGACCGAGTCAGACTCAAGGATTACGGTTGTGTACCCCATCCTTCTAGCTAGGTCCAACCCATGCTTGACTGTTGTGATGTCTTGGGATTGTCCCACATCGAAAAACACGATAACCCGAGCCTTGCATATAAGTCAGTGAGTCACTCCTTCTATTGCCAATTGGTTTTAGGATGGAACCTCGCTGGTCTTGTGTGCTCGGCTTGGGTGCACATGATGCGCTCTGCCGTGTGAACCCCCAACGGTTATATCCCAAAGCTCTGCCGTTACGGGCTTGTGTTTTGTTTTCGAAAAAGACCATACTTTCAAATTTCAATTGAACTACCATTATTATCACAGAGAAAATCATAATTTCAGTTATGTTCAACTTCATTAATCCCCGATTCGTGTATCGATTGACCAATCAGATTAAATATTAGTGTATCCCCAATTTGTATATTAATGGACAAGATCCCCAAATTAGAATTCCTGTTTTCTCTTCAACTGAATAACAATAACTAGAAAGAAAATAAACATAAACACAATTAACTTAGAGATTAATTACCAGGTGGAGATCAGGATACATTGAAGTGCTGCTCAAAATCGGTTCGAACCGAATTTTTGAGCCGAACCGAACCGAAATAACCGAAACCAAACCGAATCAAAGTGTTTCGGTTTAGGTTTTCGGTTCAGAAAATTTTAATTTTCGGTTTTAGGTTCGGTTTGTACTCGCTATGCAAGGGATCGGAATCCTAACGAGTGAAATCGTATCTCTGATAGTCTCAACTGAATTCGAGAGCATGTTCCACCCTTCCACTTTCAAGGAAGATCCAATAAGGTCACTTATACCCGAAGTTGACTACATGGCGTGTAATCTTGACGTTCAGAGCTTGTCCGCTGGTCTCACTTACTACTGGCGGATGTGAGGAATTTCACAAATTGTGAGGAATTTGTGAAATTCAAGAAATTTGTGGAATTTTAATTTTAATGTAGCATTTTTTTTATTTCGGTTCGATTAGGTTATAACCGAACCGAACCTAAACCAAACCGAATTGAACCAAACCTATTAGTTTAGGTTCGGTTTTCGGTTTTTATTTTTGGGAATTTCGGCTTTCGGTTCGGTTCGGTTTGGCCAGGTTCGGATCGGTTTTGGGACGATGATCAACCCTACATTGAGATATAGAGGGGTCATGTACATGGGATAAAAATATTGAAAATAAATAAACAAATATCATATATTATATTTAATAACGTTATTCATGAATTTATCTATTAAAATATACTGGTAAAAATATATTACTATAAATCCTTCTACAAAGTAATAGAGTAATTCTGTAGAGAATATGAGTTGTGGGGATTCCCACGTTGATTAAAGATTGAATCCAAGTCTTGTATATAAGTGGGTAGGCTACTCCTCTTAACCCCAATTGGTTTAGGATGGGGTTGGGCTTGTGTGATCGGTTTGGTTGGTGCGCATGATTCATTTGGACGTGCGTGGCCCATTCCCAATTCAAGGAACCATAGAAAAACTTCTGAGGTTTTGTTTTCAAAGAAGCTCAAAAATTTGCTACAACCAAACCGAAAAAAATCCAAACGGTTGTGATATCTGTGTAAAAACTCTGTAAATTGAAGAAGTCTGTGTCTCATCATTGTCGTCCGTCGAAGCCTAGGGATTTCGGGTTGAAATGCAGGAATTCGAGAACTTGACGCATCTAAGCTTAGATGCTTTTAATGGGAAAAGAAAATCAAAGGAATCAAGAGAGACAATAGTATGGAAATATATCAATTCTTTTTGACAATGAACAAAATTCCAATGCCAACTTGATTGATCAAAAGGCGACCATTGCAAAGCATTGTCATTTCATGGCTGATGTCCATGACCATAGCGAAACATCTGGTTCATCGAACCTTGTATTTCTTCGAGTGTTCTTCCTTTGGTTTCGGGTACGAGAACCACCACAAACAGAACCGTGAAAGCACAAATGCCCATAAGTATGAAAAATGTTCCTGCATATTGTATCCCGGAACTATGTACGCATGAGCATATTCATATCAATAGAAGATGAAGATCGAGTAAAGGGAAATGGATCGGATTTGAAATTAATAAGCAAATGGGGATATACCTGCAGGGCTCCAATCCATGGAGAAGTTAAAAGCATAAACAGCAAACCAAGATGCCACCCACCATACTAAATTAGTCACACTTCCTGCTAACCCTTTGATGTTAATTGGGTATATCTGCATTTTTTAATCATATTGAAGGAACAATTCAATCAGCTAAAGATAAATGCTAAATACATATACACGGTATACACCTATCATTTGGATTGGGTCATATTGAGCGTTGTTGATTTCAGGCTGAATTAATTCATGTTTAGGTTATTAACGAAAAATTTTAATAATTAATTTAGCCTTTTTTTTAATTAGATTTTTGGGGCCGCTTTCCTTTTTTAAGGGAATCTTTCCTAATTTTAAGTTTTATGGATCAGAAAATGCTTTGTCTCTAACCCCTAATGTTTAACAAAGATACGAACGAATATATAAAAGCCGTCTCATGGCATACCTCAGCGATGAAAAGAAATATGACCCCTCCTATTCCTATAGAATAAAATGCAGAGAACATCTGCATTAAGAAGAAAAACTCTTGAAATCAAATAATAATAATAATAATAATAGTAATAATAATAATAAAAACTTAGCCATAAAAACAGTATGTAAGGCGAAAGGAAAAGAGGCAGTCAGTAGTTAAGGAATGTTCACCAAGAGGCCAATGAGTGCCAAAGAGGGACTGAATCCTTTAAGCCAATCATGATCCTGCAGGTTTAGTGCATCATAGAATGCATCAACAGTAGCTTAAAATCGAGAGTGGAAAAGGAACGGATTCACCGGAAAGAACCTGCAAGACGAATGAAAGGCCCACCAACAGACATGACAAGCAAATGCCACTTGTGGAAACCTGCAATATATGTAAGTATGTAACTATATATAAGCAGTCATAAATACTCTTGGAATGTGTTGAATCATCATCAAGATTCAAGCAAAAATGAAAAAAATGGTTGAAATCTGACCATCAAAAGGGGTCGCCTCCCGAATCGGTCCATTAAGAGTAGAGATATAAAAGATGACAACACCTGCACGCGGGCTAAAGAAATTTAAATGATTTATGAGGGTTCATAAATAACCATCTTAACGATCAGGGGTGTTATTCAAGTCCGAGATTACCATGTTCAAGCTTGATTCCTTTGTTAAATGACATGAGCTTTATTTTTTTTTATCAGGTTGGAGTTGTGGGTGGTGGTCAGCATGGATGCTCGCGACCTAAGGTGTTGTGTTTGCGGTTTGGTTCGTGGAACGTTGGCACCCTTACGGGTAAGTCGATTGAGCTGGTTAAGATTCTGCAAGCCCGAAGGGTATACATTGCGTGTTTGCAGGAAACCAAGTGGGTGAGTAAGGGGCAAATCATGAACCGACTTCTCGGGGATGCTCGAATTTATCATTTTGATGATACTTAAGATATTTTTTTTTACGGGTGGGAATACTTGAGGGTAAAATTTATGGCGAGCGGCAGAGCAAGAGGGGATTGGGGAGAAGCAGGGTGATGCAGAAGCGATGTGGAGCTGCTTGGATGGTTGTATTCGCAGAGTTGGAAGAGCGGTGTTGGGGGTGTCAGCAGGCGGGCTAAGGCCCAATTAGGGTGTCGCTTGGTAGAGCGAGGAGGTGAAGGCAAAGGTGAGGGTGAAATAGTTAGCATAACTTAGATGACTGCACAGGGGCATTGGAGAAGATGGAGCGGAGCTCAAGTTGAGGTACAACGTGGCCAAGAGGGAGGCCAAGCATGCAGTGGTTGAGGATAAGGATAAGGCCTTTGAGAGTTTGTATAAGGCTCTGGGCGAGAAGGGAGGGGAAAGGGTTTTCTTTCGTTTAGCTCGACAAAGAGAAATGTTGAGCAGAGACATCGAAGTCGTCAGGTGTGTCAAAGATGAGGATGGTCTAGTGTTGGTTGACGATGAACGGATAAAGGGCAGATGGTTAAGGTACTTCTCAGAATTGCTCAACGAGGATTTCAATTCTTCGGATAGGAGTCCCAATCTGCCATATCACATTGACTACGGCTTTCACATGCGTATATCCATTGAGGAGGTTAAGGTTGTTGTTTGCAAGTCGAAGAATCATAGATATTCAGGTTCAGATGATATTTCAGGTGGTGTTTGGAAGTGGTTAGGGGGCAAAGGCTTAGTCCGGCTAACTTCCCTTTTCAATGCTATCCTGATATCAGCTAAGATGCCAACAGAGTGGAGACTTAGTAAATTAGTACCGATCTACAAGAAAAAGGGTGATGTCTAGTGCTACAGTAACTATAGAGGTATCAAACTGTTGAGTCACACGATGAAATTGTGGGAGAGATTTATAGAGGGAAGGCTTCAGAAGTTGGTTCAAGTATATGAGAACCAATTCAGCGATTGAAGCTATTCACTTGTTGAGACTATTGATTGAAATGCACAGGGATTGGAAGAAGAATCTACATGTGGCCTTCATTGACATCGAAAAGGCTTATGACAAGGTTTCGAGAGAGTTGTTAGGGAAATGCTTGGCAGAGAAGGGAGTGTCGGGGAGGTATATCAGAGTTATCAGAGATATGTACGATGGTTCTCTGACTAGTGTGAGAACACTGTGTAACGATTCAGAGTACTTTCAGGTTCGAGTGGGGCTTCATTAGGGTTTAGCTCTAAGTCCATTCTTGTTCACCCTAGTTATGGATGCACTTACCGACCCACTTCAAGAAGAGGTCCCCTGGATTATGCTGTTCGCAGATGACATTATGTTTGTGGACAACTCAAGATCTAGATTGGCTCGCATGCTTGAAATGGAGAAGTGTGTTAGAGTCAAAGGGTTTCAAATCGAGTATGACCAAGACCGAGTATGCCCAGTTCTGTTTTGGAGAGGGCAGGGATGCAGGGAATTCGGTTTTATTGGGGGAAGATCTAGTCCCCAGAAAAAGTTTTTCAAGTACCTTGACTTGTTCGTTCAAAGCAATGGGGGTATAGACAAGGACATCGATCATCGAATTCAGGCGGGATGGCTAAGATGGAGAAGAGTGTCGGGAATGTTATCTGACAGAAAAGTTCCTGCAAAATTGAAAGGGAAATTCTACAAGATGATGGGTAGGCCGATTGTTCTGTATGGCTCGGAGTGCTGGCCGACAACTAAAGCTCAAAGAACATAAGCTGTCAGTGGCTGAGATGAGAATGTTGCGCTGGATGAGTGGATACACGAGACTGGACAAAATCAGAAACGAAGACATCAGGAGCAAGGTTGGAGTTGCGAGTATAATGGACAAGTTGCGGGAGTGTAGATTGCGTTGGTTTGGGCACGTGTGTAAGAGACCGTCTTCGGCTCCGTTTCGCAGGTGTGAGAGTTTGGATCTTGGAGATATCCGTAGAGGTAGAGGTAGACCACGGAAGAGCGGTATGGAGATTATTCGTAAGGATCTCAACCTTCTAAACATGTCGAAAGATTTAACTTCAGACACGAACCACTGGAGGAGGTGCATTCGGACTACGTATTGATAGTGTTTTGGGCTTTGATGTTTTGTCCTTTTGCCCTTGCTTCACTTTTATCTTCCCCTGCTTCGTTTATGATTCTGCTTTCCTTCCATCAGTCATGCTCTCTCGTAATTCTAGTATTCAATTGTTCTGGGCTTCTGGGTCTTTCGGAAACACTCTCTTGACTTGTTCGGGGAATAAGTACGTACATCCTAGACCCCAGACCCTGCTTTGGCGGGATATACTGCTTTGGTGGGATATACTAGCTCGAGCTGAGCTTTAAACATAATATATTAACTTAAAAGAAATTTTAGAAGCTCCACACAATTCGAGCTATTCGAGCTTAAATCGAATGATCCGAGCTTTCAACCGAGCTTAAAATCTTGTTCAACCTCGGCTGTTGGAATGTGGTTGTCCCACATCGGTAAACATATAAGGTTGAAGGGCTAATCCTCTCATTGCCAATTGGTTTTGAGATGAAACCCCGTTTAGGTTTATATGTTGTTCGTGTCTTCCGTATGTAGGCCCGCACACACGATCTCCCCTCCAGCGTCTTGACACCACCGGACCCAGCCGAGTTAACATGGTATCATATCCGGGTTCGGCTAGTTGTGGTATGGGCTCTATCTGGTGGGGTTGCTTGCCGTAGGCATGTCGCGGGCATTGTGATACCCATCTAAGCGCATGTGGCAAGTGCAACTTCTTGGCTAAAAAATGTCGTTGCACTTGAGGGGGCTTGTTGGAATGTGGTTGTCCCACATCGGTAAACATATAAGATTGAAGGGCTAGTCCTCTCATTGCCATTTGGTTTTGAGATGGAACCCCGTTCGGGTTTACATGTTGTTCGTGTCTTCCGTATGTGGGCCCGCACACACGATCTCCCCCTCCAGCGTCTTGACCCCACCGGATCCAGCCGAGTTAATATCGGTTTTTTTAGGTAAATGAACGAGCTCGAGTCGAGCTTTTTTTCAAGTCGGGCTCGCTGTTCAGTTCATATAATTATCCTATTAACGATACAGATACTAGGTTGTATTAAGCAGTAAAAGAAGTAGATTATGAGAGGATGAATCGCATACCTTAACTATACCCGTCAATATACTCCCAGGTTTAGTAGAAACTCCTACAAAGAGCAAGAACACCATGTTCGTTTATGCAATTCGTCATTCAGCGTATGGAAATAAAATCGACAGTAAAGGGCTTGACGAACTAACCAGCTGATTCAAAAATGGAACTAGTATAATAATTTACCCCATTTATTCCAACCAACTGGGAAAGAGCAAATAAGCCTATCCCAACCTGCAGAATAATCTAAGTACATCATGCTGAAGAAGCGAAAATGGAAGCTTTTTGCGCCGAATCAGCTAGACTTACAGTTAATGTGTACGCGTATTTCCTTTGAAATAGCTCAAAGATGCTTGCCGTGGAGGCTTGCTCAACGGCTTCAGTGTAGTCCTTTTTATGGCGGGTACGACAAGTACTCGTATCTTTAAGATTGACAATACCTTGAAATAAATGAAACAAAATACAATGAACGTAAATATATACTTTTATGTCAGCTGCCTCCTTGGAGATGTCAGCACTTGATCCCCTGAGACGCTGCAAGGCAGCGTTAAATTCGCTTTCCTTGTGAACCTTCACCTGCACTTGGATTTGGAGTCATTTGATCACCAAGAATAAGATGCAAAAACCATATATGTTCGAGTCAGTGACGAAATGATAAAGAACCGAACATACCAACCATCTAGGGGACTCCGGAATGAAGAATAAACCAATTAATTGAGCAAGATTAGGAATAAGCCCTGCAGATGAATTAAATAGACCTGTGACCGTGCAAATATGTTAAATGTGCAAAGGAAGAGTAAGTTGATTGACGCAAAAAACAATATTTGGTACCAACTACAGCTAGGACGCGCCAAGAAATGAAGACTCCGAGTATATATGCAATTGCTATTCCAACACAAAACATCAACTGCAAAAAGATAAAAAAGGATCAAAATTCTACAACAAAAGCCCAATTACTGATGGTACAGCCTGAAGAAGTAGTTTTTATTTACCAAATTGAGACCTACAAACCCTCCTCGAAGATCTGTGGGACTAATTTCAGCAACATAAACAGGAATCTGCGAGGCAAAATTAAGAAAGCAGAGCTTACTATGCCTACTAGAGGTGTTAAAGACATTATGAAGCTTGCAGATATCGTATTTTTGTTAAATGCACATTCTTGACCGGTGAAAATTTTAGGTCATGTGACATCTTCAGCGTGTAGGAATGGTTCTTGATGTTCGATTTTCGTCTTTTTGGTTTCTCATTTTGGTTTTTTGTGTGGATCCATTTTGCTTTTTAACAACTAGTCTCTTTTTGTTTGAATATATTTACTGGTGAAGGAATTATAAAGCATAAGAATAATAACTAACCACATAAGAGCTGAGGCCCAATGCAAATCCCAGCAGTAGTCTACCCAGATAAAGAGGCAAAACACCCTTTTAGAAGCAAAAACCAAATCAGATCAAACTGGCAATGAATAAAAATAATTAACGGCGGTTTGACAAAGATGCAGAGGACACAGGAGATGGAGCATACCTGTGAGACTACAATGGCAAACCAACCAGCAATGGAGAATACATCCGTCACCCCTAATGTCTGCACTTTGCATTGCAAGTCGATAATAAGAATCATAAGGTCTGCAATGAATAACCGATTGAAGATTTAAAATGGCAGAAAGAAAAAAGACCTACCACTCTTCGGCCAAGGTAATCACTCATCTTGCCACATGCTATGGCACCTAAAGCCCCTCCAATTGTGATAAATGATCCAAAGAGTGAATACTGCAATTGTGGAGGAAGTGATCAATGAGAAGCAAAGCTTCAATTTGAGATAACTCTCAGGAATTAAAATGCTTTAGTATAATTTAGACAATCAAAACCTTAATACAAGCAAATAATTATAATGCAGATCATATATTTCTTTTATAGTGTGAACGGTAAGCATGGCAGAGTCCAGAGGAATTTTCAGGTGGCGTTTTGGATAACATTCCGATGAATAATTTTACAATAACTGAAAGGCAAAAGAATGTTTTGGTTACCTCTGCTGTCGAAAGGCCGAGATCATCAATGATTTCAGATTCCACCGGTGATGAATATCCCACCTACAAATATTCCTTGACTAAATAAGAGCCAGTTCATCTTGGCAACACAATCAGTGAAGAATCAAACCCAAAAACTTACACCCAAGCCATAATTGAGGGAACCACAGACTGCAACAAAGGAGCTGAAGACGAGTACGGAAGTGACAGACGAAACATAACCACCAGGCTTTTCTTCCCCATTGACAGCGGATTTAAGCTGACCCCTTACTTCCTCAATCCTTTGATTCTCTCTAGCAAGTAGATGCTGTGTTAGTTGTTCCTCTGGGTTGTGATGCTCCTCCATAATTTGCTACGAACTGCTACAAAATGATCCATAAACATGAGTATGCAATATAAATAGCAGAGATTCAACAAATGGTAATTTTGAACTAAGGTAGTTATGTGAATGAATGTTCAGTCAATCAGTTAGGGGGCAATTACTGGGAATGGGAAGTAAAGTTGACGTCATGGGTCCCAACAAAGAAAATGGTCCTCTGGGAAACTGAGTGTTGATTCAACAAGCAGTCAAACAGCACACTGAGTCTTTCTACCTAACTAAAAAATGGGCATAGCAAATTTCCATTTGAAGGAGCTTAAAACTATTTTTCTGTAATGCAGCTAAATCATACTCCCTCCGTCTCAAAATTTAGGTTGTTTGACTTTTTGGCACGCTTTTTAATGTGTTAAAAACTCTATGAAATATTTTTTTTTTTCAAAATTTTCAAAATAATTTCAAACTTATTAGTAATAAGTTTCAAATTTTTTAAAAAAAATTTGAAAAAAAATCAATAGAGTTTTTAACACGTTAAAAAGCGTGTCAAAAAGTCAAACGACCTAAATTTTGAGACGGAGGGAGTATGATTTAGCTGCATTACAGAAAAATAGTCAAAAAAAATTAACACAAACTATTTTGACAAATAGCCAAAACGGGTCTAAGTCGCTATTTGTAATAATGAGTCTAGCCCAGGTTGGAAAGAAAAAAAAACTAAAGTCGTTGTTTGTATCATCAACTTAGGGGTGTTTTTTTTTTATCTCTTTGAATTTTCAGGTATTTATTTAGTTGAAAAGGCTAAAAAATGGGAAAAACAAAAAACAAAAAATAGATAGAGAGAGAGTGTGTGTCATTGTTAAAAATAGTGATTCTAGGCTTCTAGCCATATTTTTTCCATTTTCAAAGCTTTTAAATAAAAATTAAATACCCGAAAATTCTGAAAAATAAAATAAAACACCGATACAAACAACGACTTATCCCCATTTTGGCTATTTCCGAAAATAGTTTGTGTTTGGATACTTTTCTAAGTTTTTTAATCTTTTTGACTAATTCAAAAAAAATCAGATTTAAAAGCTAGTTCAATTGGTTGCATAGGTGGCAATAGTAAACCATTGTTATTTCATGGCTCGTTTTCATGACCAATGCGAAACATCTGGTTTATTGAAGCTTGTATTTCTTCGAGTGTTATTCCCTTTGTTTCGGGCACAACCATCACCACGAACAGAATTGTGAAAGCGCAAATGCCGGTTAATATGAAAAACGTTCCTGCGTATATAAAACCCGAAAATATGCTCCTAAGATTATATTTATCGATATTGAACATGAAACATATAACATCAATCCAAGACAAATTATAAGAGGAACTGAGACTGATCAGATATACCTGCAGAGCTCCATTCCATGGAGAAGTTGAAAGCATATGCAACAACCCAAGATGTTACCCACCCTACTAAAGTGGCCACACTTCCAGCTAATCCTTTTATGTTTATAGGGTATATCTGCATTTATCCGCATTGAACAAAAAACAAAGAATTTACTCTTTTAATCAATCAAAAAGGCTAAAATTTCATCTAGATTATAATCTTAAGCTAGATTAATCTCTGGCACGCCAAATGGACCCAAGGTGGCTAGCTTATTTATGAATTGGGTAGTTTTGGATTATGGGTTAAAAATGGGTGCTAATATTACCACACCACTATTTTTTTTAATCCACGGCTAATCAACGCGATGTGTTGCTTACTTTTTAGCTCGAATCTTGTTAAAGTGATGCAGTGTCCTTTTTTAGAACCGAGCTAAAAAACTTAAAACGCAGCTAGATGCGTTACATAGCGGTGGATGAATTAAAAAAAATAGCTGTGGATAATGCTTTGGAGAACAAACAAATGATATTAACTACTCAGAGACTTGGAGGATCATAGAAGTCGGTGTTATATCATACCTCAGAGATCATAGAAATGATATTCCTCCCATGCCTAGAGCATAAAATGCAGAAAACATCTGCATGACAAAATATTTAAGAAACGAAAACAAATTAGACTAAACACTAAAATGCTTATTACTTAACATGAACTAGAATGCAAAGAAGAGAACCAGTGCAGTTAAGAATCGTCACCAGGAGGCCAATGAGTGCCAAATAGGGACTGAATCCTTTAAGCCAATCATGATTCTGGTCAAATGCATCGTATAATTCATCAAACATAGCTCATCGGGAATGGAAAAAGGAAAGAATTCACTGGAAAGAACCTGCAAGACAAAAGAAATGCCCGGCAACAGACAAGCCAAGCAAAGCCCACTTGCAGAAATCTGTAGTTGTAAGCATTCATGCCTTAGAGGTGCCACATATGCATTGAACATCAAACAACAGTGAAAGCAGAGGCAGATCTAAGGGGGGCTCAAGATGGTTGAAGCTCCTCCCTAGCCCAGAAGAACAACGAGGAAACAAAATGTTTTTTTTTTTGTAATTTTTACTAATTTTAGGACTAAAAGAGTACAAAAAGTGGGCATTTATTACATTAAGGTCATGGCTTCAAACCCCATTAGCTTCATTTTGTGATAATGTTTGTTTCTATTAGCTTTTTCCACTAAAACTGACTATTTAAATCACAAATTTAAGGTTTTTTCCTATATATTTAAACAAAATTCTTTTCATATAAATGCATACAAAAAAAATTCAAAAAAAAAATCCTAGATCTGCCACTTAGTGAAAGTGAAAGAAACTGCTGAAACCTAACCATCAAAAGAGGTCGCCTTCCAAATCTATCCATTAAGAGAAGGGATATTAAAGCAGATGGCACCAGCAAAAGAAATGTAGATAATGGGAGAAGAGCAAAAATGAGCACCTCTCTCTTGTACAATAAGAATTTCAAATTGGAGTCATTCAAAAATCAGTAGTACACATGATTTTTGTAAAGTTAGGTATACTTCATAATTTTGACCACAAATTTACAGCTCAAATTTAAGGTTTTCATGTCGAGAAACTTTCTTGGATGATACGAATTGAGTAAGAAGCAAATTAAATAGATTAAAGAGAGGATGAACCGTGGACCTGAACTATAGCCATCAAAATACTCCCAAGTTTACTCGAAAATCCTACCAAGAGGGTAAAAAAGTGTGTATATAGAGTTCATCATTTGCACGGTGGAAATAAAAACAAAATTAAAGTAAAAGGGCTTGATCGATGAACTAACCAGCTGATTCAAAAATGGAACTAGCATAGTAAATGATTCCATTTGTTCCAATCAACTGCGAAAGAGCAAACAATCCGATCCCGACCTGTAGTAAAGCCTCGTGTCATGCTGGAAAGAGTAGTGATGGAATTAAAAGAAACCAAAATGGAAGCTTGAAAATCGAATCTGCAGGACTTACAGTCCGTGAGTATGTGTATTTTTTTTGAAAGAGCTCAAAAATGCTCACTTTGGAGGTCTGCTGAAGGGCTTCAGTATACTCCTTAAAAGGCGGTATAGTTAGTGGTATCTTTAATATCAAACATCGAAATGGACGCAAATTTCAAATGCATTCAATGTATTTACTTTAATGTCAGCTGCCTCTCTGGAGATGTTAGCATTTGATCCTCTGAGCCGCTGCAAGGCGATTTTGAATTCGTTCTCCTTATGAACCTTCACCTGCAGAGAAAATCATGGCATTTTTATCATCAAGGTTCAAGATAAAGCTTCAAACCATGGCATTTTTAGTTATTAAATAGAACTGATGCAAACATACCAACCATCTAGGGGATTCCGGAATGAAGAATAAGCCAATTAGCTGAGAAAGGTTCGGAATAATCCCTGCAGATGATGTTAAGGGACCTGTACATCTATAATTCCATGGCAATGCACAAAGACAGTACACTGATTAATGCACGAAGAACAAGCATTACGTACCGATTACAGCTGAGCTAGGATGCGCCAAGAAATGAAGACCTCGAGTATATAGGAGAATCAAAAATCACATACCTGTGATGCTACAATAGCAAGCCAACCAACAATGGAGAGTATGTCAGCCACCCCAAACGTCTTCTCTTTCCATCATGCAAGTTGATATTAAGAATCAAAAAGCGAGCAACAAAAAGCGAGTTGAAGGCTGGATAACATCTTGTACATTGAAGAGTTGTGTTGTAGAGGAGAAGATAGGAGTTACCCCTCTTCGGCCAAGGTAATCACTCATCTTCCCACATGCTATGGCACCTAAAGCCCCTCCAACTGTCAGAAATGACCCGAAGAGTGAATACTGCAAAAAATAGGAATTGGATGACATAAATTTGATATAAATGTGTATATGACCAACCACGTTCTCATGACAATAATATGACAGAACCTAGCGAGAAAAGCAAGATTGCATCTATGAAAAACAAAATATTAACTGGAGATCATTGTTAAGAACTAGAATCATCGAAAAGATGCCTTGACAATTGACATATTCCAGTTCCTCGGTGGTTGTCAAGGCCTGCTGGTGGTTGGACCTTTTAGTTTAATTTAGACAATCAAAAACTTGGTATAAGCAAATAACGTCTGTGTTAATTTTAGACCATTTGGAAACGGTTAACACTCTGAAGAAAATTTCACAAAAATTTAAGGCAACAAACAAAGTTTTGGTTACCTCTGCTGTCGAAAGACCGAGATCATCAATGATTTCAGATTCCACGGGTGAAGAATATCCCACCTGAAACATTCATGAACTAAGCTTCAGTTCATATTTTCTCACCAGAACTCATTTGTCAACAATGTTTGCCGATGACATAAGAGAATAACTAAATATCAGAATCATATCATCATATTAAACTCATATGACCCATGGGATTTGCTCTATCATCCTACTTGGTATTTTAGTATCATTACAATAACAAATAATGAAGGTGTACAAGCTGCATAAATTCAATCCTATGCCCAAGCTCAATGATGCTCTCGACGAAGTTAATAGATTGCAACTAGCTAGATGATCCTAAATTTGGTAAGCCCTAGTCCTCATATTAACTTACCAAACTTGGAAAATCAGTTTCTGAACTATAATGCCATACTCTTGATAAAGTCAAATGTTGTATTGCCACACCAAATTGACCAAAACAGAAGTGACCAAAATTTAGATGGTTCACTTGAATTCAATTGATCAACAATGTCTGAATGGAAAGCAGTTCAAACTCCAACACTTACAGCCAAGCCACAATTGAGAGAACCACAGACTGCAACAAAGGAGCTGAAGACGAGTACGCCAGTGAAAGACGAAACATAACCTCCAGGTTTTTCATCCCCGCCAACAGCAGAAGTAAGTTGATCCCTTACTTCTGTATCCTGATTCTCTCTAGCAAGCAAATGCATTGTTATCAGTTCTCCTGGGTTCTGATGTTCCTCCATGATTTGCTATGAAATGCTGCAAATATGATCAGTAAACATTTTCGGCAATAGAAATAATAGACACTCGAGGAATTGAAATTTTGCCTATGCTGTAAACAGGAATCTATATATAACCTTAATTTATAAGACTTTGCTTACGTGTCAATATTAGAGGAGTTTTAGGAATATTGACCAATTATGTTTTTTTCCTTGATTTTTTATTTCTCCTTTTCTCTTTTTTTCCATTAATTTTAATTAATCCTCCATTCTCTTTTATTCTTAACATATTTACTAACAATATATATATCTATATATAACCTTAATTTAGAAGACTTTGCTTACGTGTCAATATTAGAGGAGTCTTAGGAATATCTACCAATTATGTTTTTTCCTTGATTTTTTTATTTCTCCTTTTCTCTTTTTTTCCATTAATTTTAATTAATCCTCCGTTCTATTACAATTGGGCTTAATTCAAAACATTGAATTCAATCTAATATAACCATTAGGCTTAACTTACATTTATGTACTAACTATTGAGCTTAATTCAAAACATTGAATATAATTATTAGTTGTGACACATCACATTTAAATGCATGATTCAGATTTCAAAATTTCTAAAAAAGTTACAATGATATTGATATTATTATTACTGGGTGCTTTAAAATATATACATTTATGTATTATACTTTAGACGAGATATAAAAAAAATATTTCAGAATTATAAGATACATTTATGCTAAAGTTTTTTTTATCTTAACTTTTATCAGTATTTTATAATATATTTATATATTATTCATATTTTAGTTTTAAAAAATCGCGCCATGGCGCGGGAATTGTACTAGTTTTGACTTTATGGGCCTGCTTTATAGGACTTACACGTGAATTGGCACCAAACTTGAGTTTGCTTAACAAAATAAATTTCTCCTGTTGCAAAATCCACCTAATTCCTGGTTCCTTCTACATATAATACACTAATACAGTAAATCAGTAACAATTTCTGGTCCCAGCTGCACATACTAACCAAAAAAAGTCACAAGAAGCAGAAAAGTCTCAGTATTACTATTATTAGAACTAACCCCTCGTTTGTTTTTAGGTAAGGAAAGATAATGGTTAACCTTCTAAATCTAGTTCATTTTTAAGTTAAGATTTATTGTTCAATATTCTAATCATTATTCATTACCCTTCTTCCCTCATTTTCCATACAAAATCTATTTCCATCCCCATTTGATTACCTAATTTGAGCATAGGGTGACCATATTCTAGGATGCTCTAACCCTTTCCCTCTTCCCTTCTCTAGACTCACAAAAAAGTGATGATCCTACTAATTTTACACATAAAATTTGATTCTTTTCCCTTCTATTCCCCGCTACTCAAACAAACAAGGCTGAGAGTTCCTTTGGCAACAATTTGTACATTGTAAGTTATAAGCTCCTACAAAGTCAACAATTGCAAATAATCCTGTATCATAATCACTAAGATGCGTTTCCCTGTAATTTAAGAGACACACAGATCGATTAACAGATCCAATTCAGCATAAAAAATAAGAAAATTATCGTCAATAGACAATATTAAAGTTTCTTCCTTTCAGAAGGCGTATGAAGTCTGAAGAGCTGTCCTACTGGAGGTATTCAATTGAGTGTCTCAACAATAATGATTGGTAGGTAATACCGGTAGGTGATAATGACAGAGTTGATGTTCAGTTTCTGAACTATAATGCCATACACACTACTCTGGATAAAGCCAAATGTTGCATTGCCATACCAAATTGACCAAATGGATAACCTTACTGTCTTCCTAAGTTCCAGGCTCCAAAACAGAAGTGACCAAAATTTAGATGGTTCACTTGAATTCAATTAATTGATCAACAATGTCTGAATTGGAAAGCAGTTCAAACTCCAACACTTACAGTCAAGCCATAATTAAGAGAACCACAGACTGCAACAAAGGAGCTGAAGACGAGTACGCCAGTGAAAGATGAAAGATAACCTCCAGGTTTTTCATCCCCGCCAACAGCAGAATTAAGTTGATCCCTTACTTCTGTATACTGATTCTCTCTAGCAAGCAAATGCATTGTTATCAGTTCTCCTGGGTTCTGATGTTCCTCCATGCTGCAAATATGTTCCTCCAATTCGGCAATAGAAATAATAGAGACTCAAAGTATTGAAATTTTGCCTATGCTGCAAACAGGAATTTTGACTTTATAGGACTTACACCTGAATTGGCACCAAACTTGAGTTTGCTTAACAAAAGAAATTTCTCCTTTTACAAAATCACATAATTTCCGGTTCCTTCTGTTATCTGTATGTAATACGGAAAATCAGTAATAATTTCTGGTCCCTGCTGCACATACAACCAAAAAAAAAGTCAGGAGATGCAGAAAAGTCTCTGTATTATTAGAACTAAGAGTTCCTTTGGCACCAATTTATGCATTATAAGATATAAGCTCCTAGAAAGTCAACATTTGAAAACAGTCCTGTATCATAATCACTAAGATAGTAACATGTATTCCCTGTAATTTAAGAGATACAGATCGATTAACATTTAACAGATCCCATTCAGCATAAAAATAAGAAAATTATCGTAAATAGACAATATTCCAGTTTCTTCCTTTCAGAAGGCGTATGAAGCCTGAAGAGCTGTCCTACTGGAGGTATTCAATTGAGTACCTCAACAATAATGAATTGTAGGTAATACCGGTAGGTGATAATGACGGAGTTAATGTTCAGTTGAAAGATAAAGGTCACAAATCACAATAATTAGTTCAGAATTCAAAGTGCTATCGCATAGGGCAAACAGTAAAGGCAAAGAGCGCTGTAGTACATACAAGAGTTCCGAAAGATGAACTCGGTTAGAAAGCGATTTATAAAAGAAGAGGGAAATCGCAGTACGAACTGTCCGACATTTCCTCCTCCTCTTGCTTCCATGGCCGATCAGACTTCTTCGGAGTCCTACACCAAATGCGCGCCGAGAAATCGCGAATTTTCCAGAAATCGCAACCAATTGGTGAAATTCAGCAGCTTCCGTCACAAGATTTCCTAATCCTTGTAAGAAATGCGCGCCGACAAATCGCAAATTTTCCAGAAATTGCAACCAGTAGGCTAAATTCAGATCCTTGTAAGAAACTTTGCGCCGTGGAGGCTGGAACGATGTCAGCTTGTAAACTGTAGATTTTCCGCGTTCTCGAACCAGATTGAGTTGCATCAACTCTTCCTTCTTCGCCGTATGACTGTGAATGCGCCATCAGCGATGCTTAATCTTTCAGAAATCAACTCATCGAAGTGATCGAACAATGATCATAAATTCCTAGACTTGCTTGCGGAGCGTCAGAAAAAGAGTGGGGGCCCTCAGCCCTGGGGGGTCGAAAACCCGCGCAGGGTTTGTTGACGATTGCCATCCACCCGAGGTATGATGGGCCACAGGGCCCATCTCGTGTGGCCTAAAATATCGGCCCATTTATAGCCCTTATTGTTGTTTTTTTGGGCGAAACAATAATTTAAGGCCAAATTGCATAAAACAACCCTTTAAATACACCTATTTACCATAAATTACCCCTTAAATTAATATTTCCAAAAAAAAAAAATCACCCGACTTTATTCATCAATCAACCACCCGGAATATATTCCGTCTAAATATAGGTTAAATTTGATAAAGTATAATTTTACCACTCGTTTTATATAATATTCTGATCGAATTTTAACAATTAAAAAATATAATTAGGGTTGTTATTCGAGCTGAACGAGCCGAGTATTGCATGTTTATATTCAGTTCATTTAGAATATGAACGAGCTCGAGCCGAGACTAAATTCCGACTCAAGCTTAAAAATGTGCTCATACTCGGCTCGTTTAGGAAATAAACGAGCTCGAGCCGAGCTTTTTTCGAGCTTTAAACAGTCTACTTGCTCATTATATATCAATTTAAAGGAAATTTTAGAAATTCCATAAAATCCGAGCTATTCGATCTTAATTCGAACGAGTCGAGCTTTGGATCGAGTTTAAAAATATGCTCATACTCAGCTCGTTTAGAAAATGAACAAGCTCGAGTCGAGTTTTTATCGAGCGAATACAAGTCAAATTCGAGCTATTCGTGTTCACATAACACCTCTAAATATAATTAAGTATGCAATTTGGAGGAAACTATTGACATTGTTTTCTCTTTTCAAATAACCGATAAAATGGTGTCGGCTCCTACAAAAAATTTCTCCCCGGTATGAGACAAAGACAGGCTAATGGGGTCGAGAGATGAGCAAAAATATGAGACAAGAAGCAAGCATATAAGTGAATCACTCATAGGAGCTCAAGACGATGTAGCACGACTCGCGGAACTAGGGAGGTTGTGCAATTTTCAGCTACAGCGAGCTTTCACGACTCGTGGGAGGCTTTCACGAGCCGTGACAGGTGAACTCATGTGCTTTGTGAGGTCCTGTAGCCGTAGGCTATCACAACTCGCGACAGACTCTTCGAGTCGTGACAATGCCAGATCAGCCAGACCTCTCATATTTCAAATGTTTCTTTTATTTTTTTTTGGATGAATTAAAAACCAAGGTAAGTCCTGTGAATGGGGAGGTTACGTTTCTGGACAAGGGGCTGAAAAACTCAGATTTTGGGGAAAATTGAGGAGATCCCTAGATTAGTTTAATGGTAAGGGATTGCAATCGGAAGCTTTGAGACGATTTCCGCTATGGAAGATCAAGTATTTCTCTTACACTTCTTTGTCATGTCTTCTTATCGTGCTTTTGATTTGTTCTCTTTCGTCATGTTTAGCTAATTCGATCGTTCTAGGGTTGGGGTGATTCCACTATGTTGAGATAGATCGTCCCTACTATTGCTTGAATGTAGTTTGATTTTTATTTGATTTAATCCTATTGAGCGTATAACCTAATTGATAATCAATTAGATCCATTTAGGGGTTGAGACCAAGAGAAGATATGTCTAATAGAAAAATAGATGATTGCATGAGACCGAGAGGTGATTGTTGTCATTGGAGCTATAGGATTGAACCTGAGATATTGATGTTTGCTTATGAGTGACATAATGGCATGATTCAAGATCTCCTGAGGATCAATAGGTTGGCATAGATATTCTAGGTTTGTTTGTTCTCATGGAGACCGGGAGGAGATATTTGAATGAACTAGCTTAGATTCTAAGAGCGTAAAGGACCTAACTTCAGTTTAACTTTGCATGAGAGTAATTGTTAACCGGTTAGGTACAATTTACTATGAGACCGAGAGGAGATTAGTAATGAACTCAGACAACCTAACTTCATACGGAATCAAATTTATTCGAGCAAGAAAAATCTCCTAAGTCTATCGACAAAACATGGTGGTTAATTCCCAATTCTAGAATATTTTCTCCATATTTGCCCAAAACCTCCATTTGCTTGTTTTAATTGGTTTTTATTAGTTATATCATAAAACCTAAATTTCTCTACTATTTTGGCTTAATAAACTGATTGCAAATATTCGATTAATATTCCTATAGTCCTTGAGTTCGACACCTTGATATACTACAACCGATCACATACACTTGTGGGAGTAGGTTTCAAGCCTATCAAGTTTTTGGCGCCGTTGTCGGAGACTCAAGCTAGTATTAGTTGATTCCTTTTAATTAGTTCTTCTAAGTCGGTTTGTTATTTTTGATTTGGTTTCTTTTTGGCCTTGGTTTTAGCTATTTTGCAAGTTGAATGCGAAAAGGCCGAGAAGGCAAAGAGCTTTTGCCTTTTGATTATGAACCTGAGAGGACTTTTCACAAGAGACTTGTTGAACAACGCAAAGTCAAAGAAATGGGGGACAACGCTGCACGTCTCCAAGCTGAATTGGATGCCGCTAGAGCTGAAAGTACACGAGTGATTAATGAGCTCCGTGCTCAACTAGAACATCAGTTAGCTCTTCAAGATGCTCAACAGACAGCTGTTGGTCCACTTACTCTTGCTCAGCGGATGGATTTGGCGCAACACACTCCAAATCATGGGGTAGTATTTCAGAACTTGACTCCTAATAATTTTGAGCTGAAACCATCCTTGATTCAAATGATCCGTCAAAATCAGTTTGGTGGCCGTCCTTGTGAGAATCCTCATCAACATATGGCCACCTACAAGGAGTTGATGGGAACAGTTAAAATTCATGAAGTTGAGTCGGATGAGCTTATGATGCGAGCCTTCTCTTTTTCTTTGAGGGATAGAGCTAAGGCATGGTACAATGTATGTTATTCTTGAAAGTTCTATAACATCATGGGATGCATTGTCTTCTAAGTTTTTAAACAAGTTCTTCCCACCGAATAAAACGGCTGAAATGAGAATGAAGATTTATGCTTTTCAGATGCAAACAGGAGAAAACATCTATGAAGCATGGGAACGGTTCAAGGACCTCCTACTTGATTGTCCTCGTCACGGAGAGCCAAAACTGAATCTCCTTGAAGTCTTCTACAAAGGGCTCGATGATGCTACTAGGTTTATGATTGATTCGCCATCTGGTGGGACTTTCATGGAGAAGAATGTTGATGAGGCATGGGCATTTATTGAGAAGACTGCAAAGAACTGTGGCAGGTACTCTACTGGGAGATCAGTTGTACCTAGCACGAAGAAGAGTGCTGGTATGTTTGAGGTGGGTGCTGAAACCATGAGGGATGCTAAGCTAGATGCTCTCTCTTCTGAGGTGAAGCGTTTGGGCCAGTTGTTATCAAAGACTTCGTCTACACAAGCTGCTTGTTCTACATCATCAAAGTCGATCATTCCTTGTCAGTTCTATAGTGGGACAGATCATTCCATTTCATCATGTGAGTTGTATAATTCCCACCAAGCAGAGGAGCAAGCTGAGGAGGTTAGATATATGAAGGACATGTACAGAAATGCTGATATGTACAAAATCGAGACTTTAATGGGGCACCAAGGTACAACAACTATAATTCTCGTGCTCGAGATCATCCTGGTTTCTCCTATTCAAATAACCAAGGCGCTGAAAGACCGCCTCCTATATTCCAACCTGGCCCTCCGAGACCTCAATATCATGCTCCAGTTGTACCTGCTATACAACAGAGTGTTGGGACGGATAAAATGATGGAGCAATTGCTTACTACAGTGCAAGCCTTGTCTGGGAATCTCCAACACCTGACAGGAGAGATGCAAAACTTAGCCAAAAGTCACAAGTTGCTAGAGACTCGAGTGGCTCACCAGGCAGCTACTTCACCAAGGCAATCTGGCCAACTCCCGGGACGTGTTGAGGAGAATCCTAGGGGGAACATTTCAGCAGTGACATTGAGAAGTGGGAAGCAATTGGAAGAAGTGATGGTGCCTGGGCCAAAAACAGATGAAGGGGCAGATGATCCAACTGAGAAAAGAACTCTTGAACCAGAGAAGGAATCTCCCTATGTGCCACCACCGCCTTATAAACCTCCGTTGCCATTCCCGCAAAGGAAAAACAGGAAGCTTGTGAATCAGAAATTCAAAAATTTTATGGAGATGTTGAAGAAGCTACACATGACCATACCCTTCGTCGACGCTATGAAGTAAATACCGTCCTACTCCAAGTTCTTAAAAGAGATCCTCTCCAACAAGAGTAAACTTAATGAGGCGGTGTCTTTGACTAAGGAATGTAGTGCTTTGATCCACAATGCACTCCCACAAAAGCTAGGTGATCCAGGTAGCTTTGTTGTACCCATTTCGGTTAGTGACTACGAATACAAGGCCTTGTGCGACTTAGGCGCAAGTGCAAGTCTTCTCCCCCTCTCCATATGCAACAAGTTGAACTTAGGAGAGTTGAAACCGGTAAAGATGAAGTTGTTCATGGCAGACGGATCGATTGCTTATGCAAATGGTGTACTTGAAGATATACCCATCCGAGTGGATAAGTTTTATATACCGGTAGACTTTGTGGTGCTAGACATAGATGAGGCGTCACCAATTCCTATAATCTTGGGGAGACCATTTTTAGCCACAGTCGGAGCTTTGATTTATGTGAAGGAAGGTCATCTTACCTTCAATATTGGTGATGAAAAAGTTGAATTCAATTTCAACAAAGTTGTGAAGACCCCTTTGCTTTGATGAGATGTGCAAGGAATTTGAGGAAGAAGAGAGCCTTAGTAAGGAGCAAATCATGTGCGTTATATGAAGTAGGATAAAAATATTGAAAATAAATAAACAAATATCATATATTATATTTAATAACGTTATTCATGAATCTATATACTACTTTAAATCAGAAGAGTTTTGCCTACGTGTCTTCCCCACCTTCATTTTAGCTATTTCAACCAATAACAATTTTTTCCTTCTATCTCCTCTTAATTTTAGTTCCAATTTCTTAAAAACAATCTTCTCTCCCCGGTATTTTAGGGTTACTCTACTTGCCTCCTTCTACTTGCAATGGAACTTGATTCACATCCTCCTGTAACTATACTTCAATTCAATCCCTTTCCTCTATCAATTAGTTTCTTCATCGATCGATCAATTAAAACGCGCATTGCTTGATTCTGTTTCAGGTGCTGGGCGCTGCCGGCGATAATAGTATAACTAATATTATAATTATAATTCAAATATTAATAATTTAATAAGCCGAGTTAATTACCATATAACCCATCAAATAAACATTTTTACCAAGCAAACCTTACTCCTCTTCTATAGGGCTAGGAGTATTCTATATCTATATATCTACATAATCTATAAATTACATAAATTAATATCTCACCTTTTAAAGATCTTGCAATCTTTTCTAACCGATTTTTAATTTTTAATTTTTAATTTTTCCTATATCTTATCTCTTTATCTTCTAATTAAAATTATTTTAGAGATATATAAAATGAGGTTTTTTTTTATTATCTACAAAAAGACCCACGGCGATCGCGGGAAAGATTGCAAGATTTATAAAATTTGATTTTTAATTTTTAATTTTTTCCTATATCTTATCATATCTTATCTTTTTATCTGATTTTATCATTTTTATTTATTTTTTCCCCATGACAAGAAAAGATTAATCAAACTTTAAATTAAACTTTAGATACAATTATTGTAGAGATATATAAAAATTTGATCTTTTGTAGATAATAAAAAACATCTTATCTAGCATGATAATTTCACATTATTAAAAAAAAAATGATTTTATCTTTAATTTTTTATATTTTATATTTTTTCAATAATTGACTCATTTTTAATTTATTGCAAAACATTGATATTTTTTTCATACTCCCGATATCAGGATCGAACATCAAGAATCCAGAATTAACAGTATAACTTACCTACTATATATAATTACTTTTATTTATTTTTTATATTATCGCGCCATGGCGCGGGGATTATACTAGTTTATCTATTAAAATATACTGGTAAAAATATTACGATAAATCCTTCTACAAATTACTAGAGTAATTCCCAATTCAAGGAACTATAGAAAAACTTCTGAGGTTTTGTTTTCAAAGAAGCTCAAAAAGTTGCTACAACCAAACCAAAAATCCAAACGGTTGAATTGTGATCTCTATGTAAACTCTGTAAATTGAAGAAGTCTGTGTCTCATCACTGTCATCCGTCGAAGCCTAGGGATTTCGGGTTGAAATGCAGGAATTCGACAATGGAATCCGAGAACTTCACGCATCTAAGCTTAGATGCTTTTAATGGAAAAAGAAAATCAAAGGAATCAAGAGAGACAGTAGTATGGAATATAAATTCTTTTTGACAATGAACAAAATTCTAAGTGCCAACTTGATTGATCAAAAGGCGACCATTGCAAAGCATTGTCATTTCATGGCTGATGTCCATGACCATAGCGAAACATCTGGTTCATCGAACCTTGTATTTCTTCGAGTGTTCTTCCCTTGGTTTCGGGTACGAGCACCACCACAAACAGAACCGTGAAAGCACAAATGCCGGCCAGTAAATATGAAAAATGTTCCTGCATATTGAATCCCGGAACTATGTACGCATGAGCAATGAGCATATTCATATCAATAGAAGATGAAGATCGAGTCAAGGGAAATGGATCGGATTTGAAATTAATAAACAAATGGGGATGTACCTGCAGGCTGCAGCGCTCCAATCCATGGAGAAGCTAAAAGCATAAGAAACAAGCCAAGATGTCACCCACCCTACTAAATTAGTCACACTTCCTGCTAACCCTTTGATGTTAATTGGGTATATCTGCATTATTTTTTTCATATTGAAGGAACAATTCAATCAGCTAAAGATAAATGCTAAATACAAGTTTAGGTTATTAACGAATAAGGTAATTTCAGGTTATAGATCAGAAAATGCTTTGTCTCTAACCCCTAATGTTTAACAAAGATACGAACGAATAAAAGCCGTCTCAAAGCATACCTAGCTCAGCGATGAAAAGAAATATGATCCCTCCTATTCCTATAGAATAAAATGCAGAGAACATCTGGCATTAAGAAGAAAAAACTCTTGAATTTAAAATTATAAAAAAAAAACTTAACCATAAAAACAGTATGTAAGGTGAAAGGAAGAGAGGCAGTGCAGTTAAGGAATGTTCACCAAGATGCCAATGAGTGCCAAATAGGGACTGAATCCTTCAAGCCAACCATGATCCTGGTTAATTTAGTGAATCATACTCCGTAGAATGCATCAACAGTAGCTTAAAATCGAAAGTGAAAAAGGAACGGATTCACCGGAAAGAACCTGCAAGACGAATGAAAGGCCCACCAACAGACATGACAAGCAAATACCACTTGTGGAAACCTGCAATATATGTATGCATAACTATATAAGCAGTCATAAATACTTTTGGAATGTGTTGAATCATCATCAAGATTCAAGCAAAAATTCAAAAAATGGTTGAAATCTGACCATCAAAAGGGGACGCCTCCCGAATCTGTCCATTAAGAGTAGAGATATAAAAGATGTCAACACCTGCACGCGGGCTAAACAAAGTTAAATGATTTATGAGGGTTCATAAATAACCATCTTAACGATTCAAGGATGTTATTCGAGCCGAGCTTTCAAGCTTGGTTCCTTTATTAAACGACACGAGCTTTATTTTTTTGTTATCAAGTTTGACTTGTTTAGGAAATGAAGTAGCTCGAGCCGAGCTTTAAACAATATATAATAACTTACAAGAAATTTTAGAAACTCCACACAATTTGAGCTATTCGAGCATAAATCGAACGATCCGAGCTTTCAGCCGAGCTTAAAATCTTGTTCAAGCTGGCTTGTTTAGGTAAATGAACGAGTTCGAGTCGAGCTTTTTTCAAACCGGGCTCGCTGTTCAGTTCATATAACAATCC
Source organism: Persicaria tinctoria (assembly GCA_037127255.1). Classification (NCBI taxonomy): domain Eukaryota; kingdom Viridiplantae; phylum Streptophyta; class Magnoliopsida; order Caryophyllales; family Polygonaceae; genus Persicaria; species Persicaria tinctoria. The sequence continues at coordinate 14,478,604 of JBANSL010000008.1, forward strand.
TATTAACGATACAGATGCTCGGTTGTATTAAGCAGTAAAAGAAGTAGATTACGAGAGGATGAATCGCAGACCTTAACTATACCCGTCAGTATACTCCCAAGTTTATTGGAAAGTCCTACAAAGAGCAAGCAAACCATGTTTGTTTATGCAATTCGTCATTCAGCGTATGGAAATAAAATCGACAGTAAAGGGCTTGACGAACTAACCAGCCAATTCAAAAATGGAACTAGCATAATAAGTTACCCCATTGTTTCCAACCAGCTGGGAAAGAGCAAATAAGCCTATCCCGACCTGCAGAATGATCTAACATCATGCTGAAGAAGCGAAAATGGAAGCTTTTTGCGCCGAATCAGCTAGACTTACAGTTAATGTGTACGGGTATTTCCTTTGAAAAAGCTCAAAGATGCTTGCCGTGGAGGCTTGCTCAACGGCTTCAGTGTACTCCTTTTTATGGCGGGTACGACAAGTACTCGTATCTTTAAGATTGACCATACATTGAAATAAATGAAACAAAAGACAACGAACGTAAATATATACTTTGATGTCAGCTGCCTCCCTGGAGATGTCAGCACTTGATCCCCTGAGACGCTGCAAGGTAGCTTTAAATTCACTTTCCTTGTGAACCTTCACCTGCACTCAGATTTGGAGTCATTTGATCACCAAGAAGAAGATGCAAAAACCACATATGTTCGAGTCAGAGACGAAATGATAAAGAACCGAACATACCAGCCATCTAGGGGACTCCGGAATGAAGAATAAGCCAATTAATTGAGCAAGATTAGGAATAAGCCCTGCAGATGATCGAATTAAAGAGACCTGTGACCGTGCAAAGATGTCAAATGTGCAAAGGAAGAGTAAGTTGATTGATGCAACAAACAATATTGGTACCAACTAAAGCTAGGGTGCGCCAAGAAATGAAGACTCCGAGTATATATGCAATTGCTATTCCAACACATAACATCAACTGCAAAAAAAAAAGAAAAAAAGGATCAAAATTCTACAACAATAGCACAATTACTGATGGTACAGCCCTGAAGTAGTAGTTTTTATTTACCGAATTGAGACCTACAAACCCTCCTCGGAGAACTTTGGGAGTAATTTCAGCAACATAAACAGGAACCTGCAAGGCAAAATTAAGAAAGCAGGGCTTACTATGCCTACTAGAGCTGTTAAAGACATTATGAAGCTTGTAGATATCGTATTTTTGTTAAATTCACATTCTTGACATCTTCAACGTGTAGGAATGGTTCTTGATGTTCGATTGTCGTCTTGTTGGTTTCTCATTTTGGTTTTTTGTGTGGATCCATTTTGCTTTTTAACAACTAGACTCGGTTGTTTGAATATATTTACCGGTGAAGGAATTATAAAGAATAAGAATAATAACTAACCACATAAGAGCTGAGTTGACCTGGTGTCATGGGTCCCAACAAAGAAAGTGGCCCTCTGGGAAACTGAGTATTGATTCAACAAGTAGTCAAACAGCAGTCTTTCTACCTAACTAAAAAATGGGCATAGCAAATTTCCATTTTAAGGAATCCGGCCAAATCATATAGTACAAAGTAGAGATTTATGGAACTGCATAAGGGAATGAATAAATTATGGAAACGCATAAACAACAAACTTTCAGGCTTTGTTTTCAAAGAAGCTCAAAGTTGCTAATCATTACTCTTAGTTTGGAAAAGAATAAAATCTGGACAAGTTTGACAATGATAAGATTTAAAGATTTTTTTTTTTAATTAGTCAAAAAAAAATTAAAATTAGGAAAATAGCCAAACACCTAAACTATTTTGAGAAATAGCCAAAACGAGTCTAAGTCGTTGTTTGTAACGAGTCTAGCCCAGGTTGAAAAGAAAAAAATAAATAAAGCCGTTGTTTGTAGTATCATCAACTTAGGGGTGTTTTTTTATCTCTTTGAAATTTTCGGGTATTTATTTAAATGAAAAGGCTAAAAAATGGGGGAAAAAAACGAGAGAGAGAGAGAGAGTCATTGTTACAAAATACAAATAGTGACCCTAGCCATGTTTTTTTTTTCATTTTCAAAGCTTTTAAATAAAATTAAATACCCAAAAATTCTGAGAAATAAAATAAAACACCTAAATCGGTGTTACAAACATCGACTTTAGTATTTTATTATTGTTTTTTCAACCTGGGCTAAATACGCGGTTACAAACGACTTAGCCCCATTTTGTCTATTTCCAAAAAATAGTTTGTGTTTGGCTATTTTTCTAAGTTTTTTCATCTTTTTGACTAATTAAAAAAAAAATCAGATTTAAAAGCCAGTTCAATTGATTGCATTGGTGGCAATAGTAACTCATTGCTATTTCATGGCTCATTTTCATGACCAATGCGAAACTTCTGGTTTATTGAAGCTTGTATTTCTTCGAGTGTTCTTCCCTTTGTTTCGGGCACAACCATCACCACGAACAGAATTGTGAAAGCGCAAATGCCGGTTAATATGAAAAACGTTCCTGCGTATATAAAACCCGAAAATATGCTCCTAAGATTATATTTATCGATATTGAACATGAAACAACATATAACATCAATCCAAGACAAATTATAAGAGGAACTGAGACTGATCAGATATACCTGCAGAGCTCCATTCCATGGAGAAGTTGAAAGCATATGCAACAACCCAAGATGTTACCCACCCTGCTAAAGTGGTCACACTTCCAGCTAATCCTTTTATGTTCATAGGGTATATCTGCATTTATCCGCATTGAACAATTCGATCAGCCAAAAATAAATGCTACTCCCAAGAAAATACATACACTCATCTCTTTGGATTTAGTAGCCTCTCTCTTTGGTATGGTAGCTTTTGAGTTTTTTTTTTTTTTTTTTTTTGATTTGAAAGGTAAATATATTAAAATGGGAAGAAAATATTTACAAGTTGAGTTTGGACCATAGGCCTAATTTTAGCAGTTTTGGTTCTTAATTCTTTGCTTCTTTTTTTTCCATTTTAGGTTGAACCTGTTTGGCACAAGCTTATTGGAGCTTTGCAAAGAGTTGTGGCAAAGCTTTTCGCGATTTTCGAAAAAATAGTTTTACAAAACTCTATGTAATTTGTCATACCACACAAATTACATAGAGTTTTGCAAAGAGTTGTGTCCTTTTTGCAAAGCTTATTGGAGCTTTGCAAAGAGTTGTGTCCTTTTTTAGAACCGAGCTAAAAAACTTAAAACGCAGATAGATAAGTTACATACATAGCGGTGGATGAATAAAAAAAAATAGTTGTGGATAATGCTTTGGAGAACAAACAAATGATATTAACTACTCAGAGACTTGGAGGATCATAGAAGTCTAGCTGTGTTATATCGTACCTCAGAGATCATAAGAAATGATATTCCTCCCATGCCTACTGCATAAAATGCAAAAAACATCTGCATGACAAAATATTTAAGAAATGAAAACCAATTAGACTAACATGAACTAGAATGCAAAGAAGAGAAGCAGTGCAGTTAAGAATGTTCACCAAGAGGCCAATGAGTGCCAAATAGGGACTGAATCCGTTAAGCCAATCGTGATCCTGGTTAAATGCATCATAGAATTCATCAAAGATACCCAATCGGGAATGGAAAAAGGAAAGAATATAATTCACTGGAAAGAACCTGCAAGACGAATGAAATGCCCGGCAACAGACAAGCCAAGCAAAGCCCACTTGCAGAAACCTGTAGTTGTAAGCATTCATGCCTTAGAGATGCCACAGATGCATTGAACATCAAACAAACAACAGTGAAAGCAGAGGCAGATCTAAGGGGGGCTCAAACCCCATTAGCTTCATTTTGTGATAATGTTTGTTTCTATTAGCTTTTTCCACTAAAACTGACTATTTAAATCACAAATTTAAGGTTTTTTCCTATATATTTAAACAAAATTCTTTTCATATAAATGCATACAACAAAAATTCAAAAAAAAAATTCCTAGATCCGACACTTAGTGAAAGTGAAAGAAACTGCTGAAACCTAACCATCAAAAGAGGTCGCCTTCCAAATCTATCCATTAAGAGAAGAGATATTAAAGCAGATGGAACCTGCAAAAGAAATGTAGATAATGGGAGAAGAGCTAAAATGAGCACCTCTCTTGTACAATAAGAATTTCAAATTGGAGTCATTCAAAAATCAGTAGTACACATGATTTTTGTAATGTTAGGTATACTTCATAATTTTGACCACAAATTTACAGCTCAAATTTAAGGTTTTCATGTCGACAAACTTTCTTGGATGATACGAATTGAGTAAGAAGCAAATTAAATAGATTAAAGAGAGGATGAACCGTGGACCTGAACTATAGCCATCAAAATACTCCCAAGTTTACTCGAAAATCCTACCAAGAGGGAAAAAAAAGTATGTATATAGAGTTCATCATTTGCACGGTGGAAATAAAAACAAAATTAAAGTAAAAGGGCTTGATCAATGAACTAACCAGCTGATTCAAAAATGGAACTAGCATAGTAAATGATTCCATTTGTTCCAATCAACTGCGAAAGAGCAAACAATCCGATCCCGACCTGTAGTAAAGCCTCGTGTCATGCTGGAAATTAAGAGTAGTGTGATGGAAGTAAAAGAAACCAAAAATGGAAGCTTGAAAATCGAATCTGCAGGACTTACAGTCAGTGAGTATGTGTATTTTTTTTGAAAGAGCTCAAAAATGCTCACTTTGGAGGTCTGCTGAAGGGCTTCAGTATAATCCTTAAAAGGCGGTATAGTTAGTGGTATCTTTAATATCGATCAAACATCAAAATGGACGCAAATTTCAAATGCATTCAATGTATATATACTTTAATGTCAGCTGCCTCTCTCGAGATGTTAGCATTTGATCCTCTGAGCCGCTGCAAGGCGATTTTGAATTCGTTCTCCTTACGAACCTTCACCTGCAGAGAAAATCATGGCATTATTATCATCAAGGTTCAAGATAAAGCTTCAAACCATATGGCATTTTTAGTCATTAAATAGAAGTAGAACTGATGCAAACATACCAACCATCTAGGGGATTCCGGAATGAAGAATAAGCCAATTAGCTGAGAAAGGTTGGGAATAATCCCTGCAGATGAATTTAAGGGACCTGTACATCTATAATTCCATGGCAATGCACAAAGACAGTACACTGATTAATGCATGAAGAACAAGCAATACATACCGATTACAGCTAGGATGCGCCAAGAAATGAAGACCCCGAGTATATAGGAAGTGGATATCCCAGTACATACTATCAACTGCAAAACATAGATTATTAAAACTCCAAGGAATAGCATATAACTTATAGTAGTACGCTGTAAAGGATTTTATGTTTTAGGATTTTAATTATCTTGTAGGATTATTTTCTATCTTTTTAATGTTTGTTTTCTATACAATCACATGTAGGCTTGACTCATGATCATTATTCATATTTCAACTAAGATTTTAGAGAGTTAATTTTCTCTTTATTTATTCCAGACATATTTCCTAGAGTTTCGTCGCATTCAAACCCTTTATCATCAAAGGCTCACACGGCCCCATAAGACTAGTTGTATTTACCATATGAAGAGTTACAAACCCTCCTCGAAGATCCTTGGGAGTGATCTCAGCAACATAAACTGGAACCTGCATGGGAAAAAAATTTAAATGCAGCCTTCCTACTAGCAAAATATATGAGTTGTAGTAAAGCATAAGTATTACAACTAACCGCATATGCGCTGAGGCCCAGTGCAAATCCCAGCAGTACTCTTCCCAGATACAGTGGCAAAACACCCTTTGAGAAGCATTGGCCAAATCAGGCCGAAGCGGCAAGGAACATCATTTATTGTGGTTTGAAGAAAGGTTAAGAGGACGTACAAAATGATGATTCAAAAATCACATACCTCTGATGCTACAATGGCAAGCCAACCAGCAATGGAGAGTATGTCGGTCACCCCAAACGTCTGCTCTTTCCATCACGCATATGTTGATATTAAGAATCAGAAGGCAAGCAACAAAAAGCAATTAAGTTGAAGGCTGGATAACATCCTGTACATTGAAGAGTTGTGTTGTTGAGTAAAAAATAGGACTTAATTACCCCTCTTCGGCCAAGGTAATCACTCATCTTCCCACATGCTATGGCACCTAAAGCCCCTCCTATTGTCAGAAATGACCCGAAGAGTGAATACTGCGAAAAATAGGAATTGGATGACATAAATTTGATAGACATGTGTATATGAACAATATGGTTCTCATGAAGATAATATGATAGAGCCTAGGGAGAAAAGCAAGACTGCATCTATGAAAAACAAATTATTAACCGGAGATCATTGTTAAGAAGTCGAATAAGCAAATAAATAGTGTGTTAATTTTAGACCATTTGGGAATGGTTAACACTCTGAAGAACAATTTCACAAATTTTAAAAGGCAACAAAACAAAGTTTTGGTTACCTCTGCTGTCGAAAGACCAAGATCATCAATGATTTCAGATTCCACGGGTGAAGAATATCCCACCTAAAACATTCATGAACTAAGCTTCAGTTCATATTTTCCCACCAGAACTCATTTGTCAACAATGTTGGCCGATGACAAAAAGAGAATGACTAAATATCAGGATCATATTAAACTCGTATGACCCATGGGATTTGCTCTATCATCCTACTTGGTATTTTAGTATCATTACAATAACAAATAATGAAGGTGTACAAACTGCATAAATTCAATCCTATGCCCAAGCTCAATGATATATATGCTCTCGACGAAGTTAATAGATTGCAACTAGCTAGCTGATCCTAAATTCAGTAAGCCCTAGTCCTCATATTAACTTACCAAACTTGGAAAATCAGTTTCTGAACTATAATGCCATACTCTTGATAAAGTCAAATGTTGTATTGCCACACCAAATTGACCAAAACAGAAGTGACCAAAATTTAGATGGTTCACTTGAATTCAATTGATCAACAATGTCTGAATGGAAAGCAGTTCAAACTCCAACACTTACAGCCAAGCCATAATTGAGAGAACCACAGACTGCAACAAAGGAGCTGAAGACGAGTACGCCAGTGAAAGACGAAACATAACCTCCATGTATTTCATCCCCGCCAACAGCAGAATTAAGTTGATCCCTTACTTCTGTATACTGATTCTCTCTAGCAAGCAAATGCATTGTTATCAGTTCTCCTGGGTTCTGATGTACCTCCATGATTTCTATGAAATGCTGCAAATATGATCAGTTCAAATTTGTCGGCAATACAAATAATAGAGACTCAAGGAATTGAAATTTTGCCTATGCTGCAAACACGAATTTTGATTTTGTGGGCCTGCTTTATAGGACTTACACGTCAATTGGCACCAAACTTGACTTTGTGGGCCATCTCTTGTGGCCTAAAATATCGGCCCATTTATAGCCCTTTTTTTTTTTTTTTTTTGGTGGACATTTATAGCCCTTATTGTTTTTTGGCCAAATTGCAGAAAACCACCCTTTAAATATGCTGTTTTGCGTGAAACCACCCCTTAAAATGAAAATTCCAGAAAACCACCCTTTAAAACCTTTTTGTTTGCAAAGTCACACCCATCACCCATTTTTCGTTAATTAAATGTTAAAGTGTGTGGAAATTTAATTATACCCCTTATTATTATTATTTTACTCATTTCAATTGATATTAGTTGATATTTAACTTTTAACATGTTTTTCAAAAGTAATTTTTTTTAATAAAATATCATTTTTTGAAATATAATTTCATAATTATCATTAAAAACACTCTATAAAAAATAGATATGATTGATGTTTTATACGGAGTATATTTTAAAAAGTGTATATTACTAAAGGGCTACTCAAAGAAAATAAATTTTTAAAAAATGATATGTTATATAGTTTTTATTATTCTAAAAATAGGTTCACTATTCCACATACATTTTTAGAATAATAAAAACTATATGAAACATTATTTAAAAAAATATAATTTCTTCAAGTAGCCCTAGTATTACACATTTTTTATATGTATAAAACATAAATTACACATCGATTTTTTATAGAGTTTTTTTGTAAGTATGAAATTATTTAAATTTTTTTTTATATTTATAGTGTTTTTGCTTTTGAAAAACATGTTAAAAGTTAAATATCAACTAATATCAATTGAAATGAGTAAAATAATAATAATAAGGGGTATAATTAAATTTCCACACACTTTAACATTTAATTAACGAAAATTGGGTGATGGGTGTGACTTTGCAAACAAAACGGTTTTAAAGGGTGGTTTTCTGGAATTTTCGTTTTAAGGGGTGGTTTCACGCAAAACAGCATATTTAAAGGGTGGTTTTCTGCAATTTGGCCTTGTTTTTTTTTGGCGAGACAATAATTTAGAGAAATTTTGGTGAAATATCACATTTTGTGATAAACCGAAGATAATAGAGAAGAGAGGCGCAGAGAAGAGAGGAGAACGTACTGATGTCTTCATTAGGGTTCGAAAGGACCCAATATAGAGGTGTATACAACGGAACTAGGGTTTCCTAGAGTTTATTCATCACAATATAATAATATTATAACACTCCCCCTTGGATAAACATCTCTAAATATTACAAGATTGTCATATTAAAAACCTCGCCTAGAAAACCCAATGGGACCAAAACTAGGACCAAGGAAAAATACAAATGACATGTGATACGCTTTGATGATCTGCCTCGTTAAAAACCTTGTCAGGAAAACCCAGTGGGACAAAACCCGATCGAAGGGAAAAAGAGTGCAGTGCGTATATACTCCCCTGAATTCAACATCCTTCTCGAAATCTTCTCATTCTTCTTAATGGCAATGTCTTCATGAGCTTATGGTTGAATCTCAGCATTATCTTTGAGCTGAAGTGTCTTCATGATTGACTTGATGTGCTTGACTTCCATGTATTGGTGTTGAGCTGCTTTGGATGCACAAGCATAAGGTACTTCAGGACCTAGTGTGCTTTTCATTGTTGATCAGGGGGATTTGTTGTATTAAATGGTGCATAAGTTGCCTCGTTAAAAACCTTAACTTGGAAAAAACCCAATGGGATAAAAACCAAGATCAAGGAAAAGAGTACAACATTGTATGGTACTTCGGGACCTAATGCAATGTCACCATTTTCACAATTATAGGTACTTCAGGTACTCTTATAAGGATCTTTAACCAATTGCATGTGACGGGACTTTGATATTAATGCTTCAGGCATTTTCAATCGATCTTTTTCATTTATATACGTATGCAAGTAACACGTCCGTCATTTACATTTAGATCCAAAATTATATTCACTTCTGCTGAATACATTCTACATATAACATTTGATAGGTATTTTGCGCAATCAACTTGGCTTTATATTTTATTTTGTATGTACACCCACTTAAAACCAAATGATTTTACACTTTCCGGTGTTGGAACTACAGGTCCAATGCCAGCATGCTTAAAGAACCCATTCTGCATGAATTTCCTTTTTCCAGCTCTTTACTATCATTTCGATGTCGACATCCATTATTTATTTGATGATCATTATATTCTCATAGACTCTTTCCACTTCTGGGGAATTGTATACCAAGAGCCTAGTGATCTCCAACACTTCTGGTGTACTTAAGAACCACTTGATGTTCACTGAGTTGGAGTTACTTCCGGAACTTCCAAATGAGCTAGTATCTGTGACTTTATCACTTTCTTGGCTTATAGTAAATGTTTTCAATTGCATATTTGCTAAACCTTATAATCATTTCATTTATTGAACTACTGGTTCACTTGTATTTATCCGCGGATATGAAATGATAGAGAAGTTGCTTCCGTGCAATCTCTTTCTTAATTGTCTCATTTCCTCTCCCCCTAAATACCGAGCATTTTATCACCATTATAAAGATCTAGGTATTTGATATCAATAGGGACTCAAACCCATATATCATCCAACTTCTTTTGTGGTCTCATTGTAGTTCATTTGGAGGAGGTATGTCTCGGAACATATGCTGCTTATTCAAAACCTTTGAATGACATGCTCTCTTCTGGAGAGAATTAGTGAGATGTTATTGTGTCAAATTCGAAATGCAAACATGCATGGGCCCATTTGACCAACGACTCTTCTGGGTCGTCGTGAGCTACCTTATGCTCAACAATGGTTTTGATAACATTCTCTACCTTATGTTTCATATGACCAAGGTGTTGAGGCATTTGTAATCTTGGAATTACATTGGTCTATATGATAGTGTTCCGTAGCTGTCTCATTGAGTCCATTCAAGAGACATTAGAGACTTTGCATTTACTTTGAATTTAGATGGTCTTGTTGTTGATTTGCCAAAATGACATGCCATATATGTTCGGTCACCCTTATAGAGGATCTTCGGGTCCTAGGATCTTCTGGTCCCTTTTAGTGGGTGTGTATGTGAATGTCAATGATCCCGCCCATCATCGTTTCACATGAATGACTGAATGCCACAAAGAAAAACATTTTATCATTAACTAACTTCTAGTTAGTGTTAGGTTTCAATGGGATAAATGAGTGTCAAATAAACCATATATATACATTCTCAATTCTATAAGACTTGCTTCTGGCTAGCCATATGAGATATTGATATTTAATACCATGTCAATTCATACATATGTGTCATTGTTACTTCAGGTAACAAGATCAATGCTCTTCTGGAGCTATATGGTATTCATCTTGGTTTTCCATTCAAGGTTGTTTGAGAAAACTTCAGGTTTTCAAAATTTGTCTGACACTTATAAAACCATAATATTCAACCATTGAACCTTGTATATGGTGATCCATTTAATTTAGATGTCATGAATGGGTATTGTTAGAACTTTCGTTGGTTTCATACTTCAGGTATGAGTTATTTATAATGTTCTTCCAGACATTTAGAATTAACCATATAACAGACATAGTTATAAGCCACAACAATAACTTTGGTCAAGCGCTTAACCATAACCTCTTTCACACCCTCTATCGGAGGGGCATGCTTAAGGCAATGCCTAGAGGATAGTCAGGAAGTGGCCTTTTTACCTGGGTCGTATTATGTGGTTACTTTTATTGGTTGTATCAACCAAACAAAAATAGTTCTGAATATGATAAAACCCACATTCTATGTACTTCTTCAGGAGTACAAATGATAAAATTAGGAACATATACTCTTCTGGAGTTTGTGAAATCCTTTACTCTTTTAGAGTTCATAAAATATTCTTTACTCTTCAGGAGTTAATAAAAAATCCACTAGTAGAGTCTTCAGGCTCTTAGGTTAGTGTTGAAAAACTTCACAATCTACGGGATTGTGGTAAACCTTTCTCCCAAATGTTCATTTCCCAAACAAAACTCCGCATTAGACACTCATGGTAAGTAGTTTCTTCGGGAAACACTTTGAGCTTTGAATTACAATAAGTAAAATCATAATAATTGTATTCAATATAAAGCAATGAACAAAAATAAATAAATAAATAAATAAAATTGTATTTTTCCACTTCAGGTGGAGCCATGAGAAAAAATTATCAATTTATCATTTTCTTCAAGAAATGATTTTATTCATAAAATGATTCATTTGTCAACTTCGAGTGACAATTAGTCTCTATTATGTATATTTCGATCATATACTCCAAAAGATTATAAGTTGCAATTCAAAAATATAGTAAGTTGTCATATAAACATTGACCATATTCTTCAAGAAATGGTACGTTTGATTATTCCTCACTTTAGGGAGAAGACAACTTATATACAACCACTTCAAGGGTTATATATATCTTTACTTACACATCACTTCATGGATTATTTGTGCAACTTTTAAAATAAAGCTCATACACTTCAGGGTATGATTTTAATTCATCTTTCGGAGATTATACAAATTTATCATCAATTTAGCTCAAATAATGAATATTGTCACTTCAGGGACAAATATGTATTGATGAGATAGTGAGACATTTTATGAATTTCCTTTTCATATACAACTCTTCAGGAGATGATCATAAAAAAATAGTTGATATAGGTAATAAAGCTATAAAACCATAAATAAATGAAATAAAATTAGTATATTGTCAACTTCTGGTGACAAGAAATTAAACATCCCTATAAATACAATGTCGTCTACTTCCGGAGACCGATAGAGATCGAAACCATCTACTACAGGAGATAAATTTCATCGTGATATATAAGCTAAAATATTTTATCTTCTTCAGGAGATAAATAAGAATTTAAATTTTATATTTTCTTCAGGAGATAAATAAGAATTTCATCTTCTTCAAGAGATGCAATATATAAGATGTGTTTGCTTTATCTACTTCAGGAGATAAACTATCACTTTTGGGATGATATGCAAATTTAACAATTTATATCTACTTCGGGAGATAATACTTCTGGAGACAAAAAAAATACAAATTGAAATGAATAATAAAACTGAAAATAAATAAATAAATTCATCACTACGGGGATGATTTTCAATCGTTCACATCTACTTCAGGAGATGGTCCGTTCATCTACTTCGTGAGATGAAGATTAAACAAATATAATTTAAATAAATTAAATTAAATAACATACATATAAAAATAGTAAATAAACATAAATAATAAATATATTTTCATCACTACATGGATGAAATTTATCGGCTTGATCGTCTCTGCGGGATGAGATTTATCGTTTCATCGCTTCGGGGATGAGATCAATTTATGATTCATCTACTTCGGGAGATGCACTCGTTCATCTACTTCGGGAGATGAAAAATAATTTAAAAAAACATAAAAATAAGATAAATAAAATAAATAAATAATTCATCACTACAGGGATGAAATTCGATCGTTTATCACTTCAGGGATATAATAAAATAAATCCACTTCAGGGGATACGATCGATTGGATCAATCGCTTACAACTTCGATTGATTCAATCACTTTAGGGATTCAAGTAATTCAACCACTTCAGTGGTTGATATAATACACATCATCTTCGGGACGTGTTTGTACTTCACAGGGGCAAAAAATGCAGCCCTGACAATTTTAAGCCGCTTTCTGTAATTATATAAAAAATACGGGCCAATATGCGATTTTAAGAATAAACCAGGCCGATTTCGTAATTAATGAAAAACCTGCAAATCAACCTTCCTTCTTCATCGGGGTTGCTCAGCGCCGCCAACCAACGTTTCGATCGATAGGTAAAAACTCACGACCCCGATCCAAATCCGATTTCGTAGGTGGTGGATGCGGTGTTGGTGTGTCCTCCAATCCCAGTTATCAGGCTACGATCGATTGAGCCTAGGAGCGAAAAAATTCCCCGACGGTTTTAATAGCTAGATCTGCGAATCTCTGAAAGAATCGTCGAACTCCTTGCGCCGACGACAGTGCTGAAAGGTTGTGAGGAGGCGCTGGCCACTGCGTGATTAATGAGGCTCCTGCGTTGCCTACCCGTGTTTGTGATTGAGCATTGCAGCCATGTACGGAGGTCGAGGCCGGGGTGACACGCCATGGGCTTGTGCGAGGAAGAGAAGATCAGTAAACCATTCCGGAATGGCTCACTGGAAAGAACTTGCGGGTAGTACCCAAAGGTCCCTAGTTCGAACCCCGGATATGGCCGCTCTTTATTTACAAATTCAAGGAAGAGAAGATCAGTATAAGGAAATCAAATAAATTTCATCTTGCAAAACACAATTGACATGAAGAGCAAACAACAACACAAAACAAAGAAAGAAAAAATTGACATATGCATATAGAAGCAAATCAATATATATGGGTTAGATCAACAAAGGACCAATGAATTTGATCCAATAGAAGACCATCCTGTCGAGGAGAAGAACGCAGTGGAGATCTTTGGCAAAGCAATTGGTTTAGGTGTGGCAAAGCAATCAGAATTAATTTAGGTATAATGGGGAGAGACTTCGTGCTGATAACGTGCGATAAACCGTAAGAAGAGAAGAGAGATGCAGAGAAAAGAGGAGAAACTGATGTCTTATTAGGGTTCCAAAGGACCCAATATATAGGTGTATACAACGGAACTAGGGTTTCCTAGAGTTTATCCATCACAATATAATAATATTATAACACCTTTTAAATTTTGATTAGTTAATTAACACCTTAAAATTATTTATTAGTCGCGTTAACATCCTTTGAAGATTTATTAGGCGTCTACCACTTTTCCTTCCATTATCCTTCCCTTCTTTCTCACCATCAGATCTGCATCTCCGCTCAAAAGCCTCCCAACCAGAGTTCCTCTTCTTCATCTTTCTCTGCCGCTTGCTCTCCCTCCGTCGTCCGCTTGGGATCCACCTTCCGTCCACCGCACCGCCTTCTTGGATTCACCGGTGCCGCTGGAGATCGCCTTTTCTCCTCCTCCAAGATCCAATCCCTAAGGTTCTCCGGTAAGCCCGTTACTTCCCTCAACGAGATCCGCTCAATTTCCATGGCTCGCGCATCCGAATCAAGCGCCAAATTAAGATGTCTACGATTTCGTTGTAAAGGTTTGTCCTTCTCCAAATTTGCCCTCAACCGTGAAGACTCACAGTCATGTGTTTGCCCTAGATCTCAAAACCAGTGCTTCTAGATCGGAGATTTTTACTTCCCCCTGTTCTCTTTCTGGTGCTTCTCAGGTATTTGATTTTTTTCACATATTTTTATTACTTTTCGGAGCTTTGATTTTGTGCAATTGACAATTCTGATGCAATCCGATTTTGCATGTTTGATGTATGATGTTTGAGTTGTTCAGTAGTTTGTACGTGGAGCTTGAAATTGGGGTGTGAAATTGAAATGTCTTGCAGTCAGTAAAATTGTTATTTCTTCTAGATATAGGTTTTAAGCATATCTGCTTCACACAAGCCCGTAGCATAAATATTATTGTTTGTATCACAGTTAAATTTCGATGCCTTGACAGCCAGTTCACAGTCGTTGAATACTTGAATGTCTTTCAAGTTTTAGTGGCTTGAGATCCTCCATTCATAAAATGTTAGCTATATTGAATGTTCTTTTTGGGGGGAGAAATATAGATGTGACCTTTTTATTATATATCCTCTTTTTAAGCTCTTCATGTTCCATAGCGGACTCGGAACCAATCCTAGTACTGCAATTACAAGAATAATATGCTATGACTCAAGTTACTATGATGCAATAAACATTTACATTGTGAAAATGGATCTCAGATCTGTTCAGGCAAAATAACTCAGGAAAACAATGAAGGGAAAAATGATTCCAAGCTTCAATGATTTTCATTTGCTAGAATCATCATTTGAGCTTTGACATTGGCTACCTCCTAAATTAATCAGATGGACTTGAGACTGAGATATTGGAGCTTCAATTCATTTTTTTGTGTGGTCCTTTTTATTAGGTGTATAGTGCTAGTTGGTTTATAGTCATGGCTCACATAAATGAAAAGACAACTTGTTCTTGTGTTGCTTTCCTTTCCCTTGGGTCATTTTTATCCGTAAATTGAGTAAACTCTTATGTACTTTTGATTCACTTACAAAAATGATTTCTTCTTCTTTATTAATTCATAGGTTATATGTAACTATTTCTATCTTAACTCAAATCTCAATGATTTATTGGAACAATATAACTCAACTGATTGTTGGGAGTAAAGATCTCCATGTTGTTTAGAACCCCTCCCTTCTCTTTCATTTTTGCTACAGATTAAGAAGCAGCAACAGGTGGAGCTGATGCCGAGGAGGCAATTCAGTGGGTTATGTCGTGCGGATCTCTCCCACGACATGTCGGTAAGTTTGATAATCATGTCTTTTCAATTAATTTGCTCCCCTTAAAATTGTTCCTCAACATGTATTTTGATCAATCTATAGATCAAGTGGGGCAGTAATAGATATGTGGCGCCGACGAGTGGCCAAAACGCGTATGCGAATGCATTTATTATTGTAGAGCAAACGATAGACGACATCGGAACCGTGAGTTTGAATTCCATGGTTTTAGATATATGTCATGTTTTGGTGTCTATTTGACTGATTTCAAGTACTTGTAATCAACATTCAGGTTGTTTCATTCACCAGTGAAAAACAAGTTGTGACAGATTACAAACGGGTTATTGTACGTGCCTATCATTCGACAGTTCATCAAGCGACATGTCATCAAAGATTGGCTTCCGGGCTTAGCCTTGGAACTCATTTCTTTGTCATCTTCGGAAGCTATGCTTTAGCTATATGGTTTGGTGGTAAAATGGTTCTTGAAAAAGGGTATACAGGGGCATTAATTTTGTATGCAATCTCATGGCTTTTGTTGGGAGACTGTAATTGATTGGATAGATTTTCATATATATAGCTTGTGTATCCATTTATTATCTATCGTACATATATTTGTATTGGAATGCATATATTTAAATGGATAAAATATGCATTTGTATGCAAAAACGAAGTCATGTTTCAATGTGCATATATTTAATTTTGCAATGCGCATGTATTTAATCAAGTGTAGTCACATTTTTTGGTCATATGTTATCAATTGTATAAATAAAAATGTCATTAATCAATGAAGTTTATTTGCATTTTAGGCTCTTGTGTCCTCAATTGTATAAAAATGTAATAAACATGTCACCACAAGTGATTGCATCAATTAAGTGTACCCACAAACGTGTCATCAGTTAATAAACATGTCACCACAAGTGACTACATCAATGAAGTGTAATCACAAACGTGTCACCAGCAAATAAAAGTAGAATCGATGAAAATATATCGATATACAATTGGTTAAATTAAAAACAAAATGGCATCAAACGATTTGATTAAAAAAAATGGCATCAAATAATTACATTAGAAAAATGGCATCAAAACACTGCTTTGAATAAGTTGCATCACATTAAAGTAAAAAATGTCATCAAAACATTACCTTGAAAAAATATGGCATCACGGTAAAAAAATATCATCAAAAAATTGATATAAAAAAGTGTCATCAGTAGTCAACAGTTAAAAAAATTGGTATCAATAGTCAACGTGACATCACAGTAAAAAAAATGTCATCACAACACTACTTTGAAAAAATATGGCATCACGGTAAAAAAAAATCATCAAACATTTGACATAAAAAAAATGTCATCAATGGTCAACATTAAAAAAAATGGCATCAATGGTCAACGTAACATCACATTAAACAAAAAAAGTCATCAAAGTTTGAAAAAAATGGCATTTAAAAAGTGTCATCAAACCATTTCATTATAAAAGTGGCATTAAAACGAAAATAAAATGTAATAAAAAAAGTGGCATCAAAATAGCAAAAAATGGCATCACAAAATATGTCACCAAAAAAAAATCTGAAGGATTTGGTCAACGTTGACCGGTCAACCGTCACCCTTAATAGTCAATTTGGGGAGTGTGCTAGGTTAGCTAATAAATTTTGTTTGGGTGCTAGTTAGCTAATGAGATATTCATAATGTGCTATTTGTCAAAATAACCCATTAATTTAAGGCCAAATTGCATAAAACAACCTTTTAAATACACCTATTTGGCTATTTGTCATAAATTACCTCTTAAATTGATATTTCTTATAAAAAAAATCGCCTTTTAAATGACTTTCTTCATCAATCAACCACCCCCGAATATATTCCGTCTAAATATAGGTTAAATTTGATAAATTAAAATTTTATCACTCATTTTATGTGATATTCTAATAGAATTTTAACAATTAAAAAAATGTAAATATGTAAGTATGCAATTTGGAGGAAATCGTTGACATTATTTTCTCTTTTCAAATAACTGATAAAATGGCGTCGGCTCTTACAAAATTGTTCTCCTTCCAATTGAGTCTCATTTTCCCCTTTCAAATCACTTTTTTAATTCTCCATTAACTTTTACACACTTTCAGTTGGAAGCAAAAATTAAGTCAAGTGTATCATCTTAATTTAATTCTTACTTACTTTTTACATTTTTAATTATTAAATTTTCATTATCATATAATTAAGCAATAGGGATAAAATTGTAATTTAACAAGTTCAGCCAAAATTTGGATGGAACAATTTCGGGGGAGGTTGATTACTTGATTGGGGACAAAAGTTATTTAAAGGTTATGAAAATACCAATTAAATGGGTGATTTATGGTAAATAGGTACATTTAAAGGGTAATTTTATGCAATTTGGCCAATAATTAAAATACTTCTATTGTGATAAAAAAAAATACATAGTAACTTTTAAAGGTAAGGAAAATATTAGGGGTGGGCACAAATCCCGCAAATCCCGATCCCGTCCCGATCCCGGTGGGATTTAGGACAAAATAGCGAATC
Organism: Persicaria tinctoria; assembly: GCA_037127255.1. Classification (NCBI taxonomy): domain Eukaryota; kingdom Viridiplantae; phylum Streptophyta; class Magnoliopsida; order Caryophyllales; family Polygonaceae; genus Persicaria; species Persicaria tinctoria. Next base: position 14,496,712 of record JBANSL010000008.1, read on the forward strand.
CCGTCCCGATCCCGTCCCGCAAAAATTATGCGGGACGAAACGCGGGACGATCCCGGTGGGATCCCGCAAATCCCGTCCCGTCCCGCATATAATAATAATAATAATTTTTATAATAATAATAATATTATAATAATATTATTATTATAATATTATAATAATAATATTATTATAATATTATAGAATAATAATAATATATTATTAGTATTATTATTTTGAGCAAATATTATTTATAACTATAATAATAATTTTCAATTTTCAATTTATAATAATAATATTATTATTATTATATAATATTATAATAATATAATATAATTTAATAATAATATTAACTTATAATAAAATTATTATTATTATTATTGTATTATTATTATATCATATTATATTTTTTTCTTGTAAAGTATAATTATTTTATAATAATAACAATAAAAATAAGTAATATTATTTTATTTTATTTTTAATTATAACGTGGGATTATTATTATTTTTATTTTTATTATTATTATTTATTTATTATTATTATTATTATTATTATTATTATTATTATAATAAAAACATATTACAAGAAATTAGTGGGCAACCGAGATACTATCTGGGCACCCACTCCTTTAGCGATAACAAAGCCAAGTCTAGTAAAAATATAACGTGCAGCACGAGCCCCAGCATCCTGAGATACCGAGAATTTCTGAATCCGCTTCAGCAATGCAACCGCATCTGTATCCAACTCCCCCAATGAAGAGAATGAGAAGGGTAGGAAACCATAAACAACCGTCGTACACAAATCTCGATACTTGACACACTTACGTCGAGCAGCATCAACAACAGCACGACCAGGCATAAAGTCAGAAATTCCAGACTGAGTCAATGGAGAGGATCCCATCAGATCGACACACACATCCCGCCCATTTAGAGTTACAAGAGGCAAATAGCTAATTAAATACGGTATTCTTCCTAACTATCAATCGATAATTAGACAATATTGGTAAATCTCGTCTCAATTCCTTTCCGTCCTGATCTAGTAAGATAATGTAGCCAAATATGTTGAACATTATAATTAATTATACAATCATTGTATGAATTAATAATAGTATTATAATATTATTATTATTATTATTATTGAATAATATAGTTGAGAATAATACCGTATTCAACATATTATACTAAATAATGAATTATGAAAGCATTTTTCACTTTGCAAATTTATATAATATTTTATTATTTTTATATGCGGGACAAGGCCCATCCCGTCCCGTCCAGACACCATCCCGTCCCGGAAAAAAAATGTCAATCCCGTCCCGAAAAAAATTCGCGGGACGAGTCCCGTCCCGGCCCAATCCCGTCCCGTCCCGTTCCGTGCCCACCCCTAGAAAATATTATATCGAATCCCAAGCTCTTAAGTCTTAAAGCCAAGGTGATGAAATCATGAAATAACTTAGGGGAAGACATTAATTTGTTTAAATATCAATCATTTCATTTTATCGATTATTTGTCATATTTTTTGCCATAATTTTGTTTTGAGAAGAGAGTTATGTCTTTGTTACCAACCATTCAAAGTTTAAAATTTTCCATAAATTTGAAAAGTTTTTTTTAACCACCTTAACAAAAGTAAGGGTGTTCTAGTCTTCTAGATATAGTTTTACATTTTTTTGGCCCTTGCTTTCTATTTTTCTCTTTGGTGACATTGTCAATTGTTGTTGGTGGCGTGGCAATTGAAATTGAAATCGAATTGCTCCAAATAAAAAAAACTTACCTCGTAAAGTATATACATATATACTTTTATAACGAGAGTAATCCGCTTTGGTGATAAATCGCGTACACGTAACTTAATCGATAAGAGTCATGCATCAAATAAACCGATTTGTACCTACTGGATAGACGGATAGACCCAATGGTAAAAAGTAAGGTGAATCTTGATTTTTTCACTCATGATAAGGGGGGAGACATGAATCTTGCCTAATATATTTTAGTAGTGTGGGCCTACAGAGGTGGATGACCAACTTTCCGGGAATGGTTAAAGGAAAAATTTGTCATGATTTCGACGATATTTGAAGGTAAACTTTTTTTTTTCTTTTGTATTTTTTTCCGGGTGGGGATGTTTGAGGCTAAAATGGGAATCCTTGAGCATTCCCAAACAATAAGGTAGATCCGCTCATACGTATGGATTGTCTATTTTATAAGAATTCCGAAAGAAAATAAACCGTGCCTTAAAAATTATCTGTAAAAAAATGAAAGCAACAAAATCTATTTTCAAAAATAAAATTTGTAGATGTTTAACCCATGATTCCATGAACCTAGGAGGGTTGGTAAAATCCATGCTCAATACAGTAAGAATTTTTATGGAGAACCATAGACAAACTCCATAATGAAATTTATCGCCAAAAAAAAAAATTACATTATGAAATTTTATCTTAAACACATGCATATAATGATTTGCTAAAACAACTCTAAATTATGTTTTTTAAAGACCAATTAGATGTCATGAACTTTTAAAATGTCTGTAACACGATATTTGAACTTTGTGTTACTTAAGTGTACAATTATATCAGCATGAAATTTCCGATTAGAGTTAAATTGAATACAATATTTTAAGCTATAAAACTCGAGTGTTTATTTTTCTGTTCATCTACACAACTATAATGATGAATTTTGTCACTTTTTTTTTTTACAAGTGGGTAAAATAGTGGGAAGAATGTGCTACAAACGTAAAGCACTTCCTTCATCTAGCCGGATGTTATAAAGATCCTTACTAAAAAGGGATGGTGGATAAATTACAATTTCCTATACTTTTAGCAATATAATCGGCCATCGTATTTGCTCCTCTATAACAATGTCTAGATTCAATATAATCAAAAGAGCCTACAAGTAGTCGGATCTTCTCAACTTGACGCATTATTTCCCATTTGATGTTACTGCTCTCTTTGATTACAAGTTGTCCCCTTCGATGATTACTTTTCGAAACCCTCTGGAGATTGCTAGTTGTATCCCAACACAAATTGCAGAAGCCTGAGTTTGGATAACTGAACCTTGTCGTGTCTCCTGATGGGAGTGATGGAAAATATCAATAACCTGACCATCGGAGTCCCTGGTGACTCCCCCCACTTGGCAAAAGCCAGTGGAAATAACCGAGTCATCCAAAATAATTTTAAGGATAGCTCTTTGTGATCTGCTCTACTTAACTTTTAACCTTTTGTTTTGTTTTTTGCTTATATTTACATTTTCTTTTATCCTGCTCTAATTTGTAATATTGCAAATAGTTTTTTGAACCAAAGATGTTGTAACTAGGTTCCAAGTTTGTTTGTTTTTTTGGTTAAAAATGACTTCTTTTCTAATTTCCCATATGGCTTGCCAAATGAAGCAAAGATCTTCTATGTGAGTTTTCATGTCTAATCATCATAATATCTTCTACCGTTAGATTTCTTCCTCTACTTAGAAATGATTTCTCTGTCATTTGTTCATAGCACGAGACTACTGCCTTGGTAACCCGACAATGCATGAATAGGTGACGAGTATCCTCATCCCTAGAGTCACACATAGGCAGCATTGAGATGAGACTCTATTAATGTATCTATTTAGCCTAACCTTTGTCGGTAATCCATCAATTGCTATTTTCCATACTAGATTCTGAAGTCTAGGAGGTATTCTTAGTTTCCAAATCCATCTGTAGTCGGTGTTTACTTGATATGTTTGTCTTGTTATTTTATTAGTGAACTAATTAGTTGTGAAATTTTCATTGGGGTTTGGTTTCCAAATCAACTTATCTACTGTATCCCATTTCGGGATTTGAATCTTTAATATTTTTTGTATAATGTTACGGGGGAATAATTGATTTAGGAGTGTTAGGTTTCATTAATAACATTCAAATCCTATTCCGGGGTTTGAATTTTGTCACTTAACTTGAATGAAACTGATGTGGGGCCATCTAATACACCTCCGGACACACCTATCATACTTGGGGATGGACCTATGACTCGAGCTCGTGAGAATGGTGTCATCCTCAAGAGGAAGAAGAAGGCTCCACCATGAGAGAAAGTCTAAAGGTGCAAGCTTGATTCTGACGTTTTTGGGTTCGTTTATGATCATTTGACAACTTTTCGACGTCTTAGTAAAATGGGTCGTTCGGAGTTCATATTTATCGGATTGGGTCGTGACATACCTTGTTGGAACGATAACGGAAAGATCTACAAATTTGTCGTTAAAGGTTTTTCCAGATTCGACCTAGATCTTGGCCGAAAATCATCATCTTTGCAGCTTTCACTGTTTAGGCGGAACTCTTTTAAGTGTTGGAACTTCTTTTTGTTACTATTTTTAGAGACCTTCTTTACTTAAGTTATTTTAGGTAATTTAGGGGTAATTTTAATTATTCTTTTAATTAGTATTTTCATTAAAAATCAGCCCTAGGGTTCTATAAGAACGTTGATTTCCCCATTGTTGAAACTCAGTACGTACAATTTGTGTGAAACATATTGAGTGCAAGTCAATCGTTTCAAAGCTATGCTCATCAATTGCAAATTGGTATCGTTTCAGCTTGGTTTGCCTTGTATTTGTCAATCTCACGAAGGTTTGGTAATCTCTGGTATCCACGAGCCCCCTCTTTTGTGCCTCCAAGTTGTCTGCTTGGTTGTGTAGGGTTGTAGAAGTGGGTTATATAGTCATTAGTGTTGGTTCCTACCTTCTACGGAAGCCTGAGGTCTTCATCTTGTTCTATATAGATCATTTCGATCACCAATCTACCGGTCTTTATTTCATTGAATTTCGAGTCTTTCATCTTCATTACAGCCAAGTCTTCTTGTTCTTGTTCGAGTCCTTGAGTTATTGTTGAGTCTTGATCGAGTCTTGCTTGTTTCTTGTTGAATTCTTGAATTCGTGTCTTGATTGTCGAAGATCGGGCTATCCTACGGCTTACCTCGTATCAGAACCCTAGAGCTGATTTTTAATGAAAAGAATAATTAAAATAACCCCTATATTACCTAAAATAACTTAAGTAAAGAAGACCTTTAAAAATAGTAACAAAAAGAAGTTCCAACACTTAGAAGAATTTCGTCTAAACAGTAACAACTGCAAATATGATGATTTTCGGCCAAGTTGTAGGTCGAATATGGAAAAATCTTCAAAAGCAAAGTTGTAGATATTTTTGTCCTCGTTCCAACAAAGTATGACATGATCCAATCCGATAAATATGGACTCCGAACGACCCATTTTACTGAGACGTCGAAAAGCTGTCAAATGATCATGAACGAACCCAAAAACGTCAGAATCAAGCTTGCACCTCTGGACCGGCCTTCTCCCATGGTGGAGCCTTATTCTTCCTCTTGAGGATGACATCATTCTCACGAGCTCGAGTCATAGGTTCATCCCCAAGTATGATATGTGTGTCCGGATGTGTCTTGGATGGTCCCGCATCAGAAATAAATTCAAATCTCATATCACCAAATCACCTAAATAAACATTTTCCATACTTAATAACATTTAAAAAAAAACAGTTTTGTTTTTTACATAGTCAAAATATTTTGAAACACACGGTGGCTGCTACAGGTTTGAAAATCGCGAGAATATATGCTGCCACAGTTTTGAAAAATCTGAGATAGATAAGTTTTCTTTTCGATCATAAGACGTATAAGATGTAAAGATTGAAAAAAAAAAATCCCACGGTTTGAAAGTTGCATTAGTAGGAGTTCCTTTTTTCTTTAACTCGTTTTTATTGATTTTATTTAGGATAATATAAAATTTATACGATTTCTAAAATTATGACGACACCATGTATTATACGAGATTTTAACATAATACATCTCCTAAATAAAAGATCCCAAATGTCATTCTAAAAATAGAAAATATAATAAATTAATAATAATATATAACCAAACAGCATGTGGAACACGGTAAAACAAACACAGATAAGAGATAACGTAAATCTGTGTGTCCGACGATTGCTTGTTTAAAATATTCTCCATTCATTTGCGTGACGTAACCTATAAATTTATGTCCACGGTTCTTTGTTTATATCTTCCATTTTTAAAAACCCAAAACTTGTTGCAACTAATCATGTATTCATGTATCCTTTTCTCAAGTGTTAAATGTCCTTTTTATAAAAGTGTTAAATGGCCCCCCCCGTGCTTATGCTTAATTCCACCTGCCTCCTATTATTATTTGTAAATTATCTCACTTCACTTTTATTCCCCCTAACTCTTTTTTCCAAAATCCCGGGAGTAAATTAAGTGGTGCATGTTTAACCGGTATGAATCCCCTGTTACACTTTTCATGTTACCCTCTTTGTTACATCTCTTAAATTGATATGAATTATAAATAAAATTGAGAAAAAAGATACTTTAATTTAAATCTATAAACCCTATAAGCTAAAGCATTAAAAAAATTTGATGTTTAAAATGTATTTTTATAATTTTTTAGCCTTTTATGAAAAAGATACCCTATGAGTGGGTGCATAAACCCTAAGAAGCTAAAACATTAAAATATACATGCAAAATATATTTTTTATACTTTGACAACTTCGGTTTATATATATGTTTAAACCTAAGATGTCATATCATAGTTTGATTCATAATTTAGATCAAATTTAATAAGTGTAATAGGGAGTGTAACACAAAAGGTGTAACAGGTGATCTGAATTGATGTTTAACTCCCTCACGTATGGATTAAATAAATTATTTTCAGTTACTCTCCGAATAGTGCGGAAATTTCCGTACGGGTTTTGATAAAATCTTAATTGGTTGTCTGGTGCGTTTTTTACGAGGGCGGTTTTCGGCGGCGTTTCCGGTTCTGCTTAACTGTTCTAGTCTGAGTTGGGGCTCTGGCGTCCGGTGTCGGGTCTGACTGGGGTCGTGACGGTGTGTATCGAGGCGTCTCTGTGTTCCGGAAATTTCCTTGGATGTTCGTCTTCATCGCCTACAGGGACTCCTGATGTACCGCTGGTCGGCGGTGTCATCTCTTGGTGGCGCTTGGCTCCGGGATGAGTCTACGTTGTCCTAGACTCTTTGGGATTAGGATCGTTTGGTCGGCTTGGGCTGTTTGTTTGCCGGTTCTTGTATTGCACCGTTTTCTTTTATTTCGTTGTATGTTTCACGGTTCGCCGTCTGCCGACTCTGTCGGCCTCTCGAGGGTCCAGTTCTGTCTGGTCCTCGAATTATTTCCTTATCAAAAAATAAATAAAAAAACTCCCTCCAATAAGTACTTTTTTTTTTAAACAGTAGGTAAATAATACAAGTAAAGATCATACTTGATCATTCCTCAGGATGATGGTACAAAGCGGATAGTGCTCATATTACAAATACAACTAGCATTTACAATGTAGTCAGCACTATGATTTAATTCCCTCGACACCACAGGTGCCAACATTTTTAACAAAACCATCTACATTTAACTTGTAGACGTTTCTTGGCGGGCTTTCCCTCCGATAGATAATAATTGACGCTTGGCTCTTTCACACATTCTATAGAAGGTAAAAATTCTATAAAACATTTTTTTACAGGTAATAAATTATATTTATATAGTTCTTATCATTTCTTAAAATATATGTAAAATAGTGCATGAATATCATTTATTTTAGATTAGAGGGATTATTTAGACAAATCTCTCAGTAAATTATGAAAATGTTTCATTCACATGATTCAATATCTCTCTTAAGACCATCCGCATCCATGCGGGTTTCTAAAGTTTTTTAATATCACTTTCTCTCTCCTTAAAAACCTCAACTTACTTTTTCATCCACATCCATATAAGTTTCTAAAGTTTCTTAATTTACTTTTCACCAACTATTATCTATTTATGTATGTATTATATTTTGTTCAACATATACAATATTGGTGTCTATTAATATCTTAAATTATGAATTTGAATAAAAAGATTATTTTTTTATTTCTTCCATTAATTTACTAAAAACTAACTATAATGAATATAAAAGTATACAAGAATTTAATGAATTTGAATAAAAAGATTATTTTTTATTTCCTCCATTAATTTACTAAAAACTAGCTATAATGAATATAAAAGTATACAAGAATGTAATGAATTTGAATAAAAAGTATACAAGAATTTGAATATAAAAAATTGGACTCCCACTATCAAACATGTAAAAGCATGCAATATATGGGGATGGGACCCATTTATTGGGGTTTTAAGAGAGTTTGGAAGATGAAAACTCTCTCATGGGTTTTTAGTGTACCTCTCACCTCTCTCCTACTTTTTCATATTTTGTCCCCTTAAAAACCTTTTAAAACCCCCCTATGTGGATGCTCTAAGAGAGCTACATTAATCAGGGTCTCTTACCTACTTATTTCACATCATGTGTGCCTTTTCCTTTTCTTCGTGGTATCATATGGTCCACTTCACACTTTAGATGTGATGAATTTGAACATTTCTAGTTGCTAGTTAATTCAACAGCAATCCAAACTGAATCGGATGAATGAGGCCTAACAAAGCAAATGCCTTTGCTAATTTATGAAGTAAGTGACAGAGTGAGTAATAGGTACAATGGGACGCTGATATCAAATTCACCCGCTTTATCCGTAACATTTTTATGGGTTTTCGCCCGAAAAAACATCACTAATTGTTTGCATTTCCGATTTGAGTTTCTCCATTCCATTTGGACACCAATAGGCTGTTTTATGAATATTTAATTTAATGGAATGTTTGATTGTATCTTTAAAAAAAAAAACTTATCAATCGAAAAATGGCATGAAAGATTGAAAGTTGAAGTCCTGAGTTTTGGGGTCAAAATTGCAATTATGACAAAGTTACATTCTCTCGTCACAAATGTCCAAAAATTGCTTGCATCACAATTCACACGCAGTTTACCACAAACACCCCTCAGATACTGTAGAGAGAGACTGAGGGGGAGAGAGAGAGGGGCTTCATCGTCAAACTCAAAAGAGAAGAAAAACCAGAACACAGAAAAATAGAGGAACAAAACCGTCTCAGATTGAGGTCAAAACTCAAAATCCAAATCCAAATCCAAATCATCTTCCTCCAACAACTCCCCGCCACCACGGATCTTCTCCGTCGCTGACGATGGATTCTTCATTCTATTGTATCTGAGATTCCGGCCGCCTCGTAAAGTATCTGCCAACCGCCATTTCCGGCGAATGTCCGGTTGTCGGTGAAGAGAGAGAGAGAAAGGGAGAAAGAGGAGCGAGAAACAGCGAAAATTGGTCGGTTTCAGTTGGACTATGAAACGACACCAATATAGGGCTGCTAAGAACATCGCCACCAGCACCAAATCTTCGGCTGCGAATGGCTTCCTTCCTAGCTCAATCAAGCTCATATCCTCTTGTATCAAGACCGTCTCCTCCGGTGTTCGCTCCGCCGCCGCTTCGATTTCCGCCGATTCAGATGACCACAAAGACCAGGTCTATTCTTCCTCCTCCCAACTCCTTCGCCTTGAGATTACCAATTGGTTGATTTTTAAATAAAAAATAGGAGAAGAGAATGATTTTTGCACCTGCTTGAATTCTGTGAGTTCATTTTGATTTGACTGATTGTGATTTTAGCTTAGATTGACTGGAAATTGCTCATTTTAGTGATTCTGGGTGCTTAGGAGTTCCGTCTCAATGATTTGGTCGTATTTCAATCTACCGAAATGGATTAAAATCGGAACTAGAATATGGAAGCCGGGTATGGAGCAAATGTGATTTGTTCTTCAACTGTGTGCCGTGGAAGGAGCGAAACCGAGCCCAGGAGAAACCATGAATTGGGACTTGAGGAGTTTTGGTGTTTAATTTAGTGTCTTTATTGTGCATTTTTGCAAGGTGATTCCAGGTTTGACAGAACCTGAATATCAATTTGTTTGTCAAACTGGTTGAGTCACCTCTGGATTCTGATATGGAGAGCATCCATATTAAGAATTGCATGTATCAACGTCAGTTTGCTGTTCATGTGGATGAGAAATTGATCGGTGGAATTTAGAACGGTGGAAAAAAAACTGTCCATAATTCAAAATATATGCAAGGACTTGCCAGAACTTTTGTTTTGGGGTGGGAGGGTGAGGTGGGGGTTCTGCTAGATCCTTCATTGCTTCAGGTGCATCCTGTCGATCACTAAATGAAGGGACAGGGATCATTTTCCCTATTGCAACATGTAACATGGCTTATCCGTTGCTTACCGAGTTGCTTTGGTTTCTGCATCTCTACACTTTATCTGTTCTGTTCGCCTCCATGTCTTATTCTGTTAACATGTTAGAATTCCCTCATCCAATTCTTTTCATGCATTTTCTCCCAGTGGGAGATCTGCTTTCCACAGTTTCGTTCCTCACATAGGCTGTTGTCACAAAGATATTGCTGAATGCTGATCAACCTTCCATTTAATGTGCTGGATCTTTCATTTAATGCTAATTAACCTTGCATTAACCTTTTGTGTGCCTTCTCTTGCCCTTTTGCCTTTGAAGGGTTCAATAATTGTTTTCTGGCTTATTCAAAAGGGGGTTGGTGAGAATTGATATGCCACAAAAACAATACACTCAGTGACTGCCTTTTGAAATTTTTCTCCCTTCAACCAGCTAGCCGGAATCTTGTTATTCATTAGCGAGGATATGCAGTGGTTCCTTATTCATTTTACAATACTTGGCACTTTGTCCACTGTGGATTTTGGATTTCAGCATTACGCAATTGTTAATACTAGAAGTATACTCCTTTAGACTCCACTGAACATGTGATGGATTTTGTGAAACAGGTCCTCTGGGCTTGCTTTGACAGACTTGAGATTGGAGCATCTTCATTCAAGAATGTTCTCCTGCTTGGTTACATGAATGGTTTCCAAGTACTTGATGTTGAAGACGCTTCTAATGTAACTGAACTGGTCTCAAGGAGGGATAGTCCATGCACATTTATGCAGATACAACCCGTCCCTGTGAAGACTAAGGACAATGAAGGATTTAGAGCATCCCATCCTTTACTGTTGATTGTTGCAGGTGACGAGGCAAAAGGCTCAGATCCCATGCTGAGCGGGGATGGTTTTGCTGAAGCTCAAATGCGCCCCACTTGTAATGTTCGGTTTTATTCAATGAGGTCTCACAACTATGTCCATGTTCTAAGATTTCGATCGACCGTATATATGGTTAGATGCAGTCCTCATGTAATTGCTGTTGGGCTTGCTTCACAGGTAGTGTTTAACTTCTATTGGATATTTATCATACTTTATGCCTTGCTGGATATATGATTAGTTAGCAGGTTAGTTCCTTATTTTATTGCTGATAATAATAGCATAAAACAATCTGCACTCATAAAAGTCCCTTACAAATTAAGACATGTTAAGATGGTGAACGTATTAATTATAAATGCAAATTCTAAAGCTTTTTATATTGGCATGTTGGACACACCCTCCCTCTTCCACCCAGCATTTCTCCTTTTTTTCGTGCATGTTATTTGTATTCTGTTTGACTTGCTTTGATTATTTGTGCAGATATACTGCTTTGATTCTCTTACTCTTGAGAACAAATTCAGTGTTTTGACTTATCCTGTCCCTCAACTAGGAGGTCAAGGAATCCATGGGGTTAATGTTGGTTATGGCCCAATGGATGTGGGTCCAAGGTGGTTAGCTTATACGCCGAACAACCCACTGTCAACAAATACAGTACGCTTAAGTCCTCAAAGTGTGATACCTTCTCCTGGTGTTAGTCCTTCATCTTCTCCAGGCAATGGTAGTTTGGTTGCACGATATGCAATGGAATCTAGCAAGCAGCTAGCAGCTGGGCTGATTAGCCTTGGGGACATGGGATACAAGACACTGTCTAAATACTGTCAGGAGCTTCTTCCCGATGGTTCTAACTCTCCTATATCTTCCAACTCTGGCTGGAAAATTGGTAGATCAACACATCCAAGTGAGATGGATAATGCAGGAATGGTTAGTTTTTAGTCTTTCTCCATTGTGTTTCATTGCTTGTTTATAACCACTTATTGAATATCTTGCTTGGAAAAAATAGCATATGTGCATGTTTATATATCTTTTTGGTTCAATTTCGGTGTGAAAATGATATAGCCATTTAGTATATTATATAGCGTTCTGGAAATAGCGACATAGTATAAATAAGTTGGCCTGCAAACATGGCTGTCATAGTGTCATGTATTTCAACCATTCGGATTAAATTTATCAATACACTTTTCTTTTGCATTTCGTTATTTTTCAGGTTGTTGTGAAAGACTTTGCTTCCAAAGCTGTTGTTTCGCAATTTAAGGCACATTCCAGTCCTATTTCTGCTCTCTGTTTTGATCCAAGTGGGACACTGTTGGTAACTGCTTCTATTCATGGAAACAATATAAACATTTTCCGAATCATACCTTCATGCACACAAAATGGACCAGACAGTCAAAAACACAATTGGACTTCTTCTCATGTACATCTGTACAAGCTTCACCGTGGCATAACCTCAGCTGTATGCTTCTTAAATATATAGTTCACTTTCTAATTTCTACTTCATTTTCCCCGTTCAGAGAATATTTACTGCTGAAGATACTAGATCTCCATTAAACAGACTTTCTCTGGTGCAGGTTATTCAAGATATTTGTTTCAGTAACTATAGCCAATGGGTGGCTATAGTTTCTTCTAAAGGTACTTGCCATATTTATGTTATTTCCCCTTTCGGTGGACAATCTGGCCTAGCTCAAACTTTTCATGCTGATGGGCCAACTCTTGCTCCGATGTTATCTTTACCATGGTGGCATGGATCATCATATGCCAAAAATCGGCATTCCTTTCCTGCACCTCCACCTACTGCTGTTACTGTTTCCGTGGTTAGCAGAATAAGAACTGGCAATTCAGGGTGGCTCAGCAATGTTAGTAGCGCTGCATCATCTGCAACAGGGACAACCTCTATGGCATACGTTGCTGTTTCTGCTGTTTTCCACTGCTCTGTGTCTTCTGGTTTAGAACATAATGGCTTAAAGGTGAATGCTCTTGAGCACCTTCTTGTATACTCTCCTTCAGGACATCTTATTCAATATGAGATGGTCCCTTCAGTAGGGGCAGAGAGAAATGAAACAGCAGTGAAAACTGGTTCATCTTCCATGGTTCACATGCAAGAGGATGAATTGGGGGTGAAGTCTGAGCCTGTTCAGTGGTGGGATGTGTGCCGAAGGGCAGATTGGCCAGAGAGAGAGGAGTGTATCACTGGGATAACTTTGTTTCGGACTAGTGCTTCTGGGATGGGCATAGATAATTCTGACTCAGAAGATAATAGTACCAGCAGCAGCTATAGCAAAAAGCCCCCTGTGAAGCTCCAGGAACCTTCTCACCTGCATCTCTCAAATGCAGAGGTCCAAATGAACTATGGAAGGGTTCCAATCTGGCAAAGATCAAAGGTAACCATAAACATAGCTAACATGCTTTGTTGACTTTTTTTTTGGGTTTATGCTGATTACAGTTGTGTCTACTTTGTAGATATATTTCTACACAATGAGTCCTGTAGGACAAGATGTGGAATCTTCTGGTGGTGAAATTGAAATTGAGACAGTTCCTGATCACGGGGTTGAAATAAGCTGGAAGGATTTGTTGCCTGTTTTTAGTCACTCTCAGAATGTTCAGTTTGGTCGGAGTGACAGGTTTAGCATCTGCTTCTCAGTCTTGATATTTCTATTTGCGATATCCTTTTTTTTACTGCTCATACATCACATCTTTCTTTCTTGTTACTTAATCTAGAGCAAAGGTTACCACTGAACAACTTTCTTACTTGGCTAGAGCCATCATAGGATAAGAATCATAAGATGAAGTTTGTTTGTGCGGTTTATGATCGCAAATCATCCTTAAATGATGTCTTGGCATGAATTCTTTAGTCTAGACCAGAACTAGCAAGCTCTCACGAGAATTTTCTTTTCTATGCTCTCTTGTTTTTGCTGGTACCTCTTTATCATTAAAAGTGTGTATTCCTGTTCTGTAGAGGATATGGACGTCTGAATGTGTCAGACAATATTTCGGTTGAAGAGAAGTATGTTCAAGATGCTATTGCCTTTACTGATAAGTCAGTCTATCCTAAAGCTGTTCAGAGATCAGCAGACGGTGGTAAGTGAATATTCAGTAGAAATTTATCTGTGACAAGGATATGTTCTAATTCTCTTTATCGTTCAATCAGGGCCAACTCCAACCCTTGGACCATGTCTTGATTCAAGTCAACTGGACATGTTCAAGTCTTATCCACCAGCTCTGCATACTCCGGTAGAGGAGAATGTGAGAAGAAGCTCTTCATTTTCTGTTTCTGCATTACCCACTCAGGGGCGGCTGCTAGAAAGCTATAAAATTGGAGCTAGATCTACTACTAACAATTTCGCTGTGGATACATCTTCTCAGAACAGTTGTCTTGTAAACATTCCCTCTTTTGGACGCAAGTTAGGTCCTACAGAATGTTCTATTCCCAAGGAAGTTCAGTCATCAAACAGTGATGGAAGTAGTGGAAGTTCAAATGTCAGTTCCAACCGTTCTGATTTTAGTATGAACATTGCTGATGAGGGATGTGTCGAGGAAACTTATGAGGACCAGACAGATTTCGGACAATTTTTCCAGGAAGAATATTGTAAAGCTTCTCCTGATGAAAGCACTGACATGGGGGAGGTGGTCTCTGATGTGGATAGCAGTAGCAGTCCCCATGCCAAGGAGAAATCTGAGGAAGACATGGAAAATGATGAGATTCTTGGACTTGGAGGAGTGTTTGCCTTCGCCGAGGAAGGTAAGAACTTTTGAATTCTAAATTCGAACGAGGGGTCAAAACCTTGTCATCACTTTGGGGAGCAAAGATGCTTTCCGATTTTTTTTATTCTAGTATCACCCTTTTGATGTTTTGATGCTTTTTGCAGGGTGATATGCATCTCCCACCTCATTGTATCGATTTGGCTTCTGAAATCTCACCGCCTACTCTATCTTCGTACTTGACTGTGTGTGATGGTAATTCGTCCTGAAACTGACTGAAAAAGAAGGCTGCTACTTCTGTTTCTTCAGAGTCGCCGTTTACTAATAATTATTTGTGTTCGTTATTGACTTATCAAATCGGGATTTCGTGTGCATCACTGCATCCTAGTCGCCCACTATGGCTGCTGTAACAAGTTGCAGTTCTCACCTGCTGTGTTCCAAACTGTACATACTGTAGATGTGTAAATTCATAGTCCAAAAACGATTGCTGGTTCCTGGGATCATTTTCTCATGTCTTGTAACTGCAATTTTTCAAACCCCAAAAAAAAAGAAAAAATAGATTAAATACAAAAAAAATGAAATTTAAAGATAGTTTGCTTCTGTTGTACAATGATTTATGCTTCTTTGGCCTGGTTTCTGTGTTGACATTTGACAATGTAGCTCTGATCATTGAAAAGCTTTCTTGCTATTTACACGTTACACCTCGAGCTTGTATTGCATCTTGATCTTGGTGCCTCAGATTTGAAGATCCAAGCGGGGAAGCAGACTCGGTGGCTCGCTACAACAGGAAAGGTAACGTTATTTCGTCTCATCAAATTCATATTTGGCAGATAAAGTTCAGGATTTGGCATGTGAAAGGAATGGAAAATGTTGAAGCCACGACGCAGGGGAGACATGGAATACATCACACAGACGGTCTTGGACGAGTTGTGAAGGTGAAAGCCAGGTACTCTCTTATCTCAATATCAGTGTAAGTTTATTGCATCTTTCATTTTTTTTTCCCTTGGATGACCATCTAATGATATCGAAGTTTGATAGATCTCCTGCTTGTTCCCATTGCCTTGGGTACTTCGAATTCGATTTCGCTTTCATTGTTTTTAGCAAGGATTTAGGTTCTAGCCAAAGGGCCTAAGGTCATCTCACATTCTCACTAGTGTCAAAACTTCACCTTGGAGGCTAGTGCCCGAAATTGTGGCAGTTTGGAAACCTCTGTGTAAACCTTTGTACGAAGAAGGAAGATGAAATGGGTACATATCTATCCACTATCCACGCCTTCCTTTTTACCGTTTTTTATTTTTAATCCTTCATTTATATTAAAATATAAATAAAACTAGTACTTTTCCCGTACCTTGTACGGGTGAGTATTTTTTTATTGAAATTTACCGCTTTAGTTCTCCCTCGTATCATGAATATATTTCATTTCATTTGATCTGTTGTCATGCTATCAATTACAACCTATATTATAATAAAAATAACAATTACAATCACAAGCAAAAGTCTCATAATTGATAAGAGAAAAAATGAAAATTATGTCATCAAACGTACAGAACGATGAGTTTATTACACCCAATATCTCATAATAGCCAATTTTTCAGTAGGTAGATACTTTAAATGCAAATATGATGTGCATCACCTTGTGTTCTTCCATTATCACACCCTATGCCATGACACGTAAATACACCTATATATTTTCTTCATTACTACAGACCATACAAGTAAAGTCGGAAAGACCTACATAAACTGATAAACAATATCTCACACAAAGCATATTCAAATGCTATACACGCAAAAAAATGAAGGAAAATATGAAATAAACACTTGCCATATAGGTAAAGAAGAATCATATGTTTTGTAGAAATTCTTTGTAGACACCATTCTCTGTTTCCGTGACCCTCTTCCCATAATTGTCTAGAAGTAAGACATTTAACCCTTGACTGCTTGTGACTCAAGATAAGACAAATACAATTGACCATGAGTGAATACAGGCTTCGGAAGATACAACCCCATATGCGATTGTGATTGAATTTGACTTTTATTTATAGTCATCGCAAATGAAAGGATAATCAGAAACTATCTACGCTGAAATCTTTAATTATCATGATAACCAAATAGCATGGCCCTGATTGTCCCTCCCCACATCCCCCAATTTAAATAAAAAATAATAAAATAATAAAATTATAATAATAAGTTAAAAAGAAAAAAATTGAAGAGATTAAGAGAGGAGAGACAGGGGTGGATAGCAAAAATGGCACTGCAGATCCTCTCTTAGTTTTAACATGTAGTGAAGGAGGATTGTGCATCGATAATGCATGATCAACAAAAAAAAAAGATATGAACACTCTTGGTCGATCTCATTAGTAGATCAATATTTGATTCAAGCAAGTTTTACCTTCTATGCATAACCCGATTGAAAATTAATGTTTATACCATAATAGATTTCACATCATGCATGTGAAATAGACTGCAGAAAATGAATGATTTATGTTTTTACTCGTTTTAAGGAAGTGTGTATTTTTATGGGAATCCAATTATTCCAAATCGTCCTATAATAGATGATTTATTTTCAGATGTCTTATTTTTTTTATTCTTATTGTAATTAATATTGAAACCTTATTTTACTCGTCATAATATATTTCACACCATACCTATGAAGTGAGATGAAGAAAATAAATTATTTATGCTTTTACTCGTTTTAAGGTCGTTTGTATTTTTAATTGGGGGTTGAGTATTCTAAGTTGACCTATATTAGACAATTTTTTTCCATATCCTTATAATTTTTGGTTTTTTTATTTACATTGTATTTGCTATTGAAACTTGATTTTCATATCCATAATATACTTCACCACCATGATTGTGAAAAAGACCGAAGAAAATTATTGATTTATGATTATACTCATTTTAAGGTTGTGTATTATCATGAAATCCAATTATTCCAAATTGAGCTACCATAGACGATTTCTTTTCACTTATTAACAACCTCGTTTATTGTCACAACACCCCTACGAAATTCGTTGCAAACCTTAATCAAGTGTTGTCATTAAGGGTCTTACCGAATTACAAAAGTATGTAACGGAGTTACAAAGGTAGCTATATCAACTAAAGTCTAACCGAAGAAAATAATTAGAAGATCACACATGGCCATTAAACAACCCCACAAAACCCCCAACGTCACCCACTCAAGCTTATGCTTAGTCCTAACTCAACCACCCAATTTATGCAAATTGAACATGAATTGCAACCAAACGGGATATGCAAAAGGACAAAATAGTAATGCAGGGCAACCTCTAAGAAACCAAGTAAGAAACGATCCAAAGTACTCTCTCCGTTCGGCAAAACTTGTCATTTTAGGGTGTTATTTTTGTTCAAAAAAACTTGTCATTGTAGGTATTTTGCATTTCACTTTACAAAAATGCCCTTGATATGATTGATGGTTTGTTAGTTGTAGTTTTCAATAAAGTAAAAAATGAGGGTAATAATTGGGTGTAAATTAGTACATTTGTTAATTTCCTTAAAACTTGTGAAAGAAGCTAAAATGACAAGTTTTGCCGAACGGAGGGAGTATCCTATAGTAAGATTATTTCCGTCTTCGACTTGCACGCTTCCTCAATGCTTCATTCACATCACTACTACATATAAGAGCTTTAGCAGCGGTCAAAAACCACCACCTAATATAGAATAACCGCTTCCTAAACTCTAAGGCGGCGGTTTGCACCCGCCGCTTTTCTGCCGTCGCTATAGCTCTATGGTGGCGGTTTTAACCACTTAAGGCAGCGGTTTCAGTAGAAAGTGGATAACCGCTCCCAAAGGATAAGAAACCGATGCCTTACTATCATACTATGGCAGCGGTTTTGATTTGCTATGGATTTGGTTAAATATTTCTCTGACAGCTTTATTCAATTCCATGACAGCTGTATTTAATCATATTTATTATTAATATCAATAATTTAATTATAAATAATTATTTTTGACATATTACATATTCAAATTTTCTCTAGAAAACAATAAAAAGACCATAATTTCATTGAATAATAAAGAAGCATTCTTTACATTCATTATTATAGCCAATTTACAAAAGGAATAAAAGTTCTAATTTATAAGTCTATACAAAAAATGGAATCTAGAACAACATTTACCAAATATACATAAAAGCCTAGTAATACTCTAGCAGCCTATAGCCCATTTGGAAGTATCAACTACAAGGACGAGCAACTCTCTCGGTCAAAATGTGACCTCGATCGTATTCTTCATCAACCAAATGGACAGTCGCTCCGAATTTGGAGAAAGAGAAGTTGATCTCTATAATTTAATGTTCACTTGTCCCTATATAGAATTTAATGATGCAACCACACATTTTCACCCATAATAAAGAAAAAAATATAATTTCATACTTAAATATTACTAGTAATAAAAATATAATTATTTTTAAAAATTAATTAAAAAGTTGATATAATTTGATATAATATATAAATTAATTATGTTAAATCAATATAGATAGAACAAAACATCATAATTCTATGTTAACTTTTATAAATAAAATAGCATAACTAATTTCATCCAATTTAATGCTACAAAATTCACATTAAAAAATTAGTCTATAAAATTTTTACTTCAAAAAATATTCACTTGAACTCATAACTCATATTGGAATGATTTTATTTTTATAAATTATAAATTAAGCATTATTAGTTAATAAATTTAATTAATTATTCATATATGACTAATAACCAATCTAATTTATAATAAAATATATATCAACTAACTGAAAATAATAAGATTAAGTTTGAATTATATTTTATCCAATTTTATGATAACTTTTATAGTAAAAATCTAAATTTAATATTAATACCATTTAAAAAATAAATATCAAATTTATCACTAGATTTTGTTTTTAAAAAATATCACATGAGAATATAATAATAATAAAAAAAATTAAGATATCATGCAAGAAGATGGGTAACATATAATAGTTCACCAACAAATGTGAGGTTAAATGTTAGATTTAAGTTTAAATTAAGTTTTTAGAAATGTAGAATTAAATATCTTTAATAAATACATTTATTGATTATAGTTTTTAATAAACGTGAAAATCTGTAAAATAGAGAAGCTGTTGGAGTTGGAGTGAATTTTTTTTAGAGATTTTGACATTTTAATCTCTATTTTAGAGATTTTTTACCAAAGCTGTTGGGCTTGCTCTTAGAATCTATCTCAATAGATATGGATGATGAAAGAGTGTGTATATTTTCTCTCAAAGACAGAGATCATGACAAATACTTACCCAAAATTCAAGTAGGTATCCCTATAAACTTTGGGGCATCTCAGCAAAGCTTTTTAACTATATCCCCATCTTGATCGAATATCAAGTCCTGGAAGGTATATAGCATTGTGGAAGAGTTTTGTAGAGCTACAACACAAAAAGTCATTATGAGAATCATTAAGATAATTTGAGCTATAAGTGGGAGTTCCTATCTGCAAATTGAGGCATAAAAACTAATAGTGATGAAACATGGTATTTTAAAGAGGATCATCACTAAAAAAAACTATATTTTCATGACATAAACACACCTAGACAGGGTTTCAAAGCTCATTACAAACATAATCTAGTAGTGTCTAAATGAATATGGGCTCAACCGTCATATTTAACAAACTGACCATTATTCACAACATGAATCCAAGAAAGTTAATCTCCTTTGGCCAATAATACTACCAATATATCATAATTTAATTGGACTTAGCTTGGCCTTGGACAGAGCGCTAAAAATGCATGCTAAAAATGGAGAAAAGATAAAACCCAACTCTCTTTCAAGCAATTCAATTCATTATAGACGTTTGATTCATGACCAGCTGCTGCAAATCTTCAATTACTCAATTAGCTACACCGACTTCTCCCTGATGATGCTATAGCAATGCGTCAAAAGGTTTGATCCTATTCATCATATTTTCACTAAGAACATCAATGAATAATACTCCCTCCGTTTTATATTAATTTTCGTTGTGAGGTTTTTGATGATTTAGCAAATTAATTGTCGTTTGATCTCCTCTCGTCCTTTTTAACTTCTGGTATAATTAAATCATCTGACAGTAAAGTACTCCATACATTAAAACCTCCACAATTTGGGTTGTTTTATACAATAAAAAATTGAATATTTCAGTGGGGGCTTTGAATCAATGTAATGATGAAGGGAGATGCAGAGTTGGCTTTGTACCATATCAGGAGTAATTACAACTTCCTTAATACTTGTGCTAAACTTAAAAACGTCAATTAATATAAAACGGAGGGAGAATAACATTGATAAAGAGAAGTCGGACAAAGGAAGAGTACGAAGATTACCCAGCATCTATGGCAATGGAAAATCAAAGCAAACATCGAAATTCAGCAAGAAAATATGCGACTGTAAGAGAGATAAGACGCCTTAAGAGATCAATTGTACATTCATTTGCTACAAAATTAGACTAATTAAAAAATTACCCGAGTTTTTGCACTTGAAATGCCCTTAGCCGGAAGGCAAACCTGCAGATCAGTAGCTGCTATTGAATTACCATTGTTGGAATCGTGATGAATTAGGTCGAACCTGCAGAGTTCGACTTTTTCCGAATCGTGATGAATTAGATCGAAATTTGATCAGAAAGGCATTGATTATGCTGCTGAATCGACACTGTAGTGGCGATTTCGAGGCTTTGGTCCGCTATTAGAGGGGAGGATCGAATGAAATAGAGAGAAAGAGATGCGCCATGCCCTAACCGTTGCCACCGCCTTGCCTCCTCTCCGCCTCATCCTCCTCCACTGAAGGGGCGGCCTCACAAGGACGTTTTCTCCCAGATCTGAAGGGGATTCCTTGGAAGTTCCGGACCTAAAGATTCACGAACAAAGCTCTAGTTCCAACTTCTTCTTACCGTCAAAATCCAACACAAATCCAGATGCGTTCTTTTTCCCTTTCTTCTTCGTCATGGTTCGGTTGCGCGGGTTGACCGGAGAACAGAAGAACAATATCCGCCACCGACGAAGATCTCAGAGGCCGCCGGACGGTCTTTTGACCCAACCCGACGAACTGTATCCGCCTCTCCATCCTAGCAATGTCTTCTGCTCCCTCACAAATTCGACGGTTTGCAAACCCAAACCCTAACAAATTGAAAAGAGAGTGGATGACTTCAAACGGTTTAGAAATTCAATCAGTTTTTGTATTGGCAGTCGAGAACGTGGGTTAGAATGAAGCAAACTGCTTCTAAGTATTTAGCAAAGAAGGACACGTGGCTCAATTTTTTGTGAAGACATTGCTTCTAAAATTATAAGTATAAAGGGTGGATATTAAGGACAATTTTGTAATTTTATATATTTACCTGAGTTTCTAATGGAATCCTACAAAGGGTGGTCTTACGCTAACCGAAATCTTTTAAATGGTGGTTTTCAATAATTATATAAGAGCGGTTTTAAACAATATGTCATATTTATGCAATTTAACCCTTCAAATTAACAAATAGCAGCCATCAATTTACATACATATACATCTGTATATGCTTTGGCATATTTGAACAAATATGCTTAATTACAAAATAAACTCACTAAAATATAAAAATTATATAATTGACATATGTTAAGAATTCGAGTCTATAAATTTCGACTTATAAAATATAAGGCAGAATTGTAGAAAACCATCCTTTAAATAGGGTGTTTTTCCGGGAACCACCCTTAAAACTAAAATTACAAAAAACAATCCGTTAAAATCATTTTCTTTGCGAAGTCACACCCATCAACAATTTTTTGTTAATTGAATGTTAAAATGCGTGAAAAGTCAATTATAAATTATAATCGACTTTTCACGCATTTTAATCTTCAATAAACAAAAATTTGGTTATGGTTGTGATTTTGCAAAGAAAATGGTTTTAACGGCTGATTTTCTACAATTTTAATTTTAATGGGTGGTTTTCCGCAAAACACCCTATTTAAAGGGTAATTTTATGCAATTTTTCCTTATATTTATTTTTCGGCAAATTTCTTTAGCTATGAAAATCCCAGTACCGTTGACTCAAGGCAACCTCCGGGGAACACCGAACACCCAAATTGACTCAAGGCAAAACACCTCGAAACGCAAAATTGGGGCAAGTTTGATGGGCCATTTTTTTGTGACGAGAGCTGAGGTCTGTGTAATTCGACGGAGGAGAGCATGGTTGAGTGCTGAACTCGCTCTCAGCCCGAAGCATTTGGGAGCTTTCAAGCTTGGATCCCATCTGCTGGCTTTCAAACAAAGTGGTTCAAGGAGATGAGGGCGGAGCCTCTGACGTCAATCGCACCAAAATATACCGACGGAGGTTTTCGATGTTCGGATTTCAGCTTGGCGGAGGTCGGAAATCAGCCACTGGGAACAAAGTGGTTCAAGGAGATGAGGGCGGAGCCTCTGACGTCGATCGCACCAAAAGATACCGACGGAGGTTTTCGATGTTCGGATTTCAGCTTGGCGGAGGTCGGAAATCAGCCACTGGGAACATCTTTCAATCTCCCATCCCCTCAAGTACGTTTGAGCTTTAATTTATCCTTTGTCAACCCAATTTGGGGTTTTGCATATAGCTGAATTGGAACATCTCCCATCCCGTACCCTCTGAAACAATCCCCTTGTTTTGTTTGTGCTTAGTGCGTTTTGATTTTGACCCAACTAGTTAATATTTTTGATTTAGGGTCTGTGTGAATTGGTTTGATTCAGTATAGCTAGCGAAAATTGATATCCGGTTTTGATAGGGTTTCTATAGGGTTTGAAGTACTGATATCCAGTTTTTCTTATCTAGTAAACATGGCTCTTTCTTTATATTTATGTTTGCAGATTGTGGTTGTCTACAATGCTCTTGGATGGAAAAGGGAAGGTATTGTTAGGATTCATGTAAGTCATTACCGACTATTCAGAGATCAGTAGACGGTGGTAAGTGAATATTCAGTAGAAATTTATCTGTGGCAAGGATATGTTCTAATTCTCTTTATCGTTCAATCAGGGCCAACTCCAACCCTTGGACCATGTCTGGATTCAAGTCAGCTGGACATATTCAAGTCTTATCCACCAGCTCTGCATACCCCAGTAGAGGAGAATGTGAGGAGAAGCTTTTCATTTTCTGTTTCTGCATTACCCACTCAGGGGCGGCTGCTAGAAAGCTACAAAATTGGAGCTAGAGCTACTACTACCAATTTCCGTATGGATACATCTTCTCAGAACAGTTGTCTTGAAACAGTCCCTCTTTTGGACGCAAGTTAGGTCCTACAGAATGTTCTATTCCCAAGGAAGTTCAGTCATCAAACAGCCCTCAAAGGTAGGTATGGTTTCCTTTCTCATTCTCTCTTATGGAATTTCAATTTCTAGCATGTGGTTCTTGTGGATATGGACAGGGACTCAATTCTCGCGTTTTGCATTTGCTGAGTGATTTCTGATTTCATATCCATGTGCTGCTCATTTCATTGGTGTTAATCTGCGTTATTTGTTTGAGATCTAGATAGGAAGCTGGTTTTGTGTAGAGTATAGTAAGTTACTAATTAAGCAGCAATCCAGCTAGCTTGGATGCTCAACCTTTTGTAATTATTTGTTCAACAACATGCTGTATATGTAGAATTTGGTTACTTCTTTTTTTGTGATGATTTGAACTGTATGATTGTAGGTGATTAGATTCTTACTTGCAAGCTATAAAAATTAATTTATGTACTCAAGCAAGCTGAATTAATCCACCTCCAGTCCTCCATGTTTGTTTTCACTTGCTTGAAGTTTCTTTGTGATGTTTGGTTTATATGCACTTGTTCTAAAATTGAGATGGTAATCGATGTTTATAGGATTGAACTTTTCTCTTCTCTTCTTCATCTAAAGTTCTCAGTTGTGATGTTGAGTAAATTATGACGTTCTCCACAATTGTGAAAACTTTTGCCTCAATATTATTGGATGTAAGGATTTTTTTTAATGGTGTATGTTGTTCTACAAATTTCAACAGAAAAGAATATGAAAGGCTGATTTTGATTTACAAATTGAAAAGCTCAAGAACAGAAAATCCATTGCTAGCAACTCCATAGCTACAACTCAAAAGGAAAAGAATATGAAAGGCTGATTTTGATTTGCATCAGAAACAAGAAATTCTAAACTAGAAATCTAAAAGCCCAACCATAGCAACTCCATAGCTACAAGTATCCTCAACAGGAAAAGAACAGAAAATCCATAGCTAGCAACTCCATAGCTACAAGTATCCTCAACAGGAAAAGAACAGAAAATCCATAGCTAGCAACTCCATAGCTACAAGTATTCGCAACAGGAAAAGAATATGAAAGACTGATTTTGATTTATCCTGCATCAGAAACAAGAAAATCCAAAGTGGAAATCCATAGCTAGCAACTTCATAGCTACAAGTATGGCTACAAGTGGAGATGGCCACGGGTCGACCCGACCCGCCGGGTGAGGGTCCACGGGTCCAAGGGCCGGCTTGGATTGAGGGTTAGGGTTAGGGTCGAGAGAATTAGAACCCGTGACCCGGCGGGTCCGACCCGACAGGTCAACCCTTCATTTCAAAAAAAAATTTTAAAAAATTTATAATAAATTCATAATTATTATGCAAATTATATAAATTATTTTTAGAATAATTCATAATATTACATAAACTAATATGCAATTGCAATGTGAGACAAGTAATCCCCCGTTCTTCTCCTTTTATAGGCTTGGAAGTCTTCCTTCCATCCCCTCATTTCCAATGTTTGACAACCACTACATCCCACGTCGAAAATATTGAGTTAGAATGAGAAGCCATGAGGCTATATATAATGAGAAGCCATGAGGCTATATATATGTATCCCAATATCCTATCTCCCTCACTTCACTTGTTTCTTACATTTCCTACCATGGAAATTAAGTTGGAAATGAAGTTTGAGAAAAAAATATATCCTCATATTTTTTAACGCTTCATATCAAAGTTATAAAATGTGTTGGGAAGGTTTTATCTTCACATATCATTTATTTATTTTTAATAGTTAATTTTTAATTTTTTTTTAAAAAAATAATGTGACTTGCCGAGTCAACGGATCGACCCGACCCTGACTCGGCGGGTTGACCTATTTCCACATTTCAGCGCCATGTGGCCGACCCGGGACTCCGACCCGCCAACCCGTCGACCCGGCGGGTCGGACCCGTACCCATGTCTAGCTATAAGTATCCGCAACAGGAAAAGAATATGAAAGGTTGATTTTGATTTATCCTGCATCAAAAACAAGAAAATCCAAACCGTAAAAATGTCCATTATTGAACCCAAGAACTTTAATCGAAAAGCCCAAGAACTGAGATCTTTTTTACCTGCCAGCCATTAGATAAATTCCATCTTGTAGAGCTTTTCGCCTACTGGCCCCACTGTATAAAAGTTCATTATTGAACCGAGCACGACGAATCCTTGATTTCGGCGCAAAAATGGCTTCCAACCCCCGGTGAAAGTCCAACGGGTGCCATTGTGGACCAATCTGAGTCTCGCCGTTTCAACGAGGAGCCAGGCGAAAGTAATCAACCATTACCTCGTTGTTGTCATCCATTTCTATCTGTACTGCACTTGTTGTGGGTACACAACATCTGTACCGATCCATGTCTGAATGTGTCAGTGCCTTTTGGAACAACCTTTCCCACGGAAGCTCGTTCAAGTCCCAATTAAAATTCATTGTGTGACACATTAAGTAGTAAACCTGTCAAATCCATACAACTGAGAATAAAGAATGGAGAAAAATCAATTGAAGCTGACCTTACCAATGGCAATAGTTTCTTGATTTCCGCTTCAATAAAATGAATTGAAGAGGTGGTTTGATTATATTTGATTAAAATATCTGTTGGACTATATAGAGTGATTATATTTGATTAAAATATCTGTTGGACTATATTTGATTAAACCTGTCAAATCCATACAAATGAGAATAAAGAAAGGAGAAAAATCAGTTGAAGCTGACCTTACCTAGGGTAGTTTCTTGATTTCCCGCTCGAATAAAAACAATGGAAGAGGTGGTTTGATTATATTTGATTAAAATATCTGATGGACTATTATATTTTGATTATTGTTTTGTTTTGTTTTTTTTATTTGTATATTATATTTTATCATTCATCTCCCAAAATAGATGAAAAAGATATATCTCCTGAAGTAGATAAAAACACATCTTTAAAGCTTTGCTTTGGATTTTGTCTATATATTAACTCATACTTAAGACTCATGCTTTATTGTAATCGATTTACCATCTTATATGTTGATAATATAATGATTAGGGTTCCTATTGATATATCTTAGATTCGCACATGTCCGTTCACTCGTTTCAGTTAAGGCTGTGCTCATATTTATTTTGTGAGATTGTGAATAAAGATAGTTTATTGCCTTGAAAATTTAATCAAAAGAAGGTGTTCTGATAATATCGTAAATCCATTTCGGATTGAGATTATATACATGTTGCTCACATAAGAGGTACGTTGACTTTACATGCTTGATTAATTCAATTGATCAATTAGAATTTCAAAAGGTTTAAGGAAGGGTACATATGTATGGATACAATTATGTTATATGATATGTGTTTTAAATAAACACTAATGAGATAAGATGATATTGCTGATTCCATCTTGTACTTGTAACTGTTTGTTTCATATATGATTTGTTTCATAGAAGGTGAAATATAAACTCTTGAAGTGGTTAAACTTGCTTGATTCCTGATCACCAGAAGTTGACATTATTTATGTGTCATGAAGTTGATTTGTATATAACTTAAATTGCATGAAATTGAAATTTGATATAGTTATTGAACCTATACTATTTGTGAATGATAGTGTTTATTGAAACAAGTGATAAATATCTATGTGAATTGATATCCACATGAAGTGGCCAAATAAATTTTAATTATGTTTAGTGTATTTATTTTTATTGAGATTACTTTTGTTATTTACTTGTGAGGTGTATATATCTCAATTCACTTTTTGCAATATAAATTCTAAACTCGTTGTTTTCAGAAGAAACAACTTGTTAAGAGTTTTTTTATGCCATAAACATATGTGAAGAGTCTAAATGATTATTTGTGTCATTAGTGTCAATAAACGCTATCTATTGAATGAAGAGTCTAAATGATACAACACCTTTGATTATGTAAACTCTGTCATTTTTTGTTTATTATTAGTTCAATTTGGCTATTTTAAGGTACATGGAATCACTATTTTATCTATTTGATTTGCATTTGCATTTTATGTATATGAATATGCATTGGAAATGTTTCTTGAAGAAACAATTATGGGTAGATAATGTCAATTTTATTCAATAAGTGGTGATTTGGGAGAAGAGTTTGAAGCACATCCTTGTTAAATTGTGTGAAATTGATAAAAATTAGTTCATGAGAGCCCGAAGACTCCATATTTTGAGATCTTGTTCTTAATCTACTTGGGTATGTGTAAGAGGGAAAATCCCGAAATCACGATACAGGGGCAGTTTCGTCTTTTGTCAATTATCGCCTATTCTATTATGATGACCCACATAAATGTATCAACCGTTTCCTATATTTAATGCCTTGATCGACATCAGTACGATAACGATTTCTTTTATTAAATATCAAAACTATTCGCATTCCTTGAATTAATGGTCTTGACCGTTTCATTTTTGCTCGACTAATATAAATATGAGAGGATTGACTTGAGCGTCGGAGGGTCTTCCGGGGGAGACAAGCCCCGCCCCGACCTCGTTCGTTCTTGTTTTGCAGGCAAGAACTCGGATTGAGAGGATCATCAAGATCAATCTACTCCAATAGCTACGATGCAGATTTTATGCATTACAATTGGCGCCGTCTGTGGGAATTCGATCAGAAAGCCATGGAGACCGGATCTCCCAATCGAAAAACAAAAAAAAAAACACATTGATCGGTGATGGGAAGGGGAGAGGGCGTCGCCGGGTTGAGGAGGGAGAGACGAATCGTGGCCTGAGGCGGCTCCAATCGTCTTCTCCGACGACGCTGTGAGAGAGCAAGCGACGAATATCGAGGATCGGTGAATGGAGAGGAGATGGCGGATCCACGGGAGTACCCTGCTCGACCGCCCTTCTCCGGCCTTCGCCTACAAACCCTAGCGGGGGCGACATCGGTCTGGCATTGTGGCTGACCAGATCCAAGCCTGCTCATGGCCAGAACCCTAGCGGCGATAACTGGCCGCCGATTCCGGCCTCCTCTGTCTCCCTCTGTCCGATTTCGAAGGGATCCGGTATAGGGATCGCATCTGGCCGGCGATTCCGGCCTCCTCCGTCTCCCTCTGTCCGATTTCGAAGGGATTCGGATAGGGATCGCATCTGGCCGGCGATTCCGGCCTCCTCCGTCTCCCTCTGTCCGATTTCGAAGGGATTCGGTATAGGGATCGCATCTGGCCGGCGATTCCGGCCTCCTCCGTCTCCCTCTGTCCGATTTCGAACGGGTCCGGTTTGGGTATGGCACCTAGCCGCCGATTCGGCCTCCTCCGTCTCCAGCCCACGCCTGATGCCTTTCCGCACCACCGCATCTGACCGCCACCTACGGACAACACCTAAGGCGAGAGGAAGACATATGGTAAAGCCTTGGCTCCTTCACTCGGCCCTAGCCGCCCGACACCGCCTCAATCTTTGCAGCTGCCGACGTTGGGACTGGAACGGCCGCCGAGTTACAGATCCAGGAATTGGAAAATGTACGCTTATTCTTGGGCCCTTGGCTGATTATAAAATTTTTAGGCCCACTTTATTTCTTTCTACAAGTTACAGTAATTGTTTTGAGTTTAATATTACCACTTGAGAGTGAGAAGGTGTCGTTTAGCATGTTATCATTACCGATATGAGGACATTGTGATTTTGACTGGGTAAAGAGCAAAATAGTTTAGACCGTCTAAGTCAAAAAATATTTGGTGAATTTCAATTCTCATCAGCGGAATTGCTACTGCTTAATTTGTTCCACCCATATTAGTTGATGCTCTAATATTGCAGTATATTATGCCCGTTTCTTTCAATTCTCGTACGCTTCATGCTAATGGAGGTCATATTTATGCATTGATTTTTACTAACATTTATGATTGAGCGAGATTGCAAGAGCTATAAAGAGACAAAGAGCAAGTTAGAGGTTCGGTATTTTACCCAAAGTAGAAAAATTTATTGAAAGATGAATGTGTAGCTCTTGCAAGCTAGATTCGTAGTCCACTACTTTCTCCGCAAAAATATATAAATTGTGTGCAGGGACATATAAAATGCTAGAGGCACTACACATTACAATATTAATCTTCTAATGGCTTAATTGCTCTAAATTGTGTAGAAGTGTAATATCTTCGACCAGGTCCAACGACTATAGATGTCATGAAACGCCGTCTTCAGAGCAACAACAATTATTCGAAAAAGTAAAGATTCGCCAATTATGGCCAAGCAAATGTCAGCTAAGGCAGAAGAAATCGCCAATTACGGCCACCGGAAATCGCCAATTGCGGCCCCCGGAAATCGTTAGTTATGGCCACCGGAAATCGCCAGTTACGGCCCCCGGAAATCGCCAGTTACGGCCCCCGGAAATCACCAATTACGGCCCCCGGAAATCGCCAATTACGGCCACCAAAAATCGTCACTTACGGCCAACGAACCGTCATATACGACCAACGATAGTCACTCAAGGCCAAAACCACCGCTCAAGGCCAATAAGTCGCCAACTCGCCATTTACGGCCAATGATTCATCGATTTTTCGGGCTTCCTTCATCATTGAGACATGATGAGGAAACCCGAGGGGCAATTGTAAGAGGGAAAATCCCGAAATCACGATACAGTGGCAGTTCCGTCTTTTGTCAATTATCGCCTATTCTATTATGATGGCCCACATAAATGTATCAACCGTTTCCTATATTTAATGCCTTGATCGACATCAGTACGGTAACGATTTCTTTTATTAAATATCAAAACTATTCGCATTCCTTGAATTAATGGCCTTGACCGTTTCATTTCTGCTCGACTAATATAAATATGAGAGGACTGACTTGAGCGACGGAGGGTCTTCCGGGGGAGACAAGCCCCGCCCCGACCTCGTTCGTTCTTGTTTTGCAAGCAAGAACTCGGATTGAGAGGATCATCAAGATCAATCTACTCCAATAGCTACGATGCAGATTTTATGCATTACAGTATGGTAGAACTCAAATAAATAGCTAGCTAAATGACCTATGGTTCATAACAACCTCTCTTATTGCCAGATGCAATATATATTGTTACCTCTAGCAGAGCACATAAATAGGATATGGTGCGCGCGACCGTTGTTAGGATATTGGTCATAATTTTGAAAATGATTATAGATAATCATGTATGTGTCAACTCCCACATCAAGGAGAATGTGGAAGAACAAGTCGAGGATGATGGTTTGCCTAATTTGGATTTGTAATTTCTCAAACTGTGAATGAATCATCGCATGAAAATGTTAGAATGGTTTAGAGCTTGGTATCTGATGATATGGAAAATCTGAAGTTTTCGGGATGAAATAACTAATGAGTATTTGTATAAAGTCTATACTTGGCATAATTAAACCTTACATATCTCCAGAAGAGCATCAAATTAGTTATCGAAGGACTGCTGATATAATTAAGCAATAAATACATATGAGAATATGGCTCTAGAAGAGCGTCAAAACACTCTAAAGGGAATGAGTGATGACATATAAATTGGGATCGTGAAAGCCGATAATTGCCAGAAGCAGTGTTTTTCCTCTAGTCGTGGATGTCAAAAGAAGATCCAACACATAATAAATAGATTACCCATATTGGAAATATGGATGTAATATGAAAATGCTATCAATGGAATTGATATGTTGGATAAATGAGCATTGAGAAAGTGAAATCGTTACTTATGAGATTATCGTTTATGATAATGCTAAGGCATGGGATGACCCAGTAGAGTCATCAATAATAGTTAATAAGCAGGCAAGAATATCAAGAGCTTGATTTGATTTCGGTCAACAATAGAGTAAATTCTCCTTCTTGCAATTTATCTCCAGTAGAGAGCTTGGTATTTACATGTTCAGTATAGACACCGAAATCTCCCCAGATTACACTAAGTTGTTATATATAAATCAAGAAAGTTGATGTATATGGAGGATTGAGTCCCCATAGATGATCAAATACCTAGAGTTTATCACGGATGATAAAATATTTGGTATTTAGGGGGGAGGAAAATGAGATCAAGATTACACTAAGGATGTTGAATTCAATAGCTCAGTTTAATGGATCAGAACACATGCTTGGAAACTCTACAAGGGTGTTGAGTAATGAGTTGGCATCCGCATCCATGAGACTCAATTAAGTTCTTAACTCTTTTTTTTTTTTTATTCTCCATTATTAAGAAATCAAACTTAATTTTTAATCCACATCCCTACAAGTACAACCCATTTTATTATGGCAAAATTGTAGAAAACCACCCCTTAAATGGGCTGCTTTGCCAAGAACCACCCCTTAAAACAAAAATTGCAGAAAACCACCCTTTAAACATACTCACTCAGCAAATTACCACCCATTCATCTCTTCCGTTCAAAATTCTGTCAAATATGAGAACATACAATTTTATCCCTAATTTTTAACAATATTTGAATCTTACCGATTATAAAGGACATATATCATCGTAATTCTCCCCGGTTGAAAATCCCTCGATTGAGATTTGAGATGTATTTTTGGGGAAATCTCATCTTCAGTGAAATATTTAGGGCTCATAGAACTCTAATTTGGTGGTCCGGGGAGAATGCTTGGCATTGGAGTCGCAACACCGGTGTCTCGACGGGAAGGAAAATTAAATGGGTGAAAACTACAATGAGGATAAGAGAGGGGGCCATCTCCAGCTATCTTCTTCTTCTCGCAACAACCCTCGACGCTTCATCCTTAAATACATAGCCTTCGACACAACAATTCCCATAGACCAATTTGAACTCAACAAGATATCAAATCCGAAAGTTTGTTTTTTTATGTTATACATGGATAAGGAAGAATCATGGTTTTGTTTGTGTTGTTGGCTCAAAGAAATTGAGAGTGATATCAATATGAAGACGAAAATAGACCTGATTTTGTGAGAGAAGAGCGAATTGGAGGTGGGCGATTTTAAGGAGGGTGTTTTCGAAGCGTGAGTATGGTGCAACTATGGTCGAACAAAGGGTAAACGGGAAGTTACAACAAGGCAGGATAAAAGTGGTATTATGAACTATTTTTGGACAATTACCAAAAATTACTGGCTTAATTTAGTGAATGTCCATAAAAATTGTCATAATTAAGTAAATATCCACTTTTTAAATAAATTAAGTAAATGTACATTTTTTTTACATGTTTACCCTTCTTTCCCCATCCATAACCCTCCCTCCTTTTCCCTTTGACCATTTTTAATTTTGACATTGACTAGTCAGCATTGAACATTTTGGTCAATGCCTACATTTGATGACACTTTTTTGGTGATTGTTGCGTATATTTTTCCGATGATAGTTGTTTGTGACAACTATTTTTGTGATAACTAACTTTTTTTGGCGACATGTAACGGAATTTTTTTCTGGTACTAGTGAACACTGTCACCAACCTATTGTCATCAATTACAAAACATTATCATCAACTACAGAACATTGTCACCAACTTTTTATCACCTACTATAAAATATTGTCACCACCAATTTTCACTAACTACAAAATATTGTCACCAACCTATTGTCAACAACTACTAAACATTGTCATCAAATTATTTTCACCAACTTATTGTCACCAACAAGTGAACACTGTTATCAAACATTGTCACAAACCCATTGTTACCAACTACAAAACATTGCCACCAATCTATTATCCCTAATCAGAGAAGATTATCATCATCCTTAACCTTATTGTCACCAACCTACTTTAGTAGTCTATTGTCACCAACAATAAAATAGTGTTATCAATCTATTGTCACCAACTACAAAACATTGTCATCAAAAACTCTAGAGATCATACCTCTTGTTCTCCATCTCCATTATGTACCTCACTATCTCTCTCATGGCTTCCATCTTCTTTTTCTCCATTCTCATGAATCTCTCTGAACACTCCGACCCTCATTTGTATTGCTAGTTTAATCGGGCGTGAGGCGTAGATAAAAAGGGTGGTTGAACACGAAGAAGATGAAGAAGATGAAGACACTTGAGGGGGGAGATCAAAACCAAATCGTTTCTCAAAGTCGCAACACTTTCGATATTAAACGAGAAGATCAAAATTAATCAACACCATAATCAGCAAAATATTGAACAACTTAAATCCCAAAATTGATCAGCGAACTGAAATTGAACAACTTAAATCCCACCGAGATGCAAGTACTGGTGTGAAACAATATATCCCGCGAGCGGTGCCACCGAGGAGTCAATAGTGACATGAGATTCGTCGGGCAGGATACGTCGTTGAGCTCGAGGAAGGGAAAGGATCCCTTGTCTTGCTCCCGTCCGGTCAAATTGATGATAATCAATTTGACAAAAATCACCTTCAGCTAAGTATTATTTAAATTTATCCAAAACAATATTTTATCTTCTTCATATTAATAAAGTTATTGATAAAATTATATAATTAGTAGACCATGCTAAGTATTTAAAATATTATCTTATATAATAGTATAATACTATAGTATTTAAAATTAGTTAATATTTTCTAAAAATATATCCATATTTAATTAAATTGGGTCAAAATTTATCTTATCCATATATATATATATACATTTATTTAAATTAGTTAACAGTTAATATCTTCTAAAAATATATCCATATTTAATCAAATTGTGTAAAAATTGTATTTTATAGATAGATATATTGAGTAAATAGAGTGAGATAATTTTTTTATATATATACATATGAGACACATTTTAATCGTAGTGGTGTTATCGGTCCCTCTCCGATTCCTGTGGTGGCCGCGCCATCAGCACGCCAGATAGAGCCACACCGCACCAACGCCGGACATAGACGACGACGCACGGATCCATAGTCGTCGATCCCTTGCGTGGTCCTGTTCCGTTGAGCCCTCGTGTTCATGGTCAGCCATCAGCCGAGCCCTCAATCGAACAAAACCCTAGATTGAGTTTCGGTAAGATTTCAGACTAATTTATAAATTTGTAATTGAGTTTAACATATTGGAATTTAGGGTCCTTACTAGTTAGTTAGTGAACGGTACCGTGGCAATACAACTGTGCACTTCATCATTGTTAATCTGGTGTGTGATTTGCTAATAGTTTAATGTACGTTCAAGGTTTAACCTTTATATGTTTTTCATCAGCTAATTAACTGAACCCAAATTCTTTTAGCCTTTTTAATGGAACATGGCCAAGAATATGGGGCCTCATGAGGGAAAGCGCAAGAGATCACGGGAAAAGGCATTACTTGATCCATCCACGGAGGTCGTGGATGCGATAGCAATAGATGATAAATTTTGGAAGGAATTCCCTAAGGATATCTTAGAGCTGGATGTCATTGCAAAGCTTCCTATTCATGCATTCTATCGGTTTCGTGTGGTTTCCTGAGAATGGAACTCCTTGCTTGAATCTCATCGCTTTCTACAACGTTGTGCACCACAAAACAAGCCTTGGATCTACTTCAAAACGAATTCTACTCCAGGCTTCGCGACTGGAGTCATGTACAACCCATGCACGAAGAAATGGCGTTGTTATCCAAGCTGCACCCACCAAATCTACCCATCAGCTTCTGCTAGAGGACTCGTCTGTTGTATTGATAGACGTCGTAGAAGCTTCATGGTAGGGAATCCTGTGACGCATACTTGGAAGGAATTCCCAACAGGTTGTCTCCCGACTTGGGATGTTGCAATCGGGATGGTCATATGTTCGGTTCAGGAGGATACAAAATTGTCACGGTGACCTGCCAGGGCAATTTTGAAGTTTATGAATGGTCCAAATATTGCTGGTACCATTCCTGCAGGCACCGTGCTCAAGCGAAATTCAAACTGGTCTTTGAACAATTACTAGTGTGCACCTGCGATGACGATTGGTAACGTTGTTTACTTCCTCATTTCAGATCCAGATGGAATCCTGTCTCATGATGTGGCTAGAGGGATCTGGGAGGTATTGCCCATAATGCACCCACCTAACTCGGCTGACCTGGCCCTTGCTGAGTGTGGTGGGCGGATCTTGTTCATGGGCTTGGTGTGGGATAGGGATGCCGCCAGCATCGCTGTTTGCGTGTGGGGGCTGTCTCGGACAACAGCAGCATGGACTGAGGTTGGTAGGATGCCACGATCATGGTGCTCGGATTTCAGGAATCGTAACTATGTGTGTTTCAGGAGTCTGGGAAACACGGGATTGCTTATGATGTCTTTGCAGACGGGGCAGGTTGAACGGGTTTTCACCTATGATGTGGTCAACCGAGAGTGGTACAAGGTTCCTCGCTTCATCGCACCCGCACCCATTCATAGGATGATCCTACGTTCATGTGGTGGAACCTCCTTCTTCCCCTCTCTCTCCGATGTCCCTTGAAGCTTCTTTATGTTTCTTTTTAGTTTTTTTTTTTTTTTTTTACTCGAATCGGATAGAATCAAAAGAATAGCTCAAGGTCCTTGATGAGCATATTCTTCATTTTGTAATTGGGGTCCCAAAGATTGTTTTGGCCAACTCCTGCTTATTTTTCCACACTATGAGAGGCAGAGGACTTAACGGCAATGATGAATGTGGAGACCCCCTCTCCCCTTTTCTCTTTATCCTAGCCTCTGAGGTATTAGCACGTACACTGCATAACAAAGGGCTCGCTAGCAAGGACCTGGGTATCTCTTTTGGTCGTCCGGGTATCAAGGTTCCCTTCCTAGCGTTTGCTGATGATATTCTTATTTTCTGCAAAGCCTCCCACTCAGCACGTACTTCTGTACTGTCTATCTTAGACAGATACTGTTTAATTTCGGAACAAAAGGTGAACCTGCACAAATCCAGCTTCCAAGCGTCTCCTAACACGACTGCTACCGCCATAGCGTCTACTATTGCAGTACTTGGCATTCCCCAGGCTAACAATTTTGACAAATATTTAGGTTGCCCTATCGTTAACGGTAGGACCAATAAGGACACATTCGCTGATGTGGTTCTCAAAACCAAAAATCAACTCACAAAATGGAAAGCTTCAAATCTCTCTGCCGAAGGGAGACGGGTGCTTATCAAAGCAAATCTGAGTGCCAAACCGATTTTTCTTATGCAAGCTTTTCTGCTACCCTCTCATGTTCTTCATGAACTTGACAAGGTGTATAGACAATTCTTTTGGAACAAAACCTCTAAAGCTCCACCGCTGATTAGCTGGGACAAAATCTGTTCGGACACTTTGAAAGGTGGTTTGGGGATTCATAAGGCGGAGTCTATGAATATAGCTCTCCAGATGAAGCTTCTTTGGAAAATAATTTCTGAACCAGACAACATCTGGGTTCGTGTCATCTCACAAAAATATCTTAAAGGCCAGAACCTTTCCAGTTATAACAAAAAAGGTAATACCTCGTGGCAATGGTCCCGCCTTATGTCCATCAGACCTCAGTTCCTCCCAGCTCTTCAAGAGGTCGTTGAGTTCCAAAACACTGAGACCCATCCCGGATAATCTCTTGGGAGTTTCGGTGGCTCACTTCATCACCAACCGCCAGTGGAACAAAACATTTATAAATGACTCATTAGCAAATGTTCTGAAACAAGATGATATCGACCACATCACAGGTCTAACTTTGCCTAGTAACCAAATGTCGGATCGTCTATATTGGAGCCCAAGCAAAAATGGCTGGTTCTCAACCGCCTCTGCCAACTCCTTCCTATCTGTTAACACCGGGTCGCCTGATTTCGATTGCGATTGGATCTGGAGTCTCGATGTGCCCCCTAGGGTTCGACACTTCCTCTGGAAAATCTCCCGTGATGGTCTCCCGACCAAAACCAGATTACAGAGGTCGCACGTGGCTGTACCTGTTGGTTGTGTTTTCCGTGGCAATACAAATGAATCGGGTGATCACTTGTTTCTTCGGTGTCCCATGGCTACTGCTTTGCTTAAAGCTTTACGCATCCACATTCCGGGATTTATCACTGTTTCTGTCGGCACGGGAAATGTGTTTCCTCTTACTGCTATAAAATGTGCTATTGGGACCAACAATTTTGCCGTTCTAGCTACAGCTTGGTGGGCCATGTGGTTCTTTAGAAACCAACTCGTTTTCGATCATACTAACAAGGTAACTATCAATGAAATCTTGTTGTTCCACAGCACAACTAGTCATTGTTGGAAACAGTCAAAACGTTTAGACGATGATCCGACTGGTCCGTTGATCCCTAATCATCGCAGTCATAGCGGTACGCACAACCGGGCTATTAGGGGTTGTGCTACGAAAACCAGGGCTCATAATAGGTCCGGGAAGTGGGATAAACCTCCGCCGAACTGTTATAAGCTCAATTTTGATGGTTCGGTATTACCGTTTGGCAACTCGTCTTATGGTTTTGTCATCCGTGACTCTGCGGGTTTAGTGGTCTCTGCTGGCAGATCTGTTTGTACAAATATCTAAGTGATTTATGCCGAAAATCTCGGTCTCAGAATGGGTTTGTTACGTGCAAAAGAGTTGCAACTATCTACACTTCTGATCGAAGGAGACAACCTACTGGTGATAAAATCTCTACTGGAGGATTGGAAATGCCTCTGGACAATAGAGATGCTACAAGCTGATATACTGTATGATATCTCGTCCTTTACTTATGTTGCTATTCATCATATTTTCAGGGAATCGAATGCTGTGGCTGACTACCTTGCTCGTAGTGCCCACGTTTCCCCTGCCGACGTCTGCTGCGAGGATGATCCAGAACTGCTAGTTCTCGTCCGGAAGGATGCGCTAGGAAGGGCCTCTGCTGCGGCCGACCCGACCTAATTCTTATCTTGCGTCATGGGTTGACATTGCATATATGTTTTTCTATTTAAAAATTGGTTAATTGTCTCTGTAGTAATCAATTTGTTCTCCTTTCGTATAATTAATGTGTCCGTTGTGGTGATTTGTTGATGATATTTGGTTTATATGAGATGGGGTTAATAAACTGATTAAAATTATAAATCGGTAAAATTTATAAACAGTTGGTAAAAGTAGTTAAAATAGTTAAAATTTTAATCAACAAGATAATCTCCGTATGGGGAGAAAAACAGTTTATTTATAAAAAGTGGAATTTATTTGGTTGTTATTAGGGGTATTATGGTACTTTCAAACCAAATAAGATAAAAGGGAGAATAAACACTCAAATAATCTCTATTTTGTAGGTCATTTAAACAACCAAAATAGCTGTTTAAAAAATAAACACCAACCCGTGATTAATTTTTAAAAGCTTTTTTGGTTGTCCATACACACCCATTGCCAAGGTAACCTTTTATTCCACCTATATAAAACAGAGTCACCAAAACACACACACAAGAACCAAATCGGGTAGAGCATTAAACGTGTTCACGCTCAATCAACTAGTAGTTAGTACTAGGTCTAGGTCCCAATCTTCTATGCCTTTTTTTATACATGGCAAAGATCTGGGTGGCATCAGGTACACGACCATACACCATACAGACTCCAAATCAAAATGGTGAAACATTTTTGTCTTGATTTTGGTAAATAGAGAGTGCTCATTCGAGTTTCGAATCAGGGTCTTTTGATTACTACCTGCAAGTTCTTTCTAGCTAAACCATTATGGAATGGTTGTGAAAAAGCTTTGTCACCTTATCAACAACCGTGTTCCCTTTTCGAAAGACATGAGAGACTCGACTGCCAAGGAGCGAGGAAGATAAGATGGCTTGCATGTCTACAATGATAAATTCCACCTCCAATGGACACTTCCAACTCCCATTAAAAGCATTAGCGATCATTGGGTTGTCGTTTTCAACTTCAATATGAAAAAGACATGCTTCTCTAGCAGAAGTTAGGTTGTCATGGAAGGCAATGACTCCGCCATAAGTGGGGTAACACATTCGTAGTGAGATGTCGAAACCATGCGGAATAAGACCCTTAGAGTTACGAAAAACAAACACGGTCAAGTGGCTTTTTTCCATCAAATGTTGTTCTTGTCCTTCTCTCTGGACCTACCAACATATGATTTAAGAAAAAAGGAGTATGAACCATCATCACGACATCGTTTCAAGGATTCTTTGCTCGAAGCCAGACCCCCACACCACTTCAGCTCTTCAACACCAATCTTCACAACCATCAATTAAACAAATCTCACCCTCTAGTTCTTCGGGAACTAACGACCTTTCCTCGTTCAAGTTGCATTGCATCGTCTCGCATGACCTATCCCAACACCTACACCTTTAATTCCCACCATAGTCATATCCATTTGTAACCTTGTTAGTTACCTATGGGTTTTGAGAAATGGTTCAAATTTCATTTTGAACCTAAGAGCATCTGCCACCATACCTTAAATTTGGTAGGCTATATCTTTGGTTTTAGCATATGGAAAAGGCTAACTTCAAAAATAGCCATACAGATTTTTTTAACTCCTCCCACCATAGTGTATAAAAGGGTAGGTTATATATTTAAAATTATGAACAACAACTAGTTTACAAAACTAAATACCTGCTATATTATACATTACAAATTATAATGTATAATATATATGTTATTTTAAGAAACCTTAAATAATGATTATTAATTTGGTTCAATTATATTCAAATATTAGTCTCAAATTTACAAGCTTGTAACATTATAATTTTTATAATTCGCTGACTCCGTACGTCGACTATGATCGATAAAAAGATGTCATTATCAGACTCAAATACATAATTATTAATTTATTGAATGATTTTGTTATTTTTTTAAAGTGTTATGAAGATGTCATTATCATATTGTGTAATTTTTTTTATGTTGTATTACGACACATTAATTAATGATTATGTATTGAAGTCATTTTGTCCGATTATGTTCAATATTAGACTTATATGAAAAAACTTGTTATGAATAATGTATTGGCATAATTTTTATTTTTATCAAAATTTAATAGCATAAAATTAAAGGAGAAAAATAAAATTAACAAAGTATACATGTGAAATAAGAATAATAAAAAAGGGTAAAAAGGGAAAAAAGACAAAAAGAATAATAAATAGAAGGAGTATAGCATATGAGTTGAAATTGCATATATAGCAAGTTCCTGTAGACAATTGGTATAAAAAAATTTGGGGAGATGTGAGATACACTACGGTGGGAGTGGCTTATATGGTATAATTGGGGTTTTGGGGTACGGTGGTAGATGGTCTAACCGAGCATTTGAGCAAAAAATTATCTTAAATTTCTTAATTGTGTTTATGTATCGTAAATTGAAATTGACATAGTTAATGAGAACAATTTTACCTTAAAAGTATTAAAACAAAAAAATAAACATTGAAAATTATTTCGGTTATAAATAGACATTGAAAAAATATAAAAATATATTTTTAGATTCTATACCTCTATATTGATATGTTTATAAAATTTTATTATGAAAATTCATGTTTTATAAAATAGTAAAAATTATTTTCTAAAATAATCGATATTTAATGTTTTATATTTTTAAAATATGAATTTTTATAATAAAATTTTATAAATGAGTATAGAATTCAATTTTTTTTTAATGTTTATTTATAACCGAAATAGTTTTATGATATACGATAGGGAAGAGTTAATCGTCATTTTAAATGTCTTTGATGTTTTTTTCAGTGTAAAAAGGACACTGCCCCATCGCAACGAGGGAAGTGACTTGGCGGGAATCTCAAAATTGATCCACGCTGGCAATCCTCAACGAAGCCTCTCAACCAATCACAACGCACCCTCAAGTCTCTATATATACCAAGGCCTCAACCCTTTATCTAAAACGACGCTCCTCTCTCCACTTCTACCGCCTCTTCCTCCAGCCCCCACCGCAAATCTCGATCTCTCCCTCTAGGGTTAGGGTTTCGAATTCCATCTTCGAAGATGAGCGGCAAGGAAGCCGGATCCACCAAGGGAGGCCGTGGCAAGCCGAAGACCTCGAAATCCGTTACTAGGTCTTCCAAGGCTGGGCTTCAGTTCCCGGTCGGTAGAATCGCTCGGTTTCTTAAAGCCGGGAAGTACGCCGAGCGTGTAGGCGCCGGTGCTCCAGTCTATCTCTCCGCCGTTCTCGAGTATCTGGCCGCTGAGGTATCATCTATGATTCAATTATGTCGAATTGTTACAAGAGGTTTTTCGGATTTTCGGCGTCAGTTAATTTAATTTCGCAATGTTTTGAATTGGTTTCAGGTTCTGGAGTTGGCAGGGAACGCTGCAAGGGACAACAAGAAGAACAGGATCTCTCCACGCCACATACAGCTTGCTGTGAGGAATGACGAGGAGCTGAGTAAACTGCTTGGATCCGTGACAATTGCGAATGGCGGTGTTCTGCCGAACATTCATTCGACTCTGTTGCCGAAGAAGGTTGGGAAGGGTGGAGAGATTGGTTCTGCATCTCAGGAGTTCTAGATGAATAGTTTCTTTTCGTATATAGGCTGTTGATTTCAGATTCTATGGTTGCCCGTTTGTCTAATCCCATTGGTTGCCCGTTTGTCGTGGGGTTGAGTTTTGGTATCTTAGCATCTTCTACTATACAGTTTTGATGGAATCGAAGTTTCTTATTTCATAAATTACGGATATTGTTCATCTAAGTTTTACTCATACTTCATACTTTCATACTTTCATAGTTTGATAGTAAGATCAGATGATGGGTTGATTGTTGAATTGATTGCAATCTGAATTGTTCACATCAAGTACAGTACATGGCTAACGGCCTAAATCTACTCTCTTCTAGAATATCATCAATATAAGAACAATTTGACATAATTTCAGAGTTAATTCTCCAAACCCTTGATTGCACGATAACTTGGCTTACTTGCTAGTACTAGATCCTTGTTCATGTTTACTGAAAGCGTACGTGGACTAGTGCTAGTTCTGTACATGTATCTGCAAATCAGTGTACTGCCAATTTCTCCAACTATTCATGGTTATTGGGAATTGAATGTCAGAGGTCATTAAATCAGGTGACTGCATCTAGACTAGACCTTTGTGCAGAGAGAGTCTTCGATTGTGGCAATACAGTACCCAATTGATCTCCCAAGGGCCATGGCGTCTGCCAGTTTCAATGTAGCAATTCGGTGACGCAATAACATCTGTGAAGTACTCCCTCCGTTCCATAATACATGTCCTTTTCTTTTTTGGCACGTTTTTTAATGAGCGAAAAACTCTATAAAATATTATTTTTTTAACTAATTTTTTTATATAATATGATACTCATTAGTAATAAGTATCATATCATATAAAAAAAACAATTAAAAAAATAATATTTTATAGAGTTTTTCGCTTATTAAAAAGCGTGCCAAAAAAGAAAAGGACGTGTATTATGGAACGGAGGGAGTATTTAGTATTGCCCATCTGAGGTAAGTTTCTGCTTCACTCTCTGTGAACTCCAACCAGTTTAGGGCCATGTACAACTGTTTCAAGTTTTTGTCAGAAATCCTATCAGTTAGGACTTATGACAGATTCCCGTGATGCTTGTGTAGCAAAGACTTAGGGCATAGAGAAGTTTACCTTATCGACGTCAGATACGAACCCTCCAGTGTATCCGTACTCTAGATAAGCTGCAACCAGTCCACCTAATGCTATGCAGGAAAACTTCTTCAAATTCTGAAGAAACAAAAGTTTTGTCACCAACTTGTTCAAGTTCCACGGGAAGGAGGCTAGATAGACTTTACCTTGGACGATACTTTGTGGCT
Source organism: Persicaria tinctoria (assembly GCA_037127255.1). Lineage (NCBI taxonomy): Eukaryota > Viridiplantae > Streptophyta > Magnoliopsida > Caryophyllales > Polygonaceae > Persicaria > Persicaria tinctoria. Next base: position 14,540,014 of record JBANSL010000008.1, read on the forward strand.
GGTCCCCTGCGTGATAGAGAACAATACACCTGGGCTGGGTTAGCCAAAGTAGAGCATTTAAAACTTACTGCCTGGTTGGCAAGTGAAACTAAAAGCTAGGTGGAGTTCAAGTAGTTCAAAAGCAATTCCTACTTCCAGTGGAGAGGCGAAATCCACCAACTTCACATGACCTCTGGTGGGGTTTTCTTCTCCAGCATCTATCCTTGGAACTTCATATGTTCTAGGCAGAACCCCAAGCAAGTAGGCCACGATAAAATGCCCAGCTTCGTGCTGCAAAAGGTTTATAGAAGACATGAGTTCCCGAGACACTTGCTTGAGTGCCTGATTTCATACAGGTCAACTAGGTGGCCAGAGATAAGTAGCCTACTTGCTTAGTACGGCGGTGAAGAAGTTCCCAAGATAACATGTTCTTCGCCTTTTGTCCTGACGGAGGCTATGGACATTATAGTTGGTAAGTGTTTGATGAGCAGTTTGTAGAGTACATGCCTTTATGTGATTGAACATACCTCCTCCTCAAATGCTGATTGAATACTCTCTATGATCAACTCCAACATCGAATCAACCTTAGGTTGAATATCCGACATATCCACACCATCAAGGTCTAAATGGGGAAGAGATGACTTTGCATAATCTACCTACGAATTCAAGAAAAACTCATTCATTGAAATGTGAAGCTTATCATATCAAACACGGTTTTATGCAATTAATCCACCAAAAGGTTAAAATTTAATCATCTTCATTATAATCTTAGATTAGTCATCATCCTCATGAATCTCTCACTGGTTCACCCTATATAAGATATTTGACATTGCAGATATCATATTACCAAAACACTCCAACAAAAACCCTAACCTCATCTGAGAGTCACAAATCACAATCCCAAAACACTCAATTGCTACAGACTATATATATCATCTTTTCCGACAATTCCGCCATAGCTATCCACAGAAATCAAATGGAAAGAGAACAAGACCTGCTTGGCAGCGCCGAAGCCACGTAATCCGCCGGGCTTGCCCTGCATTCGCTTAACGATCTTAAGCGCTGCTTTGTGATTCCCTCTGGCGAGCTCTTTGTCTACCGTTTTCAGCTCTTTCTCCCGCCATGTTCCGGTGCCGGTTTTTCCACCTCCGGCGAGACGCTGGAGATAGGTATCCGACGTGGTTAATCGCCGGCGAAGGCTGGCTGTGAGTGAGGCGGGAGTGCCAAGGCGGAAGGAGCGTGAAGAGATAGATTTTGGGTGCCAATCCATTTCCTATGGGTACGTACAGAGGTCAACGGTCAAATTCCTCGTTCCCCCAAACTTATCGCGCTCTACATCTGATACGGCGTCGTTTAGTAAACAATTGTACCATTCTAAAGGTTTTTTTTTGTTTTAAAATTATTATTACTCGGGATGGTCGATAAGTCGGCAGATAAAAGACCTTTAAAGCTTCTTCTCGATTACGAAACAGTCCCATACACTGATACACACTACCTCAATTTCAGTCAATTCCGACTTTGACAAAGATGATTCAGAGATAAGTAATCTATATCTATATAAACTCTTAATTCAGAAGAGTTTAGGATGATGTGTCAATGTTATAGACATTTTAGGAGTCTTGACCATTTTTTTTTTTTTTTTTTGCCATTTTTCTTTAATTTTCATTTTTTTTTCATTTTTTTCCCTTTAATTCTCTTTTTTCTTTAATTTTTTAATCTATATATCCACATTTAACACTCTATATAAACTCTTAATTTAGAAGAGTTGATGTGTCAATCTTAGAGACATTTTAGGAGTCTTGACCATTTTTTTTTTTGCCATTTTTCTTTGATTTTCTTTAATTCTTTTTTTTTCCTTCTTTTTCCTTTAATTCTCTTTTTCCTTTAATTTTTTAATCTATATATCCACTTTTAATTTACTAACTATTGAGCTTAATTCAGAGCATTAAATTCAATCTACTGTAACTATTGGGCTTAACTCAAATTTAATTATTTACTAACTATCTATATAAACTCTTAATTTAAAAGAGTTTAGGATGATATGTCAATTTTAGAGATATTTTAAGAGTCTTGGTCAATCTTTTTTTTTTTTTGCCATTTTTCTTTGATTTTCTTTAATTCTTTTTCCCCCCTTCTTTTTCTTTTAATTTTCTTTTTTTCTTTAATTTTTTACGTTTCGGCTATATACACCGCAAATCCTCACGTTCTTAAGGACGTGCAAGTGGGGGTGAGAGCACCCAAACCCTGGCGTGCAATAGGGCACGTCCTTAAGGACGTGCAAGCCCGTCCCTTAAAGACGAAGAGGACGTGCCTCTTCGTCTCCCATCGTCTTCGTCGTCTTCACACACACACAGAGAGAGAGAGAGAGAGAGCAGAGAGCGTCGGAGAGAGAGGAAGAACAGAGAGCGTCGGAGAGAGAGAGAAACCGAGACCGAGAGAGAGAGAGATAGAACAGAGAGCGCCGGAGAGAGAGAGAAACCGAGACCGAGAGAGAGAGAGAGACCGAGAGAGATGGAGACAAAAAGAGAGGGAGACCTCGAGGCGGCGGTGGCGGCCTTGGAGGCGGAGGCGACGGCGATGGAGGTGGAGGCGGTGGCTCCCGGTCTAGTGGTGCTGGCGACTTTGGCGGCGGAGGAGGGTGGTGGTGGTGGGGCGGCGACTGGCGGCGGTAACGGTGTTGGTGGGGCGGTGACTGGCGGCGGTGACGGTGGTGGTGTGGCGGCGTATGGCGACGGTGATGGAGGCGGAGCAGTGGCGGACAACGGTCTATTACCGCCGCGGAAGCGTCGGACCATTGAGGTGTCTCCGGTCCCGACTCCACCGATATGTTATTTGAATTACTTTTTGTTTGATTTATTTTTGGTTTTAAAATATAATTAGATAGATAATATAGTTTTATAATAGAATTTTATAGAATATATGATTGATAATATATATTGTTTGATAGAATATAATTGAAACTATATTTTTTGATTTATTTATATATTATAATGTTTTTTATACTCCGTAGTATATAGTGTGATAGAAAAGAATATAGTTGTAATTTGATAGAATATAATAGATAGTATATATTCAAATACATAGAAAATAATTACAAGTGAATAAAATATATTTAATTAACATTAAAATATATTTGAATATATTAAAATATATTCAAATACATAAAAATAAATGTATATTGAAAGACAATAAAAAATATTAAAATATATTATAATACTTCAAAAGTATTTAATTAACATTAAAATATAATTGAATATATTCAAATATATTCAAATACATAAAAATAAATGTATATTGAAAGACAATAAAAAACATTAAAATATATTATAATACTTCAAAATTATTTAATTAACATTTGAATATATTTAAATATATTCAAATACATAAAAATAAATTTATATTGAATACAATAAAAAACATTAAAATATAATTGTAATACTTAATTAACATTAAAATATAATAAAAGACAATAAAACATATGAAAATATATTAAAATACATCAAAAGGCATTAAAATACATTGCAATATATTAAAATATACTGAAAAGACATTAATATTTAACTGGATCATAATAACAGGCAGGGAGGCTCATGAGGGATGATGGTACCCTTCGGCCTATTAGGTTCGGCGACCGGGCATCGGTCAGCCAGGTACATGAGTCTACCGCACCTCCCGAGTAGGGGTGATATATGAGCTCACTAGCTCGAGTACTTGGTGTTCAAGCTCGGCTCGTTTTTAAACGAGCCGAGCTCGAGCTCGAGCTTCATTTGAAAACGAGCTCAAGCTTGTACTCGAGCTCGACTCGCGAGCTGGAGGAGATACTCGAGCTCGAGCTCGTGAGCTCGCTTCTTTTCGAGCCAAGCTCGAGCTCGTGAGCTCAGTTACTCGAATTGAGCTCGTGAGCTCGTGAGCTCGTTTTACAATAGTCGAAATTTCGAATTGTTGCACCTAACCTAATAACCTGTAGCTTGATTTGTATTCAAAATCAACCTTATGCAAAATATATAATGACCTAAATAATTGAATTGCAAAGTAATCTAAAACATTACACCGGTATTCAAAGTATAACCCGACATTACAAGGTTCAAATACATCATAAACTCGAAATAGAACAACACATGAACACAATGAAGCCTGAAACCATACGATTAAAAACAGCGGCAATTGAGTGCCTGAAGCCAGCGGCAATGGAGTGCCTTCATTCATTACCTGTGTGAAATCAACGGCAATGGAGTGCCTGAAGCCAGCGACAATGGAGTGCCTGCAACTCAGCAATGGGGAAGACCAACAATGGAGCCTGAAACCAGACGAGACAAGAGGAGAAGGCCGAGAACGAGATCGATCAGACGAGACAAGAGGAGAAGGCTGAGATCGAGATCTACCCAGAGAACGAGATCTACCCAGGCCGAGAACGAGACAAGAGGAGGGAGGAGATGGCTCGTACCTGACAGACAAGAGGAGGGAGGAGATGGCGCCTGCAACTGTGCTTGTTTCCGGCGGTGGCTAGAAGAGAAGGAGCGCTTGAGGACAGGAGGAGGTTGACCAGACTTGAGAGCGGAGAATTGAAGGCGTGCGGAGCGGAACTGAAGGTCGAGATCTACCCGGGCGGCGCCGCGGCGGAGCGGCCTCAGATCCGACATCGAGCTCTCGGATCTGAAATTGGAATGGAATTAAAGGTGAAGCGTGCGTGAAGGATAGGAGGAGGCTGGAGGCAATTGGCCAACTGGGGAATGGGGGAACTGGGAAGGGACGGAAAGGGTTACACAAACCCTAGGCTCACTTATATATACGAGCTGGCGAGCTACTCGAGCTCGGCTCGAGCTCGAATCGAGCTCAAGTATAGGCTCGAACTCGGCTCGTATATACATTCGAGCGATCCCGAGTCGAGCTTTTGCCGAGCCGAGCCCGAGTCGATCCCGAGCTACTCGGCTCATGTATCAGGCCTACCCCCGAGCATACAGTCGACGATCTGCTCGCGTCTGCAGAGCGCTTACAACCGTCGATGGGGACGCCCCCGGTCGACGAGAACGACACCTTCTGGGCGGGTATGCCACCTTGGGATCCTTCCGGCGATGTGACGATGGGGTTGCAGTCTTCCTTAGAGCCCCCTGAGGTTTTGAGTAGCTGCATTACCGACGTAGTCGGTGGGCGACGGGCCGACATGGGTAGACCACCTACTCGGGTTCCACCGACCATCCCGGAGGCATCTACTTCAGCCGTGCCAGAGGCTTCTACATCCGGCACACAGGAGCCCGAGCCTTCGACCTCCGCCACACCAGCGGCGATCTCCTTGGGGTCTGCAGATGATGTGATCCCTGACGTCGTTGAGGAGGCTGACGACGGTCAGGAGGGGCAGGCTCAGGGTCAGGAGGGCCCACAGGTAGAGCCCGAGCCCATCCCTGCGCAGGCTGCCGCACCGGCTGCGCAGGTCGACCCTTTGTTGCCGCCGGGAGATCTGCTACTGTCTTACAGGCATCACCGGGCGTACCAGGTGTGGAGAGATCCTACGGTGGAGCTGCCGCTGCTGAAGTTCCACCACCGGGCGACTCACATGGTGCCTTTCGAGCCCTACATATTTGAGGGACCGGGGACCTGGGTGCAGGATCTGCTCCCATCCGGCGTCCCCCAGCTGAGGTCACTCCACTGGCAGTGTGTCGATGAGTTTACCAGCACGGCATTTTTGGAGCATTGGCACCCGGAGACCAACTCCTTCCACTTTCCATGGGGCGAGATGACCATCACGCTGCATGATGTTGCCTGTCTGATGGGACTTCGGATTGATGGCCAGCCCTGCACGTCACATCTGCCCGCGACAGCTCTGGTCCCGGCCATCGCGGAGTACTACCAGGTCACCCCTGCGACTCTGAAGTTGTACAGACACGCTGGCGGCACTCCAGTGACTGAGTTTACTCGCCTGTGGCAGGAGAGACACGGGCCGCTCGTCGACCCCGCCCCCGCCGATGACCCAGAGGCCGCGGCTGATCCTGAGCAGATTCGGCTGCGCACGCATGTTGGAGGTGGGCAGCCCGAGGATGACCCTGCACAGCGTCTGTTTCTGCACAGGGCCTACATGGGCATTGCTCTCGCCGTGGACAAGTCGTAGAGCCGGGTCCCATGGAAGGTATTGGGCCTTGTTTGGGACATCCCACGTACGACCACCCTTGCATTGGCTGCTGGTGCCCTCGCAAGTCTCTACAGGGGCCTAGGCGACCCGCTCAGGCGCGAAGGGCATAGACAGCTGCACGCCGATCCTACAGGTACGAGACCGTTGAATTAGAGTTTTTAGTTTACAAATATTTAAATTATATGCTAACGAAATACTTTTTTTGTGTCAAGGCTTGGATATGGGCGTACTTCCCTCGTTTCCGAGGTGATTTCTCCAGCGACCCGTCTAGGAAGGATGACCCTCGCTTCTACGCGAAGTTCATCGGTCCGAAGCAGCCACCGCGGATGAAGGACGATGCGAAGCTGACGAAGATGCGGGAGCTGCGGGACGAGGTGGACCGTCTGACCGTCGATGATGTATGTATTCGAGACTCTATCTATATCACTTATAATTCTTAGCTGTGAATTAAATCTGATTTGTTTAATTGTAGGTTCGGTGGATGTCTTTTGGGCGTGATCTGGACATCGACGGTCAGTACCGTCAGTCCACCTATCGGGGCACCATCACCTTCTGCGGGGAGGAGGAGCCGTATATGCCCGATAGGTGCCTCCGACAGTTCGGACGGGTCCAGGGGATCCCGCAGGCCGTCATCCCGCCGGTTCAGGTCTGCCGCGACACGACCCTGAAGAACTCGAAGTACATGGCCGTGTTCGCCCCGGGCCACAACAGGTGGCAGGACCTGCAGGACGAGGGTCGCTTCGATAGGCTGGCCGATCACAGGCGCACCAGCGTGGATTGCCAGGCCGGTGTCACTGCAGATTACTTGCCTTGGTACGCGTCGCAGAGCCGGCCGTACGTGCTGCCGACCACGCCACCGCATCCCGACCCGCCGGCGCCCGTCCACCCGATCGACATGGACCCATGGGTGGACCTCCCTCAACCTCCCGTCATCCCTCCGGCGTTGGCGGCCCGCTTGCACGAGATGGAGGGCTATTGGAGGGCCCTGTCTACCGACCCTCGCCTTGAGGAGCTATTAGACGAGGTGACGGGGATTTTGGATAATGTTGTACGTCATCCACCTGGCCAGTGATGTACTTTTGCAGTTTGTATGTTGATATTATACATTTATATTTCGGATTTTGTATCTATCTATATATTTATATTAGACTCTTCTCATTTCTTCAGAGTCATATTGAACGTAAACATCAAAAACGAAAACGTTAATATGATAAGGTTGCCCGATAACGAAAACGAAAACGTTAATATGATAAGGTTGCCCGATACCTTCAAGATTGGCTAGGGTTTAAGGGTTTTGGCTAGGGTTTTAGGGTGCACGTCCCTAAGGACGTGCAGTTTCCTTACCCTAAACCCTAACCCTACTCAAACCCTAAAACCCTAGCCAAACACTAAACCAAGGACGTGCTAGCACGTCTTTAAGAACGTGCAGCACGTCCTTAAGGACGTGTTAGGGTTCTGCTTACAATTAACGCAACAGTGTCTATTTGAAGCGATGGAGGACAGCTTGATTTCGCACTCCAAAACAAAGTCCGACTTCTTACAATTGAAGCGAAGGAGGACATCTAGAATCGTTATGGCCGAGCCGCAAAGCAATCCTCGTCTCCATGTATCTCAGGTACGCACAGGTTTCGTAGAGTCAACATATTTCGTATTCGTTCCGTTTTGTTCATATTTTCAATTATATGAATACAATTTAGAGACTTTACGTCTGAGTTCTCGGACCCAAAGGTTTGGAATGACCATGACGAAATGGTTACGCATTTCAAGGACTTGGGTCGGAGACACTGCATGATTTTAGTAATCAAGCGGTCTTGGACGGGGGCGTCGAATCGTCCAGGCGGGGTTCTCCTTGCTTGTGACTAGTTTGGGGAGTACCGACCACGCGGGAGGAAGCTCCAGAGCACACAGTCGAAGATAAGTGGTTGTCCATTCTCTCTACACGGATACGAAGCTCCGCCGGGTCAATGGCGCATGACGGTAACCCATGGTGTTCATAACCACGGGCTTTCCACGAGCTTGAAGGGTCACGCCATCGCCGGACAGATGACAGAGGGGGAAAAGAAGATGGCGAGGTGGATGAAGGAAGTTGGCACTCCTCCAAAATCCATTGGGTACGGATTGAGGCAGTTGGATGATACGAGCGTCATGTCAAGGAAGAGCCTTACCAACACGCTCGCCACGATGGTCGCCGAAGAAAGAGGTAGTCGGACGATGATCCAGGATACCTTGCACCATCTGCGGGAAAGAAGGTACTACTACGACTTCAGACGACATCCGGATGACGACAACGTCTTGAGCGACCTCTTCCTCACGCATCCCGACGGGATACGCCTTCTCCAAAGGTTCCATTACGTCATCATAATGGACAACACATACAAAACAAATGCGTAAGTTACTTAATTACGATTACATTATTGCACATATAGCCAATTATAAAGTATTTTATATGTAACATATTTACACCTGCAGATATGGGATTCCTTTGTGCGAGGTGGTCGGGTTCACACCCTCAGGCAATACTTACTGCATCGCCTATGCCTTCATGTCGCAAGAGAACGAAGACACATACGCCTGGGTGTTGCGACAGCTTCAGATCTTGCTTGAGGGCGTTCAGCCTCAAGCTATCATGACTGATCGAGAGCTAGGTCTCTTGGCGGCGCTGAATGTTGTCTTCCCCGACGTCCAGCATCTCCTTTGTTGGTTACACGTGACGAGAAGATGCGAGGAAGCAGCTCTGAAGATCACGAAGAATTTAAACCACGCTGGCATCTTTAAGGGAAACTGTTGGGGGCTGTTCGAATCGAGGTCGGAGGAATCATTTAACCGACGTCGTCGGGCGCTACGAGTTGCATGGCACCCATTCCCAGGTGTGGTGGCGTATTTGGAGTCGGTTTGGCTTCCATACAGCAGGAGCATAGTTCGGTGCTACGTAGATAATGTCTTCCATCTCGGCACCCGTACGACAAACAGGTACAACCTTACTTCATATCTCCCATAACAATATGATATGATATCGAATATTTAGTGGTATGCACTTCAATGTGTACAGAGTTGAAGGTCAACACAAGGTTCTGAAGGAGGCACTTCACTCATCGACTGGTGACTTCCGCATCGTGATCGATGCAATCCATAGAGTCAATGATTGTCAACTGCATGAGCTGCAAACTGCTTTGGAGATCGACCGCTTCAAATGGCCAACAGCGGCGTATAAAGTCAACCTTTTCGATGAGGTAAAGACTTTAATCTCCAAAAAGTGCTTCGATTATCTGTACAAGATGTGGCAGGACGTCGTGAACCAAAAGGTTCCTCCGGTATGCACGGACCGACATTGGAGGGTTTGTTACGGGATCCCTTGTGTCCATGAGATTCAGGCATACGTCAACTCCGGTACTCCGATACCCGCCGAGGACATCCACCCGTTCTGGATGGATTTGACATGGACTGACCTCGACGACACCTCACTGCCGTACGAGCTGTCATCTTCATACACGGCTTCCAACGATGTATGCGAGGATGAGTTGCAACCACCCTCATCAGCAAGCGTCCGAAGGAAGGGGAGGCCTCGGGGGTCGAGGAATGCCTGCCGCACCAACCCGTTGCCATACGAGGAGGTAAGGGAAATGTTTGAGAGAGAAGAAGCGCGTGCTGCTCGAAATGCTACCCGGCCTCGTCCACAAGCGACCTCAACCCGACGTGGACGTGATGATGTGTTCGGAGGGTTCAACTGGGGTCGAAACAACGTTGATCCCTTCATGTTCGGTCATATTGAGACGGTGAGGGACACTGTTGGAGATGGTCATTGTGGCTACCGTGCTTTGGCGGCTTTGACATCACCGATCGGCGAGACTGCTTTCCCGGAACTCAAAACGTTACTATGCAATCACTTGGAGGATCACGCCGATCTGTACGTCGATTGTTATACGGGAGAGTACCCATTTCAGCAGTTCGTCGACTACCAGAGATGGGCCGGAGCCACACATGGTGATAGGATACGGTGGATAGAGCTACCCATCATGGGTTTAGTATTTGCGACGGTATATCAGATTCCTCTCGTCGTCCTAGCTTGGCATCATCCGTTCACATGTCTCCCCATGATCTCGCCGACATCTGCTAACAACCCTCCCCAATCAGCAACTCTTGGTGTAGCCTGCATCGGAAACCAAGACCATTTTGTCGCGGTACGACTTCAAACATCTTTTTTATTACCTATTCATGCTTTTCATACATATGTCAATACTCTAACTCTAAATTTTTGTTCTCATAGATCTGGTTGTGCGCGTCCTAACGCTCCTCTTCCGCCGCCTCCACTAGAATGGGTCGAACATCATCATCCGAGCGTCGAAGGATGGGATGCTCCGTTTCAAGCTCAGATTGAGAGATTTAGAGCCTTGCGTGCCGAGTCCGGCCGTCCTTTACTATTTTCCTAGATTGTATTCCACAACTTTATTAAAATTATGAATGTAAACCTTTTTTTCCGTTCCTTGTAACGTTATTCACATATTATCCGAATGAAAACCTTAACAATTCTTGTGTTCGGTTTAATTTGACCCTAAATCCTTCAAATCCACTAGTTAAACACTTCAATTTTATCAACTAACATTACAAAACCGTCGGAAAACCTAAACCCTAACCCTAAACCCTAAACCCTAAACGCAAAACCCTAACTAGGGTTTGCACGTCCTTAAGGACGTGCTTGCACATTGTTAAGGACGTGCAAGACTTAAATAGTGGACGTGCACAGTCTCAGACTTGCACGTCGTTAAGAACGTGCAAGCACGTCCTTAAGGACGTGCAAATCCTTAATCCGGATTTGCGGTGTATATAGTGACACCCATTTTTTAATCTATATATCCACTCTTAATTTACTAACTATACTTAGTTTAATTCAAAACATTAAATTCAATCTAATGTAACTATTGGGCTTAACTCAAATTTAATTATTTACTAACTATTGAGCTTAATTCAAAACATTGAATATAACTATTGATTATGACACATCACAATGTTATAATGATATTGATATTATTATTACTGAGTGATTGAAAGTACTTATATTTATGTATTATACTTTAAATAAGATTTTTTAAAAATAATTTTTTGAAAGAAATATAAGATATATTTATGGGAAAACTTTTTATGATTTTTATCTTAACATTTAATAATAATTTATAATATTAAATATTAATCTTTTACTTAAAAAAAAACGCGTCATTGCGCGAGAATTGTACTATTACAAGTTAAATTCATCCACCCCGTCCGTCCTAAAAATAAAGGTGGAAAAATCACCCATCCTCCCCATCCTTCTCACTCTGCCTTGAATTGGTAAATAAAGAGCGGTCATTTCGGGGACCTATGACAATTATTCACAAGTCCTTTCCGGTGAGCCATTCCGGAATGGTTGCTCTCACCCCATGCCAAATACACCATAAATACTGTATTTTTCATCTTATTGTAATCGATTTTTTTATTTTTAATATAATGCGAGAATTTGAAAATGGTTAACCACGGTTAAACTATAGTTAAGGGCGTTTCATCGAATCGCATCCGCACACTGAGTCTGAATATTGTAGTCGATTGATTTATCAATTGTGAGTTAATTTTGCGCCATCTTGATTTATCAAACTTTTGTTTCGTATTTCGAATTTTAAGTTATTTAAAAAAAAAGTATGAACATTTCAAACAAAATTTGATATTCCTAGGAAAGTGTTAATGGAGATGGCAAACTGAAAACTGCCAAATACGTCGACGACTTGCAATTTCATCGTCACCGAGCATCCCCAAACCCCCAATTTCTCCTCTCTCTGAACCAGAGAAAGCGAGAAGAAGAAACAATGGCGGTTGAGTGGGTGCTTGTATGCCACGGTCTGATCACACTGTTGGTTGTGGTTTCCTTTCTCTGCGGTCAATGGCCGATCTTCCAAGGCACCTTCATCGAGAAAGTACACTTCTTTCTCACCGTCGGCGCTTACGACTATTTCCTGTACGTTTTCTCTTTTCTTCAATTGCTCCGATTTCTCCCCCAATCGGTGAGGCGGTTTTTTATTTTGATCTGTTGGAAATTTGTACCAGGCGAGGCGTTGGTTCGATCTGCGGCTCTCGCGGCACCGATGCCGTGCTCTCCGTCGAGTACTTCTGTTGCTACCGCCCTAACCCTATCTTGCAGGTTTGCTCCTTCTCATCTCTAGATTTTCTGCGTTTGCCTCAATCTAGGGTTTTGGACTCAGTTTTGCAAGTTTATTAGTCTTGGTTTAATTCACAGGTGCGTTAAAATGTGGGGGGGGAAAACTTGAATTACTGAGTAGCGGTTCTGATTGCTGGATTCTGTTTTTGTTGAATGGTTTGTGTTTCTTCCATGTCTGGTTAAGGAGCTTTTATTGCTAGTAGTAGGTCAATGTTCACTGAAGATTGCATTGCTAGTTTATCCCCTGAAATTTGAAGATTTTATTGTCATTAATGAAACCTGCCGATGAAATTTGAAGATTTTATTGTCATTAATGAAACCTCCCGATGAAATAATACATTTTATGATATGTAGTTATGTACTGAAGAAGAAGAGATTGTTGTTTAGGTTGGAATCTGTTTGTATTAAGGGAGAATGTGGTTACTACCATAGCCTGTTTATGTTGTATTTGAGAGGTAGTTTTTGTTCAATTTGTTAGAAATTTAAAGATATGATTGATAAATAATGTTAACATAGCCACAATTTCTTAACTTATCTATGAATTAGATGATTGTTTAGCCTCGTTGTTGGAGTGACACCTGAAGTTTGGTTATGTGAGACAATGCAAGATTTGAGTTTATGAAAATACTTGTCGCCTTTTTGAATTTATTTCATAATATTACTTATGACTTGCCCAGTCTGCACACAGTTTTAAAAATTTTAAAATCTGCTTCCGTGTATGCTATAAGGGGATGTTTATGTTGCACTAATTGCATCCAGTGTACTTCGCATGAGTTCTTTTATTTCCGTAAAAGTAATGAACAGATTGCAGTGAATATAAATTTTGTATGAAATGAATATTACGTCCCCTGTTGTAATTGCATTGCATTATATCTTGTTTTGTCCCTGAATTGTTAATTTTTTTTTTTGGGCTTCAGATCATATATCTAGCTATAATTGGAGGAGTATACTACTTGATTGCAAAGTCCTCTTTTGTGTACATCCCTAGTTATTATCTCGGCGATTTTCACAGGTATTACTAATTTTAAGTCCCTCCCTATTAACAAAATGACTTATTTGATGACTTGTGACATTGTGCATTGTTTGGCTTTTTCTTAGCTGTTAAGTATTCTTGCAGGTATACAAGCTTCTTAGCGATTGGTGTTGGCATGATTCTCTTTCTGTTGACAAGCTTCTCAGATCCCGGAACTGTCACTAGAGAAAACGTGTCTCAATATACTTCTGTATATCCTTATGACAACATCTTATATTCTGAGAAAGAGTGCACTACTTGCCGAATTTCAAAGTGAGTTAGTTCTTGATGACCATGATTTGTTGCAATTCTCGTATGAGTTCAGTATCCCACTTAAATCGAGTCTACAACTTTGTTTTTCCAGACCTGCTAGGTCAAAGCACTGCAGTGTATGTGACCGCTGTGTTGCAAGGTTCGATCATCACTGTGGATGGATGGTCTGTTGCTTTTCATGATTATTTTTCTGTATTGCTTAAGATTATATGTTGTCTGTACCGGAAGTTGATGGTTGTGATTGCTGCTGCAGAATAACTGTATTGGAGAACGGAATACTAGGTACTTTATGGCTTTTCTTCTTTGGTGAGTCACCTTTATCTTCTCATCATCTGTACTTGTCACCACATAATGGCTGAATTCTGTACTTTCTATAGTTTCTCTGATGTGAAGTGTAGTTGACGTGGAGGGATTAGGGAATAATAAGAGATAGATGGTGGTCATATGTTGTCTACATTTGTAGTCGAGATTCATAAGTGAAATTCATAGTTTTCTTTGGGAACCATATTTCAGAAGTGAAATTCATACTGTCTATATTCTAGGATCAAGAGATAAATTTAATACCTGAAGCTGTGAATCGACTAATTTGTGTCTTTTTGGATTTTCGGCACTAAATGCGTTTTTCAGGCATTTCCTTCTGTGTTTGTATGGAGTTGTGGCACTTGGCTTAGTTCTTGCTGGCAGAATGAAAGAACTTAAAGTTGTATATATTCTAACAGGTATATGTGATCAATGCTTGAACGTAGTATTTAAATGCCGTAACAATCTTTATAATTGCATTTAAGGGGTTTAAAATGTGTGTTTTTGGTACAGTTTATTATGGTGTTCAGAATTCATTCAGAGACTTGGCTCCACATGTTGTACAGGTGAGTGAAATCACTCTTTTCTTCAACTTTCTCCATCTTTTGGTTTCACCTGTTACAATTTATTACCATAGTTGGTGCATTTGAAACTACCATGTCTGTGTTTACTTGACGATTGACGACTCAAACTTTTTAGTGTATATAGCAAAGCAATAGATTGATATCTGCATTTTTTTCTGCCCTAGTTAGTTCATTACTTTTTCCATTGATAAAGGGACAGTCATTTCCCTCTTAAATTTATGGTGCTGTCTCATTCTATTCCCCTCCCCCTAAATGCCCTGCTTCTTTGACTCTCTTTTGCTTAGGAATCTCAAAATTAGTGTCTTTAATCATTAATTACTCTTTTGTTGTCAACAGTGGTTATTGAGCTCCTACAACACTCAAGTACTCATCATGGTGTTTCTGGCCATTGTTTCTCTGCTTATGGCGGGGTTCTTTGGTTACCATGCCAAGCTGTGTTTCACAAATACAACCACAAATGAGGTAAGTTTCTGTCTTCTATGAATGTTCACTTCAAGAATTTTATTAATTCGGATTATGTAGGTCTTGTCTTATTTAGGATGACGAGCACTGTGTGATGCATGATCTCTTACATTGTATATAACTTTCTCAAAATATTCCCCACAAATCCCATTGGCATTTTATATACATATAGATTGTTTCTGTGCTACTTTTTATTGAAGGTGTCTGAGTTACCGGCTAACTTTTTTGTTCTGTGCTTCTCGCTGGTACCAGTCTTTCAAATGGCAAGACTACATGAGACTTCAAGACAAGATAAATGAAGCAAAGGCCAGTTCTGAAGCCTTTAAGGCAAGCCTTTCTGGTCTCGGCCAAGAAACCAAGCCCAAACAGAGCAAATGGAGGAGCTTATTCCAAAAGTCACCTTTGAAAGACGCAGATAAAGCAGTTATGAACAACATATACGATAAAGGACTCATGCACAACTTTTGTGAAGTCATGTTTCCTTTCTCCACACGATCTTCTTTTCAGGGTACAAAGACACAGTCCGTCAAGCGGCAATCAAAAGCAAAGTCTGGTTGAGAGTGCGACAAAACAAGTCTTAGCCACCCTCCTCTAAAGCCCTGTCCATGAACCACCCTTTTATATACTGATAACAGCCAAACAAGTCTTGGAATGTCATCTGGCTCATGTAGCATGATTGAATTGGTCGTAGCAGCTAACAAGACGGGTGAATCCTTTCGAACAAGATGGATCTAATGGACTGCATTTAGTGTGAAGGATAGGAGAAGTTTCTCGTGTTATTGTATTTTCGGATTAGCCATGCATTTTGTTAATTATGCTAGTTCCAAATTTTCTGTTGAAAAGGTTTTAGAAATCAAAAGAAATAGGTTTTAGGAATCTTGTGTTCACTTCTCACGATCATTCAAAACTTCTGTATGTGGTTTTATGCTTTTTGTCGAGGTGTGTTTCCTTTTTGCTTCAATATCTTCTGTAATGATTACATTTTTCTTAAAGAGCAAAGAAATTTGATGTACTGGACAGGTTCTGAAAAAAAGGAAGATAAAAAGGTATCAACAAAGTGAAAATACAAGAGTAAAAAACACATTGATGGCTTGATGCAAACGAACAACACAATATCAGAATTAGTGTGAGACTTGTTAGGGGTGATAAAGACGAAACTGATACAAACAACCAACTATAACTTAAATAATGTGTGGAAGTTGTTTAGTAAGGTGACATTTATGTTTTAAATTTTAATTTGGAATTAAATACCAACATGGGGATGTAGCTCAAATGGTAGAGCGCTCGCTTTGCATGCGAGAGGTACAGGGTTCGATCCCCTGCATCTCCAATACTTGTTTTTTTTGTATTTATTTTATTTGTTTTAGATATTATTAATAAATTTTACAAACAAAACAAGAAAGGGCATTTGGTCTAGTGGTATGATTCTCGCTTAGGGTGCGAGAGGTCCCGAGTTCAATTCTCGGAATGCCCCTATTTGTAATCATTTTTCCAAAACAAAGGAAATAATCTTCTTACAGTTTTTTAATCATTTTGGTGCCAACTGCCAATTAAAAATATTTGTCTTCGAACAAGCCAGGACAAATTTAGCAACGAACATATCTAAAGACCTACTCCGTTCAAAATGGTAATGCTCTATCCAACTTCATTGTGTATAAAAACCGCTCTAGGCCCACGGCTAAAGCCTAAAGATTCATAAATCATAATGCCAACTACTATTAGATGTTCCTCGACCATTTGCTCTAACATGCCTATTTGCTTCGTCCTTCATTGTTATAGAAACGTACATATAGTGGATTTATGGTACAATTGAGCACAAAAAACGAAAAATTTCCGTGCTGACGCAGTGACGGTGCTGTTGAGGACACATTCTGATAAAGGAATTTAGGAAAACAGTCTAAAAAAGATGCAAGATCTGAAAAGAATAAACAATAACGTCGCCAAATCCTAAAACATTCTATTAATACACCGACGAAATGTTGCTAGGCAAAACAAACTCCAGAAAAAATGTTCTCATGGCGGAATAAAGACCGTGTCTCTGTACAAAGGAAAATGACAAGTGTTTCACTTCTGGAGGATGTTCAGCTACATCTGGATTACTTCTATACCACTAGGTAACTCTCAGGATGAAGAAAGGTCCTCTGTGCATATTTAGGAGCTGTGCCGCCTTTCAGTGGCAAGATGCCCACAACCTGTTTCAACCAAACCATGCCATCAATGGCGTGAAGGCATCATATTTCAGGGTCATGGGTTCAGTAAGTTCGACAAGTGAAGACTTCCAGCAAGCGAAATACGTCTAGCATCTTGTGTTACTACATATTAGTTGATGACAAAAAAATGTAACCTTGCTAAACATAGAACGATAGAGACAACGGTACAAGAAAAAGCATCCAGTAACCTCAGTAGTACAAGTAACCATATTGTGATAGATAAGGTGTATTTGAGACGGATCTTAATTTTATTCCTACAATTATATAATATTCTAAATCGCATACCTTTACGTCACTGTAAGTCTTATTTGCACTGAATTGCGCAGAGATGGGGAAGAAGACTGATGCATCAGTAGCAGGAACATCAAACTCCATTGAACCACTGACATGTTCCAGGGAAAAATGCTTCAGAGCCGAGTACTATCAACCCTACCAATGAACTTTGCATACTGATAACTGGAAAAATAGAGAGTAGTTCATAACTCACCTGCGATTGGAGTCGTCTATGAGGACAATGGACCATTCCAGAGATGAATTCCTGGAATCATACCTGCAACAAGGAAGTTCCAAATGACATAACAAGCAATTAATAAAATACAGTTAATATTAAGGGAGGAAATGGTGACTAACCTCCACTCTCCATCAATCTGAGAAACATTTGGAGCCTCTTGAAGCACGGGGAGAGGAATAGATATCACAACATGTTGTAGATCAAACATTGCTGAAGCTTCATACTCGAGGCTGACGTAAGTTTTCCTTCCATTAATAGAAGGCCAGCAGTTAACTGCAAATTAAGTTGTGGCTTTGTTAAAGCATTTGAATTAAAGGGCGAGAAAAAGTATGAACACAAACCCAGGGGAGCAAATATTCCAACTCACTAGTCAATGGCACCAGTGACTCATCCAATCTTTCAATTCTCCATCTCAAGAGGGCAACACCTTCGCCTTGGCTACCTGTAGGGAAGGCCCTACTAGGATCTTTGAGACCAAGAATATTATCATTATTGAACAACTCCTTGCTAATGTTAGGATGAGTTTTGAACATAGTTCCAGGATTACCACCAGACTCAACCTGAACATAACATATTAAGTCGAACTTTAAGTTGATACTTTTGAATGAATAATTTGGAACTAAGAAGTTCTTATGCTTTTTAGCCACATTCTTATTAACCTTTTCCGATCATTATCATATAAAAGAGAATAAAAATAAAAAGTTCTACTCATTAACTATTCATTTCACAACAGTTGCAAATTCATCTTCTCCTGACCCAATCTATTTTCGAATTTCTGGCATTGAATGTACAATGATAATCTATGTGACTAATGTGAGTTCCGTTCAGGAAAAAAACAATATTGCTCTTCTTTGTAGAAAGGCTGGCAGGTGTCTTCTCAGATTAATGCCTGCAGAGAGCACAAGGAATAGCATACCTCAACTTGAATATACGCATCTTTTTCTTCCAAGACTTGGAGGGATAACGTCCCTTGAACATCAAAGGAACTGACCCCGCCATCTCGTTTTAATGTCACATTGACCTTCTCTTCAACTACTAGTGTAACAGGATCAGTTGGAGGTGGAGCAGCAGACTTAGACCTATTAGTGATAGGCTGTACATCTTTGATAATCTCTTCACCCTCTGCTTTCAGGGAGGCCAAGAACTGGTTTGCCCTTTTTGTTTTACCTAACTGCATTCCACTGCCCTTAAGTGGAGCATTAGCAGGTGCAGCTGGATGACTTGCTGAATTATAAAATATCATAAGTGGTCAGAATACAGAAATATCTTTTGCAATTATGCCATAAACACACATAATAGGCATCAGTTTACATTGCTAAGCACAAGCCACAAGCTAACCTGGCTTGTAAATTTCAGGAAGTGAATAAAAATTCCATATTTAAGTACAAAGATATATGGACATGTTCCCCAGTTATGCGGAGCAATGAGTTTTTCACCCGAAGACCGATTATCAAATGCATGGATATAAGGGTTCCTCGAGGAATTGCACCAGAAAATTTGCGGGGAGAAACAAGAAAGATTAAAAAGTATGTGAATGAAGCCTTGGCCACTTGACTAAAAATGGAGACTTCATCAAGTCCATAATAGACAGTAGAAAGATTTTAGCATAAATAATTAAATAAAAGATAGTCCATCACTCCATCCAGATTATAGAATCAATCAAACTGAAGAAACAGATCAATGTAAAGCAGATAACTAGTCATACCTCTGGACTTGGTAGAAAATGAATCCATATCAGTACTAGGTACAAAACCAGATCGACTGCCAAAACCACCACTGCTTGAAATGCTCGCATCAGGACCCATTGATTGTAGAGACATGGATCCTCCCTTATCACCACTTCTATTCTTTTCAATCTGTACAATACAGTACTTCAGCAAATCTAAAGTAATATGGGAACACACATATCTATTAGGGAGAGAAGAAAACACCTTGCTTTTATCAATCTCAATAGCCTTTTGCTTCATGACATCCTTGGTTTCATTGATCTTGCTCTGGATAACCAATTTGTGCAACTTTTCTTCATGACTTTCCATTTCACAGTACTGCTTAACTTGTGCAACAGTTACATTCTCTTTGTGCCCAAGGGACATGACTTCATCAAATGCAAAAATTAGCTCAAATGCTGCCATGCAGATACCTTCTTCACCTAAAGAGATTGCATACTCCGGCACCTTTTTTCATGGTTAAGGAATACAACAACAACAACAATTCCAATCTATCCTACTCAAAACAGGAACTTGGGGTCGAGGTATATGCACCCTTTCTCCGGTTATGTCGAGAGGGTGTTTCATGCTTAAGGAATGAACATTAAAAATGGATCATGTTCATTTCATGAGAATTCAAATGCAGGAATTTCAAAAAGTATGAAGGATACAAGCTTTGAAAGCAGCCTCAAAGTCTCCAAGTCTTCTAAAATGTTACTTTGCTTATTAGTGACAAGAAGCAAGTATAAAGCTTCTACTGGCTGGTAAACATATCGGACACTTTCAGTCTCAACATAAGTATGCTGCTTTCCTGTTCCAACCAACTTGGGGAAAGCTGCAAGAAGACCCTCAATCCTTATCCGAGTCATGTCCACAAATTGTCTTGAGACAAGTGCTGCAGACATATAGAAAGCAAATAAAACCAACAGTGAATAACAAACGTAATATTAAATGAGATACATGAGGAAATAGGGAGCTTTGTTCAATCCAAAAAGTTTTATCAACAAAACATCATAAAAGATACCTTATACAGGGAAATCAACCAGAAAAAAAGCATCAGCAGCAGATTAAGAAATGGAAACAAAATAATGCAGATAAGAAACAAGGGGATTGACCTATAACCACCATAACATCTGGAAAGCTCTGTATGCAGTGTAAACATATGTGAACAAACCAACTGTTTTTAGGTCTTTGATAATTTATGGAAACCGGACATTTTAATAAGAGAAGTTATCAAAAAACGATTATGAGTCCTTTCACTTATGATTGTTTCATGAAGGGTTGAGCCTGCAAATTCTCATATTTTCTTGAATCAATGGAAGACAGGCTGAATCAAACCATATACATGATCACAATATGAGAGACTTCAAAAGTGGTGAAAGAAAACAGTTAAACCTTAACTAGACAAAATCATCTAGGTGAATGAACTCATAAGCTGGAAAGAATATGTCAAAAAACTTCTGTGAAACAACTCATAACAAAAAGAGGGGAATGAGAGCAAATTCATACCTTTTCCAGATTTACTGATTACAGAAGCCGCAAGGACAACCTATAACAAATAGAAAAATAAATCAAGTCAGACAAAACAATCACTTTAGTGAAATAAATATTATGGCCACGTATTTTTTAATCATCCATCTAAACTATTCATCTGTGATTTCATTTCATCAACACAATATCCCGCTATATTGTATAAGAATGCTAATCAGATAGAGACAAGTTAAAAGAATAAGCAAGCAACAGCATGTAGGTTGAAAACATAAGAGGCTCACCATCTTGGCAACTAGGAAAATGACAATCAGGGTATGTCTGCCTGTGAATACCAACAAACAAATAATCAGAAAGCTACATAATGCAATTCTGAAGGTATTGAACAATTAAAATGTACAATAAGCTACATAAAACTTAACATACTAAGAAAATATCTCAATATTGCAGCACAGACTAATAAACTAATGACAAATTACTCAAGCACATAGCAATTCCCTTCACTGCAGGTAACTAGAATAATGAAAACAACTGGCTTATATGAAAATACTTATTCCTTAGCTGGGATAGCATATAGTAGGATCAACCAAAGACGAGTAACTAGTTGTACAATATACTTTTAAGCTAGGAGACAATTTCACCTCCCAATATCGCACAACACAGATGGCAATTGACAAGTAAACTACAGCCTCCCACTAAGCAAATACATATAATCCGGCCAAAGATTGGATTACGAGTAAAACAGGAAGAACTGGAAATAACCTTGCAGTAATCTGCACCACATTTGAACATTAAAAACAGTACGATTAAGCGAACTAATCAGATGCAAATTCATGAACTATGCGCACTTGCCATCAACAATTCCGTTTCCACACATTTTCCCCCATCCAACCAGCCAATTCATACTTGACATATCCCTGGTTGGAATCAAGGTTTCGGAACAAATGATCTAGGATAAAACACATACTATTCCAATCTAATTCACCATGATCTAGCCAAACCACGCACTGATTCGCCCATAGATCCCTAAACGGGTAATGACATCCGGTATGAATCCAAGATTTCCTCTCAAAGTAACTAATTAACATAAAATTTCAATTTCGGAAAGATCCACAGCCCTAAAATTCAAGGCAAACAAGCCTGATCTGAACTACATTACCGCAAATACACGACGAAACACGGATGGATCGATCGCCTTAGATCTACGAAAACAGGAGTGAAATAAGAAATAGAAAGTTCTGAATCGATGAAAAATAAGAGACTTACACTGTTGAATCTGGATATCAAGCTTCCAAGCAGATGGATCTCCACGGCAACGGGTTTGGGGAAGAGAGGGAGAAATTAAGTGTATGAACTTGAAGGAGTGTAGTATTTAAACGGGGGGGGGGGGGGGGGGGGGTATTTTGATGGAATAAATAACTTTACTTAATTGATAAGTTACAAGGAAAAAAATCACTGCAATAAGTAATGTAAATTGCTAAGAAATGTACGAATTTAATCAAATTCACCCAACTTTTAAAACAGATGAAAGAGGGGAAAAAGAAAAAAAATTGACAAGAAAATAGCTTATCATTCGTAGAGTGTCTTTAGAGATGAGAACCTAGAGTTAAAAATCATTCTTCAATCTTCCGTCAAAAGAGATATTGTAAGCAAGATTAACAGTTCTATCTGTAGTAACAACAATATTAAATTTTCTGAAAATATGGCGAATAACAACATTTAATAAAGCACAAAGGTCCATTAATTTCGTATCCGATTATAAAAGTTTAATATTCTAAGGAGATTTACAACCGCTAAATTGTCCCTTTTAATAAGGGGATTCACCACTCCCAATTGCTTAGCCCTAAGGACACCCGTGCATAGTCCTAGAGTCTCAGCAGTAGCAATGGTGGCGTAGTCCATGTACCCTTGCTCAAGCTAACAATCTGGCTGTCAGAATCACGGATGAAAAATCAACCGTGGCTTTTCCCAAGCAATCTTACGATTACTGTGTACTAGCTGACGGGGCCAGAAGATATTAAGGAATGATCGGTCAAAATGCGTAGCTAAAAAACCAAAAGATATTAAGGAGGGGTCGAACACAGAACTTTATGAATTAATAGAACACCCTTGAGGGCTTGACCACTAGACCAACCTAATATATGTGCTTACTTACCCTTGTAATATTTACATTTTTTTTTTACAGCTTGGGGTGGGGTGGGCTCCTGTACCCGTCGGTGCTAAAAGCTAATGTATAAATAACCCAATTAAGTTGAGTGATTAAATCAATTCCAACTCTCTCTCTCTATATATATAAAGAGATACACACCAACTCAATCATTGTAAACAACTTTGTTAATCGTTATATATTGTTAGAATATGAAGGGTAGAATAGGAATTGGTCAAGCCAGCTGTATGAGCCTTAGGCTATATATATCCACGCTCTGTAATCGATTTCAATTTAATGTGAACAAGACAAAATTGGATTCCTTTTTGCTCTGCCGATGGTGGAAACAACCATGTTGCTCCACTACCAAAATTGACAGCTTTTTCCCATCTTTCTCTACTCCAAAGAACGGCTGTTTCATTGAAACTTCTCGTTCATAATTTCTAATCCAGAATCAGTCACAAAACCCACAAATTATAACATGGTATCAGAGCTCCGCGTTTGATCCACAATCGTTTCCATGGCTGCAGTCACTGATGCAGAGAGTGAGCTCTACCTTCACCACTCCGACCACCCTAACTATGTCTTGTCAACCAGCCTTTTGAATGAAAGAAATTACAGCCACTGGAAAAGGTCTGTTGAAGTCTCTCTAATGGCAAAGAACAAGCTTGGCTTCATCACGGGAACTTGCTTGAGGCCAACAACGGATGATCAGGCCAAACTCAAGTGGGATCGCTGCAACTCTATGGTAATTTCTTGGCTTGTTCATTCTGTTGAAAAGGAAATAGCCGAATCTGTCTTATACTGTCAAACTGCTAGTCAAATATGGAGAGAACTGGGAAATCGATTTGGAAAACCAAATAGGACCAGAATTTATCAAGTTCAAAGGGAACTTGTTTCTTTAAATCATGGAAATAGCTCAGTTTCCACTTATTTTACAAAGATGAAAAAGTTGTGGGATGAGTATTTGTTGCTGGTTGAGGATGCTATTTGCGATTGTGGTTCTAGAGTGGTTGTAAACAAGATTGTGCAGGACCAACAGATTATCCACTTCCTAATGGGTTTAAACGACAGCTATAATGCTGTTAGGGGGACTATTCTTATGATGACCCCTCCTCCAGATTTCGACCATGTGTATCAGATGGTGCTTCAAGAGGAGCAACAAAGAGGCATTGGAAACTTGATGAAGACAGATACTGAGGCCATGGCTTTTGCTGTTCAAAAAGGCTCAAATACCAGCACCCAGAAGAGTGGTCAACAAAAGCAGTACTGCGATCATTGCAAGGTGGGAGGACACTCCATGGACGCTTGTTGGAAGCTTCATGGGTATCCAAACAATGCACCAACCAATTCTGGATTTTGTGACCATTGCAAGATCAAAGGGCATACCATGGATAAATGCTGGAAAATTCATGGATTCCCTTCAGGAAAAGGGGAGAGTAGGTTCTTTTGTACACATTGCAAGACTGGTGGGCATACTGTGGATCGTTGCTGGAAGATTCATGGCTATCCACCGGGCAAGGGACCTTCATCAATGGCCAATATGAGCATCACTGAGACTCCTGCACAGAGCTCTTCTTCCTCCCCACCCATCACACAGCAGCAATATGAGCAACTTGTGAGCTTATTGAGCAAACACTCAGGACAGGATGGTCTCTCCCATGCTGCCTTCTTAGCTGGTAAATCATTTTCTCTCTTTTCATCAAGTAATAATTCTTCTTGGATTCTTGATAGTGGCGCTACAAATCACATTACCCCTCACTTACATTACTTTCATACTTATACTGCAGTTAAATCACCCATTACAATTACTTTACCAACCAACAAAAATGCATCCATTTTACATGTTGGTTCTATACTGCTTTCTTCAAATATTACACTCCACAATGTGCTCCACATCCCTGACTTTCACTACAACCTTCTTTCCATTCATAAGCTCACAAAGGATTTGTCATCTAACATCATTTTCACCCCCGACCTTTGTATGATTCAGGCCCCTTCGATGAGCACGCCACTAGTGATTGGCCATGAAGCAAATGGACTATATGTGCTAGACAAACCAACCTCATTCCCATCAGCTTTTGGACCTACTGTCTCCACTGTTTTTCCCAATTCAGCAACATCTTTTTGTAATAATTCTAGAACAAATGTTGGTGAACTTTGGCACTGCCGTATGGGGCATCTTTCCTTTGATCAGTTGCAATACATTGACAATATTGGTGTTCATTTTAAGCCTAATTTCATTTGCCAAATTTGTCCTAAGGCAAAACAGCACAATCAACATTTTCCTCATTCTCATTCTCATACTGCTAAACCCTTTGAACTTGTGCATATGGACACTTGGGGACCTTACAAACATCACACTCATTACAAACATCACACTCATGATGGCTTTAGATACTTTCTTACATTAGTGGATGACCATAGCAAAGCAACTTGGACTTTCTTGATGACACACAAAAGTGATGCTCTTTCTATTCTCAAAAATTTTGTCACCATGATTTCCACACAATTTCAAGCCAAAATCAAATGCATACGATCAGATAATGCCACTGAATTTTGTGACAACTTGACAAAATCTTTCTTCAACACCAATGGCATTATACACCATACCACGTGTGTTTACAACCCTCAACAAAACGGTGTTGTTGAAAGAAAACACAAACACCTTTTAGAGGTTGCTAGATCCCTTCTCTATCAATCAAATTTACCCCTCCCTTACTGGGGTGAATGCATTCTCACTGCCACCCATTTAATTAACCGCAGCCCCTTACCCTCATTACAGAACAGATCACCTTACGAGCTCATTTTTCATAGAGCTCCTGATTACAGTCTCATCAAGGTTTTTGGTTGTCTTTGCTTTGCTAATTCCACTCCAAGACATAGAGACAAATTTCAGTCTAGGGCCATCAGATGCATATTTTTGGGTTATCCATTTGGCAAGAAAGGTTACAAAGTCCTTGACCTTGACACCAAAACCATTTTTATCTCCAGAGATGTAACCTTTCATGAATTCCACTTTCCTTACCATCTCTCTCCCCCACCTCCTACCACATCCCCATTACCAATCCCCTCAAATGACATACCATCTCATTTATTTGCCCCAACACACACAGATCCTCCTCAACCAACTCCCCCTGATCCAATTGTTGCAACTGATCAGCCTCCACAAAATCATGTCCCTGCACCCCTGAGACGGTCCACAAGAACCTCCTCTATACCACCTTACCTTCATGACTATGTCTGCTCTTATAGTCCTACTAAATCTCTCACTAGTGGCATCATTGCACCATTCCAACTTCCCACAACATTTCATGCTTTCTTGGCCAATGCCATCACACATACAGAACCCACCACCTTTTCCCAAGCCTCACAAGATCCAAATTGGATTATTGCCATGAAAAGAGAAATTGATGCTTTACAAGCTAACAACACATGGTGTTTAGTTCCACTTCCTGCAGGTAAACGTCCAATTGGATGTAAATGGGTGTACAAAGTGAAACTTCGGTCTGATGGAACACTTGAACGTTACAAAGCTCGTGTGGTTGCCAAAGGCTTCACACAACAAGCTGGAATTGATTATCATGATACATTCTCTCCAGTGGTGAAGATGACCACCATAAGAATTCTAATTTCCATTGCATCTGCTAAGAAATGGCCTCTTCATCAGCTAGACGTCAACAACGCTTTCCTTCACGGTGATCTACATGAAGAGGTCTTTATGACAGTCCCTGAGGGCATTCCCAACCCTCACAACCATGTGTGTTTATTGAGAAAGTCCATCTATGGATTGAAGCAAGCGTCTCGCCAGTGGTTCCACAAACTCACAACCTCTCTACTTTCCATGGGCTTCCTTCAATCCAAGTATGATTACTCACTATTTATTCATCGCCAACATTCAGACATTACCATTGTTGCCATCTATGTTGATGATCTCTTGATCACTGGATCATCCTCTTCAACTATTGATCGTCTAAAAGCCATGTTAGACAACACTTTCAGCATCAAAGACTTGGGCTTACTACATTACTTCTTAGGTCTTGAAATTACTCCTTTGAAGAGAGGTATGGCTATCACACAGTCTAAGTTTACTACTGAACTCCTTGCAGAATCTCACCTCCCACCTTCCACCCCTGTTTGCACACCTCTGCCCCTAAACACAAAACTCAACAACACAGATGGTGACATTCTACCCAATGCCACACTTTATAGACAGCTTGTTGGCAAACTAAACTACCTCACCCATACCCGCCCAGACCTTTGCTTTGCTGTCCAAACACTTAGCCAATTCATGCAAGAACCTCGTACTCCTCACCTCATTGCCCTCCATCACACTCTGTGATACCTCTCTGGCACTATTGGGCATGGCATCATTCTACATGGTTTTGACAAACCTGTGCTTACAGCTTATTCTGATTCTGATTGGGCATCCTGCCCCATTTCACGAAGATCAGTCAGCGGCTTCTTGATTCTCCTTGGCTCCTCTCCTATAGCATGGAAATCCAAGAAACAAACTACTGTCTCTAGAAGCTCATCCGAAGCTGAATATCGGGCAATGGCTCAAGCTACTTCTGAGTTGACTTGGCTAATCAGACTTCTTGAAGAACTCAATGTTGGTCCTATTCTCCCAGTCAGCTTGCACTGTGACAACCGCTCAGCTCTCCAGATTGCACAAAATCCGGTTTTTCATGAACGAACAAAACACGTCGAGATCGATTGTCATTTCACTAGAGAGAAAGTCATGGATGGTCTTATTAAACTTTGTTTCACTCCATCCTCTGAGCAATTAGCTGATGTACTGACTAAAATTCTTCCATCTTCACAACAACATCATCTCCTTTCCAAGCTGGGGATGCACCACCCTCCAGCTTGCGGGGGGTGTTAGAATATGAAGGGTAGAATAGGAATTGGTCAAGCCAGCTGTATGAGCCTTAGGCTATATATATCCACGCTCTGTAATCGATTTCAATTTAATGTGAACAAGACAAAATTGGATTCCTTTTTGCTCTGCCGATGGTGGAAACAACCATGTTGCTCCACTACCAAAATTGACAGCTTTTTCCCATCTTTCTCTACTCCAAAGAACGGCTGTTTCATTGAAACTTCTCGTTCATAATTTCTAATCCAGAATCAGTCACAAAACCCACAAATTATAACATATATCATTGATCATAACATAAGCGGATCCTAGCTACAAGCCTACAATGAGCCCCGTTCGACCTTGATTGAACTCTATAGATTTTACAAAGCGAAGAAGAAGAAGAGAAGGTGCGAGAACTCAAGAAGATCAACGCCAATGCATTTGCTTGACGAAGAAGCTTGATTTTGTTGATCCAGCACAAGGCATATGATAATTCTTGTTATATCTTTATTCGATTCCGAATACAATTTAATCATCAGCCTTTTCAATGAAGAAATAATCTGCAATTAATAATATAAATGACATTGAATATCAAATGAATAATCAATACTTTAGATTTGTTCACATATAGCGATTGCTCAATAACTCTCTTTAGGAAAAGACTTAGGCATTGTTTGGTAAAGATTAATTGATGGAATAACTGAAGTTAATGAGCTAGCTGAAACTGATGTAACTATTTGTGTTAAATATGTCAATAAAAAACCAAAAACTCAACAAAATTTCGGTGAGTAATGGTTGAAAAGCTCCCATTTCAAAAACTAATTATACTAAAATCTTATATTTATTTCATTTAAAATTATATAATATCAAAACCAGAAATTCCGAAAAGCTAATTGATGGTGCCAAATAGAGCCTAACATGAAATTCTCATGGAATTGATATTTTATAAAACCAGCAAATTGAACTGACCCAATCAAACTATCACACAATCAACTAATAATTTAATTATGAGCATTCAAAATTTCAGATAAGGCCCCTTGTAATCTTCTTGCATTATATGTGCATGGACTTTCCTTTGTACATATATGATACTCCATATTTCTCCCGGCAAGTAATAATAAATTATATATTAATAATTGTCTCAAATGGCTCTCTTTGTCTCATTTTTAAATCCATTCAAACCCACCCCGGATTAATCTTCATCACCCATTAATTAGCATTTTCATTAGCCTTTGATCCAGTTGGTCATTGGTTTGAGGAAGAAGGAGATCAAACTCTGACTTCCGAGCTAAACTATGCAAATTTAACCGAATACTTAGGGTGTGTTTGGATTCCTAATGTATTATGCTTAAGTATAATTACTTTTAACGTGTTTGTTTAACTAAATTGTATGTATTTAAAACAATATGATTTTAAAATAAAATATTGCATAGATTGTATAAATCAAATACTCAATATTGTGTTAAGTTTTTAATTACCTTATAAACTTAATATATTTAATTTACACAATTCATAAGATATTTTATTTTAAATTTATGTTATTTTAAATACCTTATAATTTTTCTAACCAAACACTTTAAAAGTGATTATGCTTATAAGCATAGTGTATTGGGAATCCAAACACACCCTAATTTTTTTTTTTTTAAATGATTTGTTTAAATCATCAATTTATACATTTTTAAGGAAAAATGACCATAAATAACTACAGACTATTGTCCATGAACCAAAAATAATACGACTTTTAAAAATTAATAATTCGTATACAAACTATTATCTATTAAACCAATTTTGATATGGCCAACATTTCCGACAAAAAATCTTGAATGAAGTCTAATTTGGTAACCTAAAAAAAGTTTTGGAGAATCATTTAATTTAAAGAATGATACTTTTTGGCTTATTTTTCATTTTGAAGAATCTAATAGGGAACACGTTGGGCCATAAAATATCTGAAAATTTTCAAAAAAAAACTCTAAAAAAAAAGAGAAAAATCCTGCTTATCAAACTGGACTAACAATAAAAAAAAGTATAAAAATCGAAGCTATAGGCCCCATTTCAAACTTAATTAATGCTCCTATCCCACCATGGCTGAAAAATTGTAAAATATAATCGAAACAATTCCAAGGGATTATCACCTTGAAAAGATATGTTGTAGATATCTTTAAGAAATAAGAATCGTTAAATGTTCAAGATTGCAAATTACAGATTGTATTTTCCAGAAATAAACTTAATCAAATGTCATTTCCTATAGTTGTGGCTATTCTCTAACCATGCCCAAACTATATGTTATTTCTTACCGTTTGGCCTAATTAATAGAGAGAATGAGGTATATAGACCCTATTCAGTAATTGTAAGGATAAATAGACCCCTTTAGTATTTTTAGTGTAATTTAGACCTTTTATATTTTGTAATGCCCAAAAAAACCCTTATGATTACTTTCCAGTTTCCACCCCTACCGTACAAATCAAATCCCTTAATAAATTATTTATAAAGAAAAAAACTCTTAACAACCTCCTTCCATTTCTAATTAATGCAAAATCAAATCCCCTTCTTTCCTACAAAATCAAAATCAAACCTCTCTTCTAATTAGGTGCTAACTAGAGCCACAGTAACCGAATTTGATGAGTATGTATATCCATTTTCAAGGATTATTGATTACGTAATTTACGTGTGTTTTGCGTTCATTGTCGAAGACGGTAATTGAAGAGATAGGTTACATGGGTCTTTAATTTGAGAGGGTTGTAGTGATGATTAGTGTAATGAAAAAAAAGGTGGTATTGTAATATATTATCTTAATGACTTAGTGTGTTACAATATATAATATTTTTGTGATGTCGTTCCATATATTGCATTGCAACGGATAATTTATTGTAATTGTAAACCTATTATTGTAATTACGCGATGTGTTACAAGAAATAATATATTTTGAGAAAGTCATATTGTAACATATTTAGTGTAATGGAAAAGGAAATCGTATTGTAATGACGACTAGTGTTACAATAAATATTAAATAGTACGTAGTATATTGTAATTTCATGTATGTGATTGAGAGGAATTGAAAAATATTAAGACATAAAAGAAAATCATTGATATCGTTTAATTAGGGATTGTAATCTTACCTAAAATATTTTTTGTACAATTTCCTTAATTATTTTTTATTCTATTATTCTTTTTTTAAACAAAACATTCAAGGATAATTAAGTAAAAACACCAATAAAAAGGTCTATTTACCTAAAATATTAATAATGGGGTCTATAAACTACTAACTTTATTAAAAGGGGTCTTAATCATCCAATTCTCTCTAATTAATATCACAACTTTTTTTAGCACCAAAAAATATCACAACTTTTTTTATATATAAGAAAATGATTCAAAGTATCAGACAAATCTGCCACTTCCAGAGATCGGCAAAAACTGGTTGATGAGTAAACCGTTCTAATACAAAAGAGTAGCAATTTGCAGGTCACGTGGTGGACCATCTAATCCAAGATGGACAAGTATATGGACACCAACAAACATCTCAATCTCTCTGTCATTTGGCTAGGGGTGGGCACAAATCCCGCAAATCCCGGACCCGTCCCGATCCCGGTGGGATTTGAAAAAAAAATAGTGAATCCCGTTCCGGTCCCGTCCCGCAAAAATTACGCGGGACGGGACGCGGGACGAGGATTTCTTATCCCGCAAATCCCGTCCCGTCCCGCATATTTTATAAATAAATAAAAAAATATATAATATATATACATTATATACTTTGTGTATATATATACACACTGTATAGTCTGTATACTTCATTTATTTTTATCAAATGTCTCCGAATACTTCATTTATATACACTTATAGGAGTATAGTTTATACTTACAGTGTATGTCTTATATGCATACTGTATGTATATCTTTTATATTAGCATAATGTTTATATATATGCACACTTCGCACACTATATATTTTTTATATGATGTGTAATTATACGTATAATGTGTATATATAAGGAAAATCGTAAAATATAACAAAAATATTATAAATCTATATTATTAAGCTTTGAAAACCGCAAAATATAAATGAGTTTTAGATTTTTTTATAATGTTTTTAATTTGAGGGACAGGGCCCGTCCCGTCCCGGTCCCGTCCCGTCCCGTGAGGGATAAGGCCCGCGCGGGATTGAAAAAAAAGTAGTGAATCCCGTCCCGGTCCCGTCCCGCGCCCACCCCTACATTTGGCTACACACACTATATATTTAAGGGCCAAAAAATCTAAACTTCACCAAATACCAATCCATCCATCCAATCTATACCACATCTACTAGCTAGCTAAGACAACAAAACCATGCTTCCCAAACAATCATCCTTTGCTACTACCAATTTTGTCTTTATAATTTTGTTGTTTTACTCCTTCGCCGTTTCCTACGAGCAAGCTTGTGATCCTCGAGATGAATCATCCCTTGTCGCTTTCTCTACAACCCTTTCATCTCCCTCCTCGTTAAATTGGTCTTCTACTACCAGTTGTTGTCGATGGGAAGGGGTAGATTGTGATACCAACGGAAGGGTCATCGGTGTACAACTGTACGCGAGAGGCTTGAAAGGGGTTATCAGTTCCACCATTGGAAATCTCGTAAGTCTTACTCATCTTAATCTCTCCAGTAACGAACTCTATGGGCCTCTAGGCGAGGGAATCCTCTCTCCGCAAATAACATTTCTGGTCTTATCCCTCACGAGATTGGAAACCTCTTGCATTTGGAAAGGCTTCATCTCGGAGAGAACAACCTTAGTGGTCCTATTCCTCCAAGCTTGATGAAATGTACAAACTTAGTTGAGCTCATTCTTAGTGATAACCACTTAGATGGCGAAATATCAGAATTAGACCGGTCAAAACTCGCTCAACTTCAAAAACTCGATCTTTTGAACAATACGTTCAATGGCACTCTACCCGCGAGCATATACTCATGCAAGTCACTCACTGCAATTCGAGTAGCAGCAAACCATCTAACCGGCCAAATCTCACCCGAAATTCTACACCTTAAATCTCTGTCTTACCTCTCCCTTGCTCAGAATTCCTTCACGAATATCACAACAACACTTACAATCTTAGCCAAGTGTGAAAACTTAACTACCCTATTCCTCGGAATGAACTTCTATGGCGAAGCCTTGCCAAGCGATATTCGCCTTTTCAGTTCAAGTGGATTTCCGCAACTCGAATACTTTTCTCTTGATGGTTGCAACTTGACTGGTTCCTTTCCCAAATGGCTGTCTAACATCAAGACTCTTCGAGCAACGGGCTTGAGTAAGAACCGACTCACAGGAGAGATTCCAGATTCATTGGGGGCTTTACCCAATCTCTTCTTCTTAGATGTATACACAAACAATCTATCCGGAGAAATTCCCCGAAAATTGTGTCAACTGCCAGCGCTGATGTCAAAACAAGTGGATCCGAAGCTCAACCGCCTTAGCGTTGAGCTTCCCTTCTACTCTTTTACACGTAAACAGTTCGAACAATTTAGCTCGTTTCCTTCGTCACTAACACTCTCCAACAACAATTTTAGTGGTGATATCCCCTCAGAGATCGGCAAATTACAAGGCCTTCAACAGCTACAGTTAGCAAACAATCATCTTTCAGGGAAGATTCCAGCTACCATGGCTAATCTGACAAATCTGGAAGTACTAGTACTTTCAGCAAACAGTTTGACAGGTGAAATTCCTGGATCACTCACGAATCTCAATTTCCTGAGACACCTGAATGTATCTTATAACGATCTTGAAGGTCCAATACCAACCGGTGGTCAGTTTGATACATTCCAGCAAATAGATTTTGAAGGCAATCTGAGACTGTGTGGTGATCTGATACAAAAGCCTTGCTGGACTAAAACAAAGCCAGATGATAAGGGGCAACCACTTAAGAGTGGAAGCCACAAAAGGCAGCCATTTTTACATGGGCTCTATGTTGGTTTTGCCTCGGGATTTTCAGGCATCCTTGCGATTGTAGCGTCCTATGTATTGGTTAACAGCAGCTTCTTCAAGAAGAGGACAACGGAATCACGACAACTGTATTGAAGGTAGGCCCAGTGGCCGTGTAAAATAACGTCTAATTGCTTATGTTGTTCTTGTTGTTTCTGGTTGTGTATGGTCAGTATTTTGTTTGCTGTTGTTTTGTAAATGCAAGAAGAGTGCATAGATTTTGGTTGAAAGTGTGAGTTGTGTGAATGGAGAAAGGATCAGCCAAGAAGCGTAGCTAGACGCTGAGACTAGATACTAACTCGGAAGTCGGAATACATTATTATCTTTCGTAACACGAAAATTTACAAATGAGAGGGAAAGGCATAAGAACTTGAGAAGAAATGTTTTCATCACGCGGCGCCGTGAAGGCAATGCCTGAAGAAGGTAGTTTGAGGAATAACAGCAGTTTATCAGCAACATTGCAATAAAAATAGCCAAGCAAAGGCGAACTGATAAATCAACGCCAATCATTTTGATCAAATAAATAAACCTTTCATCCTCTACAAGCAGGTAGATTCACGTGGAATTCTCAAGTTACTGGGAGTCGGTAGCCTAGCACACAAGCCGACTAAAACCAATTGACAACCAATTGACTATAGAAGGAGTAGTCCACCGACTCATATACTATGACTTGATATGTTCAACTTTCCGATGTGAAACACTTTTGGTCTCATTCACATCTCTAACCGTCAGGGCACCTCTTATGATTCCACATGGGAAGTAGAGAATAGAGATGCATACCCGCTGCTTGTGCTGCCTTGTTGCCTTCTGATCGATGATCCAGAAGCTTCTGGAGATGAATCAGATTCTCGCTTGATGTTTCAATGGATATGTGTGCAAAACAACGAAAGTGATTATCTTGCATATAAACTTGATGACTTCCAGATCGATGGTCGGCAAATCGTTCAGTTCGGCAGTGAATAAGACATTCTCAATTCAAAATCAGATCAAAGCACTTGAATTTCAATCATCCGAGTAGTGGATCATGAAGCCCAATCCAATGAAGCCCACATTGTTCTAGCCTTTACATTATATTTCTGATTGTATGACACCTCATATATGCCTGTCTCCCCTTGTATACAGGGGCGGACCTAGAGGGGTCCTAGGGGGTCACGTGACCCCTCCTCATCCGACAAATTACCTAGGTGTATTCTCCTCATCGATAGCTTTGTTTTAATATATAATACGCCCTAATCCGATATCTGAGTAAAAAGTTATAAATGTTTGAAAATTACAGCTTAATTAATCACTTTAGTTTTATTTCAATATTCTATAATACTTTAATATTTTACTTAAATTGAAATTCACATATTATAATTCATCTCGAGAGCTTCGAAACCATAGGTTATATTACTTATTTTGAGAATATGGTAAGAAGTTACGCAAGTTTAAATTTTTTTTATATCTAGTTATACATTATTACATGTTAATAATGCAATGTTTATTTATTACGTTTTAAATCTTTATTTTTCGTTTTTTATCCTTATTTTCGTATTATATATTTGTAGTATTTTCGAAACCATAGGTTGACACTAGTTTGTACTATCGATCTGTTATGTAATTTGATAGGATAGGGAAAGAAAGAAGATTAGGGTTAAAAGAGAGTAAAGGGTTAAGAGAGAGTATTGGGAGAAAGAGATAAGGGTAGGGATTTGATTATTCAATTGGATGGTCATTACAAAGGTTAAGAGTGTATTTATACCTAAGTGCTATATGGGTCATTACACGATCATGTTGTGTTTTGCGATTTTTTTCTCGATCTTATTGTCGACTACTACGGTGACCCCCGCTAAAAACTTTCTGGGTCCGCCCCTGCTTGTATATATATACACGATGAACATACAGTGTAAAGCGTGGAGGAATGGAAATCAAATTGAGAAATCATCAAATTCAGAATCTGTCCTTTCAGCACCGAGTTATCTCGGGATCAATACCAATTAAGCGATATAGTAACCTGAAATTGGGATCTTTTAATGACTTGGATGCGATCTTTCTTCGATCATAGACTCGTCCAAGCTTAATTTCTCGAAAGTCCTGCCTTAAACCTTAAGGTCAATGAACCCTAAATAATTAATTTCCACACAAACTAATAAACCAATCGCCATCCAAATATTGAGTTCCCGTAGTTACAAGTTAGAAACTTAGGCTAAAGGGCCAAAAATAGCAGCTTGCAAGTTGTAAACTCGGTTGGTCCTGGTGCGGGTCAAGACAAGCTGGAGGGAGGTCGTGTGTGCGGGCCCACATACGGGAGACTCGAACAACACATAAACCCGAACGGGGTTCCATCTCAAAACCAATTGGCAATGAGAGGAGTAGCCCACCAACATTATATGTTGTTCAAGTATTCTCTAAACTACCGATGTGGGACAACCACCATTCCAACACAAGTCATGAGTTGGGTCATCTAATCCATGATGGGCAGGGCAAGTCTATGGACACTTAACAAACACTCAAGCTCTATCTCATTTGGCTACACCCTATTTAAGGGTAATAAATCTACCTACACTTGCCCAAATATCAATCCATTCCTCATCCAATCTATACCACATCTACTAGCTAGCTAAGCTAAGACCCTTTGCAACAAAGCCATGCTTCCAAAACAACCATCCGTTGCTACTACCAATTTTGTCTTTATAATTTTGTTGTTTTACTCCTTGGCCTTTTCCGATGAGCAAGCTTGTGATCCTCTAGATGAATCCTCCCTTCTCGCTTTCTCTACAAACCTTTCATCTCCCTCCCCATTAAATTGGTCTTTTACTACCAGTTGTTGTCTGTGGGAAGGGGTAGATTGTGATACTAACGGAAGGGTCATCGATGTACAACTGTACGCGAGAGGCTTGAAAGGGGTTATCAGTTCCACTATTGGAAAGCTCGTAAGTCTTACTCATCTTAATCTCTCCAATAACCAACTCTACGGACCCTTAGTTGAGGGAATCTTCACACTCACTAACCTTAGAGTTATGGATCTCTCCGCAAACTGCATTTCTGGCCTTATCCCTCACGAGATTGGAAACCTCTTGCTTTTGGAAAGGCTTCATCTTGGAGAGAACAACCTTAGTGGTCCTATTCCCCCAAGCTTGATGAATTGCACACACTTAACTGAGATCACTCTTAGAAACAATAACTTAGATGGCAATATTTCGACATTAGACATGTCAAAACTCGTTCATCTTCAAAAACTTGATCTTTTTAACAATTTTTTTAGTGGCACTCTACCCACGAGCATATACTCATGCAAGTCACTTACTGCAATTCGAGTAGCTATCAACAATCTAACAGGCCAAATCTCATCCGAAATTGAAAACCTTAAATCTTTGTCTTATCTCTCCCTTGCTTTAAATTCCTTCACGAATATCACAAGAGCACTTACAATCTTATCCAAGTGTAACAACTTAACTACCCTCTTCCTTGGAGGTCACTTTTATGGCGAAACCTTGCCAAGTGATAGTAACTTTTTAGGTTCAAATGGGTTTCCACAGCTCCAATACCTGTTTCTTGATAGTTGCAACTTGACTGGTTCCTTTCCCAAATGGTTGTCTAATATCAAGACAATTCGAGCAACAAGCTTGAGGAGAAACAAACTCACAGGAGAAATTCCAGATTCATTGGGGTCTTTACCCAATCTCTTTTTCTTAGATGTATCAACAAACAATTTATCTGGAGAAATTCCCCCAAATTTGTGTCGATTGCCTGCACTAATGTCAAAACAACTAGTCCTGAAACTCAACCGCCTTAATGTTGAGCTTCCCTTATACTCTCTTTTGCGTAAACAATTTGAACATTATACCGTAGTTCCTTCGACACTATCACTTTCTAATAACAATTTTACTAGTCATATTCCACGAGAGATCGGCAAGTTTCAAGGTCTTCAGCAGCTAAAGATAGCAAACAACCATCTTTCGGGGAATATTCCAGCTAGTATAGCTAGGCTGACAAATCTGGAAGTGCTAGATCTGTCAGCAAACAATTTGAGGGGTGAAATACCCAGATCGCTTACAGATCTCACTTTCCTGAGACAACTGAGTGTATCTTATAACGATCTTGAAGGTCCGATACCAAGTGGTGGTCAATTTAACACTTTCCAGCCAACAGACTTTGAAGGCAATCCGCGACTGTGTGGTGATCTGATACAAAAGCCTTGTTGGAATACATCAAAACCAGTAGATAAGGGCCAACCACCTAAGATTCGACCGTTTTTAAATGGGCTCTATGTTGGTTTTGCCTTGGATTTTCTGGTGTCCTTGTGATTGCAGCCTCTTATGTATGGTTTTAACACTTACTACACGAGTTAATCAATTAGTAACCCATTATGTATGGTAGGCCTAGTGGCCATTTACAATAATGTAATTTTTTTTGTATATATGTTGGTTTTACATTGGGATTTTCAGGTGTCCATGTTATTGTGGCATCCTATGTGTTGTTTAACATCGCCTTCTTCAAGAAGATCGAGGTCAACTGAATTAATCAGAACAAGATTCACCTACTCAAGGCGATGCAATAGTGCCCACTTAGGTTGAATTGAGCTATTTATGTAAGTGAAACAATGTTTTACTGCTTATGTTTGTTTTGTCGGTCAGTGCAAGAAGAGCAGAGGCGGAACTACCTTGGGCCAGGGATGGCCCTGGCCTCACAAGTTTTTTTTTTTTTGTAATATATAGGTAAATATAAATGTAGTATTATTTATATAGGTAAAATTATATATGATATTAATAAGGGTTATTTTGGCAACTAACACATTATGAATATCTCATTAGCTCACTAGCACCCAAACAAAATTAATTAACTAATCTATCACCCTTCTCAAATTTACTATCAAGGTCAACGGTCAAACATGTTGACCGTTGACCAACTTATTCCGATTTTTTTTTTTTCCATTTTTTTTATTACATTTAATTTTCGCTATGATGCCACTTTTTAATGACATTTTTTTTCAAACCTTGATGACATTTTTTGTGTAATGTGATGCCACGTCGACCATAGCTGCCAATTTTTTTTACTATTGACTACCGATGACACTTTTTTAAAGTCAATTTTTTTATTTTTTTTTATCGTGAAGCCATATTTTTCAAAGTACTGTTTTGATGACATTTTTTTTTCTTTAATGTGATGCAACTTTTTTAAATTAGTGTTTTGATGCCATTTTTCTAATTTAATTGTTTGATGCCACTTTTTTAATCGAATCGTTTGATGTCACTTTTCTTTTTAATTTAATCAATTGTATATCGATAAATTTTCATCAATTTTACTTTTATTAACTGATGACACGTTTGTGATTAAATTTCATTAATGCAATCACTTGTGGTGACATGTTTATTACATTTTTATTCATTGATGACATTTTTTTTGTTTACTGTGATGCCACGTTGACCATTGATGTCATTTTTTCTGTTGACTACTGATAACACTTTTTTATGTTAATTTTTTATGGTATTTTTTTCCGTGATACCATATTTTTTCAAAGTAGTGTTTTGATGCTAGATGCCACTTTTTTAATCAAATCGTTTGATGCCACTTTTTTAATTTAATCAATTGTATATCGATATATTTTCATCGATTCTACTTTTATTCTCCGATGACACATTTGTGATTACACTTCATTGATGCAATCACTTGTGGTGACATTTTTATACAATTGATGACACAAGGACATAAAATGTGATTAAACTTGGTTGATGACATCTTGTATAAATGACTTTTTTATTCATTAATGACATTTGTTATTACACTTCATTAATCACACTCATTTATGAGGACATCTTTTGTTGATGACATTTTTATTATATTTTTATACAATTAATGACACAGAGTATAAAATGTGATTACATTTCATTGTTTAGACAACTTTTATTCATTCCCAAAAATGGATTGGTTTAATATTGCATTTTGAAGGTTAAAAAGGTAAAGTCTCCATTGGACCTAAATGGACATGATTGCTGCTAAGTTGTAGCTACACCTATTTATTTGTAAGAAAACACTAAAAAAGTTGAAAGGGGAAATTGGAATTAGTGGAAAGAGTCATCAAAGAAACCATGGTTGGGCAAAAGATTCCAACCCACAAATAGAAGAGATCATGTACAAAGTGAAACCTGCAGTGATTTTGATGCGGGACCATCCAAGACACCTTCGTATACATCTATACTTGGAGATGGACCTATGATTCAAGTTCGTGTGAATGTTGTCATCCTCAAGAGGAAGAAGAAGGCTCCACCATGGGAGAAGATCCAAAGGTGCAAAGCTTGATCATCTTGACATTTTTACATTCGTCCAGCAGCTTGACAGCTTTTCGACGTCTCAGTAAAATGAGTCGTACGGATTCAATATTAATCGGATTGGATCGTGCCATACCTTTTCGGAACGAGGACGAAGAGATCTACAACTTTGCTGTTGAGGGTTTTCCCAGATTCGACACAGAGTTTGGCCGAAAATCACATTCTTTGGGCTGTCACTGTTTTAAACGGGATTTCTTAAGTGTTGGAACTTTCTTTTATTGCTATTTCTAGAAACCTTATTTACTTAAGTTATTTTAGGTAATTTAGGGGTTATTTTTAATTATTCTTTTAATTATTATTTTCCATCTAAATCAGCCCTAGGGTTATAAGTAACTGCTGATTCCATTGTAGAACTCAGACGTTGAAATTTATGAAAATTCTCTTTTTGTGTGAAACACATTGAGCATAAGTCGATCGATTCGTAGCGTGGCTCATCGATTGCAAATTGGTTCTTGATCTAACTTGGTTTGCTTTGAGTTCGTCAACCTCGCGAGAGCTTGGTGATCCAGGTAATCACAAGTCCCCTCCTTGTGCCTCCAGGTTGTCCGCTTGGTTGTGTAGGGTTGTAGAGGCGGGCTTTATAGTCGTTGGTATTTGGTTCCTACCCTCTTAGGAGGCCTGGGGTCTTTATCTCGTTCTATTTTAGTTCGAATCGGTCCTTATCGGTCGTGTCTTTGTTATCAATTTCGAGTCTTGCATATTGTTCATCGAGTCTTTGCTTCCGTTCTTGTTATTTCTAGTTTGATTGTTGAAGATCGGGCCATCCTACGGCTAACCCCGTATCAGCTTTACCCACTGTGCATTAGTGTGCCCTTCAACCCTTATATACCCAGTACATCAAAGGAAGATATAAGACATTATGCTCTAATTTTAGGAAAAGGAAGGAAGATAGAGATGGAAGAAATTAGAGAGTTCTTTAGCATCTAACTTTTCCAAATCATTTTCATCTAATTTGATTACAGATTCCTGGAATCATTTTCTGCTACAGATTCATGTCCTCTAATCTCAAGGAATTGAATAGTATACAATTTTCATCTAAACATTCATAGCAACAAACATTTCTTGAATCCAAAAACAAAAAGATAAAAAAAAGAGCTTCATCAAGCAGCTTCATCAAGGAGTCCATGTTGATAAACAACATCCTACTTTATCTCACTGTGCTAAGAAGGGCTCCCTTCTTCATTTACAGCTCGTGTGCTCTGGTCAAGGCTCGCAAAAATGCCACTGGAGCAGCCCGTTTCATCTTCTTCAAGGCTCTCATCCTCTCAATCCGTGCCCGTTTCATTGCAGCAAGCTCCAAAAATCTCCCTCACCAGCTCTATGTCAGAAGCATTCAGCATCGGACCCTTGGGAGGCCTTTTTGTGTGTGATCAGAACGTTGCCAGGTTTCACATTATTATGTGTATAAGGTGGGTCAAAACTGTGTAAATGATTCAGCCCTGCACATAACTGCACCAAAGGATTATTTTTCCAATTTTGAGCTAGTTACATTATGAAAACATCAGCCCCATAAACTAACAATTTGCAAAGCCCAAAGATAAAACAAAATAGGATATATTTCTAGCTTTCAAGGCTCAAAGATTGGCAGAAAAGGCAAGGTTAAGTACTGTCAAAACAATACAAAAGAAAAAAATTAGCTTTCAAGGTTGAATGATTATTTTATATCATAAAGTAATTTAGGCCGTGGATTTGGCTGCTATATTGTCCTACACAAAACCAAAACCAACTAAGTAAACATGAAATAGGAAAAATGAGCAGTGGCATGCAATTAGCTTCAGATATGCATTTATAAATCTACCGTATGCTCACCTGTCCAAGGCCAAACTGTCCAAGGCCACCAAGAAAAGCTTCAAAAAAAGCTTTTCTTAAAATCTCACAGCTTCAAAAAAAGCTTCTGTAACTGCTTCTGAACATTACAATTTGAATCCAAATTGGAAGCCCTATGTTCTACAAGGACAAGCTTCATCAACCGGCAGAGAAATCAAAAAACAATAAACACTAAGGCAAATTAAATCTAAAGTGAGGAAATTAGGCAAATGGAAGTAATTGAATTAGGCAAATTGAAGTGATTCAGTACTAATTTTGACCTACCCGAATGTGGTGAGTTGTGCCAGGACGAACGGGTACTGCTTCAGCGAAGCAAAGGCCAGTTTGTAAAGGACCCGATTTCCAATCCCTAAAACCACCGGCGTCGTCGCCGCCATCAGCACCTCCAACCTCTTATCTGCGGACTCCACGGCTAACAACAACTTTCTCCTCCACCAATTTCGCTTTCAATTGGATGTCAATTTCTACCGTACAATCTCTCAACAACTCATCCCGTCATCTTAAAATAACAAAATCGGAGGATCAATTGAAGAAAACGGGAAGTGAGTACCTGTAAACCGGAGAGCGGCACCGAAATCGGGGGAGGTTGAGTCTGGTTTCGTCTGGCCAAATAAATCGGAGGAGGATGAGTCTGGATTCGTCCTCGCAGGTGAGCGGAGGAGACTAGAAGTGCCAGATGATGGCATCGACTGCAAGGAGGAGCGTGAGAGATAGAGAGCAGGTCGATGGAGGAGGAGGGAACGGATGTTGAGAGAGGGAGCTCGAAAGCCATGGACGGAGAGGAATCGATGAAGAGGAAACGCCAGAGAGCTTCCTCGCGAGTTTACGAGAGAGGAGAGATGCTGCACCCTTAAAAAAAAATTAAATGGGTGTTACAACGACCAATAAATAAACTTAAGTTGCTAATAAGTTAATTAGATTAGGAAAATGTGATATTTCAACAAATTTTCTCTATTAATAATGAAAGAGTAAAATAATAAATAATTTAGTTGTTAAAGGGTAACCACTTTAATTTAGAGATTAGAGATTCAAGTCTTTATACCTCTAGTTTGGACAAATTTTTGTATCGATGATTTTTTTAAAATTAAACATTAAACTAATATTTTATAGTTTTTTCAATGCTTTTTTATTATAAACAAAAATCATTTTTCAAGAAATTTTTAATTTTTACCAATTTTTTAAAGAAATTAAACATTTAAACTATGATTTTATAGTTTTTTTTTTCAAAAATTTTGAAACACTTTTATTTATGATAAAAATCCACATTTTTTTTACTATGTAAAATTAAACTATAATTCTATTTATCGATGATTTTTGTTTTTACCATTTATTGCCTTTTTAATATTTTTTTTAAAAATTTTGTGTTTGATAAACAAAAAAAATATAATGTAAAATTTCGGGTCCCTCATCACCGAGAGTCTAGTTTCGCCACTGAAGAAGAGTGCATGCATTTTAGTTGAAAGAGTGGGTTTTGGCATGTGTGAACGGAGAAGGGATCAGCCAAGAAGCATCGCTAGTAGCTAGGGATGTTATATGAGTCGAGCATATATATCGAACTCGTTCATTTTTTAAACGAGTCTTCATATATGCACCTTTGCTGAACTAACACAACTCTGATTAGAGCAAAAATCTCGAGCATGTGTCGATATATCAAATTGTATGACTTGGATGTGGTCTTTCTTTATATATATAGGTAGAAGCTTTCTTCATAAACCTAACCATTTAACGATTGTACTAATTATTTGTTAATGTGCCTTGAACGACTGTTGACCGGCGATCCCCCGGCGGTGGTCTCGCTGACCGGTCAGCGAGTCGGGGGTCCAGGGGGCGACGCGACCCTGGCGGGGGGCTAGGGGGGCAGCGCCACGCCGCCTTTACGGTATGCGATGTTTATTGTAAACGGGCCTATCGTCTGTCTATTTTGGGCTTTCAGTCCATTGTCTGTTTAGGGTTCCATAAGTCTCTTCATATACTCATGGAACGCCGACCCCTGTAACCTAATCTGTTTCGCTTCCTCTAATAAGAAAACTGGTTCTATGCCCGTGGACGTAGACAACACAACGTTGCTAAACCACGTAAATCTCTGTGTTGTTCTTCGATTTATCATTCTCGTTATAACATTATTATTATTATTAGAGGAAATTTGGTCAATTGTACATCATCAATGTCTTGGATGCGTCGATGACTCTCATAAGGAGGTGGAGGGAGAGGGTCAACTCTCATCTCGATCGCCTTTAATCGCTTCTCCCTTAATTGTAGCTCCAAGGTCATGTTTTTCTCCTCCTCTTCTTCGATTAATTGTTTGAATTGCTTAATTGATTCAATAGCTAGGGTTTTGAAATGAAAATTGGGGACTATGTCTATGTCCCTTTAATCATCCATGGATCAAATTCGCATCACTTTTACTGCCTTTAAGATTCGATAGCTATTGTTTGCTTTTGGATACTCTGGTTTTGACTTTTGAGAGTGTTTTCGCTTCTTCTGCCTTTAAAATTTGTGTCTTTATATTCCTCCTGCACTTTCTAGGATGTGTAATTTTCTAGGTAAAATGTGACTTTATTGATCTTTGCATTGGTAGACAGGGCTAGTGTACTGTGATGGGTGTCAACTGTGAACTTTAGCATATATTGATTCGGTGGCTTCTTTATTCATAGAAAATAATGACTACGAGAAAGCAGTTGCTTACATTAGGAATCCGAAGAAGATTCCCTCTTTGCAAGACGGATTCCATCAGTCTCTACCAATAAAAGAAGGAATATGCCATGCTCATCTTTAGCAACTTTGAGAAAGCTGATGTATCTTTTGTTACGGAGTATATGTTTGTAATGCTGCCACTTTTTTTAGAATTTGATACCCCTCGGTTAATTAAAACATGTCGTTTTAGACATCTCCACATTTTTTAATAAAGCTAATAAAAGCAAACAAAAACATATCGTTTTAGACATCTGCACATTTTTTGAATTTACTTTTCTACTTTATTGAAAACTATAACTAACAAATCTCTAATCATTACAAGGATAATTTTGGAAAGT
Source organism: Persicaria tinctoria (assembly GCA_037127255.1). NCBI lineage: Eukaryota > Viridiplantae > Streptophyta > Magnoliopsida > Caryophyllales > Polygonaceae > Persicaria > Persicaria tinctoria. Next base: position 14,584,961 of record JBANSL010000008.1, read on the forward strand.
GAATACCGAAATACCTAAAACGACATGTTTTTATTGACAAGATTTTACTCCTAAAATGACATGTTTTTCTTAACGGAATGAGTATTGCTTAAGCTATTGATTGAATGCTTTGGTTCTATCATGGTATAATTTGTTCCTTTTATATATATGTGTTGATGAAGTGAGTTAGATCCATTCGGTCTAGGATAAAAGTAGTGGCAAAGGGTATAAACTTGCTTACTAGATTTGTACCTATCAAGTATCAATTGGTGGTCAAAATGACCGGCTTTATTACTAACTTAAAGTCTATTAGCTTAAGAGGGGAAAAAAAAAAGTGGTAGACTGATGTGCTAAAGCACGAAGATGCGGGTTCAAATCCTGCATAGGCTATTTTTGTAAATTTGTTTCATATTTTGAAATTTGCCTTTAAATAAATTTGCGATTAGTGATTGAGATCAATGAAGTGTAATCACAAATGATTGAGTTCAATGAGGTGTAATCACAAATGTCATCAATGAATAAAAATCATCATTAAAAGATGTCATCAGTGAAATTTGATCACATTTTATGCCCTTCAATTATATAAAAATGTAATAAAAATGTCACCACAAATTATTGCATCATTGAAGTGTACAATCACAAATGTGTTATCAATGAATAAAAGTAGAATTAATAAAAATATATCAATATTCAATTTGATTAAATTAAAAAAGTGGCATCAAACGATTTGATTAAAAAAGTTGCATCAAATAATTACATTAAAAAATGGCATCAAAACACTACTTTAAAAAAGTGACATCACATTAAAGAAAAAAATGTTATTAAAAAATGGCATCGAAACACTATTTTGAAAAAAATGCATCATGATAAAAAAAATGACATTAGTGGTCAACGGTAAAAAAAATAGCATTAAAAAAATGGTATCAATATACGGTATTTTGCATTGTATTTCAATCTTTTTTTACTAGGTACAAATCCCGTTCTGATCCCGTCCCGTCCCGTGAGGGATAAGACCCGGCAGAATTTGAAAAAACATATTCAATTCCGTTTCGTAAAAAATACGCGGGACGGGACGCAGGATTACCCCAATCTCATCCCGTCCCGTCCCAATACCCCTAGTTACAAGTTAGAAATATTGAGTTCCCATACTTGCAAGTCAAGAGTTGGGTCATCTAATCCAAGATGGACAAGTCTATGGACACAAACAGACACTCAAGCCTTATGTCATTTGGCTACACCCAATGCCCTATTTAAGGGTAATAAATCCACGTACAACACTTGGCCAAATATCAATCCACTCATCATATATCCAATCTCTACAATATCCACTAGCTAGCTAAGATCCTTGCAACAAGGCCATGCTTCCAAAACAATCATCCTTTCTCAATACCAATTTTCTCTTTATAATTCTATTGATGTACTCCTTTGCCTTCTCCGACGAGCAAATTTGTGATCCTCAAGATGAATCCTCCCTTCTCGCTTTCTCTACGAACTTTTCAACTTCCTCTCCGTTAAACTGGTCTTCTTCTACAAGTTATTGTCGATGGGAAGGAGTAGAGTGTGATACTAACGGAAGGGTCATCGGTGTACAATTGTACGCGAGAGGCTTGAAAGGGTTTATCAGCTCCACTATTGGAAATCTCGTAAGTCTTACTCATCTTAATCTCTCTAGTAACGAACTCTATGGGCCTCTAGGCGAGGGAATCCTCGCGCTCACCAACCTTAGAGTTCTAGATCTCTCCGCAAACAACATTTCTGGCCTTATCCCTCACGGGATTGGAAACCTCTTGCTTTTGGAAAGGCTTCATCTTGGAGAGAACAACCTTAGTGGTCCTATTCCCCCAAGCTTGATGAATTGCACACACTTAACTGAGATCACTCTTAGAAACAATCACTTAGATGGCGATATTTCGACATTAGACATGTCAAAACTCGTTCATCTTAAAAAACTCGATCTTTTCAACAATTCGTTTAGTGGCACTCTACCCGCGAGCATATACTCATGCAAGTCACTTGTTGCAATTCGAGTAGCAGCAAACCATCTAACCGGCCAAATCTCACCCGAAATTCTAGACCTTAAATCTTTGTCTTTCCTCTCCCTTACTCAGAATTCCTTGACGAATATCACAAGAGCCTTACCATCTTAGCCAAGTGTAACAACTTAACTACCCTCTTCCTTGGAATGAACTTTCATGGCGAAGATCTGCCAAGCAGTGGTAGCTTTTTCGGTTCAAATGAATTTCCGCAACTCAAATACTTATATTTTGATTCTTGCAACTTGAGTGGCTCCTTTCCCAAATGGCTATCTAATATCAAGACACTTCGAGCATTAAGCATGAGAGAGAACAGAATCACAGGAGAAATTCCAGATTCGATGGGGGCTTTGCCCAACCTCTTTGTCTTAGATGTACATACCAACCATTTATCCGGAGAAATCCCCAAAAAACTGTGTCAGTTGCCCGCGCTAATGTCGAAACAGGTAGTCCCGAAACTCAACTGCCTTAACTTTGAGCTTCCCTTATACTCTCTTTTGCATAAACAGTTTGAACAACATAACGTATTTCCTTCGACGCTAACCCTTTCTAATAACAATTTTAGTGGTCATATTCCACCAGAGATGGGTAAATTACAAGGTCTTCAACAGCTACAGATAGCAAACAACCATCTTTCAGGGAATATTCCAGCTAGTATAGCTAGGCTGACAAATCTGGAAGTGCTAGATCTGTCAGCAAACAATTTGACGGGTGAAATACCCAGATCGCTTACAAATCTCACTTTTCTGAGACAACTGAATGTATCTTATAATGATCTTGAAGGTCCGATACCAAGAGGTGGTCAATTTAACACTTTCCAGCAAACACAATTTGAAGGCAATCCGCGACTGTGTGGTGATCTGATACAAAAGCCTTGTTGGAATACAACAAAACCAGAAGATGAGGGCCAACCACTTAAGATCCAACCGTTTTTAAATGGGCTTTATGTTGGTTTTGGCTTGGGATTTTCTGGTGTCCTTGTGATTGCAGCCTCTTATATGTATGGTTTTAACACTTACATGAGTTAATCAATTAGTAACCCATTATGTATGGTAGGCCCAGTGGCTATTTCCAATAATGTAAATTATGTAATATTGCTTATGTTGTTCTTGTTTTGTCTGAAATCTGAATGTGTTAGGTATGTATCTTGTTTGCTGTTATTTCTTAATGTGTTAGGCCATGCCAGTATCTTGTTTGACTACATTTGTGAAGGAATTGGTGTCCTTTAATTGATGTGTGAAATACTAATGATATAATAGGATTAAAATGGAGATTTATAATCTGAATAATTTAGGTAATTATAGTGCTTTGCTAGAAGACAACTATAATTTATAGATTAAATTATATTTAATCTATTGCTATTTTATTCAGGTCCTATAAGGTCACACGCAAAGAGTATTAGGAATTGGATAATTGATTAATAATAATAATAAGTTATTATTGTTGATATAGTTTGTGGATAGAAGATAAAAGATAAAGGTGACTTATTAGGAATAAGTTGACCTAGTTTCTACAATATATAAGGAGACTTATTGAGAATAAGTCTTAACTTAATATTGGATTATACGTGTCTCCAAAATCTCCTCCCACCACAAATCGCTAGCCTCCCTAACCCGTAGGGTGTGAGTTGCAATCCTTCGATCATTCGTTCTAGCAAACGGAGACAAGGAGATCCAATCCCGTGCTCGTGTGGACCAAGTAGAGGAGTCGCACTTGAGGCTCTTTTCTCCAAAGGTGATTTCGAATCAAGGTTCCGCACAAGAAAGGTACGACTTTTCCCCTCTATATTGTTCATATCAATTCATGCATGAGATCCCGAATTAGATGTTAGAAAATAGTTTTCTACCCTTCCGCTGCGCATCTAATTTTCCTACAGTGGTATCAGAGCCTCTTGCATAAATTGATATGATCAATTGATTTTCTTGTTAGTTTTGATTCAATTTAGGAATATATTTGATATATGGAATAATTTGTATGATTAAAATTATTATTTTGATCGATTGGATATAGATCTTCGTACGTGAAATCGGTTCACAATTATTGTTTTTAAACCGCTTAATCGATCATGCCGTCGACTTACACAGGACGACCATTGTTCAATTTTAGAAAATTGTTTCTTAATTAACCGAGTTGTTTAATTACTAAGTCAAAGGTTGATTTTTTCATTCACCGATTTCACGTACGATCATTGTTCAATTTGAAATCGATCGGTCAAAGGTTGACTTACACAGTACGACCATTGTTCAATTTTAGAAAAAAAAAATTTTCTTCTCGAAAACAGTTGGTTTTGAAATCGATCGGTGAAATTAATTTGTACAATTTATACGAAAGATATGATTTTTTGTATAAACTATGAAATATTTGATTTTGTAAAAGTACAAGTTGATTTAAATTTATGAAATTGAGAATTTTATGATTTTGATGCATAAACTTGATAAATTTTATGTGAATTTGATTCAAATATTAATTTGTCAAAAGTTTAAGTTTCATGAAAATTTACCATCTTAATCCTACGATTGTCAAAGTTTGTAATTGTTACAAAATTTGAGTGGGAGTGGATGGGGGTGGAATTAGGGTTATGGAAGATATTTATGATTTTAGTGTAAAATCTTAAATTACCTTAATTAGATATGGTAGATATCTTATCCCTAATAAAAATATTCTATCCAATTATACAAGGTAATAGTTACCCTAAAATTTATTCCATATATATGATTGCTAAATTTGAATTAAGGGAAATTCCGCGTGGTGCCCACGAACTTTTACGAATTCCGCGTGGTATACAAAGTTTTGAAAAATTCCGCGTGGTGCCCGCGAAATTTTGTAAAAGTCCACATGGTGCCCACGAGGTTTTTCAAAAGTTTATGTGATAACAATAATGGATTTTAATATTGAAAAATTGAGATTAAAAATTATATTATTGTACATTATAATTTTAAAAAACACTCTATAAGATTGGGTATTGGTTTGAACTTTTTTAAAACTACTTTTTTTTATATAAATTTTCTTAGAGATAAACTAACCACTTTTTTTCTCAAAAATCTTACGTCTTTAATTTTCATTTGTTCTCAATATTTAGTTGTTATTATTAGGAAATGAGGGGAAAAAAAGAACTATGGAGTATTATCCATTCACCATTGAAAAAATTTAATACAAAATTTTAAAATTACAAGAAGATATAAACACTTTTCCCCGTTAAACCAACTTTCATATGAAACAATTTTTTGGTGAATTTTTTTGACGTGGTAACCGGGGTTGAAGAATTTAATAACGTGGCGTGACATCATAAATTCCCAAAATTCAATTTTTTTGTAAAAAATAAATTTAACCAATTTAATTTTATAATTAAATCGTATTTTAAAGTTAATTATTTACTTATCAAATTTTTAAAAAAAAATAAATTTGGGCATTTAAGAACGTGGTGTCATACTATTTTCCTATTTTTAATACTCAATTAAAATGTGAAACTTTTAATTATGTATTACAAATTATCTCGTATGAAAATTGGTTTAATGTGTAAAAGTGTACATAATATACAATAATATAAATTTTAATCTCAATTTTTCAATATTAAAACCCATTATTGTTATCAAATAAACTTTTGAAAAACCTCGTGGGCACCACGTGGACTTTTACAAAACTTTGTGGGCACCACGCGGAATTTTTCGAAACTTTGTATACCACGCGGAATTTGTAAAAGTTTGTGGGCACCAGGCGAAATTTCCCTTGAATTAAATATCAAGAATATTAAATTAGTTATTTTATTAGATAATTTAATTGATTTGAGTTAAATAGTTTATTAATATGATTAATATTCTATTTCTTGTTTATATTAATTTGATTAATATTTTGATGTTATATTAATTGTGATTAATATTTATTTAATATTTGATATTATTGCATGCGGTGACTAGTATGGCCCAAGTAGCATATAAATACGATCTGCGTATCGTTATGTATTTTTGTACACGATCTGCGTATCGTTATGTATTTTTGTAATTTAATTTTGAAAGTAAATTTATTTATACATTGTACAAAAGAAGATGTTACAAGATTCAAGGATGGAGATCCAAAAGGCGATTCTAGGATGGAGATCCAAAAGGAGAATCAAGGATGAGGATCCAAGAAGCTAGAATAACCTTGAAGATTTATCTTTTTGGTTTTCTTTTCATTAGGGGCCATACTAGGATCACAATTTATTTTTGTGCATGTGTTTGGTTTATGCTTGCATGTTTGATTATATTGTTTGTTCACTTGATAATTAGACTTGCATGACAAACCTAGTTCCCTTAAAAGAAAATTGAGAGTATGCCTTTCCAATTCATAACCTATGAGGCCCTTGGAATTTGATGGATAGGTTTTGCCAAAGCAAGGTGTCCATGCTTTGACCTTGGGATAGTACGGGTAAATCTATATAAGGGATTTATAGCCTTGAATTGGTTCTACTCAACAAAAGACCAAAAGACAAAGTTTTGGATTTTGAGGCATGGGATAGATTTACATAAGATGTGATCTATCAACCAAGAGTTATAAATGTTATAACTAGTAAAAGTTACTTACCTTGTCACATAAGAGTTAGGGTAGTGCCAAAGCACGCTAATGTCTTATCTGTAATAGGATCTTGGAATCATTTTATTCAAAGGGAAATTTATTTTATGAATAAAATGGCATTAGCTTATTTACATTTAAAGCATGTTTAAATTTTAAGCTTTTTGCATGACAAACATGATTCATATTTTGCATGTTCTATGTTGTAGATATCATGAACAGAAACGATAACCCAACCATCATCAATTTGCGTTCAATTCTTGAGAAGAATAAGTTGAACGGCAATAATTTCCTCGATTGGGAAAGAAATCTGAGAATTGTTCTCAGGTCTGAAGGAAAAGAGAGTGTACTTGACACCCCAATCCCAAAATTGACTGATGCCTCTACTCAAGCTGAGAAGGATCAGGAAAAACAAATCAGAGATAAGTCAGTGATTGTCACATGTCTTATGCTGGCTTCTATGGAGTCGAGCCTTCAAAAGAGGTTCGAAAAGATGGATGCTTGCACCATCATTCGCACCTTGAAAGTTATGTTTCAGGAACAAGCGAGGATGGAGAGGTATGAGACTCATAAGGCAATACTTGATTGCAAACTTGAGAAAGGCAAGCCAGTTGGTCCTCATGTCTTTGAAATGATTGGTCATTTTGAAAACATGGAGAGACTTGGCCACCCCTATAGCCAAGAGTTGGCTACAGACATCATACTTCATTCTCTACATGATGGATTTACTCAGTTCAAGCTAAACTTCAATATGAACGGAGCTGCAAAAACGCTTGAAGAGTTGCATGGGATGCTTAAGACCGCTGAGCAAAATCTAACTATGGGCAACAAGAAGGAGATCTTGATGGTCCAAAAGGGAAAAGGGTTCAAGAAAGGGGCATCTGGGCAGCAGAAGAATGCTAAAGGGAAGGGTAAACCAGTTACCCAACCCAAGAACACTTCTGAGAAAGCTAAAGTAGCTGCTGACCATGATTGTTTCTACTGCCATACCAAGGGTCACTGGAAGAGAAATTGCCCAAAGTATCTGGAGGATAAGAAGAATGGAACTGTGAGTTCCAATTCAGGTACGCGTGTTATAGAAGTCCTATCGGCTAATGCTTCTAGCTGGGTATTCGACTCAGGCTGTGCAGGTTCTCACATTATTACGAATGTGCAGGGGCTAAAAAGGCGTAGAAGCTTGGCCAAGGGAGAGGTAGATCTTCGAACTGGAACTGGAGCAAAGGCTGCTGCACTTGCTGTTGGAGATTATAGTCTACCTTTACCTTCTGGTTTAGTTTTAGAACTTAATAATTGTTATTTTGTTCCGTCTATTACTAGAAACCTTATTGCGGCTTCTGTTTTGGATTTAGAAAGCTACAATTATTCTTGCAAAGATCAACGCTTGTCTATTTTCAAAGATAACATTTTTTATGCCGATTTTGTGTTGAGTAATGGACTCTACATTTTGGATCAAACATCTGGCATTTATAACGTAAGTACCAAAAGGCAAAAATCAGACGCAGGTGATAACACCTACCTATGGCATTGTCGATTGTGTCACATAGGCTTAAATCGCATGAAGAAGCTCCATAAAGATGGACTTTTGACATCAATTGATTGTGAATCATTTGACACATGTGAGTCATGTCTAATGGGAAAAATGACAAGGTCACCTTTTACTGGGGTAAGTGAAAGGGCAACTGAGCTCTTGGCACTAATACATACTGATGTATGTGGACCTATGAGTACAGAAGCTAGAGGTGGGTATAGATACTTCATAATTTTTACTGATGACTTGAGTAGATATGGCTATATCTACTTAATGAAGCATAAGTCTGAATCATTTGAAAAGTTCAAAGAATTTCAGAATGAAGTTGAAAACCAGCTTGACAAGAAAATTAAGGCACTCCAATCTGATCGTGGTGGTGAATATTTGAGTCAAGAGTTTGATCATCATTTGAAAAGTTGTGGGATATTATCACAACGAACTCCACCCGGAACACCCCAAATGAACGGTGTATCTGAAAGGAGAAATAGGACCCGGTTGGACATGGTTCGATCAATGATGAGTTTTGCTAATCTTCCAATATCTTTCTGGGGGTATGCTCTCACAACCGCAATGTTCACACTAAACAGGACTCCATCTAAGGCTGTAGAAAAGACACCATATGAGTTATGGACTGGAAGAGTTCCAAGTTTGTATTTTCTCAAGGTTTGGGGATGCGAAGCATACGTAAAATGTTTACTAGCAGATAAGCTCGCACCCAAATCAGATAAGTGCTTCTTTGTAGGGTACCCTAAGGAAACTAAAGGGTACTACTTCTACAATCCCACCGAGCACAAAGTGTTTGTTGCCAGGGATAGTGTCTTTTTGGAAAAAGAGTTTGTTTCCAAAAAGTCAAGTGGGAGAAATGTTGATCTCGAAGAGGTTCGAGAGAAGCAACAAACCGAGCAGCAAGAAGACATGGATCACTCCATGACTGAGGCTGTGAGCTTTGAGGACCTAATTCCAGAAGAAGATGGAACTCAAACTCATACAATGGAGGAGGTGGAATTGGAGGTGCAAGACCCCATTCCCAATAACCCACAAAATGTTGTGGTGGAACCTCTAGTTGCTCAACCCACGCGTAGATCAGAAAGGGCAAGATCGCTACCAAATAGATTTGCTGAATTCATATTGAATACAAGTCTAGACATTCTGTTGTTAGAAAGCGATGAACCCACTACATATAAGCAAGCTTTGATGAGTCCAGACTCCAAGAAGTGGCATGATGCCATGGTATCCGAAATGGATTCTATGTCTGAGAATCAAGTATGGGACTTGATAGATCCACCAGATGGGATAGTACCCATTGGGTGCAAATGGGTTTACAAACTCAAAACAGACAAGAATGGAAAGGTAAATCTATTCAAAGCAAGACTGGTTGCGAAAGGGTTTAAACAGGTTCATGGTATTGACTATGATGAAACTTTCTCACCAGTCGTTATGATTAGATCCATCCGGATACTCCTAGCAATTGCAGCTCATTATGATTATGAGATTTGGCAAATGGATGTCAAGACCGCGTTTCTAAATGGATACTTAGAAGAGGATGTGTACATGACACAGCCTGAAGGTTTTGAGGATCCACAAAATCCTGGGAAGGTATGCAAACTTAAGAAATCCATTTATGGACTTAAGCAAGCATCAAGGAGTTGGAACCTTCGATTTGATGAAGTGATCAAACAGTTTGAATTCATCAGATGTGAAGAAGAACCTTGTGTTTACAAAAAGTTTAGTGGGAGCAAAGTTGTATTCTTGGTTTTGTATGTGGATGACATACTACTCATTGGGAATGACATTCAAATGCTTGAGTCTGTAAAAGACTGGCTCAAGAAGCATTTCTCAATGAAAGACCTTGGAGAGGCAGAGTACATTTTAGGCATCAAGATCTATAGGAATAGATCCAAGAGACTCATTGGACTAAGTCAGGGAACTTATATAGATAAGGTTCTAGACAGGTTCAAAATGAAAGATTCCAAAAAGGGATTTTTGCCCATGCAACATGGTCTATATCTAAGCAAGAAGCAGTGTCCAGTAACACCTGCTGAGCTGGATAGAATGAGTCGGATCCCTTATGCATCAGCAATAGGATCCATTATGTATGCCATGATATGTACTCGCCCAGACGTTGCATTTGCCTTAAGTGTGTGCAGCAGATACCAATCGAGTCCAGGTGAAGCACACTGGAGTGCAGCTAAGAACATCCTCAAGTACTTGAGAAGAACTAAGGATGATTTCTTGGTGTATGGTGGTCATGATGAGTTGATCGTTCAAGCTAAGGGACTCAAGTCCATTGGTGAATGGATTTGATTTATATGTTTAACGCATTAGATATTGATCAAGATTGTTGAAACATATTTTCATCATGTTTGTTTGAAATAAAATTTCACTATTATTCAATTATGGTTTAGAATTGAATAAAATGTCCTAATAATTTATGATTATCAAATAGGATCGCTGCGAAAGTCGTGGTGGTTGAGACCCTATTAAGTGAACTGATATTATGAATTATGCTTTGCCATAGTCTTAATCATTAAATGGGACATAAATGATTTAATATAGACTATTATGCAAGTTGATTGATAGCGCCAAGTTTCACGGGCTATAGGGACATAGAGATGTCTAATCAATTGTATAGACAAGTATGGTGGATACTTGTTAGGCAGACCTGCCTTAAGATTTTTCAAATAAGTTGAAGAATTAAAGGTTAAAATATTATTAGTAGGTTCCTCAGACATGAGTGTGATATCCCTCTCACTTGATGATTGGTAGCCTTTGACACTGTCAACCGCTGATCCGTAAAAGGCAGTCATAAAGGCAGTGATTAGAGTTGCTAAAATTTAAGTGGGAGCTATAGTCACGCAAGATTGGAGAAGTCCTCCTATTCTGGATATTAGGATATCTGAGTAGGAATAATGTTCTGGCCACTCGAAGAGTAAGAACTGTAAAATGCATGGCCATGCTCAAATGGATTAATACGTAATCATTTGTTTATTTGACAGCTCAAGCTCGGGATCGAGAAATAATTTGAATTGATATGGATAACATGAGATGCTATCATATCGTCAAATTGAACATTAAGTGACAAAGGAATTGAAACCGCACATCCACTTAAGGACAAGTGGGAGATTGAAGGAATTGGTGTCCTTTAATTGATGTGTGAAATACTAATGATATAATAGGATTAAAATGGAGATTTATAATCTGAATAATTTAGGTAATTATAGTGCTTTGCTAGAAGACAACTATAATTTATAGATTAAATTATATTTAATCTATTGCTATTTTATTCAGGTCCTATAAGGTCACACGCAAAGAGTATTAGGAATTGGATAATTGATTAATAATAATAATAAGTTATTATTGTTGATATAGTTTGTGGATAGAAGATAAAAGATAAAGGTGACTTATTAGGAATAAGTTGACCTAGTTTCTACAATATATAAGGAGACTTATTGAGAATAAGTCTTAACTTAATATTGGATTATACGTGTCTCCAAAATCTCCTCCCACCACAAATCGCTAGCCTCCCTAACCCGTAGGGTGTGAGTTGCAATCCTTCGATCATTCGTTCTAGCAAACGGAGACAAGGAGATCCAATCCCGTGCTCGTGTGGACCAAGTAGAGGAGTCGCACTTGAGGCTCTTTTCTCCAAAGGTGATTTCGAATCAAGGTTCCGCACAAGAAAGGTACGACTTTTCCCCTCTATATTGTTCATATCAATTCATGCATGAGATCCCGAATTAGATGTTAGAAAATAGTTTTCTACCCTTCCGCTGCGCATCTAATTTTCCTACAATTTGAACATTAATAACAACACAAATCGATTAAAATACCGACAGATCAGATACAAGAAGGCTCAATATCTATGTTTGAGTACATCTGGTGCACTTGAAGAGCTGAGCCAACTTCAGTCTCTTATTAAAGGCTCAGTATCTATGTTTGAGTACATCGAAAAGAAGCGATCCATCATTAAATAACAACTTTGTGTTGCCACTGTAGCTTCTTGGATGATCCTTTCTCCATTCACATGTTTCCAAATTAGCCAAACTCTTTTGAAAGATAAAACACCAGATATTCACATAAAATTCATGCACTTTTCTTGCATTGACTGACAAAACAACAGCAAACAATTCAAAATACTATTTTACATATTTAGAAACAAAACAAGAAAAAACATAAGCAGTATTATAGTAACACATTATTGGAACTAGCTCAATTTAACCTAACTGGGTACTTGCATTGCCTTGAGTAGGTAAAGCTTAATGTTATGATTCATTCAGTTGTCGGTCCTCTTCTTGGAGACGGAGATGTTAAAAAATAGATAGGATGCTACAATCACAAGGACGCCTGAAAATCCCGATGCAAAACCAACATAGAGCCCATGTAAAAATGGTTTCCTTTTGTGGCCTCCACTCTTAAGTGGTTGGCCCTTTGGTGAGCAAGCCTTATGTATGATTTCACCACATAACCGCGGATTGCCTTGAAATTTTTTTGGTTTGAAAGTGTCAAATTGACCAGTAGTTGGTATTGGACCTTCAAGATCATTATAAGATACATCTAGGCTTGACAAGAAATGAAGATTTGAGAGCGATGGAGGTATTTCACCCGTCAGATTGTTTCTTGAGAGGTTTATCAGTTCTAGATTTGTCATATTGGATATACTGCCTGGGATATTGCCTGAAAAGGAGTTGTTCGCAAAATGCATCCGTTGAAGACCTTGCAATCGGCCTATCTCGAATGGAATATGACCACTAAACCTGTTATTGGAAAGGATCAAGGCTGAAGGCATGGTGTTATATTGTTTGATTTGCCCGTGTGAAAGAACTAAGAAGGGAAACTCAAGGCTAAGATGATTGAGTTTTGGGTCTACTTGTGACATTAGTGCTGACAATTGACACAATTTTGTGGGAATTTCTCCGGATAGATTGTTTTCGGATACATCTAAGAAAAAGAGGTTGGGTAAAGACCCCATCGAATCTGGAATTTCGCCTGTGAATTGGTTCTTACTCAAGTCTAATGCTCGAAGTGTCTTGATATGAGATAGCCATTCGGGAAAGAAGCCATTCAAGTTGCAACTATCAAGAGAAAAGAGTTCAAGTTGTGGGAATCCATTTGACCCGAAAAAACTACCATCGCTTGGTAAGGCTTCACCATAGAAGTTAGTTTCGAGGAAGAGGGTAGTTAAGTTGTTACACTTGGATAAGATTGTAAGTGCACTTGTGATATTCGTCAAGGAATTTTGAGAAAGGGAGAGGTAAGACAAAGATTGAAGGTGTAGAATTTCGGGTGAGATTTGGCCTGTTAAATTGTTTGTTGCTACTCGAATTGCGACAAGTGACTTGCACGAGTATATGCTTGAAGGTAGAGTGCCAGTAAAGGTATTGTTCAAAAGATCAAGCTTTTTAAGATGAACAAGTTTTGACATGTCTAATGTCGAAATATTGCCATCTAAGTGATTGTTTCTAAGAGTGATCTCAGTTAAGTGTGTACAATTCATCAAGCTTGGGGGAATAGGACCACTAAGGTTGTTCTCTCCGAGATGAAGCCTTTCCAAAAGCAAGAGGTTTCCAATCTCGTGAGAGATAAGGCCAGAAATGCTATTTGCAGAGAGATCCATAACTCTAAGGTTGGCGAGTTTGAGGAATATTCCCTCGCCTAGAGGCCCAGAGAGTTCGTTACTGGAGAGATTAAGATGAGTAAGACTTACGAGATTTCCAATAATGGGATTGATTTCACCACTCAAGCCTTTGGAGTGCAATTGTAAACCGATGACCCTTCCGTTAGAATCACAATCTACGCCTTCCCATTGACAACAACTTGTAGAAGAAGACCAGTTTAAAGAGGAGGGGGATGAAAGGTTTGCATAGAAACCGAGAAGGGAGGATTCATCTTGAGGGTTACAAACTCGCTCGTCGGAAAAGGCTAAAGAGTAGAACAAGAAAACTATAAAGATAAAATTGGTAGTAGGAACTGATGATTGTTTTGGAAGCATGGTTTTGTTGCAAGGGTCTCTTAGCTAGCTGGTTAGATGTGGTTGAGAGTGGATGTATGGATTGATATTTGGTGAAGTTAATTTAGATTTTTTGGCCTTAAATAATTGAGATCTTTGTTGTTGTCCATAGACTTGTCCATCTCTTGGATTAGATGGTCCAACTCATGGCTTGCAAGTTGCTACTCTTTTGGCCCACTGAGTTTAATTAGCCTAAGTTTCAAACTTATAACCATGGAGCACTTTTCCTTTTTTCTTTTAACAACTATGGTAACCCATTTTTGGTGGTAAATTCTGGACACATAATTCAGTCGGTAAGAGTCACGCACTAGCTAAATAAGTAATGTGAACCATGTTTTTTTTTTCCACAAATTGTAAATAGGTGAGGTTATAAATAAGGATCCGCTCGGATCAGTTGTAACTAACTGATTTCATTTCCCTTCCAATAATATGAAGAAGATGAGCTTCTTCCCTCCATGTTGATCTGTTCTTGCTGTGTTGTGATGTGAGGATTTGATCTAAAATCAAATCTTGACACTTACAATTGAGCCGCCCCGGACTGTGGAGCTCATTGATTAGATGGTGAGTTGGTGACTAGTTTGTGTGGAAATAAAAGAAAAGAAAATATTGTGATGAGTGGAAGAATTTTGAGTCTAATATATAAAGTATATATACCTAAAGCTAACCCAAAATTACCTTATTCAAAAGAGATGATACAGGAAATGAAATTTGACTCTCAAACAAGTTTCATTATGGAAAATACTTGCAATATTATGCATTATAAGGAATAAATCGATAGGCCGTAAAAAAGGCAGATGGATCAACCATCATGTAGCAACAAGATTACAAGACCACAACAACAATCAAGATGAAATACAATCACTCAACAAAGGTAGTGACCCAAGTAAAGGAGTGAGTAGACACTGACAAAAAGCAGCACCGTCAGAAGCAGATCAGAAGGACACACTCGTCTGGGAAGAAATATGAACGTGAATAGCTCAACCACGATCAATACTGAGCACAAAACACAGTCTAACAACTCGGAATATCATGACCCTCGAGTATAAGCATCTCAGGGTCGATAGATCGCAAGCTATGGAGATTTAAAATATGTTATTGAAATTCAATTAAGTTTGCATAATCTTTTTTTTTTGTTTGTTTGAATTTTGAAGTTTACATAATTTAGCTACAAAAGATTATACTCCGGAAGTGAGTTTGATCTTTACCAATTTTTAAAACATAAAGTCCACTTGGAGGAAAGACCAACAAAGATGTTAATTAATGAGGGATGAAGATTAATCCGGAGTGGATGGGGTTTGAATGAATTTAAGAGCCAGACAAAAGAGAGCCATCTCAGACTATTATTATACTTGTCCGGGAGAAAAATGAAGCATATATTTACAAAGGAAAGGTCCATGCTTATATTATATACTTGTATAATGCAATAAGATTACAAGGGCATTAATTAGTTGATCTAGTTTGATTGGGTCAATTCAATTTGCTGGTTTTACTGATATCAATTACATAAGATCATCCACATTGGTTA
Organism: Persicaria tinctoria; assembly: GCA_037127255.1. Classification (NCBI taxonomy): domain Eukaryota; kingdom Viridiplantae; phylum Streptophyta; class Magnoliopsida; order Caryophyllales; family Polygonaceae; genus Persicaria; species Persicaria tinctoria. The sequence continues at coordinate 14,600,581 of JBANSL010000008.1, forward strand.
CTATGTGTATTTTTTACATCGATCTTTATTTTATTGGTTAATTCGAATCAAATTAATTTAACTTAAAAAAGGGAAGAAAAAACAACCAATGAAAGTGGGCGAATGGTGTGTTGAAAATTGAAAAAGTTGAGAGGAGATGAGATGTTTAAATATATATACACAGTTGGTGCTTAAAAAAAGCAACCATTTGAGCACATTTTTGTTAAAATTGTTCATATTTAAGCATTTACACACCGGAGTTTCGCAGCCTCGTTTGCATCCCTTCGAGTGTATCTCCATATGCAACCGGTGAATGTGCTAGTGATTCTCCTCATCTAATCCCAAATCAAAACCCCCATAATTCCTCTCCGATTGTTGGGATTATGGGTAGAATCCCACATTGGAAAATAATATGAAAATCAAATCAAAATATATAACAGAAGATGTACAACTCCTCACAAGAGGCTTGAAAGGGGTTATCAATTCCATTTTGGAAAGCTTGTGAGTTTTACTCATCTTAATCGAGTAGCATATACTCTTGTTGGCTGCAACTTGACTCTAGGTCCTTTCACGAATGGCTATCTGTTGTGCAATAGTCGAAAATGTTGCTACCTCTTTTTTCTTGAGGTATCTGCAAACAATTTATCAGGGGAAATTCCCACAAAATTGTGAATGTCAAAAAGTAGGCCCAAAACTCAATCATCTTAACCTTGAGCTTCCTTTCTTGTCTCTTTCACAATGTGGGCAATCCACACAATATGGCAGTTTTACTTCACCCTTAATCATTTCCAATAACAAGTTCTGTGGTCATATTCCATTGGAGATAGGCAAATTGCAAGGTCTTCAAGACTTCAACAGGTACATTTTGCAAACAGCTATTTTTCAGGCAATATTCTAGATAGCATATCCAATATGACAAAACTAGAAGTGCTAGACCTCTCGAAAAACAATATGACGGGTGAAATATCTCCATCACTCACAAATCTTAATTTTTTGTCATACCTAGATGTATCTTATAATGATCTTGAAGGTCCAATACCAACTAGTGTTCAATTTGACACGCTAAACAAATTTTTTTTGAAGGCAATCCACATTATGTGGTGAAATCATACATAAGTTTTTCTCACCAGAAGAAAAGGGCCAACCACTTAAGAGTGGAGGCCACAAAAGGCAACCATTTTCGCATGGGCTCTATGTTGATTTTGCCTCCGGATTTTCAGGCATCCTTGTGATTGTAGCATCCTACATATTGGTTAACAGCACCTTCTTCAAGAAGAGGACAGAGAACAACTGAATGACAACAAGTTTTACCTACTCAAGGCGATGCAAGTACACACTTTGGTTAAATTGAGCTATTTATATGAGTGAAACAATGTTTTACTGCTTATGTTGTTCTTGTTGTTGTTTCTAAATATGTAAGGTCAGTATTTTGTTTGCTGTTGTTTTGTAAATGCAAGAAGAGTGCATGGATTTTCGTTGGAAGTGTGAGTTGTGTGAATTTCTGGTGTTGATAATTCAAAATAGTTGGCTTTGGAAATTGCATGTGAATGGAGAAAGGATCAGCCAAGAAGCACTGCTAGACGCTAAGACTAGATACTAACGCAGAATATATTATTACCTTTCGTAACACCAAAATTTACAACTGTAAGAAAAAGGAATGAGAACTTGAGAAGAAACCTTTTCATCATATGAAGGCAATCCTGAAGAAGGCGGTTTTGTTGAGCACAGACACAATGCATGATTATCCTGGCTAGACCTTTACTCGGACTACAAATGAACCTGTCAATGGAGGAATGACATCAGTTTATCAACAGTGCAATCAGAACCAAACAGGTGACCAGACCAGATATACATTTCCAGTATGAAAAAACACACAGAGGAGGACTGATATTAAACGATTTGATAGTGTTCTTGTACTGAAATCCAATTACTATCAACGCTGATCATTTTGATCAAGTAACTAAACTTATGGAAATGTACAACATTGTTTCACTAGGATCCACATGACAATATGAGCTACTCATCATTCTCATCCCACTAACGATTGTACCTACCAAAAAATGAAGAGCTAAGCTAATGAATATTAAGCACCCACAAGCATATAACATTATAACCTCTCATCCTCTACAATGTCTTTCAGCAGGAATCTATATCATACTATATCTCCAACAGTGGCAACACAAAATTGGTATTCATGCGATCAGATTAAATTAAACATGTGAATCATGAAAAAATGGTACTTACAAGCAGGTAGATTCGAAATATCAGCTGAAACAGCACATGGAATTCCCAAGTTGGTCAGGGCACCTCTTATGATTCCACAGGGGAAGTAGAGATGCATACTCGCTGCTTGTGCTGCCTTGTTGCCTTCCGGTGACCCAGAAGCGTCTGGAGATGAATCGGAATTTTCGCTTGATGGTTCAATGGATATGTGTGCAAACCAACGAAAATGATTATCTTGCAGAACAAAAGTTCCCTGCCAGATGAAGTTAAATGCTTCATCAACATCTAATTGGCACGTATTGAGCTTCCAGCAAAACAATTCCCAAAGCAAATCACAAACTCATCATCCTAAAGACAATTCCTTGTGCAAATCTTACCCTGTGATTTGTCTTTAGGTTGTCAATTTGCTTCTTGAAGATCTCTGACCAGAAATCCTTGCATATAAACTTGATGACTTCCAGATGATCAGCAAATCGTGGCCTTTCCATTGCATACCTAACAATATATGAAATGATGGTAATTCATCTTTCCATGTATTCAACCAATTCAATCTACGCCTTATTCTTAGCCAGTTAACCTTCTCAATTCAAAATCAGATCAAAGCATCTGAATTTCAATCATCCAAGTCATCTCAGGATCAACACGAAGCGATATAATAACCTAAAATTGTGATCTTTTTAATGATCTAATTCGAGATTCATCCATTTCACTCAGCAGTACTGAAATCGATTCCGTAACACAGTAGGAATGAAATCAGAGTTCAAAACAACCTTAATTCGGCCAATTGCTTGAACCTAGGAGCTCAGAATTTCCATAGATCTGCGTATCAAAAGTAAAAATTTAGGGCTTCGATGGAATTACCTCTCGCACAGCTGATGACCAACCTGGTAACCGATTGCCTCGATTCTGCGAGCGGCGAGGTCAGGTTTGTCGGCGTAGAAACGATCGCAGTACGAAGAAACCATCTCTACCAGCAAACTATTCATACAGCTTTCAGACACTTCACGCCCCATTCTCGATTGCTCTCTCGAACTCGATTTCTCAGAGGGGCTGGTTCATCGTTCAACAAATATAACAGACTTCGATTTTCTTCTCAACAATTTCTTTTTGATAATATTCAGATAATATTTCTTAAATTAAATCACAACCAAAAAGGAAATAAGTAAAAATTAACCGATCTCTGAATTATTTCTTAAAAAATGGAGTAAAAAATCAAATAAAGAAGTCAATATTTTTAGAGTGGATTTTCGACCTAAATTGTGACTAAATATAAAAAGAATTATGCAAAGTTAAATATAAAATTCGTGTATATATGCTGGTTTTTATGCTAGTTTGGTTTACTTTTCTTTTTTCGAATCTGTATTAGCGTTATTAATTATTCGAGTCGAAGGGGTCGGGTATTACTTGTTTATATTTAGCTTGTTTAAAACAATCCGAACTCGAGCCGACTCTAAATTTGATCAAGGACTTTAAAATGTGATCACACTCGACTCATTTAGGAAATGAACGAGCACGAACCGAGCTTTTTTCGAGCATTAAACAACCTTATTTGTTTAAAGTACGGTAACTTAAATTTTTTTAAAACAAATTTCATAAAATTTGAGCTATTCGAGCTTAATTCGAGTGAGTCGAGTTTTGAACCGAGTTTAAAATTGTACTAAAAAATTAACTAGTTTGAGCCGAGCTTTTATCAACTAGATACCGAGTTGAGCTCAAGCCACTCACTCATATAACAACCATAATCATAGAGGACTCGATATGCTCGATCAACTACTCGAGTTGCGGTTGCCCCGATGACTCTTTTCGGTTTGTGCTCCAAACAAACGCAGGCACATCCCACCTGCGTCCTGTAACGGTCCTGTAAACATAGAGGTTCTCGACGCAACGGTCGTCATCGGACTTGGATGGTAATGACCTTGTCTCGTTAAAGACCTCGACGTTTAGTCTCGGATGCTTCTCCCAAAGCAACTTGCACGCCTGATAGCTCACTGGCACGCCGTCATGAAAACATATCGCATCGCTTCTAGCTTTGCGAAGTGTTCAATCAACGCTTGATCTCCAACCAAGCAATCCCACACCCCTAATTTCCGAAGATTATCGCATCCGGAGAGGACACGTCGAAGCCCTTGATTGGTGTACCCGCCAAAAGCAAGACAAAGGATCTCGAGCTTCTTGCCATGGCTCCCAACGTGCTCGAGAAACCGGTATGTGACAAGGTCGGTGATTGAGAGACGTTTTAGGTTCGTGCAGCGCTCGACGATGGTAGCATAGCCATCGTCGAGTGGCTGGTGGGTGAGGTGGTCCGGGAGTTAGGGCTCGAGAATGATTAGCCGTAGACAACTAGACAAGTAAGGTTCAGCCTATGCTTCGCAATGGTAAGAAGAGTTGCATTCGTCATTTGGCTGCAACAATATAGAATAGAACGAAGCTTTGGATAGCCCATCACAACGTAGACTAGACCTTGTTCCGTTAGACCGGTGCTTGAGTCCGCGTCATTAGAGTCCGAAAGAAGCACCCTAAGCTCTTGTAGCTCCTTGCATGATGTAGCGACCTCTTCAAGGCTGCAATCTTCAATGTAATCTAGCACCTGCCATATTATGACAGATTTGTTTGACGTGATGTGCTGATTGCTTATAAGAATATTAGAATATGTGTATTGGTAGGAAGTCGCGATTCACCAGAGGCGTTGCAAGCTTGGACAATGGCGCAGTAGTTTAACGAGATCAGGGCAACACAAGTTGGAGCGACTCAAGTTTAACGAGGTGAGTTGCGAACACACAGGGTAGATAGTCGGTAAGTAATACGAGTTGACATGCCATAACCTGGAGAGGCTCTTGAGCCCCTTGCATTCTACAAAGGCGTTAGCGAGCTTTGTAAAGGCTTCGGGGGCAGGGCTCCATTTGTAAACAAGCCAATGCCGAGATCAGCTAGTTGAGGAGCCTTCAACGGAAGGCTTGCGAGCATATCTAATGGGAAGGAATGGTTTACGCGGAGCACTTTTAGACTAGGACATCTGCAAGCCAAGTGCTCGAGACTCGACAAGTGTAGCTCGGATTTGAGGCAGTCGATGTTAAGGAACTCTAGTGAGGTGTAAGAGTCAGGGAACTCTGAGATCCAATTTCCGCCTAGATCGTTGACTTCACTTTGGCATAAGTCGAGCATTCTCAGGTTCCTGCAACAATGAGTACACATATGAGGCACAAATAGATTACATAGGCAAACAAATCCATAGTTAGTTCCAAAATACACGACATTTTAGCTATTTGCACAAATATTAATAAAATATTTCACTTTAAAAAAAAATCACCATTCCGCCAACTTTTTTATAAATTTTATTATTTTTTAATACCCATTACATTGAAAACATTGGGGTATTGCAAAGTACCACTTGCTCATGAGCTCTCTCCTCTCTCTAGGGAGACACATTCACCCACCACCAACACCCCAAACTTCCCCGCCACCATATCACCAGATTCACCACCACTAACATCATCGCCTCCACCACATCGTCACTCGGGGAACAATCGAGATTTATTCTCAACCCCATATCTCCGGCGCAACCCGCCCCCCTCACCAACACCGGCGCAACCCGCCACACCCACCAACACCGGCGCAACCCACCACGCCCACCACCAACACCGGCGCAACCCGCCACAAATCAACAACTTTTTCATTAATAGTTAACATACAAAGCAACAACTACAATGTTTCAAATCAACATTAATTTTGATCCAAAACGTTCAACTGTAATACGAGCACATTCATTTGTGCCAATCGAACCTGCAATTACTTCTGCCACAAATCAATTTGGGTTTTTTCGCAGATCGCAAAACAAATTTATACCCAAATCAATTTGGGATTTCTTCTCCTACAACCCTCAATCTCTCTTTGATCGTCCTGACCAATTTCTTCTCCCCAAATCAATTTATTCCCAAATCAATTTCTTCAGAAGAAATCCCAATCGCAACCCGTCTTACCACCTTCTTCTTCCGTAATCAGATTGGGATTTCTTCCTTCGATTGCAAAACAAACTCATCCCAAAATCAATCTGGAATTTATCCCTCCCGCATCTCCCGATCTTCGCCGCCTCCGACGTGCCTCTCCACGACTGTTCGCTCTCATCCGCCTCCCCTCTAACCGACTATTTCGAAGTCATCCAACCTTGCGTACTCCCTCACCTCCGTTGACGCTGGGCTCGGTGTCGCTGGATTTCCTGTCCGCCGCCGCCGGCTCCCATACTCCCTCACCTCCGTTCTCCCTCACCTCTGACCCCTGTGCTTGAACCACACCATTTCTTCGATCTCCCTCGCCGCTGATTGATGCTTCAATCTCCTCCTCCATACTCTCTCACTTGAATCGAACTCTCCCACCGCCGATTTGTTTGTCGCCGGTTCTCTGGTCTACCGCCTTTGCCCGTTTTCGACCCCGGTCGTCGTTTTTGCTTGGTCAGAGTGTGTGCTTGGCCGGATTGTGCGTTGCCTCGGACCTGTCAGCTGGTCCTCCAAACACCCTCATATCCATTGCCTCTGCCCCGTACTCTCTCTCCTCCGTCCCCTGGGTGGTCTGCAAAACCTCCGTACTCTCCTCCAATCCTCCACTCCCGTCCCCTTTCCTTGGGCCCGGGTTCTTGTTTTTTGGCCCAAGTTCGGGTCCCTTTGGGCCCAAGAATGACATTAAAAAAAAAACCTCTTACAAAATAAATATTTTCAAAACTCGAATCTAAACGGGTTTTTGATTGATTTATTCTTTTTTATATCGATATTTTCCAATACTCTGATCATGAACACCTTGCACACCTCTTAAACTCTCCTGACTCACTCGCTTCTACCTCTTTACCCGTTTATTTTGATCTATAAGGACCTCAAACATCAATGTGTATCAACTGAAAAAGACACTCAGCTAAGCTACTACTCCTTTCAAAAGGTAATCTGTGCATTTAGTCATTGCACAAGTGTCACATGAAATAGTCTTTACATCAGATACCTCACAGTTTGGTAAGTGAGGGAACTTAGAAGCTGACATATGACCAAGTCTTGCATGCAAGAGATGCAGCTTATTACAATTCAAACTGACATTATTCAAGGAAGAAAAATTCTGGATGGGAAAAGACTGACAACTAGAAGCCTTCATCTTGTACATCCATTTATCTTCATAGCATCTTGCTATTACAACCTTAGTTGTAGGGTCCTGTAACCAACAATTCATGTCATCAAAACTGAATCTGAGATGCTGAGCTTGAGTAACTTTTGAAACTGAAAGCAAATTGTGTCTGAATTGAGGAACCAATAGCACATTGCTAAGCATTAAATCTTTGTGCAATCTAATAGTACCCTGCTGTCTAACTATAATACAGTTGCCATCAGGTAAACCAAGATTGATCACAGAACTTAAGTCAAAGATCTCAGTAAATATAGATCTATCAAATGCAATGTGATCAGTTGCTCCAGAGTCAATTATCCATATATCAGTTTGAGACTTATCAATACCAATAAGAAATGAAGCACTAAGAGTAATTGCATAGTGTACCATAGCCTGATTGACTGAGCTATCAATGCTTTCTGCAGGAGCCTTGCCTTTCATGAGCTTCAATACTTCTTGAAACACAGCATTGACCACTGCTTGATCTGTCTTGATTTCAGAAAAACTGTCATCAAATAGACTATCTTGCTGTGTACTCTCAAATTGAGCAGCAAATTTCCCAGCAAGTTTGGACTCATCATCATCTTTTGGCCCTTTGAACCGCTCTGGATAGCCTACTAACTTGAAACAGTAGTCTTTGGTGTGGCCTCTTTCACCACAATAGTCACACTTTCTTTCAAGCTTTGCTCTTTTGAAAGCCTGCTTAGCTTGTTCAAATCTAGTTTGCTCTAACTGCTTGTACTGATCCCCATTTCTGTACTTATTCACATCATTTTCTTCTATATCAAACTGACCAAACCTGGTAAGTGCTAGACCAGAAGCATCCCCTTGCACACTACCAGTAACACCCCTGGACCTCTCAATCTGAGTGGCCATCTGAAAAGCTTTGTTCAACACAGGCATGGGGTCCTTAGACAGCACATTGCTTCTGAGTGGTTCATACACGTCATTTAACCCCATCAAAAACTACATAACTTTGGCTTTCTCATCCCTTTCAAGAATTCTCTTGATCAATCCACAGCTGCACTGGTTAAATCCACCACAATCACACTTAGGGGTGGCATCTAGAAACATCAATTCATCCCAAATCTTCTTCAACCTTCCAAAATAAGCACCAACAGACAGGTTCTCCTAATGTCATCCCACAGTTCCTAAGCGGTTTCAATGTACATGAAGCTTTCAGCAATTTCACTTGTCATCGAATTTATTAACCAACACCTAACCATGGAATCAGCCCTAACCCATTTCTCATAGTCTTCACTATTCTCATTTGGCATCACACAACTACCAGTTATTAAGCCAAGCTTCGCTTTAGCACCAAGTGCCATTTTTACTCCTCTACTCCAACTCGTAAAATTCATTCCATTAAAATGAGTTGAAACTAGCACCATTCCCGGATGGTCTGAATTCGACAAGAAATAAGGATTCACGTGTACAGGATTCATACCTTGCCACACATCTCCGAACTGAACTCCATGAGGTGCGTAATTCCATCCACGACCAGCTCCGTTTGCAGCTCCTGGTGCTGGAGGTGTAACAGACACAACCTCGTCCTGCACCTCTTCCAGCTCCATGTCCATCAGCTCCAGTGCCAGATCCTTGACCTGGCGACGATGTATTTCCTCTCCCAGACATCTCGCTTCACAGAGACTAAACAATTTCAAGCGAAAAGTTGGAAATCGATTTGCGCGGAAGAACTCAGATCTGGAACTGGCGATTTCAGATTCAGCCACACCAGCTTCAGATCGAGCAAACAGCGTGAGGATCGTCACGCTCTGATACCATTTGGACAATTGAATCAAGATAAAATGTGGAAATCTATGGAATTGATTGAAATTGAACACAAAAGGAGCAAAAACTCCAGCAATCAAGCACTCTCGGTTTGTTACAAAAACATCTCACCAAACTCCTGCCTAACAACATCCCTATTTATATTTCTGTTATTGCCTAACTGCTTATACATGAAATTACCATTTTGTCCCTGAATCTGTAACCAAAATGTCGAGAGAGTATAGAGTATTGTATACTCTCATAACCATCTTTTGAGTAAAGGAGAGAAACAAAAGCGATGAATGAAGAGGGTAATTCATTATCGTTAGTTGTGATTTGTTGTAGTTTTCATATAGATTTGTCAAAAGTAGGGGAAATGTGATTTTTCTGGACTAGACCTTGTTGCTGACTACTTCATTGGACTTTTAGTTCATCATGCTTGCAAGTTTGCAGCTCTTTTTGGACTTGTCAAAAGTACCCTCTCCTCTTTTCTTTTGTTTAAAACAACACTCTTTTTGGACTTATAGTTCATCATGCTTGCAAGTTTGAAGAAATTAAGGGTAAATTGCAACAATTTGATCACCATTTATTCATATTTTATTTAGGATTTATTACTATACCTATTTACTTTTATTTAAATATATATATACTGCACTCCTCGTCAATAAGAAAAATAGAATATAGATGTTGAATAATCTTTATGTATTGACTAATAACTACTAGTTATAGGGTCCGTATGAGACGGAGTTGAAAATGTGACTAAAATTTATAAAGAGGTTAAAATTGATTATGACACTCGTCTCATATCTAGTGGCGGGGCCAAGTGAGAGCATGATGCGGCACATACCCTCACTATTGCGCAAAGTTTATAATTATATTGTAAACTTAATATAATTATTTGACACAATTTATAAGGTATTTTATTTAAAATTTACGCTATTTTATAAACACATCATACAATGAATAACTAAACATTATTGAAGTGATTATAATTATAATCTTATAGTTATAATGCTTTGAATTCAAACACACTTGTATCTTTATCGATCTAATAGACTAATATACTCTTTCATGGGCTTCCCAAGTTTACGTATAGCTACTTATTTTATTAATTCAAGCTAACTATATGATAGATTACGTACTTACTCGCGTTCTCCCTTGCTTAACCGGTGCTCATTTGTTGTATCATTAGTATTAATTAATTATATTAAATTTATAATATAATTATAAAGAAGAGTGGGTTAGTGGGTGTTTAATTTATCCAATTAATAAGGTATTTCTATTTATTTTAAATTATAAATAAATTATAAAATGTATAATTTGTTGATAGTATGGTGGGCCGGTCTTAACCTGAATACATTGGCCCATCAGTGCACACACTTGGGCCGTTCTTATAAAACTGTGGACCCAACTGGTACGCGAACCCTAATTCAGAATCACTGCCAACTCCAGATATATAACGACTGAAAATTTCTGTTACGCCGCTCCCTCGCCACACTACGATTTCTGGGAAATCATTCATCACCTCCAAGGTCAGTTCCCTCACTCCCCCTTCTTGATCTCACGGATTGTTTGAGTTATTCAGTTTATTACTTTACGTTGATGATTCTCTACCTTATTGATAGTTGCGATTGAATGTCCGGCCATGAAATTTGAGCGTCCCCCCTTTTCTCCCTCGATTTCACATTTGTTTGATGAATTGGGAGGTTTTGAAGTGTAATTGTTGGTTGTGTCCCGTATAGAGGCGATCTGCCGTTAAGAGACTGTAACGCTTGTAGTTTGTGCCTTTTTAGTGTTCTCTGTACTAGATTTTTTCGATGGATGATGGATTTGCTGAAGTTTTCGCGTGTTCGGTGTGTAATTGCGTTTTCGCAGTTTAAGTGTTCGTGGCGTCCATAGTTTGAGGGATGTATAAGCTTCTAATTAGCCTTCATGTTTGTATATTACAAAAGATTTGCTTCTATTAGCCTTTGATGGCGGGCTGTGTCCGTATAGTGGTGATCTGCTGTCTTGATACTGCAAAGCTTATTGTGGCCTTTTAGGTTTCATTCATCTGGATTTTTTCAATGGATTGGAGATTTGCTGAAGTTTTCAGTGTTCTATTTTTAATTGGTTTTTGCCTTTCAATTTCAAGTGGTCGTTCCATCCATAGGTGTAGGGTTGTTTAAGCTTCTGTTAGCCTTCATGAGTGTAGATTACAAAGGATCTGGTAATACATCATTCATGGACAGATTCTGTGTTTTGATGTGAACTGTTAAACTCGAATTACATCCCTTGATGGACTTTTATCAAGCGGTAGTTTGAATTCGTATGAGTTTGATATCACGAGAAAATATATTGCCGGTGGGGAATCTGCAAGGGCATTTGTTCTTAACGCTAAAAATATTTGATGCTCTTATTTGATGTGTTGGCTTGATTAGGTTGCTTGTTTTATGCACAATTTTTCTTCACTTTATCTTCTAATGAACTATGGTTCCATTTTCTCTCCAGCTTATGGCTCCTCCAAACAGTGGCCTTTTTGTTGGCCTGAACAAGGGTCACATTGTAACAAAGAAGGAATTGGCCCCGAAGCCATCAGACAGGAAGGGGGTGAGCTTTTGTTATGATTCATTTCATTCCATTTTGAAGTCTTGTTTTAAGATATAATTTTGAAGCTAACCGATCAATTGGCAACATTAAGAGGGTGGAATTGTGTAGAACCACCAGGGATAGTATGTGTTAACTAGGCACAGTTCAGCTACTATTGTATGTTAAGGTTTTTATAGAATTCTGCAATTTGACTAAGCTGAACTCAAATGATGTGTATTACAGTATTAGGTTGGTGAATGGTAGTTGCAGATAAGTGAGATAACACCATACATTCTGTGAAGATTTTGGTAGTGTCTCCTTTAGCAGTTGCTTTTATTCAATTCTGCCTGTTTTGTGGATTATTTTTGTGTGTTTCCTTTTTACTAAACACACAGCTCTCGAATTTGCAATCTGAAGTTCACTTGTTCATAGTATTTTTGGTGTTGGTGCCTTGCTTTGTGTGATTGGCATCTTGATATTTATTTGTCTTCTTCAAATCTAGAAAACCAGTAAGAGAGTCCTCTTTGTAAGGAACCTGATCCGGGAAGTTGCTGGGTACGCTCCCTATGAAAAGAGAATTACTGAGCTTTTGAAGGTTGGCAAGGACAAGAGGGCCTTGAAATTGGCAAAGAGAAAGCTCGGAACCCACAAGAGAGCCAAGAGGAAGAGAGAGGAGATGTCCAACGTTCTTCGCAAGATGAGGTGATTTTAATCATAAACCTGTTCTTTTAAATGTTGTTGTGGCCAAAGTCTTTAACATTTTCCCCGTTTATTGTTTTTGCCTAGGTCTGCTGGAGGTGCTGAGAAGAAGAAGTGATTGCTGCTTTATCATTCATCATCGTAGTTTACTCTTTACCTTTTTCCCTTTAGTTTCGTTGAACCATTTTTGTTGCCTTTAAAGATTTGTAGTTGAACTTAAAGATAAATTTTGCTGGTTAATTGAAAAGTTGGAACTTGGGATCATATATTGTTGTTTTGATTCATCTGTTTCCTATCAAACAATCTTCCCATTATATTATGCATTCACTCAGTCACTCTACATTGCATCTTTGTAGCACTCCTGTGTCTTCTTATGATGATTAATTTGACTACAATTTTTTGAGAAGTTGGGCGTTGATTTTTTAAGGGTGTTATTATATATACCGCAAATCCAACATCAATAATGTACATTAATCACTTTTAACCCTGGACGTCGGAATTGACGTGCAGGATTTGTCGTGTGTATCGCGAAACTAAAGGCATTGTGGACCTTTGTACCGGTAGACCTTTGTGTCTGTACGCGCTGTTCATTGGGTCAAACTGAATATTAAATCAAAATGCGATCTGTTCTATAGGTTGGTACCTCTTTATTCTCAAGTTCTAAGAAGACAGGAATGTAAAATCAAAATTTTAAAAACTGCAAACTGAAAATTTCAACTAATCCCTTGGATAAAAGCATGACTCATTTGATTTAATCTCGAATAACTCAAATTTTAGTAAGTTTTTAAAATTTCCTTATAAGTTATTACTAGTGCTTCTGTCCCTTGGTGCACTTTTTTAGAACTAAAATCTAAAATAAAATAATAAAATTAATATTATAAATTATAAATAAAAGTTAAGATAAAAATTTCTAAAATATTTCAGATTTTTTTAAAAATAAAATTTTATTTAAACCGACATATATAAATATAGATATTTAAATCAGTCTGTAAAATAATTATAATAATATTGGTTTTGTCACATCATCACAAAGACTTATACTGTATATTAAGTAGTATGTATAGATTAATATTTATAATTATATAAAGATGTATATTAAGTAGTATGTATAGATTAGATATTTATAATTATATAAAGATTTACATGTAAATTAGAAGTAAACATTATATTATATTAAATTCAACGTTTTAAATTAAGCATAATATAATAGTTAGTAAATATGTTAAAAATAAAAGAAAAAATGTTATTTGTTTAAAAGGATAAAGGAAAGGAGAAAAATTGAAGGAACAAAATTATATTGTTTTAAACAACTAATAAAAGGTATTGATGTCACGTAGTCTAAAACTCTTATGTTTTAAGAATATATATATATATATATATATATATATATATATATATATATATATATATATATATATATATATATATATATATATATATATATATATATATATATATATATATATATATATATATATATATATATGTGTGTGTGTGTGTGTGTGTGTATATATATATATATATATATATATATATATGTATATACATATATATAAATTAGGTTTGAACTGAGTCAAACCTAAACCGATTATAAAACCGAATTTTTAAAAATTGAAAAGTGAAAATCGAATTTTTAAAAACCAAACATAATCTCTTAGGTTTGGTTTATGTTCGATTTGGTTGACTCAATTTGCTCCAAAATTTTGATCTGAACCGAATTTTGAACAGGCATGGGGTCCAAAGTTTTAAACTTAAACCATCCGTGTGGTCAAAATGCATTTTGTGTGCTGTTAGCCTGTTGTAGTTGGAGCTATTTTAGAAAAACGAGTTGAACTTTCAAGTGTTTGCAAGTGTATCTTCTTCTCTTGGAGCTATTCTAGCTGTTGGAAAATGAGAAAAAATCAACTTTTGAAAATCAATTTTTCTGTATTAATGACTATGCAAGACATGTCCCGAATTCGCCCTTCACCCGTTTTAATTAATTTATATTATATTACCTTTTATTATAAAATAATGCACAAGTATATGTTTATACTTTATAATATAATTCTAAGAAATTTAAGGAAGATTCAATTTTAACAATTTTCTAGTCAAATAAAATAAGCTTGTTATTTAGCACAATCTCGGTTGATCATTTGTTATTACGTATTTCTTGATTTTGTTATTACGTATTTCATATAAACTATATATATATATATATATATATATATATATATATATATATATATATATATATATATATATATATATATATATATATATATATATATATATATATATATATGCTTGTTAATTATTTAACACAATCTAGGTTGATCATTTGTTATTACGTATTTCATATAAACTTATATATATATATATTCTGCAATCTTAATTCTAAGAGGATATGAAATCAAAATTTTCTAAAATAATCAAATAAGAAATTATCTTCCCAACTCTTGTCTTGCATACAAAGAGAAAATATCTTTAATGATATTTTTAATTTTTAATGATATTATGAAACCTCATTCGAATATATCTAATGAAATCCAATTTACTTTAAAAAGTTAAATGTCACAATTGTACATTAAAGTTATATATGTGTTCGTGTGAGAATCCATTTGTTTTATAAAACGGTTTTTATATCCTATGTTCTTTAAGGCATAGGATGCGATCCTAGTTGAGAAAGATACCCTATAAAAAAATAAGTGAATCTAGGAATCTAATTTAAAATTTGGTTAATACATTTTAACTAAGGATATATCTATTAATATTACTAATTCTGCTAGCATTTTGCTGACGTGTCGCTCTGTAAATTAAAGTTGAATTTTTTAATCAAAAGTTTCCTTTCTTATTAATCAATGTTATTAAGGGAAGTTTAAATATTTGTTTCCTATATTATATTCATCACAATCGTATTAAAAATGTCTAGACAATTAATTCAAATGTCAAAATAAAAATCTATTAATAATATTAATAATCTATTAATATTACTAATTCTGCTAGCATTTTGCTAACGTGTCACGCCCACAATTAAACTTAATTTTTTATTTTAATGGTATTTTTTTATTGGTCAATATTATTGCTGAAATTTTAAAATACACGTTTCATATTTTAAACATATTTGTTTCCTATTTTCATACTAATCAAAAGTTTCTTTTCTTATTAATCGATATTATTAAGGGAAGTTTTAATATTTGTTTCCAATATTATATTTATCAGTCATATTAAAAATGGATAGATATTTAATTCAAATGTCAAAATAAAAAGTAATTATAAAAATCAATGATTCTCAAAATCATATTTCTTCTCTAAATTTACATATTATATGGTATATACATATTTTTTCTTGAAATTTTTTAAATATTTTTGGAGATGGAAGCGAAACATCATTAATTTTAAGAAGAGATTATTTTTGCACATGTTATCCTTAAAAAATTATAGAAAATTTTTTATCGAAAATGAATAAATCTATACTAACTCTACACATTCTACATGACATCTATTTAAATTTTTAACCTAATATTTTTTCAGATAGAAATTATATTTATTCTAAACATCTTAAATGACTATTAGGAATAGTAAAAAAAAAGGAACATTTTAAGATCTACATACAAAATTTGTAGAATTTTTAGAAAAGCAAATGTGAAATTTGAATAAATAAATAAACACTCTTTTAAGATTAACTTCTGGGTGTTTGGCTTCAAATATTGAAGAAAAAAAAATCAAAATGATATTTTATGTCTATATTTATTTTATACAACCTAGAAGGCCCTTATTATAATTTCAATATTTTAAGGCTTGCAAAAGTTTTTTTTTATGAAGTTAGGAAAAATAATCTATTTGTGAATACTCGATTTCAAAAATTAATTATAAAAATTAGTTAGAGCCAAAAAAAAAGTTTTTTTTCTTACAATTTACTTATTTTAGACATCTTAAATGACTATCAAAAAATAAATAATATTTTAAGACTTACAAGCATTACTAATGCTTATTTTACATCTTAGATGAGGCTTCTTAGATCATTTTTCTACCTTTTATGATCTTTTTATTTTTACCATCTTACCTTTATTTTCACTATTAATTTCCCTCTCTTTCTAGCCGTGTTTCTAATGAAAATAATGAATAAGTTATGTATATCTACATAACTTCAAAAGTATTCGTATAATCATGTGCTTATGACAATAATTATATATTTATTTCAATTATATTAGGTGGTGTGTTTGAGTATTATTACTACTTTACCTTATTAAATCATTTAAAAAATTTGTATTGTATCTCTTTCTAACTAATTTATAAACTACAAAAAAAACTTTATACGTACATATTTTTGTTATAAACAAATATATATTAATATAGTATATATTATATATATAGATATATAAAATGATGTTCAAATTAAAATGGATAAAACTCCCGTGCCTTGAAGGCACGGGTATTACACTAGTTTTTTCTAAAACGGAAATCATATTTTATGCCTTGGGATATAGGATTGAAAAACCGTTTATAAAATTGGCTTGATATCGATCGTTTATAAGATGATCCAACTTAGATATTTGAACATTTAGTTTTTGAGATCTCTCTTTTTTTTTTCTTTATTCAGCTGAGCAGAAGCTCTAGCCGAAAGCATCCTTGCAGATGAGGTCGCGTAGACCTGAATCGTTTTGAAAGTTTGCTCCCCTGGTAGAGTAGTTAAGGTGTGAAATCTTATCCGCTACCTGATTACCAATGCGGGAGCCTAAATATTTGCATAGCGTAGAGGGGTTTTGATGATAAGTTAGCTCATATAAGGGTTGCCCTTCCTTGTTGTGATAAAGCATTGGCACGCCATTTGGCTAATTGGTCTTTCGATTTACAAACTAGTTCCCTAAACGTACCTTTTTGTTACTCTTCCATTGATAATTGGACATCCAATGTATTTTTCTAGATTCCGTTCCAGTGGGATGTTAAGAATTCCTTCTAGTTCTTGGACTCGAGTTCTCGTAATCCCTTTTGTAATTTGGAAGGAAGATTTATGATAATTGACTTTTTGTCCCGAGAATTTGCAGTATTCCTCAATAATATATTTTACTTTTTGGCACGTCGCGCTTCTTCCTTTAGCGAAGATGATAATGTCGCCAGCAAATGCCAAAAAAAAATCTTAGGGCCTGAATGTCCAAATTTGAATCCTACACTGTTCTGGCTTGATTCCACGTCCTCTGATATTTTCCTTGCCAGAACCTCTGCATCAAGGAATATGAAAGGGGACAGAGGGTCTCCTTGGCTTAGTCCTCTTGAGGGTTTGAAGGGTTATGTAGGCCCATTGTTGACTAACACCGAAAAGGAGACAGTAGTAACGCATTCCATAATGAGATTCACAATCTTTTCATGAAATTCGAATTTTTGTAGAACTAATAGTGTGAACTGCCAGTCTACTATTTTACCCTTTTTAAGTTTAACTTATACAAACCCTAATCCTTAAATAGTGCTTTGCCGACCAAATTTCAATTAGAATGGATATGGTCTCGACTTGCTCTTCCATATTATAGCAAGGGATATACTGAATTAGTATAGAGATATATACCCTTCCACTTTCAAATTTCAATTAGCTCGTGATTTCAATGCTTTACTTACCAAAAATATAAATTCATAAACTCACCCTTTGTAATTTTGAGTTAGAATTGGACTATTAGCTATTTGTGTTGATTTGGTTTTTTCTTTTGTTTCACCCATTGGGTACCCGCATCATTCGCGCGAGTCGAATGCGGGTGAAAAGGTTTGCGGGTGATGGGTGGAGGTTGTGGAGCGGGTGAAATTTTTTACCCGCGGGACAGATGATGAAGTGACTTCATCCCCCCATAACCCGCTCCATTTCCACCCCTACATTCGAGGTGCGCAACATTATCAGATGTTCTGTTGTGGGATCGGACTACATGAGAGCATGTTACTTATGTCAAATCAAATCAAATCTATAATACATAAAAAGTTGTGTTCATGAGCAATTTAATGCCATTATTAACTCCACACAAATTTTGCTATTTTTTCTTTTATGCTCAATTTGCATCAATATAATTTCTTTAGCCCAATGGTAGTAGTTGTTGTTGAGAATCCATGCATCCAAGGTTCAAGCCTCAACAACTACATCTTTTATTTTTATTTTCCTACTTTGTCATTATTCTACTTAATGACAATCTAATCTAATTAATTTATATATAATAACAATAATAATCTTTTTTCATGGTCATTTATATATAATAACAATAACCTCTTCATAACCTTAGCAATTACATCTTTTATTTTATTTATCTTTTTTCATGGTCATTTATATATAATAACAATAACCTCTTCATAACCTTAGCAATTACATCTTTTATTTTATTTTTTCATGGTCATTTTATTGACTTAATGATAATCTAATATGTAATATGGTTCAAGAGTCATTTTGTAAACTACCGTGTTTGTAAATATTCTTTGAACAATTATCATCCTAATGATACATATCTTATTATTCTATAATTATTATATTTATTATAAAGGTATATATATACATGAATTAGTTATTATATATATATAGGGGTAGAGGTTGGAGATGGTTAATTACGTAAAACCTCCTCAACCTTTTAATTTGTTTAAATTATGCCCCTGTTTCAATTTTATAAATTTCATAAAAAATGTTATTTTTTTTTCATAGCCTCTTATATACTCATGTTCAATACTCTTAGTTGTGGGTACGTTAGAAGTCGGATATTTGACACTGTTTCTGCCTATCTTTTGTTTTGGCTAAAGTCCAACATTATGGTATCTGCAAATATACTTTGTAATTTACCAGTATTTGCGTTTTTGCTCGATTGATAATTTTATTTGCGAGTTAACGATTCACATCACTAAGTATTTGCTTTTAGTTTTCTATAGAATTTTATTAAATATTATATTTAAATAATTTCCCCCGTTTCAAATATTTATTTATAAGATGTGCTTTTGAAGACAAATTATTAATAACATGGTGGTATACTTGGTAATTAATTGAGATTAAACCTACTGTATATAGTATATTTTGATCTTTTTGAATGGTTGTGAATTAAGATGATATTTTTTATTTTGAAAATTGATAGAATACTATTAGTTTTAAAAAATATCTTCCTATAAAAATAATAAGAATTAAATAAAACATAGAAGATACTTGCATAAAAGATTCACCATTTAAGAAAGTCTTATGCTAATAAAAAATGAGTAATTAAAAAATTATGCTTAAATTTGCTAGATAAGTTATTGAAATTTCATTAACCTATTGTAGAATTTATGCTTTGTTAATTTTTTGCGTCATTCACCAGATATAATACCAGTCACGTAATTGATATAAAATTATGCCCCGGGCGTAGCACGGGTCTGCCACCCTAGTTGACATTAAATTATTGGGTTAGGTGGGTACTAAATACTCCGTATTTGATAAAGAAATGACATTGAACCATTATGGAATGACTCATTGGAAATGACTGGTGGATAATATCTATAGGTCCCCGATTCGAATCTTGGAATTACCGTTCTTTATTTACCAATTCAAGGCATTGTAAATGTTTTTTTTTAAACAATATATCAAGACGGGTTAGTAAATATGTCACCATATAGCTAATTTGATTATACTAAAGATTAAAACTCATTAAGCTTTGAGTGAAAACTCAACCCTATATTAAAAGTGTCTTCTTGTTCATCTTGTTCTTGTTCCTTTTTATTTTTATTTTTGTGCTCATAAAACTAATTGTATCAAATATTCCATGGAGTTGTACGATGATGAAAATTAATTAGGAAGGTTGTTATCTTTTTTTTTTCTTTTTTTTTTTGAGAAACTTGTTATCTTTATCAAACATAATTCAAAGACTTTATGTAAATCTTCTAGGTAAATATCTATCTATCTTCTATATACCTTTAAAAATTGTGTCCCAAGACACCTTAATGACTCTTAACATTAATGATTCATGAAAAATTCTAAAATCATTTTTGTTCATATATTTTTATATTTATCAATCATTTTTTTTGCTCCATTTATTGCACCATTTTTAGTCCAAATCCAATCTAATTAAACCTAAACTTAGCACACATTTAGAAATAAAATTTTAAAAAATCACTTCATTTTTACGTTTGCTTCATACATTTTTTTTATGATACTTTAGCAAAATTGAATTAAATAAAATTAATTGTGGAGTTTTTACATTTGACTTCATACATTTTTATGTTACTTTATCAAAATTAAAAATAAATAAAATTAAATGTGGAGATTTAATTGACTCAATCAAAGTTTATTAATACATACCTAATTAACACATGTTTCTAACTCTTTATCTTCTAACTCCTTATATTTCAACAATTAAGTTTAATTTATCCAACACATTGTAACGAAAACAAAAAAAACTACAAATATACAATTTTTATATTCCTTTTGCAAAATTAAAAATAAATAAAATTATTGTAACATAAACAAAAGAATTAATACAAATACACAATTTTGATATTCTTTTTTCCAAATTAAAATAAGTAAAATCAATAGTGGAGATTTAATTGGCTCAGTGATCAATATATATACTTATATAATTAACACTCATTTTTAACTCTTTATCTTCTACTGTGTATTTTTTTTTATCTTCCCCCTTTGTTAATTTAACAATTGATAAGTATTCTCCAACAAATTGTAACGGAAAGAGGAATATAATTGCATAACATATTGTTCTCACAATAGATATTTATTAATTAGTTGGGTTTTTTCTTAATTCCAAAGGAGATCAAGGGCCATATTAAACCATGACCAGTAACTTCTACGGCATAAGAGTGGAAAAAGTTACTTCTAAGAGATTTATTTAGAGATTATAAAGCATCAACTTACCATTTGCATTCCAATTTTCATTTGGGAGATTACTCAATTGCTCCAACCCATTTTTCTAATCCTCCTCCACTCTCAACTTCCAATATTTGGAGTTTTTTATTTTATTTTATCATTTATGTTCAAATTCATATGCATTGGGTTTTGCATAATTTTTTTAAAAAATTATAGAAGCTTATAATAATTGATTTTAATTTTTGGAAAAAAATATATATCGGAGAATCACTTTCATTTTTTTTTCTCCCATACAGGCGTTGATTATCTTAAATTCATATTTTTGCAGGATTTATACATGCATTGGAACAAAACAAGGCAAAGTTTAATTCAAAGAGGTATGGTTAAATTTACCAATTTTAGTAAACATTACATTCTCTCTTCTTCTTTTCAATTTTTGAAGTAAATCGTGCAAGAATTTTTTGAGATGCTATAGTAAAACACGTACAAAAGTAGTTATCGAGATGTATATATGTTCGATCAACTACTACAATACTAATCTTATATTTTAAAGCCATATCAAGGTATTATATATATAATCAAGATTTACCGATTGTGTGCATATATAGTTTAGATAAGGGAACAATATAACATAAAATAATCTCTTAAATAATTATATAAAAATATCAAAACTAATATGTCCCGTGCGTAGCATGGGTATGACTTACCTAGTTTCAAAGAAAAAAAGAGAGGAAGGGATGAAAATGGGAAAATAAATACATTGATATAATAACATAACAAAATTGATTTGATTATATTTATATATTTCCAATTAATTAAGGCCACTGCACATATCTTAGATGAGATGATTAGAAGACATAAAAT
Source organism: Persicaria tinctoria (assembly GCA_037127255.1). Lineage (NCBI taxonomy): Eukaryota > Viridiplantae > Streptophyta > Magnoliopsida > Caryophyllales > Polygonaceae > Persicaria > Persicaria tinctoria. Next base: position 14,622,608 of record JBANSL010000008.1, read on the forward strand.
TATTAATTGAGGTAATTAAAAGAGATAGACTACATGGGAATACGGCACATAAGTAAAACTGATCGAACACATACACATCCAATTAATTATAGTTTTTTTTTTTTTTTTTTTTTTTTTTTTTTTTTGAAGCAAGATAAAGTTTAGGTCGGGTCGGCCGCAGTAGAGGCCCTTCCTAGCGCATTCAATTAATTATAGTTGAATGAACGAGTTGGACATCAACTGTTTAATAAAAATCATGTCCGAAATTAAAAGTCAACTTAATGGGATATAATAACAACTTGCATTCTCGTCGACATTCACCTTTGAACATCGTCCATGACTTCCACGATTCCATTTCTTCTTATTTATGGCAAGAATTAATGTTCTTATTTCTTGATGGTATATTATAGGCGTATCGTTTCAATCCCTTCACTAATAATAAATTAATGTTATTCCCGTTCAATAACGTGTTTGCATAAAAAGTAATTTTTTTTATATATTTTTTTTGAACCGGAAATAATTCGAGTTACCAAGCAAACTTGGAAACTCGAGGGACGGAAAAATCGGTATCTGGAAGAACCAGGAAGCACAACAAACAAAGCAAGAACAAATAACCAAACAACAAGAGAAACAAAACAAAAGGAGACTTGGGACGATTCCGAGATCAGGAGCTGGTTGAGGAGGCGCGCAACGTGGAAAACAATCTACGAGGTTGGAAGAGGTGACACAGGAAAGTCCTGGGGAACAACAGTGGATGCGTCAGATATGGACCCGAACGACAATGAGCCTTCAGACCTCGATCTCACATCCACGACCCATCCGCAACCGAAGGAGACGAACCACGAGGGCACCAAAGAGGCTCAAACAGCAAATCAAAAAATAGCATCACCAAGGAGCAGTGTTCTAAAAATCGCGTCTGGGCGCCGCCTAGGCGCTAGGCGGGACTGGACCTAGGAATTTTTAAGCCTAGGCGGACCTCTAGGCGGAAATTCGTCCAAGAACCGCCTAGGCGTCGCCTGGCCCCGCCTGGTCCCGCCTAGGCGCCGCCTGGTCCCGCCTAGGCACCGTCTGGGCCCGCCTAGGCACCGCCTAGTCCAACGATTATTCAATTTGAGCTTCTAAGCATATGATTAGTTGACTTAGGGTTCATGTCGAGATGCATTTTCTTTTCAGTCGAACTTATAGTTTTGGATTTTAGCAGGTTTAGAGTTGTTAGTGACATGTACTTTTGCGTTTATTTACTTTATTGTTAGTTAACTACTACAAATTTGGGTTTATAAGTGATATTATGGATTATTATTACATTATATGAATTATTGACAAGTGTTATTCATCAAAATATAAGGAAATAATCAAGTTTGTTCTAAGTCCGCCTAGGCGACGCCTAGCGGTCGCCTAGCGCCTTTTAGAACATTGGATTGGGGTTGAGATTGAATCTCGATTGGTCCCCGATAATTTGTAGTTAATAACAGAGGGGGTTGCCCAAATATTAGGTATTGTTGTTGTTTTTTGGATTTGGGGTTGAGATTGTTAATCTCGGTTTTTCCCCGAGTGTGGTTGGGGGTTGCCCAAATAATAGGTATTGTTGTTGTTTTTCAGATTTGGGGTTGAGATTGTTAATCTCGGTTTTTCCCCAATTGTGATTCGCTGTTGCTATGGTGGTGGCAGAGATGGAGTTGGTGCCTTGTTGGTTCAGACGGATCTCGCTAACTTGCTTTCCCCAAAAAAAGAACAAAATGAAAACAAAGAAACCAAACCAAAGGCAAAGCGAAACCCATTAAAGAACAAAGGAAAGGAGTAAGAAAACCGAAATAAAAACAAAAAAGCCAAGGCAAGTAGAAAAACAAGAAAGAAATGGAGCAAGAAGGCGTAATCAAAAGAAAGAACCCAAAGGGCAGCAAATCTGACCAACAACAAAGGCAAGAAAACAACAACCCAGAAAAACGAAGACAAAAACAACAAGGACCCAAACAACAAAGGGGAAACAGGAACAACCCAGAAGCTAAAACAGAACAAAAACAATCAAGAAAAAGGGAAAAAAAAAAACAAATCCGAGGCCAGAACCGAAAAAGAGGGACGTGGAAGAACAAGAAAAAACGAAACAAAACCAAAAACCCAAAACGAGGAAACCCTAGAAAACGGGGCTTTCGAAAAGGGGAAGAAAAACATCAAAAAAACATAAATGGGGGAAAGAAGCGCAAGACAGCCGTCACAGGGAGGACCGATTGGAGTTGGAGGAGGTGGTCCGGCATAGGTGTTGGTGCAGATCAGAGGCGAATCAAGAACCTCAAAAGGTAAGGATGAATCGTTACTGGATTTCGGTTGAAGACTTGAAGGAGGAGAGGGAGGGGGGAGCCGGCGGGGCAAAGGAAGAGGCTAGCAGGAGGAGAGAAGGCGGCGAAGCCGACACAACCATGAGAACGGCGAAAAGGAAAGGAAAAAAGAAACCCACGCGCGGCGCGTTCTTTTGAGGCCAAGAGGGTTTTTGAGAAGCCCTTTCGCTTTCCCTTTACATAAAAAGTAATTTATAGTCCTTTGTATTATAATAGCTAGATACATTATAATTGACGAATTAACAAATTACAATAACTATAAAAATTCAAAAAATATTTATTAAAGTTAACTACAATCCTTTAAGTTTGAAATAAAATTAACAAAATCATTGCCTTAACCATATGTATTTATTCGATAGTGGTGCAGCAAAAGAAACCAAAAAATAAGTTAACAAAATATATGATATAAAATACCAAAATATATGATATAAGATAAACTTTTCTCGGATGTTTGCTTCGATTCGACATCCCTATATATATATATATATATATATATATATATATAGTAGAGAACAAATGGAATTAGATTAAATGAAATAACATAAACATAATGGAATTAAACAATTGCATTAAATAAAAAAGGAAAATTCGATTAATTAGTCGTAATGTAATAGAAGAGAATAGGAGAGGAGAGGAGAGGAAAGAAGAATAAAAAAAATGAAAGGAAAAAGGAGATTTAAAAAAAAAAAAAAGGAAAAATGCAATTACGGTTGTTATATAAATGAGCCGAGTAGTTTGAGCTTGGATCGGACTCGACTCGATAAAAGTTCGGCTCAAGCTCGTTCATTTTCTAAACAAGTTGACTATGAACATATTTTCAAGTTCGGATCAAATTTCAGCTCGCTCGATTGAAGCTCAAACACCTTGAATTTTGTGAAATTTCTTTTAAATTATATATATTTTGAGCAAATTGAGTTGCTTAATACTCGAAGTAAGCTCGATTTGAACTCGTTCGTTTTCTAAACAAACCGAATATAAGAACATTTTTACAATCAAATTCAAATTTATGTTCGACTCAAACTCAACTCATTTATAAACAAGCTAAATATAAACCAACAATATCCAACTTATATTCAACTAAAATAATCGAAATCCAGGAATGAATGACACCTCAATGACGTCATCATAAACTATTGCAACCCGAAATCACCCGAATGGAACTTTTGAGTTTTAGGAAACGAACGAACCACCTCATGTCTTTGACTCTGGACCAACCAACCGGGATAGTTGTTGAAGCTGACCATTTTTGACGCTTAATCATTATTCCCTTTCCAACAACTCCTGCAACTTCTCCGACTCTTCACCACTTCTTCATCTTCTTCGTCGGTTCCTCCTCCGATTTCCCCAAATTAAGGTATAAATTGCAGCTCAGTTTCTGCTGATCTCACTGAAATCCATTCGATCTCGGCTTCGATTTCCCCCAAATGGAAGCGCAAGCTGAAACGGCGCCGTTCCCGGAAGAGGCTCTGCAGCACGTGCTCTCCTTCATCGACTCCCGCAAAGATCGGAACTCGGTCTCCCTAGTCTGCAGATCCTGGTTCGAAATCGAAAGGTGGAGCCGCCGCCACGTGTTCATCGGCAACTGCTATGCCGTCAGCCCTCAGATCTTGCTCCGGCGGTTCACCGACCTCCGATCCATCACCGTTAAGGGGAAGCACATGCTTGCGGATCTCGATTTCATACCGGAAGGGTGGGGCGGCCACGCTCTGCCGTGGATTACGGCGGTGGCGGCCGAGTATCCGGCGATGGAGGAGATCAGGTTGGTGAGGATGGTGGTCACTGATGAAGGTTTGGAGTTGATTGGGAGGAAGCTTCGTAATTTGAGGGTTTTGGTTTTGCAAAAATGTGAAGGGTTTTCTACTCATGGATTGGCCTCCATTGCTGCCAACTGCAGGTCTCTCATTCATCAATCATGTTTTTATATTCCTTTCAGCATTTTTTTTTTGTTCTGATTCAGTGAGGAATTTTCTTAATGACAGTATTATTTATTAAATATTGTTTCTATTTTGTTCTTTGGGATCTTGTATAGTCAGCAATTGGGTAGGTTTAGGCATATACTCATAGGTATCAGTATGAGAAATTTAACCAAATCACCTGTCTGAAGCCACATCCCAATGAAAACGAAGGAAGATTTCCTCTGTAGTTTTCGTATTTTGGAAACTACATGGAAGTAATGTTACTTAACATTATTATGGGACTTACTTCGGGAGAGACAATTTGGACTGATTAGAAATGTGTATGGTTTTTTGGTGGTATGGAATTGCAATATGATGGAATGTGTTTGGAATGGGTTTCAAACCGATATGAGATAGTAAATCCTAATGCAGGTATTGGGTATGGAATTGAGTTTGATATTTTCGCTCAAGTATTGGGAACACATCAGTTAAGGTAGCTTTTGATTGTATACTAATGACACCCATTTGCTGGAATCACTATGATCTTGGAATCGGACAGCTTCGTCTTCTATAGCTACTAAAGTTCTTACATTGATATTCTCAGTATTTTTCTATGCTGATCTTTGTAAAGGGTTTATTCAGTGTTATAGTTCACTAATACAGTATAGTACTTGGTTAATAACATCTAGGATGATTTAGCATCTATTGGCATCCTTAATGCTTGGAGTCCATACGAGGGTATCATACTCAAAACAGAATAGATGTTGAGGTGTTGGTGAAACTTGAATGAAGCTATGTCAGACCTTGGAATCGGACAACTTGGTCTTCTATATCTACTAAGATTCTTACATTGATATTCTCAGTATTTTTCTGTGCTGAACTGCTGATCTTTGTAAGGGGTTTATTCCAAATGTTATAGTAGTTCACTAATATAGTACTTGGTTAGAACCATCTAGGATGATTTAGCATCTATTGGCATCCTAAATGCTTGGAGTCCATACGAGGCATCATACTGAAAACTCAGAAGATGTTGAGGTGTTGGTGAAATTTGAATGAAGCTATGTCGGCCAATTTTAGGTGAAAACATTGGATTTGAGTTCATGAAGAACATTTTAAGTAAATTGCATGGATATGTTTGCTTTTGCAATTTGTCTTATCCTTCATGTGTCTCAATGTTGCAGGAACCTGAGAACTCTCGACTTATCTCAGAGTGAAGTAGATGATCTGGGTGGAAATTGGATCTCCAATTTTCCTGATTCCTACACCTCACTAGAATCACTCAACATTGGCTGCCTCAAATCCAAGCTGCAGTTCTCCAGTCTAGACCGCCTGGTGGGCCAATGCCCAAACCTCAAGGGGCTTAATGTGAATCGTCCATTGCCCCTCACAGAGCTTGTAAACCTTCTACTAATGGCTCCCCAGCTAGTCGATCTCGGCGTTGGTTTGTTTACATTGGAACCCTCCCTTGACGACCGTGCAAAGCTTGCTAATGCTTTTGCAGGATGCAATGGGCTCAAGACCCTCTCTAGGCTGTTGGGTCTCAACCCGTATTACTTACCAGCTGTCTATCCTATATGTTCGGGGCTCACTTCTTTGAACTTGAGTCATAGCAACCTCCGCTGCCCTGATCTCGTTAAACTACTGCGCAATTGTTCAAATCTTCAGCGCCTCCGGGTAAGTTTCGACTTCCAAAGTCTTTACGTAATCATATCAAATTGCTCGTTATCTTTTCAAAATGTCTCAAAAGTAAACTCGATGACGTGTGGCTTGGCAGGTGCTAGATTACATTGAGGATCGCGGCCTTGAGGAAGTAGCTGTGTCATGCAAGGAGCTGAAAGAGCTGAGAGTGGTTTGTTCAGACCCCTATGATTCAGACCCAAGCATGACGGAAAGGGGTCTTGTCGCGGTTGCCAGGGGCTGTCCTAAGCTGCATTATATTGTATACTGCTGCAGCCAGATGACGAACGCAGCTCTGGTTACAGTTGCCAAGCACAGGCCAAACCTTACGACTATGCGGCTAATCGTCCTTGAGCCCAAGCTTCCGGACTATATAACCCACCAGCCACTCGACAGTGGCTTTAGTGCCATCGTTGAGCGCTGCAAGAACCTAAAACGCCTTTTGATTACCGGCCTTGTCACAGACCGCCTACTCGAGCACGTTGGGACCCACAGCAAGAAACTCGAGAAGCTTTGCCTTTCTTTTGGCGGGTACACCGATCTGGGGCTTCATCATGTCCTCTCCGGGTGCAATAATCTCAAAAAGCTGATGGCCAGGGATTGCTCCTTCAGCGGTCAACCTCTGCTAGCAAACTCCGATAGGCTGGAGAAATTGCAGTCCCTTTGGATGTCCTCTTGCGCAGTGAGCTATCAAGATTGTAAGCTGCTCGGGAAGAAGCATCCGAGGCTGAATGTCGAGTTCTTCAATGAGAAAGGGCCTTTACATTCTATGTCAGACGAGTCTCATGTGGAGAACCTTTACATTTACAGGACAGTTGCAGGACCCAGGTCCGATATGCCTGCATTTGTTTGGAGCACGAATCGAAAAGAGCCGATGGCCTAATGGCAGGTCAGGGATATACTTTGATCAGGGCATATTGATTTCTTCATGATCTGGATTCATACAGTTTTTAACTTATTGGGATTCGATTTCACTTATGGTTCAAATAGCAAACTGGGTATTATATTAAGATCATCATAGCTTAACATTGAGTTTGTGGATAGTTTTGCTTATTTTACATTCATATCTTGATTGAACAGCATGTCATAGTTTTGAACCATTATATAAATTGACCAAGTGATGTTATTGAAATCTCAGATAAGTTGCACTGTCTCTGAGATTGAAGTTTGCAGTGGATCATTTTGTTATACACTTGCATTTAGTAAATTCTACAAACCTTCAATATATTTACCAGCAACAACAAAACCCAATCAATACATTCTGCTCAGAATAAGATCTGTGGCCTTTAGGGTCGAGTGGTATGCATACTTTCTCCGACTACCTTATACTAGACGGACGATGTCATACACAACGACTGACCAGTCACGAAGAACCAAACGATTTGGGGGAGTGATTATTTGCATATCAGACAAAATACAGTTGCTCAAACATAGAGAATGAATGAATTGCATCACTGCCTTTGCAAAATGGCTTTCAATGTCTGCAGTTATTATCACAAATGGTATGTTAATGCCCAGCAGTAGTGATAATACAGAGGCGTCCCATATAGTTTCTTAAAGCTTACTGTAATTTTTCTGAAATGAAAGGACAAGTATCCCACATCGGAAAGGAAACAACGAGGAGGAGAGATTAAAGGAGGGAACTTGGCATGACTGGGCACGACCTTACTTGAACAGGATCTGTTCTATAGGTTCGTACCTCTGTATCCTTGAGTTCTAAGGAGACAGGAAACCAAGTCTGGTGGATGAACCTGACCATGTGGCCTTAGCGTGATTAACGGTTCCCCAGGGCCTCCGGCCTTGGTCCGCTGTAGAGGATCGTCTTCAGCCCTTAATTGGGCTTGAAGTGGTCACATGGTTGTCTGACAGACTCGAAAAATTCTCCCTTTTTGCTCGAATGGATTCATACTTTTTTTTTTTTTTTAAATAAATGGGATTCGGTTTCACTTGTGATTCAAAATGCATATTATTTCACTGTGCTGAATTCATTAACAATTTAGTTAAAATATTTTGCATTATAAAAAATAATTAATTTAAAGATTTTAAATTATTATACGTAATAAGTAATTACAAAATTAAATCACTACTGATTTGAATTGTCAAATTTATTAACCATTTAATTGAAAGATTTTAAATTATTAAATATACTTATAATATTAAATTAATAATTTTATTGATTCGTCAAATTTATTAGCAATTTATTTAAAATTAATTATCAAATATATATAGAAAATTTAATTAATTCATTATATTGATAAATTAATTTAATATTTGAAGTTACAGGGGAAATATAATGGCTATGGAAAAAATTATGAGATCAATTACTAGATAACCTGACCGAGGAGTGGAAAATGGATTTGTAAGGGAGGTGAAAGGTTTCTCTATGAACATTTTTTTGAGCTTAATTCAGTTCGATCGATTCAGTCGTTCGGATAATGTGTGACATATTTAAGGGTCCCACTCATGAGAGTCGTTGAAGTCCCACAACCACATTGTGATTGGTGTTTCTCTTTTTCCACATTGTGATTAGTACTTAGGAGTTGGAAAGGTTTGTCTATATGACTCTATGAGGGTACTGGTTTTATTGAAAAATAGAATAAAGAACATCATAATTCATAGGCGCACACCACCGATTGAAAGAAGGAAGTTTGAAAAGTAGTTGCCCTTGTCGGGACAGATGACTTCATTTTTCAACCAGTTTGAAAATGAAGGTCTACATTGATTGACGGTCTTCATCCATTTCATTTGCTCAAACATATTAGTTGGATTTGCACTTTGCAGCATGTGCTCTCCTTCATCGACTCGCCCGCTGATCGGAACTCGGTCTCCTTAGTCTGCAAATCCTGCGTTGATTGGGACTGATCAAGGCTTGGAGTTGATTGGGAGGAAGCTCAACAACTTGAGGGTTTTGGTTTTGTGTCGCTGTGAAGGGTTTTCTACCAATGGCTTGGCATCCATAGCTGCCAATTGCAGCTGCGAAGCACAGGCCAAGTTGTGGATCAGGGATTGCCCATTTGGTGGTCAAGTGCTGCTAGCAAACTCCGATAGGCTAGAGACGATGCAGTCGCTTTGGATGTCGGCCTGCTCAGTGAGCTATTGAGCGTGTAAGCTGCTCAGGAAGAAGCATCCGAGGCTGAATGTCGAGATCTTTAACGAGAAAGGGCCTTTACATTCGATCTCAGATGAGTGTCCTGTCGAGAACCTCTATGTATATAGGACGGTTGCAGGACCCAGGTTAGATATGCCTGCGTTTGTTAGGACCACAAGTCAGCAAGAACTGAAAAATGAACCACACATAAGATTGAATGTCCATAATGGCTCGCATTAGTTAATGAACAAATCCAATATATCCCACTCAGAGAAGGATCTATGTATGATGCGTGGGCGACTTTCCGAGTGGTTAAGAATAGATTGATTTGGGGGAGTGATTATTAGCATATCCTTACTACTATAAAAGAGCCGGAAGGGGACACTATCCAGCCGTTCACAGACAATTGTTAAAATCTGAGATCTAACGGCGGAGCACAGCCGTTCACCCTCTTGCTTCGTCCTCCCTCTCTCCAGTCTCCACCTCCTGCTTCATCAAGTTCGCCGCCTTCGACCTCTCCACCTCCTGCTTCCTCATTTTCACCGCCTTCGATCTTTCTAGGGCTTCCCTTAGTTACCACCGCCTTCGCCCTCGTGGTGCTCCTCGTGGCCGTCTAATTCAACCTGCATAATTAGACGTCTCCTTCTTGTCTTCAGTTCAGAGGCGACTCGCCGACCGTCTAAGGCCACAAACCACCAGACGCCATTCCTCCCTGTCTTCCTTCATCAGGTAATGTCTTTTCAATCTCCACTCCTTTATACATGCTTCTCCCCATTTTCTTTCGGTTGTTTACCCCTTCTTCTACTTCTTACTGGATTATAATCTTTGAAAGCATTTTGCGTATAGGATTTTGGATTTAGAGTATTTCTGGTTGTTCTTTGTGAATGAAAACCCTAGATTTGGAAATTGGGACCTTTTGGGCGAATTGGGTAAGGCTAATGAATCATGATGGATCTCAATTTAGTCTTTGTAATTGAATTGTGATATAGAGTTCAATTCGGGGCTATTGTTGACAGTGAATGGGAAGATCAGGATGGAGCAAATTCTAATAGCCCTGACATAAATTTAGCAAGAACTATATTTGAATAAGGTCATCATTGGGTTTGAATTTTTCTGGAATGCTTGATTTATTTGATCATTTGGGGCTTTTAGGATCATTTTGAGGTTTGTTGTTTAGCGGTGGATCATCCCTATTGCGATCATTTCTAACCTCTAGCCGATATAACTTCTTCTTCTTCTTTGCTCATGTGAGGGCTTGATGTTTAGGTGATTCGTGCCCCAAACTTTGAAATCGTTCTTTCATCTACCTTTAATTGGATGTTCAATTTTCAGGTTTGATTGATTTTTTTTTCTAGGATTTATAATTTTAGGGCTTCTGGATTAGGACAATTGACGATGGGGGTAAGTGAATTCAGCGCTCGGGACTCCTTCTAATATTCCATTGTCTGACACACCAGATTCCATACTCGTTATTGAGCCCATTACAAGCTGACATAGGAGTTGTGCAGAAGGTTTCTTTTATTTCTTAATTTTTCCAATCTTGAAGCTAATGATTAATTGTGCAGTCTCAATTGCCAGCGGAAAAGAAACAACTTCTTACTAAACTTTTACACAGGGTTTGCGACCTGTGATTCCTGGGCATGCTCATCCGAGGCTTGGACGGCTGAGAGTGAGATGTTGGCATCAAGATCCTTATGTTCGACCCAACTTCTCTGAAATCATCAACATCCTGGAACAATTAGTCTACGAGGTATAGGATCTTCCTTTTTTTTTCCCCTTAGCCAAGGCAAGTCTGGGAATATAAATTTAGGCTAGAAAACTGCAACTTCACTTGCTGATTGTTCATTTTGGGTTTTAAGAAATAATTTATGGTTATTCTTTTTAAGTGAGGTCTTCTGAAATTTGTTTCATTTTTTTTTTGTCATTGAAATTGGAATTAGGGTTTCAGCGTGGGCTTGTGAATCGGCTATTTTTAGGGCTTTTAAAAAAAAAGTGCTTGATAAACATGTATCTTAGTTGTATTACGTTCAATTTTCATTTGCATGATGATTGATCTTCTCAGATTTCTTCATAGCTCGGAAAATAAACACTCGACTGTCAATTTGATAAAAATAAAAACAATTAAATCCCTTTTTTGGCATTTTGTTTGCTTTTCTTTGTTTGGTTGAATGCAATTGTAAACTTTAAGATTAAGAGGCTTGAACTGTTGCTGATTGCAGTGTTTATATTTTACAAAATTATTATGTATTTCCCTTTCCTAGCTTTCAAGGTTTGGCTTTGGCTACAGAGATAAGCACATGACTGTATCCACCTTTCAATATATTTTTCTGCCAGTGTTTATTTGATTTTGAGAGTGCATGATCTTAATGTTTATGATTGCATATATTACTTTCACCGTGTGATTCGTATCCATGGCTGATTGGATCTACTCATCGCACATTAGCTTTGTTCCATCTTTCTTCCAAGACAGGCTTCTGTTCTGTGCTCTTGAAAATTATTGCATCATCAGAGATTTTAGAGCAAAAAATCTAGGTGGATGATCTACAATTGTGATTGTGGTATTCAAACTCCATTCTGAAACACATTTGCCTTATCTGCTGTGTATTGAAGTCATTTGTTACTCATATGGAATGCAGTCAGGGGAGATAGGATTGTGTCATTTGAATTTCGGCTAGAATATCCCTTGCAAATCTATCAAGAAATATGTTTTTATAGGTTGATATTCGGCTAGAAAGATAAGTGAATTCCCTTTTGCTAATTTCCAATTTTGGGGCTTTTGATTTGAGTCTGAACATGCTTTTCAATTGAATATCAATGCAATTATAAGTAGAGGTTTTGTTTTCAATCTGTGGTGGTGAAGGGGATTATCAATTGAAATCGTTCAGGGAACTCATTGATTTTGGATTGTAGGAAATATGGCTGGATAAGAGAACTGGAGGTGTGTGCTTGTCAATCTCATCCAGGGCCATGTCAATAACTGGGATTGATCATAGAAGATCGATATTGGAATCGGATTCCTTCTGATGAATCTAGGTAAGGATTTCATCCTCTCTGGATTCAGTTCAAACTATATTCTTTCATCAGATTCAAGTCAGCAAAAGAATGTACTGATTTTTGCTTGGTTTGTATTTTTATCCCGATTTGGAGTTGAGATTTACTCGGATTCGACTTCAACTGATTTTTTGTAGGTTTCGATTGAGAATGAGAATTTCTGGGTTTTTTGTATTTAAGATGAATGGTAGGTTGAGGTGATTTTCCAGCTTTGTGAGCTTTAAGGTTAGGATGGTTTAAACTTGAGGGTTTGATTTAGGGTTAATTGAGTTTCACTCTTCTTTTTTTCCGCATTGTCTTCTTTCAGATTCAAATTTATTCCCTTTCTTACTTTCTTCGTTTCTTTTCTTGTTAGTCGGCTGATTTCACAAACTTTCGTCTCTTTTTTTCTCTCTCTTCTCTTGCAGGTGCTATTTTAGGTGATCCTTGGATTTGAGTTTCACAACTTTCTCCATGGTAAGCTCAATGTCAAATCATTGCTAATTACTATGCCCTTGCCTTTCTGAAAGCCCAAATACAAATACACTCTCCTTTGCTTCTCTTTCAGGGAGAATCTCCATTTTTTTCCGTCTATGACTTGCAAACAACTACTATAGATGGATTCGATTTCATCTCTAGAGGTTCTGAGGTTACTATTTCTCTGGGAAATGAAAAAGGTATTCCCGATCTACGATTATCTTACTATCATGTTGCAGCCCCTCTCTTCTAATGCTTTTTGTGTTTTTTTTGTTGGATTAATTTGTTTTTACTTCTTAGTACATGATTGGGGATGGTGATGCGGATGCAGCAGTGTCAATTGGCATTAAGGTCTTTGAAGAATCTGCGGGCGAGTGGTAAATTTTATCAGTGTATTTGGCTATTTGCTTCTGTTAGTAATGGATTTGTTACTTTACAGCTATAGCCTAAGAAAGAGGAGATGATTTATTGTCTTGTTTAAATTGTAGGATATGCCCTACAATTGTGGGAACATTATCTTTTCCCTGCTCAGATTTTTGGACTCTGGCTTTAGATAAAGATTGCACATTGATAATTAAGAACACTGCCATCCATGACCGCATTTGATTTCTTGAGGTTAGTTTTTTTTTTAAATGGAAATATTGATTCTGCAACTAAGGATGTGGTTCTATTTTTATCTTGTATATATATGCACATCACTTACATGTGTGTGTTTGTGTTTTCATAAAATTTCCTTTTGGATTCATTATTGGTAGGTGGACACCCAGCTTTCAGACAACAGAGTAAAGTATTTGGAACAATTGTGGTGCCTTGGAGCAAAGGAGTTTGTGGCTATCCTGGAAAACCCATTGTCATTAGTGGTCCTTTAGAGGTGGGTAAGAGCACATTGATTTCTAAATTGATGAAGGAGTTCCATTCCATGTTTGGATTCTTTGTGAGCCACACCAATCGTGCTCCAAGGGAGAATGAGATGAATGGGATCCATTATCATTTTATCATTTAGGCATAATGCACTTGTATCGTTAGAGCCATAAATATCAATAAAATTTTCATAGAGCAAAACTGCATTTAAATTTGAATGTGGGTCACAGGTTTGGAGAGCAAGTTTTCTTGTTATTTTCTTATTTCTTAGAGCACCATGTCAATCTGTTGCAAGAAGAAAAGGCAGAGTTGGCTACGGTATAATCATTGATGTTGGGAAAATTCTTCCTTTTTTCTTCATCATTCGGCCCTTGTTTATTGATAACCTTAAGTGAATGCTTGCTTTGATTTTGCAGCAATGAACCAAGCCACCTGGAAGATGGAGGGAAAGAGCAACATGGTTTTCAAAGGAGAAAGCTTATGTCACCTCAAATATCAAAGGTATGACTATGATCTTTGGTTATACCTATCTAAGCTTATGAGTGCTTTAAAAAGATCGGTTGGAACTTTGATACTTTAAGATTTACGGAGTTTTAACCCATCTCTCCAATTTTATTCACTGATTTTGAATGTGATTTTCTATGAGATCATTATTTTGGATCAATTGATTCTCATTCTTCTCATCTTTGCTTCGGTGCAGGTTTTTTCAAGACAAGAATTAACATTGGCGAATTTTAAATATCTCGATGCTAGGTCTTTTACAAAACTTCATAGGCATGACAATTTTGCTTCTATGTGGTATGTATGATGAGCAAAATGAATTGTAAAGAAGTGTACAAGGTCAATAGAGTTCTGGCTTTGAATTTGACAACATTTATTCTATGAGAGCTTAGATTACTTGGTAAGTTGGTAGCACATGTTGTAAGATCGGAACCAATGGAATCGTCATGGTCCAATGACTATTTATTCCATATGTAATTATATCCCTACATTATTAGATTTTTAATATATGTAATTACCTCATCAGTATCTTTAAACAAACGTATTATACTATTATACTATATATGATATAATCTTGTGCTGCCTCAATCAAACAAATAAACAAATAAATGCCGTGCGTAGCGCGGCACACTGCCTAGTCTGATGAAATACACTTGTTCAAACAAAGAAAATGAATGAATTGCACAACTGCATTGGCAAAATTGCTTTCAATTTCTGCAGCTATTCTCATATCACAAATGGTAATACAGAGGCATCCCGTGTAGTTTCTTTTAAGCTTTTTTTTTTTCCTTAATGAAAGGATAAGTGTCCCACATCGGAGAAAAAACACCGCGGAGGAGAGATTAAAGCAGGGAACTTGGTAGGAATGGACACGACCTTACTTGAACAGGATCTGTTCTATAGGCTCGTACCTCTGTATCCTTGAGTTCTAAGGAGACAGGAAACCAAGTCTGGTAGATGAACCTGACCATGCGGCCTTAGCGTGATTAACGGCTCCCAATGGCTCCGGCCTTGGTCCGCTGTAGAGGATCGTCTTCCAGCCCTTAATTGGGCCCGAAGCGGTCGCATGGTTGTCTGACAGACTCTGAATTTCCCCCCATTTTTTATTGTTTTTGTTTGAGATCTTAATCTTCAGGCAATTCGGATTGGGTAAGTTGTTTGTAAAATTGAAATTGGGTCAAAAGGAGATACCCACTTTGCTGTTGACCGAATAATTATCATCGACCTAGAAGATTCTCAATATTGTTTTTTTTTTTTTTTTTTTTTGCATTGGGGTTGAAAAAAGATTAATTTTTTTTTACTTGCTGTAAATTATAGTACTATAGAAGCTGAAATATACCATCTCCAAAAAAATTTCCTCTCTCTCCCTAATATTTCACATTCTTTTTATAAATGTTAATAATTCTATCAAATATCAATTTTCAATGATTATTTTTAAAATGATTTCATTATCAGTTCAGTCTCATTATGATATTATTTTTTAAAATTAATATTTTTATAAAGTTTTTAGTTTGTAAAAAAAAAACATATAAAAACTCAAAACTCAAATATTTTAGTTATCAGTCTTATTATGATATTATTTTTAAAAATTAATATTTTTGTAAAGTTTTTAGTTTGCTAAAAAAAAAACATATAAAAACTCAAAAATCAAATATTTTAGATCTAATGGAGTATTTTACATTTCCATATAGAAAAATTGTTGTGATAGAAAGCACTTTTTTTCTTCGAAATTTCTACTTAGATCTAAAATAGTGGTTATGGTAGAGATACCAATAAGTCACCTCTTACTCTAGTGACAAGAGTGGGGTGTTTTCTTGTTGGTCGGCGCAAGCTGATTTACCTAGAACGTGACTCTTGCCGGTCGGACAGTCCGGGTGGAGTGTTTCCTTATACCTCATTAATCGATAACCTCGGAACCTACCCATTGTATAAAAGTAAATTAAGAATTTTTGTAGTTTATGATTTAAAAAATTTGTAAGATATTTTATCACCATTCAATTGTTTTGAACCACACAAAAAATTCAAACAGATGGAAAATTGCATTTCTAACTCTCTCCCATTGACATTGCTTTTGCTAGTAGCTACATAGTCTCTCCTCAAGCTCCCTCTCTGACTCTCTCTCTCTCTCTCTCTCTCTCTCTCTCTCTCGCTCTCTCACTCTGGAGGAAACGGACTTCTTTGAGTCTTTCAAGCCTCAAAAGTCGTTACCTGTTATTGTTGAAGTTGGACGGATCCACTTTTGTTGACGCTTGACAATTTTGATCTTCACTCATATCTTTGTCAAGATGGAATTTCAATTCATTCAGTTCCTCTTTCTATATATATTGAGCTTCAATCATCTCCGAATTCAACGGAATCCACAAAGCAAAACCCCCAAATGGAAGCACAGATGCAGATGGCGCCCTCTTTCCCAGAAGAGGCTTTGCAGCATATCCTCTCCTTCGTCGACTCGGCCTCCGATCGGAACTCGGTCTCCTTGGTCTGCAAGTCCTGGTACGACAGCGAACGGTGGTGTCGGAGCCACGTGTTCATCGGCAACTGCTACGCCGTCAGCCCTCCGATCCTGGTCCGGCGCTTCACCGACGTCCGATCGATCACCATCAAGGGCAAGCACCGCCTTGCCGATTTCGACTTCGTGCCTGATGGGTGGGGGGCCCACGCTCTCCCGTGGATTGCCGCGCTCGCGGCCAAGTATACGGCGATGGAGGAGATCACGTTGAGGAGGATGGTCGTGACCGATGAGGGATTGGAGTTGATTGCGAAGATGCTCAAGAATTTGCGGAGTTTGGTTTTGTTCCGTTGTGAAGGGTTTTCGACTAATGGCTTGGCCTCCATTGCCGCCAATTGCAGGTTTCTGTAGACATCTGACATTGATAATATAAAGAATTCAAACTTCGATGAACAGAACGAATAGATGTTTGTTAATGTTGCAGGAACTTGCAAGTGCTCGA
Organism: Persicaria tinctoria; assembly: GCA_037127255.1. Taxonomy (NCBI): domain Eukaryota; kingdom Viridiplantae; phylum Streptophyta; class Magnoliopsida; order Caryophyllales; family Polygonaceae; genus Persicaria; species Persicaria tinctoria. Next base: position 14,639,400 of record JBANSL010000008.1, read on the forward strand.
CTTATGGAAGAGCGAAGTGGATGATCTCGGAGGAGATTGGATATCCCACTTTCCGGATTCATTCACCTCATTAGAATTCCTCAATGTCGAGTGTCTCGAATCCAAGCTGCCCTCCTCGACTCTTGAGAGGTTGGTGGGCAGATGTCCGAACCTAAAAGGGCTTCATGTAAACCATTCCTTCCCTCTTGAGAAGCTTATGAGCCTCCTTTTGAAGGCTCCTCAACTAACTGATCTCGGCACTGGCTTGTTTACAATGGAGCCCTGCCCCAAAGCCTTTGCGAGGCTCGCTAGGGCCTTTGCCGGTTGCAAGGGGCTCAAGAGCCTCTCCGGGCTATGGGATGTCCACCCGTATTATCTACCGGCTATCTATCCGGTATGTTCGAGGCTTACCTCTTTGATGTTGTCTCATTGCGGCCTTCGTTGTCCTGATCTCGTTAAACTACTCCGCCATTGCCCTAAGTTGCAACGCCTCCGGGTAAGTATACTAAGCAGAGCATCTTATGTCTTTTAGTGTTGAATCTCGTCTAAAATTTCTGGCTCTGCCACTTATGACAGGTACTAGAGTACATTGAAGACCACGGCCTTGTGGAGCTAGCTGCATCGTGCAAGGAGCTCGAGGAGCTGAGGGTGGTTTTTTCCGACCCATACGAGCAAGACCCAAGCAACAACCTAACCGAACAAGGTCTTGTCTCGGTTGTCAAGGGTTGCCCTAAGCTTCGCTATGTTGTATACTTCTGTAGCCAGATGACGAATGCAGCTCTTCGTAACATTGCCAAACACGGCCCAAATCTCACCAAGCTGATGCTAATCATCAACGAGCCCGAGCTCCCCGACTACCTAACACAAGAGCCACTCGACGATGGCTATAGTGCCATCTTTGAGCGCTGCAAGAGCCTTAAACACATAGCAGTTACCGGCCTTTATACAGACCGGTTGCTAGAGCAAATCGGTACCCATGGCAAGAAGCTTGAGAGGCTTCACCTCGCCTTTGGCAGGACCACTGATGTTGGGCTTCATCATGTCCTCTCAGGATGCGGATATCTCCGGAAGTTGGAGATAAGGGATTGCCCATTCGAAGGTCAGGCATTGCTGTCGAACTCGAGTAACCTGGAGAATATGCGGTCCCTTTGGATGTCTTCCTCCGCGGTGAGCTATGGAGCGTGTAAGTTGCTAGGGGAGAAGCAGCCGAGGCTGAATGTCGAGGTCATCAACGAGAGATCGCCTCTACATTCGTTGTCGGATGAGTGCCGAGTGGAGAATCTCTATGTTTATAGGTCAGTTGCAGGACCCAGATTGGATATGCCTGCATTCGTTTGTGGCACCAATAGAAGAGTCGCTTAGGCGATTTTTAGCTTTGAGAGTTTGATTTCTATTGACATTGAATTTTGTGGATGTTTTTTTTGCTTGATTTCATTCATATCTTTGTTGAATTAAATTGTTGTATACTTGTATTGTTTAGCCTGAAACACTTTTCATTCATGTTTCAACTAAAAATTGTGAGCAAATTTGTGTTTTTCTTTTGAATTTCCGATGATTAGTTTATCACTTTGATGTACATGATGAAGTCATGAATGATGAAAAACTGATTTAAGCAACTTGTTTCCAAATTTGTATTTTTCTATGTGTATGGGTCACCTATCAATCGGTATGCTAGACTTACCATGTATAGGATAGATAGAGAGGGGGCAGGGTGCTTGGCTCAACCTTGGCATTAGAGAGACAACAAGTTGGCGTAAAATATGTTATACATAAAAAATGCCACAGTCGGGGTGGCTCACTGGTGGGAAGTAAGGGGGATGTCAGGAGGTCTCGAGTTCGATCCCTACCTCCGTCCCTTTTATCCAAGGTTTGCCTTACTCCTTTCTAGTGGGTCGAGCTGGTCGGCGTAAGCCGGTTTATCTGGTGAAATTCTTAAAAATGTTATACCATAAAGAGTCAAAATATTGATTTTCAAGATGGTTGCTTATTCAAATTTTCTTCAAATGGCAGGTATACCATAATACATAGCTCAAAATCTCAAAATTTTGAAAATGGATATTCGTTGTTGTAAAAAAAAAAACTAAAACTTGGTAGATACAAGTATTATGATATAGTTGCTAGAAAAGGGTATTATGGTATATAATGTGATTTAAGCGTCAAAAAAGAATTTTTAAGATGGTCACTTGAGGGTCTGTTTGGATTCCAACGGCATTATGCTTATAATGCAATACGATAAGACGGTGTTTGGTTAACATAATTTTTAAGCCTTTTAAATTATGGTGTTTTGGGATTACATGTATTAATATATAATAATACAATTATTTTAATTCTTTTAATGTGATTATTTGGTTAAATTACGGTTTTATCTCGATTTTTACGAGATTTTTATTTTTAAAATCAAACATGCACATAAAACGAGGTAAAATAATTGCATTATAAATAAAATGCAATGGAATCCAAACACACCCTTAGTTTGAGTTTTCATCTAAACGGGGAAGGGGAATATGGAATCAATGGACTTAGGCTATGTTTATCAGTTACTATTCAAGATACTAAAATTACTATTTTTTTATTCACCTCTCTCCGCCACATCATTATAGCATATCTTTCTTACTTTTTTCACTTTAACAATAGCATCCCTAACATCCCACATCCCATCTTTTTTTTACCAATTCAATTAACGAATATACCCCTTTATACCAATTATTTTCAACATGTTTATAATATGTTTGTAATATTATATTAATATTTAATTACTAAAATTTAATTATAAAATTTAGATCATTTATAAAATACTAAGTAAAAGTATAATAAGCAATCGGGCACCGAACGCCCAAGATCCAATTTTCGAAGGAAAACTACGATATAATTATATGGAAAGAAATCATTTTTTTCAAAATATGTCGAAACGTATTCAAAATTGATGTCTATGTATAGAGAAAAATGAATATAGTATTATGGTAATTTTAAATTTTATTTTATTTTATATTTTAAATAGCGAAAATGACATTATTTGAATGTAATTAAAAATGTGTCAGGTTAAATCTCAACCGTTAAATCCAACCGATCGCAACCGCTCATCTCATCCACCATTGAAATGGTGCCACATGTCCTCCCTTGCATCACCCTCCCAAATGCAAAATGCTATTAGCATCGATGCTAAAATAGCATCCTTCTCACTCCACCCACGTTATTTTATAATTTTTTTTCACTTAAGCATCCTAAATATCCTAAATAGTTACCCGTTAAAAGTGCTCTCAGTAGATTAGTTAGAAAAATAATTTCTAAATATACCCACTATTATATTTTGCTTTTGGTAAATAGAGAACGGCTATCGAGATTGAACCAGGAAACTTTGGGTACTACCCACAAGTTTTTTCCGACTGAACCATTCCGGAATAATTTACACACTATTATCTCGAATTAATTGAAAAACGGGGAAGGGCCTTTTCCGGATGCAAGGGGCTCAAGAGCCTCTCTGGGATGTGGGATGTCAGTCCATACTACGCCTATCTATCCTATATGTCCAGGGCTCACTTATTTGAACTTGAGTTATGCCACCCTACGCGGCCCTGATCTTATTAAACTACTACGCCATTGTCCAAACCTGCAGCGCCTCTTGGTAAGTAGAGCATATCTGAACTCTTCAGATGTATGACTTCAATGTAATAATACCATAAAAAATGAGATTGTGTTACATACTAAAGTCAGCTCTAGAACTCTTTTTGTGCCGAAAGAATGAAGCTACAAGATAATACACAATTTTCTTTCTATAAATACTTCAGTCTATCTCCCAATCGTAACAAAAGTCTAAAATGCTTGACACTAAACTCGACAAAGCATTGCAGGTGCTAGATTACATACTTCGTTGTGTCACATACTTCTGCAGCCAGATGACGAATGCAGCTCTTCGTAAAATAACCAAACATGGCCCAAACCTCACCAAGCTGCGGCTAATCATCAACGAGCCCGAGCTCCCCGACTACCTAACACACGAGCCACTCGATGATGGCTATAGCGCCATCTTTGAGCACTGCAAGAGCCTTAAACGCATGGCAGTTACCGGCCTTGTTACAGACCGGTTGCTGGAGCAAATCAGTACCCATGGTAAGAAGCTTGAGAGGCTTCACCTCGCATTTGGCAGGACCACTGATGTTGGGCTTCATCATGTCCTCTCAGGATGTAGATATCTCCGGAAGTTGGAGATAAGGGATTGCCCGTTTCAAGGTCAGGCGTTGCTGTCGAGGCTTTTGTGCTGAAATTTTTCTGCAGGTGCTAGATTACATTGAAGACCGCGGCCTTGAGGAGGTAGGTGCATCATGTAAGGAGCTGGAAGAGCTGAGGGTGTTCTTTTCCGACCCATATGGTACAGACCCAAGCATCAGTATAACTGAACGCGGTCTTGTCTCTGTCACGGTGGGCTGTCATAAGCTTCATTCTGTCATATACTTCTGCAGCCAGATGACTAATGCAGCTCTGCTTACAATTGCGAAGCACAGGCCAAGTTGTGGATCAGGGATTGCCAATTTGGTGGTCAAGTGCTGCTAGCAAACTCCGATAGGCTAGAGACGATGCAGTCGCTTTGGATGTCGGTCTGCTCAGTGAGCTATCGAGCATGTAAGCTGCTCGGGAAGAAGCATCCAAGGCTGAATGTCGAGATCTTCAACGAGAAAGGGCCTTTACATTCGATCTTAGATGAGTATCCTGTCGAGAATCTCTATGTATATTAATAGGACGGTTGCAGGACCCAAGTTAGATTAATGTTAGGACCACAACTCAGCAAGAACTGAAAAATGAACCACATATAAGATTAAATATCCATAATGGCTCGCATTAGTTAATGAACAAACCCAATATATCCCGCTCAGAGTAGGATCTATACCCGTGGGATGCTTCCGAGTGATTAAGACACAACGCGATATATGAAGAAAAGATCGATTCGGGGGAGTGATTATTGACATATCTGATGAAATACACTTGTTCAAACTAAGAAAATGAATGAATTGCACAACTGTATTTGCAACATTGCTTTCAATTTCAGCAGTTATTATCACAAATGGTAATTCAGAGGCATCCCATGTAGTTTCTTAAGCTAAATTTTTTTTTAAAAAGAAAGGACAAGTATCCCACATCGGAAAGGAAACAACGCGGAGGAGAGATTAAAGGAGGAAACTTGGCTGGGATGGTCACGACCTTACTTGAACAGGATCTGTTCTATAGGCTCGTACCTCTGTATCCTTGAGTTCTAAGGAGACAGGAAACCAAGTCTGGTGGATGAACCTGACCATTGTGGCCTTGGCGTGATTAACGGCTACCCTTGGCTTCGGCCTTGGTCTGCTGTAGAGGATCGTATTCAGACCCTTGATTGGGCCTGAAGTGGTCACATGGCTGTCTGACAGACTCAAAAAATCTCCCCTTTTTTTTGTTGTTTGCTCGTGATCTTAATCTCCAGCCAATTCAGATTGGGTAAGTAAGTTGTTTGTAAAATTGGGTCAAAAGGAGCTACCCAAACAGCGGGTAAGTAAGTTGTTTGTAAAATTGGGTCAAAAGGAGCTACCCACTTTGCTGTTTGGGTGTATACTTGATAAGAAGATTTTGGAAAAAAAAATATTGAAAAAACACTAAAATTGTTATTTTTAATGATTTTTTTATATTTAAATAGTTGAGAGTAACAAAAAAAAAAAAAAAAAGAGAAACAAAAAAATATAGATATAATTTAAACATAAATATTGAAAGAAAGGGTTTAATATATAATTTAAACATAAATTTGACATTTTTTTTTAATGAAATGGTTGATAGAAACAAAAAATATAAAGAGAAATTAAGAAGAATTAATGGTAGAGTAAAAGAAATAAAAAGTTGAAGTGGTGGGATTTGAACCCAACACCTCTTGATTCTCCTTACTTTCTCACTTCCTTTCCTTACTACATAAAAGTATTATATTACCTTAAAAATACTAAATACTAAATATATGCAAAAAAAAATTAATGATAGCATTTAGGTTTCAAATGTCACATAAAAGTATTATATTACCTTAAAAATACTAAATATATGCAAAAAAAAAAATTGTATTTTTTTCCGAGCCAGGGGGTGCTCGAGTACCCCGAGCACCCCAGCTCCGCCACTGGTTATCAGTCTTATTATGATATTATTTTCTAAAAAATTAATAATTTTTTATAAAGATTTTAGTTTGTTAAAAAAATTTCAAAAATTAAATATTTTAGATCTAATGGAGTATTTTACATTTCCATGTAGAAAAATTGTTGTGTGATAGAAAGCACCTTTTTTTTCCCCAAAATTTCTACTTAGATCTAAAATAGAGGCTATGGCAGAGATACCAATAAGGCAATAACCTCTTACTCTAGTGATAAGAGTGGGATGTTTTCTTGTACCTCACTAATCGATAACCTCGAAACCTACACGCTATATAAAAAAAATTAAGAATTTTTGTAGCTTATGATTTAAATAATCTATCTATCTATCTATCTATCTATCTATCTATCTATATACATATACTAAAACAGATGCATATATAGTGTCATATATGGCGTGTTGTGGTTGATTCTAGGGAAAAATATCCTAAGTGACGTGTTGTGGTTAATCCTAAGGGGGGGAATTAATAAAATAATACGTTGTCATAGTTTATAGAAAGTTTATATAAGTCATAATCTGTCTATATATATTTTAGTTAATTGACAAAAATATAAATAAAAATATTTCATAGTCATACTTACCAAAAATATTAATAGGTAAATAGGTAGTATTTGGTATGTGCTATTTTATTTATATCTAAATTAGTTTTTGGTGGAGAGAATTATTTATATCAAAATTAATTATTTAATCATTGTTATTTTATTTATAAATACATTGCTTTTTAAGCCAAAATAAATTATTAAAATATTATGTAGCCACCCACAATCCATCCATACATAGATATTTTAGTAAATTAACGTAATAAATATGTATTTACTAAAAAAAATATTGAAATATTTTTAAAAAGCAACTATCTATTATATTACATATTACATGAGATTTAATTAACGATAGATTAGAAAAAATTATTTATATATAATAAGTCGAACTAATTTTATTATATCTATATAATTTTTTGGTGAAAAAAAATTATTTATATTATTTATTTATTAGAATCTATATAGATTATTTATATAATCTATTCTTCGTGCACGAGACGAACCTACGCTAGTTTCTAAGATATTTTTATCACCATTCGATTGTTTTGAACCACACGAAAAAATTCAAACAGATGGAAAATTGCATTTCTAACTCTCTCCCGTTGACATTGCTAGAATGCTAGTAGCTATATAGTATCTCCTCAAGCTCCCTCTCTGACTCTCTCTCTCTCTCTCTCTCTCGGGAGGAAACGGAATTCTTTCAAAAGCTTGAAAAGTCGTTACCTGTTATTGTTGAAGTTGGACGGATCCACTTTTGTTGACGCCGCTTGACAATTTTGATCTTCACTTATATCTTTGTCAAGATGGAATTTCAATTCATTCAGTTCCCCTTTATATATATATATTGAGCTTCAATCATCTCCGAATTCAACGGAATCCAAAAGCAAAACCCCCAAATGGAAGCACAGATGATGATGGCGCCTTCGTTCCCAGAAGAGGCCTTGCAGCATATCCTCTCCTTCGTCGACTCGGCCTCCGATCGGAACTCAGTCTCCTTGGTCTGCAAGTCCTGGTACGACAGCGAACGGTGGTGTCGGAGCCACATGTTCATCGGCAACTGCTACGCCGTCAGCCCTCCGATCCTGGTCCGGCGCTTCACCGACGTCCGTGTTGGACAATAATTCATATTTCAAATATATGAAAATGTGGTTTGGGATAAATAGTGGAATGTTCCGGAAGAATGTGGAATGTAGCGGAAGTTCCCGGAACATGGTGGAATATTCTAGAAGCATATGGAAGAGTATGGAAGATTCCGGAAGTGGGTGGAACCTTATGGAAGGTTCCGGAACCGTGAAGAGTCTAGGTGTGTCTAGACTTGTGTAGAGTTCTCCGGAAGCTTGGAGAACCTTAGGAAGATGTATGGAAGAGTCTAGAATGATAGGGATGATTCTAGTGTTGGAGTATTCTAGAGATGTTCTAGATGCTCCTTGTAAGGGATGTCATGGCCTATATAAATAGGCTTAGTGGTGTGTGAGTTAGGAGTGTGTGAGTAAAGTGCGAGTCTTCTCAAGTTGTGTAGTGAGTGGAGTTGTGAGTCGAGTGAATCCTCACAAAGTGAAGTGTGAGTGAGTTGGTCAAGAGTGGTGAGTGTTGGTGAGAGTCTTGTATAGTGTGAGAGTTGTACAAAATACTTTTGTACATTAATACAAGTCCTCTTTTGTAAGAAGAGCTTGTCCATCCGAGTCGCACACGTGATCGAGTGATTAGCTACCCCGGTTTTTCCCCAACAGTGGTATCAGAGCGAGGTTGCGAAGGGCTTCGGAGTCGAAGAATCGGTGTAGCATTTGTCGGTGGAAGGATTCCGTGTAGACACGATGGCGTCAAGTGTGATGAAGACGTTCGAGATCCCACTCTTTGATGGTAAGACCAACTTCACGATGTGGCAGAGTACGATTCAAGACGTAATGGTGCAGCAAGGTCTTGATCAAGCCCTTGAGGAGGAGAAACCCACATCCATGAGCGAGAGAGAGTGGAGCAGACTCCAGAAGAAGGCGGTGAGTACCATCCGGTTGGCGCTTGCTCCCGAGATCAAGTCTAGTGTGATAAAGGAGACCTCGCCAAAGGCGTTGTGGGAGAAGCTCGAGAGCATTTACGCGTCGAAGTCGTTGATGAACCGGTTGTGTCTGAAGATGGAGTTATACTCGCTCAGGATGGAGGAAGGAGGTAATCTTCATGACCACATTAACTTATTTAATCAACTAGTATGCCAGTTGATGAATGCAGACGACAATATTAAGGATGAGGAGCAAGCATTATTGTTGTTAGCGTCATTACCAAGGTCCTACAAGCCTTTGGTGCAGACGTTGCTTGTAGGAAGGACGACTTTCACTCTAGAAGAGGTAACGGCTGCGTTACGAGAGAGTGAGAGGATGACGAAGAATGATGCTCTCAACACAAGAGGGGATAGCATACTAGTTGTGGAGAATCGAGAGCGAGGGAGGAGCCAGTCGAGGGGTAATGATCACCAGAGGCGGAGATCCGGATCACGTCCACGTCGTGACCCGGATAATGTAGAGTTGAGGAATGGTGACCCAAGATGGAGACCACAATCATATCAACGTCGGGATTTTAGTGATGTGGAGTGTTATTATTGTGGGGAGAAGGGTCACATACAAGTGAGGTGTCCACAATTCAGGGAGGACGTGAAGATGTTGAGAAAGACGTCCTTGTGGAAGAATGATGATGGCTCTCAAACGAACGTGGTCAGTGCGGTTGATGGTGAAGTTGGTGGTTATGAGGAGGTGTACTTAGCAACGAGTGAAGAGGTTGCTAAGTCAGAGTGGGTGATGGATAATGCCGCGTCGATGCATATTTGTAGGGATCAAGCGTTATTTGACACCTTGAAGACTGATGGAGAGTTTGGCCATTGCAACTTAGCAAGTGGAGAGAAGCTGAGAGTCGAAGGTATTGGGAGCGTGAGGATGAGGCTCCAAAACGGTGCAAGCCACACTCTTCACAATGTGAGGTATGTGCCATCAAGTAAGGTTAACTTATTGTCATTGGGTAGGATGACTTCGGAGGGATACGAGTATGTTGGCACGAAGAGTTGGTGCAAGGTGTTTAAGGGAAGACGCTTGATCATGCAAGGCAGGAAGAATGGGAAGAACATTTGTTTCTTCGAAGGACAAGTCGTGCAAAGGAGATATCACGACAAAGAGATCAAGATGCAGAAGAAAGTGCGATTTAAGGATGAGGTGGAGATATTTGAAATATGAATTAAGGGGGGAATTGTTGGACAATAATTCATATTTCAAATATATGAAAATGTGGTTTGGGATAAATAGTGGAATGTTCCGGAAGAATGTGGAATGTAGCGGAAGTTCCCGGAACATGGTGGAATATTCTAGAAGCATATGGAAGAGTATGGAAGATTCCGGAAGTGTGTGGAACCTTATGGAAGGTTCCGGAACCGTGAAGAGTCTAGGTGTGTCTAGACTTGTCTAGAGTTCTCCGGAAGCTTGGAGAACCTTAGGAAGATGTATGGAAGAGTCTAGAATGATAGGGATGATTCTAGTGTTGGAGTATTCTAGAGATGTTCTAGATGCTCCTTGTAAGGGATGTCATGGCCTATATAAATAGGCTTAGTGGTGTGTGAGTAAAGTGCGAGTCTCCTCAAGTTGTGTAGTGAGTGGAGTTGTGAGTCGAGTGAATCCTCACAAAGTGAAGTGTGAGTGAGTTGGTCAAGAGTGGTGAGTGTTGGTGAGAGTCTTGTATAGTGTGAGAGTTGTACAAAATACTTTTGTACATTAATACAAGTCCTCTTTTGTAAGAAGAGCTTGTCCATCCGAGTCGCACACGTGATCGAGTGATTAGCTACCCCGGTTTTTCCCCAACAGTCCGATCGATCACCATCAAGGGCAAGCACCGCCTTGCGGATTATGACTTCGTGCCTAATGGGTGGGGGGGCCACGCTCTCCCGTGGATTGCCGCGCTCGCGGCCAAGTACCCGGCGATGGAGGAGATCACGCTGAAGAGGATGGTCGTTACCGATGAGGGATTAGAGTTGATTGCGAAGAAGCTCAAGAATTTGCGGAGTTTGGTTTTGTTTCGTTGTGAAGGGTTTTCGACTAATGGCTTGGCCTTCGTTGCTGCCAATTGCAGGTTTCTGTACACATCCCAAATTGATAATATAAAGAATCCAAACTTCGATGAACAGAACGAATAGATTATAGTACATTGTCCACACACTCATGTTTGTTAATGTTGCAGGAACTTGCGAATGCTCGACTTATGGAAGAGCGAAGTGGATGATCTCGGAGGAGATTGGATATCCCACTTTCCGGATTCATTCACCTCATTAGAATTCCTCAATGTCGAGTGCCTCGAATCCAAGCTGCCCTCCTCGACTCTTGAGAGGTTGGTGGGCAGATGTCCGAACCTAAAAGGGCTTCATGTAAACCATTCCTTCCCTCTTGAGAAGCTTATGAGCCTCCTTTTGACGGCTCCTCAACTAACTGATCTCGGCACTGGCTTGTTTACAATGGAGCCCTGCCCCAAAGCCTTTGCGAGGCTCGCTAGGGCCTTTGCCGGTTGCAAGGGGCTCAAGAGCCTCTCCGGGCTATGGGATGTCCACCCGTATTATCTACCGGCTATCTATCCGGTATGTTCGAGGCTTACCTCTTTGATGTTGTCTCATTGCGGCCTTCGTTGTCCTGATCTCGTTAAACTACTCCGCCATTGTCCAAAGTTGCAACGCCTCTGGGTAAGTACACTAAGTAGGGCATCTTATGTCTTTTAGTGTCGAATCTCGTCTAAAATTTCTGGCTCTGCCACTGATTACAGGTACTAGAGTACATTGAAGACCGCGGCCTTGAGGAGCTAGCTGCATCGTGCAAGGAGCTCGAGGAGCTGAGGGTGTTTTTTTCCGACCCATACGACCAAGGCCCAAGCAACAACCTAACCGAACAAGGTCTTGTCTCAGTTGTCAAGGGTTGCCCTAAGCTTCGTCGTGTCACATACTTCTGCAGCCAGATGACGAATGCAGCTCTTCGTAAAATCGCCAAACATGGCCCAAACCTCACCAAGCTGCGGCTAATCATCAACGAGCCCGAGCTCCCCGACTACCTAACACACGAGCCACTCGATGATGGCTATAGCGCCATCCTAGAGCGCTGCAAGAGCCTTAAACACATAACAGTTACCGGCCTTTTTACAGACCGGTTGCTGGAGCAAATCGGTACCCATGGCAAGAAGCTTGAGAAGCTTCACCTCGCATTTGGCAAGACCACTGATGGTGGGCTTCATCATGTCCTCTCAGGATGCGGATATCTCCGGAAGTTGGAGATAAGGGATTGCCCGTTTGAAGGTCAGGCATTGCTGTCGAATTCGAGTAAGCTGGAGAGTATGCGGTCCCTTTGGATGTCTTCCTCCGCGGTGAGCTATGGGGTGTGTAAGTTTCTAGGGGAGAAGCATCCGAGACTGAATGTCGAGGTCATCAACGAGAGATCGCCTCTACATTCGTTGTCGGATGAGTGCCGAGTGGAGAATCTCTATGTTTATAGGTCAGTTGCAGGACCCAGATTGGATATGCCTGCATTCGTTTGTAGCACCAATGGAAGAGTCTCTTAGGCGAGTTTAGCTTTTGAGAGTTTAGTTTCGATTTCGAATGGTTTTGGCCGGGTTTGGTTTCACTTGTGTTTCAAATGACAAGTGATTGAGTGACAGTGAATCTGTGGATGTTTTTTTTTTTTGTGATTTCATTCATATCTTTGTTGAATTAAATTGTTGTACTATACTTGTATTGTTTAATTCAACTAAAAAATGTAAGCAAATTTGTGTTTTTCTTTTGAATTTCCGATAATTAGTTTATCACTTTGAAGTACATTGTTAACTCCGCCTTGATGATAAGACCTGTCTAATGAAGATCAAGACCTTAATTGATGAAAACCAAAACTCGGAATTCCTGATTTTGGTAAGGTATTACCAATAGGTTGGCTCAAAGGCTCACTATTGTGGACTCGGATTGTCGAAAGGGTTAAATGGGCCTATTTGTTAAACATGCCTATTTAACCTTGCAAATCCGAGATCCATATTGGGCCTAGTATTTGTTCTCTTCAGACTTTGCTCTAATGTTTTGGTTTGGGTCTAATTGATTGGGCCTAATCATGTTGAATGAATTCTGTCTCTCATGTGTATTGCTAGACAATTGTTTGTTGAGGTTCTACAGATTCGGTTCAGATTTCATATCAAGAGTTCTACAGCAACGTCGTTATCCGAGATCACATCTATCCGAAGTGAAGGTTCCAGAACCTGTTGATTCGGTCGGCCAAAGATCTTTCCTGGAAATTCGGGCCGATTTCCACTTGCAACGTTCAACTTTTGAATCAAGGATTCTGGTCTATTTAAAGGAGAAGAAAAAGGTTGCAGGTGACACAACTTACAACGCTCTAACGTACTCCTGCAAGCTCATCTTCTTCAAAGCTTTTGGATCTCACATCGCTCCTTTGGCTAAGTGTTGTATTTGCTTTTGAGTGTGTGGGGTTTCTTTCGAGCATTATAGTACACTTCATCTAGGTTATACTAAGGGTTTCTTTACCCAAACGTATAGGGTACCTCGGTATCCTTAGAAGCTTTGTTTCACTAGTGTGCTTGGGTTGCTAGATAGGAAGTTAGTCTAGAAGAGGGTAAGTCTTCTAGAAGTTGTATCTAGATCTCATAAGACAAAGTGAAATAAACTTTGTTGAATCCTACGGGTTGAATAACCCTAGGCGGGGACGTAGGCGGTTGTGCCGAACCTCGTTAACAAGTATTGTGTTCATCTCTTTCTGGTCTTTATTACTTGTTCTTTCGTTTGATCTTTTCGCTATCTTGGTCTAACGTGGTTTTTGTGCTTCAGATAAGGTCTTACTTTTTCTACTCTGCGAAACTTTGTCATACTCTATTCAACCCCCTTTTTAGAAAGTATTCGGTTACTATTTGTCTGTCTATTCGCACTTCATACATGATGAAGTCATTAATGATGAAAAACTGATTTAAGTAACTTGTTTCCAAATTTGTGTTTTTCTGTGTATAGGCCACCTATCAACCGGTATGCTCCGCTTAACACCTACCACTTAATTATTTTAGATATAATTTTATATAAAAAATTATAAAAATTATATTTATATTGTACACACTTAACGTATTTATAAAAATTTATTACGAAAAATTATGGATAAATAAAAGATTAATTATTTTAGAAAATATTCTTTTTATATTTTTAAAAATATCTATTTTAATAATTAAAGTTTATAGATATGTTAATGTAAATGTATAGAGTATAAATATAATTATATAACGAGTGTAACACAAAAAGTGTTATAGGGGATCTCAATTGTCGACCCACCATGTATGGTAGAGGGACAAGGTGCTTGACTCAACCTTTGCATTAGAGCGAGAGACAACAAGTTGGCGTAAAAAATACTATACCATAAAATAGCCGAAAATCTAAAAAATGTCATACCATAAAGTCAAAATGTCGATCGATTATGGTCAAAATGTTGATTTTCAAGATGGTTGCTTATTTTAATTTTTCTTCAAATGCTATACCATAAAACATAGCTCAAAATCTCAAAATTTTGAAAATGGATATTCGTTGCTATAAAAAATACTAAAACTTGGTAGATACAAGTATTATGATATACTAGTTGCTAAAAAAAGGTATTATGGTATATAATGTGATTTAAGCGTAAAAAGGAATTTTTAAGATGGTCACTTAATTTGAGTTTTCATCTAAACGGGGATGGGGAATATGGAATTAATGGACTTAGATCATGTCCACTAATTTCTCTAAAAATTCTTCAAAATGGAGAATTATAAATCATTGGATTTTTTTGGGCTGAATTCCAACATATTCTCTATTATGGAGTTTACTCCAAATAGAAAGCGGCTATTCGGGGTTCGAACCATGGATCTCTGTGTAATACATGCAAGTCCCTTTTTGCAACTGAACCATTTAAGAATGATTTACACACTATTATCTCGAATTAATTGAAAAGGCGTTTTTGAGAGACAAAATTAAAGCTACTCACCAACAAACAAATGAATAGCGGGCGTTATCAAAAACTTGGTAAACAAAACTCCCTCAAAGCGGAAGCACTTGCTCTTAAAATAGGAATCCAACATATTGTTCAACTCAATATTGATAAATTTCACATCGAAGTCGATTCTAGTATAATCATTGACCACTTAAACAGAAAAACTAAATGTCCTTAGAAAATTGAGCTAATTTTATCTGATGTACAACTTCTTATATCGACTTTAAAAGAAGTTTTCTTCTCTCATGTGCCCCGCTTGGTTAATAGAGTGACTAATAAGATTGTACATCTCTGTCACTATGCCCGGGGTGTCGATATTCACAACGATTTAGGCTTTTTAGAACTTGCTTACCCAAAAAAAAAATGAATAGCGGACAAAATGTACACAATCAAGTAATCAACGCTCCAAAAAAACCGGTAAATGCGTTTCCGTTCCCGCGAAAAGATCTGCTCTGAAATTGCTCACCTTCAGTTTCTCCCAACCTGAATTTGCGTTTGATTTTGGTTGATTATTAATTTTGTGCGGTTGGATCCAGAGAGAGGAATGTGTACGAATCAGCTACAGGAGCTCGCACAGCGAAGCTGCTGTATCAACCTCCCGAGGTTCATGGCGGTCGTCAACTTCAACGGCGAGGGGTAATTGCACTCAATGTTCTTTCCAATCGCGCCACCGCACTCTTTCACCGCCTCAATTTCGGTCAGTTTTGTTTTTGATCCTTTTCTTCGGTCTTTCAAGGCTAAAAAGTCTCAAAGATTGAATTAGGGTTTTATGTGGTTTGAATTTTTCTTCTTGTTTGCCAGTGGTGAATGGTAATACGCCATTTGCTCGGAATTAGAGATGGAATTTTGTGGCATTTTCATTTTCCTGAAGTGAATGGATGTTTGATTTGAACGGGAGCTCAACTTTGATTGTTTATGCGTGGAAATTGAAATCGTAAACCTCGTTCAAACGTTGATCCAAGAAAAAGATTGCAGTGAAGTCAACCTCAGTTTTTCTGCATTTTTTGACAATTTCCGGTCTTCGTTTCATCAAATTCATCTTCTGCTTTGTTTCTTTCCTGTGAATAGAAAGGGCCGAGTTCAACTATATATTTGAGCTCAGCCTCAATGCTCAATCACTTCTAACCAGATCCCTCATTCCCCTCTATCTCAAACCCGAATCTCCAATTTGAAGAGAAACCAAAACGACAAAAAGAAAAACCTCAAATGGAGACACAAACGATGCCTTCATTCCCAGAAGAGGCACTCCAACACGTACTCTCCGTCATCTCCTCCCACACTGACCGCAACTCCGTCTCCTTGGTCAGCAAATCATGGTACAACATCGAACGGGGGTGCAGGCACCTCGTGTTCATTGGAAACTGCTATGCTGTCAGCCCTCCGATCTTGATCCGACGGTTCACCAACGTCCGATCAATCACCATCAAGGGTAAGAGCAATCTTGCGGATTATGACTTGCTACCAGAAGGGTGGGGGGCCAATGCACTACCGTGGATTGCGGCTCTGGTGGACGCATATCCTGCGATGGAGGAGATCAAGATGAAGAGGATGGTGATCACTTATGAGGGGTTGGAGTTGATTGGGAGGAAGCTTAAGAATTTGAAGGTTTTGTTTTTGCACAAATGTGAAGGGGTTTCTACTGATGGCTTGGCCTTCATTGCTGCCAACTGCAGGTCTCTCATCCATCATCTTGTTCTAGTAGTTTTGTCTATATAATGTTTTTTTTATTACCTTTAATGGTGACCATATGTGTGCCTACTTCCATGATAATTATTTTTCGCTGGCATGTCTGAATTTGATTAGTTGACGCAATGACGCCTCTTTTTGCTGGAACTGCTAGTACTTAAACCGAACAACGGGGTCTCCCTGAGATATCTCTTGGCTTCATATTAACCAAGTTCTTACATTGATTTATCTCAGCATTTTGTGCCAGTTTTTGCAATGAATTTTTATTCTGGGCTTGACAGTTCTCTGATGATGTATTATGTTCTAACCATCTAGGACAGTTAAGTCTTCAGTTGTCTTCCAATAATGTATTGGAGTGTATTAGAGAGGTATTGTAGTCTAATCTGTTGTGATTACGTGAAAGCGTCAGCAGATGCAGGCTTAAAGATTTTGTGATTTAGAAAAGACATTGGAAATTGATTCATTACTTTATGGAGAATATTTTGCTCTCCTACTCTTTCAATTCTTCTTCAGTGTTGTTTCTAGTTTTCTATCTGACAATCTACTATGTTTCTCAATGTTGCAGGAACTTGAGAATACTTGACTTATCCGAGAGTGAAGTAGATGATCTGGGTGGAAATTGGATCTCTCTTTTTCCAAATTCTTACACCTCTTTGGAAGTTCTCAATATTCACAATCTAACATCCGAGTTGCCCTTCTCCACGCTGGAGTGTTTGGTGGGCAGAAGTCCTAATCTAAAAGCACTCCGAGTAAATCATTCCTACCCCCTTGAGAAGCTCGTAGACCTTCTACTGAAGGCTCCTCAGCTAGCTGATCTCGGAATTGGTTTGCTTACAATGGAGCCTTGCCTTGAAGCCTTCACAAAACTCACTAGGGCCTTTGACGGATGCAAGGGACTCAAGAGCCTCTCTGGGATGTGGGATGTCAGCCCATACTACTTACCGGCTATCTATCCTATATGTCCAGGGCTCACTTCTTTGAACTTGAGTCATGCCACCCTATGCTGCCCTGATCTCATTAAACTGCTACGCCACTGTCCAAACCTGCAGCGCCTCTTGGTAAGTAGAGCATATCTGAACTCTTCAGATGTGTGAATTCAATGTAATAATACCATAAAAAATGAGATCGTGTTACATACGAAAGTCAGCTCTAGAACTCTTTTTGTGCCGAAAGATTGAAGCTACAAGATAATAGACAATTTTCTTCCTGTAACTGTACTTCAATCTATCTCCCAACCGTAACAAAAGTCTAAACTGCTTGACACTAAACTTGACAAAGTATTACAGGTGCTAGATTACATTGAAGATCATGGGCTTCAGGTGCTAGCTGAATCATGCAAGGAGATGCAAGAGCTGAGGGTGGTTTATTCTGACCCATATGACACAGACCCAAGCATCAGTCTAACTGAACGAGGTCTTGTGTCTGTTGCTGTGGGCTGTCCTAAGCTTCATTCTATTCTATACTGCTGCAGCCAGATGTCAAATGCAGCTCTGCTTGCCGTCGCCAAGCACAAGCCAAATCTTACATACTTTCGGTTATGCATCATTGAGCCTCAGCTTCCCGATTACCTAACTCACCAACCACTAGACAATGGCTTCGGTGCCATCCTTGAGGGCTGCAAGAACCTAAAACGTCTCTGGATTACTGGCCTTTTCACAGACCGACTGCTTCAGCACATTGGGACCCATGGCAAGAAACTTGAGATACTTGCCCTTACTTTTGGGGTGAACAGTGATTTGGGGCTTCATTATATCCTCTCAGGATGCAGTAATCTTAGAAAGTTAGTGATCCGGGGTTGCCCCTTTGATGGTCAAGCACTGCTGGCAAATTCCGACAGGCTGGAGAGGATGCAGTATCTTTGGATGTGGTCCTGCCCAGTGAGCTATCAAGCATGCAAGCTTCTCGGGGAGAAGCACCCGAGGCTGAATGTCGAGGTCATTAATGATAAAGGGCCTTCGCAATTGCATTCCACGACAGACGAGTATCATGTGGAGAACCTCCATGTTTATAGGACAGTTGCAGGACCCAGGCTGGATATGCCTGAATTTGTTCAGAATGCAAATCAGTGATATGGGCCTATTGAAAGAATGGGATGACAACAAAGTTAGGATTCCCTGAATCTTATGGGGGATGTATGCTGCTCGAGGAAAGAAGCACGAGAAACTGAATACTGAGGTCATAAACCTCTATGTTTATACTTAGCATGGTTGCAGGACCCAAGTTGGATATGCGTGCATTTGTTTGGAACACAAAATAGAAACAGTATGAGGATCAGTTGTGGGTTCTATGGTGGGAAAATGAAGTTTGAAGATTGGAGTTTGGGGACGTTGGTATAGTAATAACAGTGTTATAGGCTGGTGTGTCAGTAAGTTAGTTAGTTGATCAACTTTGTAACTAAAGTTGTTAAGACTGAGATTAGCTTCTGTATTTTTTACTACATAGTATGTTCATGTACAGATTTTACATTCAAGAGAGAGGTAATACAGAGCATTGGAGAAAACCCCAATTGGGGCTCCAGTTTCCCGCTATTGTCTTTGTTCTTCCTGAGTGATTTCTTCATCAAATTCACATAAATGTTTGGTTGATTTGAACAACATTTACAGGGGAGCAGTCAAACTTGTGGAAGGAGTCACCAGAGCTGACACTTGTACCACCTTCCACCCACATTCCTGATTCCATTCATCTCAGGTTAGCAGGTTACATTTTTGTCTTCCTTTGTTTTTTCGGGGTGATATTTTTACCGCTAATTTTTACTATCTTTACCGTTAATTACCGCACCATGTTGCGGTGAGTTAATTATGGGTAACCGAACTCACATCAATATATATAGTGCGGTGGGTGGAGAAGATGAAGACAAACCACCGTTGTATGGTGTGGTATAGTGGTTTTGAATTAATTTTTTTAAAAAAATATATATATACCTACCGCAACAAGATGCGGTAGTGAAATTATAGGAAAAGTCTACACTTACACTAGGTGTAAGAATAGATACTTTACACTGCCAATAAAATGACATGATTCCCACTAATATATTTATAATAAAAAAAATATTCTAAAAAGGTAAAAAAAAAAAAGAAGTTAACTTTCATCTATTCAAACTAAGATAGGAGTAATTCCAATAGAACACTTTAATTGGATTCAACGATCAATAATACTAACTAATGTCGAGATTGGAGTAACATGTCAACTCTCCACTTGCACGGGGATTTATATAACATCATTACTGAAGTCTCCTGGGACTCAGGATCGAGGGTCGTGTGCACACGTGCACCCATGTGTTAAAAGCCTAGCACATAAGTCAAGCGGAATTCCATCCTAAAACCAATTGGCAATAGGAGGAGTAATCCACTAGCTTATATACTAAAGCTTAGTTGTTCATATTATCAATGTGGGATCTTTGTCTCTTCACATTCTCTCAACACGCCCCCGCAAGTCCAACTAGTGTCGTTTTTCGCCTCTAATTGAGACTTGGACAATGGGTCTAGCATCTCATTCTCTTTTTAGGTAGCATAGGATCGAGAGTCGAGCCGTTTGACTTTTCCGCTCTGATACCATACTGAAGTCCGTTGGGACTCGAGATTGGGGGTCGTGTGCACATGTGTGTCTATGCGCTAATAGTCTAACATATAAGCCGAGCGGGGTTCCATCCTAAAACCAATTGACATTAGGAGGAGTAATCTCCTAGCTTATATACTAAGGCTTCTTTGTGTGAGATCTTTGTCTCTTCACATTCTCTCAACAATCATTTGTAGGGATGATTAAGAATGAGCTTTGCCTTGGCAAGACATTCTACTGTTTGTCTAATGTAAAAAAAAAAAAAGAAGGTATGGATAGGGATAGGGATGACAAAACAAACAAGCACAAGGTGAAACACACAAGACATATAAACTACATTAGTTTTGTTTCCTCCATCAACCGACCGAAAAAAAAGGATAATATATGGATTTTCATTACTACCCTCCTCTCTCAACTTTTTATACAAAATTAGTTTTGTTTCCTCCATTTAAATCACCCATTTGAACAATGAGTAATCATATCCCCTATAATCCTCTGATTATTACATTTCTTATCTTATTTTTCATACAAAAATATCATTCTTACCTCATTTAGATATATTTTCCTATACAAAATTGGTTTTCATTTCGTTTCAAACGATCCCTTAGATATCTTCCAGAATACTCCCTTTGTAACAGAATAATTGACATTTTGATCAATTTCACACTTTTTAAGAAAGCTAAAAATTTTATTTTTTTTTGATTAAGTAATAATTCGACGTCCGGACAGGCCCGGTGGTCGATAGGCCGAAGAACTCGGCGACGGATAAGCCGTCAAAATAAGCTAAAGACATAATCCAACAATAAGGCAGAGCCGACAAATTACAAAAGTGCAAATAAAGGCAAAGACTAGCAAAAGATGAAAGAACCGAAGCAGTGTGCGACAACTCATCCATCAGTTAGTAGAGGCAACGCAGGGGATCCCTGAGGAATTAAGTGGGAACCTCAGATTTGGACTCTGTCAATGAGTCATCAGGTCTCGATCACGTCCACGACCTCTCGCACGTCGACAAATAAGAAGAAACACCGCTCATAAACTGCTAGCCTCGGAAGCCCCACCATCGCACCATCAAGCAATTCGACAACCTGCCAAACACTACAGATCCAATCGGAATTTCCTCACCTACGAATATTTACTCAAAACCCTTTCGGGTGGATTTACTTAAAACCCTTTCGGGTGGATTTACTCAAACCCTTTCGGGTTTTAAAAATACCCTTTCTATAAAATATATATAAAAATGAATGCATAATATCAATATTTGACAAACTTGGGCCCAAGGACATGTTTACGGGCCTCCTCGGGCCCAAGAAATAACCTTAGGGCCCAAGGAAAGGATGGAAAACCTACCCTTGCAAGGCAAGGAGACAGGCAGGCCAACACGCCGGCAGTCGCCGACGACCGCCCGGAATCCGGAAAGACGGAGGCGGATGAGCGGAAGCTAACGCCGGAGATAGACAAATTAGAGTAAGATCCACTAAATATATATAAATATATACTATTTTTTTCTTCCCTATTCATTCTCTTCCCAAAATGGGGGTTACGCAGACAAACAAGTGAAACAACCCAAGCATCGAACAAAGAATCTCATGACCCACGACGCCGGTCGGGGCCGAGAGATGCCGAGCCGGATGAGAGGCGAGAGGTGGGTCGCCTGAAGGACGGGGGCACCAGACCCCGATGCAACCGAACGGGAAAGACACCCGACCCATGTAGAAGCCAAGGAGGCGCATCCGAGCCCAGCTCGCCGGAAGGGGACCAAGCTCATGCACAACGAAACTAGACCGAAACAACGCCAAGGGGATTAAACCAAACAGGGCACCAATCGGAGGAGACGACGTCCAACCACACCGGGGACGCCGGAAACTCCAAAATTGGCAGCCGAATCCGGGATATCGGAGGTTGGGAAACCAAAAATCAGCCTAAGAAAGGTCGATTTGGAGCACGAATGAGAGATTGAGCACGATCGATTTGATAATTTAGGGGTTAAGGGCTCCCGAGGGAGGGGTTCACAAAGGGGCACACGCACCGCGCGTACTACTGGTTGGCCATCTAAGGTTTTGTTTTGTTAAGAAAGCTAAAAATAGAAATAAGAATAGGTATTGGTAAAATTTTGAAAAATAAATAATGTGGAAAAAGATGGACCAATGAAAAAAAAAAAAGAATAGTATGTTGTTCAAAGGGTAAATTACATGTATCATCCCTAACCTTTGCAACATTTTCCACTTTGGTCCCTAACCTTTTATTTGTTCTATTTAGGTCCCTAAACTATGTGATTACATCCACCAAAAGTCCTTCCGTTTATTGTTCCGTTAACATGATGTTAATTAGCTAATGTGGCAATTTATTTTTATCCAATTGGGTATATATGGAAAGTGTGAAGATCGCTTATTACGCTTCGTGTAACATTTGGTGTAGCACAAAATTATTTTATGTCAAAAATATTGATTAAAAAATTTCAAAAATGTTATAATTGATGATTGATACACATTTGATTTTAAAAAAAACATGACAATATTTTTCTAAAAAAAATGATTAGAAATCACAAAATAATAATATTTGTGTCAAAATTATTTTTAAAATGTAACTTTTAGACAATTGGAGGATTAGTACATGTACACTCTTTGATAATTTTTGTAGTTAATAGATCCCATAATAAGTTTTTAAGTACACACTCTTTTGTTAGTGTTATTACTTGTTTACCCTTAAATATTTTGGTTTAATACAAAGTTAATATAACTTAATAATAAATTTGAAAACTATTTTAAAAAATCCTTAAAGATATTACAATATTTTTTTTTTGAAATTTTACATTCATATAATACAAGCATACACTAACTTATAGCATATATATATGTGTTAATTGTAGTGTATGTACTTATAATAGTAAAATGTGTTACAATAGTAATGTTAGTGAGGAATGAAAATCATTTATTGTCTTTGAATATTTTTTTGTACCCCTATAATTTTTCTAAATTATTTTTTCGGACGTGTAAGAATCATCAATTATAATATAATTATAATTTTTTAAAAAAATTTATCAACGATTTTGAGTTAAATCAATTTTGTGTAACACTAACAACGAGTGTTACACAAAGTATATATAATAAATGATTTTCACTCCTATTCAACCATTAACATATATATAATCATTTTTCTCAACCACTAATGATGCATACACTCTTAAATTTATCATATTTTTTAAAATATTTTTTCCACGTGTATGCAGTGGCGGATCCAAGGGTGGTGACATTGGGCCGTCATCCACCCCGATTCGGAAAAAAATAGAAGAATATATGTGTTATCTAAAAAAAATTAAATGGTAAAATACAAATATCTTTAGTGGCTTAATTGTTAAGCTCACCTCATCTTTAGTGGCTTAATTGTTACACAAAATTGATTTAACTCAAAATCGTTGATAAAAAATTTTAAATTTTTTTAATTATATTATAATTGATGATTCTTACACGTCTGAAAAAAAAATTTAGAAAAATTATAGGGGTACAAAAAATATTCAAAGACAATAAATAATTTTCATTCCTCACTATTAACATTACTATTGTAATACATTTTACTATTATACGTACATACACTACAATTAACATATATATATGCTATAAGTTAGTGTATGCTTATATTATATGAATGTAAAATTTCAAAAAAAAAATATTGTAATATCTTTAAGGATTTTTTAAAATAGTTTTCAAATTTATTATTAAATTATATTAACTTTGTATTAAACCAAAATATTTAAGGGTAAACAAGTAATAACACTAACAAAAAGTGTGTACTTAAAATATTTATTATGAGATCTATTAACTACAAAAATTATCAAAGAGTGTACATGTACTAATCCTCCAATTGTCTAAAAGTTACATTTTAAAAATAATTTTGACACAAATATTATTATTTTGTGATTTCTAATCATTTTTTTTTAGAAAAATATTGTCATGTTTTTTTTTAAAAAAATCAAATGTGTATCAATCATCAATTATAACATTTTTGAAAATTTTTAATCAATATTTTTGACATAAAATAATTTTGTGCTACACCAAATGTTACACGAAGCGTAATAGGTGATCTTCACATTTTCTATATATATACCCAATTGGATAAAAATAAATTGCCACATCAGCTAATTAACATCATGTTAACGAAACAATAAATGGAAGGACTTTTGGTGGATGTAATCACATAGTTTAGGGACCTAAATAGAACAAATGAAAGGTTAGGGACCAAAGTGGAAAATGTTGCAAAGGTTAGGGATAATACATGTAATTTACCCTTGTTCAAAGGGACAAATACTTTGTTACATGAAAAAGTGGTTGAAAAGTCAATTATTTCGTTACGGATGGAGTATTAAACGGAATATGTGATACTGTGACTAGGGGTGTTATTCGAGCCGAACGATTCGAGCTTGACATGTTCAAGCTTGTTTCGTTTGTTAAACGAGCTCAAGCCGAGTCGAGCTCAATTTTTAGATGAGCGTATTTTTTTGTTCAAGCTTGACTTGTTTAGGAAATGAACGAGCTCGAGCCGACCTTTTATATATCGAGCTTCATGCGGTTCTACTCAGTCATAATATACTTATTAACTTAAAGAAAATTTTAGAAACTTCATAAAATTCGAGCTATCTATACAAACCTAAAAGCACAAGCAAACTTCTCCTACGTGGCTTCACCAAATGCTTGGAATTCACGTGTCAAAAGGAGGGAGCATCCCTTCCTTATTTCAACTATTAGTACCTCCATGTCACCTTCTAAAAAATCAAATTTATGCTAACGTGGCTGGAAACTGCTCAAAGAGAAAGAGAAAGTGGGTTAGTGGCCATGTCATCCCCGCAACCTCTCATAACTTTGTATCGGCTGATAACTTCTTGCTCTCCAGTCTCCACTCTCCCACCCACGTTCTTTCAGATTTCAGAGCGGGTACTACTTTTTCAGAAACGGTAATAGATTTGCCGCACAAACCCTAACCCGCTTTCTCCAGTAACAACTAATTCTGAGAGAGATGGAGAGCGACATGGAGATGGAGAAGGCAAGTGCTCCGGCAAGCTCCCCCGCAACCAGCGCATCACCTGGCGCCGAGATTCCGCCTCTTCGACGGTGCCTCCGCCCACGTAACCCCCGCCTTCCTCTGTTTTTAAATCATCTCTCAAACCGAAAGAAAAAGGTCTCAGCTTTGTCCAATTTCGCAGGTCGATTTGGTCGGAGGCTACTATGGCGTCGGCGTCAACGTCAAATTTGGCTTCCCGATGGCGTTCACGACGACAATTATGTCATGGAGCGTCATCGAATTTGATGGATTGATGAACAGCGAGCTCCAGAATGCTAAAAAAGTTGTCCGGTGGACCACCGACTACCTCCTCCATAGTCTCCACTACTTCCTCCATAGTCTCAACCGCTCAACCACCCAACTCCTTGGCGGTTCCATAGGGATTGAAGGTTGCCCAGTTTTCAACCGGAGGTTTTCAGACGTGCCCTTCCTCCTCACAATGTTGGTCCTTTCAGTTCTACTTGCCTTCCACTTGCTCTTTTTTTTGTGTTGAACTTCATATTGAGGATGGGTACTTTTGTAATGGCGCCCATCGTAGTTCTTCTTTCTCTTCTCAGAGACACGTCACTCAGGTAACTCTCTGTCCCATTCCCCGATCAAATTCGATTCTTCACTTGATTCGGAAATCGATCATTTCGATTAGGTTTTCTTCATGTCCAATATTTGATCACCGTCAGTCCAATTTCGTCATTCAATTTAGGGATTTTGGGGCAAATTTGGTCCTTTCTTTAATTAATTTCTCTTCTGCGATTCTGTTTTGATGCGAATTTGTGCAAACCTGAAAAATCAACAGAGTCTGGTTTTGTTGATCGATGTACGTCTGATTTTTAATTGGGCACAAATTTCTTTTCAGAATTGAGCCAAGATGAGGTTGAAGATGTGCAGTTTAAGCTGGTATGCAACTTTAGAATGCTCATTTGCTCCTTGCCTTTAATCAAAGCACGCCCTTTAAGGAAGTTTCGTCGGTTGCTTGAAAGATGATTTAAAAGATAGATGCAGTACTATTAACCATTACCCTCTTGCAAGCGTGGCTTACCTACTTCTGGAGAAGAGCAAAAAGCCATGGCTTGGGGGTGGAAATCGCAGGAGAGCGTTCGGCCCATCCACGGAAGGTATGTGTTCTTTTTTTTTTCTCATCTGCTTTTGTCAAAGATTTCTAAGTTGATTATTTGGCTTTGTAGATTTCTTCTGCTCATATTAATCAATATACTGCTCAAGTACTAGGGGTAATATTTGCATATTGCTAGAAGATTCAGATGGTTCATTTCAGTTGACTGCAGTTTCATGTTTGCAAACAGTGAGTCTCCTACCCTTCTGCATCGTCAGTGCTGAGTTAATTTAATCTGGAATATGTATTATATGTTAAATTTTTCATTCAATGGCAGATTCTTGAGACATCATCCAATGAAGATGTAGAACCAATCTTTTTCAACCTTTTTGTGCGGCTTTGGGATCTTCAAGTATGTTCCTTTCTTATCAATGTTTAGCTCAGTCACTTCTATTTGGTCCAATTCTGATGTTTTTATTAGCTTTAAAAGGTATAATACCATGCAACAAATGAAAATAGCTTCAAAAGGTATAATACCAACACTCTGAAAATGTGCAAAATTGTAATGCAAGTTTCTTGAATGTGTACTTCCTTTGTGGGAATTTGATTTGATGCTCTGTTGGTCACTTTTGAGTAGAAGTACACAATGTTTGAATTGTGGAATTTTGCTGTCATATGTGTTGTGGGTAACGGAGTTACTCCTTTTTTTAGTCAGGTTAGCCATGACCCTATGATTATTGCCTACCTTTTAATACTTTGTTAGGTGGGCTTAATGCTTATGGATAATTTAAGTTCAATGTTTACACTCTTTAATGTTTTTTGTATAGTGGTTCCATTGCTTCCCACTGATTTGATCTGGAGTCCAAAATGAAAGACCATTTCCAATGTGTGAATTACCTTGTGGTCAAGTTTCGGTTTCTCACAAAAGTTGCAGGTTTAGTGAGGACAGGAAGTAAGGAGGCAGTTTGCAAAGAGAGTGATAAAGGTTTGGCAACCGGTAAGGCCAAATATTGCACAGGAGATGATGCTAGTGTTGCAGGCAGCGGATGAGGATGAAGGTATGTGCTGGGAGGGCTGAGAAGGGTCAGAAAATGGGGGAACTAAAAGAAAAATGTTTTAAATTGGCTAGGTTGTAGGTGGACTCGGATCAACTAGAGGGGGTTGAAATCTTTGGTAATTGTGCTCCTGTTGCTGCGTGTAGGGATGTTGTTCCTGCCTCACCTCCCAAGTGTACAAGTGATAGAAAGATGCAACACTGTATCTCCAAGAAGCACAAT
Source organism: Persicaria tinctoria (assembly GCA_037127255.1). Classification (NCBI taxonomy): domain Eukaryota; kingdom Viridiplantae; phylum Streptophyta; class Magnoliopsida; order Caryophyllales; family Polygonaceae; genus Persicaria; species Persicaria tinctoria. The sequence continues at coordinate 14,666,704 of JBANSL010000008.1, forward strand.
AAGACGAGTAGGAAGGCCGCTAGGGAGGCACGAGTTGCTATCATTGCTATGCAGGAAGTCGACAAGGATGAGTTCCTTTGTGGTTTTCTTGAAGGTGAGTGCGGCGAAAGCGAACAAAATGGAAGCCCAGGGGAATCTCCGTTGGAGTACTTGATCAATAAGGTGATTACCAGTTTACCACCCATTGTAGTCAAAAGGAAAAATTGAACAAGTAAATGACAATTTAGACAGGTTGCATGGGTAAGGTTTACTGGATCGAATAGGGATTGCCCTTTTTTTGAATTTATGGAATGTATACATTCTCTTTTGTGATGAACTGACCATAGGTTAACCACGTAAGCTTGACCTGTTCATCTGATATAGGCCGTCGTTGTGAGTTGTGACCTTTGTAGAAAAGTGCACAATTAGCAACAGTGAGTCCAACATGTATTGTTGTTATCAGGGTGGTTCCTTTAGGGTTTGAGGGGATGCTGAACTTCTGTGCTCTTCTCTGATTTATGACATTGTGTATTGCTATTTTGTATTCATCTTCATAGTATTTAAGTATTTATGTGAAAGTAATCATTGGTCATTTCTAACTTATTTTATTTTTATCTTTATTATATTGTAGGCACTCTATTCATCACGAGGTTGCTCTGCTGATTCTCATGGCTTATTTAGCATATATGATGGCCGAAGTAAGTTTAATTTTTAAAAACTAAGAGCTCCCTAATGTATCGCCCTCTCTCCACAAGTTCTGTCAATTTTTTTTTTCTGTAAAGACGGATGCTTCACCTATGAATATTTACCCAGCAGTAGCGTCGGCTTCTATTTGTTCAGTGAGTTTGTCATATATATCACCACATTTTAATGTCAAAATTGAAGCATTTCGAAACCATAGAGCAAGAATTTATCTTTAGAATAGAGAACTTGGGATTTCCAGTGTTTAGAGTGAGTATACTATCTTACAAGTTCTGTTTTTTTACATATACTTTTGGAATTAGATTGTGATTGCTCTGGCCATGTCCGATTGATCTGCGAAGTGCTAATGTGAGCACGGCATGGAAGGATGATGAAGCCGAAAGACTCGGATACAATAAATGCTTTAAGAAAGGGTTAATAGTCTCTGCCCTTCTATGTTTATTCTTCAATTCCCTACCCATTCTTATTCCAATTAGCTTCCACACTTGATGCTTTGTCGTACTTTTATCCTTGCATAATTGCCTTGATATAATTGTCATACTTTTATCCTTGCATAATTGCCTTGATATAATTGTCATACTTTTATCCTTGCATAATCTCCAAACTTTAACTTAATGACTGAAATTCTAAACTTTACCCTAATCATAGACAGAGGCGGGGAGTGAAAGAAAATACCATGGTAGGTTTGCTGCATAAGGAGGAGAATGGGGAGGAGTGTTGCTGGGATTTTCTGGAATATATTTGCTTCTAACTCACAAGTAGTACTTGTAAACTGAGTGATAGTATCACAAGTACCACTTAAAATTTAATTTCTACTGTTCTGGAAATAAAGATGAATAAATTCTCTCATGCAAGCTACTTTGTGAAATCATGATGATCTCATGCTGCCATGTATCTTCTTAATACATGATTTGTGAATTGCATAATCATATCATATTCGTAACACGTCAAAAGCGTGCTGGTGCCAAAAGAGCTCTTAAAAGTCTCCTATTTAACGGTGGGCCAATTGAAAGTGCGTCTCAGGTAAATCTTGCTTCTTATATGTGTTCTATACTTAGAATTTCATTTATTTATTTTTCATGTAATGTTACAAGGAGTTTTGGTCTGAACAACAGTGTTTTCTCCCGAAACAACAGTGTCTTTCATGTGATGACACTAAAATTTTGTTTTTTCAAAAAATTGATGCCATTGCAATCTACTATTGCTAAATTTTGGTGTTTCAGGCCTAAAAATGTAGGATATTGGATATCTGGATGTTAAAGAATTAGTCGAGAGAGAATTTTGATTCCTCTCAGCCAGACTAATTAGGGCTGTAGCATTGAGGAACGAGGATAGATTGCTATAATGAAGCCAGCATGAAGCACACAACTTTAATGAAGAAACAATCAACGAGAAAGGGCAATTAGACAACTTAAGACATGTTTTTTTATTCATAAATATGGAATAGTGATCAGAGAGAGGTAATTCCTAAAAGTTGTAAAAGAAGGCCATGAGAAAAACCTTAAAAACCCACCCAAGAAAGAGCGTGAGATGGAAGAATCTTCAACATGAGTGGTAGGTTTTCCTAGAATTGAAAGGATAAAGCACTGATTTGTTGATGGAGTTATCATAAATTAGTAGTCAGTTCATCGTTAATGATGCATCTTAGAGAATTGATCCTCTATTTTGACTTTATTATAATGGTGTTGGTTCGGAGTTGGGACATTTTGTGGATGATGTCAGTGGTTATTATTGTCAAGTTATAAGCTGTGTTACAATGGAAAGGGAAATGAAAAGATGCAAACAGAGGAGCATCATTTCCAATGATAATAACCAATTTACCATAATTTAACCATAAGGATATGTGCATCTGCATTTCTGTGTTACTGAGTTTTCAAATGAAATGGAAACAGGAAATGCTGCACATGTGATGTTTTCGTGTAACATAGGTTATGAGTAGTCTTCACGGTCAGCTTAATTATATTATTTTTTTATTCAATTCCTCCTTGGACAAGTAACTATAATTCTATTGTTACTGCTTAATGTATGTTCTTTGAATATGATTTGTGTCATTATCAGTAACATAGGCTTTTGTGTAACATAGGTTATCAGTAAACATTAAAATACTTTCTCATCATGTGTCATCGTCTCTTTTGTTTTTTATGTTCTTTGAATATGATCTGTTTCATTATACTTTATGTGGTCTTTGCTTCCACCTTCCTGCAGATATTCTAATGCAATGCTCTAGAGGAAAATCTTATCTGTTTTTCTGTTCAACCAAGGAGTAGCACAGAAAGGGAGCACAAGGAGTAGCACAGAAAATCTATCAGGCAACAATGAACTTTGGACATTTGATTCCATTTATCGAAACAAAAGAGCAACAACAAAGAAGTTTTTCAGAATGTATGAGGATGTATTATGTAATATATAAACTTTTGGTCACATGTTATTCCAATGGTCATTTTCTTTGCGATGGTTATCAATTTTGATAATTTATCGTTATTTTCTCCTGTCCATATTTATATGAAATTTCTTATTTATTAGTATCAATTTATAATACTTTAGGAAGTAATGTCGTTGTTTGGTTAAATTGTCGTTTGTGCTACAATGTTTGAATATTCGATTTTTGATAAACATTATATCCTTTCATTTCAAAGGGTCCAAGAAATATAGAGATTGGATAGTAAACGCATCATATATTCTGTATAACATTATATTAATAATTTAATATCATACGATAAAAAGATTTGTACCCGTGCCTGGGCCTTACACTAGTTCGATCTTAAATCGAACGAGCCGAACTTAAAATACTATTGAAGCTCAGCTTGTGAACGAGATCGAGTCGAGCTTTTTGCTAGCCGATCCCGAGCTCGTATAACCGCCCTAACTGTGATAGTTTGAAGTCCTCGATCTAATCGATTCAACGCTCCCCAAGAAATCGGCGAATGCGTTTCCGCTCCCGCCAAAAGATCCGCTCCGAAATTGCTCACCTTCAGTTTCTCCTCACCTGAATTTGCGTTTGATTTTGGTTGATTATTAGTTTTGTGCGGCTGGATCGAGAGAGAGGAATGTGTACAAATCAGCTACAGGTGCTCGCACAGCGAAGTTGCTGTATCAACCTGCCGAGGTTCATGGCGGCCGTCAACTTCAACGGCGAGGTTAATTGCACTCATTGTTCTCTCCAATCGCGCCACCGCACTCTTTCGCCGCTTCAATTTCGGTCAGTTTTGTTTTTGATCTTTCGAGGCTGAAAAGTCTAAAAAGTTGAATTAGGGTTTTATGGAATTTTGTGGCATTTTCGTTTTCCTGAAGTGATTGGATGTTTAGTTTGAACGGGAGCTCACTTTGATTGTTTATGCGCGGATATTGAAATTCGTAAACCCCGTTCAAATGTTGATCACTTGATCCAGGAAAAAGATTGCAGTGAGGTCAACCGCAAAGAGCATTACTCGTCTCCTGATTGGAATTAGTTAGCCTTGTTGAATGATGCATCACCTTCCCCTTCATCCCACATTCCTCCAGTCCACCCATCTCAGTTTTTCTGCAATTTTGACAGTTTCCGGTCTTCGTTTCAGTAAATATTTAAATTCGTTTTTTACTTCGTTTCTTTCCTGTGAATAGAAAGGGCCGAGTTCAACTATATATTTGAGCTCACCCTCAATGCTCAATGACTTCTAACCAGATCCCTCATTCCCCTCTATCTCAAACCCGAATCTCCAATTTGAAGAGAAACCAAAACGACAAAAAAGAAAAACCTCAAATGGAGACACAAACGATGCCTTCATTCCCAGAAGAGGCACTCCAACACGTACTCTCCTTCATCTCCTCCCACACTGATCGCAACTCCGTCTCCTTGGTCAGCAAATCATGGTACGAAATCGAACGGGGTGCAGGCACCTCGTGTTCATTGGAAACTGCTATGCTGTCAGCCCTCCAATCTTGATCCGACGGTTCACCGAAGTCCGATCAATCACCATCAAGGGTAAGAACATCTTTGCGGATTACGACTTACTATCAGAAGGGTGGGGGGCCAATGCTCTGCCGTGGATTGAGGCTCTGGTGGAGGCATATCCGGCAATGGAGGAGAGCAGGATGAAGAGGATGGTGATCACTTGTGAGGGTTTGGAGTTGATTGGGAGGAAGCTTAAGAATTTGAAGGTTTTGTTTTTGCACAAATGTGAAGGGGTTTCAACTGATGGCTTGGCCTTCATTGCTGCCAACTGCAGGTCTGACATCCATCATCTTGTTCTAGTAGTTGTGTATCATAATGTTTTTTATTACCTTTAATGGTGACCATATGTGTGCCTAATTCCATGATAATTATTTTTCGCTGGCATTTTTGAATTTGATTAGTTGATGCCTCTTTTTACTGGAACTGCTACTACTTAAACCGGACAACTGGGTTTCCCTGAGATGTCTCTCAGCTTCATATTAACCAAGTTCTTACATTGATTTATCTCTGCATTTTGTGCCAATTTTTGCAATGAATTTTTATTCTCGGCTTGACAGTTCTGATAAATGGATTATGTTCTAACCATCTAGGATAGCTAGGTCTTCAGTTGTCCACCTCAAAAAAAAAAAAAAAAGCTAGGTCTTCAGTTGTGATCTAATGATGTATTAGAGTGTATAAGGGATGTTTTGTAGTCTAATCTGCTGAGATGACGTGAAAGCGTAGGTAAATGCAGGCTTGAAGATTTTGTGGTTAAAAAAAGACATTGGAAATTGATTCATTACTTTATGGAGAAAATTTTGCTCTCCTAGTCTTTCAATTCTTCTTCAGTGTTGTTTCTAATTTTCTATCTGACAATCTCCCGTGTTTCTCAATGTTGCAGGAATTTGAGAATACTTGACTTATGCGAGAGTGAAGTAGACGATCTGGGTGGAAATTGGATCTCTCTTTTTCCAAATTCTTACACCTCTTTGGAAGTTCTCAATATTCACCACCTAAAATCCGAGTTGCCCTTCTCCACTTTGGAGTGTTTGGTGGGCAGAAGTCCTAATCTAACAGCACTCCGAGTAAATCATTCCTACCCCCTTGAGAAGCTCGCAGACCTTCTACTGAAGGCTCCTCAGCTAGCTGATCTCGGAATTGGTTTGCTTACAATGGAGCCTTGCCCTGAAGCCTTTACAAAGCTCACTAGGGCCTTTTCCGGATGCAAGGAACTCAAGAGCCTCTCTGGGATGTGGGATGTCAACCCATACTACTTACCGGCTATGTATCCTATATGTCCAGGGCTCACTTCTTTGAACTTGAGATATGCCACCCTACGCTGCCCTGACCTCGTTAAACTACTACGCCATTGTTCAAACCTGCAGCGCCTCTTGGTAAGTAGAGCATATCTGAACTCTTCAGATGTATGACTTTAATGCAATAATACCATAAAAAATGAGACTGTTACATACTAAAGTCAGCTCTAGAACTCTTTTTATGTGGAAAGAATGAAGCTACAAGATAATAGAAAATTTTCTGCCTGTAACTTTACTTCAGTCTATCTCCCAGTCGTAACAAAATTCTGAAATACTTGACACTAAACTCGACAAAGCATTACAGGTGCTAGATTACATTGAAGATCACGGGCTTCAGGTGTTAGCTGAATCATGCAAGGAGATGCAAGAGCTGAGGGTGATTTTTTCTGACCCATATGACACAGACCCAAGCATCAATCTAACTGAGCGATGTCTTGTATCTGTTGCTGTGGGCTGTCCTAAACTTCATTCTATTCTATACTGCTGCAACCAGATGTCAAATGCAGCTCTGCTTGCAGTTGCCAATCACAAGCTAAATCTTACATACTTTCGGCTATGCATCAATGAGCCACAGCTTCCCGACTATCTAACCCACCAGCCACTAGACAATGGCTTCGGTGCCATCCTTGAGGGCTGCAAGAACCTAAAACACCTCTTGATTACTGGCCTTTTAACAGACCGACTGCTTCAGCACATTGGGACCCATGGCAAGAAACTTGAGATGCTTGGCCTTAGTTTTGGGGAGAACAGTGATTTGGGGCTTCATTATATCCTCTCAGGATGCAGTAATCTTAGAAAGTTAATGATCCGGGACTGCCCATTTGATGGTCAAGCACTGCTGGCAAATTCCAACAGGCTGGAGAGGATGCAGTCCCTTTGGTTGTGGTCCTGCCCAGTGAGCTATCAAGCATGCAAGCTTCTCGGGAAAAAGCACCCGAGGCTGAATGTTGAGGTCATTAATATGAAAGGGTTTTCACAATTACATTCCAAGACAGACGAGTATCATGTAGAAAATCTCTATGTTTATAGGACAGTTGCAGGACCCAGGCTGGATATGCCTGAATTTGTTCAGAATGCAAATCAGGGACATGGGCCTATTGAAAGAAAAGGATGGCAACAGATTAAGGATTCCCTGAATCTTGTGGGGGATGTAAGCTGCTCGAGGAAACAAGCATCAGAGACTGAATACTGAGGTCATAAACCTCTATGTTTATCGCATGGTTGCAGGACCCAAGTTGGATATGCGTGCATTTGTTTGAAACGCAAATTAGAAACACACCCTGCCCTGTGCGGCGGGGAAAGGGTGTGTACAAATCAACCCTCAGACCCTGCCCTGAGCGGGATATACTGGGATTGTTGTTGTTGCTGTACGAGGGTTAGTTGTCGGTTCTATGGTGGGAAAATGAGGTTTGAAGTTTGGAGTTTGGGGATGTTGTTATAGTAATAACAGTGTTAGAAGTTAGTTAGTTGATCAACTTTGTAACTAAAGTTGTTAGGACTGAGATTAGCTTCTGTATTTTACATAGTATAAATAGATGTTCATGTACAGATTTTACATTCAAGAGAGAGGTAATACAGAGCATTGGAGAAAACCCCAACTGGGGCTCCAGTTTCCTGCTATTGTCTTTCTTCTTCCTGAGTGATTTCTTTATCAAATTCACAGAAATGTTTGGTTGATCTGGTTGATTTGATCAACATTTACAAGGGAGCAGTCAAACTTGTGGAAGGAGTCACCGGAGTTGACACTTGTATCACCTTCCTCTCACATTCCTCATTCCAGTCATCTCAGGTTGGTAGGTTACATTTTCTTCTTCCTTTGTTTTTTCAGCTGCTTTGAAAAACATCCCTTGACTTATTTGCCTATATATTCTTTTTCGTATTTGCTTCGTTTTTTTTCCATATGATCAGAAGGACAAAGCAAAATTGTGCTCCACTCAGCTGCCTATCTTTTCTACCGCTCAGGCTTCAATCATTCCAGACCAGATCCCTCTTTATCCAACTCAAATGGAAACGCAAAACGTGCCTTCATTCCCAGATGAGGCTCTGGAGCATGTGCTCTCCTTTGTTCACTCCCGCCCAGACCGGAGCTCAGTATCCTTAGTCTGCAAAACCTGGTATGACGTTGAACGGTGGAGTAGGCACCATGTCTTCATTGGCAACTGCTATGCTGTCAGCCCTCCGATATTGATCAGACGGTTCAGTGATGTCCGATCAATCACTATCAAGGGGAAGCACCACTTTGCAGATTTTGATTTTGTACCACAAGGGTGGGGGGGCCACGCTCTCCCCTGGATTGCGGCGATGACTGCTGCGTATCCAGCGATGGAGGAGATCAGGATGAAGAGGATGGTGGTGACTGATGAGGGATTAAAGTTAATTGGAAGGAAGCTCAAGAATTTGAAGGTTTTGGTTTTGTGTCGTTGCGAAGGGTTTTCTACCAATGGCTTGGCCTCCATTGCTGCCAATTGCAGGTTTCTAATCAAACCCTTTCGCCATTTGTTTCATTTGCTTATACTTGTCAGCATTTGTTTTCATTATCGAATGAGGCATTTGATATTGAATTAGTAACTTCATTGATAGATTTGCTCCTTTGTGTCTTCACTGTGATTTTGGATAAGCTGGCATTTTTCATTTTATATTCTCGTACACCTTTGCTCCCTTAGGTATTGGGAACTCAATAGTTAAGCTATTTTGCATGACTTACTAATAAGGCCCATTTGATGCTATCAAATCTCGGAGGAGAGTGAATTGTGATCATGGCGACATATAGAGTTAAAATTTACTACTCCTATAAGCTAGACCATTGCATACTTTAAATTTCCGATTCTCATAATCGTTAACCTCTTATGTTGATTCAAAAAAACAAAGTTAAGTTCTTGATAAACATCTAGGATAATTTAGCGTTTATTCGTGATATACTATCCTGCAGTGATTGAGACGTTATGAAGATGTCAATGCTTATTGTTCTCTTCATTATTTGTTGTCCAACCATATGTAATTTACTACATTGTTACTCAGAGACATTTCATTTAGTTGTGTGACATAGTAACATTCGGTCATTTTCACTCTGCAGCTGATTCCATCCTGAACCACATGTTTGTTGATGTTCCAGGAACTTAAGACTGCTCGACTTATTCGAGAGTGAAGTAGAAGCTATGGGTGAGGATTGGATTTCCCATTTTCCAGATTCATTCACCTCATTGGAATTCCTTAATGCTGACTGCCTAAAATATGATCTACCATTTTCCACTCTGGATCGCTTGGTAGGCAGATGTCCTAACCTAAAAGCTCTTCGTGTAAATCCTTCCTTTTCCCTAGAGAAACTCTTAAACCTTCTGCTGAAGGCTCCTCAGCTAGTTGATCTCGGCGTTGGCTTGTTTACAATGGAGCCCTGCCTGGAAGCCTATATAGACCTTGCAAGGGCTTTTGCAGGTTGTAAGGGACTCGAGAGTCTCTCCGGGTTATGGGATGCCCACCCGTATTTCCTACCAGCTATCTATCCTGCGTGTTTGGGGCTCACTTATTTGAACTTGAGTCATGCCACCCTACGCTGCCCTGATCTTGTTAAACTACTGCGCCATTGTCCAAATCTGCAGCGTCTTTGGGTAAGTTTAACACTCTTCCAAACCCTTCAGTTGTAGGAATTCACATTAAACTCGACAAGGCATTGAATTGCAGGTACTAGATTACATTGAAGATCGTGGCCTTGAGGAGGTAGCGGCGTCATGCAAGGAGCTGCAAGAGCTTAGAGTGCTTCTTTCGGATCCATATGATGCAGACCCAAGCATCAATCTTACTGAACGAGGTCTTGTAGCTGTCGCCGTGGGCTGTCCCAGGCTTCATTCTATTCTATACTATTGTCGGCAGATGACCAATGTAGCTTTGCATACAATTGCCAAGAACAGGCGGAACCTTACCTCTTTGCGAATATGCGTCCTTGAGCCCTTACTTCCCGACTACCTTACCCACCAGCCACTCGACGATGGCTTCATTGCCATTCTTGAACATTGCCAGAGCCTAAAGCGGTTCTCAACCTCCTGCCTTGTGACAGACCGATTGCTCGAGCACATTGGGATCCACAGCAAGAAACTCGAGATGCTTGCCCTTGTTTTTGTTGTTGGCAGTGACCGGGGGCTTCACCATATCCTCTCCGGATGCAGTAATCTTCGCAAGTTGGGGATCAGAGATAGCCCATTTGGCGGTCAAGCGCTGCTGGCAAATTCCGATAAGCTGGAGAGGATGCGGTCTATTTGGATGTCGTCTTGCAAGGTGAGCTATCGAGCATGTAAGCTGCTCGCAGAGAAGCATCCGAGCCTGAATGTTGAGGTCATTAACGAGAAAGGACCGTTAGATTCTATCTCAGACGCGAGTCATGTGGAGAACCTCTACGTTTATCGGACAGTTGCAGGACCCAGGTCGGATATGCCTTCATTTGTTCTGAATGCAAATCACAAGTCTATATTGAAAGAAACGAATTCGCCCCATTGACATCCCCTCATATTCGGATTTAGTTTATAGTGATATCGATTACTTAGTTACATAAACTTTGTTCTACTTTTTGCTTAGGCCACATTACTCAATTGTTGTGTACATTAAGCACATCAACGAACATTTTGCATAGTCATATAGAACAGCGTTTTGATAACCAAGACGCTGACTTTAATTTTGGCTTACTCGTGGCTATGCGGACAAATGTGGTGCCTTAGACGTCGACCAGGCGTGCAGAGCATGCCCGAAAACATCATAGAACGCGATGCTCACTTCTGTATCGGTAACTTCAACCGACATAAAGCCTTGCCCGTCATGGTAAAACTTCATCTCCTTAGGATTCCACCACTTTACGTCTCCTCTCCATGCCTTGGAACCTCCTCCACTCGTCAAAAACTGCAGCTGGCTGCCAATTTTACACGCATTCGATAACAAAAATCGCGGTTAGATGATGCTCTATACGGTTAACCAAACCCGAGTTTTCGTTACAAGTTAACGACATGTCGCTTGCTGACCTGTCGGGACTGCTGATGTGTTCCAAGCAGTGGTCATGGCCATTGATGTAAAGATCCACATTGTAATCCTACAAGATTACATATTTGAAGATCAATTAGTTATGATTTAAGAACAAAAGTGAAAGAAATTGGGGAAATGTGAGAAAATGGAAATTACTTGGAGGATAGGGAGGAGATGTGTGACAAGCTCTTGAGTATCACCATGGTGGCCTGCACTCCTAATGGTGTGGTGCCCTACCACTATCTTCCACTTTGCACTTGATTCCTCCAATGCCTCTTCCACATCCTAAATTATTCGTATCGGTTAATAACTCTCCAACTGGTTTAATGAGAATGTAAAACATTTCTAATAGCTCGTTTGGTTGACGTTCTAAAAACCCAAGAAGTAGTAATTCCCAGGAATTGGAGAAACTACCAGCGTTTGGTTGTTTTTTTGCTACAGAAGAATGCAGGAAGTTGAATTCCTGGGAATTTTAATTCCCCCATTTTGTAGGAAGTGCACTCACCTAGTTCCCCCTAGGTAAGTTCCAATTCCACCCTTTTTAATAGGAAAATTCTATTTTCTTATTTCAATTCCTACAATCCAAAATCTAAAACCAAACACAATTTCTGAATTCCCATGATTTTCAATTTACGGGAATTGAATTCCTAGGAAGTTAACTTCCCGGGAACTATACTTCCCACGTCTAACCAAACGAGCCCTAAGATTTATAGTCCACCAAGTTCGAAAATTAGTCCTTTTAATTCGAAATAATAGATTTTGATTTTGATAAAGTTCCAAAATTCGACTTAAGGTTTGAATCAAATTACAAATTTACCCGTCATTGTCTTTCCTGAAGGAGATCAACATATTCCATGTACAGTCACAGTGTGCACATTAGTCATAAAAATCACATTTAATGGGTTTATTTTGGCCCTTTTTGGGTATAAATTAATATCGATTTTTTTTAAAAAAAAATATGTATCTATATAATATTACTAATTCTGCTAACATTTTGCTGACGTGTCACGTTCACAATTAAAGTTGAATTTTTTATTCAAATGAGCTTTTCTTATTGGTCAATATTATTATGGAAACTTTAAAATATCTGTTTCCTATTTTAAATATGATTTGAATCCATTACCTTTTTTTTATTTTCGGTTATATTGTCGTAAATATTGAGACATGCATGTGTTCCATTTTTTTCCGATTGCAATATATCTATCTACTATCTATTAATCTATCTATTAATGTTACTAATTCTGCTAGCATTTTGCTGACGTGTCACGCTCACAATTAAAGTTGAATTTTTTTATTCAAATGAGCTTTTCTTATTGGTCAATATTATTATGGAAACTTTAAAATATTTGTTTTATATTTTAAATATGATTTGAATACGTTCCTTTTTTTTATTTTCGGTTATATTGTCGCAAATATTGAGACATGTTTCCATTTTTTTTTCCGTTTGCAATATATCTATCTACTATATATTAATCTATCTATCTATCTATCTATCTATTATCTATCTATTAATATTACTAATTCTGCTAGCATTTTTGCTGACGTGTCACGCTCACAATTAAAGTTGAATTTTTTATTCAAATGAGATTTTCTTATTGGTCAATATTATTATGGAAACTTTAAAATATTTGTTTCCTATTTTAAATATGATTTGAACCCGTTCCTTTTTTATTTTCGGTTATATTGTCGTAAATATTGAGACGTGTTTCCATTTTTTTCCAATTGCAATATATCTATCTATCTATTAATATTACTAATTCTGCTAGCATTTTGCTGACAATTAATTCAAATGTCAAAATAAAAATCTATTAATTAATAATCACAATAAAAATACTAATTCTGCTAGCATTTTGCTGATATGTCACGCCCACAATTAAACTTAACTTTTTTATTCAAATGGTATTTTCTTATTGATCAATATTATTGCTGAAATTTTAAAATACACGTTTCATATTTTGAACATATTTGTTTCCTATTTTTATACTAATCAAAAGTTTCTTTTCTTATTAATCGATATTAATAAGGGATGTTTTTTTCTTACAATTTACTTATTTTTGAAAAGTTTTTTTCTTACAATTTACTTATTTTAGACATCTTAAATGACTATCGAAAAATAAATAATATTTTAAGACTTACAAGCATTACTAATGATTATTTTACATCTTAGATGAGGCTTCTTAGATCATTTTTCTACCTTTTAGAATCTTTTTATTTTTACCATCTTACCTTTATTTTCACTATTAATTTCCCTCTCTTTCTAGCCATCTTTCTAATGAAAATAATGAATAAGTTATGTATATCTACATAACTTCAAAAGTATTCGCACAATCATGTGCTTATGACAATAATTATATACGGAGTATTTATTTCAATTATATTAGGTGGTGTGTTTGAGTATTATTACTACTTTACCTTATTAAATCATTTTAAAATTTTGTATTGTATCTCTTTCCAACTAATTTATAAATTACAAAAAAAAACTTTATACGTACATATTTTTGTTATAAACAAGTATATATTAATATAGTACTATAATGTTATGTCCGGTGGTGGTGGAGGTTGGTCGGTGACGGTGGTGATAGGGTGGTTGTGACAGAAAGAGGAAAAGAGGAAGAGGAGGATAGAAGGGGACGAGAAAGAGAGACAGAGAGATAGAAGAGAAGAGAACTAAGAGGGTAAGATTTCCATTTGATTCATTCATGATTTGTCCAATACAAGATAAGGGTATTTATATACTAATACCCTAATTCTAATCTCTACACATAATATCCATATACATGACATATAACTATTATAGATATAGATATATAAAATGATTTTCAAATTAAAATGAATCAAACTCTCGTGCCTTGAAGGCACGGGTATTACACTAGTTTATACTATATATATACACTCACACACTCTTAATGGGTTTACAAATTTTTATCATAAAAATCACATTTTAAAAAAATAGAAAAAATATTATCTAAAATAATCAAGGTTTTAATCACTTAGATTTTTCAAAACGTGTTTTTTCATTATAGAAATTTATAAATCAACAATATAGAATATAAATATAATTTTTTTAAAAAAAAATCGGTGTTGATTTATACCATAGTAAGTTAAAAAACAAAGGTGGACCAAAGGTTACAGTAAACAGAGTGGATACGGACATACGGTGGTACAAATTTGTTAGTGTACCTTAAGTAGAGAAGAGAGGTATTGATGGCGGGGAAGGACACCTCTCCAATCATAGGAGTGGTCTTTCTCCTCCTCGGGGGAGAAGTATTTGTTAGCAAACGGTGTCGTATCGATGAAGAACAACTCCGCCACTTCAGCATTCACAATGAAAGACCTCTTGCATATCCATCTCTCGTCGATGGCTTTCATCGTCGGGTTCAGTTGTGCCAACACGTTCCCTCTGTAGTCGTGATTCCCCAAAACTACACCGCCAATAATAAAAAGAGTCAATCGGGTCGAGTTCAGGTCAATAACGGATAAAATATTTAAGCTTTTCCGGTTAATCGTATTTTGTGTATTTATACCAGTGTACCAAGGCTTTTGCAAACTCGGAGCAGTGTAAATTTTGGTAAACGACTCCTCGAAAGCGGAATCATCGACTCCGGTTAAACCATTGTCGTAAAAATTGTCACCGACTGAGACAACAAAATCGATGTCTAGCTTCTCTCCGACGAGTCCCATCTGCACAAACGTACCAAAAACTAATTAAAGCAAGCTAGCTACAAAACAAAAACAAAATAATAAGGGACAAAAACATACAGACTTTCCTTTTTTTAATCTTGTAAATACTTAATTCGGTTATATGACCAACTACGCAAACTAGTGATGTGGATGGCGATAATTTATAAATTAAGCACTGTACGTCGTTTAGCAAATAATGCAGACATGTGGCCCAATGAAACGCAGCGTAGCTTATGCCATTCTGTTGACATGATCACATGGCAACAGAAAGGAGCACAAAAGCATATCTTTGGAATCCCACCTTGGAGATGCTTTCATTTTTAGCTCACCTAGCTAAAATATGCAAATATGATAGGGAAAATGGCGGAAAACCACCCCTTAAATATGGGTCTTTGCAGAAAACCACCCCTTAAAATTGAAATTGCAGAAAACCACCCTTTAAACTCATTTTGTAGGTAAATCACCACCCACAACCCTTTTTTTCGTTAGGTTGGCGTTTAAAACGGTGAAAAATCATTTTTACCCCTCCCTTCTAATGTTATTTTAATGAGAGAAAAATGTATGAATTGAAATAAATTAATAAAATATATTTATCCATCCCATTTAATGAGAGAAAATGTATGTTATTCTATTAAAATAACATTAAAAAGGATGGATAAATATATTTTATTAATTTATTTCAATTCATACATTTTTCTCTCATTAAAATAACATTAAAAGGGAGAGGTAAAAATGACTTTTCACCGTTTTAAACGGAAACTTAATGGGAAAAAAGGTTGTGGGTGGTGATTTACCTACAAAATGGGTTTAAGGGGTGGTTTTCTGCAATTTCAATTTTAAGGGGTGGTTTTCTGCAAAAACCCATATTTAAGGGGTGGTTTTCTGCCATTTTCCCAATATGATAATATCAAAATCTTATCACATATTCACATGTACTATTAATTCATTAGGATAACTCCCTAATATATATTTTTTTAATCTAGAAATATATGAAGTATCTTTAAAAATTATAAGAATATACCCCCCCAAAAGTCTTAATTTATGAAGTTATTTATTATACATTTAATTACTTAATTTGAAGATATATATGTGATTTCAAATATATGATCAATTAAACTAGTTATTAATATTCATATAATTTTCTTAAGAGCAACCTAACAAGATATGGTCTGTTTGGTAACATGGAGTAGCCAAGTTGATAGATTAAGTGTGTTAAATACTACGTATATGTTAAATTTGAGTGTTCATAAGCTAGTAAGATGTTTAGTAACTCAGTTGATAAAGTGACAGATAAAACTAGCTGATGAGATAGGAGAAAATGAATAAGATTTGTGAATATAAAAAATTTTCTGAAAAGCTTGATATAAGTAGCGGTTGAAAATCCAATTTATAAAGCTAATTAAATCAAAATCTTATATTTATCTTATTGAACTACGGAATATTAAAACTAAAAGCTCGGAAAAGCTATACCCGCATTGCAAACAGAGCCTTAGATAGAATTACTCTTTTTCTTTTTTTCCTTTTACCAATAATCATTTTACAATTAGATTTAAAACTGATTTTCTTTACGATTTAAATAGTATTTGAAAACTTGTTTTATGAAAGAAACCTGCAATATTATCATATTAGATCAAGATAAGATCCATTGTTGAATGCACCTGATCGATCCAAGAACCAAATTAAGATCGAATAGAAATTATTAATTGATTAAATTAAGAGACCTGATGAGCGACGAGGGATTGGTTGAAGAGTCCCTTCCTCCCCCAATCTCCGACCACCACGAAGCTCACGCTTCCGTCGGCTTTTCGCGGCTGCTCCAACCTCTCCAGGTCCGCCTCCGCCGCCCATATAATAGCAGTTAGCACCAGCAGCATCACCACCATGTTGCTGATCTTCATGCTGACGTCATCCATATATGGCTTCCTCAACATACAGTGATCAGAGAGAAAGTGGTTGAGGATGGGGAGCTTCCTGGATGGTGAAGTGTTTATGTCTTCTTGCTGGCAACTGCTGAGTGGCCCCTTAGCTTCTTTATATATAGTGCATATATTTTGAGTTTCATTTTAATTTGCTTTTCTATATAGGATTTATTTATTAATCATTTAATTCATAATAATGTTATTAATTATTTTGGGGTTACACAAGTTGAGACGTAAACTCAATCGAACCTAATTTTTCTTTCGACGAGCTGAATCGTGGTATTTTTTTTTTTGGGGGCATTGGATAGGTAGTAGCGGTTAATACGAATAACAGAAACAACAATTTTCGTACATCCAGACTTTGTTTGCTTGGGTGGTAGAAAATATGAGGGAATTTAATTTAATTTATGAGTAAAATTTATATATCATCACTTTTTTTTTTTTGAGTCTAAAGAAGAGGAGAATGAAATGGTTATAGCTTCCTAAGGAAATCATCGATTAAACTGTTCCCAAATTAGTTAATAAATTTTATATGCGTAGAGATATTACTGTATCATGGATTAGTATAAATACCTATTGTGTAATAGAGAGGCATGAATAAAATAATCAAATGCCAAATTACCTCTTTTCTTCTTATCCATGACTCTCTCTTTCCCTAGCTAGTTTACCCGTTTCTGTTTCTTGAACTCTTCCTTCTTTTGTAAACCTTCATCTTTCTTTCCTTAATCTTTTCCTTTTACCTTTCAATCTCACATATTTATGACTTAATCTGAGTGGAGATATAATATATTGTAATTATTACCTTTCTTTACCTAAAAACAAATAACAAGTTAAGGTAAGTTTCGATGTTAAAAGAAGAAAAGTCGTTTACCAACTCATTGTTGTATGAATAGCTTTATAATTTCATATGTAAAACACTAAAAAATACATATCATATGGAAAAAGTTAATTAAAATACTAGTATTCAGTAAAGTTTCTCAATTTTCAGCTTTTTAAAAGTAAAAGTATGAGTAGGATATAAATTAATTTAATAATTAGGTCACACACACTACACATGCGTGGCTTGTTTTGGCCGGCTTGTTTGTGCTTAATTAAGATGGAAAAAGAGGAGGACACACAACATAAAAAATATATTTTACTATAAAAAATATATTTTTAATATTTATCATATAAATCGGTAAGTTTAATCAAAATGCAAAACATGTTTTGTGACTTAATTAGTATAATTGTTAATTATATTTAGTTATTTATATATTTCAAATTTGATGATATGCTGAGAATGAGATCCATTAACACATAAAGTTAGTGAGTAGATCTTAATGTTAATTACTTTTATAATGGAATCTTACTTAACCTATATATTAGATAAAAAAAATTATAAGTTCGGAAAACACAATAAATAATTAGATTAGGAAAGATTGTTAAGCAAAAATAAAGTCTTAATGAATTGTACGATGGACTTATTTTAATAAGTTTATATGAATATGTGATACTCAAAGGAATCATCATCAACAAACACATATGATAATATATACAGTACTTTATAATATTATACTATATATATTTTTGGAAAAATGATCAAGAATAATACGAACTATCACCCGTGAACCAAAAATAATACGAACTTTGAAAATTACTAATTAATATACAAACTATCTTCAATTAATCCGATTTTGATAGCATGGCTAAAATTCATAAAGGGAAAAACAATTTAAACTTAAAATATAATTAACAAAAAGTTTGGGAAAAAATTGTAAAATTGGGGGAAACTAGTGCACTGTTCATCTTCTTCCTCCAGAAGCATTTTATTTGTGGCGCTCGCGACGTGTGCAACTCGGCATGAACTTCGACCTCGGCTCTGCTTGAAAATTGCAAGGTGACGGGAGGGGAGGCCATATTAAGATAGAGGAATCGAGATCGACGCGACCCGAAGGTCACCATTAGGGTCGGGAGGGATCTTTGAATCGGTTCATCCATGGCTCCTCACGCCTCGTCTTCTCCAGCCGGCAGATCCCTCACACATCTCGGATAGCCGGAGAAACCCAACACCTTCCCTTCCCCCTGCAACTACAACTGCAATTGCTCTCCTCTCCATGGACGTTATGAAGAACACAAATATTCCCAAACCACAAACCCTCAAGAACACAAAGCATATATTGAATTAAGCAAGGGCTTTTGCAGATTCTAGGATAGGAAATGCAAATTTGTCAACTTTCATTGCTAATTCGGATGAAAACCCCTCAAATTTCAGATTTAGGGTTGCCGACAATCCTTGTTCTAGCCTCCAGGTCTCCATAGAGGCATAGATGAATGTCTTTTAATTTTACAACTTCTCCCAAACTTCTTATTAATTATATCTTAAGTCCAGATTATTTTTCTTTTGTAAATTTTAACTATTGTGTTGATATTGGTTTAATACAAGATAGTTTGTATTAGGGGTGGGCACAAATCCCGCAAATCCCGGTCCCGTCCCGGGCCCGTCCCGGGCCCGTCCCGGTCCCGGTGGGATTTTGAAAAAAATAGTAAATCCCGTCCCGGTCCCGTCCCGCAAAAATTATGCGGGACGGGACGCGGGACGACCGGTTCCAATACCGCAAATCCCGTCCCGTCCCGCATATATATAATAATGTAAAACTATATATAATATATTATGTTAACAGTATATTATATACACACTGTAATTATAATATATGTATATTTGATTACGTAGTAGTAGTATAACTGTGTACATATACATTATATATATGTTAGATTCCATAGTTTGTGCATATATATACACTGTAATTACACACTGTCATGCTAGTGTTTATATACGCATGTATATCATATATGTGTTTGTACATATAGAGAGGAATCCATAAAATATAGTATAAAAAAATATAGATTTATATGTATTATGTTTTTTAAAATTGCAAAATATACCGATTTAAAAAAAAAATTATAATCTTTTTTATGTGAGGGACAAGGCCCGTCCCGTCCCGTCCCGTGAGGGACAAGACCCGCGCGGGATTGAAAAAAAAAGAGTAAATCCCGTCCGGGTCCCGTCCCGCAAAAATTACGCGGGACGGGACGCGAGACGGCCTCCGTCCCGCCCCGTCCCGTCCCGCGCCCACCCCTAGTTTGTATATAGATTAGTAATTTTCATAATTCGTATTATTTTTTGTTCACGGGTGATAGTTCGTATTATTCTTGATCATTTTTCCTATATTTTTTAGACAATGGGCACAATAATTAACAACAAGACAAAGAAATGAGGCTGGTTAAATGTGAACACTGAACAAGGGATGGGAATCAAGGGATCCAGATAAACCACTTGTTAATGGGCCTTTCAATTGTGATGGGCCACGTGGCCCATAAAAATATCATTTGTGAATATATAGTCAAAATATTTGTAGTTTTAGTTTTGACAAGTCATTTAAAAACGGTAAAAACTATATAAAATATCAATGATTTTATTAATTTTAAAAAATAATTTCATATTTAATACAATTATCTATGAAATTATTAAAAAAATTAGTTAAAAAATTAATATTTTATAGAGTTATCTTCTCCTTAAAAAACGTGTTAAAAAGCAAAACTACGAGTTTTGTGATATGGAGGGAGTAGTATCTAAGTGTAACAAGTAATATGCTCAGTGCCTCAGTGGTAGACCCGGGCAAACGCGGGCGCGGGCGCGGGCCGGGCTTGGGACGGGCTTTACTCGGGATTTCGTCCCGTTGTTGCGGGCGCGGGCCGGGCTAAGCCCGCTTAACGGGTTGGAAGTCGTGTCCAATCCCGTCCGCGAATGCGGGTAGCCCGCGGGTACCCGCAAAACCCGGTCAATTTTTCGTATTAAAGCTATACATATTATTTTTATACATATTGCATATATTATTTTTATACCTACTGTTTTATATTACATATTATTTATATACTAAGCCTACTGTTTTTATTAAAAAAAATATATTACCTACTCTTTTTATACTAAGCCTACACTAATCCAAAGAAAAAAATACTACCTACTGTTTTTTTTTATTATTTACATACATATATATATAGTTTACTCTTTATTATATTCCTTACATACATATATATCATTACTGTTTTTTATTTTTTTAAATAAATAATTAATATTATTTATTACATCTATATATATACATATATATTAATTTTAATTAAAAAAGGGCGGGTACCCGTTACGGGCCTAGCGGCCCGTAACAGGTAGATTGGCTTACCCAATCCCGTACCCACTGCGGGCGCGGGCCGGACTTAGCTGCCCGCGTAGGCTTTTCTCCCTACCCAAACCTGTCTAATTTTGCGGGCGGGTGGGACGGGACGGGCGGGCCGGTCCGCGTTTGCCCAGGTCTACTCAGTGGCATTACAAACCAATAGTGACTCTAATGAGTTTGATGGATAACGGAAACTTAGTTTCAATAATAATATTATATTAATATATAAATGCCCTAGTTCCCTTTTCGCACTAAAAAAAAAGGTATATGCTATAGTATATACTCATGTTAACTTATACCCCTCCCTATTTCAATATTTGTCTTCCTACCCTTCTTAATTAATTTCTTCTTAATTAAGTATTTACATTTTTTGAATTTTAGACATTTATATTACTTATATCGATTTTTCTAATTTGTACCCTAAGGTATAAGTGAAGAATAGTCTAGATTTAGTAGTAATACCAATTCTATAAGATGATCTCACCGTGATTGGCCGATTCATTTTCATTAAATAAATAAAAATTATTAATTACATAAAATGTACTCACTTTACCTTCTTATCTTATAATAACCTTAGTGCATGTGATAAAAAAGAGTATATAAGGGCTCTGCTATGTAATTTGTGAGCGAATCTGGAGCGTCGGATTAAGAAGATCAAACGGATGAGATTAAAAGTAACTTATGAACAGTGACATTATATTATTCATGGGTATCAAGTAATTATTCGTACATACATACATATTAATAACGTTCCGGCTATATACACCGCAAATCTTGCACGTCCTTAAGGACGTGCATGATTAAAAGGCTTGCACGTCCTTAAGGACGTGCAATATTAGACACAAGGCTTGCACGTCCTTAAGGACGTGCAATATTAACCTTGTGATTTGCGGTGTATATAGCAACACCCATAGTAATAATCATTTGTTAAATGTAAATAATTATACTTGTTTATACATATGAATAATGAAATTATTATGTATAAATAATCCTTTGATACCTATGAATAATTTCACTGCTTACAAATTACACCGTAACAACCATGGTTTTTAGGATCGGGATCCTAATGTGGGATCGAGACAAGAGTGTAGGATCGGATCGTAGGATCGTAAGATCTTAGACAAAAATTAAAAATAAAATAAAAACAAACCATCCTAAACAAATACCTTAATTTTAAAATAAAACTAAGCTTTTCCTCCATTAAACAAATTATGTAACTAAAATAGTCCAATAATAAGCATTTAACATTCATAATTTGTCAAGAATAATGTCTCAAAAGGTGACAAACAGACAAAGATAATATCTTAAAATATGACAAACATATAAGAGATAAATCACACATCCAAATATCCAATGACATCTCTAGTTTCAAATGCCATCATCGCAATTAACCACATCATGAACAATTTCAGGCGCTCAGACGTGGATTTGTCGAGTTGAGTAACGAAACAAAGGGGTTAGGGTTTCAATTCAACATCTTCACTCTTCTGCCTTCAATTTCTAAGGAGATAGGCTACCAAAAAATAAAAAATAAAAAGGTTCATCGTATCTAGAAGGCCCAATATTCAAACAAAACAAACACAATTACACAAATATGATTTTTACTAGGATCGGTAGGATCCTACCGATCCCACACAATCCCATAGGATCCATGGAATCCTAGGTGGATCCATGGGATCCTAGATGGATCTTAGCACGAAGGAGTCTATATCACCGATCCGGATCAAAACCTTGCCTAGAATCCTAGGATCGTAGGATCGTAGGATCCGGATCGGGATCCTAATAACCATGGTAACAACTGCTTACCTAGGATCCAACCTAATATAGATGTGTGTGCACGCTCTTATAATTATTACAAGTTTGTCAAATTTTCTAACCTATGTCATTGCTCAATCGGAAAAGATTTCTCGAATTTAAATAATTTTAGTATTTTTTTCATCTTACTTGCTAGAGTCACTTCTTTAATTGATAGAAAATCTTTTCTAATTGAGCTTCTTTAATAGATTAGAAAGACCGAAAAAATCATTAGTGGTAATTTTAAATAAACATTACTAACAAAAAAAAACCAAAAAAAAAAAGAGGAGTAGATCTAGTTAGTTGTTTTCTGGTAAAGCAAAGCACATGCTTTCGATATATATAGTAATTGAGTATGGCGAGAAGTTGGAAGTTTTTGAAGGAGACGATCTCTAGCTTAGTTGTTTTCTTGTCCTTTTTTAAAAATATAACAGAATGAGTTGCATTCCAACGAATTTTATAGTTGTATAACATACATTAGATTTAGATGGTGGTTACTCTCCCGCCATGAACTCGATCTAGCTAGCAGCTGGTAGTTAATCAATGCTTGGGTTTGGATCTCCATCAACGTTCGACCACCACTCACAACCTATCCCAATCGATTATCCACTCAATAATGTAGATTTCTATGATATTCTATCCATTATTATTTGGATCGAGATAAGTTACTTTATTCATCCACTTTACAATTGTGGATAGGAATATATATTAGGTTAAAGGGGAAAAAATAAAAATAAAAGAAGTTAACAAATGTAAAAGTTGGGGTGAAGGAGTTTCAAAAACAAAAATGTTAACATGTAATTAATTCAATTGGATCACTTTGGGTGTGTTTGGATTCCAAATGCACTATGCTTATAATGCAAAATAATAAAGTAGCGTTTGGTTAATACAATTTTCAAGGTGTTTAAATTATGATGTAGTTTGGATTTCACGGTGTATTAATTATAATGTAATTATTTAATCTCGATTTATGTGATTATTTGGTTAAATTACGGTTTTACCTCGATTTTTACGAGATTTTTATTTTTAAAACCAAACGGGCACATAAAACGAGGTAGAATAATTGCATTATAATTAAAATGCAATAGAATCCAAACACACCCTTTATCCCTATATTTAATTTGTGACTATAACTAATTGGCTATGAAATTTCATATTCTCATATGTATGTAAGGATGGTTTTTAGATAGAGTGCATTCAAAATATAATCCATCTAAATCTCTTTTCTTTTTTTTAAAAAAAATTATTCATATTATTTTAATAACAAGTCAAGAAATTTAAAAAAAAAATCTTTGTAACTGACTGCCCTGAAACCCAATACCGGTGAGGTACGTACGTGGCGAATCGCTGATACCAGGCGTCTCGCGACCCATAGAGAGACTTCCGGAGAAGGCAGACGTGGGATGGGCGGGAGCGATCATAGAAGACTAGGGGCTGATGCATATACACAGTCTCCTGAAGGTTGCCGTGAATGAAGGCATTCTTGACGTCCAGCTGATGAATGGGCCAGTCCTTGGCGAGGACGATACTCAGAACTGTACGAATGGTAGCCGGTTTGACGACCGGGTTGAAAGTCTCGTCACAGTCAACTCCAACCTCCTGAGACTTGCCATTGACCACCAGGCGAGCCTTGTGTCGCTCAAGACTCCCGTCAGACCTGTACTTATGTTTGAACAACCACATGCAATTAATGATATTAGTGCCCCGAGGCCTTGGAACGAGGTCCCACGTGCCGTTTTTAATTAAAGCACTAAACTCATCCATCATTGATACGTGCCAGTTCGGGTCCTGTAAGGCCTTGTGGGGTGATTTGGGTAGAGGGGATATGTCGGGGGACGAGGTGAGAAGGTTGTATTTGGGGTTAGGTTTGAAGATCCCGGACTAGGACTGGGTCTTCATGGGTTGGGCGGGGGGTGCAAGCCGAGGTGGGGGGTTAAGGGGAGCCGCCTGCGCGGGGGGGGGGCTGCACGGGGTGCTGCGGGCTCTGCGGAGGGCGCCGCCAGTGGGTGGTACCCTGCAGCCTGGTGTGTCGCGGGCGCAACATTGTGCTGCGGCCGCGACCTATCAATTTCGGCGGGGGGCTGGTTGTTTGTGGGTGTGGTTCCGGATGTGGCTTGTTGAAATAGGTGACGCATGAGGGGTGGGAAGTCGTCCGAATTGGGTGGTGTAGGGGGGTTGGGGACAACAGGGGTAGGTGGTGTGGCGAAGGGGAAGGTTTGTTCGTCGAAAATCACATGGCACGATATGGCAACCCGATTGGTATCCAAGTGAAGACAACGATAGCCTCGATGGTGTGGGGAGATGCACAAGAAGACACATTTGGTGGATCGTGGGGAGAGCTTGTGAGGGGCGGTGGCACTCATGTTGGGGAAACAAAGACATCCAAACACTCTAATGTGATTGTAGGAAGAGTAGCGCTTGTAGAGTGCCAAGGTGGGGATGGAGTTGCCAATGGCTTTGGATGGAAGGATATTGTGGAGATAGGTGGCCATGTGAAGCGCCTCGACCCAAAAGGAGAGGGTAAGAGAGGCGTGATGTAGGAGAGTTCTAGTTTTGCCATTGAGGGTGCGGAGAATGCGTCCCGCTTTGCCATTTTGTGGAGAGGTTTGGGGGCAGGAGAAGCAGAGTGCTATCCCATTTTGTTGACAAAAGGAGTGAACAAAATTGTTGTCAAACTCTCCTCCCATGTCACAATGAATAGCCTTGACGGGTAAATTAAATTGAGTGCGGACAAATGTATGAAAATTGACAAGATGACTTTGTGTTTCCGATTTGTGGCGTAGGGGAAAAACCCAAACAAAATTAGTGAAATCATCAAGGACAACCAAATAATATCGAAAATCACTAGCACTTGAAATAGGAGATGTTCACAAGTCACAATGTATAATATCAAAAGGTGCAAATGGAATGGAATGGGAAATGCTAAAAGGAAGACGCTTGCTCTTAGCGATTTCACAGGAAGTGCAAACGCCTGAGGCTTCATTACAAGAAATTAAATTGCTAGTGCGAAGACATTGAAGCATGTGGTCGCCAGGGTGACCAAGACGAGCGTGCCACAAGTCAGAACCAAGGGCGACGAGGGCGGTAGGGGCGGTGGGAGACATTTGGAGAGCAGTGGTGATAGGGTAGAGGTCGCCAGAACTATTGCAGCGCATGATTGGGGTCCCCGTACGAAGATCCTTCACAAGAAAACCAAACGGGTCAAATGGACAGCCACGTGATTATCGATGGTAAATTGACGAACAAAAATGAGGTTTTTAACAAGGTCAGGGGCAAGTAGGACTTTGTTGAGGCAAAGGGGTGGGGCATTGAGTAGAGTGGTATGACCCGAACCGACAATGTTAAGAGATTCGCCGTTTCCGACATAGACATATGGTAAAGTGCTAGAATTAAAAACAGTGTGTAGGTTACCTGGTGCGTTCGTCATGTGAGAAGAGGCCCCGATATCCATATACCAGTTGTCGTCCGGCTGCTGAAGTCTCATGGAGGAGAAAGCGGCGGAGAGATTGGTGTGCATGGAGGTGGAGGGATGCTGCTGAGATGCATACAGGGACGGGGACGGGGCAGGACGCGGTGGTTGACGCTGCGGAAAGACCAAGTCCGGCGGAGGGTAGTCTGCCCATGTCGGATAGGGGCAGGGCGGCGGGGTGGGAGCCCAAGGCTGCGGCTGATGCGGGTACTAATTGAAGGGCGGCGCTCGCGGCATGTTGCTGCGGCCGCAGCGCCCGCCGCAGCTGTTGCCGCTTCTCTCGCGGCCTCCGCGCTGGTGGGGTGGTCTGGCCTGGGTTTGGGGGTTAGGGTCCGGTGTGGATTGAGGGACAGGATCCGGGACTAGGGAGTCCTTGTAGGATACAAGGACCTGGGAAGGACCCTGAGGGCGGCCCTGACGACTTTCCTCCCTAGAGAGCATGCTGCGAGCCACCATGAATGTCGGCAGTGGCGAGGTGTTGCTGATCATGCCACCGACGACATCAAATTTGGTGGAGAGGTCGTTGATGAGTTGAAGAACAAGACGCTCTTCCCTGACCTTGTGTCCGACGTCGCCAAGTTGATCGGCTATGGCTTTGATGCCGAGACAATAGTCGGAGACGGTGGAGAAGCTCTCCTGACGGGTGTTGGTGAACTTTCCTTCAAGATCCGCTGCTCTAACGGATTGATTGTCATGAAAGAGGCCCTTGATACGAAGCCAAACATCCCGAGCGGTGGAGTCAGGTTGGAGGACGGTTATTAGAACATCCTCGGATATGGTGGCATAGATTCATCCAAGAACGATGGAGTCAAGGCGGTTCCAGAGGGGCTCAGGGACATGTGTGGTATTGAACCTTTTTGAGATCAAGGGTTAGGGGAATTTGATTTTTGATATTGGTGACAGATTGAGCGGAGTGAAAGGGGTTTTGTGGCGGTGGTGGATGGTTAGGGTTTGGTGGAGGTGGGTTAGGGTTGAGCGGGGTTCCATCCTCGACAGTAGCCATCGGAACAAGGTAGGAGATGGCGGCGGAAGAGAGAAGATGGGATAAGAGGAAAGGGGGCGGAGGCGGCGGCTATAGGGAGCAGCGGCGACGACTTGGTGGGGCAGCGGCTGCTGGGGGTTGCGGTGGCGGCAAGGGTGGCAGCGGCGTCGGTGGATCGTAGATGTGAAACAAAAACTAGGGTTTCACACTAGGGCTTAATACCATGTAAGCGTTTGGATAACTGAGTCCCTTGCCGGATCTCAGATGCCTACTCCTATATATATATATATATATATATATCAATGGGTTGAAAACTCTGATGGTACAATGATAACTGTACACGTATAAATAATATATGCTAACAATCTAATTTTTTTTAAAAAAAAATTAAAAATTAAATTTAGTTGACAATTTTTTTTTCATTGAGTGAGATTTTGATATCAAATATATCTAAATCTCGATGGCCGACAAGTCAACAGACGTAAGACAATCAAAGTGTACAACAGAGAACAAAAGAGGTGTTGTACGTATAACATGTAACACCCCGTCCTACATCGGATATCATAAGGATGTTGTGAGTGGTTTATAAGCGATTCAAGTCCTACCTATGTCAAGAGATCTTCCTTTTCAGATTCCAAGTGAGGACAACGGACCTGAAAGGGCTAGGTGGCATTGGCTTGCGCCTCTTGAGACCCCGAATCTTACACAGCAAGCAGAAACAAACCCCGCAAAGGACAAAACTATGGAAAACTAAATCTAGCACGTTGGGACGTAAACTACGGATTAGTTAACAAGGTGTCAAATTGGCGAGGTGCCAATGGCTATGATCGCGGCAAACCAACAAGTAATGGCTATGGCTATAGTAAAGGCTATGATCAGATTGACTAATCCGATATAACAACAACAACAAAACCACAATGAAACAAGGAGTTTGAATATAAGAATATGTATACATATATAATGCATTATTTGGTAGCAACTAGCAACACATAATCATAAATAGGCATCATCAATTTTAGTAATTAAAAAAACAAAAGACCCACATATTTTCACTACTACATTTGCTTCCTCTTCTCTTCAAGTCTTCATCAAACAAAAGTGCCTTTATACTTGCTTACAGCCTCAACACTAGTTATGACTGTACTCGATGTCGCCCCTATAGGCCTCTCCACATAACTAGACCTGGGCAAACCAGAGCCGTAACCATTTCTTGTGTCAACACCATAGCCATAACCTAATTCGTTACTCGCAATTGGCTTATGAATACTCCCTTCACCGCCTCCATTATAGCCCACGTGTGGCTCGTTGTAGCCATATTGATAGCCTTCTTGTTTGGAGAGTGGCTTGCTAGTGCTACCAGTGGTGTAGCTGTAGCCACTTCCGGCTAGCGGTGCTTGTGGATTGACGACGTTCCTTCTACTACCATTCCCATAACCATTTTCTTCAGCATTGTTGCCATAACTTCCGTACCCATAGCCTTGGTTAGTCACGGTTCTTGGCTCGTTGTGGCCATATTGATCATAGCCATGTTGTGTGGAGGGTGGCTTGCTACCAATGGTGTAGCTGTAGCCACTTTCGGCTAGTGGATTGACCCCGTTCCTTCTAGTGTAGTCGTGATCATCAGCTAGTCTACCGCGATTTCCATACCCCATTTCGCCAATCTTGTTGCTCCCGGTGTAGCTATCATCTAGCTTTCCGCGACTATTTCCATAGCCTCCATAGCGGCTATTATCACAAGTGTTGTCTCCACCATAGCCCTCAATCTGATCATAGCTTTTGCTATAGCCATAGCCATTACTTGTTGGTTTGCCGCGATCATAGCCATTGGCACCTCGCCAATTTGACACCTTGTTGACAAGCTCGGCAACCTTTCTTGGGTGACTCGGATCAGCTGACTCATAGGGCTCTCTCCACCCATCACTCATGGCTCCATTTCCATGACGGTCCCTAGGATGGATGCTCCTAGGCACGCCCTCCTCGCGACCCACATGGTCATGACCTAAATGAAGTTGATCCATGTTAGGCTCAATATAAACCGGCTGTATGCTTCTAGAAGCATCATTGAGGTCAGCCGTAGCCTTGATGGTCTCATCTCTGAGCTTGTTGACGAACTCGTCTTCCCTCTTCAATTGACCTTGATCACCATGACTCCGAATCTCCTTCACAGGCGGCTCAACCACTGCCCCCACCGGGTTCCTAACAACCTCACGAGTAACAGTCTCGACTTGCGCTATCACCCTCTGGGGATTGTTGGTGTTGCCTGAAGGGTAATAGCTTATCACTACCGGCTTTTGGGAGGCTTGTTTGGTTTCAACGACTTGTGGCACCTTCGGACCAAGGTTGGCTCCTTGCCCATAGCGGTAGCTTGGTGCATAGGACTCCTCTCTACTCCTACCATACACTTGTTGGGACATTATCACTACTATCTCTCAAGAAAATGGAAGTTTTCAGGTTTGTGTTTTATGCTTCGATCGGTTGCTGAAATTCATGGTTAGCTTGTTGTAAATATATAGGGAGGAAGTGACAGTAATGTCAAGTTTGGTTTTGGGTGCTTATAGTGAAAGCTATCACTATGAAGAATCACATTCTTTGTCCTAAAACAGTGTGAAATGTGACATTCACTACTTTCCTCACCGTGTATATTTGCCAAGGCATATATCTGTTACGTACATCGGGAATTTGTCTTGCGAACCGAAAGTAGTAGTAGTAGTAGTGGTGCTGTGTGACATGAGATATAAGGGAATAAGGCCTCTTTTTCAACATGAAAATATGATCCGACCGTTGATGCAAGTCCAGTAATGAGCGGTGATCCTCTATGGAATCGTCCCTAGGCGTTGGGAATGAGGCCACCATAGGCCTCAATCTGATCATAGCCTTTAAGATTGAGGCTTCAATCTGATCCTAGTTACTTGCAGTGACAGTAACTAGGACCTTTTGCTGCTCAGGCACAGCGCCCCGAGCAGGTAGGGTTGAAGAAGATTGCAACAAATAGCCAAACAGGATCAGAACAGATATAGAGCAATGTGCACTAAATAAATCCACTAATTTAGCAATCACAAAGATTAGAGCAAAGGTTGTTTCTCATTCATGATTCATTATGATAATCCATAACATAACACAACCTGCGGAGTCAAAAGCCCATCAAGTGTGAATACCAACAAAGCATATGTAACCAGCCAAAGTATGTCAGCATCATCACCAAAACCCCCATCACAAAATCAATTAAAGGGTATGTTAATAAACAGTGGTGTGAACTAGGCAAGAATCTGTTGAATAAATCATTAGGAAGATGTAAATGGTAAAAACATAAGGTGTGTGTTACCTTAGCTGCCTGTTTAGCAGTTGAAGGAAACTACCGTGAGCGCCAGCCACCAACAAAGCAAGATTCAAGTGAAGCAATAGCTTTCTTTCCTTGTGAATCATTCCATAGAAACCTCTCAACGACTTGGACAAAAGCATACAAGAAATAATCGACACATTTTCTAGCATTAATCCATGTATCAGTTCAAGCATCATTAACTGAAATGCTTGGTACCTGTATAGACATACCGAGACAGAGTTACGAGCATTTGCAGCTTGCTGCATATATAATATTCAATGAAGATTCATAATAGATACAAGAAACGCAATAGCTTCCTTTCCTTCTGCTATAACAAAAGCTCTTGACATGTTTCAGTCATACTGCAAATTGGAGTTCTCTGCTGCTACAGTATAGAACAGTTTTTTTTTTTAAAATCATGTTTGGCTATAGCTTCCTATATTGCAATTGGATCATCTATATGCTAACAAGAAATTCGCTATTTCCAGTCCAATGTTTATCTGTTGATGGACCAATGTATTTTATAATGTAATGCTGATCATGTTCTGATGCTGCTGAGATTCAAGCATCATGTGGCCCAGGATTATACTAGAGAGGAAAACAAGTGGATTGTGTTTTCATCTGATCTTCTTTGCAGCTTTGGGGTTTTTGCACATTCTGATACAAAGTGGAGTCACCTCCACCAATTCATCTTCTTGAATGTATTCAATGCAGTCGTCCAGACTGTAATCCAATGGGGTATCGAGAACCACTGCATAGATCAAGTGTGGCAAATCAATATAGCAGAATTGATGGTTGCTTAAGATGTGAAATTGTTACCATGTCAAAAATCTCAATGCCTACTTTATGAAAAAGAGGATGACTCTCAATTCCAAGGGGTCACAGAAACACACCAAACAGAGAAAAAAAACAAAACTACTTGAACGAACATAAACTTGTTGGTTAAGAATAATTTTATGCTACAATGAATTAGTCAATGATAATGCTGGTAGAGTGGTAGTTCAAGCAAAGAGAATACAGTCTCTATGCTGTGTACATGTTGACATGCTCTCTTTCTTTGTTCCTAAACTGGCTTTTGTTCTTTCTTTTTTTCGAAAAAAAAAAGTACATTCACTGACCTGTCTGTTCTTTGTTGGAGCGAACATTTGTAGCAGCCTTTTTCTTGCAAACATTGAGTGCCAAGTCACCCGGCCTCTGGTGAATGCCTACTATTTGTCCCTTGTAAACATCAGTCCCAGGGCTAACAAATAGCTTTCCCCTCTCCTGGGAGCTAGCTAGAGCATAAGATGTTGTAGTACCATCTTCAAATGCAATCTGAAACCATAACATATGCTGATTAGATTAAACAATTGATAAACTAGACTCATCAAATAGCAAATAGACTCTGCTATACTGCTATGTGAATCAGTGTGTAGTAATTAGTAAATCTTGTTTATATAGTATGAAGAAAGAAAGAAATATCCTAAAATCTAAATGACAACCTCACAAATATCACATGTGATATCCCAATAAATAACATATATTTATAAAAATAAAAAACTCACCAACGAGCCTTGGTCACGAGTGCTGATGTCACCAGCCCAAGGTTCATAGCCATCAAATATAGTATTTAAAACTGCTGTTCCACGAGAAGCAGTTAAAATCGCATTTCGCACTCCAATAAGTCCACGAGTTGGTATTTTATATTTCAGTAGTGTAGTCCCCTCGGATCTGCAGAGAAAGAGTCAGAAAAGGGTTATCAAGAAAAAAGGCTTAAAAACGCCATATTGAAGTGTACTCAGAGTGAAGTGCATATTTTTTTCCAACCTTTAGAATCCTCTTAAAATTCTGGCAAAACAAAGGCAACTTAGACATAATATAATCTTCATCTTAGGAACCTTTCCATGGGAGAACGGTTGCCAATGACAAATTTGGAGAAAGTAAAAACAGAACAGAAATGAATATTTACTAACCCAAAATTCTGCATATCAAACATTTGCCCCCGCCTTTTCCCCAACAGCTCAACCACAGATCCCATGTGTTCCTCAGAGACTTCCACCGTAGCAATCTGAATAGGACAAAACATGCTTTCAACAGAGGCAGATGGACAGTTCGGAGAATTCTAGGACATTGTCTTGGCATGAAGCCTTGCCACACTGACTGAACACAACTTGCAGTGATGAGACATCCAAGTAGACCTGAGCAAATGCATCCTAGTCCAACCCGACCAAGTGACCACAAATATTGACCTAAAGTTTGTGCTAAGGCCAACCCAAAAACAGTTCAAATCCTTTTTTTTTTTTCTCAGGCCTACATCCCAGCATCATGCATCGCAATGAAGATCAATAAAAAATCATAAAAAAAAAACAATGGAGGATTAACAAAAAAAAAAAACATTAGAAGTTTGACAGGGAAAAAAGGATCAAACATTTCAGGAAAATGGATGCATTAATATCAAATGGATGCATAGGATTCAGAGAAGGTTTTCCCTCATCAAATTATTAATTATCAACAAATCTATTCATCAACAATGCCCTTGGAAACCAAATAAACCATTTAACAATTGGGAAAATGTTTACCTCAAAAGGCTCAAGCAACTTATCATTGATCCTTTTGTTGATGACTTTTGGAGGCCCAACCATGAACTCATATCCTTCCCTTCGCCTAAACGCAAAATAGTATCTAAGCAAGCATAAAAGAAAGACAATAAAGAGGGATATAACAGACATTTGTCAGGCTAGTAGCTCACATGTTTTCTATCAATATAGTAAGATGCAATGTTCCACGACCACTAACAGCAAACGTATCAGATGTTTCTCCATCTTCAACTCGCATTGCCAAGTTCCTTTCAAGCTCGCGATAAAGCCGATCTCTGAGATTTCTACTGGTCACATATTTTCCCTGAAGAGGCAGGTATGCTATATGGATTAACTTGTGCCAACTAACATATCCTGATTCAAGTGATATGCATGAAACACCTAACGATGAAAACTTTTTAGATCTATGGTTTTATTTTCCAAACTGTTCAGGAAAATATAGAAAAAGAATTCAGTAGTGTTATCAGGCTTAGAAAATCTGGTGGATAACTATCCATGATGCATACCTCACGGCCAACAAAAGGAGAAGTATTAATGGAGAATGACATTTTGACAGTCGGTTCTTCAACCCTGATTGCAGGTAATGGCTTCCCAGTACTTTTATCAGCTATTGTCTCCCCAATCTACATGCGGAACAAAGAGAATTTGTGACAAGCTCCAAAAGTAACCAAGTAATTATAGAGATTAGGAATATGGATATATTACCTGGATATCAGATATCCCCGAGACAGCACATATGTCTCCTGCTTCAACACGCTCCACAGGGACCCTAAAGAATTTCTCATACACAAAAAGTTCACTTACTCTTGCAAATCTGCATGATTCATCACTTGTGCATACCTGACATTAACAGGAAGTGAGCTAGTATAATTTTACATGTAGAAGCAAACTCAAGTCTAAGTGCATATATACAGCCTAACCATATTTGATACTTGTTCTAAAATGAAAAAGTCAGTAATATATACTGTACCACCTACTAAAGGCTCAATGTATAATTTGCTAAGACTTACCCGAACATCCATTCCCCTTTCAAGAACTCCAGCATGCAACCGTCCAATAGCAATTCTTCCCTTATGCTCATCATACTCTATATTTGTGGCCTATACATCAAGGGAAAACAACAAGCAAAAGAAAGCATATAAGATAACATAAGATCTAATGTTGAGTAAAATTTTGATTGATGTTGAGTGCGAATTCTGACTTATGTTGACTGCTGAGTACAAATTTTCACTTATGCTAAGAACAACAAATTGACAAGTCACCCAATCTACAATGAACTCTAGATAAAAAAAACAATTTTGATTCCTGTCCATATTTTTTTGCTCCTATAAATACAGTCAACACATAGCTCCTTTCCTTAATCAATAACAGCTACAACAATATAACTACTTTTTAAGACTAGCAACCCCAAAATGACAAGGCACATCATTTATTCTTTAAGAAAAAACTACTAACAAGCATTTGTAGATCGCCATCTTTATCGATATGTGGACCCGGAATGCATCTGATTATAGACTCGAAAAGTGGCCCAAGATCATCGGCTAAATTTTCAGGTGATAGCCCAGCTTTTCCATTGATACCACTTGCATATATGACTTGAAAATCACACTGCGTATAGAGACCAAAAAAAATCATTCGGATCAATGACATAAATAATAAATCAGACCCATTAATTACAGATTTACAGGGAACATGAGAGCTTTCCATTATGAGCAAACACATAGTGCCCAAAGTGATATAAATATTTCAACATATCACGAAATATGCAGATTGAATACACATGGAATAATGTGACAGAAAAGCACCTGTTCATCTGTTGCATTGAGTTCTATAAAAAGTTCAAATGTTGAATTGATGACATAGTCGGGGCGGGCAGAAGGTCTGTCTATCTTGTTAACCACAACTACAACCGCATGCCCAAATTCAAGAGCCTTTTTCAAAACAAATCTTGTTTGTGGCATTGGACCTTCAACAGAATCCACCTACAAATGCAAACATCCATGGTAAGTGTCAGTTTACAACAAAAAAAGAGAAGTTATTGAAAAGCTGCTAAAACAAAGAGGCAAATTTGATCACAGATGTAACAGTTCAAGAGACAGGGCGCACCACTAACAGAACTCCTTCCACCATATTCAATATACGTTCAACTTCACCTCCAAAATCAGAATGCCCAGGAGTGTCTATAATGTTAACTTTTGTGTTTTTATAAGCAATTGAAGTGTTTTTGCTTAGGATTGTGATTCCTCTCTCCCTCTCAAGATCATTAGAGTCCATTATCCTCTCCTGGACAACCTGGTTATCACGAAACACCTGCACAGGATTGCGACAAACAGCCAAACAGGATCCATCAGAAACGATGTAGCAATAATGTACGCAACATGCACTGAATAAATCCACTAATTTAGCCATCACAAAGATTAGAGAAAAGATTGTTTGTCATTCATGATTCATTATGATAATCCATATGAACACAACACAGAACCTGTGAAGTCGAAAGCCAGTCAAGTGTGAGTACCAACAAAGCATATGTAACCAACCAAAGTATGTAAGCATCATCACCAAACCCCCATCACAAAATCAATTAAAGATATGTTAATAAACGGTGATAATCAATTGAAAGCGAGCCGATGGTTTAACAATAAAAGGCTGGCTAAACTATGGATATTACATAATGTGAATTAGGCAAGAATATGTTGAATAAATCATTAGGAAGATGTAAATGGTAAATACATAAGGTGTGTGTTACCTTTGCTTGTTTGAGCATGGCATCCACGAGAGTTGTTTTGCCATGATCAACGTGTGCCACAATAGCTATGTTTCTGATATCGGCCCTCCTCATCAACCCGCTCTTTAGGGCTACAAGATGAACAATAAAATAACACTGTGAGGTTTTGATTTTTGCGGGAAGTGAAGGGAAAAGAAAACAGTTAAACTGGACTATTGAGTCTAGTCCAGTGCTGTAAAAGAAAGAAAGAAAGAAAGAAAGAAAGAAAGAGAAATGATTAGTTGGTTACAACTTACGGGTAGAGGTGGAGGTGTCTGTAGCTTCAGAGACGGAGCATTTAACAGAAGTTGAAAGGGGACGAGGAACGTGCAGCCTTCTGGAGAGAAAAATTGGAGAAGATAAGGTGCTCGGTCGCACCTGCCTTGGAAGAAAAGCAACCATTGAACTAGGGTTGGGGGTTCTCAAGGGGGAGAACGAGAGAGAGCTGTGAATCCCAATCGCCATCTCCATCTTCCCTTCACTCTAACGGCTATATATCTTGTATCAGTTTGCCCCTTGAACAATCTCCTATAAGTTTAACAACTTTACTCGTGCATTAGTTGGGTTGTGTCATGTGAATATATTCAAGGACTATGCTCTATTTAATTATGACACGACTATAAACTGCATTTACTACTAATAGGTAGCCATAGAAAAAATCTAAAATACAAGCACAACCATGGGATGGAGGAAAAACAGCATCAAATCCCATGCACAAGCTCACTCCAAGAAGAATAAAGTAGAAGAAGAACAAAGAGACTCAGAAAAGCATCTTTAGCAGCAGCAAAAGCACCTACACACCCTTAACCCTTATAGGCTAGCCTTCTTTATCCACTGCGTCCTCCTTTGCTTTTGGACAATTTGGTGCCTTTGCCATTTGCCAATGACTAAGAATGATTTGCAGGAATCATATTAAGAGCTATTTTATTCCCCAGAATGTCTTTGTTTGACTTGAGGCAAAAGTTCTTTTGCTTGTTGATGAGTAAAAATATATTTACGTGAATAAGGTGTTAACAAAAGCAGGGCAGAGAAAGGCAATTGTGAAGCTGTTAGTGGAAAACGGTGGGTGCTCCAGCTCAATTAGATACTTGCACTGCACTGCATATCATATCATTTTACAGAAAACCTAGCTTCTATACTCAGAGAATCAAGTCTATTTTTCATCTTCTAATTAAGCCCCTTGTCCCTACACCCATCAAAACTAACATCTTCTGTGCTATTGAGTATTGAGATATCACGGCTTTCAAACAAGCAGTTTAACTCATGCAGTGAACAGCTTCTGACCTGTACTGGAAAGGTAAGTTGAGCTCCTAACACAATGCTAAAAATTTATGCATGTCTTTCAAACAACATCGCCTCTTTTTCAGCTTTTACTCTTAGTTACTAGTTCTTCCACTCTAGAGATTTTGTCAACCATACATCTATCTATCTACTAATGAGATTAACACTTGCTATTACATGTATATTTGGCAAGAAACCGATTAAAGTAGAGGATTTCGAAGCAAACTACCATCAGTACCAAGCAGTGTATAAAAAGGCGAAAGGCGCACCAAGGCGATGGGATCCCCATTGCCTAGGCGCAAGGCGAGAGGCGCACGCCTTTCGGATCAAGGCGCTTAATTATAGAATTTTCCCTTCTACATTGATATAATGATGAAACAATTTGTAATATAATATATAATGTTAAACAGTAAGCTATATAACATGATAACATACGAAATAAGTAGGTGTCAAGCATAGCTATATACACAAAAGCTAATATATGAGTCAAATCATCAAATGACACGACTAGAACTGCATATGTTACTACTAAGAGTGTCATTCCAATATATTCACCACTAGAACAGCATAGGAGCTTTCCCCTTCACCATTGACCTGTTCGATTAATGGGGCTCACTAGCTTTGTCCACCATTTTCCATGTCAAAATGCCATCTTCAAATACAAAATCATAGTCTTCTTCTCATTCCATTCTTCCAACTAACCATTCATTAGATTCATCAATGTCATTCATTAGATTTGGATCAAAGTGTGGACATTTGGGTAATAGAAAAGGTGAAATCATCAAGGTTTGTAGCTTTTTCAACAAGTTACTTTTGGATTAAATTATATATTATGCAGATTTGGAGCCAAAAGGCTCTTTTTGGAGGGAAAAACATCATTTTCAATGTACTAAAACAAAAATTTACACAAATCGACCAAAAGGCGCAGAGGCGTGCGCCTCTGAGCCTAGGCGCAAAAGGCGTGCGCCTTTCGGACTCCCCTCGCCTTGACCCCTATGAGGCGCCAGGGCCATCGCCTCAACGCCTAGGCGCAAGGCGCGCGCCTAGGCGTCGCCTTTTTATACACTGTACCAAGCAACATCTTCAAGAGACTGCCTTCTCAAGCTGACAGCTTGCTGTGATACCATTGTATGCAAGTCTACTCAAGTGTGCAACATCAACAATATGATCTCAGAACTGACGCCCTACTCAACTACTCAACTTTGCTTTCTGTTTGTATTCATTTTTCAAGAGCAAAGAATTTTCATGT
Source organism: Persicaria tinctoria (assembly GCA_037127255.1). NCBI lineage: Eukaryota > Viridiplantae > Streptophyta > Magnoliopsida > Caryophyllales > Polygonaceae > Persicaria > Persicaria tinctoria. The sequence continues at coordinate 14,704,857 of JBANSL010000008.1, forward strand.
TATTTTACTTTTAAGGTTGGTTGGGAAAAAATCTATCAACTACGTAGTATAACAGATGGAAGTCGAAACTTGAAAAGTATAGAGCCTAGAATACACATATAAGTTGAATTAATTTGTTTCTTTTTGGATTTGTAACATATACTAATAATACCATAGGCAGATAGCGAGCCTAGAACACACACATAATTCAAAACTAGTACAATTCAATAGGAAATATCTCAACCAATCCTATCCATCCTGCAAATGATGCAGTTAACATCAGAAACAATGAAGTATGTGTTTAGCAACAAAAATAAGACTCTTGCATCCAATCCACTTGATTCAAAGTAGCAAGAACACCATAGCCAAGCGAAGTTGTACAGATTAAAATAGATAGCATAAAAATAGAGCTGAATGCATCAGTAACATATGCATTAACTACAACGGACAAAAGAATATAATCAAACAAAATTAATAGCACTGCATCCAACAACTTAACAACAGTAATCAAACATGATCAAAACATAACTCACCAGTAACAAGCAATCCAGACGTGGGATGTTTCGGTTGTTTCCCTTTGAACCGCCCAGGCCCAACCAACAGAATCAAAATAGCCCCCTATCATCCAAATTTAGAAAGCGTAGTTAAAATCTAGAGAGGAAAACGTACAAAAAAACAAGTGAAAATTGAAAGATAGGCAAAACCGTTGAGGGAAGAAGGAAATAGTATGAACTTGCGGGTTCTTGAGGTCGTCGGCGGGGGAGAAGGAGAAGGAGAAGGCCTTGAGGTCTCTCTCTCTTTCTGCTGCTCGGCGCCACCAACTCGTTATCTTTATATTTGAAGATGAAAATGTGGGACCCACTCCTTCCGTTTTCTAAGGTCTACCTTTGGATAAGCATTTCTCATCTCTATTTACCAACGCATAAACATAAACCAGTGAGTGAGTGTGGTTCGATCCACGAAACTATCTAAAAACCCCTATTTTTGTTTTCATCGCATTCGCTGAAATCGAAAACCCTGAATCGCAGCATAGCCAACAAATCCAGAACCCTAATTCGTAACCTAACCCCCAAATCGAAACCCTAATTTCTAGTATACTGATTCAATGTGGAAGGAGCAAAGAAGGAGAAATGGGGAGCAGTAGCCGTGGAGGAGAACAAGAACCACAAAGAACAGAGAATGGCGGAAATGGAAAGAGAAATAAGAAAGGACTCACCCGAAGAAGAGGTTCGAGAAGAAGAAGATTAAGGGCGGCGCTTGGTTACCTGGTTCTGAATCGAAGCTCTTTAGAAACGATGGAGAATGGATATTTGAGGGCTTGGAAAGGGAGAGTTGCTGCTTATGTTGTGCGCTTTTCCCTGTCTGGAAATGTGAGTGTGAATTTTCTCAGCCTGAGATAATTAATTCATTTATCAGGCGCCTTCAAATCCAATGTTCCACCACATGAATCGAATCAGATTTCTGAGCTCAGCAACAAGCAGCAGCCCAATCACCGTCTGGGATCCCACCAAATCTCTCTCCCTTAATCACCCAACACTCCAACTCCTAGAGACCAAATGCAGAACCAGGCATCAGTTCAAACAGATCTTATCTCAAATGATAAGATTGAATCTCATTTCTCAAACATTCCCCATGAGTCGCCTCCTTTACTTCTCTGCTATCACTCACCCTCAAAACCTTGACCTAGCCCTTACCCTCTTCCACCATTTCAAGCCCACTACCAATCTCTACATATACAATACCTTGATTTCTGCTCTGACTCCCTGGATGACCCGATCTTTTGGTCTTTACAGTTGCTTGCTTCGATCGCCTGTTCGCCCTGATAAAAACACCTTGCTTTATCTTCTCCGGGCCTCCAAAAACCAGCTTTCCGTTGGTAAAAGAATCCACTGTCATGCTATTGTTTTGGGTTTATGCTCATATGGTTATCTACAGAACTCTTTGATTAAGATGTATCTCACAAATGGGCAAACGGGCTATGCGGTCAAGGTGTTTGATGAAATGCCTGTACCCGATATTGTCAGTTTTAACATTATGATTCTTGAACATGCAAAATTAGGGTGTGGATCAGTGGCAATTGAATTTTTTCACAGAATGACCAATTTTGGGATTGAGCCTGATGGGTTTACAATGTTAAGTATGCTCATGTGTTGTGGGCAAATGGGGCTTGTATCTATGGGGAAGGCTATTCATGGATGGATGGAGAGGAGATCTTTGCTTAGTTCTAATTTGATACTGAGAAATGCCCTTTTGGATATGTATGTGACATGCAGTGAGTTAGAGCTTGCTCGAACAGTTTTCTGTTCAATGGCAGAGAAAGATACCATTTCATGGAATACGATGATTGGTGGTTATGCAAGGGCTGGAGAGCTGGATCTTGCACATACCTTCCTTGATGAGATGCCCATAAGAGATACTGTCTCATGGAACACAATAATTTCCGAATATGCACGGAAGGGCGATTACATTATGGTAAGAGGCTTATTTGAGAGGATGCAATTCGAGAATGTCGAACCTGATGAGGTGACGCTAGTGAACTTAGTCTCTTCTGCCACAGGAGTGGGAGCTCTTGATCAGGGAAGAAGTGTTCATGGATTTGCAGTCAGAAGGCACATGGAGTGTAGTTCTTTCCTGGGCTCTGCACTGATAGACATTTACAGCAAGTGTGGTGAAATTGAAAAGGCGTTCAAGGTTTTCCAAGGAGTTACTGAATCAGAAAGAGATGTTCCTTTGTGGACAACCATGATTTCCGGGTTTGCTTTCCATGGCTATGGAAACAAGGCGTTGGAACTGTTCTCCGAGATGCATAAACATGTGGTGCCAAACCATGTGACTTTAGTCGCTATTCTTAGTGCTTGCAGCCACAATGGACTTGTGGATGAAGGGCTGAACTTGTTCAACGGCATGGTTGACACATATGGGATTGAACCAGAAAGAGAGCATTATGCATGTGTTGTGGACCTCCTTGCTCGGTCAGGAAAGGTGAAGGATGCGGTTCAAGTGATTGAAAGGATGCCAATGAAGCCTGGCCGGTCCATCTGGGGGTCACTGTTGAGTGCTTGTAAAGCTCCAGATGATACAGAAATAGCTGAATTAGCTTCAAGAGAACTCTTGAAATTGGATCCGGAGGAAGAGGCTGGCTATTTACTTTTATCCAACATGTATGCTTCTTCCGGGAAATGGAGATATTCTGATAAGATTAGGGATGCCATGGAAAACCAGAGTGTCAAGAAAACTGCTGGTTCAAGCAGTTTAGCTGTCTGATCTCGTGGTATTTTCAGCAAGTTTTTAGTTAATTAGGGTTAGCTGTAGATTTCTTTTACATACCCATGTTCTTCAGAGCTTGTGTTTTACCAATGAATGTAACTTTATAAATAAAATCTTCAGAGATGAATAACAGCTCGAATTGCAATGGATTTCTGAATACTAGAAGCCAAGAACTGATAACTCAAATCAAACCACAAACAGATGACAATATTCAAATACCTTCAAAATGATAAATTACCCCCTCACCATATCATCAAAACAATTTCAAGGACTGATATGTTCTTCTTCAACAGGACTTTCAGAATCACACAGACGGAGGGTCTGAATCCTCTCTTCGTCGGGCAAAATGGACCAATTCGGCGATGGCACAGCTCTGAGCCAGTTGAAATCATCCACATTGGCCCAGTTCCCAATCTCTTCGTCGAGATTTGACTCTCTCAAATCCTCTTGAATCCGGTCGTACTCAAAGCGGTATGGGGTGAAACTCACCCTAGTGCAGTCCTCTACTATGGGTCAGCTACGCACCCTCAGGTAGAAATCACGCACCCTCAGGTAGAAATCACAAGACTTTGCATTCTGAATCCTGATCTGATGAGAAGCCAACACAAAAACGCTGTTCTCGGCACCGTCAATCAAGATTGAACCAAGCACAGGCCCAGCATAAACCCTAGAATTCCTCAATTTGTGGATGAACATCGTCCTCACCCGACCAATCAGCCTAACATCACATGAACTGAGATCCGAAACAGTTAAATTCCCCGACTTCCTTACCCACGAATCTCTCCACCAAAACCTTACCTTCCTTGTTTCTCAGCCCAGGCGAATCTGAATCCCTAACCGGCAAACTGGTTCTCTCTCCCGACTCCTATCTGGATTTTTCCGATTCGCGTTTCTCGGCAGCGATAGGCTTCGTTGGCCGGCTCTTGAATGCGAATTTCTTCCTCGGGAAGAGCAGTGCCGAGAGGTGGTCGAGCGAATCCTTCAAATCCGACACCGTTTCGAGCGATACGCGGAGATCGTAGTCGGGAAGGTGGTACGAGTTCTCTGCGGGGAGCTTCTCGAGGTCGGCGATAGAGGAACCAACAGAGTCAAGGTCGATCTCGGAGAAAGTACTCGGCGACTGTTGAATGCGAGCGATTTGGGAGGAGATGGAGGTTTTGAGGTCAGAGAATCGGGAGAGAAAATAGCTGGTGGATTCCAGGGAGGGTTCTGCGGATTCGCGATTCCCTTGGCGAGCTTGATGGCGGTTCGAGAAGCGACCGTGCATAGCCTGGTGTTTCCGGTGGAGTGAAGCGTCGGCGCCGGCATGTACATCTCTTGAGGCTTCCTTATCGGATCCGAATCTGAGAGGATCGGGGAGATAGGCCTCCGTTCACTGTTTCCCGACTTCCCGCCCGAAAAATTTAGTATATACAGTAAAATTTAATTTACAGTATTAAATAAGTTTATACAGTACATTGATATTTTGTTTCGGGTTGGATCAGCCCATTACAACAATTTGGCCCAAACTTATCAACCGATCTTCTTGAACGAAATCCCCCTTGATTAAATTTTAAATTAATTTTCATTTTGCTTCGATCTGGATCGTGTGATAAGTGATTGTTGTCTCCTTTCCATGCGACTCATTTTAGGGCATTTTCATGATTGCTTCTTTAACCCTAGAACTAGAAGAACTATTACTACTACTAGTATGTCTGATTTTGATTTCGGTTCGTCGTTACTGATATTAGATATCGTATTATGCTAGGTATTGTTGTTTGTGTTGAGTTGGATTAGGTAATCTAACAACTTGTGCAACTCATTTTGATTATCGTTTAGAAATTATATCTGATTTTTTGCAAAACAAACCATTATAAAATCTAGTGAAATACAATTTGGAGGAAAACCCAAAGAATATGCTCAAAAACAAGCAACATTACATGATATGGAGTTAGGTATCTTCTACATCTTAAGTAGTCCATGGTAACGGAGTTATAGATTACGTAGCCCTCCCGTGTTTCACGAAGATGAGCTTTCTTCACTTGAGCTGCAATCTTGTCTGACATTATACCTGCCGATGACGACGGGCAATGGGGCATCGCTCACTAATTTATCCTGTTTCGTTCCCATAAAACAATGAAAGGTATGCCTAGTGAAATCTTTAGGAATTTCTCAGTTGAACATTGTGAAGTGTGTCCCTTTTAGACTGTCACCTTTATTTCTTCTTCCTTGGTTGGAGCCATCTTCAGTAATAATGTCTCCAAAAGCCCAACTCTTAAACCATCTTCACTAATAATGTACACATTTGCACATGATGTGTACGTAAAAATACACATCACTTTTTAGCAATTTGCTCTATTGGTGAAATGTGTATTTTTTTACACACAATTGAAATACAATTCATTTAAAACAAAAGGAAAAATAAAATCATAAAAAAAAAAAATAAACCAATGAAATTGTCTTGCTTTTGTAAAAGTGTTTGCACATTGGGGAGATGGTGTGCTCAAATTTGCACATCACATTCTCAAATGTGTACATTTGCAAACACCAAAACAACCAATGGAGCTAAAAATGTTTAAAAATGCACATTTACACAATTACACACCACCATTGTGAATGGTCTTTAACGCTCTGAATTGCATGTTACATGAATTTTGTTGTTGACCTTAAGTAGTCCATGGTAACGGAGTATATGTTTTACAAGGGCTATTACAAAACGCCTTCCTTTATCAAAATTATTATTTTTGAAAAAAAAAAAAACCATTGACCTCTGTTCATGTTTATGTAGTATGTATACTAGTATGTGTCTTGTTCCGTGTACGAAAATATGTTATTACATTATTGTAAATTTACATCTATTATCTACAAAAATGAAATCTATTAAAAATATGATAAAAATAATAAATCTGAATTACAATTAAGAGGTAGTAGAAGGAGGCAAACTGGGCGGTTGTGAAGTGGTCGAGGATAGAATCAACGACGAGGGCACCGAAGAGAGGACAGATGAAGGTGACGCCTTGGTAGAGATTGATGTTCTTGGCCATCGTTGTCGTCGAATCTCCCATCAGCGCCTTGCCATAGATTGATGAAGATGGTTGTGATCCAGCCGCCCTTGGCTCCCATGGACGGCACGACGGAGGCACGAAGGCTGGAGGAAGACATTTGGATGAAGAAGGTGACCGGAGGGAAGGGAATTGAATCTCACACGGACTTGCTGGATGAAGAAGGTGACCGCCTTCTACCGACATAGGAAGTCGGCTTCGGCTCTAGGTGGTTCCCGTCTCTGGCGGTCGGCACCGGCACCGGCACCGTGTTGATGGCGAGAATATCATCGTCTGCATAGCAGCCCCTTTTTTAGACGGAGGTAGTACTATGCAAGTGTTGGGGAGTTTCATGGACTTTCCTAGTATCCTATACAGATAAATACTAAATAGTACGTAGTAATGTAGTATCCATCTTCTTTTTATCAAGATTGAATAATTAAATTGTACGTGGGCAAGAAAATCCTAATTTCATGTAGGGCTGGGAAAAAATACCATGAAAATCAAACCAACATGCGAACCAAAATAATTGGTTCGGTATACCGAACCAAGTTCTAAAACTTGGTACGGTAACAGTAATGAGAATGAAAAAGTTGGTATTACCATTACCAACCAATTTGAAATTTGTTAGTACGGTAATACCAACCAATTCCTACCAAACCAATTATATCTAGTTTTATTTTTATTTTTTTAATTTATTTTAAAATTGTTTTAAGTTTTTAACTCTTTTTTTTTATTTTTTAACTTTTTTTTTCTTCAGAAAATGTTTTTAATCAAGGGAGGAATACTAACTCGGTCTCGATTAAGACGAAAACATATAACGTTAGTCGGAATAATACATTTTTATTGCTATGTTGCTTTTGCTTTAGTGCTTAAACACTTTGTAATAACTTTAAAGTTTTAGGTTGCTTTCGTCCTCAAATATAGTTAATTCGGACGAAACCTAAGCATTGGAATAATTTATACGTTTTAATTAAGTTGTATTATATTTGCATGTTTTTTTCTCAACCCTCGAAAGTTGGTAAATTGACATTATCAACACGTACCAACAAACTTAATTGCTAACCAATTAAGTTGGTACAACCCCTTCGGTGGTTGGTAACGATAGAGGTTTTACGATTACCAATTCAAATTGGTTGGTACATGGTAACCGGAAAAAATGAATTGGTAATGTACCAATTTCACCTCTAATTTCATGTGCCTTGTTTACATTTTTTTTTTTTTTTTTTTTTGAGAACACCTTTACTAGGATATGAAATAAAGGATCATTCTCATTGTATTAGCTTGAATGATTTAGCCACTGTACAAGAGCTTAGATAGAGAAATAGATGAGTGGATCTAGGGACAAGTATCACAATCTCTAATCTCTAATGGTGGAGTAAGCTCCAAGGAGTATCCTTCTAGAATGTGCTAGTAACCTTGTTTACTCAAATGCAATGCAACGATAGGGAAAAGGAATTTTGAGGGGAAAGGTTGCAGATGAACTTAAATGTAGTGTGTGTATTAACAAAAAAAAAATGCACTCCAAACAACAGTTGAAAATTATAGTTTGTATGTGTCTTGAAATTTTGCCTTCTGCTCAAACAAAAATCCATGATAATGATCATAGCCCCCTCAACGCCTAACAACATTTGATGGTATACCATATACGCTTACATACATACACAACAACAATCCTTGGACTCCTCGTTGGGGTTTCCAGCAGTCTCAGCCTGCTCTGGAACTTGGCCATGAGCCGCGGACTGGTCAGGAAGAGAGGATTGGGCACGGTGCGGGGCCTTGGCAGGAGAATCATGGTCACGAACCGTGGACTGGTCAGGAAGAGAGGATTGGGCACGATGCGAGGCCTTGGCATGAGAATCTTGGTCACGAACCGTGGACTGGTCAGGGAGAGAGGATTGGTCACGACGCGAGGCCTTGGCAGGAGAATCTTGGTCATGAACCGTGGACTGGTCAGGAAGAGAGGATTGGTCACGACGCGAGGCATTGGCAGGAGAATCTTGGTCACGAACCGTGGACTGGTCAGGAGGAGGGTCTTGACCCAGCGTTGTAGTTGGCTGTCCTCCCTGAGGAGGATAACTAAAAGTGACAGTAACTTTCACCGTTGGCTGCTCAGTCGCCTTGCCTCCTCTGTCGTTGTTAGGATGCCCGTTGAGTTGATCAGGCGCCAAAGCATCCGATGGTACCTTTTTTCGTTCATGGACAGGCCTCGCCCCCTGAGCTTGAGATGGTTGGTTGTATCCGACGCGTTGTTCTGATGTAGCAGCAAGGGGATCTACTCCATCCAAAAGTGGCTCGTGTCCTTCAGGCGGGTTCTGCTGCGGCTTTTTAGCTACCGGATGATCATCTGTCGTGGTCATCGTTTCAAAGAAGAAAGGATAGCGTAGCTAGGAGCTATGCCTATTGGCTTTCGCCATTGCTTCCGCAAAATGTGGATCCATGGCTCCTTGATGGAAAAATAAGGGTGGATGTGGAAAGATAGATGCCAATCTTCCATGGCAAGTATGACATAAAAGTAAATATTCTCTGTTAGCTTTTGGGAAAATAACTGAATGTAGCTTTCACACATCACCAAAGAAAATTGAATGGTTTTAACTATAGGGTTTCAGCTGGTACTTGGAACATATTCCAAAGTGTCAAATCAAGGCAAATTCAACAATCCTGTCATTACTAACACGGTTCGCGACGGAACCAGCCCAATGTTATATCTGTCTATCTGAGGGGTCGGGATGTACGCACCTTTTATGTACATCCCTTTTCTTTCAGTCATCGGAAAGACATAATAACCAAGAACCAAGATAAACTTGCTTTAAGGACTTGGGCAAGGAAAGGGAATCACTGAAGTGTGTGTGGATACCTTGGCGAGTTTTAGTCATCCAAAGCAAAATGGTAAAAATAGAAGGAAAAAAAAAAGAAAGGAATAACTAAATACATATGATGTTGGAAACTGTTGTGAAAATAAATACCAGATTTCACTATCAAGATAGGTATCCCAAGTTCTTATTTCCTAAACACAACCCAGATTTACCCAACCAACCTCAAAATTACAAAACCTAGCAACAAATCCTTTCTCATCATAGTGTGTTTCCTCAAATCAAAGAGAGATTCCAAGTGGGATTTCTGCACACCAAACTCATCTAGCTCCATGGCAGAAAACTGTTGCTACTAAATCCGTCAGCGACGTCTATCTGCGAATGGTTGAGCGCACCGATTTCAACAAGTTCAAAATTTTCTATGGTGATGGGAGCTGATGGGCGATTCGAGAATGCAGCAAAGGAAACGTCGTGCCATGATTTACAGATGAAGGAAGCCAATAGTAGTATCTACCATTACCAAGACAAGGCAAGCCGTGACCTGAGATTTAATCGAGGTGCTATCGTATCTTACTCGATGAACGTGCATGGCTGAACTCCCAAACCTGCACAAGCAGAGAAAGATAAAAGAATTTCCTTCCTGCTCTTGTTATCGGATAACCACAAAATAGAGCGTCGAGGTTAACACTACAGGTCCAGGATATGAAACTCACCTCTCTCGGGTCAGGTAGAGAGTCAACGACCTGGCAACACGCGGTAATGAAGTATCAAGTCTTCTGGTTTCTTCCATATATATGCCCGTATTGTAGCTAAGCTCATTTCAGGGGACAAAACCTAAAAGACCCAAGCAATCACACGTCAATAGGGACGAACTTTAATATAGGCCGAAAGGCATCTAAGGAGGGACAAAAAAGAATGATTATCGATAGTCAAAACTCAAAGAGCCATGGCAATAATCCAAACTCGTAGCTGAAGCTGGTATAAGATAAGCATTCTATACTAGTCTACATTGTTGCTTGCCTGGTTATTGCACAGGATCTCAATAGACGGCTTTAGTCGCTGCCAAGGTCTCAGTCCAGAACGAAAAGATGTATCTCCAGGAGCCAGTGGAAGCTGCAATGGGCCTCCAGCTATACCAGGGCCAAATGTTGCATCAGCAGGAACACCTTCCAGTGGTTTGTCAAGGACCATCTTTTCTACGACATAATTAACAACCTGTAAACAAAGACAGAAAAGCATAAGGAACAAAACCGACAAATTAAGGACTTTAATAAATGTTTTAAAAAATGCTTCCTTCGTATCCTGACTCGTGGTATTAATATAATTGGGCCAAATGCTGGCTTTTGGAAGGATCATATTACGACAAACACGTCCCCACAATGAACGTTACCGCTAAAGAGTAAATCATATCAGTAATCACACTTGCAATAAAGTAGCTGCATTCTCCTACCATATAAAGCTAAAAAATAGATAAGGGAAGGTCTGACCTTGTTTATTCTTAATATCCGAGGAGCACTCAACTTTCCTTGTGTAAGGATCTGGACAGAAGAACCTTCTGCAGGATGCAGATAAAAGCTACACCTGCAAAATGTTTAGCGGGACAGCAGTATGTGAGAAAAGCAGCAGGCATATAAGAATGCACATATTTGTATTTTCATTTGATTTGATTTTCTTGGATTTTCTTGGCCTTGTTCGTTACTCGAATAAGCAGTAGCAGATTATACAATAGGTTTGCCAAGTAAAACATAAATGAAGCTCCAACAAGCAATTCCCAATACTGCTTACCCATTACTAATTAAAAAGGAATCAAAGCAAGAGAGAGACATTTACTTGGTATGTTCTCTTGGAGGCAGGCGATTGTTCAAGATACAATCAAGAACCCACAAAGGAAAATCCTTGTCATCTTCCAACCCGTCTAAATCTGTTATCTTTTTCCTCCATGGACCTCCTTGTAATCCCTCAGTAATAATCGAAGGAGGACAAGCAGTGGAAAATTCAAATGGAGGGTAAACCATATGATCATTCTCAGAACTTCCATCCACCTCAATTCTTGAGTGACTCATAGTCCTAGTAGATATATCTTTCATGGAGCTAATGTCTCCATTAGCTGAAGGATGAGATGTTGGCTTATGTTTCTTTTTGGATAACCAATGGGCTAGTAGACCTTTGAGTGTTTCGCGTGCCAAATTAACCTGTGGATCCCATTGTTCAAGCGTGAGTATGGACAAGTAAAATATTCAACATGATTAAAAAAATGTTTACCCTGCTTATTGTTCATTGATCTTCAGATTCTATAAAAAAGTTAGCGCCGCATATGAATATCTTTAAAAGGATCCTTAGATTGCCATTAGGCTAAAACAGCACTCCAAAGATAAGACAGTGTTGGAACATTATTTGCACCTCCATCAGATTCACGATCTAGAGACCAGTGACCATTTAATTACTTGCATATCATACAGCCCAGTCTAAAATTTACTTTCACAATACAGGCATACAGCATGCTTGTTAAAAGGAGCAAAGGAATGGAGTATGGAAACAAGATATTTCATGTTTACCTTGTCATCCTCAGGTTTCCCAGGAATGCCAAGGTCAGCAGAATACATCTCTGCAGAAAAGCACTGAGGAGTTTCCAAATGAATTGACAAGCTCCCAAGCCTCGTATCTACAGTGAACCATGGTGGAATGCTGACCTGAATCAGTAGAAAAACAACATAAGAATCACCAAAATGACAGCCAGAAAAGTAAAGTGGACAAACAACTCATACCATCTCAAACAGCTCCTCCTTTTTCTCGTCGAAAGAAACCTGGAGGTGCCCCATTGGAAACCAAGAACAGAAATGTCAGCACTTGTTGAGAAAGAATGCAAATAAACAGTCTATTTTTTTTAACTATGGGGATTCAATATGATTCTTCATGTAAGGCTAGCCACAAAAAAGGGGGAGAAGTATAACAGAGTAACATAAAAGCAAATTGCTATATCATAGTTATAACGAAAACATGAATACACAATCTAAATATTTACACACTTAACCTGGCCATAGTCCTCGACAACAACACCTCTTGTGATTTCCCATAGCTTCACAGAACCAGCAGTGTCCTATCATCAACAACAGATAACCTGATTCGGCATGATTTTATAAAATAATTTCTATTTTTATTTTGATAAAGGACTAGTGAGTCAAAAACATAAAGAAATAAATAGAAAAAAAATATCACAAACCTTTGTTAAAACATGCCTTCTGTTATTCAATATTTCATGCTGCACAATAGCAGAAGTCCCAGGAATGGTGAGCAAGGGTGCTTTGTAAACTGGAACCTGTTACAAGCAGGGACAAAGCTCAGCAACAGAACTGAATGCAGTATACCAAATTTGACGCTACTTTATAAAAGCAATAAGCAGTCACTATTTTTTTCTGCTTATTAACCTAGGAAGAGATTGAAAAGAAAAAAAAAAAAGAAAGAAAAAACGCAAGGAATTCTCTTTAAAAATTCTGATATAGAAAAGCCAAGACTTACAGGGTTGGATCCTTCCATGGAAGCACGTGCCCTAGAAAAGGATAGATTTCCAGCCAAGAATGAACCGCCTCTTTGGAAAACCTTCTGGGGGCTATGCCCTTCTGCTGGCCATTTATTTACAGAAGAGTCCGTAGTTGCAACCCATATGTCGTCGTCATGTAGTGCAAGTTGCAATATGGGATGTTCTTTTGTGCAAAGCAAAATGCTCTCCCTTGTTGACAAGTCTGTCAAGTATAGCTGAGCCAACAAAGAGAGCGAAAAGTAAACGAAAAATACTACTAGTCTGAAAAACGTGCAAAATCTTAACTTATGAGAACACTGTAAGACCAATAGCTGCTTACAGAAAGATCCTTTCCACCACTATAGACATGACTAAATGTCGGAGTGCTAGCCAGAGCCCAAACGGAATCCGTATGCACAGCATAAGAATGAATACAACGCTGCTGCCCAAGATCCCAAAGTCTGCAAGAGAAAAACAAAGGACCCAATCAACTTCAATTGCAGCGCAGGAAGGATAGAATGAACAACAGCAGAGCCGCTGAATCCGTTGATTCAAACTTCAGCCAAATAATTAGCATATATCATAATAAAGCACAAATTTTTATGTTTAACCAAATTGATGAAAATATTCTAGCATAAAAGAATGAATTAAAGCAACAATGTTATATACAAGATTTAGTCATATAACAAGTAAGATGACAATCATCGGTGTCAGAAAATAGGTCCAGCTATGACTTATCAAAGAATAATGAAGAAAACTGCATAATTATGGGGAAAATTATGTCAAGGAAAAATAAGAAAAGGAGGAATACCTGATCATAGAATCAGAGGAGCCTGATAAACAGAACCTGCAGGAAATATGGCCAAATGTTTGGAGATTAAAGATCAAACCACAGATACAATGATATAATAATCCATGCAACCTAACTATTTAAAAATTATAGTTATAGTTATAGTTATTCCAAGTGGGTATAAAATATTGAGACAGGTAAAACTGCATCTACCTGCCAGTAGAATCCAACAAAAGAGCCCTTATATTATCTGAATGCCCACGCAATTTCATGGTTTTTGAACCAGTTCTTGGATCCCAGACACGCACCACCTAGGAGGCAAGCTCAATCAGATGAAAGATCCGCATGATCATGAGAAAGATACTAAGCAACTTTAGGCATATAACCCCAGTTCTTAGAGTCATCAAATTAAATGCAGCTTCTCATTGCTGTTCCTTTGGATTCAATCCCGGTTACCAATTCAACTATTTCTTTGTATAAGAGAGGAAGACAAGGGTAGAGTAAGAACCATTAACTGTCCAAGACAAGAGTAGATACCTTTTCAGTTCCGCCTGAAACAAGATAAGTCCCGCTGTCATTCATTGCCAATGCATAAACGGACTCTTTATGGCCTTTGGCAGAAATTATTCCATGGGATGGAGTAGAATGGGATGCAATGTTGTTATTTGAACTTATTGTGCGTAGACTCGTAATGGGCAAGGTGCTTCCATTCCCATTTATTCCATTTGAACATTCCTCTTCTGTGCCTTCATTTGCTTTAGAAACTGGGGCAGAAGCAGCTTCAATATCCCATATAAAAACCTCACCGCCAAGGCCACCAGAGGCAACAACATTGCTCTAAGATGCATGAAAACTATTACAATATGAGAAATTTCAGCCAGAAAACATATATTTCAACTCCGAAAACATTCTATAATACCAGGCTCAAAAAAAAACTTCAACCCTGGCCCACGAACACATAAAAATAAGACAATAGCACAAAAAGAGTCTTTCAAACAGGCAATAAAATTACTTAGTTGAGAAAGAAATTACATTCTTCTCAGCAGCCGCAAGACAAGTAACATAGTCGGTATGTTGGCGTAAAGTCTTCACACATGTTCCATTAGACAAGCAGTTCCATGTCTGGAGCATGAGTGACAAAATCAGTGACATTGTAATGGAAAGAATCAATAATAGAAGTACAAAATAATGCATTTTCTATAGCACAAGCAAACCTTGAGGGTAGTATCCGAAGAACATGACACGAGTGTACTATCTCCAAGAACAACAGCGTCATTTACCTGAGCAAATATGTTAGAGGAGATGTCAGCAACACCAATTTGAAAATCTCATAGCACTGGTGATCAGCAACAAGAAAAAGTGGTCTAACAAAAAACACTGCCAAAAATATCAATTAGTATCTTGCCAAGAAATAGGCATAGGTTGCAAAGCATAAATGATACTAAAAAGCTCCCGTGAAGTACCCAATCCACATGTGACTCAAAAGTAGCTGAGCAGGTTGCAGCATCATCACCAAGGGTCCATCTCTTTAGCATCCCGTCACGGCTCCCGGTAAACAGATAATGACCCCCATCAGGAATTGTAGACTTTAAAACAGTCAAGCAATTAATGCCAGCTGAATGCTGCAAGTAGACAAGCAAAACCGGCAACATGTAAATATTACTAAGAACAAATGGCTATATAAAATTATTTACATCTCCATTTGCAATCTAATTTTCTCTTCTATGACACAAAAGACCGGGTTTTCAAATTACTATACATCTTGGTCCTTAGAACAATAAACAACATAAGGAAGTTGAATATACCACAGTTGAACCACTCCTTGGGAACAAGTGTATAAGAAACTCCAACTTTCCACAACAAATGATATATTTAATTCCAACTGTACTAGCAGATCAGGACACTTGGGTTTCGGAATACAACAATTTGCATTAAGCGAAAAAGAAAATTATAAATTCCAATGCATAAAGAACTAAGTATTGAAACAAAAGGCACAATGAAAGGAATAGGATATAAACACTCCAAATAAACAATCATATTAGATTAAACTATTATGGTAACATCAAGCTCTGCCCAAACATCCAGTCTATGAAAGCAATACCTAGTAGCTTGAAATATGACTGATTTAGTGTAGATTAAGTGCTATTATACTGATTTTGTATGAAATAGTACATCTTCTAAAACACGGACGTGCAACAAGCTTCGCCTATAACTCCCACACATGCATTGCGTAGAAAGATGCCTCCTTAACAAGAAGTCAGATTTACAACATTGTAAGACCATGCAACTAGATGGACCGAAAGTAAGAGAGCCTTCAAAGGGGAAGAATCATACAAATGCACATGAAACATGTCACTATCTTACAATCCTAAACAGTCCCACCAAAAAATCAAAAACATTAAAACACTGTATCATTTTACTTAATTGGACCTTTCCTTACATTAATATGGCATTAAAAAAATGGCACATAAGGATATACTGTATTCTATTAGCACTGCCATCAAATAGAGAAGATCAGGAGAAATCACTCCTCAACTACAGAGAGAATAATAACATTTGGGCTTCATATGAACAGCCTACAAAGAAGATGGATATTCTAAATTAAGAAAGCATGTGGGTGACAGAACTAAAGTTTTTATTCTAGCAGTAAGACAGGTACCTTTGTATCATCAGATGCATTGAGGACATATGTTAATCTCTTCTCCTTACGAGGGCGACTAGAGCCAGATGCATTTCCTGCACTGCCCACACGATGCATCTCAATGTCTCCAGAGCCTAAAAATCACGTTGATATATTTAACCCCAGATTTGCAGGTTTTGTAGGCCTTGATTTATTCCTATAAAAAAAAAAGGGAAGTATAATGCATAATATTCAAAATATCCGAAAAACAAATTATACTTAAATGGGAAATATTATATCTTCCACGTAATGTATCAACACACTGCACTACATTGAACCTAAGCAACAAGAGAGATGATCATTAGAATATAGAACCATAGATCCTAAAACATAATCTTGAGTGAGGTATCCAAATAACAATTTACATGGTGAATCATTCACAAGACATCCATCCCCCATAAAAGCTGATATGCGTTATTGCATTAACAAAACTGTAACTAAGCTCGATATGACATATGACAAATGACAATAATGACATACTTCTTTAGATCTTGAGTACACAATGAGCTTCAAAATTACAAACGGAAACCTAAATAACTGCAGCATTTATATGCATTAATACTCTCTAATTCAACCACCACCACTAAGTAACCACCATATACTGATGCACCCAAATACTTTGATTGCATCTGGGTATCTGCCAAGTTTCATCAAAGATGCTTTAACACAATGACATAGTACATTACAACCAGAAATTGTGTTTCTGATTCTAAACCCACTAAGGACCAAAAAAAAAAAAAGGAATAGCATCTCAAAGTAATTGCACTACTCCACAGACACCACAAACAAAGATTTTTCAGCAAACCAATTGGAAACGGTATCAGAACTGGATTAAAAAAGTCAATATTCGCAAATCAAACTACACAAAATTGCCCAAATCAACCGCGAACTGACATGAAACAGCCCCAATTAGCCTCTGCAATCCGACTAAAAACACCGAATCGAGAAAAATTCCCGGGCGAAATGTTCAATTCCCCACATCAATCACCAAAAACAATAATCAAATTCCAAAGAAGGCACGAAGATTAAGACTAACGAACCGATGAGACAGACCCAGTTAGGCAAATCAACGATTTCGCATAAACGGATTGAAGAGGAAACAGAGGAAACCCTAGAAGCGATGAATCCAGCAATCGTCGACGCTGGGAGAGATTGTGGGTTCACAGGGACGACGCATTCAATTTAATTTCTTTTGTCTCGGAGTTGATTAGAGATAGATAGAAAAACCCTTGACCCCCTAAGTTGAGAATGCGAGATAAGAGATCGATGAATTTACCTGCGAATTGGGATTTTTTTATAGTTCGTTTTTCTTCGTCGTCGTCTTCTTCCACCTTCTTCGATGATACGGAGTATCTTGCTTCGGGTTTGTTGAATGGGGGAAGGCAAGTAGGCAACCGCAACTGGGGAGAGGGTCAATTGAGTGCTATGTTAACTCGATCAACCAACCCATACACTGAATATAAAAGTGGCAAGGTTGATGAATGTGTTTTCTCTATCTTTTCAACAAGATATACGTTTTCAAAATCTTTAATAGGTTTTCATCAAAATCTTTAATAGGTTAATAATTTTATATTTTAGCTTTTAAAGACGTGCAAGCCCGTCCTTTAAAGACGAAGAGGACGTGCCTCTTCGTCTTTCTTCATCGTCTTCATCGTCAGAGCAACAGAGAGG
Organism: Persicaria tinctoria; assembly: GCA_037127255.1. NCBI lineage: Eukaryota > Viridiplantae > Streptophyta > Magnoliopsida > Caryophyllales > Polygonaceae > Persicaria > Persicaria tinctoria. The sequence continues at coordinate 14,722,594 of JBANSL010000008.1, forward strand.
GAGACGGAGCTTGCGAGAGAGAGAGCGACCCAGAGAGAGAGAGAGAGAGCGACCCAGAGAGAGAGAGAGACCATCCGAGAGAGAGAGAGAGACCGAGAGAGATGGAGAGAGAAAGAGAGGGAGACCTGGAGGCGGAGGCGACGGCGATGGAGGTGGAGGCGGTGGCGCTGGTGGCTCCGGTGGCTCCCGGGCTGGTGGTGCTGGCGAATTTGGCGGTGGAGGAGAGTGGTGGTGGTGGGGCGGCGATTGGCGGCGATGTTGGTGGTGGTGAGGCGGACGCCGGTCTATTGCCGTCGCGGAAGCGTCGGACCATTGAGGTGTCCCCGGTTCCGACTCCACCGGTATGTTATTTGAATTTTTTATTTATTTATTTATTTTTAGAGTTTGATAGTTTTTTTATAGTATATATATTAAAATGTTTAATAGAATATAGTTTGATAGAATATAATTGAAAATAGATTTTTTGAAAATATAGTTTGATAGATAATATATATTGTTTAATAGAATATAGTTTGATAAAATATAGTTTGATAGAATATGATTGAAAATATAGTTTGATAGATAATATATATTGTTTAATCGAATATAATTGAAAATAGATTTTTTTATTTATTTATATACTCCCTCCGTTCAACAAAACTTGTCGTTTACTATTCACGCACGCTTTTTTAGAATGATAAAAACTATATAAAATATTTATTTATTTTTAAATTTTTTTTAACAAGTTTGTACTTATTAATAATAACTACGAAATTGTTAAAAAAATTATTTAAAAAGTCGATATTTTATATAGTTTTTAGCTCCTAAAAAAGCGTGCATGAATAGTAAAACGTCAAGTTTTGTTGAACGGAGGGAGTATTAAAATGTTTTTTTATAGTATATAGTTTGATAGAAGAGAATATAATTGTAATTTGATAGAATATAATACATAGAAATAAATACTTGAATATATTAAAATAGATTCAAATAAATATAAATAAATTTAATTAACATTAAAATATATACTTCAATATATTCAAATATAATATATTTGAATATATTAAAACATATTAAAATATAAAAATATATTGAAAGATAATAAAAAACATTAAAAAAATATTAAAATACTTACAAATTATTTAATTAACATTTGAATATATTTAAATATATTAAAATATATTAAAATACTTCAAATATAATATATTTGAATATATTAAAATATATTCAAATATAAAAATATATTGAAAGATAATAAAAAACATTAAAAAAATATTAAAATAATTAAAAATTATTTAATTAACATTTGAATATATTTAAATATATTAAAATACATCAAATATAATATATTTGAATATATTAAAATATATTAAAATATAAAAATATATTGAAAGATAATAAAAAACATTAAAAAAATATTAAAATACTTAAAAATTATTTAATTAACATTTGAACATATTTAAATATATTTAAATATATTAAAATACTTCAAATATAATATATTTGAATATATTAAAATATATTCAAATATAAAAATATATTGAAAGATAATAAAAAACATTAAAAAAATATTAAAATACTTAAAAATTATGTAATTAACATTTGAATATATTTAAATATATTAAAATACATCAAAAGACATTAAAATACATTACATTATATTAAAATATACTGAAAAGACATTAATATTCAACTGGATCATAATAACAGGCAGGGAGGCTCATGAGGGATGATGGTACCCTTCGGCCTATTAGGTTCGGCGACCGGGCAGCGGTCAGTCAGGTACATGAGTCTACCGCACCCCCCGAGCAGACAGTCGACGATCTGCTCTCGTCTGCAGAGCGCTTACAGCCGTCGATGGGGACGCCCCCCGTCGACGAGAACGACACCTTCTGGACGGGTATGCCACCTTGGGATCCTTCCGGCGATGCGACGATGGGGTTGCAGCCTTCCTTAGAGCCCCCTGAGGTTTTGAGTAGCTGCATCACAGACGTAGTTGGTGGGCGACGGACCGACATGGGTAGACCGCCTATTCGGGTTCCATCGACCGTCCCAGATGCTTCTACATCCGGCACACAGGAGCCTGAGCCTTCGACCTCCGCCACACCAGCGGCTGTCTCATTGGGGTCTGCAGATGATGTGATCCCTGACGTCGTTGAGGAGGATCACGACGGTCAGGGGGGCAGGCTCAGGGCCGGGGGGGCACAGGTAGAGCCCCAGCCCATCCCTGCGCAGGCTGCCGCACCGGCTGCGCAGGTCGACCCTTTGTTGCCGCCGGGAGATCTGCTACTGTCTTACCGGCATCACCGGGCATACGAGGTGTGGAGAGATCCTACGGTGGAGCTGCCGCTTCTGAAGTTCCACCACCGGGCGACTCACTTGGTGCCTTTCGATCCCTACATATTTGAGGGACCGGGGACCTGGGTCCAGGATCTGCTCCCATCCGGCGTCCCCCAGCTCAGGTCCCTCCATTGGCAGTGTGTGGACGAGTTCACCTGCACAGCCTTCTTGGAGCATTGGCACCCGGAGACCAGCTCCTTCCACTTTCCATGGGGCGAGATGACCATCACGTTGCATGATGTTGCTTGTCTGATGGGACTTCGGATTGATGGCCAGCCCTGCACGTCACATCTGCCCGCGGGAGCTCTTGTCCCCTCCATCGCGGAGTACTACCAGCTCACCCCTGCGACTCTGAAGTCGTACAGGCACGCTGGCGGCCCTCTAGTTACCGAGTTTACTCGCCCGTGGCAGCAGAGACACGGGCCGCTCGTCGACCCCGCCCCCGCCGATGATCCAGAGGCCGCGGCTGATCCTGAGCAGATTCGGCTGCGCACGCATGTGGGAGGGGGGCAGCCCCAGGATGACCCTGATGGTCGGCTGTTTCTGCACAGGACCTACATGGGCATTGCTCTCGCCGCGACTTTGTTTGTGGACAAGTCGCAGAGCCGGATCCCATGGAAGGTGTTGGGCCTTGTCTGGGACATCCCACGTACGGCCACCCTTGCATTGGCTGCTGGTGCCCTCGCATGTCTCTACAGGGGCCTAGGCGAGGCTACCCGCTCCGGCGCGAAGGGCATAGACAGCTGCACGTCGATCCTAAAGGTACGAGACCGTTGAATTAGAGTTTTTAGTTTACAAATATTTATATTATATGCTAACAAAATACTTTTTTAATCCCAGGCTTGGATATGGGCGTACTTCCCTTGCTTCCGAGGTGACTTCTCCAGCGACCCGGCTAGGAAGTATGACCCTCGCTTCTACGCGAAGTTCATCGGTCTGAAGCAGCCACCGCGGATGACAGAGGGGGCGAAGCTGACGAAGATGCGGGAGCTGCGGGACGAGGTGGACCGTCTTACCGTCGCTGATGTATGTATTCGAGACTCTATATATATTTTATAATTCTTAGCTGTGAATTAAATCTGATTTTTTAAATTATAGGTTGAGTGGATGCCCTTTGGGCGTAGTATGGACTTCGACGGCCAGTACCGTCAGTCCACCTATCGGGGCACCATCACCTTCTGCGGTGAGGAGGAGCCGTATATGCCCGATAGGTGCCTCCGACAGTTCGGACGGGTCCAGGGGATCCCGCAGGCCGTCATCGCACCGATTCAGGTCTGCCGCAACACGACCCTAAAGAACTCGAAGTACATGGCCGTGTTCGCCCCGGGCGACAACAGGTGGCAGGACCTGCAGGACGAGGGTCGCTTCTACAGGCTGGCCGATCACAGGCGCACCAGCGAGGATTGCCAGGCAGGTGTCACTGCAGATTATTTGGCTTGGTACGCGTCGCAGAGCCGGCCGTACGTGCTGCCGACCACGCCCCATCCCGACCCTCCGGCGCCCGTCCACCCGATCGCCATGGACCCTTGGGTGGACATCCCTCACCCTCCCGTCATCCGTCCGGCGCTGTTAGCCCGCTTTCGTGAGCTCGAGGGCTATTTGAGGGCCCTGGCGGACGACCCTCGCATTGACCAGATACTGGACGAGCTGACGGAGATTGTGGATGATGCTTTACGTCATCCACCTGGCCAGTGATATTATACATTTTGTATCTATCTACATATTTCGGATTGTATATTGACATTATATATTTATATTTCGGATTTTGTATCTATCTATATATTTCTATTAGACTCTTCTCATTTCTTCAGAGTCATATTGAACGTAAACATAAAAAACGATAACGTTAATATGATAAGGTTGTCCGATGACGAAAGCGAAAACGTTAATATAATAAGGTTGCCCGATTGTGTCAAGATTGGCTAGGGTTTAAGGGTTTTGGCGAGGGTTTAAGGGTTTTGGGTAGGGTTTTATGTTAAGGAAACTGCACGTTGCTAAGGACGTGCTGCACGTCCCTAAGGACGTGCAGTTTCCTTACCCTAAAACCCTAACCCTAAACCCTAACCCTAGCCAAACCCTAAACCCTAGCACGTCCTTAGGGACGTGCAATTTCCTTACCCTAAAACCCTAGCCCTAAACCCTAACCCTAGCCAAACCCTAAACCCTAGCACGTCCCTAGGGACGTGCTAGGGTTCTGCTTACAAATCACGCAACAATGTCTATTTAAAGCGATTGAGGATAGCTTGGTTCCGCACTCCAAAACAAAGTCCGACTTCTTACAATTAAAGCGAAGGAGGATATCTGGAATCGTTATGGCCGAACCACAAAGCAATCCTCGTGTCCAAGTATCTCAGGTACGTATAGGTTTCGTAGAGTCAATATATTTCGTATTCGTTCCGTTTTGTTCATATTTTCAATTATGTGAATACAGTTTCGAGACTTTACGTCTGAGTTCTCGGACCCAAGGGTTTGGAATGACCGTGACGAAATGGTTACGCATTTCAAGGACTTGGGTCGGAGACACTGCATGATTTTGGTAATCAAGCGGTCTTGGACGGGGGCGTCGAATCGTCCAGGCGGGGTTCTCCTTGCCTGCGAGCAGTTTGGGGAGTACCGACCACGCGGGAGGAAGCTCCGGAGCACACAGTCGAAGATAAGTGGTTGTCCATTCTCTCTACACGGACACGAAGCTCCGCCGGGTCAGTGGCGCATGACGGTAACCCATGGTGTTCATAACCACGGTCTTTCCACGAGCTTGAAGGGTCACGCCATCGCCGGTCAGATGATAGAGGGGGAAAAGAATATGGCGAGGTGGATGAAGGAAGTTGGCACTCCTCCAAAAACCATAGACTGGTGACTTCCGCATCGTGATCGATGCAATCCATAGAGTCAATGATTGTCAACTGCATGAGCTGCAAACTGCTTTGGAGATCGACCGATTCAAATGGCCAACAACGGCGTATAAAGTCAACCTTTTCGATGAGGTAAAGACTTTAATCTCCAAAAAGTGCTTCGATTATCTGTACAAGATGTGGCAGGACGTCGTGAACCAAAAGGTTCCTCCGGTATGCACGGACCGACATTGGAGGGTTTGTTACGGGATCCCTTGTGTCCATGAGATTCAGGCATACGTCAACTCCGGCACTCCGATACCCGCCGAGGACATCCACCCGTTCTGGATGGATTTGACATGGACTGACCTCGACGACACCCCACTTCCGTATGAGCTGTCATCTTCATACACGGCTTTCAACGATGTATGCGAGGATGAGTTGCACCCACCCTCATCAGCAAGCGTCCGAAGGAAGGGGAGGCCTCGGGGGTCGAGAAATGCCTGCAGAACCAACCCGTTGCCATACGAGGAGGTAAGGGAACGGTTTGTGAGAGAAGAAGCGCGTGCTGCTCGAAATGCCACTCGGCCTCGTCCACAAGCGACCTCAGCTCGACGTGGACGTGATGATGTGTTCGGAGGGTTCAACTGGGGTCAAAACAACGTTGATCACTTCATGTTCGGTCATATTGAGAGGGTGAGGGACACTGCTGGAGATGGTCATTGTGGCTACCGTGCTTTGGCGGCTTTGACATCACCGATCGGCGAGACTGCTTTCCCGGAACTCAAAACGTTACTATGCAATCACTTGGAGGATCACGCCGATCTGTACGTCGGTTGTTATACGGGAGAGTACCCATTTCAGCAGTTCGTCGACTACCAGAGATGGGCCGGAGCCACACATGGTGATAGGAGACGGTGGATAGAGCTACCCATTATGGGTTTAGTATTTGCGACGGTATATCAGATTCCTCTCGTCGTCCTAGCTTGGCATCATCCGTTCACATGTCTCCCCATGATCTCGCCGACATCTGCTAACAACCCTCTCCAATCAGCAACGCTGCTCTTCCACTAGAATGAGTCAAACATCATCATCCGAGCGTCGAAGGATGGGATGCTCCGTTTCAAGCTCAGATTGAGAGATTTAGAGCCTTGCGTGCCGAGTGCGGCCGTCCTTTACTATTTTCCTAGATTGTATTCCACAACTTTATTAAAATTATGAATGTAAACTAATATGCAAGTGCAACCCTAAAATATTACTGAAATAAATGTTATCATTGTGTAATTGTTTCACTTTCCACGAAAACGCAAACATCTCCGACTTGCAGATGATTCTCTTTCACAAATTTTCTCCACCCGTATTTAAGAAAATGTACTCGATTCTTTGGAGGGGCTTCAATGCTGTAATTTACGAACCAAGATCTTCCATCTTCGCCAAGATTAAGGTGAATCCAAATGTTTTCCTTTCCAAGGAAGTGGCTTCTTGCCATACTTTGTGGAACATACTGCAAGACATTTTTTTGACATATACTTCAAATCCACTAGCATTACAAAACCGTCGGAAAACCTAAACCCTAACCCTAAACCCTAAATCCCAAACGCAAAACCCTAATTAGGGTTTGCACGTCCTTAACAACGTGCAAGTATTGCACGTCCTTACGGACGGGCTTGCACGTTGTTAAGGACGTGCAAGACTGAAATAGTGGACGTGCACAGTCCCAGACTTGCACGTCCTTAAGAACGTGCAAGCACGTCCTTAAGGACGTGCAAATCCTTAATCCGGATTTGCGGTGTATATAGGGCACCCTTTTTTTTTGGGTATAACGAGTTTAACATTGAAACGACCTCAAATAATCTTTACTCTTATTTCAGGATTGAGAGATTATATGCGATGAGGTTTGATAAAATCAAGAGTATAAGGAGTGTCTTAATTTGACTTCGCGTATAGTAAAATGTTACTGTTCACTCGTCTTCTCAGGTTCTACTCCTAGATTATTCTTCTTCTTTAGGAGTCGATTATATACCTTTAAAGGACTTATAAACTCGACTTATTGGGTTTTTACTTCGGGAGGGGTTGTATAGCTTTTATTTATTCTCTCTAATTTTCAGTCCATTTTACCTTGGGTAGAATGGGGTATTTATACTACCGGAGGCCAACTATTGGGGTGACCTCGTTGGAGACATACAGAGCATCCTAGCGAGGTGGTATCGTGAGGTCATTCTCGTGGGTGATGTCGCGAAGCAATATCAGATATCTAATAAGGGGCTGACAATGAGGTTGCAACGAGACTTTTGAGTTGCCACGTGGCTTATCACGAACAAATAACGAGTAGGGCAGTTTGGTCAATATATAGTGTAGTGCTAATGATGTTGATCGCGATATCAACAAGTTGGGTTTTGCTTAAGGTTCATCTTTTAATTATCAGTTTATTTTTGCATGAGGTTCCTCGTAACGATGGTTCGTATATATCATCGTGATATTAATTTTCAAAATATTGTCAAATATAAAAGTTGATATTTTTGGATAATTATTAAATTCCTTGAAAATCGTGTTAGATGCTAAAAATATCAAATATTGAAGGACTATTATCATATCTTGTAATTTTTCGTAAAATTAATATATTTTCCCCGTTAGAATTTGGCACATTCTCTAAGCGTTGATAAACTATAACTTTCAAACTCTTTTTACTTCCGAATCTCCTAAATATTAAATTTACAAAAAAAAATTACAAGGAATGTTTTGTGGGGTGAGTTTATAGCTCATAAGATGAAGGAGAAGATGTGTGTTTTCTTGTTTTTGACGAGTGTAACAGAAGTTTAAAATTGAGGTTTTCGAAGCACGAGTGATCTTGTATTCGATAAAGATTTGTGTTAAATAGGAACTTACTCATTGCATTTTGGAGTCAATCATCTTCAATTGGTGACCAAGCTTGTGATGGTTTTCGAACTATTCTACTTAGGATACAATGGCTTGCGATTTTGACACCTTATCGTCATTGATTTCATGGGTGACATCAAGTGAATAAAGTTGTTCATTTCTTAGCTTTTGTCCTATCAAACACTTGAAATTTGGAATTTGGGTTCATTTAATCATTTTGTATGATTATTCTTTTTAATTTGTTCGGCGTGATAGAAATTAAGATACGTTGAAGCATATCACACGACATTTTTTTTAAAACGGAAAAGATTTGGCATAATGGGAGACCCCATTCAGCCAAGAGCATCCTGAATGATGAGATCAACTAGCTCAAGGTCGTGTGGGAACGACGACCCTGAAAAAGCATGACCAAGATGTGTTAGACGATCGGCAACCATATTAGGATCCTTGTAAATGTGATAGATCAAGACTGATACAAAACGACGCAGAGAGAGGACAAGATCAGAAATGATCATTTCAACTTCTTTAGAATGAGACTAGAGTCCTTTTAGGCTATTAATGATGGAGATGTTATCACATTCAATGTGGAGGTGGGTAATATCACAATCCAATGCAGCATGGATACCAGACCAAAGACCAAACCCTTCCGCACCAATAACAGAGTTAAAGGGAGAGGGACCCAAACCCAAGCAGATGGGTTGCCCCAGATGATCCCGGATAATGAAACCGAAAATACTTATGTTTGAATTGGAGAGAGCTCCGTCAAAAGTTAACTTATAATAGTTTGGGGGTGGTTTGGTCCATTTGGTAGCGGGTCTTTTGTTTTTGGGTTTCTTGTTGGAATGTTGTTCAACATATTTTTGTGAGAAGCTTGTCGAACAGATTCAAAGTTCGCCATTGACCTTTTGACCTCATTTGATTTGGCCATTATTTCATTTTTTTAATCAGAATGAATGTCAATGGGGACAATCATCCTAAAAGGGCTCTAGGCACAACATGAATTTTATATATGAATTCAAACCTGAATAGGCGTAGATGAAAAACTCCACACGATGACCAATGTAAATTTGATCAAACATTGATCGACCTTGAGAAGTACACACATGTATTCCCATTGAAAAGGGAAAATTTGTGTTGTTTTTGTTGTTGGGGCTGCATCCAACATTTTTTATTAGCTAGATTGCCTACGTACCCTCTTTATGAGGGATCAAGCCGTTCGTAGTTCATTTAGACACCCTTAAAGAGGAGGGCGGGTTTGGGCACCCTTTTCTTCACATACACCACATGCTCCTTTAGTTTAGGACTAACTTCAAGTCCATGTTTCTTTTTTCGTTGACTTGGGATTTTTTTTTTACCGCATCATCCAGATCACTCAGGCCCACTTTCTAGGAAGGGTTTCCCGATTAACCTGACTATCATTTGCGAACCCTTTTTTTTTTTGCGACTGAATTTGACATATTTTGGTTGTCAAACGTCCTACGTACTCTTTATTGGAGATCAAGTCATGACGTAGTTCTGGGAGTACTATTTGTTTTCCCGCCTGGATGGTACCTGGATGATACTTGATCATTTTGACACCGTTACATGTATTCAGGTGTCCATGACTTGCTTGAACTTGTGAACGAGAACTTTTGGCTATTTCTGCCGAAATTCTCGCTTTTAGTCCATTTGATTTGGACTTTCTTGTTTCTAGGCTTATCAACTTTTCCGAGCCTTTCAAATATTAGAGCTTTAAACCCTCCGTTTATTGAGGCTAAATTAAGCCTTTGAAACACCGAAGATTTAGGATTTCCACCTGACGCCATCTCGAGCCTTTCAAATGCTGACACTCTAGGCTCTATCGCGCTTGTGGTTAGAACACTCTCTTCACATAAGATTTGAAAAAAAAATTAACACAAGCCTCGCCGACAAATTTTTGCGAAGCTTTACCCTTGGAAGAGGGTTTTAACTTCTGCACCTGAGCTTTATGCTTCTTATGCGTTTTTAAACCTTCCCAAAGCCTGACTTCTTTCCCCTTAATTTCTCTTCAACTTTTGAGGATAGAAGTTGATGCTTGGAGTGAAGAGTAATGTCATTAATCCATGCGACCACACAACATTGAGCAGTTTCATTGTCTTCAAAGGACTCAACTTTCACCAACGCCTCAGGAACAAAATCCTTTAAGGCAATCGATGCCCCATTTGGTTGGTCATACTCTTCGTCGAAATACGTCTTGGAGTTTCTTTCTTTCTTGCACTCCTTGTTTTTGTTGGGCTTTCTTAACCCTGGAGCTCTTGGGATAAGAGTCACCATTTGTTGCGGCTTCTTGTGACTGGTATGAGTTTGCCACTTGAAGCCATTTTCATTCACAACAGTGTCGTCATTGCAAGAGCACAACATTGACTCATATGACGTCGGTTGCCCCAACCCATCTTGTGGCATATCGGGGTGTGCCCATACAATTTGGACTTCATCTTCCATAATGGTTTGTACAAGTATTGCCATAGGAGGCGATGAGAGATCCTTTTTGTGTTTGAGGAGACAGGCGGGGTAAGGGGGTGGACTCTGCAATGTCTACCATTGAAATGGTATTTGATGAAGCTGCTTGAGTCGTGGGTGTTGCCCCCATCGATTTTAATTTCTCCTTTGTCAATCATCCCATCTATGATGTCATTGAAGACGTACCAATCTTTGATTGGATGACTAATGAGCTGGTGGTACGAACAATATTTTGGATCACTCGTCTTACCAACCTCTTTAGGCCTTTTTGGCTTTTGAAGTGTTAAAATTTCAACGCTCATCCATTCATCAAAAATCCCTTGTACATCATCATCATCATCAAAAGGATATTTCTTCTCCCTTCTTTCATGAAGGGTGAGTCCCTCGGTTGACTCTTTAGCTCTCTATTTTCTTTGAGCTTTAGAATCATTTCCATTGACGGGCTCTTGATTATGTTTGGTGAAAATGGCCATGTACTCTTCTTCATCTTCTAGCTAATCGTCGTCATCTTCATTAGTCTCACTATCTTGAGAACAATTGGATCCTTGCGCAAGTTGTTTTTCAACGTTGCACGCTTTTGACACCAATTCATCAAATGAACGTGGTTTGGCACTTCCAACATGTACTGCTAATTCCGGTATTAGGTTGTTCGTGCACATTTGAACACATGCTTGTTCATTTAATTTTTCATGGCATTGGAATCTTAAGCTTCTCCACCTGGCGATGAAGTCGTTGGCGAGCTCGTTAGGCATTTGATATGCGTTTATGAGATCTAGAATGGAAACTCTTGTCTTTGAGCTCACGAATTGAGCTAGGAAATCTCTTTGGAGATCATCCCATGTTTGAATCAACCTTGGCTATAGTTGAATGTACCAGGTAAATGCCGATCCTTTCAAAGATTGGACAAATTGCCTAATTAACAAGGCGCTGTTTAAGGTAGTCTTACCATAAGCAGAATAAAAATAAGTTAGACGCTCATGGGGTGAACCGTGAAGGCCATCGAACTTTTCAAAGCTCGGTCTTTGGTAGCCTGAGGGAAATGTTATCGAATCATAGTGTGCTGGATATGGCTTTTTATACCCGAGCACATTTGGATTTTCCGATGCCTATTATTCTCTTATCCCTTGAGTGATCATCTCTTTGATTTCTTGTTGAGAGATCGATGTGCTATCGCCTAAACCTTCACCATTTGGCCTGGTTCGCTCTTGTTTATTTTTTGAACTTGAATATTGACTTGAGCAAGAAGTGCTATAATTTGAATATCTTTCTCATCAAGCTTTCTTTGCAACTCTTGAAGTTGCTCGTCGATATCTGGTGTGATGGTAGTCAATACCGGCATCACATCAGATTCATCTTATGAGATGCTTGCTTGAGATTCAACTGCTGAAGTATTTGAGCTTATTAACTTCAACTGGTCTCTTCCTCTTGCATCATCTTTAGAAACTTGGCATACTTGTTGAACTTCCTTACCCTTCTTGGGTCCTGAAGACTTAACTTTTGTGCCCCTGGGTTCCGTCTCTTCCGAACATAAGGTCATATTGACTTGTACAAACTCTCGGATAGATAGGCATAGAGCCAATGAGGATCACTCTTGGAGAGGCCATTTGAGGAGTTTCTTTTGCCCCTTGTGTAGCAAGAAGTCCTTTTGCGGCTTTTTGAAGGGTTGCAATGGCTCGCTCTAGAGTTGATGAAAGAGCTATCGCACGGAGATGTCCGATCTTGCCATTATGATATCCGCCCCTGCGTCCCTTTTCCTTTATGGATTTGTCTGCCTTCTTGGGATTGGAAATGGGTTTTTGCAGAAGTAACATTTGTCCCCTCGTTCGTTTTGATGATACGAATGATAGGACCTTGAGTAACTTCGTTAATGGGCTTGGTGCCCCTAGAATTACCCCCCTGCAATTTGAGCTTGTTACAGGTGGATTGATTGTTGAATTTGTTACCGCCGAGCTGGGTGATCTTGAATTTATTGACCCTATGGCTTGGAAGTGCTTTAAGCTTCGTGCCCCTTCCCTTGAGTGCGTTACAGGAGACTTTGACGCCCACTTGACGACAAGCTTGTTCTCTGAAGCTTGCTGAGCCCCAAAGACATTTTTTTATATCGGGATCTTTATAGACAATGAATCCCGAGTGATATCAAAGCGTGCTTCAAATGATCTCTTCTTGATCCACCGACCTCCTTTGATAATGAAGGTTGACAGAAGCTCTTCGATGTTAACAATCACTTGGGGAGTCATTTGAATATTAAAACCCAAACATATAATTAATGATTAGTATCATTACAACTAAGAGATAAAAAGGCAAAAAGGGTCCCACTGGGCGTGCCAAAAATATGTTGGACAAAAATGCGCGAACAATCGTACAACACATTTTATTTGATTTTTTAGAATTTGAGTTCGACCCCTTTTGGTTATCCTCTTGATTCGAAGTTGCATTGACACCAAGACTTAAGTGGTTTTGGTGATTTGGGCTGCACCCGAATTTTAGCGGGTTGCCTACGTATCTCTTGGAAGAGAATCAAGCCTTACGTAGTTCAGAGTATTTGAATTGATTTTTATTTTTGGGTTTTGGTGATTGAATCCGACGAGCTTGAGCTTTTTTGTCGGGTGTCCTACGTACCCGTTTGGAACGGGATCAAATCTTATATAGTTCTTTTGAGAACAAATTTAATTTGATTTGAGATGGGCGACTGGATCCAATGCATATTTGAATCTTGACATCGGATTTCCTACGTAACTCATAAAAGAGTATCAAGTCTTCACGTAGTTCTTTTTTAGAAGAACAATTTGAATTTGAGAATTTAATTTAGAGTTTTGACTCCGTTTTCTTTTTCCTCGTTTAGAAGTCGATTTTGAGATTGACCCACTGGAATAAACCGACCATGAAATTTTGCGAGTTTAACTTTATGAATTTGTTAAACCCAATATCTAACTTGTGCCAATTGTATATTTCTTATCTTTTGTGGGTAAGTTTCGTAATTAGACAAAACTTTCTTCCAAAATCGACAAGCATGTACGTATGTATATACATGTTGGCCAGCTGTGATCGGTTCTATTTCATGAATGTAAACAAGGTAATGGGTTGAGCCCAATGAATCCCCATTTTTTTTTTATTTTTTTTATTTTTTTTATTAGGTAAAAATTCAGATGGGAAAAACCCTATCCGAAAGCATCCTGCCGGATGAGGCCAAGAAGGCCTGAGTGAAGATATAAATCTGGCCCCTGGTAGAGTAGCAAATGTGTGCGACCTTATCCGCTACCCTGTTACCAATGCGGGGAATATGAGATATTTTAATCGTCTTGATTGTTCGGAGAGAGGCCTTGATGTCGGAAATCATCATCTCTATTTCCCATGGACAGGTGATATGTGAATTTAGTGAGTCCGTAACGATTTTCGAGTCTCCTTCTATTATTAGATCTGTTATTCCTAGTTCCCTGGCTTTTTCAATCCCATAGCGAAGAGCCAGAGCTTCTGTCATGAGCGGAGATTGTCCATTTATGACTCTTCCTCCAATGCTAATCATCTCCCCATACCAGTCTCTAATGATGAACCCAATTGAGGATTTTGTCGTTGATATAAAGGATCCATCGAAGTTTAGTTTGTATTTGCCTACCGGGGGCTTCTTCCATCGATGGTTTGCTTTATTCCTTGTTTGGTTTTGTAATTTACTTTCCTGGAGTACTGCCCCTATCTTATTTGTGTCCTTCAATTCGCATGCTCTTATCCAATTTTCAATGTTGTCCCTGATCATTTTCCTGAAGCCCTCCGTGGATGGAATGTCCTTTCCCTTAAATATGGTTTGGTTTCTTATGAACCATATGGTCCACCATCTGATTGCTATGTTTTGCCTCGTGTCACGTGGTAAGTTGGTCCCCACGATTTGTAGAATTTTATCCATGTTTCTATTATCTTGTAGCAGTGTGTGGATCTTTAGGGATATTTCTCGAGTGAATTGATGTTGGAAGTTGTTGATTGGGCATTCTATGAATAGATGGATGTCATCTTCCTCCTTCTGGTTACAGAATATGCATGTTTGTGGTACCGACACCCCTTTTTGGGCTAACCGGGTTGCCGTGGCTAGTCCTTTTTGTTTTATTTTCCATATAAAATTTTTGACTTTCGGCGGGGCGTCTAGACCCCAAATCCACGAGTATTCCTTCGATGATTCTTGGGGTATGGCTGATACAAGATTATATGCACTTGACGTCGTGAACCATCCCTTTTTGTCAGGCCACTAGTAGAGTCTATCTGTAAATGGTGTAGCTGGCAGGGGGATTCTGATGATTTCCTCTACTAAAGGGATAGGAAGCACTGATTCCAATTTCTACTTCCACCATTGCCCCCCTATTATGTAGTCGCTGACAGTGTCTAGAAGGTTAAGATTCTGTTGAGATTCAATTTTGTCAATAAGGGGCAGCGTTGTTACCCAGTTATCTGTCCAAAATTTGATTGATTTCCCATTCCCCACCAACCAGATGAGACCTGATTTGAATTTGGGGATTAGTGAGCTCAATTTTGACCATTGCCAAGAGGCATTACCTTTTTTGGAATAATTTAGAACATGTTTTTCCTTTAGGTATTTATACTGAATGATTTTGACCCATTAATTGTCAGGTTCTGACAGCATTTTCCATATCAATTTTAGTTGGAGAGCTTCGTTCATATGTTTGGCTTTCCGTATTCCCAGTCCCCCTTTGATTTAGGCTTACAAATTTTATCCCATCCTATGAGCGGGCTATGCTGAGCATCTTTGTTCCAAAAGAAAGTTCTGTTGATTTGGTCTAGTTGCTTGTGGACCGTTGAGGGGAGCATGAAGCTCTGCATTGAATATAGGGGTTTTGAAGCTAGGTTTGAGGCAATTAAGGTCGCTCTTCCCTGCTGTGAAAGAGCGTTAGCTCGCCATCTGCTCAACTGGTCTTTTGATTTGCATATTATTTCACCAAAGGTTTCCTTGGTAACCCTTCCATTTATAATTGGACATCCCAAATATTTATCTAGATTTCGTTCTAGTGGAATGTTAAGAATACCTTCTAGATCACGTGCTCTATTTCTGGGTATGCCTGGTGTGGTTTGAAAGGAAGACTTGTGATAATTAACCTTTTGTCCTGAGAATTTGCAGTAATCTTCAATTATTTCTTTGACTTTTGTACATGCGGAGTTGCTTCCTTTTGTAAATATGATAATGTCGTCTGCAAAAGCTAAAAAGGGTATACAAGGGCCTGAGTGACCGAATTTAAAACCAATGCATTTTTTGTTAGATTCGGCCTCTAGCGAGAGTTTTCGGGCAAGCACTTCTGCTCCGAGAAGAAAGAGAAAAGGGGAGAGGGGGTCCCCTTGTCTTAATCCCCTCGAAGGTTTAAACACATTTGTGGGGCCGTTATTTACTAAAACAGAGAAGGAAACTGTGGTTACGCACTCCATAATGATATCCACAAATTTCTGATGGAATCCAAATTTCTGGAGAACTGATTTCGTGAATTGCCAATCTACTTTGTCGTAAGCTTTTTCCATATCAAGTTTTATTGTTGTCCATCCTTCGGAGCCCCTTCTGGATCGGAAGGAGTGAAATATTTCATGTGCTATTAGTATATTATCCTGTATTGCTCTAGAGACAAATGCCCCTTGAAGCGGGTGAATGATTTTACCCATTATCGACTTTAGCCGTTCTGTTAATATTTTGGAAATAATTTTGTATATGGTAGAGCACAGGCTAATCGGTCGATAATGTGTGGTCATCGTAGGATTGCCATTTTTTGGGATTAACGATATAAAAGTGTGGTTTATTTGTTTAAGAAGGTTGCCTGAGTGGAAGAAGGCTTTAACGGCTTTGATAATGTCAGATCCAACAATATCCCAATATTTTTTTATAGAATTCTGCTGTCATACCGTCCGGTCCTGGAGATTTGTTATAGCCCATTGAGAAGACAACTTTTTTGATTTCGCTGTTGGTTGGTTTTTGTATAAGAAGCGTGTTTTCTTTTTCGGTGATTATTGGGTTTATAGCTGACAGATAGTTTTCCAAATGGGGCCTTGTGTAATTTTGTTCCCGTCTGAATCTTTTTTCAAAATCCCTTTGGATTTCTCTTTTGACGTTTTCGTCTCCCATTATTTGTGTTCCTTCCATCGAGGTGATTGCTTTAATTATCTTTCGGTTTCTCCTGCCTGTGGCCACTCTATGGAAATAGGTTGAGTTGGTATCTGCTAGTTTTAGTGTTTTGCTTTGGCTCTTTGGCTCCAGTAAGTCTTATGAAAGAGAAGTAGACTTTCTCTTTTTAATAATAGATTTTGCTCTTTTGAGTAAAGACTTTGATTTTGAGAAGTTTGCTGATTTGATTGTAGTTCAATAAGCGCCTCATCCACCTCTTGAATTTGGCGAAAAATGTTTCCAAAGGTTTTCTTGTTCCATGATTTGGCTTTTTGTTTAAGAATTTTTTATTTATGGGTGATTTTGAACATGGTCGATCCCATACATGATGATCGCCAAGCTTGTTTGAGAATGTTCCGGAAGTCTTTCCGATGCAACCACATGTTTTCGAATTTAAAAGGGGGTGGTTTGAAGTTGGTGGTTTTGGTTATGTCTATTGTTATGGGGCAGTGATCCGAGTTTGAGAAGACTCCATTCTTTGTTACTAGGTCCGGGAAGTGATCAATTATCTCCTGGTGAACTAGTACCCTATCTAGTTTTTCTAGAATATTGTCAGGCCCGAACTTTTTCTTTCTCCATGTGAACGGGTTACCAAACGATGGAATCTCCATAAGAGAGCACACGTCTTTAAATTCTATTAGTCTTTGGAATCTTCCTGGTACTGTTTCTGCACCTCCCATTTTATCCGAGGGCATCCCAATTTCATTCAGATCGCCTATAACTAAGCATGGGAGGTTACTTTGGGCAATTATACTATGCAGGGTTCTCCAAAATTCATCTTTGTCCGAAGGATTGGGGGGTGCATATACAAATAGCATCAGACAAGCAAAGTTTTCTCTTATGTTTTCATATTTTACCCCAATTATACGCGGGAGGTGGATGATAATTGTGATGGATTCATCTATGAATGATGTGTCATTCCAAAATAGAGCAATGCCTCCGGCACGACCAGAAGCCGGAGACCAGCACATATTTGTGAATCCAGCGGTTTTCCATAGGGCCTCTTCAGGTTCCGTCTCAGTCTTAGTTTCTGCTAAAATAAGCATTTGTATATGATCCAGTGTACGCCATCCATTGATATTAGTCCAGAAAGTTCTCTTTCCTATTCCCCTACAGTTCCAGTATCGTATAATCATGGATATATTTCTTTAACACGGTCGAGCAGAATGTACGCTCTCCCATGCCAGCGTCTTGCCCCTTGTTTAGTGTCACTTAGGATTTTCGAATTGTGAATCTGTTCAAGATTCTCGTGGATTCTACGACTAGCTTGGCAAGTCAACCATGAAGGGATGTACAATTGCATCCCAATGGGATGGTTAGCCTGTAATTTGTTTTCATAAAAGATTGTTTCGCAAAAATAATTTCCAAACATTACCCTTATTGTGATTTCTCTTAGCTTTTGAAGATAGGATTTTTGTTTGGGTTTCTTGAGAAAGTGTTTAAACCTGTTGTATATTTCCACTATCGTTAGACTCGGGATATCATTTTCGCTAAGAAAGAAGTAGTTAGCCCCATAGTGGTTTACCTCAAAAAGCCTCAAAAGAGTATAGCCTATGTTGTTTAATGGCTTATCACTAAGCGGGTTTGTGTTACTCCACTGGAGAGGTTTTGCAGAATAAGCATTAAGTGGAGATGTAATGGAAGAATGCTTAATCCTAAAGTTATCCAAATTGTAAATTTTATTGGGTGAGTTATTTATATAGTCACCAAAATAACATGTCATGAGTATTACATGCTTCCTAAGATTGCACTGTTGCATAGGGGAGCTAAGCAAGTCCGAAAAGGACAGTGCCAAAGCCATATCAAAAAATAGGCTATTCCAAAGGAATTTCTTTGAGAAGGAGTTATGGGATTTAATTCCAACCAAGAACCACCAGGGAGTGGCATGGGTTGTCATCAAGATGTGCCTTAGATTAATTAAGTGTTCATGAGAGAAGAGCATATGACTTAGATTTGTTGGGCTGTTTTGATGAGTAAGTTTGACAGAGTAATACATCGACCAGCTAGCATTAATAATATCTGTTTGAGCCAAACAAGCAAGAGTAATCTTCCATGAGCTATTACAGAGAGATAAGATACAACATACAAAATGTTTAATCACAGAATTCATTACAGATTTGATCAGAGCATAGATTATTTTCACACTTTGTTCAGTCAAGTGATTATGCCCAAAAGATTTATAAATAGTAATGCTCCAAGACCATACCAGATTATTTTTTTTATAGAAAAAAGCTTGAACTAATAATATATAACAATCACCCAAATAGTTAGAGGATTTAGACAGACAACCGTATTCACTAGAATGGATACACAAAGGAGCAAAGGTGATCACAAATTGAAATTTTTTCATGGCGCTTAGCATGATAAGCCCTAGTTTTACAACATAAGGGATGAAGCTCTGAAACAAGACTGAATGAAACAAGAGCGAGGAGCTATTAAGAGAAATATTTACCCGGACCGCCGCAGCCCTTGCAATGCTCAATAATTCAGTTGGAGATGCCATGAGAGACACCAGATTCGCCAAATAGACCGTCAGATTTAAGGTCTTCTTTCCATCCTTCGATTTCCTTGCTTTGCTTCCACCAACATCGAGGACAGAGCATGGAAACACCATGTACAATATGTTTACCCATTTTTCTTTTAAACAAAAACCAGATATAGGAAAAGAAACTCTTCTGCACAAACAAGGACACCACTTACTGTCGGCAAGTAAGATTTTGATATAGAGGGAAATATCAGGAAGTATAGTCAAATGAATAGCATAACTCAAACAACTAGCATGGCTTTCACAAAAACACCAGTTATGCCAGCAAACCACCTTCTTCATGTGATTCTTTTTCTTTTTAACAGTTAAGATAAATAATTTCATTAAGGTAAGCCATGCTTCACAAGGTATGGTATACAGGATATCCTCAAGCATCAGATTTACCAAACATCGGTATGAGTTATATTGTTTTGAACACAACCAATGATCTAAACCAAACATTTGACCAAGGGGTTTCATGAGAGTTGTAGGGCAGTTAAATATCGTCAGATGATAAGAGGTTATGTAAACTGACCTGTTTATGGGCAATATAGCCGGAATTGTAGAGTTGGGAGGAGCAAACCCATCTTGTCGAGGGCAAGAGAAGCCGGTTTTGAGAGAGGTGATGTTGAGAGAGGTGGTGTTGATAGAGGAAATAAATTCCTGCACACTTATCTTGGTCTCCTTCAGCTTATAAACATCAAGCTTGGACTTCTTCAGCGATTTTTCCAAATCTATTTGTTTTGCTTTTGAGGAGCCTTCCTTTGGAGCCGGGGCTCCAAAGGGAAGATCAACAAAAGATGGTTGTTTAGAGCCCTTTAGGGGGGATAGGTGTGGAGAGACGAGAGACTCGCCCCCCACATGTGTTTTTCCATAGTCTTTCGACAAGGATGTCATCTCAGCAATGTAAACAAGAACAATGTTAGCAGATGAGAACAGAAGGTGCAGATTTTTGAAAGAAAGGATGAATAAGGGAGTGGAGAGAGACCACACACCCATGGATTTATATAACAAGGTTTGGAGGAAAGTAGAAAGAAGCACGCCCCAGGAGAGCGGCCGAACTTCGTACCTTGCTCGGAGTACCGTGCGCCAGAGGTACAGCTTGACATCAGCACCGAGATGTCGGCAACCGGCCAGCCGTCGCCAGAAAATCCTAGGTCGAACACCAAAGGGCCTTAGGTGAGGCCAAGGAGGAGGCCGAACAGGAGTAATCCAACCCCATATAGCCGAGTAAACCCCATCCACTCCAAAAGGGTGTTGATCGTACACCAATCCGAACACTTTTCCACTCATTAGAAGAGATTTACCCATTTCTTGCCAGATCCACCAAGCCACTTTGACGAGCAATCGAAGCCCGGAAAATCTCTCAGAGGATAGATTGAAGTAGGGATAGTCATTGATTTTATCTATTAGGGAAGAGATTATACTCTTGAGTTGACAAGAGAAGGGATTTAGAGAGATTAGATTTGTGGATCTAGGGTTCTTCGAGGAGGAGATGTTCTCAGAAGGGAGTTTGTGGGAGAGGGGATTTGGGTAAGGCGCGTGGCGCGCGTACTCTATTGCCATTGCACTGGGAAAGCCATGAATCCCCATTTTTGTTTTAAGAGAACCCATTTCATTTAATATTTTTTTTTACTGAGTCTCTCTTTCTTTCTCCCACTCTCATCGACGGGAAACCACTGAACAAGCCCATCATCCAACGGCGACGACGCTTATATGATCTACTTGGAGCCCTGGCTTTGGGCGTTCGAAGCGGAAGAAGGCGGAGCGACGGCGAGTTGAAGGCGAGGTCGACGGACACGAGCCCGAGTCACCAGTTGCAACTCGGATCCCCTTCATCCGGTGAGTTTTTAGGAGTTTTTTCCAATTTCGAATTTCACCCCAATTTTGGTGTTCAATCCGATATTTAGGTGATCCTTGGCCTAGATTTTAGATTCTCACATGAATCTTCTTTCGATTGAGTGCTCTGTTTTCGAGCTCAACTGATTTTGCTTTCAAATGGCAATTTTAGGGTTTTTGATTTGTGCAATTTGGGCTTTTTGGTTTAGGCGATCAGAAGAGAAGGCGAGGTTAAAGAAGCTCTTAAGAAGAAAGAGCTCCCCTGAGTTTTAATTCTCACTTTGCTGTACGCTCAGGTTTGTTCTCCTCCTTTCCTTGCAATTTGTCTTTGATTTGATTTGGTTTTAACAATTTGAATTGTCAAAAATCACTTCAGAAGTCAGGGGCTCGGTCGGTAGACAGCGTAAAAATCCGACTTCAAGCTATTGGAAGGCAGGGGAGCAGCAGCAGACGAAGTCCTTGTGCTCCTGAAAGCGGCCGTAGGTATACTCTCAATCACTTCTTTTTTACTGAAGATTTGATGAACTTATATGTATTTTGAATTTAAGATAAGAAACTTGATTCTTCTTATCTTATGACTTTCTTGAATTTGATTTGTTATGCTTTATGCAAAATTTTGTGAGTCTGCTACAGTGATGTGCTTGACATATATAATTTGCCATCTTTTGCTTGGTTAGGTTTGTCTTGCTAACCTTTCCAGTGATTAGCCCTTTCTTCCTTTACCTCATATTTGCCCTCACTTTGGTCTGTTTTTGAGCGATTTGAGTTTCGGCAAAAACCAGGACCGATTCTGTTTAGGGCTGCTTTGTTTAGGCATGACTTTGCCCTCCTCAAATTGCTGCCAGATTTTTTTCTTTTGAGTGATCTCTAGCCTAAATGCCAGATTTTAATTTGTTAGGTTAAATTTACACTTATGTAAGTAACCAATTTAGTTTTGCCTAAACTTTGATGTTGGCTTCACCTCCTGCTCAGCAGCCCTTTGGCTGAATTTAGACTACTTTAGAGGTAATTTGGTGCCCTCAATTTGAATTGAAAACGGTGTCTTCTCAGAGGGCCTGTTTGCTTAGTGTAATTTGGCCTCGCTGATTTGAGTTAGGCTCATCAGTTTGTCTGAGCCTACATGTACTTTGAATTTGAGATGAGAAATTTGAGTTCCTCCAATCTCTTGCTTTTCTTTTATGCTTTCTTTATACTCTGGCTTCGATCTTTGGTTCTCCCTACTTCTTTTCTTTATTATTTTTTTTTCCTAACAGCTCCTCATAAATTTTAGACTCGAATTTGGTATGCTTTATGCAAGATTTGTGACTTGTGAGTCTCCTGCAGTGCTTTTTCCTCGGGTATTTGATCCGTGTAACTTGTCATATGTTTGAGTGGCTGGCAATGTTTTGCCAATACCTTCCTTCCCCTCTTTTTTTTTTAATCTGATTTGGAGCTTTTTGGAGATTAGTTTGCACAGATTTAGTTTGAACAGAATCTGCGTGGCTGAATTTTGTGAATTTTGTTTGTTGTTTGTTTTTTCCTCCTTGCAACTTGTAGACATCCTTGAAATTAGGCTTTGTGCCTCTGCAGAAACTTCGACAGGGATTCACCCTCGTTTAGGGTAGATTCCTGACAGCCCTAGAGTTTCGACTTGTGGATTTTGTTGTGTGAAACTGAATGCCTTTTCTTTGCATTCAATTTCATTCTTCATGTCTTGTTGCAATGAATTTGCTTCCGGTTGACTGTTGCAATTTGTCTTGCTTGAATAGTCGCTTAGTTTAGGGGAAAATCCAGCAGCATTTTGCCCTCTTTTAGAGCTATTTGATGATTTCGAAACCCAGGCCACAAGCGAAAGCCCGCAGGGTTTGCAAGGGCGGGGTTTCGAGAATCGATTTTGACAGCACTTCGACTTGTTTTAGGGCAATTTGATGACTCCGAAACCCAAGCCACAAGCGAAAGCCCGCAGGGTTTGCAAGGGCGGGGTTTCGAGAGTCGATTGCGCTGGTCCTTCAACTTGATTTGATTCGAGGGGGATCTGATGACTCCGAAGCCCAGGCCACAAGCGAAAGCCCGCAGGGTTTGCAAGGGAGGGGCTTCGGGAATCACCAAGAACCCGACATGGAGAGAAGGCTACTTGGTTGCCTCCTCTTCTCTTTTGCTGCATGTTGCGTGTTCTGCTGCGTGAGCTTTTCTTTTCTTTCTGCTGGTGTGTTTGTATGGCTTTTGAGGGTGGCTTTTTCTTTCTTTCCCTCTGCCTTTTTCTGCAGCCGTGTCTTCTGTAAGCTTAGGAAATCAGCAGCTTTTATAGGGAAAAATTAGGAGGGGGATGGATCCCTACTTTCCTTGTTTTCCTGTGTATAATATTGCTCTCTTTCCTTTTTCTTTAAGAGAATACACAGTTGCTTCTTTTTTCTTGTGTGTGTTTTCTTTGGCTTTCTGTTTACAGCCGTGTGAATCCCCTTTTACAGCCTAGGCCTTCTTCTTTTATAGGATAAAGAAGTAGGAGGATAAATCCCTATTTGCCTTATTTCCATGCGTGTAATATTGTTCTCTTTCCTTTTCCTTTGTAGAGAATATACAGCTGCCTTTTCTTTGCCTTTTAGGGGAAGATTTGGATTATCTTGTAGTAGCCTATTAGGGGGTTAATATCCAGCCTTTTTATTTTATTATTGCTGAATTATTTGTTTCTCTAGCAATTTGTTAGGCTGGGCCATTTTCAGCCCATGAAAAAGCCTGAGAGGAAAGTAGCATATGCATATTAGCTTTTCCATTTTTTTTTTCTCTTGTGTGTATTTGATTTCTCACGTAATCGGAATTGATTAATTTTGCAGTTAAACAATCCAGTCATGAGAGCTCAAACGGGGAAGATAAAGTGCTTGGAAGACTTCGAGTGAAGTGATCCCGATGAGCAGTGTTTGCGGAAGCTGGCGAGTTGTCATTGCACTTCACAAGCTCGACCTTTGTATTGAATTTTTTGTACTCCAATTTGTGAGCTTGTAACGCGAGAATGATGTATTTCATATGTAATACACCCCACACACTTTCTTTGTTTGTAATTATTGTCAGTAGCTCGTATTCATGATTGATATTCAAGTTATCAAATGAAAGCTATCACGAAAATAATTTCACGAGCGTATTTGGTGTCTTTTAATAAAAGACAAAATTTTACACCCAAACAATTAGTATAAGCGGCTATGGTTATGGGGCCAGGCTTTATATTATCAAACAGAGCTTTGTTTATAAAGAACCGGACACACCACCAAATAGTGGCGAGTTTGGTGAACTAGTGTTTACCTAAGTCTTTTCTTATAATGTTTAACATATCAGAGATGTTTTATGATTGGATTTGAATTCTTTGTAGTTTAGCTTATAGAATTTGATCGATAATATGTGCAATTTCTTTGGTGATTGGACAATCTAGAAGTAGGTGGGGCAAATCTTCAAAACAAGAATCGTATAGGTGGCCCAAACCACCATTGGCGAGCTCTACCGATCTCGGGAAACCATTTTTTTATAGACGCCAGAGGAAACCCTTAATTTTAGGGAGCAACTCTAGCTGCCAAATCCAGTTTAGGTTTGATCGGGCATTCTGTTTAGCGGAGTGAAGTATGTCAATGGTTGACTTGGTGGAAAACCAACAATTCTTACTCCATTTCCAGTAAAGTATATCCTAATTGATGTTTTGTGGGATTGGTATGAGGTAGATGGTGTTTATAATATTTTCGTCTAATTGGTCTTTCAGTTCCTCATTGAGTGTAAAAGTGTATCAAAGTTTGACTCATACCGATGACTGGGGGTCGTGTGCACAGGCGCACATGCGCTAGTAGCCTAGCACACAAGCTGAGTGAGGTTCCATTCTAAAACCAATTGGCAATAAGAGGAGTAGCCCACCGACTCATATACTAGAGTTTGATATGTTCAACTTTCCGATATGGGACACTTTTGATCTCATTCACATCTCAACAAAGTGTCCCAGGTTTTGTTGTTTTGGATGAAGTGGTTGATTGTGGTAGAAAGGTTTAAATTGGAGAGATCTTTAGCGAGTCAAACTAGAGGGACATGTCCGCACCATAAGTCAGTCCAGAAGTGAATGGCTTCACCATTACTGATTGACCACTTGATGCCATTTTTGAAGGTTGGGATGAGGTTTTATATCTTAGTCTAGTGTCAGGAGGAGCTACCTTTTCGTTTATATTGTAGAATGTGTAGATTTTTTAGGTACTTCCGTTTGATAATCGTGACCCATGGGTTACAGGGTTATGCTAAGATCTTCTGGATTAGTTTGAGTTGAAGAGAGGTGTTCATATCTTCCGAGATGTGGAGGCCCAGACCGCCATTAAATTTGGACTTGCAGACCTCAAACCAACCGATTAAAGGTTTATGCCTAGGTCATTTGTTCCAAAGAAAATTTATGTTAATTCTGTCGAGTTCAGTGTGAATGGATGTTGGTAGCATGAAACATTGCATTAAATGCAAAGATTTGGCTGCGAGAATTGACTTAATTAATGTACACCGTACTTGTTGAGAGAGAGTGTTAGTCTTTCATCTACCAAGTTGTGTTTTAGTGGAATCAAGGATATCTTTGAATGTGTCATTAGATGCACGTCCACAAATAATAGGGCATCACAGTTACTTTCCGAGGTTGGTTGTGAGGGTAATACCAAGCTCATTGTGGATGATGGTTTTAATGTTATTGTTAATGTTCATGGTTGTTTGGTATAGTGATTTGTGTTTGTTGATTTTCTGCCCAGAAAGGGTACAATATCATGTAGGACTTTGTTGATTTGGTCGCATGCTGTTTTTGTTGAAGCTGCGAAGATGAGAATGTCGTCAGTAAATGCAAGGAAGGGTATTTTAATTCCCGGGCATATCACATGACATTTTGAACTTAACTAGATATCTATATTTGATGTGTATGAGATTTGAAATTAGAGGTTTTCTTAAAGGATTTAATGAACAAAGACAGTTCAAATTGGTGGTTCAATAGAATCGACAATTCGGAATAGATAGTTCCTTTTTTTTTCTTTTAGGGTTGGGGGTTAGGCTAGTGACGGAACTTGAGTTATACTTTCGAGGGGATTTTTATTGTTTTTTTTATCACATTCACGCCAATTTTTAAAATTATTGTTCTAAAAAATTCATAGTGAAATTTGAACCCTGATTTGTAGATTAAAATACCTTTCATTTACCAACTAAGCTTGAAAAATTAGTTGTTAAAATACTCCTTTACTCCTAAATGTAACAACAATTTTTTACATATAACATTAATTTTTTTCCGCTGCAGGGGCCACGGCCACCTCCCGCCCCAAAGAGTTCCGCCACTAGGTTAGGCTAAAAAATATTAAAAAATGTATCAGGGAGCCGACAAGCTCCGGTTCAAAAAACCAAAAGTGAACCCTTTTATATGATTTCGATCGGGCCGGATATCTATATCGCTAATTTTTATTATCTCCACTGCTAACCACCGTAACAAGGTGGGGTGAGTTAATTACGGATAATCGAACCCACTGTTGTATGGTACGGTGGAATGAACCGGACCAGATCCAGGCCACCGTTGGTGCTTGTGGGCCATCGACAAATCGAGTTCATGTCACTAGTCACTACTAGGAACGCAGGTTATTCCAACGGTCATGTTCCAATGGTGGAATATGTTGAAATATTTTTAAAGGGTGAAAAGTTTTGGAAACCTATTTGGTATTTTCATGAACATTTCCAAGGGTCTATACTATTGATTTTTTTTTCCAATACTAGTTAGCGTTTGAAATATTGTTAAATATATATTAAAAAACAAATAATTTATCGGTTTTTCTATCCTATGCGCATAGTATAAAACTCTAAATTGGGAAATATTCCTTACAAAAAAGACAAGCGACCATAAGAATCTAATTAAAAAAAATGCTAAACTAATTTTTTTTTAAAATCTAAATTTAGGGTCTTATCCCTTGAATAGAAAAATCGATAATTTATTATTCCTTTTCACACCATGTTGGAAAATGTTGCAAAATTATTCCACCGTAACATGTTGCGGTGGATTTGAACCGGTTCACATACCAGATCATACCCATGGTGGTCTTGATTAAGGGTAATTAGGCGACCGCACCATACGGTGGTTAGTTATGGAGATTGTAAAGTTAGGGGTGAAATATGTTACACGGAAACAGAAACGGAAACCGGAAGGGTAACGAAAACGGGAACGGGGAAACGACAATCCAAATTTTGTAGGAAACGGAAACGCCGAGGAAACGACAATATGAATATATGTACATTTAAATGTCTAAATAAAAGCAATAAACATATCACCAATCGATACACATTGAATGCATCATTAATGTTACAAATTAAAATGTTCAATACCGTGATAAACAGTGTCATTACTTCTTAACAGAAATCAATACAGACATGTCAAATATATTAAATGTCTTGCAAACCAACAAAATAAAGTAACTTAGTTTTAAACTAACAACATAATCAAGAACAACACAAAGTAATCAATCCAACACCAATCTTCTACTTAGCTAACTCTTCCTTGAGTTATGACTTATCAAGAGAAAGTTCTACAAGTAACGGTTTACCGAAGAGAGCACTTAGCAAGTGAGAGGAGGGAGGACCGAAAATGGAGGAGAAATATGCGACAAGGATATAAGGAAACGGAAATTTCAGACGGGAGGAAGGGAAAGTATGGTTTAGGGTTTGATTTTTTTTTATTTTTTTAATTATAAAATTAGTGAAAACACCATCTGACAAGTCCGAAACGTTTCTGACCAAATAAAAACGGTCAAAGTTTCTAACCTCTCATAAACGTTGATGAGGCGTTTCCCCGGAGTTTCTAAGTTTCTTAATATGCAGAAACGCGAAACCGCTATGAAATGGGGTTTCGGGGTATTAACAACCCCGATTTGAGCCGTGACCACCCTAACAAAACGGCGCGTTTTGCTTTCCGCTAAAACGACGGCGTTTCATCGGCCAACTGTACGTGACCGCAAAAACGACGGCGTTTCAGGGCAAAAACCCTGAAAAACCCCAACTCGAAGCGCTGAGATTCCACAGCCATGGCGAGGAGAGCTGCCATTGACGCTTGGAAGAGAAACGCTTCCATCTTCACCTCTCATTTCTCTATTCATCGCCACACAAATTATCTGCAGCACCGATCGATCTTCGCCACTACACCCCTCGATGGCTCATGGATGGACAAGATTAAAGGTGTCGTCACCGGCAACAAATCCGGATCCAGCTCCGATTCCACTGCCACCGCCGATCAATCATTCACTCTCCTCAGTATGTTTTCGATCATCTTGCTTTGAATTGGATTGTTTTTATGCTAATTCATATATTATGTGGTTGCAATTTTTGAGAATTCATTGTAGCTTGTGCTCTTCAGAATTTGCTGACGAATTAGGGAAAGCGAGAAAGATTGGAGCCTTTAAGGATTACGTGGTTGGAAGAAGCAGCGAAGCCACGTTTTCGGATGCTTTCGAGAAGAAGGAAGGGATTCTTCGGTATCTCGGAGGTTTTGATCCCTCGGGAGAGGTTTGATTCGTAATCCATTGAAAATCTGAGCTAATTTACTGTTAGTATGTTGATCCAATACGCTATGCTAGGGTTCCTCTGGCGTGATGTGCTTGATTGCGTACAAGGAGCTTAAAATGTGTAATGAGTGCGAGTCAAAAGATATGATTTCAATGTTGATGCAGTATTTGCCTATTTTTATGTTAATTGTACCGAGCTCGCCAATCACTATCGCTTTGCAGCACCCTGATGTTGAACTTGGTTTGAAACTTTGAGATCTAGGAAAATAGTTAGTAGATGATTTTTGTATTGTAGAAATCCATTTTCCCATTTGGTGTTCCATCCAGTTAGTAGTAATTGAAGATGTGATGAAATTTGTGTGGGGTAGATGGCACTTGGAAAGGGACAAAGGATCATTAATGGTTTTTATCATCTTTGCGTACTGGACTGATCCTCATTGGTTCAGCTATCTGATCAATGTCATGTTGGAGGAAGGATATCCTTAAGCAGTTCCAAAGGGTTTATTCGAAAAGACCTGTGGCTGTTGATTTTGATTAAGTTGATTAGATGGTTTAGTGGCATTAAATGGTGTTGGAATATGTATCATGAGATTTAATCATGGTTGAGTCATTCATTTGTCCGAGTTCTTAGATAATCAAGGTGTTTGATTTCTTTGTGCTCTGCAGAATCTTCAAGTCAGCCAGAAGCAAGAGGCAGCAAAGCACTTGAATTGCACGATAGCTGACGTTGAGAATACACTCGCGAAATTTTCTTGGGCAAAGAATGCACAGAAGAAGCTAGATAAGTTAAAGGAAGAAGGGAAGCCGATGCCCACAAGCTTTGCTGAGGTAGATTCATGTGTACTTTTTCCATGGCTTCTCTGGTGCGTTATTAATTCTTCCTGTCATACAGTTGAGCTCATTTCCCTTTATATGTGGTAAGGGAACATATATTAACTAAACCTTCCTTTTTTTATGATCTTTGGTTGGTGTAAATTATAAGTTTTACACGGTTTCCCTTTTCTCATAGGTGCAAAAGCTCATGGGACAAAGCCCACTAGATCTTGCCAGGTCTAATATGGCTAAGAGTGGCCAGATAAGTCGAAATGCACTTTGTCCATGCGGCTCTAAAAAGAGATACAAAAGGTATTTCCGTTCTGTTAAGTTACTTTGCTCTGTTGGATTTTTTTTTTTGGATCTCTAGCAGATTTTAATGTCGATGTAAGATTCTGGGCATGGGGCAAAACTAAGAACAAGGAATAGGATCAGATTGTTGAAGAGCGACCTAGGTTACTAAGCAAATGAAAGGGCAAAAAATAATCCTGCTACGATTTCCATGAATGAAGTTGCTAATAGATTGCCATGCTCTATTCTGGAAGTTTTGTTGTTCCTTGCAGGATTTCAGAGTTTCAGACGCTTTTCTTTTCAATGGAAACCATAATTACCTTTAGCTAATTCAGTCGCTTGTCTTGCTTTTGTTGAAGGTGTTGTGGCAAAGATTGAAGGAAGGATGGGGGTGCAGAAGACAATTAATAAGAACTGCACTCGCAACAAAGTAAGGCTACTTGATGATCGCTACGCCTTCATCTTATCTGCTTCATTTGTATGATTGTACAACTTGGTTACAAAATCATGCTTTACTTTGTAGTTCTTCACAATTGAACAAGTCCATCCCCCAAATTTTTGCAAGTTTTCAATCTTTGTTCTATCCTTTTTTTCGGTGGGATAGGCAGGTTTAGGAGATTTTAGGCATTGACACACTTGTAGCTTCTGATGAATTGGGAGACACAATGGCATTGATTTGAAGTCTTGGACATCTGCTAGAGGTTGTATATGAACTGAAAGACAAAGATGACATCGATTTCAACCATGGATGATAGATATGTGCTCATTTGCTCTTACAATTCTACCTGTTAAGCAAAGCTGGTGTTTGTACAACACCTAATTTGTCATATGGGTTTCCATTTATCGTTCAGGTGCAAGCAAAAGGTTGTGTGTGTGCGCACATTGTCCCGATGAACTGAAGGACAAAGACGATGTCGTTTGAAACATGGATGAATATATGTGCTCGGTGGATGTGAGGAATGAAGATGTTTTGGTAGAGAACTTGCTGTCAATTAAAATAATTTTGCATCATTAGTTAACTATGCCACGGAAATATACTTGGAAGTTAACTTTGACACCACACAAAATCTTTAGAAGTTCGTTATCAACTGCAGATGATATATAAACAGTTAGTTTTTACTATATCTACCGTCAACCACCGCATAGTCTATGCGGTGACTTAATTACTTTCAATATTGATTAAATAAAAATGCCATTAACATTAATTAAATAAAATGTAATTAAAATTTAATTATAGGTACCACCGCAATAAGATGCGGTGGCCGTGGAGGCCAACTACCACCGTCATCATCTCATCCGGTCGGCCGACGCCGATGAAGGTACTACCCGGCCGCAACCTACTGCACCTTGATGCCCCCCGCTACTTGACGTTGAAGAGATTTGGGAAAGATGCTTATCGAGTTTTTTAAAAAAAAATCAGTTATCCAAATCACATCCCGTCACATGTCCCGATCCCCGTGGGATTTAGATTTTTTTTTTCAACCCCGTCCCGCAAAAATTACACGGGACGTGGGACGGAGAGTTCACATCCCGTAAATCCCGTTCCGTCCCACACACACATATATATTATATATTTTTTGTATATAATTAAAATATATAAGATTATATTTATAATACACAAGAAGAGTTTTGGCATTACCAATATCCCTGCTGGCTGCTGCTATTTTTTAAGCTACTGTATATGTTAATCAAAGTTGTACTTGTAGGTATATAAATCAAGCTATTGTCTACTGTTTTTTTTTTTGGTAATGGGATTATTACGCAAGATTTTAATTTGCATCTTTTTACTTGTTATTTTTAGATTGTGTTTTAATTTTTTGCTTACAAGGGATAAATTCCGTAAGGGATAAGACCAGACGGGATATGAACACTTGCAATTTCAGTTGGAGGGCAACTTCTTGTTAACCGTAGTTAAGGATACCGAAACCCAGAGACAATAATTAGTTAATTACAACTTTAAGGAAAAGTCGAAATTACACTAGGACTGCCTACAATTTCCCTCAAATCGCATTCGAAGACACTAGTCAAAGCCGCCATACTTGATTAGAGAATATTCCAGCCGGAATGTAACATGTTTGACTTTGTAACACGTATTTTAAAAGAGTTAAAAAATATAAAATATTATAATAATATTTTTTAAAAATTAAAAATTATTAAAAAGTATGTGGTGGATGTCTTAAGTAACCCTCCTATGTCCTATGATGCCTTCTCTAACAACAACAACAACAACAAAAAAAACATCAAGACAAACATTCACATCCAACCTAGAAGATGCCCACTGTTACTTCCTTTTCGGACATTTTGATTTTATGTTCACAAGTTTCCATCAACTATTCTAAAAACTAGATTTACCCAATGTTATACTAACGTATTAACACATACAGTATATTTAACACAAATAATTCATCAGCTTCCGCCTTCCGCTACCTCATCAAATACTCTTTTAAAGATAGCTCTGTAGCAAAAAAAAGTGGAAATTACATAGCACCAGATACAATCTCAAATGGCATTCAAATACACTAGTCAAAGCTGCCATACTTGACTAGATAATACTCCATCCGATTAAGAAGGTAAAATGTTTCTTTGTTTCCATGTTTTTAAGGAACTAAAAACTATATTTTTAAAAAATAGTAAAAAAAAAATATTTGACGAAAATGCATAAAACCACCCACTATTCATGGTTGTTTGCAAATAACCACCCCTTATTAAAAATTGTCAAATAACCACCCACTATTCATTGTTGTTTGCAAATAACCATCCCTTATTAAAAAATTGTCAAATAACCGCCCATTAAATATAGATTGTTTGCAATTAACCACTCATATCAATTTTCTTGTTAAACCTCACTTAATTTAATATGAAAAAACAATTATAACCGAAAATCTAAAAAATTTCCGAGTAATCTGGGTTTCGACTTGGTGACCCGATTGACCCGGGTTCGAGACAACTTGGATGTATCCAGAACCCGTTTTACTCGGGACCCGAAGTGACCCGACCCGAATGACCCATTTCACAGCGCTACCAGAGCTGGCAAAACCCGACCCGAACCCGAAAACCCGACCCGATCGACTCGAAACCGATTATTCTGAACACCGACACAACCCGCCCATTTTGGACCCGAAATCCGAATGAACCGAACCCGATTAACCCAAAACCCATTAAGACCCGAACCCGTTATAACCGAAACCCGAAATAACCCGAACTTTAAGCTACAATCTAGTAAATTTTTTAAAATGAATATTGAAATAATGAAAACCCGAGACAACCGAAACCCGAACCCGACCCAACCGATTGACCAAATTATTAGACATTACCCGAAACCCGACTAACCGAACCCAAACCCGGCCCGACCCGCCCGATTGCCACCTCAATGACAGGTCTAATTGTAATACCTGAAAAATCAAGCAACAAAGAGAAGTATAATTGTCTTTTTACTAAAAATGAAACATTAAAGAATAGGGGTATAATTGTCTTTTCATATTAAATTAAGTGAGGTTTAACAAGAAAAGGGGTATGAGTGGTTAGTTGCAAAGAACTTATATTTAATGGGTGGTTATTTGACAATTTTTGAATAATGGGTGGTTATTTGCAAACAACAATGAATAGTGGGTGACTATTTGACAATTTTTTAATAAGGGGTGGTTATTTGCAAACAACCATGAATAGTGGGTGGTTTTATGCATTTTTGCCTAAATATTTTATACTCCCTCCGTTTCCTTTTAATTGACTTTTTACTATTCATGCA
The DNA here is from genome assembly GCA_037127255.1 of Persicaria tinctoria. NCBI lineage: Eukaryota > Viridiplantae > Streptophyta > Magnoliopsida > Caryophyllales > Polygonaceae > Persicaria > Persicaria tinctoria. Next base: position 14,755,958 of record JBANSL010000008.1, read on the forward strand.
CGTTTTTTAAGGTGTGAAAAACTATATGAAATAATAATTTTTTTAAATATTTTTTTCGACAATCTCATACTTATTGATGATAAGTATAATATTATTAAAAAAATATTTTTAAAATATTAATATTTAATATAGTTTTTATCGTTATAAAACTACGTGCATGACTTGAAAAAGTCATTTAAAAGGAAACGGAGGGAGTATAATTTAAAACTCCTCAAAGTACATAAAAAAAAAAGCAAAAAATCTGAGTTTGTGGTGGATATCTCCTCAGGCACGGAATGAGGGGTGGGCAGATGTTCGCTGCAGCCCACCCCATTTAAAAATAATATAGTTAATGTTGTTATACTAGTACTAGTGTTAATAATGTTTGGGTAGCCCAGTTGGCAGAGAGGGGTGGGGGAAGGGGAATGGTAGTAGAAGGCGTGAATTTGAATCTCCTTCTCTACAACTTTTTTTGTCTTCTTTCACCCTTTTTTTAATTTCTTTCTTTTTACAGCTATTTTTTTAAATTATGGAGGATTATTTCTAATTTTATTATTCCGTAGAAGTAATTCTAATATTACATAGTACTAATTTTTTTTAATTTCTTTCTTTTTACCGCTATTTTTTTAAATTATGGAGGATTATTTCTAATTTTATTATTCCGTAGAAGTAATTCTAATATTACATAGTACTAATTTTTTTTAATTTCTTTCTTTTTACCGCTATTTTTTTAAATTATGGAGGATTATTTCTAATTTTATTATTCCGTAGAAGTAATTCTAATATTACATAGTACTAATTTAAATATAGATAATTAACTTTATTATTCCGTAGCCCTAATTTAAATATAGATAAAAAAAATTCTAATTTTTAATTCAATAACTATAATGATAAATTGGAAAAAAATTAATTATATATAAATCCAGCCTATCCAAGATTATAATTCTGGTTCCGTGTCTGTATCTCCTTATAAGTAACCCTCATATGATGCCTTCCCTAACAAACACCCATCCAACACGAGCAAAAGGAGCTTAGTAGCTCATGACGATAAAGCCGATGGGGATCACACTCCGCCCCTTCGAGTTGACGGACGTGGGCGACTTCCTGCAGTGGGCGGGCGACGAGAAAGTCACGAAGTACCTGAGATGGAACACATTCACCTCTGAGGAAGAGGCCACGGAATTCCTCAAAGGAGTGATCGAGTCACACCCGTGGTGCCGAGCGATCTGCGTCGGAAGCCAGACCGTGGGGTCCATATCCGTACTGCCTGGATCGGGCAAGGATGAGAGAAAAGCCGAGATTGCTTATGCCTTGAAAGCGGAGGTCTGGGGGATGGGCGTAGCGACAGAAGCTGTGAAGATGGCGGTGAAGCAAGCGGGGAAGGACTTGGCGTTCTTGGATAGGATTGAAGGGTTTGTTTTTGTGGAGAACAAGGCTTCACAGAGAGTGCTGGAGAAGGCTGGATTTCGGAGAGAAGGTGTTCTTAAGAAGTTCTTCTTTGTCAAGGGAGAGAGTAAAGATGTTGTGATATTTAGTGTTGTAAAGGGTGATTTTTGAATCTTCAAGTGCAACAAAATAGGCATTTGTGTATCTCGATTTTTGTTTTCCAGGCTTAATGGAGATTTGCTATGAAAGAAATATGAAGTATTGCTCCTAAAGTCATTATATATATATATATATATATATAGGTAAGGGTTCAAGTGAAAATGGGGCTTAAGGTGAAAATTTTCTTAAAGTGAAAATGGGCCTTTTTTACACTATGGGCTGCTTGTTTCGTTACTAACCTATCCGTTTACCTTAATTACTGAAAGTCGGAGCTTGCTCATTAACTCTGCTTCTCCTCTCTCTCTTTCCGCGCTTCTCACTTTTCCTTCGCTCGATAGATTTTCCTTCCGAATCGCCCGTTTGAGCTCTGTTCTCCATGGATTCACCTTCGAAAGGTTAGGTTTTCGAACTGATCTTCGCTACTCATTCTTACATTACTTCGATTTTGGCTCCATTTTTTGTGTTCGTCATCTATCGGGAGGTGTATTATAGCGTTACTGTGCGTTAGGTTGCGATTCTGGTTTATTACGAGATTTTTAGGTTAATTGTTGAAACTGGAGCACATAGGTTCTCTATTTATGTTCAGTATCGATTATTGTTTGTAAGATGTGTGTATTATTGGTCTTCTTTTATTCTTGTGTTTTTTTAGGGTTTGCATGTGTTTTGGAGTTTTGTTCTTACTGCCATTTGTTGATTGTTGAGTTCCTACTTTATTCTGTTGTTTTTTGAGTACATGTTCTGTAATTTTGTACTTTAAAGTATTTTGTGCTGTAGTGGTGTGTTGTTTTTCGATTTTATTTATATATAATGCACTTTATTTGTTGTCTTTTGTGTTTGATGTTATAATATTTGGCTTCCTTTTGTCATTTGTCTAGGCAAACGTCCACGTACGAGGTCACAGTCCAATCCAAGTATTGTTCCAACTAAAACTCGGAAACGATTGAAAAAATCTGGGTCAAAGCTTCATGTTGTTGATTTAGGAACTGATTCTGTAGATTTTTTTGATTCTCAAATTGAAGATTCAATTGACTCTGAAGACACACATCCTCTTATTCGACGTTCTCGGAAGGATTCTGCTTCTCCCATTATTGCTGGTGATGTTCTGTCGCCCCCTGGTGCTGTTAATGAATCTGCTTCTCAAAGGCGTACTCATATTGGGGCATCACCAGAGGTTTTATCTAGAAGGTCTTGCACACCAAATCTCTTGTGTGTTGGAGACACTAATGTTGGTGGAGTAACCCAAGATGGTAATGGTGATGAAGTTCCATTTGAGGATGTGGGTCCTGATGATGCAGGCAATGAGAAGGATTCTGATGCTCAGGTTGAGGAAGAAATAGTTGGACTGGAAGGTGTTCGTCTTGAAGAGCCAGAGGTGCAGGATCAGAACACTGATGTGGTAACTGAAGAAGTTGTGCCTGGTGGCAGGGATTTGTTTGTCAAGAAGCCAAGGAAGACTAGAGCGAAGCAGTTCCCCACATTGAAGTCAACATCCAACATCCGTATGTTTGTATATGCTCTGAGTAAATTGAATGAGAAGCAAAAAGAATGTGTTAGGGGCATTGGATTTGGGTTTTTATTTGATCTGACTATAGAGTACATGCCCTTGTCTTTGGGATTCTGGCTTGTTGACAATTTTGATCCAAACAAGTGTTGTTTGCTTATGAATGATGGTGGGAAAGTTGAAATAAGTGATATTGATGTCCACATTACTTTAGGATTGCCGTTGGGAAAGAAAATGGTGCCTAAGAAGACTTGCAAAGAGAATTTTGATGATGTGAAGGATTGGAGGACATCTCTTGGGACTGTTGATCATATAACCCCTTCGGTTGTCATTGATAAGTTAGTAGGTGATGTTGAGTGTGGGGAGAAATTTGTGACCAATTTCCTTGTGGTATTTCACTCTTTACTGGTTGACAGTCCTGGGAATGGGCTTGCTAATCAGAACTTGGTTAGATCAGTAAGTGAGCTGGGTGATTTCAAAGATGTGAACTGGTGTGCTTTTTTATTAGAAAGTTTGGTTGATACGAAGAAAGTGTGGGAGAAGAACAAAGATGGTCACTTCAAAGGACCTCTGCTATTCTTGATTGTGAGTGCAGTTTATGTCTTTTTGTTTTATAATTTTGTTTCATAGTGTTTTAATTCTTTTCACATACGCGTTGATATTGTGTTCATTGTCTTCATGTCTGTTTTTAGCTGCTTTATATCGATCGGGTCAAGTTATTTACAAGTGCTGCTTCTAGGAGGGCGTCCCGGGCTTTCCCTGTTTTTGTGGGGTTGTCCTCTGCTTTGCTGCGTCAACGTGAAACTGATGACATTCAAAGTGGTGGTTTTGGGCGTGGGTTGATTCAAGAACGTCAATCTCTCCCCTCTGTCCAGGGCAATCCGGTGTATGCTGAAACTGTTCCTTCTCCAGTGGCTAATCCAGTCAACTCTCAACGTTCCGGTGACAACCCTTCAATTGGAAAGACTACATCACCCCTTGAGGTTTCTTACATTTTTTTTATATTATTTCTATATTGATTCATATTTTCAGACATTGCTATCTGTATTGCTGCTTGGTTTCGCGTGCCCTGTTGTTGCGTTTATATTCATGCTTTGTTCAAATATAATATGCTTATTTGCACCTATTCCTTTTTGTTTTGTTAAGGTTTTATTGTAATCCCCTTTGTTTATTTCTTTCATTCTGTCTTATATATATACATTTTGATGGCAATTTTTTTATTTTATTTTTGTTCGCATTTAATTTGTGAGTGTTGTAGTAATTGTGTGTTGTGTGTTTTGTTTTTGTTCTTGTGCACGTGTTTGTATTTTTAGGCTTGGATACAGTCTTTTGTTCAAAAGACATCAGTTCTTGCGAATGCCATTTCTGATTTTGCTGAGTTTTCTACCCAAATCCCTCTTGAGATTCAAGCTGATTCTACTGTGAAGACACTTCTTAGTGAGGGTAATAAGATGTTAGGGTTTGTGTCTTCATCAGATCATCCTAATCCAAATCAGGCCGATAAGTCGTATACTGATGATTCTCCAATGTCCCAATTTTGGTATAGCCCTGAGTTGACTGAGTGTCTTAATCAGATTGAGTTGGGTTATAAGAACAGAGTGAAAATGAAAACCAACTTTTTTGATGATTTAACATCATTTGACTTATTTGGGTCTGATCCTGCATTTAAGTCTGATGTTGACACACAACCTGGGTCTAAATTTGCACAAAAGACTGATAAAGATGCATCAAAGTCTGCTGCCCCCACTCAAGCGATGCCAGATGTGGTTGTCAACATTGCTAAAGAATATGTGAATGATATTCCTATCCCTCCTGCTCATGTTGCTGCCCCTCCCCACCACCCCTCTGTTCCTGGCCCTTCAACTGTTGTCCCTGATGTAAGTGTGAATCCCACTGCAAAGCCGTTGGTGTATAAAAAGAAGGTGAAGTCTCCTATTCCACTGCCACAACGGAAATCTTCTCATGTTCGTAACTTAAGTTCAATAGCTGAGAAACAAGATGCTGGTAAGGAAGAAGATGTTGCTGGTAGAAGGTCTTCCAAACCTTCCTTAAACCTCCGTAGTCCCTATTTTTCAAGAGTTATTGATATTACTGATGGTATCTCTGGCACTGAGCGTATTCTGTCTGCCTATTTATCTAAGAAAACAACTTCTCCCATGTAAGTTTATGTTTTTGTTAATAATGATTTTAAGTTTTATTTTTTTCCTTTATTATATTTATGTGTTTAATATCATGTCTACTATTTGTAGTGAGGTCCTGTTTAAATCAAAGTCTGTAGAAGTGCATATGCATGAAATGAAAAGTCTTGAAGATGATTTCCCTGTCTCCTATGATGTTATTGCTGGATGGTGTGCTGTTCTCAACCACAAAGAACAATTTATAAGTGATGTTTCTCCCTTAAGGTTTTTTGTGCCAGTTCATTCGGCTGTAAGTATTCTGTTTTGTTGGTGTCTTTTTGTTCTTTGTCCATCCTATTCTTTCTTGTTTTGTGTTTTTTTCCCTTTAACAATTTTTTTTATTAATTTTATTTATATTTGTTGCTCTTTTATGTAGGATTATCCCTCCAATACATCTCTTGATAGCTCTGTTAACCAGTATCAAAAGTTTTCTCTTCGGCTTGAGTCTTCATTGGCAATGGCTCCTCATATTGCGTTAAATGATGTTGATATGGTACCTTTATTGTTTTTTTCCTATCTTATTTAATTTTTTTGTTGTTTTTATATATATATATATATATATATATATATATTTATATAAATTACCTTCGTCTATCCTTTTGTTTTTTTTTCCTTATTTTTTTTAAAGGTATGTTATTTTGTGCATTTTCGCAGTTTGTGTTTGCTGTTGAGCGTGAAGAAGAGTTTTTCATGGTAGCGTTCAATGTTAAGGGCAAACTTATCCAAACTCTAGATGTTTGTCCTCTTGTCTCTCATCCTCCTGGCTCAATTCTAACAACAGGAGAATGTTTGGTGAGTTTTGTTATTTTTTATGTCATATATTTGAAATTAATATATATTTCTAATTTATTAAACTTTGCCCTTTTTCTGATTATATAATTACTTTTGTGTTTATAGGAAGATTTGCTTGGTGACTATTTGAGGAGCAAAGCATTAAAGGCTAAGTCAGACTCACTTACAAAATCAACTTCCTCAACTGTTGTTCTTCCATGGGCTGGTGATGATAAGAGGATCCATTCAGGTGTTTGTCTTATGAGGCACATGGAAACTTTTATTGGAGTTGAGAAGGGATTCAAACCTGGATTTGATAAAGGGAGTGAGAAGAACATATCCAAGCTGCGACAAAAATATTTGGCTGATATTATATGCTCAGATCTAAATGAGGTGCCCACTCAAGTCATTGAAGCAGCCAAGTCTCATGCAAAACTGACATTAAAAGGAGTCCAGGGTCAGAAGCTGCAGTTTAATTGATATTCACTAACTACTGTTAACATTTAGCTCCATCACTAAGTATATATCTGTTATATTGTATCATGTGTTGGTTGTTTTAGGCAGGTTAAACAATGTGTTGGACAGTTGTTGTAGGGTATACCCATTTTGGGGTTTACTTGTTATGGGGGTATAACTCTATTCCTATCCTATTGTGCTACTCTGGTACATTTTGTGAATTGTATGGGATTTAACAACTTATGTTTTTGGTAAGATCTTCTGTTGTGGGATTATATTCCTATTTAGTTATGCTGTTGCTTCTTTATGTTTAAGTATGTTTGTATTTGCTTTGTTTTTGTTTTTGTGTTTTTTGCCCTTGTAGGGGTTGTGTTCTTAAATCTGGCAGGGGGTTGTGTTCTTTGATTTTACAAGAGTTTTTGTCTTGTAAATTAATGTTGTGCAAATATAATTGGGTTTTGTGCTAATACACGATCATGTTGTGCATGTGGAGTAATATAGTTTAAAAATATTTTATTTCCCTCTCCCTATTTTGTTATTTATTTCTTCTTAATGTTTGTTTTATCTATAAATCGTTTTTTTTTATAGATAACCCTTATTTATTTAATTTTTCAGTTGTGATGGCCATATCCTCCCATTTGTTCAAAGTAACTGTTTGTTGTTCATATTTAAAATTGTATTGTGCACATTTATAATTATGTTGTGCATGTACACAGAGATCCCTGAATATGTAATATTTCGTTGTTCAGTTATAAATGATTGTTGTTCCTCTTTAACTATCTTGTGTTCATATATAATTGGAAGTTGTTCATGTTTCCTCCACTTTTATTTATTTGCTTATTATTAATGTTTTTTATATGTTTAAAAGTGGTTTTTGGAGTTGTATTGTCCCTCTAAATATTGGAAAATGAACTAAGATAACTGTGCTTTGTTCACATTGAATAGTGTTTTGTGCACATATATTAGCATGTTGTGCTGTTTCCAAGGGATTCATGAAAATGTAGGTTTCTGATGTTCAATTATAAATGAATGTTGTTCAACTTTAATCGTCTCATGTTCAGTTATAAATGAAAGTTATTTTTATAATATTGGAAGTTTCTTGTGTTCATACATATCTCCAAGTTGTGTTTTCTCTCCTATTTTACTGCTGTTCACCCATACTTTACGTTATTTTTTAATGTATAATCTTACAACAGCAATTGCATATTTAAAATGCGTACTAAATAAAATAATACGATGAAATATTTTATATTAATATTAATACAATAAACTTAAATGTGGCAATACTATAGAAGAACATCTTGTTCTCTACCACATAAAATACATATATTTGAAATAGAAAATATATTTGAAGGTGCAATTTTTTGTTTTTGTTTTTTGTTGCCCTTCTACTTAATCTAGATGTCAAGATATTCATTAATCTTGGCCCTCCTAAGATCTTCTGATTCAATGAGTCCTTCAACATATGCAGTTATGAATCCTTCAACCATCTCCAATGTATCTTGCAGCCTCTCTTGTTCTTCAACCAACTGCATACATTAGTTCCAAGTTAACATTTATATTGTAAATATCAATATATTATTTAAAAAAGAATTGAGATCTTACCTTGGCCTCCAGATCATTGTTATGTGTCACTCATGTGCTGCCTGACTGCATCGTAGTAGGTTTGATGAAATTCAGCAAATGCCATGTGATTTGCCCTTTCCCTCGTGGTGAACGTCTCCGCTGCATCTTCCAGGATTTTCATGTGGTATCCTGGGTATTGGATTTCACCTAGGGCGTCCATCTCCCTGTAGTAATTTTCTGTGAATTCTACTGGCCTGATTCCTGCCATTTTTATTGACTGACTTTGGTGGTTTTTGAAATGGAATGAGGGAGAGAGCACTGGATATCAGTTTTTGCTGTTTAAATTGTGCCTTTCTAATGAAGGTGTGTCTCTGTATTTATAGGCAGATATGTTTGCAGTTTTCCGCCAGTTTAACTTCTTTCTTTAATAAAATTTAACTTTCTATTAACTGTTTTTGTTCTTAAAAGCCGAGAGGCCCAATGCATGTTTATCTTTTTCTTTCCCCTATTCTAGGTCCTAAAAACTGTTTGTTCCCAATGTAATTGTGACTTAACATGTCTAACTTTTTCTGGTTCACAGTTAAATAGTGCTATTCTATTAACCAAAATTGCATTTATATCCTTGTGTTTTTCACATTTAATACAGTTTTGTTCGTGGTAAAGAGACTGTTATATTTTGTCCGTTTTTCTAACTGCTTTTTGCCTGGAAAACCCTGTTATCATGTATGCAAGGCTTGTTGATATTTTCTACTGATCAGTAAATGGGTAAAAACATATCATTGTTTCTCACTTATTAAACTTAAAAGTCAAAATAATGGTAAATCATCATAAAATAGTCCTTCCTTCACCAACAGTCGAAGACTGTTGGTTATCCTTATTGTAAACTGTTAATATGTAAAAGTGCAACTATAAATCCCTGATGTTCATACATAACAGGTAAAAGTGCAACTATAAATCCCTGATGTTCATACATAACAGGTAAAAGTGCAACTATAAATCCCTGATGTTCATACATAACAGGTAAAAGTGCAACTATAAATCCATGATGTTCATGTGTAATAGGTAAAACTGCAAACAACGTAAAATCAAAACAAAAAATTGCTTCCTTGCTCAACAGTCAAGTGTTTTGCTTGGTTGTCTCATTTTTTCTTTTCTGGGCAAGTCCTGCTGTTGTGAGGAGCATATTGATTGCAGACAGAGCATAATCTTTCCCCCCTTTTTTGTGTTTCCATTGATACCTCCTTTCCACTTTTCAGTCGCTTCCCACTCCCCTTTGTTTTTGCCTGTGTTGGATCATGAATTGTAACATTTTCAGACATGTGAACCCCAGCAAACTCATCGAATATACTTGTCTTTGAGTTGGACGACGATTCTGAATTGGTTGCTGATATTAGGAGCTCTTGTTTTGCCCTTCTCAAGGTGTCTGTGAAATGCTTTATCTGCTCTCTATTACCCTTAATGATGTCCACACGTGAATGGAATTCTGCTAGCATATTTGTGAGCATCAGTTTTTGTTCCTCCTTCTCCCTTGACTGTCTGACAACACTATTATCCAGCATAAAGACATTGCTTAGTGTTGCAGCCTTTGTCCACCGAGTCGGTATCAATGTTTCTGGCAACTTCTCCACTTGTAAATCTTTCAAAACTGCTAATATGTGTCTGCACGGGTAGCCATTTCTGATAAACAAGTTGCAAGAACAGGAGCAGTGATGATTAGCGATCTGGTGCTCAATAGTGTACATCATTCTGTTTTTCTGCTTCAGAGTATACACTTCTATGTCTTCAATTTCTGTCACATTTGTGACTCTGCAGTTATACAATGCAGCACTCAATTCTTCCTGAAACTTTTTCCATATCCCCAAGGTATACAATGTTGATGCATGCTTCTCCAATGGAAGCGGCGAGATCAGTTTTGGTTTCAGGATTGCACAATCATAATTATTTTTCCCTTGCCTATGCCTTTGTGTCTCAATTGCACTGTCATAGTACAAGATAAATTCTATTAAATTTGCTGAACAGTTTGAAAACTTACGGAAGAAGTTGTTCATGCTCTCTGAAATGGATGTTGTTCTCACTAATCCGCCAAGTTGGACATTTCTATAGTACGCAGGTATCCACTTTTCTCTGATAAGAAACATTTCAGATAACCATGAGTGGTTTGCCATTCCAAAATCGTCCATCAACTTTTTCCATTCTGATTCAAACTCTTTAGGGGTTATCTCCATGTTACACACAATGCTTCTGAGCCTGGTTTTGAATGTGGAGTAGCCAGTCATTGCATTATCAATTTTCTGAGACAGCTTCTCCATGATGTGCCACATGCATAACCTGTGTCTTGTCTCAGGGAATACCTTCTCTACAGCTATCTTCATTGCTGGGTCCTGGTCTGTTGAGAAGATGGTTGGGCAGTTACCCATTGCCTTCTTGAAATGTTCAAACAACCAAACATAAGATTCCACATTCTCATTTCGCAAAAGTCCTGCCCCAAAGAACACACAACCTTTGTGGTGGTCATATCCTGTGAATGGACTGAAAACCATCTTGTACCTTCCAGACAACAAACATATGTGTTTCAGTGTAATTACAATATTTATATATGATAATGTACTTTAAAAAAATGCATTATGATAAAAAATAATAATATAACAATCAGTGATTTCTGTTTTGTGTTTACCTGTTCATATTGTAGGTTGAGTCAAATGATACAATATCTCCAAACAATGAGTAGTTCTTCCTAGAAACAGCGTCAGTCCAGAACAATCTATTGAGCTTGTCCTCTTCGTCCAAATCATATGCAAAGTAAAATGCACTGCATGTTTCTTGTTTGTTGAAGAACCGATCAATAACCACCTGAGCATCAGATCCTTTAAAATAAGCCAGGAGATCTCTTCTTTGATTTTTAAAATCAATTGCCAAAGGCCCAACATTGTTGTACCCTCCAACCATTTCTTGAAACAATCTGTAGGATCTTGCTGTCCCAACTCCTTGTTTTGCACAATCAAGGACAAACTTTCTATGATGTGTACGCATCTGTCTATTTCTCTTCATGTACATTTTTCCCAATTCATCCACTAAACTGTGTGTGTGTTTCTCCTCAAGTTTTGTCACAACAAACCCCTGACCCTGAAAATGCTTGATTATAATCCTAGCTCTACACCCAACTCTGCCAGACAACCGATTTCTCATATTTTTTGTATTTTTGTAATTCTTGTATCCTGCCTTGTTACAATACAAGTACTTCAGTTTAATTAACCCTGGCTCCTTAACTATCGCTCCATGTCTTACATCAAAATCAGCCTTATATGCATAATCTAAATAAGCTTTGATTGCTTCCTCCATTGTCTCATACACTTTTTTTTTTCTGATGGCCTCAATTCCTCACTGCATATTGGTATCCAGTACATTGTACTGTTTGGTGAGACAAACATTCTACAAGGCAGGTGCTCTTCTTGTTGTGTTTGCTCAATGTCATTTCCAGGAGGTAAAATAGCAAGAGGTAATGCAGTAACAACACCTTCAGTAGTAGATGCATCTGAACTTTGTCTATTTTCATTGTTTGTTTCCAAATCAGACTCCATTTACAATGTGCAATCTGTGTTTTAAGAAATGTATTTATCAATTAATATGTGCTCTTAAAATGACTGTCATTGTTTACCACACCTTAAAATAAAAATCTAGAGTGTTTATATTGTGCATAGTGAATATCAAATGCATTTAATCTGCTAAAACAAGCACTGATGCAGTTAATGTACTATGAACATGCCTTTATTGAACAATAAAAAGAATTATTGATATGCGTTTATTCATTGTTTTGGTAGGTTTTGAGTTTTGAAAACCCTAGGTTGTTCTTCAATTCCAATTTTCAGAAATTGGTCGCTAATTATGAATGTTTCTGTTCGAAATCCTAATGTGCGGTGTAATTTAATAACGAAATGCAATGTTTATTCACCAATTCCAGAAATTAAGCATAGTTATCGAATTTGTGATGAAGAAATTGGTTTGCGTACCTATTTGCCCTTTTTCAGTCAATTTTTGTACCTGTCGATTCGATGTTCCCTATCTGCTCGATTTTGTGCGTTTGAGTGGGGATGATGTCTTGTTTCTGGAGATTATCTTCTGAATGCGCCCTATTTTGTTTGGAAAATCCTCCATTCGGCCATCGCCGATCGAGATCTATGAGGATTTTCTCTCAGTCGGCGAGCGAAGAACAAGGCGAAGACGACCGGTCCGCGTGTGTTTTTTTTTTTATCTTTTTTCCGGTCCACACCCGGTTCAATGATTTATTCTTTAAAAAAACCGGAGCGCGCGTTGGTTGGCTTCCATTTTCACTTTAAGCTTAATTTTCATCTTAAGCCCCATTTTCACTTTAACCTCACCATATATATATATATATATATATATATATATATATATATATATATATATATATATATATATGGGTTGGTTCCGGTGTACTCAGCCCTTAACGTGTATCATATACACAAATCTGAGCCGTTGATTCCCATAGAGGAATCTGAGTTGTTGATTCCCATAGATGATTATGCAGTTGAGCATGAATGATTATGCACTAGTATATGAAGGATTATTCAGTCGTATGAGTCTGTTTTGTAGGTTAGTCATTTTGATTATTCGATGGTATCACTATATTATTCGATCGTATTGACGGATTATGCGATGGTATTGCTTTATTATTCAATGGTATAGCTTAATTATTCGATGGTGTTACAATATTATTCGGTAATATTATTCGATGGTAATATATACTATTGAATAATAAAGCTATACCATTGATTAAAGCTATATCCATGGTAATAACCGTAATATACACTATTAATTATTCGGTAGCATATTCAAAGAAATTGGTAAAAAAAAAACACACATTCCGTTGAGTAAATATTCATAATTCAAATAATAATATAAAAAAAATCACCAATTCTACTGAATGATCAATATGAGCATGAATAATACAAAAACCCTTAAGTTCAATGTGGCTCCAAATGATTTCGAACTACAAAAAAAAATACTACATTCCACTGAATAAACATATATAATTCAATGAATAATATCAAAAAACCCACCAATTCCACCGAATAATAAAACTAGGCACAAACAAAACGAAAACTCTTAAGCTCAATTGTTATCATAAATTTTTTTTTTCCACAAAACATATGCAAAGTGGGTGTCTATAGGCAGATAAAAATAAATTACATAAAAAAAAATAAAAATATTTTTTTAAAATGGCCGAAAATAACAAAAAAAAAACCAAAAAATTACTTCCCCCGTCACTATTCACAGCCCCCCCCCCCCTCTTCTTTTCTCTTTTCTTTATTTTGATTATTGTGAGCCTTTGATTTGGTTTGATCCAAATGTCGAGATTTGTGTACATGATACACAATAAGGCTTGTGTACACATGATCTATATATATATAGGGGATGGTTCCGGTGTACTCATGTCTTGTTGTGTATCATGTACACACATATATACCCTTGATTAAAGGAAATGAGTGATTGAGATTAAAAGGTACTTTTACAATTTTTTTAATTTGAAATTGGTGGGTCCCACCCTTTTTCTTTGGGTTACTTGCTGATTTCAGCTTTTGAGGTGCGTATTTCCCCCCTTTGTGGGGCCTAGTCGGGTGTTTTTGTGTTTGGAAACTAGATGGTTTGGATAGATGCTTATTCAGTCGGATATAAATGATTATGCACTAGTATATGAAGGATTATTCAGTCGTATGTGTCTGTTTAGCAGGTTAGTCATTTTGATTATTTGATTGTATCACTGTATTATTCAATTGTATTGACATATTATGCGATAGTATCTATGGATTATTTAATCGGCTAACGCCCTGAACTTTGAACAAAAAACTATTCGATGGTATCGCTTTATTATTCGATGGTATACCTTAATTATTCGATGATGTTAGAATATTATTCGGTTAGTTATGTCATTTTAACACATAACTAAAAATTATTCGATGATATCGATGCATTTTTCATTTATTAGACCGCCAAAAAAATCATCTCATTAAGCTCAAAATCGGTCCATACATATGAATAATTAGACTTTTCCCCATAATACCTCTTAAATCGATCCACACATACTTATACATAAACTGTTTTTCCCCATAATACCTCTCATCTCACCCAATTGATTAAATAACAAACCTTCAACAGATTTACTCAATGGTATCACAAACATCGATCATACATATGAATAACCCAGAAATCGACCCATGTCGATTCAAAACAACCCAGAAATGTCGATTCAAAACCAAAAAAATAGCAAAAAGGAGAAATCGAATCCAACGAGAAGCAAGCTAATTTTCCCTATAGCAAATTCGAAAGTCCCATGCCAATTTGCTTAAACTATAGCTAAAAATCAATGAAATCACAAAGCAATTGGTTCGATTTTGGGTACAGACCAAGACGAAACCCTAGATGAAGGTAGAAATTCGGGGAAGGCCGAGGCTTACCGGAGAAGACCGGGGCTGGTCGCCACCATCCAGGTGGACAGATTCAAATCGCCGACGAGGTGAGTTCGGGGGTGCCGAGGACTGATTTGTCGGGGCTCGCCGCCTTTCCCTTGAATCTGTTGTCGGGGCCGCCTTCGATTGTAGCAAGGCTCACCACCTTTCCCTTGAATCTGTTGTTGAGGACTGATTTTCCCTGTAGCAATCGTCGAAGCTTCAGAGGGAGGGGGCGTGAAGAAGACAATGGGCGGCGATCGCCATCGCCATCCTCCATCGCCATCACCATCGCCATCACCATCGCAGGTCCTCGTTCTCTTCCTCGGCGGCCGTCTCCTTCGGAGCCTGGGCGGCGCTTACTGGAGACAGGCCCGACTTACTAGAGAAGGACGGGGCTTATCGCCATCGCCATCCACCATCAGCCATCGCCATCCGCTATCCTCCATGGGAGCAAGAAGGAGGCGGCTCTATTTTGGGAACCAGTTAGAGATTTAGGTTTTGTTGATTATTCACACGCGCTCCACGTTTTGTTAGGGTGAAATTGGGTGAAAATTTCCACCTTTTTTTAAAAAACTATCAATACACGTGACACTATCTTATCCTTCCATTTTTTACCGATCAACGACCCAGATTTGTGTACATGATACACAATAAGGGTTGAGTACATATGATCCATCCATCCATCCATCCATCCATCCATCCATACATACATACATACATACATACATACATATAGGGTTAGGTTCGGGTACACACAACTCCAAAAGTGAGAAGGAAAGAAGCAATTTGATTGGTCCATAAATTATTAAAATAATAGAAAAAAATTCATGCGCGCGCACTTTAAATTTTCCAGAACCCTTCGCACTGCGCTCTCCCACGCGCGCGTGACTACACTCTCCAGCTCCCCATATCAATTACAGTAACGCTTAAAAATACACGATTTCTCTTTAGCGCAAGGCAATTTGCCGTTTAGCGCAGGGTCACATGGTCGCAACGACCATATGGCTAATGGTCGCAACGACCATAGGGCACACGGTCGTTGCGACCAAATTTATTGTTGCGACCATAGGGCACACGGTCGTTGCGACCAAATTTATTGTTGCGACCATAGGGCACACGGTCGTTGCGACCAAATTTATTTTCATTTTCACATTGTGGTCGCAACGACCAAAAGCAGGATGGTCGTCGCGACCAAGATTGCAGTGGTAGAAGATGGCGGCCTCTTCAACTCTGGGCAGCAGGAACTGGTGGCAGCCGAGCCACGATCTCGATTATTGGTGGGGAGCCACCAGCGAGTCGAACTCGGAGTCGGGGGAGTGAACCCCGAGTAGACGACGAGCGAGATGGAGAGGATCAGGCGGATGGTGAGGGCGGATTTCAAGAAGAAGGAGACAGTGTCGCAGGCGGCAGCGCTAGCGTGTCGGCGGTGGTCTTCAATGGCTTAGATCCTTCATTCAGAGACATTCAAAGTATTAATTAGTTCGAGTTGAAACGACTTCTCTAGGTTAGTCAATTTCTGATTTTTCATCAATTTTTTCCCAATTATGAAAGTTCATCTCTGTTCGTTCCAGTCAATTCATCTATTGCTTGACAACAGGGAGTACCAATTCTTTTATCAATATGTGTTAATTGGAACAAAGCTGATTTAATTACCACTTTTGAATGAATTGGGAATTTTGGGGAGGGAGGACGTGAGGAGAGAGATGGTCAGATGGGTGTGGATGAGGAGGGGTATGGTGGGGTAGGGGTAATTTGTTACAATTATAAGGGCATTTTTGTCATGCTTTATAAAAGTATTTTTACCCTGTTCTAAAAAATAGAAAATATTACAGTACAAAGAATTACGGAGTAATTAGGGTCTGTAGAAGTTGAATAGCGGATATGTGCTTTCTTTCCACCTGTCAAACCATGGTAACCTTTTTTATCTTTAAATCTACTGTACTCCGTAGACTTCACCAAATTCAATTAATTGCTTCACTTGTTTCATGTACTTTCACCAAATTATATTTAAAAATTATGTTTTTGGCATTTTTATTTGTTAAAAAGATTGTAAAAAATATATTTTTGAGTGTGATTTATTTTTATCTACATATGGACACCCACTTTGTATATATTTTGTGGAAAATTTTTTTAATAAGAAGTGAACAATTTACTGTTGAACCACAACTAGTGAATCACACCCAGTGAACCAATCTTAACCAAATCTTTTGAACCACACCCAGTGAACCAATCTTAACCGAGTCATGTGAACCACACCAAGTGAACCAACCTCTGTTTAGTCACTGAACCAACCTCTATTTAGTTACTGAACAACCCTCTATTTAGTCACTGAACCAACCAATTTAGTCACTAAATCAACCTCTATTTAGTCACTGAACCAACCTCTATTTTAGTCACTGAACCAAACTACTTAGTCACCGAACCAACATCTATTTAGTCACTGAACCAACCTCTATTTAGTCACCGAACCAACCTTTATTTAGTCACTAAACCAACCTCTATTTAGTCACTGAACCAACCTCTATTTAGTCACTGAACCAACCTATTTAGTCACTGAACAAACCTCTATTTTAGTCACTGAACCAACCTCTATTTAGTCACTAAACCAACCTCTATTTAGTCCCTGAACCAACATCTATAAAGCTATAAGAATTGGTTCATTAAGTTATCAAGAAGTGATTCATCAAGCTATAAAGAAATGGTTAATGGGCCTATAAGAAGTGGTAAATCAAGTTATCATGAAGTTATTCATCAAGCTATAAAGAAGTGATTTATGAAACTATAAGGAAGTGGTTCACCAAGTTATCAAAAAGTGGTTCATCAAGGTATAAAGAAGTGGTTCATGAAGCTATAAAGAAGTGGTTCATCAAGCTATAAAGATGTTATCACGAAGTGGTTCATCAAGTTATCAATAAGTGGTTTATAAATTTATAAAGAAGTGGTTCATGGGCCTATAAGAAGTGGTTCATCAAGCTATAAAGAAGTGGTTCATCGAGTTATTAAGAAGTGGTTTATCAAGCTATAAAAAAGTGGTTCATGGGCCTATAAGAAGAGGTTCATCAAGTCATCAAGAAATGATTTATAAAGCTTTAAAGAAGTTATGAAGAATTGATTCATCAAGTGATTAAGAAGTGGTTCATCAAGTGATTAATAAGTGGTTCATGAGCCTATAAGAAGTGGTTCATTAAGTTATCAAGAAGTGGTTCATCTATGAAGCTATAAAGAAGTGATCAATGAACCACACTTTATTCGGTCGTTGAACCACTCTATATTCGGTCAATGAACCACACTCTATTCGGTCACAGAACCACACTCTATTTAGTCACTGAACTAATGTATTTAGTCACTGAATCACTCTCTACTTAATCACTGAATCACTCTCTATATATGTGGTGAACCAATTGCTATAAAATTGATAAACCACTTTCATTTACTTCTATTTACTTCTTTAGATGGTCATATTATTTTTCTCTACTTTATTATAATTTTTTTTTTAAAAGACATTGTGTAATGGAGAGTACCAAATCCAAGTTTGTGAAACAGTATATATCACGTTTTGAATTGCTTGAGTTACGTTAGCTCTATGGATATTAAATAGAGTGAACAATGAAGAGTTCACTTGTTACAAGACATCCAACATCTCATTAATCTACTAGAAAAGCTTGGAACACATCACTTTAGTTTAAAAGATAGCTACTTATTTGGTGCACCACATCTCATTAATCTACTTGAGGAGCTCGGACGGGAAGGTCTTCGAGGTGAACGGAGAGGCATTGGCTGAGTCGTCCTAAAAGGTGAAATCGGAGATCGAGAGCATATATAGAGTGGTGCCATGGACGGGACGAAACAACGAAGGTCATGAGAAGGGGAGGAAGGAGAGGGAGGAGATCGAAGAAGCAAGGTGGGATCGAAAGCTGAGGTTAGCAGTCTCACCTTGATAGAGATCGACATAGAGGAGTGGATGGAGGAGGCAGAGGACGACCATGAGAAGCGTAGGACGACGAGCGGTCGCGAAGCAGGAGCAGCACAGTAGAATGAAGCGCGTGAGGGGATTACTTCTTTATTTTATCTTTTATTTTTGTATTTCTTTTAATTCTATTTTTCAGCCAATTAGGATGTTTCTTTCCTTTTCACCGGAAGAAATACTTCTCACTTGAACCCTCCCATATATATATATATATATATGGAGTGGTTCCCTTGTGCACACCCCTTAGGATATATCTTGTGCACAATTATAGACCTTTGATTTAAGAGAATGGATGGCCATGATTTAAGTGGTTTTTTTGTTTTTTCTAAAAAAAATCTTATGGGACCCACTCAAAGAAACCCACTCACTCTCCCCTCTTGCCCTCAAGTCCGGTACGTGTAACTCAACCCCCTTTAATTTAATTTTTTTTTGCTGATTTTCCTGAAAATGTAGAGAATTTTAATGATTTTGTGAAAAATAAATTATTATGGGTGATAATTTCGTTTGTTTAAAAATTTGACAATTCCACCGAATAATATTTCACATCCTAACGAATAATAGTATGTTATTTTTTTCCATCCAATTCAGATCAAAATTTAACAATTCCATCGAATAATTTGTCATATGTTACCGAATAATGATAATTTTTTTTCTCAATTAATTTCAGATAAAAAAAACCACAAATCTCCAAAAAAATACTTACAATTTATACGAATAATCATTCGTATTTCACCGAATAATGTCTCACGTTTCACTGAATAATGTTTTGTCTTATGTTGTTGTCAAACCGAAATCCATATTCTGACAAATAAAAAGTCAGATTTCCCCGAATAATTTACCGACTCATTATCACTAGTCACCAAAATTTGACACATTCATCTGAACAATTCGAATAATAAATCAAAATCATGCATATAAAAAACCCAACCCAAAATTTGACATTGGTCCAGCGATTACATGATTTGATTCCATGCCCCGAAGGATCTTTGCCAACCCGAAATCTACAATCTTAGGCTTCACATGCCTGATTGAGCTCGATCAACCTTCCGACATCGAAATCTTTACACTTCTTTTGCTCCTTGACAGCATAGCAGTCCCTTGCCGGATCTGAGCGAGAGCACCGCCCAGGACTCCGCCACCGTCTCACCGCCATCCATTGAAGATTGAAGAAGCCCCATCCATTGCAGTCCGATTGGATCTCCGTCTGCACAGTGCCGCCTTCGCCGATGGAAGAAGAAGGCCACGGGGAAGGAGCTCGCCCCCTTAGCCATTGGCCGCCAAAACGGCGCAGTTCTCCACCGTGAAGGATCTCTTCCTGACGTCGGATTCGTCTTCTCCGACCTCCTCATCTTCGTCACCACTTGCTGCCGCTGGATCCGGCTCTTCGTCATCAACCTCTACCTCGTCTTCGTCTCCAATTTCGTCTCCAATCGCTTCAGATTCAGATGCCCAGAATCGAAAAGGCTCTTCGTCTCCAATTTCGTCTCCAATTGCTTCAGATTCAGATGCCCAGAATCAAAAAGGAGGAGAGAAAAGAATGAATTCGATACCTTGTGCATCCCTTCGTCGATGCTGATTCGAAATCACTTCCTGCTGCAACTCGTCTGGGCTCCTCGAATCAGTCTCCAATTCGCCTCCTCCATCACCACCGTCTCCAACTCGCTTCGTCCATCGCCACCGTCTCGCCTCTTCGACTCCGTCTCGCCTGGGCTCCTCAAGAGAGAGTCGGCCACCCACAACCACAATCTCCCACCTCCATCGCCACCGCGTCGCTCGTCAGCCTTCTTCGTTCACCGTCGTGCGCAATCGTCGCTTCAATCCATGGGAGGAGGGGAAGCCGCTTCAATCCATGGGAATATGAGGGGAGGCGGAAGTCTAGAACTGATTAAAAAGACTAGGTTAACTGTGTGTTTGTACACGCGCTTGATATGGGAGGATGGGCTTTTTTTTTCTAATTTTTTTTTTCAAAAATCAATTATTATGTGGCGCAATCCTAGGCGTCTATTTTTTTTAAATCAATGGTCATAATTTGTGCACAAGATATACCCTAAGGGGTGTGCACAAGTTACCCATTCCCTATATATATATATATATATATATATATATATATATATATATATAGAGTATGGATCATATGTACTCACCTCTTATTGAGTATCAAGTACTCAAATCTAGGCCATTCATTTACTTGATCGGATGGCTGTAAAAAATTGGGCTTTATCTGATTTTTTTAATTAAAAAAACGTGGGGCCCACATGGTAAATGGGGGTACTTGCCCAGTGAAGTGCGCGTGAAAGCAAGACCCCAAACCCTACCCCACTATCATGACTTCTCTATCCAGAAGAAAGAGAGAGAACGCGAAGGGCGATTCGAAGGGCAAGAACCCAAACCCTTTGAGGAGCTTCTACCGGCGGCGACTGGGCGGGGAGCCGAAGTCGGAATCGGAGCGCGGCCCTGGTGGAGGAGCTACTGGTGATTTCAAGCTCGGCGAGGGCGATTCTGGATGCGAAATCGGCGGCTGGTGTTAGAAGGAACAGGTGCGGTTCTAGGGGCCGAGCACAGCGAGAACTCCTCTTCTCCGGTGTGCGATTCGGAGTGGTTGTTCAACTCCGGTGATGGTGAGGCCCTCCTTGTGCGATTCCGGGTACGATTCCGGTTTGATTATTCCTTGTTGATTTTTAGGGGAGATTTTTAGGTTTTTGTTTTATATGTATACAATCGATTTTTAGGTCGAAATTCAGGTCGAATTTTATGTGATTGTTCTCGAGTGTGGGTTGAAAAGGTCGAAATTTAGTTCGAAATTTTAGGTTTTTGATGGATCAATCGTTTTAGGGGCAAAACGTTGTT
The DNA here is from genome assembly GCA_037127255.1 of Persicaria tinctoria. Classification (NCBI taxonomy): domain Eukaryota; kingdom Viridiplantae; phylum Streptophyta; class Magnoliopsida; order Caryophyllales; family Polygonaceae; genus Persicaria; species Persicaria tinctoria. The sequence continues at coordinate 14,777,234 of JBANSL010000008.1, forward strand.
TGTATTTATTTGTTTGATAGATGGAATATTTGAATACTTTATTCGGGTGTAAACCCACATTATGCAACTGTATGTGGTTGTATATTCATTAGTATGTGGTTGTTTATATGTGGTTGTATATTCATTAGAAGTGTGTTGTTCTGGCGTAAACCAATCTTATGCATAAATATGAAGGGGTTTCATACAAAATTATAGGCGGATTTATTTTTAAAATCCAGGCGTAAACCAACTGTATGTGGTTGTCTATTCATTTGGGTTTTTTTTTGTTGTATGTGTAATTTTTAGGGTCTAAATCTTGGTATTCGGTTGATATTTGGGATTTTTAGGTTGTTTGAGTTCATCAATGGGTAAGCTAGTTCATCAATGGGTCAAAATCTAGAATCTTGTAGGGTCGAATATGGGATTTTGTTTAGTATTCGATTGTATCGTTCAATTATTCGATGGTATTATGAGATTGTTCGATTGTATCGATGGATTTATCATAAATAATAAGCGCTGGATTTTTAGCAATTCATATAAATCTAATTTTAGGTTTTTAATTTGTTGCTGCTCTTGTTTCGTGACTGCTTAATTTTGCTTAAATTTGAATTTTACGATCCCGACTATACCAACTCAGTGAGAAATCACTAGAATTTGTCGTTGGTACCAAAAAAGGCAAAATAGAATTGTTCCGCCCCAAATCAAAGGGATATATTGCCCCGAAGAGTAGAGACTGTAGAGTCTAGATAGTATTGGTACAATGCTGAAGCTTTTCTAGATTATCTTTGAAAGATTTATGCTCAATCCGGTCTCAAGTTAGATGTCTGGTTCAGTTTATAGAATATCGCTTCGATCATGGTGTCTTATGTGACAACACCAGGAGGTGTCTGAAGAATTGATGTTTTTCCTTTATGTTAATACTTGTGTTATGCTGACAGGAATCAAACCTAGGGGCTCGTTTTCGTATGGTGATCAGTATGTGCACTTCAACGTCAGCATTCCGACGTAAGATTTGCAGGGTTGTGCTCTTGGATTGATAAAGGAAGAACTAGAAGATCACATGTATTATGTATGTATTTGATGGTGAACTTAATAGATTGTCTGTGAATGATTTATGCTCAAGTGATTGAGTTTATAGGTCCAAGTCACTATCACATTGGTGTATCTAATCTTCATGTTGATTCCTAAGGGTTGTATCTTATGATTCTTATTGCTTTATAACCATTTCTGCATCAAATATTTGGTGATTGTAGATTCTTGTTACATTGTTATTTGGCTGTCATATCATGAGTCTTTGCTACCAAAGACACCTTAATAGGGCTGATGAATTTTAGCTTGTCTCCATTAAACAGAAGATGATCAGGGCCAGGGGTCAGTTATCTGCAAGGAAGAAGCTTGAAAAGGAGTATAAGCAACTAGGAATATGGTACCGTGACATTGATGCTTTGTTTGACGAGGGTTCAGAAGAGAAGCTGATCCTATCAAGCCAGAACAAGCACTTAGCAGCACAGGACTCGCAAGAATCCGATTGGGAGCTCGTATAAACACTCCAGTTTTACCAAGTGAAAGCCGTGCAATCAAGCCAGAACAAGCACTTAGCAGCACAACATCCGATCCTCTCTCTCCGAGGAAGACGAAACCGCCTTCCAAGCAATCTAGTTTCTACTTGGAATCAATAATGGCCTCCTCAGATCCTTACTTATTCAATGCCCGACGATCCATTTAATCACGAGTGTGAATAATTTTGGCTGCTAGCCAGTTAGGGTTATGTTGCACGGCGTCGATGCCTGCAGTCAATTTATGGTTTTCTTGTCCATCTTTTGCAGTGATTATACTTTGCATTTGGAAAGTTCTTGTGTGATTGTATGAATGATATGATCACTGAGACATGTAGCAAGTAAAGCACTAAATCATCTGAACATACATACTCTACACATTTACAATGTGAATCAAAATCTGCTTGCTGACACACTGAATTAACCTTCAATATGTCTGACGGAAAAAAAAACTCGCATACACCAATGGAAATCATTTATTATCTATGATAAATCTATCGATACAATCGCATAATCTTATAATACTGTCGAATAATTGAGCAATACAATTGAATAACCCGCATTTCACTAGAAGATTAGAATAGATACACCAATGGAAATCATTTGTTATCTATGACTATCGATACAATCGCATAATCTTACAATACCGTCGAATAATTGAGCAATACAATTGAATAACCCGCATTTCACTAGAAGATTAGAATAGATACACCAATGGAAATCCCTTATTATCTATGATAAATCTATCGATACAATCGAATAATCTTATAATACCATCGAATAATTGAGCGATACAATCAAATAACCCGCATTTCACTAGAAGATTAGAATAGATGTGTTGATACAATCGAATAATCTCATAATACCATCGAATAATCTCATAATACCATCGAATAATGTGTTGATACAATCGAATAATCTCATAATACCAAATTCGACCCTACAAGATTCCAGATTTCGACCCATTGATGAACTCAAACACTCGGAATCGCACATCGAAGAAGAGGAGTCCTCGTTGTGCGCCTCCGCCTCGCCGACGCTGCTCATATGCACCCCTTCCCACCGCAATTGTCGTCGGTTGAGCCGGAATCCATGAATAATTTCGTTCAAAAACACAAATCCCAACTTCATCTTAAATTATTGTTCAGTATTTGGTTCAGGAAAATCATACTGCCCACAACAAGCAAATACTTATCTGAGTTCTGCTCCAAGTAGTTCCTCTCTACAGAGTTCCTCCTCCAGCACCTTTTGAAGGCTATCTATTTCTTCATCAGTCACTACACATGATCTAGCCTCATCTGTTTTCTGCTGAGAATCATCAATCTTCTTTTGACAATCTGTCACAAACAGAGATGTCAAAACCCTCCCAAGTAAACATACTTATGCATAAACAACCAGACATAAACAACCACATACTACTGAATAGACAACCACATACATCTGCATAAAGTCGGTTTACATCAGAATAAACCTTAAAACCCCATTAAAACCCTCCCAATTGATCCCTCATTAGTCAGTACACACCCATTTATCCACATCCCTAATATACATTATCATCACAACTATACATGGTTATGCATAATATGGATTTTCTTTCCGTTAACACTTGATTCACATTACCATACACACAATTGCTCTCTAATGTCAATCGTTTTCACAAACAAATCCACTAAATTCATCAAAGAATCCAAATATCAAACAAATAAAAAAATTTTACCCCTAAAAAAATCTACCCTCATCTAAAAACAAATCCAAATTCGTTCAATCACATCGAATGCACAACAAACTGAGGAAAAGTATTCAAATATTCCATATCTATCAAACAAATAAACACAAACAACGTTTTGCCCCTAAAACAATTGATTCATCCATCAAAAACCTAAAATTTCAAACTAAATTTCGACCTTAATTTCAAACCCACACTCGAGAACAATCACATAAACTTCGACCTGAATTTCGACATAACAATCGATTGTATACTTATGAAACAAAAACCTAAAAAACGCCCCTAAAATCAACAAGGAATAATCAAAGCCCCAAATTCGGTCAACCACGAACAAGAACTGGAAAATCGACAACAAAAACATACTTACCCATTTCAGAAATAGACGGATGCGGTTGAAATCGTCGGCGATAGCAGTTCCTCCACCAGGGTCGTGCTCGGAATCCGACTTCGGCGGCCGGAGATCTCAGAAATCGCGGGATGCAGATGAATACGGACTACTTCAAATCGCCCTCGCCGAGCTTGAAATCGCCGACACCAGTAGCTCCTCCACCAGGGCCGCGCTCCGATTCCGACTTCGGCTCCCCGACCAGTCGCCACCGGTAGCAGCTCCTCAAAGGATTAGGGTTTGGGTTCTTGCTCTTCGAATCGCCGATGGATGACTCTTCGAATCGCCCTTCGCGCTCTCTCTCTTTCTTCTGGACAGAGAAGTAGCGATAGTGGGGTAGGGTTTGGGGTCTTGCTTTCACGCGCGGGGGTTAAAGACTGGTTTGCTATTTTGGGGGTTTTTTCTTTTTAATCCCAGCCATCCGATTCAATATAATCAACGGCCTAGATTTGAGTACTTGATACTCAATAAGGGGTGAGTACTTCGGATCCAACCCCTATATATATATATATATATATATATATATATATATATAGGGTCAGGTTCGGGTACACACACCTCTAATAATGAGAAGGAAAGAAGCATTCTTATTGGTCCACGTGTATTAAAAAATAAATCCCATTGGTCCACGTGTGTGGGGGCGCGCGCTCATCCCAACCCGTTCTCGCATTCACATTTTGAGGCCCAGTCGCACCACCCGCGCTTGCACCACACGCGCCTACCCAAATTAATTAAAAACGCCAGCGCTGGGGATCGAACACGGACCCTTGCTACACTTACACACCGCCTCAACCAATTTGCCAAGTAGTACACCTTGTCATTAATAGCATCTAAAGGTATTTACTACTTTCAAAATCGATTTTACAACTTTTAATATATATATATTTTTCTAATTATAATTAAAATGTTTTCACATAAATTTATTAATCATACATTAAGATACAGATTAATATATATAATATATTTCATAATAAAAAAAATTCATTCTTCTTTTATTTTCTTTTAATGTTTATTTTTAATTAATTAATTATTTATTTTTAAAATAAAACGGTTCATAGAACAATACTATTTATTTAATGAACAAATACTATTTAATAATTATAAAATTTTTATTCTTCTTTTATTTTCTTTTAATGTTTATTTTTACATTATTTATTTATTTGTTTTTAATTTTATTCACAGTGGTTCGGCAATTTTATTCACAGTGGTTCAGCAATTTTATTCACAGTGGTTCATCAATTTCATTCACAGTGGTTCAGCAATTTTCTTTCATATTAATTCAGCAATTTTATTCACAGTGGTTCAACAATTTTAAACGCATCATAATTGCCCATTTTAATTAATGTTAAACGCATCGTAATTGCTTCGTACAATATTAAATGTATCACTATATATTACAAACATCAATTATACATTACAAAGTCGTAATTGCTTCCCTTTTTTTTCAAACATTAATTAAAATGTTCTATTTATTTACCGAATCACACCCAGTGAACCACTCTCTATTCGGTCACTGAACAACTCTATTCGGTCACTGAACCAATCTCTATTCGGTCACTGAACCACACCCAGTGAACCACTCTCTATCCGGTCACTGAACCACTCTATCCGATCACTGAACCACTATCCTACTCGGTCGCTGAATCACTCTCTATTCGGTTACTGAACCACTCTCTATTCGTTCAATGAACCACTCTATTCGGTCACTGAACCAATCTCTATTCGATCACTGAACCACTGTATCCGGTCCTTGAACCACTATATCTATTTGATCACTGAACCACTCTCTATTCGGTCACTGAACCACTCTATTCGGTCACTGAACCACACCCAGTGAACCACTCTCTATTCGGTCACTGAACCACACCCAGTGAACCACTCTCTATTCGGTCACTGAACCACTCTATCCGATCACTGAACCACTATCCTACTCGGTCGCTGAATCACTCTCTATTCGGTTACTGAACCACTCTCTATTCGTTCAATGAACCACTCTATTCGGTCACTGAACCAATCTCTATTCGATCACTGAACCACTGTATCCGGTCATTGAACCACTATATCTATTTGATCACTGAACCACTCTCTATTCGGTCACTGAACCAACCTCTATTTAGCCACTGAACCAACCTCGTTTAGTCACTGAACTAACCTATATTTAGTCACTGAACCAAACTCTATTTAGCCACTGAACCAACCTCGTTTAGTCACTGAACTAACCTATATTTAGTCACTGAACCAAAACTCTGAATCACTTCACATAAAAACCCTGAATCACTTGGTATAAAACCCTGAACTACGTGGTATAAACTCCTGAACCACTCAGTACTAAAACCTGAACCACTTGATTTGAAAACCTCGAACCACTTAATAAAATAAGAAAATAAGAATCCAATCTTGCAACCATTTTATTTAGTCCCACTTTAAAGATGAAATAACCCCACTTTAAAGATGCAAATACAATAGATTAGAGCAGTAGCTCCTTCACTTTCTTCCAGGGCCGATAGGAATTTGTAAGCAACAACACATTGTCGATGAAGGAATAAGCATTTCAAGAATCAATTCCGAATAGGAATTTAAAATTAAAATCAGCGGGCTATTCTCCACCCCTTCTTCTGAAACTAAAAATCCCAATCCCTGCCATTACGAAAGAAAGAAAAATTAAGGACATGAAGGACCGAGTCGCAGAGTCGGCTTCATCGAAAATCAAAATTGGAAGGCAACAGATTTGATTTCGGTCGCTTCTCGAAGAATCGAGAGGGCGCTGGAGAGAGGCGATTAGAAGGCGGTGGGAATAGTAGAGGTGGTGCGCGAGGATCGAGATCTCGTCGGAGCAAGCCGAGGTCCAGGTTTAGTAGGATCTCGGAGATGGAGGCTCCGGCGCCGGGAATGGAGGGAGGCGTCGGGAGATCGGGAAGTCGCCGACAGCGAGGCAGGATCCATCACGGTGGACGTAGTCGGAGCAACGGTGGTCGGAGGAAGCGTCGAGAGGGAAGAGAGAGAGTATTGATTATTGACGTTGTTGTAGATGCACTCTTTTAATGTTGCTGTAGAGGCGCGTGAGGGATTTTTTTCCCTTTAAAATTTGGATCCGTATCCACCAATCACATCGCTTCTTTCCTTCTCACCGGTATAAAATATTCTCACTTGAACCCTGGTTCCCTTGTGCACACCCCTTAGGGTGTACTTTGTGCACGAATCTAGGTCATTAATCAAAAGAAATGAAAGGCCAAGATTAAAAGAGATTTTTTAAAAAAATTTCTATTAAATCTATGGGACCCACAAAGGAAAACACACCCACCCTCCCTCCACCCTCTCCTGAGTGCGTGAAACCCAAATCCCATATATAGGAATATCTTCTTGATTTTATTTTTTTCTCCTTTCACGTGAAAATCAAGCAAATTTTTTTTAAATATGAGTGATGGTTGGTGGAAGTGTGGAACCCACTTGATTTCGTTTGTTTTTTAAATTTGTCGACTTCACCGAATAATGTTTTACATTATACCGAATAATGTTATATTATTTTTTTCATCCCGTTAAGATGAAAATTATCAAAATTTATCAATTCCGCTGAATAACACATATTTGGATAATGGATTGTACGTATTTTTTTTTAATTCTTCCATTTTTTTTGTAAGCAGCCTGATTTCGTTTGGTTTTAAAATTCATCAATTTAACCGAATAATATTTCACAATCTACTGAATAATGTTTTGTTTAGATGAAAATTCATTAATTTCACTGAATAATTTGTCAAAGGCTATCGAATAATGTTTTTTTTTTCCGAATAATATTTTAAATTTCACCGAATAATCCTTCAAAATTCACCGAATAATATTTCATATTTCAGAACCCCAAATTCATAAAAAAAAATACTATTCTATTTCCATGAATAATTATTCAATATCACCCAATAATATTCTAAATATTCCCTATCTTACCGAATAATCCTATATTCCATATTTACCCAATCATTCCATGTTCATCTTCTTCGCAATGAACCGCACCAGCAAAGAGGATCGCAATAAAAAATACACAGCGCTCAAACAACATGCCACTGCCCGTCCGCGCCACCTTCGCCACCACATCGCCACCGCTCATCCTCGCCACCTCCGTCTCTGCATCGTCGCCGCTCTTCCTACACATCGCCACCACTTGCTCGATGACAGCCTCAAACGCAGGCCCTTCGATTCGATTAGCCAGAACACCGGACGACTTGGCCATCTCCTTCGATTCGCCCCTACAACCGGAAAGATGAGGATGACGAAAAACCACCGCCTCGAATCGCCCGGAAAGCAGAACCTAGCACCGCCTCCGCCTCGCCTCAACGCCGGTATCCAAAAAATCACTCCCTTCAATTCGCTGCTGATCAGAAGCAGCACAGACAATTGCTTGCTCACAAAATCCAGAAATCAATTGAAGACAAACACACAAAAGCAACTACAAAGATTCCAATCCGATGGAGTTTGGACTTTCAATCGATTCGAATAACTTACATGTAAATAGAGATGGCCGTCTGTTCAGCGTTCTTATTCCCTTCGCCGCCTTCGACTCCAACGATTGAGATGGCCGCCTTCGCTGCTCCGATCGCCGCCACTGGTTGATATTCAAGAATCAGTCGACTCCGAATATGGTTGCAGAGCATTAAGAATGCCCAGATTTAGGGTTATATTCACCCTTATACACGCGCTTCACGCTCAATTGGGTTTAATTAGAATTAATTTTCCAATTTTTTTAAAAAAACCACCCAAACACGTGGCATCATCTTGTCCCTCATTTTAATAAAGATCAAGGGCTCAAATTTGTGCACAAGATACCCATTCTCTCTCTCTCTCTCTCTCTCTCTCTCTCTCTATATATATATATATATATATAAATATATAGAGAATGGGTAACTTGTGCACACCCCTTAGGGTGTACTTTGTGCACATTTTTTGGCCATTGATTTGGGGTGAGTGGATGGCTGAGATTAAAAGGCTTTTTTTCTTTTTTTATAATATAAAAAAGGGTGGGGTCCACGCACTAGGTAAAAAAACCGGATTTACTCCCTGGGATTTAATTTGTGGGCGCGTGTGGCATAGAGGCGAGGCGCTATTAAAACCCACCGCAATCTTATCATCTTCTTCAATCAAAACCTAATGGATTCGAGGCGGCGGCGAGGCAAGCCAGTGTTTGGGTTCCTGACGGGGATTCGGGGCAAAGGTGAGGCGGTGAGTCAAGCGGAGGCAACCCATCCCTTCTCAAACTCAGCTGGTGAGCACGGAGTCGGATCGGAGGATCCCTTGATGGGCTAAGTCTCGGGAAACTGGTGTGTGGCAGTCCTTTTTTTCTCCCATTCTTTTCGATTTCCATGGTCTAGATCTGAAACTGTTCGATTTACATGGTCCAGATCTGAATCTGTGGAAGCAGTTGGAGACGAAGATGGAAGCGAAGCCAAGTCTGCTCGATTTTTCGGCAGTGGTGGGGGATGGGCGACGACGACGACGCGTTGAGGGCAGCGTTGATGTGGTTAGCGGCGGCGGTGGTGATGGTCGGTGTAGGGACGCAACAGTTGAAGGAGATAGAATGGCCGCCTGCTTCCCCGACCGGCCTCCGCCCGCTTCCCCGACCTGCCTCTTCCCGCTTTCTCTCGAAGTGGTTGCAACTCAAATCGCCCCGACTCCTCGACATCAAATCTAGAATAGGTAAGGCATATGATGGGCCATGGCTGCGTGGTTAGAGGGATTTAGCAGGGTGGGTGGGGTAGTCGGCAAAATCGGGTTAGGGTTAGGGATAAAATTTATTACTTGATTTCTCATTTTATTCGGGAAAAAATGAAGAATTATTCATACGTATGTATCGAATTTAGTGTATGGTTTTTTGAGATGTATAATTTGATTAATTATTCGTCAATTATTCATTGGAATGTGTCGTTTTTTCTTTACTAGTGGTAATGAGTCGTCAATTATTCGTTGAAATGTAAAACATTATTCGTTGAGATATGGAACATTATTTGTTGAAATGTAAAACATTATTCGTTGAAATGTAAAACATTATTCGTTGAAATATGGAACATTATTCACAAATATTTTATATAATTTTTTTTTTAAATATGAATAATTATTCAATGGAATAGGTGTATTTTATAATTAAAAATCGATGTTTAGGAATACCATCTCACACATAATTATCGATTTTTTGAAATAGATAATATAACATTATTCAGTAGGATGTGAAATAGTATTCGGTTGAATTACAATTTTTTTTAAAAAAAAACGAGATCAAGTGGATCGATTGTTAATCCACAAAACCTTTAAAAAAAACAATAAACCAAAAATATTACGTAAAAAAAAAAAAAGCAAGATTTGGAGTTGGGTGGATTACACGCTCCAAAGGAAAGGGGTTGGTTATTTTTTTTGACAAGTGGGTCCCATTATAATAAAAGGAAAAAACAAAAATCCCACTTAATCTTAACCTTCCATTTCCTCTTAATCAATGGCACGGATTTGTACACAAGGTACACCTTAAGAGGTGTGCACTCTGGAACCACTATATATATATATATATATATATATATATATATATATATGCATTTGCTATGTTTTTTCAGCCACGTTTGATAACTTGACAGATAATATCAAAACAGTTCAATCAACAAGTATGGATGATATAAACTGTTCTCAAACAATGATGGTCTTCATCTAAATCCAATCATAATAAAGAGAGAAGGTTAAGTATCAACCGACCAAGCAAACCCGAATGCTTAAACATCACAAGGTTTCGAGATTGTTGTTCAATTTGAGAACTTTTTACTAGCAAAACACGACGATTTCAAATCTTACATTTTCAGCTTCCTTCACCTTCTAAAGATGTTTTGAGTTTCATTTTTTTATGCACAACTGTACAAAAATGTTGCTGACAGACCTTGGGTGACAGCAGCTATTAAACAGGTTATCAGACTGACGTTTACATACACTTGATTTCTGCACCCTATCAATAACTTCTTCCAATTTTTATCTCTTTAACTTAATCTCTTTTTTTTTTGGATTTACTTCTTTTCCCGATATCATATATATAACTAGCCTAGCCAAGAAGAGAGCACGGTATGAACACTTGAAAAGGGCTATGGTGTAGAATTTACAGAGATCTCCTGCGGCATGGTGCTTTGCTGATCAACACTCGAAGCCTGGATCTTGAGATGCTGCAATGGCTTTAGAGCGACAGTGAGCTGGGCGAATGAAGGGCGCAAGTTCGGATCACTGCAAAACAGTGAATAATAGCAGTTGAGAATAAAACTGATACTTTATATGGAAGGATAGGATTGATTTATATAATCGAGAAGAGTAATTACTTACGTCTGCCAACATTCCCATATTATCCTTGCAACCAATGGATCAATTTCTTTAGGGATCTCAAGGCGCTTGTCCTGGAACCCTACTGCTCCAACAACTTGCATGGGATTCATTCCGCTCCAGGGCAGTCTCAGTGTTGCGAGCTCCCACAATATTATTCCGAAGCTGTACACATCGCATCTGCCAGAGTACCAAACCACATATTTAGGATGCCATAAATAATAGGAAAAAAATGCAATTACAACTGGTAACAACCCAGTGCATTTATCTATGTTCAGGAGCTAAATGAATTTTCAATAGTATCAGAACTCTTGCAAGAGTAGTGTACAGTGATTCAATCTTCTCATTTCCATATTGGGAGTGAAACCGTTCACTTGCCACATTGGGAACCCTTACTCTTTAGCCTTTTTTCAAATTGACTCAACATCACCCTGATTCTCAATTATTATAGGATATTGTCGGATGTGTGCCGAGGAAAACAATTAAATCATTTAAGAAACAATTACAGATATAGTTCTTGCTCTTTAATGAAGGGGATTTAAAGATTGCACACGTCTTCTACGAAAAATAAGCAAAATCGCAGATATAGGTCCCCAAGTAGTTCAATAGCTTAGCAGATATGGTACATTGCCCAAGGGAAATTGCATGAATCTAAAAATGTAAGAGCACATTCAAATAGAAATCAACAAATAAGAGATTGAACTCACTTCTCATTTGATGGTTCATTGCGAAGTACTTCTGGTGCCATCCACTCAGGCTAATGAAATTACATAAGAAATAGTCAAGTATCAATGGAATGAAAGCAGAGTTGTTTCGAGCTCAAAAATAAAATTCAAGAATGCTTCACACAAACTCACCGTTCCAGCAGTTGATTTGGATGACAAAAATGTATTATGCTTAAGCCTTGACAGCCCAAAATCACAGACCTGCAACAGCGAAAAGTTAAGATTAGGCAGTTACATGGTTAAAACTTAAAAGTGTAACCAGGGTTTCAGGACCCATGTAGCTCCTTACATATATAACAAGCACAACAGCTTTATCTTTTAGAAGCATTAATCAAATTATAATCCACCTACTTAACATGTCTTATAAGCTCATTAAAGGAGGCTACAGATCAAAAACTGGTAATAGCGAGTGAGAATGTTAATTCAAAATGTGATATTCTTCATTATACCTTTACGGTCCAGTTTTTGTCAACAAGCAAATTAGGTGACTTCAAATCGCGGTGGACAATTGTTGGTGTGCTAGCATGTAAGCAATTCATACCCCTTGCCTGCAAAAGAATAAAAGCATGCACTTACATGGAAAGGAAGAAGAGATTAAATACAAGGATCAAAAGTTTACATACCACATCGAGTGCCATCTTTAGTCTGCGCTTCTCATCAATCTGACAATTAGGGCGATGAATAATCCGATACAGACTTCCTCTGTAGGAAAAGGAAATGTACACATTAAACCTCGGGCATCAAGTAGAGGAGATATGATCAATTAGCCCCAAACTTAACCAGTGCAAACCAGGCAGGATTCTGGCAGTAATTTTCTACACAACAAAGGATTAATATATTTGTTGTAATTCAGTTACAAAAAATAATAATTTACCAAGGTTTACACAATCCTTTCATTCAACTACATGCCAACATTCATCTCATAATTGATTGTTTTGGATCTTTCCACAGCTAGTCCTGTGCCACAAAAGATCTAAAAATGCAGCTATAATGTAAAGAGAATATGTAGACTAATTGAATAATTCCTTTGTCAACCTTCTTGATATATGCAAACAAAAAATGATTAGCTTAGCAAATAGAAACACACCCCTAAAAGAAAATCTCTTATGCAAAAGTAACTGATTGCTACAGATATGTTGGTGCTCTACATTAGTGCTTCAATAGCAAAGGAAAATGACAACATTCACTTGAAAACAGCAGTAGCAAAGAAAGGCAAAGCCAGAAGGACAAGATGAGAGACAGTGGATAATTATACATTATCATTACGATCCAGGCGACAAGTTAACAATCAAGGGTACTGCTTTATATAGACTGCAAAATAATAAATAAATACAATGCATATCAGCCATGAAATGTACCTTGGAAGGTATTCTGAAATAATAGAGAGGTTAGGAGGGCGAGTAACAGCCCCCATGAACATAACAACATTTGGATGGCGCAGTCTACGCATGATCCGCACCTACAAGTGAAAAATAGAAGTATAGTTATTGACTTAATTTACCTTTCCAATCAAATCGGGTAGACTATCTACACATTGCCTTTTTAATGTTTATCTTTGGGGATGGACCTAATAGTGGATTGGATTCTACCAATGATTGATTGTAAATGAGATGCCTAATACAGCTATTTTTCCACATTTTAGAGGCCTAAAGCATACGATCCAAGATTGGGAAATGTTATTAGTTTTGTGCTTAGTTTGCCTTTATATGGTATTTTTCATAAAAAAGCTTCAGATACAGTGGATATGGATGGGCTTGTTCAAGGTATATATTCACAACTTCATCTTGAACCCAGAGACACCCAACTGACCCAAGACAGATTTTATTCAGCAATTCAGCACGATTATACTGCCATTTTGGGTATTTGGCTGGCACAGAGTCAATGGACATTTATGGCAAGTTTATGTAAGTCAATGCATTAAGGAAAACATTGCTGGTAATTTAGGGTTTGCGAATTGCTTTGAGGCATGAAAGATCGCTATCCTTTAAGTGATATTTGTCCCCTTTGATTGCTGTTAGGCTTTCAGACAAATTCACCTCCTAGGATACAACAAAGACCTATAAGAAATCTCAGAATTTCTTCATGTTCCTCCCCTGTGAAGAAACATTTCATTTATAGAGGAATTCCACTGAAACTGTCAGGCAATTAATGCAGTTAATTTAGTTTTTACAGTTAACAAAAGTTAGTAAATCTCATCTAATAGGAAGAGATCACAGTCATTGATCTATGACAGATCTGGATTCTGGACCACCGATTTCCAGAAATCAGAACCAACCCTTCATTGAAATTAGTTATTTTTATCAGTCTTATTTTTAGACTTTACCTAACATTCATCAGGTTATATCTCTTTGGTGATGACTTTTTGGGTATTGGATATTGTTTGTAGATCCGTAGCGTTTGTCAATTGCAGCTAAACCAGCGATCTATTTCCATTTTTTTTTTCCACTCCACCAAACCTCACTCACATCTTGCAAACAACCACCACCGGAAAAAGGAAAAAGAATGGTCACTTCCAGAACGCAGCCTGTATCACTAATTCGATAGATAAGAAGCCAATTCCAGACATATATATTGGAAGGTTTCATCTTTCTTCCCCGTCATTAAAAAAAATTAACCTTTTCTTCCCGCCCCGCCTCATTGTAGTTGCCTCTATGCAACATTATTTTGCCATTAGAAACTAAAAAAAGCTTACTTCTCTTTTGAATTCAGCCAGAGCAGCGCCTGAAAAGTCCTGGTCCAAGAATTTCTTCACAGCAACTTCCTGAAATGGAAACACACCAAGATATAAGGTCCAACCAAGAGGCTTGAAAAGGCACAGCATGATAACTTATCAAAAGAGATGTACAGTTAAAAATCTCCAACCAAGAGTTGAGGTCCCATTTGCAATAAATCTTTATACTTTCTGATTTGCTTCCATCTTGAGAAGGGAAAACAAAAGAGTAGGATGCATCATCCCATAACAGAAAGTTTTAAAGGGCAGGTAGGTGGTAGGCCTAATGTGTGCTATCTATAATGGGTCAGTCACAAAGTGAAAGCCTAACTGTCCATTGGAAGTGAAAATGGAAAGGTTGCTAGAACTAATATAATCAAATAAGCCACAGAATTGCAGGAATTTAAAGAACGAAAAAACTGAAGCACACAGGTACAGGTATCCGAAGGGGAACCAGATACTTCAAAAAAAAAAAATGTTTTGCTTATTCATCTTGTTGGTTCAACAGCCATAAAATACAACATGGTTCTGTTAAAAAACAAGTAGAAATAACTTACAGGATTATTATCATCATCATCATCATTATTTTTGTTTTAAAAAAAACACTAAACCTAAAACTAATTGCATTGGATAAGTAAGAGATGATGTACACAGGTGAAAAGGGAGCTCACCGTGCCATTCCAATCAGCATGATATACCTCCCCATATGAACCTGTCCAGAGGAAGAATAAAAATCTCAGAAAATTTCAAAAACTGATGAATAAAAGTATTCAAGCACCAATGATCATCAGTCATAAGAAAAATGATAAGAGTTGGTATGCGTTATTTAAAAAGTGTGTACTCCTCAATATTGTGCTTACATTTAAAATACAAGTGACATTTTTGGAAGTCGACAACATGGGATTACAAAAACATATAATTCTAGTTCAATCCAAGGGTTTTTTCTAATGTGTGCCCATATAGAAAACCCCAGGGAATGATGCATAAACCCTAGATGCTAATGCATTCAAGTACTTTTTTTTAAAAGCTTTCTAAATATGGGTCTTTTATTGTGTGCCCATGGACACCCATTAGAAAACCCCTTAATCCAAAATAATATAATAGAAGAAGATGATGAAGAAGAAGAAAATGCAGATGGAGGATGTAATAAAAGCATGTTAGGGAAGATGTAAAGTGACAAAAATACGCGTTGCAGCAATTTCTTACCCAAGCCAATTCTTTCACCAATGTCAAGGTCTTCCCATGGAATTTCACATTCCCCTACATCATCGAGAACTGGATCAACAGAACTAGAACTTGAATTTATTGGATAGCTATGACGTCCCATTACATCAGGAAGCATTTCGTTATCCACGAATCTATAATCTGTGTCCTTGTGCCGATCCTGTACACCAATAGCGCCACTATTTTGTCCCGTTCTTCTAACAGAGCTTTCTGTTGATGATGCCTCTTCACTTCTTTGGGATTCATCATCACGAATGCTAGTAAGAGAAAATTCGTTTGCTCCATGGGAAGTATTAGGATAGAGATTTTCTGGTAGGGAAGAAGATGAAGAAACTGAAGAGGATGTACTGGAACCACTAGGATCACAACTATTTCTAGGGAATAGGCCGTGAACAGCATCCTGCTCTCTTTTTCTAGGAGCACCCTTAATGGGATGATGGCTCTTCCAAACCATTGGCAAGGGGGGCCTACCCAACACTGGATCATTACTCTGCCTTTGAGATTCCTCAACTTTATAATCTTGGGATTTATCTTGCAATAACCTGCCCCCTCCTATCTGGAATGGGTTAAGATCAGCAAAAAGATCATTGGACTTATCAATGTTGTTCTGATTATATGGTACTATGTTAACGTTCATCCTCAAACCATCACCAGCTTTAAAAGCCCCACGGTTCGCTTTGTATAGAGAAGCACCAACAGCTGATGTAGAAGGAAAGCCAAAATGATTGGGAGAGGTTGATTTACTGAAAATTCTGGAAGGACCAACAGAAGTGTCATTACTTGCAGATGTGGATGAAGATTCCGACCTTCTAATACCTGACTCCCTCCCAAACTGCATATGATTTTGAGCAGAATCCATACTTGTGCCAGGGTTATTACCAATCATGTGTTTTGGTCTAGGATATGCAGCAACAGAATCATTTGTCAGCTGCATGTAGGGTCCTTTGTTCAGTACTTGGTTATTAGCTTGAGATGCAGAATCCCTTCCACTTGATACATCTGCAGGTATCAGAGTCCCTGGATCTGCCATGAGATCAACCAAAAACTCCCTGAATACAGGGAATTATCCGTTACCCATTTGAGAATGGAAAAAAGAGAGATAAAAACATAACATGTGGTACATATTGTTTACTTGAGGAAGGGGGAAAGTTGGGAATGAGGTAGGAAGAAAAAGAAAAGCATACAGAAATGAGAATTTATTCTAATTAAACATTGTATAAAACCCTGCACATTCAATCTTGCAGCTGCTAGGGGCATTCAAGCAATGAGAAATAAAGCAACTCAAAAGAACATCAAGGTGCCTATCATGATGACTCTGAAATGGAGAGAGTAAGACTGATGTTCCAACAGGAGCAAAGCACTACCTTTCATCATCCAACTTTATTATGTTGACAGCATCATCTTCAACGCCTGTGTAATGGCTTCCTTTCACCAATTTACATCTTATTCCAAGAGTGTCTGCTAGTATCTGTCATTAAACAAGCAGTACAAATGAAAACGTTTTACGTGCTTGAATATGGAAAATCAACTTGGATATCAGGAGATGTCACTAATGTTTCACACTGACAGTTTGAAAATATTTTTTTCGTTATATACAAAATCCATTTCAGTGTGAAAATGTCAGTGTGAAGAAGTATGTATTTTTATATCATGAGATAAAACCAAACAGTAAACAATAAATTACTATCTCATCTGCATTTCCATGTGGCGATTTCCATAAGTTGGTAAGTGCCGCACTAGCAACCAGTGGTCATGGATAAACTTCAGAGAAAAGAAAAGAAAAGAAAAGAACGGCAGAAAAAAAATAGGACAAGATAATAAGAAAAGGAGACTTTGAACGAAGGGATGGGGAAGAGAGTCAAGAGACAAGTGACAAGAAGCAGAATATATATCAGATACAAAAAGTGATCCAAAAGGTCAATCATCCAGTTACTCACTTATGTATCTGAGAATATTCTAATTCCTATGTAATTCACTCTCTCAAACCAATAACATTATCTTAAAAAAGAACCTAATAAAAAAAAATTATCTTAAAAAAGAAAATTCATAATCAACTTTAGTTGAGTAAATAAAGCATCTATAGTAGACTTGATAGTTACTCACTTATGTATCTGAGAATATTCTAATTCCTATGTAATTCACTCTCTCAAACCAATAACATTATCTTAAAAAAGAACCTAATAAAAAAAATTATCTTAAAAAAGAAAATCCATAATCAACTTTAGTTGAGTAAATAAAGCATCTATAGTAGACTTGATAGTTGATCCTCAAGACTCAAGTTGTGCATTAGATTGCCTTTCAGCCATGTCAGCAATGTGCTCAAGGATAAGCATAGATATTTCAGAGCCTTGTAGTCAGCATAGTGATTTAAATGTTTCCAAAAAAAGCAACTTGAGAATAAATCAATGCAAGATTCGAATGACACAAATTTCTCAATTTTGAATATATGCGTAGATTCTGCATCAGAAGGAATCTTATTAAGTTATTAAAAGGAGAAGCTTCCTAGAGAACACTACTTTCATAAACATAAGTAACTGATTCAGTGATTCACCTTAAAGAGCAAAGCTCGATGCCTAGTTATGCCAAGTTTTAAGGAGCCTATGGGAAACACACTTGTATTCAAAGACGTTCTTAACTCAGCGCTTCTGTTCATCCACCTAGCCAGCATAATATTTGGATCCTTCACTGGGCCACCCATGTGATCAGTAACCAACTCAGCCAGTCTCTGGACAAAGACATTGATGTTGGATGGAGGGCAGTCTATTGCAATGCAATGGGCAACTTGCTCCAACTCCAAAAGCATGGGATCAATTGTTCTGTTAACTATTACAGCCTCATAACCAAAATCACCTGAATTTACTTCAAGATCCGAGAGAGAGGGCATTTTTCCTTTACTCGCTGGGTCCATAGTAATGCCATACACATCATAGAAGCCATCAACCACTTTCTCCTTGTAATCAAGAACACAGTAATCCTGGATAAACAGCAAGCTGAAAATGAGCACATACAAGCTACACAAATTATTACAATATCTTGTCATTCTTGGCAACAAATTAAACTATACAGTATATCCATAAAGCACTCAAAAATGAAAATATAGAAAAGAAATACAACCAATTAAACTACACAAATAGTGTGTTCTTTCACTCAACCAGAGTCTCAATCTAAGAGCGCATGAATCTATCTGTTTGAAACAAAGCACAACCGATGCCTAAGTCGAGAAAATGATACTACAAACCCAAATACGAAAAGATTTGATCACAACAGACCCATATTGCAACATTACCTAAATTTACAGACTACAGTCAAATGAGTCAATCAAGCTAAATCTTTTCTAATTCTATAAAGTATAAACCACGCTTCACAAGAAGGATCAAAAACCTTAATCAGTAACAAAAATTCAAGAAAAAAAAGTCTAGAGGAAAGGCAAATTAAAAAAAAAAAAAAAAAAACGCATTCAGCATCCACAAATATGATCAATCCAATAAATGCAAAAAAAAACAATTCCAAACGAAGGATAGAGAGAAGAACAAGCCCCCAGTAAGCTCACCCAGTAGCGCCGAGACAAATCCTCTCCAGAAACCTCCCTATCTGGGCGATTATCCATGGAATTCGACTTTCCCAAGCTAAGCAAAGTCGCCGCACGGATCTGATAATTCTCAGGATCATCTCGGAATTCCGAATTAGAAGCACTGATCGCCAGCGCAAGCTGCATCTGGAACTCCTCCTCGGACGAGAAATAGTCCACACCGCGATCTGTCCCCAATCCACCAACTCCTCCTCCACTCGGCGAATCCGGCACCGAAACCGACACCGCCGCCGCCGCCTGATTCCGCGGAGGCGAAGCGGGAGAATTCGCCGCCGCTAACATCGGAGCCTGTGACTGATCGGGGGCGCATGGCTGCTGCGATTGAGCAGTTGAAAAAGTAGCAGCAGCAGCGGTAGAAGGAGATTGAGGAGTTAGGGTTTCGTTGATCCGATTGGGATCGTTGTGGCTCTTGTGAAGCTTCTTGAAAATGTGCTTCATCTTCTTCGTCTCGCTCGTTCGATTTTTCCTTTTTCTTTTTCTTTTTTATCTCTTCCCTCTTTGGCCCTTTCAAGGGAGAGGGAAGGTGAGAGAAACAATGGAAGGAAAGTTCATTTTTCTTCTTGGGTAAGTTGGGAGGAAGGGGACGGCGAGTGACAAAAAGGCTTGGAGTTTGGGAGTATTTACGGAAAAGCCCCTATGACAAAGGGGCTCGTGTGGGTGTGTGGAGTCAACGCGCGCGTTTTAGGGTGGACACGTGGCGGAATGGCATTAGTTCAACGGGTAGAAGGATTAGTTTGGTGACGTGTCGGACAGTTGGGACCTGGAATGTCAGTTTCATAATTTCAAAAATAGCCCAAACTTTATACTATTCCAGTTAAATTGAACCTAATTAGTACTATAAGGTGAAGTTTAACCAGTATGTCCATAACCAAGGATGCTAGCCTGCTAGGCATGCACACCAAGAACATTTCTGCTCTTGTCTTAATTTACTTTTTTCTTGTCACATAAGCATAAAAATATCCTTTATCTTTTCAGCAATTCCACCTACATCCGTGCATCTCACTTCTGAACCATTCACTCATTTTTTAATCATTTTGTTTTTAGTAAATACTTCTTCTGTTAATTAAAACTTGTCGTTTACTATCCAAGCACACTTTTTTAGAATGATAAAAACTATGTAAAATATTAACATTTTTTTACATTTGTTTTTATAAATTCATATTACTTAATTGTAATAAGTATGAAATTATTTTTAAAAAAATATTAAAAAGTTAATATTTTATATAGTTTTCAACATCTAAAAAAGTGTGCATGAATAGTAAAACGTCAAATTTTAATTAACGGAGGGAGTATTTCATACAACAACATTACCACTATTATTATTTTTATTATTATTTTTTTATTATTATTATTATTTTTTTATTATTATTATTATTATTATTGAAATAATAAGAATAACAAGTCAAGTTAAAAAAAACACAACTACATAGGGTATGTATGGGACGAGGTAAAAAAAAGTGACTAAAATTATAAACAAGTTGAGATTGAAAAATTGTGTAAAATAAAGGTTGAAAGATTATGAAAAAAGATATAAACTCTGTATGGACGTAAAAGTGTTTATTTGTAATAAAAAAAAAAGTGTTTGTTTGGTTATTATTAGGGGCATTATGGTATTTTCAAACCAAATAAACAAAAAAGGCCAAAAAAATTAAAGCTATCACAAGTAGCTTTTTTTAAAACACAAATTTTAAATAAAAAAAGTTTAAATTGCCCCCTATACAATGTTAAAAAAAACTATCTCGTTTTAACCATTTTTAAAATGTTAAAATGCTATCCATACACACGTATAATGAAGCTGCAATAATTCAAGTACAAGATTAAAAAGACCACACAACAAAGTAAAAAACGCTTCTTTAAAGGAAAAACAAAAGCTATCGATGAAATTCAAGTGTCATTTTGTGACGTTGAATGTTTGAACTTTCTACGCGTTGCGACGTTGGCATACATTCAACGCGTTGCGACGTTGAATGTTTGAACTTTCTATTTCCATGAACTTGGGGTTTCTCCTTTTGCTCTCTCCTCTCTCCTCTCTCCTACCTTCATTCCGGTGTTCCTCTTGCGCCGTTTTCTCCGGCCGGTTGGCCATGGCGCGGCGTTGCCGCTGCCTTTGGCCCCTTACCTGAGCTCTACTCTTAACTTCCCAAGTAACAAACCCCATTACTCAAACAAACATCCTATTAACCCTAACCTTTCCAGATCTAAACATCCTCTCAAATTTCATAAAACAATTGTCTGCAACCCCCAATTTGTCAATCATCTATCTAAATCTGCCACATGCGACTGGACTGGTGGATGGGAGTTCCCGGTTCTGGCTTTGCCGCGGCCTAAGGGCTCCGATTTGGGAATTCCCCGCTCCAATTTGTTCGACAGCAACAACACAAGAAGTCGACTTCCAATCTATATGTGGATGGATGAACGCCTTCTTCTCAAGATCTCAAATCTTCAACAACTCCATCAGTGCGGCCCTTCTCCGGCTTGTTTGGCTCCCCTTCTGTGTGAGCCACGATTGGGAATCGGATGCTGTAACTGTACGCCGCTACTGTCAACTCTGGCTGGGATTCAGCCCTTAGTTTGCAAATTTCAGTCTGCTTGTCAGGCTACTCAAAACCCTCTCCGTTCATGGGGAAAAAAACACATGCAACCCAAAATCTTCAAACAAAAATTTCAGCACAAAACCTTCAAGTTGTTCTACTGTTTTCGCAAACTTTTTTGTTTCAATTTCTACTCTTTTCAGGTCCAAATATGTAAAAGCTACTGGCTCATGCAGAATATCAACTCTCTAGTTCTGCAGGTTAAGATGAGGAAGGGCGCCAATTCAACTGTCAATACCATACCAAGGAGAGATAAGTCCTGCCTTATCAATCTATTACTCTCTAACAAGTATCCTAATCCTATCTATCTTGTTACTGGTAGAAGCCCGAAGTGGGTTTATTGGCTAAATATGATTCTACAACTTATTAACCACTACATTACTCGTTTGGTTACTTGGAACATTTTCTGGAATCTGACCACAGAGGATAATATCACTATGTTCATGAACTCTAGTTGTACCAACTTAGCTGATTTTATTATCACTCTTGATGATAATGATAAACACCGTTGTCTAGCTGATCTCTCGGAGCCTCAGAATTGTTACTGGTGTTGTTTTGGTCACAGGATACAACCCCTTTTGGAAAGGATAATGAAGAGAGGCTACTGGATGACCATCTACAAGGAGGAGCACCTAGAAAGGGGAATGTATCTGGTCATGGAAAGTGTGAAATCCGAGAATACCTATGAAGCAATTGGAAAGGAAGCCAAAGTACCCCACTCTGATGAGTCTACATCCCGTATGATAAACGACAATCCAGTCTCTTGCACCAGCTTTGATAGAGACCAGTGGAACGGTATGACTCTGACTATTTTTCTCAAAACAACTCTGCTTATCCCCACCGTTTTTCTTCTTAGAATTGGTGTGGGGAGAAGCAAAAACAACCTTTACACCAACAACAATATCCCCAACAAGCATTGTAACCAAACAACAAATACTCTTGCTACAAGCAAAATCTGCAGCTCAACCAAGATGAAGGAAGACAAAACTAGGAGCTGGAACAGAAGTAAGCATACTATGAACACATACAGGAATACAAACATGGACAGTGAGACAGGTAACCAGCATCTCTTTACACTTCAATTACAATCTAGTGAATACAAGAAAGTACTGGGTCATGATAATGAGGTTCAAATTCGTAACTTCCTCAACTTTTCTAGAATTGGTTCCTATGAGCTAAGTAGCATAGCTTTTAGTAACACTTCATGATTAATATCGGCTATTGGAATATTCGAGGCTCTAGGAAGCCTCTTCTTTGGCAAGAATTAAACCACCTCAGACATAGTAACAAGCTTGATATCTTAGCTCTTGCTGAAACTAAATCGAATGAACCTCCTCTTGATAGCCAATTACACTTAGCTGGTTTCCATAAGAACATTTTCATCACATCTGTGGGTGCAAAGGGTGGTCTTTAGATACTGCTAAAAAACACAAGAGCTAACCAAAACACTATTCTCCTGGAACAGAATAGCAGATTCTGTATGCTAAAAACCACCATAAATTCTCTCGACATTGCAATTCTTTTTGTCTACGCGCCTTCTATTGAGCAAGAAAAAACTAGATTTTGGAACAGCATCATAGAAGTTACCAACAAACATTGTCTACCTATTCTTATAATGGGTGATCTGAACGATATCGAGAATGATAATGAGAAGGTGGGGGGTAACACCCCATCTCTTACCAGATTTCGTAGACTTAGACATCTTAAAGAGGAGCTCAATTTACACACTCTCCCTTATACGGGATCCCCCTTCACTTGGAGAAAGCACAAAGATGATAGAGATAATACCTATGAGCGCCTAGATAGAGCCTTTGCTCATCAACATATCATCACCAAATTCACAAACCTTCATGTTCAGCACCACTCATTTTCTTTGTCTGATCACTGCCCAATCACACTTCAAATAGGTAACAAACACATTCATAAAGGTGCCCCCTTTCGCTTTGAAATGGCCTGGACTACTAGTCCCATCTATGAGAAAATGGTGAAGCAAGTTTGGGAGAATAAACTCATTGGCTCTCATGCTTACAAACTTATGAAAAAACAGAAACTTCTTAAGAACAATACTAAAAGCTGGTGCAAAACACATTCAAATAATATCCTAAAACAACTCTCTGAAGTGGATAAAAAAATCTTAACATTGCAAGCCAAACTTCCCTGGGGTAGGCTTTCGAGCTGGGATAATCGAAAACTCATGAATCTTGAAAAGAAAAAGCTTGTCATGCTAGAGTACAATTACAGATTCTGGAAGCAAAGAGCTAAGACCAAGCACCTTCAACTGGGAGATAGAAACACAAATTACTACCAGACAATTGTGAAGGTCAAAAACTTTAAAAACCATACATCGTCCTTTACTTCCAAAGAGGGCGAGAACCTTACTGATCATGAGGAAATAGCTAACCAAATTACTAAAGAAATGGCTGAGAGATTTATTAAGCCAAATCCTTCGAGTATAACTTCTGAGCAACTACCTCATGATCTTCCAAGCATCACTGTAGAAGAAAATAATTTCCTTCTCTCAAACCCTTCAAATTTTGAAATAAAAAACATAGTTACTAGTATGGCTATAGACAAAACACCTGGCCCAGATGGCTACCCTCCGGAATTTTTCAGCAAATACTGGCACATAGTGGGACAATCTGTTTGCAAAACTGTTAAAGCATTTTTCCATTCTGGGACCTTACTCTCGGAGATCAATCAAACTTTCATAGCCCTTATACCCAAAACAGACAATCCTTCAAATATAAACCACTACAGGCCTATTAGCCTGTGCAACACCATCTACAAGATAATCTCTAAACTCATAGCTAATAGAATGAAGAACATACTACCTAGACTCATCAATCCTTTTCAAGGAGCCTTTGTAGAGGGACGATCCATACAGGATAATACGCTAATTGCACATGAAATTTTCCACAGTTTTCACAAACAAAAAGGACCAAAAGGTTGGATGGCACTAAAACTTGACATGGAAAAGGCCTACGACAAGATTAATTGGGATTACATAAAAGCCACACTCACTAAATTTGGTTTTGACTCACGTTGGATTAGGTGGGTCATGAGCTGCATAACCACCACAACCTTCTCAGTTCTCGTTAACAACCGTCCGGGTCCACAATTTAAACCAGAAAGGGGCATTAGACAAGGGGATCCACTAGCACCGTACATTTTCATACTTGTAATGGAGAACCTAGCAGCAGAATTACAGGAGGAAGCAAGATTAGATGATGCCTTGGTTGGAATCAAGATTACTAAAAATGGTACGTCTATTCCTTTCTTGACATTTGCTGATGACACTATTATTTTTGCACCAGCAACCCACAAAAGCATCCACACTATTCGGAACATGCTCAATAGATTCTCTAACATGTCTGGCCTTACTATAAACTACACTAAGAGCTCTCTCCAAGTTTCTGGAAATGTCAGCCCTTCCCTTGCAAACTCTCTAGCCAATGAAATGCATATTCCGGTCTCTAGAACTTTGGAAAAATACCTGGGTATCCCTCTAATCCGCGGCCGAATCAAGAATGAAATGTTCCAGGATGCCATACAAAACCTCAAAAAACAACTAGCCAAATGGAAAGCCTCGTCCTTAACCCAGGCTGGTCGTGTAACCCTCATTACTGCAAATCTCAGCTCTAAAACTAACTACCTCATGCAGAATTTCTTACTCCCCAAAGGGGTGCTCCACCAGATTGATCAAGTCAATAAAAATTTCTTTTGGAACAAATTAGAGTCAGAACGTTATAACCCGTTGATAAGTTGGGACAAAATTTGTAAGCCAAAAGACCAAGGTGGTCTTGGCATAAGATTAGCAGAAGATCTAAATATTAGCCTTCAAATGAAACTTTTGTGGAAATTATACACTAATACTGAGAATATTTGGGTTAAAGTCATTACAGAAAAGTATTTTAAAGATCAAAACATAATGACAGCAATCCCTACTAACCCCTCCTGGCAATTCAGCCGCCTTCTACAGCTTCGTGACAAATTTTTGGAAGGTTTACATTGGATAGTAGGAAATGGGGAAACCATAAATGTATGGAATGATCCTTGGGTAATAGGTTGTAATCTTCGAAACTATCAACTCTCACATGATCCTAATTTAAAGGTTCACCAACTTATCAATCAAAATAAAACATGGAACATGCAAATTCTTCAACGTCTCTTCCCAAATAATATTGTCGCCGAAATCCAAAAAATCAAAATCCCCTCCTGGGTGGTCAATGATAAACTAATCTGGAAACTTAATGTGGATGGCCATTTCACGACCAAATCGGTTAAACAAATTATAAACAATCGCCATCAGAATGAGGAAAAAGGTAAATGGATTTGGAAACTCAACCTCCCTCCCCGGATCAAAAACCTTGTCTGGAAAATAGCACAAGATGGAATTGCCACAAAAGAAAGACTAAATCGTTTCTTTAATAGAGTTCCGTCCCAATGTTGCCTCTGCAATGACAAAGATGAAGACAGTGATCATCTTTTCCAACAATGCACCTACACCAAAAGAGTCATTGCGGCTTATGAACAATTAACTGGGAAAGCTATAAACTACAATTGTAACTTGATTCCAGTGAAAGAAATGCTACAGTCTAAACCTTTGATTCCAAATTTTGAAGACCTTTGTTTTGTATGGCAATCAATATGGGAAACCAGAAACAATACAATTTTCAGAAATAAAAACATCAACCCTATCTCACAAATTGCGATTCGATCTTATATGCAGGTAAGGGATTGGCTGATTGGCAATCCCGATAAAGCCCCGAATCAAGACAGGCGAAGGGTTGTGATCAAGTGGAGGAAACCACCTAGGGCCACCTACAAAATTAATGTAGATGGCTCAACTAAACCTACTGGCTTATGCCAGATAGGTGGGATCCTCAGGGATTGTGCAGGAAATGTGATGGATACCTTTCAGCAGCAGGTGGATAGTGGCTCAGCTGTCCAAACCGAAGCAGCTGCATTTTGCGCAGGTACGAAAATGGCATGGCAAAAAGGCTTACGTAGAGTTGTAATTGAAGGTGACTGTTTGGAAGTAATCAAAGCAATCAATGATAATGCAAGGCCCAGATGGGAGATACACTGGCAAGTCGAGCTGATCAAGAAGATGCAATTGGAATTTGAGCATATAGAGTTCAAACATTGTTTTCGTGGAGCCAACGGAGCAGCAGATTTCATAGCTAGATCTAATGACATTTGTAATATGGATACTCTCCCTTTGAATAGGGAATTCTCTAACATCATCCGAAAGGATGATCAGGGTTGTGTTCTGTCTTAAGAACCGCCCCCTTTTCGCCTACTAAAAAAAAAAAAAAAAAGTGTCATTTTGTGACGGCCCAAATTTGTGTCATATATGCTCAATTAATTCGGACTTCAAATGATGATGTGAACCCGAATTTCGTAGAGCAGCCCTATTAGTTAAGAAGGCATTCATATTGCTCGGTATTCATGAGGTAGACGGATGGGGGAGAATGTCGTTATGGGGAACTACTCAGAAAATATGCAAGTAAAAGGATTATTCCTCGGCATCAATCAAAACACATAATTAGCCAATGAAAATCTGAACACATAACACGATGAAAATCTGAAAAATGTACTCCGTATTCATCAAAATCTGAAAATCTGAACACTCACCCTGACGCAATGTTTACATGAATCAAAAATAGCATGCAAATCATACACTGTGCAAAGTATATCAATCAAGCCGTTATTGAGACACAACTAAACACCAAATCCTCCTATGTATACTAGTTCACTCAAAGTGGCAAACACTATCTTAGGTCACTGTCATTGGCTCTTTCCATCACAAAGCAACAAACGCTATATACTTTTTCACTGTCATTTACTATTAAGTACTCAGCAACAAATCCTTGTATGTATTTAACAACTGTAGGAAGCAGCAAACGCTATCCTTGTATGTATACTAGTTCACTCAAGTAGCAAACACTATCTTAGGACACAGTCATTGGCTCTTCTTCACAAAGCAACAAACGCTTTTTCACTCGATCGTATCTCTGACAGCTACAGGCTTTTCAACATGAGCACCA
Source organism: Persicaria tinctoria (assembly GCA_037127255.1). NCBI lineage: Eukaryota > Viridiplantae > Streptophyta > Magnoliopsida > Caryophyllales > Polygonaceae > Persicaria > Persicaria tinctoria. The sequence continues at coordinate 14,805,098 of JBANSL010000008.1, forward strand.
TCCGCATAACTAACCAGAATAAAATGACGTTTTTCCCTATATAAAAAATAGAAATATAAAACACCTAAATAAGTGAATCAAACAGATGCACAACAGTAAAAGACACAAACAGATGCTTACGGATTTGTAAGATTGAACCTTCTCCTATATAAAATGTACTGCCAACCATATTCACAACAGTAAAAGATTCTAAAACAATATGGCCTTTCCCACAAGCGTGAGTCATGCGAGTCTTTGACGACCAAAGGTGACCATCATGGAGTGGTTAGAGAGTTGTACAACAAACAAGTACCACCTGAAATCAAACAGACCAAAAACTCAAAAACAAATATTGAAATTAAAATTATAAACAATTGACAAGGTAGAATAGTTTATTTACCTAATGGTTCTTTAGGAGGATAGGGGTGAAATGTATGGGAGAAATGGGACTGAGGTTGTCCAAGACAAAATATGCATCTACATCCTTCATAAGATTGAGCTTTGCCTTCTTGAGTATTGGATAATACCTCATAGCTGATACAAGGAACCAAAATCAAATTCAAGAAACTACATTCTTAAGGTTCCCATGAAACAGCCAAGGAAGAACAAACCCTAGGAACAAATCAGAGAAGATCCAAATTGCCAAAATCAAACTCAAAAAATACCTACATACATTAACAAAACAGAAACTAAAAACAGTCAAAGAACATGATCTCGCATCAAAACCATGTACAAAGATCAAGCAGAGAGAAGATGCACATCGTCGAAATCAAACTCGAAAAACTATCTTTGACGAAACAGAAACATGAAGGTGCAAGTATATCGAAATCAAACAAGGATCAACCTGAAAAGATCCAAAACGCCAAAATCAAACTCAAGAAACTACCTTTAACGAAACAGAAACATGAAATAGCAAGAGAAGAACAAAATCATCGAAATCATCAAATACAAGGTTCTTCAACCATAGAAGATCCGGATCAACAAAATCAAACTCGAGAAACAAGGATAAAAACAAAACTAAAAAATTAAGCATAAGCAAGGGTTTACCAATTTGTTCTGTAGCATCCGCCATTTCTTCTTCTTCTTCGATAAATTTTTCTTCGACAAACGAGTGAGGGATGCAAAAGGGCGGTTTTCTGTGAAGTTGGGAGAGCTAGGGATTTAAAGTGTCGGGGGTGCGAAAGGGCGGGTTTCTTCTCTATAAATCCTGATTTTTATTTTATTTCTGTACAAGCCACCGAGTACGGCATCCGACGTGGAGTGTGTGTACAATTTCCTATATTTAAAAAACAAAAAGAAAAAAGAAAACATGTCATATATACTCCCGATGCACTGTACTGCACTACTTCTTTTTAATTTCCCCCGACGTAGAGACCGTGGCCTCTCGTATAGTAAATGATCATTCACACGCACATTAGTGAAAGACTCTAAAACAACAACAATTGGGAGGACTTCTCCAACTTTAACCATCATTCAAATACCCAGATGTGACTTCAGAGTTGAACAACAACAATGTGCCACATCAAATTAAACAAATCAGATACTCCGAAAAAAAAAATATTGAAATCAAGTCATTGAGGACCTAAAATACAATTGGAATGAGGAGTAGTCCGCCGATTTATATACAAGGTTTGGATTCTTCATTTTATCAATGTGAGATACATTTGTATCCTTTCACATATTATAACACACCCCACCAACTTATATACAAGTCTTAGATTCTCCATATTATCAATATGGGATATATTTATATCCTTTCACATATTCCAATAGTTCTGACTTCTGAATGTGAAAGTAATGGGCCTCTCTACTCCAATTATAACCATCATTCAAATACCCTGTGTGACTTTTCAAGAGAATCGTTGATTTACTCAACGACTTTTCAGGAGAATGTAGGGTGAATTGTAACGAACAAACAAGGCTATGATGATCCAAAATAAAATTGATATCTTCAAACTTCACAATATTTTGAAGGAATTGGTGTCCTTTAATTGATGTGTGAAATACTAATGATATAATAGGATTAAAATGGAGATTTATAATCTGAATAATTTAGGTAATTATAGTGCTTTGCTAGAAGCCAACTATAATTTATAGATTAAATTATATTTAATCTATTGCTATTTTATTCAGGTCCTATAAGGTCACACACAAAGAGTATTAGGAATTGGATAATTGATTAATAATAATAATAAGTTATTATTGTTGATATAGTTTGTGGATAGAAGATAAAAGATAAAGGTGACTTATTAGGAATAAGTTGACCTAGTTTCTACAATATATAAGGAGACTTATTGAGAATAAGTCTTAACTTGATTTTGAATATACGTGTCTCCAAAATCTCCTCCCACCACAAATCGCTAGCCTCCCTAACCCGTAGGGTGTGAGTTGCAATCCTTCGATCATTCGTTCTAGCAAACGGAGACAAGGAGATCCAATCCCGTACTCGTGTGGACCAAGTAGAGGAGTCGCGCTTGAGGCTCTTTTCTCCAAAGGTGATTTCGAATCAAGGTTCCGCACAAGAAAGGTACGACTTTTCCCCTCTATATTGTTCATATCAATTCATGCATGAGATCCCGAATTAGATGTTAGAAAATAGTTTTCAACCCTTCCGCTGCGCATCTAATTATCCAACAGTGGCATCAGAGCCTCTTGCATAAATTGATATGATCGATTGATTTTCTTGTTAGTTTTGATTCAATTTAGCAATATATTCGATATATGGAGTAATTTGTATGATTAAAATTTTGATTTTGATTAATTGGATGTATTAAATTTTAAACGGGCTCGGAATTTGATTCCGCTACAAACGATTGAATACTAGTTGTAGTACGTACGAAATATATGATTTATATTTCGATCGGAATTGGATGTATTAAAATATTGATTTTGATTCAACAAACGATTGGAATTGGATGTATTAAAATATTGATTTTGATCAATTTTGTGAATCAACAGCCGTTTTCGACAAACGATCGGAATTGATTTTGATCCGAATTAGATGTATTAAAATATTGATTTTAATCAATTTTGATCAATTTTGATTCAGTAAACGATCGGAGTTGATTAATGCTTACGTAAGTACTATAACTTTGAATCAATTCGAGTGTATAGGTAGAAATTAATTTTGAATTTAAGAAATTCAGAAATTTATAATTTTTATCCCTAAAATTGATATGAATTTGATTCATGTATTAATTTATCAAAATTTATCATCTTAAAAGTTTGTAATTGTTACAAAATTTAAGTGGGGGTTGAGGGGTGGAATTAGGGTTATGGAAGATATTTATGATTTTAGTGTAAAATCTTAAATTACCTTAATTAGATATAATAGATATCTTATCCCTAATGAAATATTCTATCCAATTATACAAGGTAATAGTTACCATAAAATTTATTCCATATATATGATTGCTAAATTTGAATTAAATATCAAGAATATTAAATTAGTTATTTTATTAGATAATTTAATTGATTTGAGTTAAATAGTTTATTAATATGATTAATATTCTATTTCTTGTTTATATTAATTTGATTAATATTTTGATGTTATATTAATTGTGATTAATATTTATTTAATATTTGATATTATTGCATGCGGTGACTAGTATGGCCCAAGTAGCATATAAATACGATCTGCGTATCGTTATGTATTTTTGTACACGATCTGCGTATCGTTATGTATTCTTGTAATTTAATTTTTGAAAGTAAATTTATTTATACATTGTACAAAAGAAGATGTTACAAGATTCAAGGATGGAGATCCAAAAGGCGATTCTATGATGGAGATCCAAAAGGAGAATTAAGGATGAGGATCCAAGAAGCTAGAAGAACCTTGAAGATTTATCTTTTTGGTTTTCTTTTCATTAGGGGCCATACTAGGATCACAATTTATTTTTTTGCATGTGTTTGGTTTATGCTTGCATGTTTGATTATGTTGTTTGTTCACTTGATAATTAGACTTGCATGACAAACCTAGTTCCCTTAAAAGAAAATTGAGAGTATGCCTTTCCAATTCATAACCTATGAGGCCCTTGGAATTTGATGGATAGGTTTTGCCAAAGCAAGGTGTCCATGCTTTGACCTTGGGATAGTACGGGTAAATCTATATAAGGGATTTATAGCCTTGAATTGGTTCTACTCAACAAAAGACCAAAAGACAAAGTTTTGGATTTTGAGGCATGGGATAGATTTACATAAGATGTGATCTATCAACCAAGAGTTATAAATGTTATAACTAGTAAAAGTTACTTACCTTGTCACATAAGAGTTAGGGTAGTGCCAAAGCACGCTAATGTCTTATCTGTAATAGGATCTTGGAATCATTTTATTCAAAGGGAAATTTATTTTATGGATGAAATGGCATTAGCTTATTTACATTTAAAGCATGTTTAAATTTTAAGCTTTTTTGCATGACAAACATGATTTATAATTTGCATGTTCTATGTTGTAGATATCATAAACAGGACTCCATCTAAGGCTGTAGAAAAGACACCATATGAGTTATGGACTGGAAGAGTTCCAAGTTTGTCTTTTCTCAAGGTTTGGGGATGCGAAGCATACGTAAAATGTTTACTAGCAGATAAGCTCGCACCCAAATCAGATAAGTGCTTCTTTGTAGGGTACCCTAAGGAAACTAAAGGGTACTACTTCTACAATCCCACCGAGCACAAAGTGTTTGTTGCCAGGGATAGTGTCTTTTTGGAAAAAGAGTTTGTTTCCAAAAAGTCAAGTGGGAGAAATGTTGATCTCGAAGAGGTTCGAGAGAAGCAACAAACCGAGCAGCAAGAAGACATGGATCACTCCATGTCTGAGGCTGTGAGCTTTGAGGACCTAATTCCAGAAGAAGATGGAACTCAAACTCATACAATGGAGGAGGTGGAATTGGAGGTGCAAGACCTCATTCCCAATAACCCACAAAATGTTGTGGTGGAACCTCTAGTTGCTCAACCCACGCGTAGATCAGAAAGGGCAAGATCGCTACCAAATAGATTTGCTGAATTCATATTGAATACAAGTCTAGACATTTTGTTGTTAGAAAGCGATGAACCCACTACATATAAGCAAGCTTTGATGAGTCCAGACTCCAAGAAGTGGCATGATGCCATGGTATCCGAAATGGATTCTATGTCTGAGAATCAAGTATGGGACTTGATAGATCCACCAGATGGGATAGTACCCATTGGGTGCAAATGGGTTTACAAACTCAAAACAGACAAGAATGGAAAGGTAAATCTATTCAAAGTAAGACTGGTTGCGAAAGGGTTTAAACAGGTTCATGGTATTGACTATGAAGAAACTTTCTCACCAGTCGTTATGATTAGATCCATCCGGATACTCCTAGCAATTGCAGCTCATTATGATTATGAGATCTGGCAAATGGATGTCAAGACCGCGTTTCTAAATGGATACTTAGAAGAGGATGTGTACATGACACAGCCTGAAGGTTTTGAGGATCCACAAAATCCTAGGAAGGTATGCAAACTTAAGAAATCCATTTATGGACTTAAGCAAGCATCAAGGAGTTGGAACCTTCGATTTGATGAAGTGATCAAACAGTTTGAATTCATCAGATGTGAAGAAGAACCTTGTGTTTACAAAAAGTTTAGTGGGAGCAAAGTTGTATTCTTGGTTTTGTATGTGGATGACATACTACTCATTGGGAATGACATTCAAATGCTTGAGTCTGTAAAAGACTGGCTCAAGAAGCATTTCTCAATGAAAGACCTTGGAGAGGCAGAGTACATTTTAGGCATCAAGATCTATAGGGATAGATCCAAGAGACTCATTGGACTAAGTCAGGGAACTTATATAGATAAGGTTCTAGACAGGTTCAAAATGAAAGATTCCAAAAAGGGATTTTTGCCCATGCAACATGGTCTATATCTAAGCAAGAAGCAGTGTCCAGTAACACCTGCTGAGCTGGATAGAATGAGTCGGATCCCTTATGCATCAGCAATAGGATCCATTATGTATGCCATGATATGTACTCGCCCAGACGTTGCATTCGCCTTAAGTGTGTGCAGCAGATACCAATCGAGTCCAGGTGAAGCACACTGGAGTGCAGCTAAGAACATCCTCAAGTACTTGAGAAGAACTAAGGATGATTTCTTGGTGTATGGTGGTCATGACGAGTTGATCGTTCAAGGATACACTGATGCCAGCTTCCAGACAGATAGAGACGACTTCCGATCCCAATCCGGATACGTTTTTATTCTTAATGGAGGAGCTGTGAGCTGGAAGAGCTCAAAGCAAGACACAGTAGCTGATTCTACAACAGAGGCTGAGTACATCGCTGCAGTGGATGCTGCTAAGGAAGCTATCTGGATAAGGAAGTTTTTAGCCGAGCTTGGTGTGGTTCCCAAAGGGGTTGAAGCCATTGACATTTATTGTGACAACAATGGTGCCATTGCTCAATCCAAAGAACCAAGCTCCAATTCCAAATCCAGGCACGTGCTCGGGAAGTATCACGTCATACGAGACTATGTCCAAAGAGGTGACGTGAGACTATGCAAGATACACACGGATAACAACATAGCAGATCCGTTGACTAAACCTCTTCCCAAGCCCAAGCATGATAGTCACACTAGAGCTAAGGGACTCAAGTCCATTGGTGAATGGATTTGATTTATATGTTTAACGCATTAGATATTGATCAAGATTGTTGAAACATATTTTCATCATGTTTGTTTGAAATAAAATTTCACTATTATTCAATTATGGTTTAGAATTGAATAAAATGTCCTAATAATTTGTGATTATCAAATAGGATCGCTGCGAAAGTCGTGGTGGTTGAGACCCTATTAAGTGAACTGATATTATGAATTATGCTTTGCCATAGTCTTAATCATTAAATGGGACATAAATGATTTAATATAGACTATTATGCAAGTTGATTGATAGCGCCAAGTTTCACGGGCTATAGGGACATAGAGATGTCTAATCAATTGTATAGACAAGTATGGTGGATACTTGTTAGGCAGACCTGCCTTAAGATTTTTCAAATAAGTTGAAGAATTAAAGGTTAAAATATTATTAGTAGGTTCCTCAGACATGAGTGTGATATCCCTCTCACTTGATGATTGGTAGCCTTTGACACTGTCAACCGCTGATCCGTAAAAGGCAGTCATAAAGGCAGTGATTGGGGTTGCTAAAATTTAAGTGGGAGCTATAGTCACGCAAGATTGGAGAAGTCCTCCTATTCTGGATATTAGGATATCTGAGTAGGAATAATGTTCTGGCCACTCGAAGAGTAAGAACTGTAAAATGCATGGCCATGCTCAAATGGATTAATACGTAATCATTTGTTTATTTGACAGCTCAAGCTCGGGATCGAGAAATAATTTGAATTGATATGGATAACATGAGATGCTATCATATCGTCAAATTGAACATTAAGTGACAAAGGAATTGAAACCGCACATCCACTTAAGGACAAGTGGGAGATTGAAGGAATTGGTGCCCTTTAATTGATGTGTGAAATACTAATGATATAATAGGATTAAAATGGAGATTTATAATCTGAATAATTTAGGTAATTATAGTGCTTTGCTAGAAGCCAACTATAATTTATAGATTAAATTATATTTAATCTATTGCTATTTTATTCAGGTCCTATAAGGTCACACACAAAGAGTATTAGGAATTGGACAATTGATTAATAATAATAATAAGTTATTATTGTTGATATAGTTTGTGGATAGAAGATAAAAGATAAAGGTGACTTATTAGGAATAAGTTGACCTAGTTTCTACAATATATAAGGAGACTTATTGAGAATAAGTCTTAACTTGATTTTGAATATACGTGTCTCCAAAATCTCCTCCCACCACAAATCGCTAGTCTCCCTAACCCGTAGGGTGTGAGTTGCAATCCTTCGATCATTCGTTCTAGCAAACGGAGACAAGGAGATCCAATCCCGTACTCGTGTGGACCAAGTAGAGGAGTCGCGCTTGAGGCTCTTTTCTCCAAAGGTGATTTCGAATCAAGGTTCCGCACAAGAAAGGTACGACTTTTCCCCTCTATATTGTTAATATCAATTCATGCATGAGATCCCGAATTAGATGTTAGAAAATAGTTTTCAACCCTTCCGCTGCGCATCTAATTATCCGACATATTTTGCTTTGAAATGAAATAGGAATACCTCATAGTTGAAAATAAAGAATGAAATAACAAATTAACAACAAGGAGGAATTCAATTGATAACGGTTATATTTATCATACATGTGAGTAATTTAACATACAAAAAGAAAAATCAAGTGGAGCTTGAGATATAACACAAGGTGGTTCACCAATAGGATTTTCAAACATGGGCAACATTCATAACAAACCAGGAAGTTCACCAATGCAATATCCAAACATGAACTACATACACAAAGAAACAGAAAATCCACCAACATGAAACAACCGGTGAAAATCATAATCAAACAAGGAATTAAGATAATCAAAATCAAACACAAAGAACTCGAGATTGAGATCGCCAAAATCAAATTCAATAAACTATATACTTAAGTTTGCCAACATGAAACAGTCAGATAAGAACAAGATCATCGAAATCAAACACTACGACCAACCAAAGAAGATCGCCAAAATCAAGCTAATTAAAAAAAGTGCCTACATAACAAAACAAAGACACGAAACAGTTAGAAAAGAACAAGGTCATTGAAATGATACACAAGGATCTTCAACCATAATAATAAAAAAAATCAATTAGTCAACAAATCTACTATTAAGGAAAACTAGTACAATTCCCGAGCCATGGCGCGATTTTTTAAACTAAAATCTTGATAATATAAAAAATAATGTTATAAAATATTAATAAAAGTTAATATAAAATTCATTTAAATCTTTCCCATAAATGTATCTTATAAATATCTTAAAAAATAATTTTAAAAAAAATATCACGTAAAAGTATAATATATAAATATGGATATTTAAATCACTTAGTAAAAATAATAATATTATTAGTTATGTCATATCATCAGCAAGGCTAATATATTAAGTAGTATATATATATATATCAGATATTTATAATATATAAATATTTACATGTAGATTAATAGTAAGCATTAGATTATATTAAATTTAATGTTTTGAATTAAGCCTAATAGTTAGTAAATATATTTAAAAAAAAAGAAAAAGAAATGTGATAGGTTTAAAGGGAAGAAGAGTAAAAATTAAAGGAAAAAATAGATTGATTTAAAGAGATAAAAAAATAGGGATATCATATAGGCTAAAACTCTTTTACTTTAAGAATATATATAGTAAATGTAATAAAAAAAATGTAATTGGTTTGAAAAGATAAAAAGAAGGAGAAAAAATAATTAAAGGAGATAAATTTGAGATAAGCCCCGTAACTATATTAAATTGAATTCAATGTTTTGAACTAAACCTAATTGTTAAAAAATATGTTGGAAATAAAAGAAAGAATATGATTAATTTAAAAAGATAAAAGGAAGAATAAAAATAATAATTAAAGGAAATAATAATTAAATATAGGAGAGAGAGAAAAATAAAGAAGTACAAAATAGAGGATTGGTTAAATTACCTAAAATCAAGGAGAAGATGACACGTCATCAAACTCTTCTGATTTAAAGTATTATATAGATAATAATTAAATATAGGAGAGAGAGAAAAATAAAAAAGTACAAAATAGAGGATTGGTTAAATTACCTAAAATCAAGGAGAAGATGACACGTTATCAAACTCTTCTGATTTAAATTATTATATAGATATAGATTGTTAAAAAATATGTTGGAAATAAAAGAAAGAATATGATTGATTTAAAAAGATAAAAGGAAGAATAAAAATAATAATTAAAGGAAATAATAATGAAATATAGGAGAGAGAGAAAAATAAAAAAGTACAAAATAGAGGATTGGTTAAATTACCTAAAATCAAGGAGAAGATGACACGTCATCAAACTCTTCTGATTTAAAGTATTATATAGATATTAGGAAAATACATAGCTTTGACTTTTCCTTTAATAATTATACTAGTTCAGTACCTGCATCGTGTGCGTTTTTTTTTTAATTTAATTAAATATACGATATTAGTAACCATTTGTGTGCGGTTTTTGTAATATTAATTTGTTTGATATTAAAAAACATATAAAAGAACTTGTAATCAAGCATTAACTCTACCTATCACTATATTTTATATATTATTTTATTGTTTAAAATTTTGAATAAAGTTTGTGCTAAGTTATAACACCCGTTTAACTAATTATTTTCTGGCATTATATTTAAGAAGTAATTTGGTCCAAAGGCCGAAGGCCTTTGGAATTTGGCAGGCTTGCTCATGGCGTCTTGTTGTCTCTGTCTTCGTTATTTCTTCTCTTTTTCTGTTGTGGATGGGGTTTTCTGGTGTTGCCCCGTCTCTTTTACAACCCCTCGTGGGCCTTGTATGATGTGTATGTGCGATTTGAGAACCCTAACTACCTTGTTTCTTTGTTGTTGTGCCAAAATCCGGTTGTGGTTACACTGGAAAACGAAACCTGTGTGGAGGATGTTCTCATCCTTCCACATCCTACCCCCCGAATTTCGGGCCTGCAGATCCTAATAGAAAAGAAATGTTCTGAAGGGGTCTCTTCCCCTAAGGATGGACAAGGCGGATTGATTCCACTCTGGTTGATTTGGTGTGTCCGTTCTCGGAAGGGGCGAACGCTGGGATGGTTGTTCTCTTGGCTCTTAATCTGGTGGGTGTCGATGGTGCTCATCCTTCTAAGGTATCTTGAGATGCTTCTCTTTGATTCAATCTCCTATAAAAAAATCAGTGCTCTAATATTATGCCTGACAACTTACCTGAAATCCACTGTGATGTTGTTCGTTTGTTTTGGCTCACTGATTGTTTATTGCTCTCATCTTCGCTATCTATTGGTGCCTAAAACCCTGGTTCTAGAGGTCTCCTCTTCACCATGTACCCCCCGATTTTCGGGCCTTGAACAATCTGCTGATACTGGGGCTATCTTTGCTCCTATCTCCAGGTTTGATGAAGTATTGTCTGTGCTAAGTTATGTCTCTATGAACATGAGTCTTGCCTTGGCTGTCGTAATGCTCTGTTCTAATCGCCATTGTATCTTAACTAGAACACGTCCCTATCAGGAAATCCCTTATGATGTTTATCTGAGGTATATAAGACTTAAATTCTTGCTTATCATCTTCTGTAATTCCTGGGTGGCTGGATTCAAATCTGATTATGATGTTGGACTGGTGTTCAGTAGTTCTGTTAAATTAATTGATAAAATCCTCTATGGAGTAGTAAGTAATCTCGCTCAAATCAGTCCTGCTGAATCGCCCATAGCACCTATTGTTGCTCCTCGTGTCTCCTTTGTTAAGTCTCACGAGTCGGAGCAGCTAGGTGCTTATGAGTTTTGTACTTCCGCCCCCGGGTTTTGCAAGCTTGATTCTAAGATATGGTTCACATTGCCTCTGCTGAAGGGATTGGGAAAAAATTCCAACTCAATTGAATTCACTTATATCTTTATCAAGTTGATTTGGTTTTCTTTGTTTGCCAAATCATATAAATGCGTTCATACTCAGCTAACGTGTTTCTTTGAGAAAGTGGTGTGGTGGAAACTCTGCCGGAAGGATGGCATGTTCACTTCGACGGTAACCAAAGGCTTTTTGTCTTCATCCTATGTGTTTACTGTCTGGTGCAACTGGTGTGGCTGGGTGTGCTTCATCCTTGCTAATCTCAGGTCGGAATACGAGCTCCCGTTTGTATCTATGATCATTTATGGTTATGTTTGCTGCCTTTGTAAGCACTGTACCCATGAGCTTAGATTATTTTTTTTGAGCTCCCATTACATAGTGGATATCCATTTAATCTATTTGTGTTACACTGTCAAATCCCCATTGAATCCTCAATTTGTTTTAAATAAATCACTATCTACATCTGTTCTTGTCCCAGCTAAGTATACCTTGTTGGTGTCTTGGTTTGGTGTCCCTCATTTGATTAAAATAGAATGGAAACTTCAATTAAAGGATTTCAATGTGCTTGAATCTGAGTTGTATGCATTCTCTTTTCGTGAAATATTGAGTGAAACAATTGTGTCAATTAATACGTTTTTAGTGAAACCTCTCTTCAACAAATTATTAGAAAAAATACTTTTCGTTATGAGGATCCTTAAATCTCGTCCTCATACCTCCGATTGGTTTGGATGAAGATCAGCTATTGGAACTGTAGAGGTATAGGGAAAACAACTTTTTGGACGGAAATTAATTCTTTGTGCAAAAATGAGCATATCCAAATGATGGCTTTAGCAGAAACTAAATCTGAGCTCATTCCCGAAGACAAATTATGGAAATACGCTGGCTTTGATGAGGCTATCTGGTCGCCTGCTACTGGGCGCTCAGGTGGGCTTGGTATCTTATGGAAAACCCACCAATTGTCGAATGAAATTATTTCTGTAGAAATTCACCTTCCTCGTATCATAGGTTTACGTTATGAAAATGTAAATGATAATTTTAAGACTCTCCTTCTATTTGTGTATGCCCCTCCGGTCCCTAATGAGAAGGACTCGTTCTGGGAAACACTAACTTCAATTGTGAATGCTTCGTCTCTCCCATGTATTGTTTTAGGAGATCTAAATGAAATTTTATGTAGTTCGGACAAACTTGGAGGAGCTGACTCCCGTTTCTCCCGGTTTACTAGACTCCTAAATTTTAAAAATGACTGTTCGCTCTCGGATCTTCCTACTTACGGGAACCCATTCACATGGAGAAAGAATCAAGAGGAAGAAAACAACATTCGTGAAAAGTTGGATCGGGTTCTTGTCCATCCCCAAATCCTTCATAAATTCCCCAACGTAATTACCAATAATGGGGCCTTTTCAACATCAGATCACTGTCCCATATCAATAACACTTGAGAATAATACTACTTTCAAAGCTCCTCCTTTCAAGTTTGAAAACACTTGGCTTCAACGGAAGGACTTCCGCAACATCGTCAAACAATCCTGGCGAGCTTCTTGCCCAGGTTCTACTATGTTTCAACTTATTTTTAAACAAAAAATTCTTAAGAAAAAAGCAAAGGAATGGAATAAGTTAACCTTTGGAAATATCTTTCGTCAATTGAAAGAGGTGGAGAATGAATTGCTTAAAATACAATCAGCAGGATTAGTAAATAACATACATAGAACCAACAGTAAGGAAAACTGCCTCATTAGAAAAAAGGAAAAACTACTTCTGTTTCAGAAAACCTTTTGGAATCAAAGAGCTAAAACGAAGCATCTGAAGTTGTCAGACTCTAACACTTCGTATTTTCATCGTGTTGCCTCTGGTAGAAGACATAGGAAACAGATTCGCAACATAACTACTGCAGAAGGCACGTTAATAGTAGGAGAGGAAAATGTTAGAAATGAAATTAAAAATGATTTCGAAAAAAGATTCAAGAAGGAATCAATCGACGATAGACTTCTAAATGAAATGCTTAACCTAATCCATCCTTCCATCACAACTGAGGAAAATGAGTTCCTCATTCGACATCCGTCGAACAATGAAATCAAAACTGCAGTGTTTAGTTTGGGTAAAAATAAATCTCCAGGTTCGGATGGGATAACTGCCGAATTCTATAAGAAGTATTGGGACATTGTTGGTGTATCGATTATTAGAGCTGTTAAAGGTTTTTTTCACTCCGGAAAAATACTTAAACAAATAAACCACACGTTTATCTCACTACTACCAAAGCGAGACAACCCTTCTACCACAAGTCACTACCGTCCAATCAGCTTATGCTCAACATTATATAAAATCATATCAAAAATTTTGACAGAAAGAATCAAGACAATCATCGGTAAACTAATCCACCCTTTACAGGGTGCGTTTGTTTCAGATAGGGCCATTCAAGATAATGTTTTAATAGCTCACGAAATCTTCCACTCTTTTAGGTCTCGTTCGGGCCGTGAGGGATGGTTGGCGATAAAACTAGATATGGAGAAAGCATACGACAGAGTTGATTGGAAATTTACAAAGAAGATCTTAGAAAAATTTGGTTTTCACCATACTTTCATCGCCTGGGTGATGGAATGCGTAACGACTGTTTCCTTCTCAGTGCTAGTTAACAATGGTCCTACCGATATGTTCCTCCCCTCTCGTGGTCTCCGCCAGGGAGATCCTTTATCCCCTTTCTTGTTTATCCTGGGTGCAGAAATCCTCGCACGGAAACTCTCGACGGAAACTAATTTGGATAACAGTCCTATTGGTTTTTCCTTCGGCAGGAATGGCCCTCGGGTCCCTTTCCTATCTTTTGCTGATGACATCATCATTTTCACAAGGGGCAGTGTTGACGCTGGGAAAAGGATTAAGACAATAATTGATTCTTATTGTAGAGTCTCGGGACAAAAAGTCAATTATCATAAATCATGTTTCCAAGCTACAAAAGGCATTTCAAACTCTAGGATTTTAGAGCTTAGCAGCTGCTTGAATATCACTAACGAGAACTCATTGGAAAAATATCTCGGCTGCCCGATTATTAATGGCAGAGTGAACAAACATACTTTTGAAGACATAATCTGTAAATCTAAAGAACAACTAAGCAAATGGCGCGCCGATGCCTTATCTCAACAAGGACGCGCAATCCTAATCAATACAAACTTATCTGCCAAACCACTGTATACAATGCAAAACTTTCTTCTACCCGCTTCAATACATAAAGAGCTGGACCAGATTAATATGACTTTCTTCTGGAATAAAGATCTTCAACATCGTTCGCTTATTAGCTGGGATAGGATTTGCAGACCAAAGAAGTGTGGGGGATTAGGGCTTAGGAAGTCCAAAGAGATGAATGAAGCCCTTCAAATGAAATTATTATGGAAAATTTTGGCTGAACCAGACAATGTATGGGTTAAACTAATTCAACACAAGTATTTACGCACTGCTAACATTCTTGAATATAAGAAACGAGGAGATTCCTCCTGGCAATGGGCTAAGCTGACAACTCTTATCGATAAATTCAAATCGGGGCTTATCTGGTCAGTTGGAAATGGGAAATCTATCAAATTCTGGACGGATAATTGGATCACAACCTCATCTCTGCAGTCTAGGGAAGGTTGCCCCGAAATCGGGAACATGGAAGAAACCGTTAGTGAATACATTATGGGAGGTAAATGGTGGATGGAAAAACTTTACAGTAGGCTACCTGCTGGCATAGTCAAAGAGATTGTGGACATTCCTCTTCCTGTATCTTCCTTTGAGGACAGGCTATATTGGTGGCCAGATAGAGAAGGCTGGTTCACCACTTCGAGTGCATACAAACTCATCACATCTCAATCCGCTCTCAACTTAGACAATAACACATGGATATGGAATTTGGATATTCCACCTAAGATCAAAAATTTTCTATGGAAGGTTTGTCAGGGAGGACTCCCAACTGCCTCTAGGCTGGCCTGTCGTGGGACCTCTGTTCCTTCTACCTATAGCCTGTGCAATTGTGCGACCGAAGATGATATTCACCTCTTGTTAGAATGCCAGTATGTGCGTTCTTTATTTAGTCTTCCCTCTCACATAAACTCAACAATATCGAGTATGATAACTCATTCTCGAGATATTAGACCTATCATGTCGTTTATTGGGAACAATCTTGCTTCGGCGGCGAAAGTGGGACTTGTCTTTACTTGTTGGTCTGCTTGGTACAGTCGAAACCAACTCGTGTTCAAGCAGGTTCCTTTCCCGCTTAGAGGTACTTTATTACATATTATTAAGATTCACAAGGAGAATTGGAGGAAAACATCTCAAATGGAGTGTAGTCTAGATGAGGATATCCTCTTACTCTCGCAACGCCCCACCCAACCAAAGAGGAAAAAAAAAAAAAACATGATAGAGTTACATGGCGGAAACCCCCGTGGGGAACTCTCAAGCTCAACTTTGATGGATCCACAATCACAAACAATGATAGCTCGGCTGGAGTCATAATCAGGGACTGGAACGGACGTCCAATACAAATATGTTATCAGAAGCTTGGTAAACAAAGTCCCTTAAAAGCGGAGGCTCTTGCTTTAAAACTTGGAATCCAACACGCAACTCGACTCCATATCGACAAAATTCATATTGAAGGCGACTCTAGTATAATTATAAACCACCTCAATCAAATCTCTAAATGTCCTTGGGAAATTGAGCTCATCATGTCAGATATTAAACTCCTTCTATCGACTTTGAAAGAAGTCTCCTTCTTTCATGTTCCCCGTTTAGGCAATAGAGTGGCGGATAAGGTTGCACACCTTTGCCACTCTGCCTAGGGTGTCGATATTCAAAATGATTTAGGTCTTTTAGACCTCATCCGAAAGGATGCTATCGGGTAGAGCTCGCTCGCCCGAATTCTTTCCTAATAAAAAAAAAATAAAAAAAAAATTACTAAATGTCCTAAAGGCTTTTCTTTGTTAGTAAATGGCCAAAATATTTTCATAATACCCCTTTTGCCCCTATTTTAATTTAACCCCTCATCTGATTCATCTGATGAAATCGACCGAGGAGGAAGAACCAGGACGCTCCCTGAGATCGAATCTGAGGAGGAAAACCGGTCCTCCGTCGTCATCTTCTGCGTCCTCCTCGTCTTCCTCTCCCTCGATCCTCCTCGCTGCCCTCGGTCCTATCCAGATCGGCCGGAGAACGGCCTCCACGTCCTCCTCTCCCTCGGTCCTATCCAGATCGGCTGGAGAACGGCCTCCTCGTTGCCGGTTCTCCTCCTCGACCTCCACGACGTCTCCGGCGTCGATTCCCGCCGCCTACACTAGCACCGAATTCGGGAAGGGAGTCCTCGACCTCCTCGACCTCCACGACGTCATCCGGAAAGGGAGCAATCCTCGACCTCCAAGGCATCTCCAGCACCGAATTCGGCCCTCATCTGATGAAATGGACCGTGTGCGAGATCGGATCTGAGGAGTGATGGTACCAACGACCAAGATCTCCCCGACCTCGGAGCTTCTCCTCCGCCGCCTTCGCTCCAATTCCCGCCGACTACACTCCAATTCCCTCATAATTCCCGATGTTGCAAAGGAGCATACTTGGAATTAGAATCATGAGCTGCTGTAAGCGCTGGCGCAGATCGGACCGTCGTTGGACAGTTTGCCGAAGGATTTCGCCATTGCGATTCAGTCTGAGAGAGTTCCGGTAGATATTGTTACGAGGTTTGTTGAGCCGGAGAAGTCGCCGTTTTACCGGTGGGCGGTGGCTGCTTCAATTCGGTGGATCCAAGGTGCGCTTGTTTGGCCGATGATCTGTTTTTGGCTAATGTCACCATGGAATGCGGCGTTGGAGTCTCCAAGGTGCACTTGCATATTGTGGTTTAATTTTGCAGTTTAATAATAATAATAATAGTAATAGATGTGTAGAAATCGTTATTAAATGAAGACTAGTTTACTTTTGCAGAGAATTGCTTTAAGCTTGCTTTGTTCATGAAATTGATTTTGAATGGTGGGCGCTTTGTAAGGAAATGATCAAATTGATGTGCAATTGGTGGCAAATGTTTATATATCTAGCATTTGGAGATTGTATACTCTGTAATTGATTTCGAATGGTAGGCGCTTTGTAAGGAAATGGTCAAATTGATGTGCAATTGGTGAAAAATGTTTATATATCTAGCATTTTGAGATCGTATACTTGCGTAATTGAGGTCATCTCTAAAGATAAGGGTGGTGATCGAGCTCACTAATAAGGTATGACCCTATTTTTATTTTGGTTACAGTGTCTATGACCTTATTTTTCTTTGGTTACAGTGTCTAAGACCCTATTTTTATTTTGATTACAGTGTCTATGATATTGTTCTTGTAGTGGTGACAGTGTCTATTACCCTGTTTTTTTTTGTTACAGCGTGTCACCACTGATAAGAGTGATGACAGTGACCCCGAGAAAAAAAAACTATTGAAATGCACATGTCATCAAAAAATTGTTTCACTTGTCCTAGGTTTTCCCTTTGATTACAATGTCTATAGCCCTGTTTTTATTTTGGTTACAGTGTCTATGACCCTCCTACTCGAATATATATTAGAGGAGAACAATCCACAGATGTATTTTGGCTTCTCATTAGCCTCTATAGGGTTTGTGCCTCCCTTGTTGTAGGAGTTTTCTTTGATTACAATGTCTTTAACCCTTTATTCATAGTTGTGACAGTGTCTATGACCCTGTTTTTATTTTGGTTATAACACTATAGGGTTTTCCCTTTATTATAGTGTCTAAGACCTTTTTTTCATAGTGGTGACAGTGTCTATGACCCGGTTTTAATAGTGGTGACAGTGTCTATGACTCTCTTACCCATTCATATATTGAAGGAGAACTATCCACCTAATGTTTTTTGGCTTCTCATTAGCTCCTTTAGGGTTTTTGCTTACCTTGTTCTAGGGTTTTCCATTTGGTGATAACAATCATCTCCTAACGACGTACTGTACTTAACATTTTAGGGTTTAGGGTTTAGGGCCTTGGCCCTAAACCCTAAAGACTTAACCCTAAACCCTAAACCATACTGTACATCACATTTTTTTTGGCTTCTCATTAGCCCTTTTAGGGTTCGTGCTTCCCTTTTCATAGGGTTTTCCTTTGATTACAGTATCTATAAACCTTTTTTCATAGTGGTGACAATGTCTATAAAGTTATTTTTATTTTGGTTACAACGTCTATAAGATTTTCCTTTTGATTACAATGTCTATGACTTTGTTTTTATAGTGGTGACAGTGGCTATGACACTGTTTTTTATTTTGATTACAGTGTCTATGACCCTCTTACCCATTCATGTATTAGATGAGAACTGTCAACCCATTTATTTTGGCTTCTCATTAGCCTCTATAGGGTTTGTACTTCCCTTATCATATGATTTCCCTTTGATTACAGTGTGTATGACCATGTTTTTATAGCGGTGATAGTGTTTATGACCCTATTTCAATAGTGGTGACAGTGTCTATAAAGCTGTTTTTATATTGGCTACAACGTTTATAGGGTTTTCCTTATGATTACAGTGTCTATGACCCTATTTTACAATGTCTATGACCTTATTTTTATTTTGCTTACAACGTCTATGATCCTCTTAACCATTCATATATAGAGGAGAACTGTCACCACATGTATTTTGGATTCTCATTAGCCCCTATAAGATTTCCTTTTGATTACAGTGTCTATGACCACGTTTTTATAGTGGTGACAATGTCTATGGCTCTCTTATCCATTCATATATTGAAGGAGAACTGCCCACCTAATGTCTTTTGGCTTCTCATTAGCCTTTTTAGGGTTTGTACTTACCTTGTCCTAGGGTTTTCCAATTGATGACAACAATTATCTTTTAACGACATACTGTACTTAACATTTTAGGGTTAAGGGTTTAAGATTTAGGGTTTAGGGCCTTGGCCCTAAACCCTAAAGACTTAACCCTAAACCCTAAACCATACTGTACATCACATGTTCTTTTGGCTTCTCATTAGCCCTTTGGGTTTATGCTTCCCTAATCATAGGGTTTTCC
This sequence comes from Persicaria tinctoria, assembly GCA_037127255.1. NCBI lineage: Eukaryota > Viridiplantae > Streptophyta > Magnoliopsida > Caryophyllales > Polygonaceae > Persicaria > Persicaria tinctoria. The sequence goes on from JBANSL010000008.1 coordinate 14,824,516, forward strand.
TTTTGGTTACAGTGTCTATGAACCTTTTTTCATAGTGATGACAGTGTCTATAAAGCTGTTTTTATTTTTGTTACAGCGTCTATAGGGTATTCCTTTTGATTACAGTGTCTATTACTTTGTTTTTATAGTGGTGACAGTGGCTATGACACTGTTTTTATTTTGATTACAGTGTCTACGACCTCTTACCTATTCATATATTAGAGGAGAATTGTAACCACATTTATTTTGGCTTCTCATTAGGCCCTATAGGGGTTGTCCTTCCCTTATCATATGTTTTCTCTTTGATTACAGTGTCTATGATCATGTTTTTATAGTGGTGACAGTATTTATGACTTTATTTTTATTATGGTGACAAAAGTAGTTACATTTTTAATTTTTTTTAATTGTGGTGACACTACTTTAAAAAAATCTAGAAAACTATAAATTAGAAATTAGAGAAGAACTGTCATCACATGTATTTTGACTTATCATTAGCCCCTATAGGGTTTGTGCTTCCCGTTTCCTAAGGTTTTCCTTTGATTACAGTGTCTATGACCCTTTTTCATAGTGGTGACAGTGTCTATGACCTTGATTTTATTTTGGTTACATCGTCTATGACCCTCTTAGGCTCTTACCCATTCATATATTAGAGGATAATTGTCACCACTTATATTTTGGCTTCTTATTAGCCTCTATAGGGTTTGTGCTCCCTCGTCCTAGGGTTTTCCTTTGGTTACAGTGTCTATGACTCTGTTTTGATTTTGATTACAGCGTCTATGGCTCTCTTACCCATTCATATATTAGAGGAGAACTGCCACCACATGAATATTGACTTCTCATTAGCTCCTATAGGGTTTGTGCTTCCATTTTCCTAGGGCTTTCCTTTGATTACAGTGTCTCTGAACCTTTTTTCATAGTGGTGACAGTGTCTATAAAGCTGTTTTTATTTTGGTTAAAGTGTCTATAGAGTTTTCCTTTTGATTACAGTGTCTATGACTTGATTTTTATAGTAGTGACAACGGCTATGACACTTTTTATTTTGATTACAGTGTCTATGACACTCTTACCCATTCATGTATTAGAGGAGAACCGTCGCGACATTTATTTTGGCTTTTCATTAGCCCCTATAGGGCTTGTTCTTCCTTTATGGTATGATTTCCCTTTGATTACAGTGTCTATGACCATGTTTTTATAGTGATGACAGTATCTATGACTTTAATTTTTTTATAGTGGTTACAATAGTATTTACATTTTTATTTATTTTTTATTGTGGTGACACTACTTTAAAAAAATCTAAAAACTACAAATTAGAAATTAGAGAATAAATGTCACCACATGTATTTTGGCTTCTCATTAGCCCCTATAGGGTTTGTGCTTCCCTTTTCCTAGGATTTTCTTTTGATTACAGTGTCTATGAACCTTTTTTTCATAATGGATACAATGTCTATAAAACTGTTTTTATTTTAGTTACATCGTCTATAGGGTTTTCCTTTTGATTACAGTGTATTTGACCATGTTTTTATAGTGGTTACAGTGTCTAATGTCCTATTTTTATTTTGGTTACATCGTCTATAAGGTTTTCCTTTTGATTACAGTGTCTATGATCCTATTTTTATTTAGCGTCTATAGGGTTTTCCTTTTGATTACAGTGTCTATACTTTGTTTTTATAGTGGTGACAGTGGTTATAACACTTTTTTTTATTTTAATTACAATGTCTATGACCCTCTTACCTATTCATGTATTAGAGGAGAATTGTCTCCACATTTATTTTGGCTTCTCATTAGCCCTATAGGGTTTGTGCTTCCCTTATCATATGATTTCCCTTTGATTACAGTGTCTATGACCACGTTTTTATAGTGGTGACAATATCTATGACTTTATTTTTATAGTGGTGACAACCATAGTTACAATTTTATTTTTTATTTATTTATTTTGGTGACACTACTTTAAAAAAAATATAGAAAACTAGAAATTAGAAATTAGAGAAGAACTGTCACCACATGTATTTTTTGCTTCTCATTAGCCCCTATAGGGTTTGTGCTTCCCTTGTCCTATGGTTTTCCTTTAGTTACAGTGTCTATGACCCGGTTTTTATTTTGATTACAGTGTTTATGACCATGTTTTGATTACGGCGATGAGTTTAGGCCGGTCAAATTGCAGCATCGAATTGAAAAATCAAAATTGGTCAAATTTCAACACTGCTAAAAGCACTTCATATCGTGCCAAAACACAAGTGTGAACTTAAAATGGATGCTTGCAGATCACACAAAAACGAAAGCACGAGGCTTTGTGCAAATTTCCGAACCTTACAATATGAAGGCGTAGGAACAAAATATCAAGCATGTAATCTATACTTGGCCGATGAAGCTAACAGGGTATATAGGTGGGCACATGTTACAAGCAACAAGATGGTATGTTAATAATATTAGTAAAGTGCATACCAGCAGCAGTTAAACTCAGCTCCATTTGGCGAAATATAGGATCACTAGATCTGGATGACTTCTTGTTACAGATGAGGATTAGGGTCTCCCAAAACTGCAAACGCACTCAGTGAAGTGTGTTGAGAAATCACACTCATTTCAATTGATTTTCCTCTTTCAATTATGTCTTTCTAGCCCCCAATTGCTCAGATCTAGGTGATAAAACAACCACGGAGAGAGAAGATGTCGATGCCTTCACGGTGCCGGAGCCTACTTCAATTTCATCTTCTCGATCCACCACGGAGGCGCAATTGAAGGCCTGGACACAACAATAATTCCAATTCCGGAAGCGTCATTGTCGGCGGTGGCTAGTGGCGGTCTCCGGTGGCACTTCACGAACCGCCCTCCGTCGATCTCCGATGCTGGCGCAGAAGTATCCTAACAAAGAGCGAGGCGGGGGAGGAAAACGACAGATTGAACATCATCCTCTCCCTAGCTTCTCGCCGGTCGCCGGTATCCATGGAAGCTCGGAGGCGAGCTCAGAGGAGCCTTCAATGGCGGCAACCACGAGAGAGGCGAGAGGGCGAGACTCGAGAAGGAGTGACAGATTGAGAGGGAGAGGGAAGGGATCCGAGAGGAATAAGAGGAAGCGCGTGAATTAGATAGGCAGGGGCAAAATTGAAAATTATGGTCTGTTACCTAATATTGCAACCCTTGTGTCCTATGTCTAAAAAATTGGACCCAAAATGGCCACTTAGCAAAAAAACCCCTATATTTAATTGATTACCAATAAAAGAGATATAATATAATATATTCATGTTTTTATAATATAATATATCCATGTTTTAAAAACATGGGTAAAATCTTATAAAAATATATCGATATTTAACAAAATTTGGTAAAAATAATTGACAACATCTGAAATGCTTTATACAACTGAGTATTATTTCAATTTACGTACCCAAAACCTTTTATTTTCTTCATATTTATAAAGTTATTTAATTAATATGACCATATAATATATTGATAAAGTTATTATCTTCTAAAAATATGTTCATATATAGCGAAAATAGGTAATATTTTATCTTATATAATAGTATTTAAAATTAGTTAATATCTTCAAAAAATATATCCATATATAATCAATGTGGATTATATATGGATAATTACTCATAAAAAAACTGAAAAAGTTATATTTACCTAATTATAAAAAGACACAATGTGAATTATATACATATACCTAATATATAAAATCAGGGCGGATATTTTCACCCATAATTTTTATTATTTCCACCGCTAATCACCGCATAGGTTGACGGTGGCCTTAAGCCGGTTTTCCTAAGCCCACCACATATACATGCGATGGAGGCGTTGACCGTATACGAACCAACCGTTATGACGACGGTTCAAACTCACCGTATACGTATGCGGTGGGTTATGGCGACAGTTTTGGACCGTTATGGCGGCGGTCCAGTCACCAATTCCAAAAATGCGTCATCCAAGACCCACCGCCAACTTATACGGTAGGTCTGTATACACTTCAACCCACCGCAAAGTATGGCGGTGGCCACCGTCAACCTATGCAGTGGCGTGGAAATAGTAAAAATTAGCAGTAAAGATATTATCACCCGTATAAAATATAGCGATAGTCAGAGTTCTATTCTCCTCCATTCGTGCGCCATCTGCTTCGTTCTGCGGGTACTCTTCTCATCCTTATATTTGTTTTCAAATCTCATCGATCCTTTGGCTGGAATGGATTGCTTTTGTAATTGCAGTGATAATTAATGGTTCTGGATCCCCAAAGGGAGGGAGGGGGTTGCTGATTTTGTTCTTGGGGATAATTAATAAGTAAAGACTCGGACTTTGTTGGCGGCGATGGATCTAGTGTCATAGGATTTGTTAAATGAATGATTGAATTGCCTATGGATCTTCGATTAACCCTTCTGATAAGAAATTTAGGTAACAAAGATAAGAAATTGCGATGTATATAGTGTCAACAGAAGGATTGAATTGCCTGTGTATCTTCACCAACCCTTCTGATAAGAAATTTAGTTAAGAAAGATAAGAAATTGCGATGGATCTAGTGTCACGGGATAGAGACGATGAACAAGGATGTTTCGGATTTCGATTAAACTGTTCAAATTAGGCACTGGAATTTCCATTCAATTGTTCGATATCTAATACTAGTATGCTGTCAAATTGTTGTGCAGCAGCTTAAACTAAAACTTGATGGAAAGTTGATCAAAGTCTTATAAAAGTGATGAGCTTGAGTTGTTTGGGAATGACCTATTCTGGGAGATATTCTCGCGGATGCAAGCAAAAGCAGCCATAAAAGTCTCATCCCTCTCCAAATCCCTGCGTGGTCTACTGTCTAACCCTGTGTTCGTCGAGAAACAGTCAATTCGGTCTTCACTCTACGACCAAGGCTTCTTTTTACGCTGTGGGCATCATCCCAAGAAGCTCGAGTTCCATGTCCTTCCAAGCAAGGATGTGAGAAGAATGAGAGTGAATTGAGAATTCAACGTATATCTTCTATTGATGAGTACAAGAGTATAAGTATGAAAAACATTTTACATAATATGGAAAGATAATATTCTAATGCTAAAAGATAGAGGAAAGTGTATAATATATACTAATAAGGCAGGAAAGATGAAAAAGATAGAATAACGGATAAGAGATTATTTAGTTTCCTTAACAGGATGGTCCTTGTGCCTCCTCTGTCGGCATCCCGGGCATGTCCCTATCTTTCCTAGAACAATTCGGTCGCGTTTTGTGTTCCAGTCAGGGCTTAGTACTCGTCAAGTCTGTAGCCAAAACTCATCTTTGTGGACCAGGAAGAATTCTGATATGCAATCCCGCCACAGGAAGCTGCTCCCTGCTTCCCGAGTGGCACCTAAAGTCGAAACCTCTTATAACCGAGCATTCCGTCCTTGAGTGCCACCCAAGAAACCTCAAAACTGACTCGGGACAATCTGTTTACTTCCCTAGCGATTATACCATTATAGCCCCGCTGCATTGGGAGGAGGAGGAGGGTGAGGTACGCTGGGTAGACGACCACTATTACCCGAAAATAACGGATTTTGATGTGTATCGCAATGGCAAGTGGGAGGAGGATACGCATCACCTCGATTTAGAGGGCTATGTACTCCATACACAAATGCCCGTCGCCTTGTTCAGAGGATCCGATAGAGGCCTTGTCCTCCATTATCTGTGTGTTAGGTATTGTGGTTTTGTTTCGTTTTCGTTCTGAGTTCTGCCGAAATGGAAAATATGGTGCAATAGGAATATGATGTTATTCATTTTATGTTAGGTGAATATAAATAATATTATATTCATGTTCACATAACATAATGTTCATATGAATATAATATATTTGCCCTATAATTTCTATTTCACTAGAACCCTAGCTACTCGACTATACTCATATACTAGTATATGTTACCCGTGCTCTTGCACGTCATGTTAATTTTTGTTACTATTATATCCTCGTATGTTATTTTTTTACTATTATTTTAAAATGATATTAATATTAAATTTAGATTGTTACTATAAAAGTTAAAATATAAAGTTGGATAAAATATTATTCAAATTTAATCTTATTCTTTTCAATGGATAATATATATTTTTATCAGAAATTAGATTGGTGATCGATCATATATGATTAATTAATTAATTAACTAATAAGGCTTACTTTATAATTTATAAAAATAAAATCATTCTAATATGAGTTATGAGTTAAAGTGATATTTTCTGAAGTGAAAATTTTACAGTCTAATTTTTGAACGTGAATTTTATAACATATTGATTAAGAACTGCTATTTCAGCAAAGATTTTCGGATGAAGGGCTAGGTGCTACAATTTCCTCTAATAGTTATATGTGTTATTTCAACCGGCTGCCATATATTTCTTCATAATGTGATTGATCAATTTATTTTCTTTAAAAAAAAAAGTTTTAATTTTTTTTATTTTAATGATAGGAAACCTATCTAAGGTGTCTTGAATATATACTTTAATCTTACAATTGCCTAACTACAGTCTTATTTACAAATATTAATATATAGTTTAATACTATGATAAATTATGTAGTATGTACCCATATTAACCCCTAATAAGTTCCAAAATATGTAGTAAGTTGTTCAATAAATTATATTTTATTATATCAATTATCCATGTTTAATTTTTTATTATTAAATTGTGAAATTAAAAAAAGTCTTATTTTAAAATAAGACTATACTTTAATCTAAATATAAGGTTATAATGGATAGATTATTTGATCTAAAAAGATAAGTGTTTTACCTAACTAACTAACTAACTAACTAACTATATATATATATATTGACTTATTAATTGATGTGGCTAAAAAAGGTAGGGGTGTGCAGAAAAACCCGAAACCGAAAACACGACACGAAAACACGACAACACGACACGAAAAAATCCGGAACCGAAAAAACACGACACGATCCGAAAAAACCCGGCTATTAATGGTTCGTGTACGGTTCGACAATATCACATTGTCGGATACCCGACACGAACCGTTTAAATTTTTTTTATTATTATTTTTAAATCTGCTAGTTATAATACTTGTATTAAAATATCCCCTAAGTAATAGAAAGATCTACTAGCTCAGTTGGCACATGGGATGCGGCAAGACTGGGTTATTACCCAACAAATTCGAGTTCGATTCTTGCCGGCTGCATTTTTTTTATTTCCAATTTCCACAGCCCTCTATTAATTTTTTTTTTATCCGGCCCTAACCCAGTAACCCTAACTCAATCTCACAGTCTCACAAGTCACACCCGCCCGGCCGCCCCCAACCAACAGTGTTACAGTATCGTCGTTCTCAGCTCTCACTTCTCGGAGTTCTCGGTCTCACACCCTAATTGAAATCGAGACCTGTTCATTTTCGGCTTTTTTCCCTTCCTCTCTAGAGTCTAGTCTCGGCGTGCTCTCGGTCTCAAGCTCTAAGCAGATCTATCGAAATCTCTCACCACCGAAACCATGGTAAGATTTTCGAATCGAATTTGTTTGTTTTGCTATTTCTTAAGCATTTCATGGCGATTTTATGCTCTTTGGGTTGTGAAATGTGAATCTGTGTGTGATTTGAGAGAGTTAAGCCAAAAAAATAAATATGTGAATCCACGGTGACAGTAAATATGTGAATCTGGGTTGTGAAAATGTTAAGCCAAAAAAATAAATATGTTAAGCCAAAAAAATAAATATGTGAATCTGGGTTGTGAAATGTGACCTGTTCGTTTTCGAATCGAATCGAATTTGTTGTACATGACAGTACACTGTACAGTGTACATCAAGGCTCAAGCCAAAAAAAAAGAAAAAAAAAAGAAAGGGAAAGGCCTTACCGTGTCGGATCGGATAACACGGGTATCCGACACGGAACCGAATACCTTAATCGTGTCGGATACCCGGTTCCTGGTGGTTCGTGTACGGTTCGGCATATTGCTCTTAAACGGTTCCGGGTATTCGACACGATTAACCGTGTCGTATCGGATACCCGGTAACGCACACCCCTAAAAAAAGGTAATACCATTTTAATCCAGAATTTGACACATATGAAAAAATAATCCCGTTTTAATCCAAAAAATTTCATGGATGTGAAATCGCACCATAGGCCATTTCAGACCTCTGCTTTAGTATTTTACACACACACTTATTATTGATAAGTATGAAAGTATTAAAAAAAAAAATATTATACAATTTTTAGCTTTTTTTAAAAAACGTGTTAAAACCAATATGAGGTGTTTTTATTAAAGGAAGGAGTATTAGATCATTCGAATATAACCGGTATGATACCTTCAAAAGAAAATATGATATCAATTTATGTGCTAATTATATTAAAATTTAAGTGTGAATATCCTGGCCAAAGTGACCAGTTTGAGAAGGAGAGGAGAAGAAAATCCCGTACAGAAACAAATTTTATGAATCATAACTTAAATAAATAATAAGTATAATCTTATTGGGTAAATTTTATCCCATAATCTAACTCGTTATATATCATTGTTCAACTTAAGGAGATCTAAAATTGCACCCTTCCACTAATTACTAACTCAATTAATTGTTCAAATTAAGGAGATCTAAAATCGCACCCTTCCACTAATTAACTAACTCAATTACTTTTCCAGTTTTCCTCCTCTAATCGCATCTCGTCATGGAACATGGATTATGGTTTATACAATAGTAAAAACAGGTTTGAGATTTAATTGTATAAACACGTATATATTATAGAGATTTATCTTAAACGATGAGTTTTACCCATGGATAAAATATTTTCAAAATAATCCACTTTAAGGTAATTTCAAATTATAATAAATTAAAATTAAAATATAAGCTATAAGGTTATATTGAATATATTATGTAAAAGGATAAGTTATTAGCTAACTATATTCATTTATTAATTGATGTGGGCCAGAAGTATAATACCACTTTAATCCAGAAAATGTCACGCAGGAAAAAATAATCCCGTTTAATTGATGTAAAAGGATAAGTTTGATGTTTTATGGAAAAAGCAGGTTCAGATTATCTTAAAATAATTATTTTATATTTAAATATATTATATTCAATTTGATCTAAAAAAGTAGAATAATTGACAAAAATTTGATGGCATGGTATATTTTATATAGAATTATATAAAGATTTATCTTCTCAAATTTTATCATCAAATTAAGATGGTGCATATTTATATTTAAATATATTATATTCAATTTGATGTAAAATGTAGAATAATATATTGACCAAAATTTGATGTTAAAAGGTAAAATAATTGAACAAAATGTTACGACATGGTATATATATTTTATATATCATTAGTTTTATTATAATTCGTATTAATTTAAATAATAAAAAAAAATAGATTAAAGAAGAGTATATACAACATCTTGATGCTTTAGTAAAACTATATTATCGTTTCGAACTTTTTTTTTAATTTGTATATTTATATTAATTTATATTATTATATTATTTACAATAAAGTCATCCTAATGATGTTTAATTTCTCTTTAAAAAAAGATAGGTTGATTATTTAACGTGGCTAAAAAAGATTTTTTTATAATAAAAAAAACCCAAGAAATTATACTCCGTATAAACATTCCACAAAGAACTTTGTCATATACTCCGTATATACTCTATCTCCTTTTATATTAACCACTTGATCATCCAAAGTAAATCAAATAACAATCCTATATCATTTTTTCTTTCCCATTCGATCTAACCAAAAGATATATACAAATGGATAAAGAGCAAGAAGAGTTATATTGGATAGATTATGTATCTAAAAAGATAAGTTTTTACATAACTATATTCGTTTATTAATTGATGTGGCCCCAAAATATAATGCCGCTTTAATCCAGAAGATGCCACATAAGCGAAAATAATCCCGTTTAATCCAGAAAATTCCGTGGCAGCGAGGTCGCTCCAGCGGTCTCTGCTTTAGTATTTTACTAGTATCGTGGCCCGCCCGTTGCGTGGTTTCTTAATAAATAAAATAATGTTTAATTTATATATATTTTTTGAAATTTAAAGGTTATAATAATTTGGTTGATATCTTTGGATCTTTTAATATCAACATAATTTTTTTCTAACATATTTTTCTGATTTTTTTTTAACTATGCTATACGTTCACCACTTATTTATGAACTAATATTATAATCCGATTTAATGTTAACATTAAAAAGATTATAAAAAAACTAATTGAGATATAAGGTCATATTGGATAGATTATTTGATCTAAAAAGATAAGTTTTTTTTACCTAACTATATTAGCTTATTAATCTTGCAATTGCCTAACTACGGTCTTATTTACAAATATTAATATATAGTTTAATACTATGATAAATTATGTAGTATGTACCCATATTAACCCCTAATAAGTTCCAAAATATGTAGTAAGTTGTTCAATAAATTATATTTTATTATATCAATTATCCATGTTTAATTTTTTTATTATTAAATCGTGAAAGTAAAAAAATCCTTATTTTAAAATAAGACTCTGCTTTAATCTAAATATAAGGTTAGAATGGATAGATTATTTGATCTAAAAATATAAGTGTATATATATAGACTTATTAATTGATGTGGCTAAAAAAGGTAATACCATCTTAATCCAGAATTTGACATGTATGAAAAAATAATCCCGTTTTAATCCAAAAAATTACATGGATGTTAAATCGCACTATAGGTCGTTTCAGACCACTGCTTTAGTATTTTACACACACGCACACGGCACACTTATTATTGATAAGTCTGAAAGTATTAAAAAATTAATATATTATACAATTTTTAGCTTTTAAAAAAAACGTGTTAAAACCAATATGAGGTGTTTTTATTAAAGGATGGAGAATTAGATCATTCGAATATAACCTTGTGATATATTTATTTTACAAATATATTTATTATTTACAAAAATATTATTTTATACATGAAAATTTATATTCATTTATTTTATAATTTTTTATAAATTTTTGAAATAATTTTGACTCAAAAGTTAAGGTATATTTTAACTTGAATCCTTTGATTTGAATTATTTTTCTATCATTTATTTATTTGTGATTTTTCATATATTTTTTATAAATGTATTGAAATTATCATTTATTTATAATATTATAATAAGTAATATATACATATAAATCATATTATCTACATTATGGTAAGATTCTTAAGTTAGATATGAAGTATAAAAAAAGTGTGCAAAATAACTCAAGGTAAAAGATTATATTAATGATAGGTTTTGTAATGATGTTAAATATTTATATTAAAAATAAATATAACATTTTTAATAATGATAAATTAACACAATTTCATCTAGAGGTTATTTTTTTTACTTGAACATAATTTTTTAACCAAATTAAATTAATTATCTAGCGATCGAGTTGTGACTACTTTAATAAACAAAATGATATTTCATTTATATCTTCTTTTTGAAATTTAAAGGTTATAATTAATAGTTTGGTTGAAATCTTTCGAGGAGCTCAAAAAAAAACTCTAGATATTTTAATACATTGTAGTCTGTAGTATAAAAAGATTATACAAAATAACCTAAGATAAATTATTCTATCGATAATAGGTTTTGTAACAATTTAAGATATGAGATTTCATACTTATATTAAAATTTAATATAAATTTTAATCAAGATAAACTAACATTAACAACTTCATCATGATATTAAAAAAAGGACCGATTGGAATAGTCTATCTTAAAACTCATAATCACTTATCTATTGTACACACGCACAAACATTATGCCCTGAAATTTGTATATTCATATTAATTTGTATTATTATATTATAATCTAAACTCTGAAAAATATTTAAAAACCTCCGCACAAGATTTTATATTATAAGCTATACCTTTTTAATTAAGAATCATGTATAATACTGAATAAGTTTTAGGAAACCTCCGCACATAATTTTCAATCACATGTTATAGATATATAAATATAGATATATATTTTGGGTAGATCTATTGTTTTTTTTTTCCTCACTCTCCCTCGAATATCATATATCCATATATCATAGATATATGGATATATAGATATCTTATTATATACTCCGTTATAGTACTCCACTAATGATTTCATTTGATAAACTATATTCAAATATATTATATTGATTTTTATTTAAAAGGTTGAAGTTGAATGGTTGACAAAAATTTTACGGCATTTATATATAGATACTTGAAAAAAAAATTATTTCAACTAAATACTTGAAAAAAGATAAACTTCAATTAAACACAAATATTATCTTTTTAACGAAATTTAAAGTTATTATAAAACAATTTAATCATATATATATATATATATATTTATATTGAAAATTTTAATTATAACTATTTTATATAATTCATTTCTTTATGATTTTTTATTTTATTTATAAATGTATTTAAATTATTATTTATTTATAAGATTAATGAGTATGATATTATATATACAATTCATAAAAATTAAAGAACGTACTACACCTATACATCGTTTTGTGCTAAAAATGTTATCATTTTTTATGTTATAAATTAATTTATAATTCATATCATTATTTTTACTTAGGTATAATATCCTTTTGTGCTAAAAAAACAATAGGTTTTATAACTAATTTAGATTTGAGTTGAATATTATATTTCTACCCGCGCGTTTTGTGCTAAAAAAAATTGTTACTCCGTATTTTAATACACTTGTAACTTGTAAGCAATACATTTACTAAAAAATTTATAATTGATGGAGCACATGTATATATTAGATAGATTTCTACCTAATTAAGATACAGAGTTGAATATTTATATATAAAAAACTAATTAAGATATAATGTTATATTGGATAGATTATTGATCTAGAAAGATAAATTTTGTAACTAACTATATTGGCTTATATTAATTGATGTGACCCAAAAATATAATACCAATTAATTTAATTCAAAATATGACACATAAGCAAAAATAATCCCGTTTTAATCGATAAAATCTCATGGATGCGAAATTGCACCAGAGGTCAGACCTCTATTTTAGTATTTTATATAGATATATAGATTTATTTTTAAAATTTTACAATATTTTTGGGTATATTTTTATAATTTAACATAATATTTATCTAATATGAAATATATTAACTTCAATTTTAAAAAATTCACCCATGCGGTGGGATGTTACGATCCTACTATTCGATTTTAGAATCCGATCTTTATACATTTTTTTTATCGATCCAATTCAAAATCCCGATTTTAACAACATTAATTGCTTGTATGGAATATGCTAATGACACAATTCATAAGAACATGATCACGTATACGAATTGCACCAAAAATCGTTTCAGACCTCTGAAAGATGAAAATAGATAGATATTGATAATAATACAATAGATAGATTACCCTTCTTAATATGTTATAATATTGAGTTTGGGTTCGATATGAATCTTCAAACCTAAAACCTAAACATATCCCACGTACAATTATAAAAATTCATCTGACTCTTGAAATATAATAGCGCTATCAATTTGCCGGCATTAAGCACACCAACAAAAATAAATTTACTGGCATGAATAATACAATATTAGAGAAATTGATCTAATTAAGATATAAGGTTATATTGAATAGATTATTTGATTTAAAAAAAATAAGTTTTTTACCTAATTATATATGATGAATAAATTGTCAAAACTATTATACCTTTGATTGCAAATTGCAACTTTGCTAATTGATATTGAAAGTTGCTTGCGGCAAGTACTCCACGAATGAAGAGGCTACATAGAATAATGGAGTTTTGATGTTTGGGAATACCTCGCAGACAACCTCTGTATATATAGGAACTACAAAATTCTATCTTACCCACTTAATTATTTATCTATTCAACACGATTTTATGAGATATATATCCATACCCACATATATATTTATATACAATCATAGATAGGTTTTCTATCTAATTTAGATATAAGGTTAAATGTTAATAATAAACCAGATATTAGATAGATTATTTATTTTAAAAAAATAAATATATTCAATTTCATCTAAAAATGATAAAACATAAGTTTTAACTAATCCCAAGATTATATATATTGAATAGATTATTTTTTTTCTATCCTTTTTTCATTATTTAAAAAGTGGCTAAAGTAGTCAAATTAGTAGAATATTAATCAAATCGACAAATTTAACCAATGTCAAAGGGATCGGAATAAGATTAGAAAATCAGTTTTGTTAATTAATTATCCAAACAAAGTTGTGCTCTCGTATATATCTTAGATATTGATATTTGTGCTCCCATATCCTAGATATAAATTTTTTAAAAAATTTGTTAATTAGATTTTGAATATATTGAATATATTATGTAAAAAGATAAGTTTTTACCCAACTATACTTCTTTATTAATTGATGTGGCCCAGAAAAATAATACCGCTTTAATCCAGAAAATGCCACGCAGGCGAAAATAATCTCGTTTAATCTAGAAAATTCCGTTTAATCCCGTTTAACAATTTTTTTAAAAAATATGTAAAAAGATAAGTTTTTACCCAACTATACTTCTTTATTAATTGATGTGGCCCATAAAAATAATACCGCTTTAATCCAGAAAATGCCACGCAGGCGAAAATAATCCCGTTTAATCCAGAAAATTCCGTGGCAGCGAGGTCGCTTCAACGGTCTCTGTTTTAGTATTTTACTAGTATATGTTACCCGTGCTCTTGCACGGCATGCTAAATTTTTTTTACTATTATTCTGGTATGTTATTTTTTAAAACAAAATCTATTGATAAATTTGACAATTATTTTTAAATGATATTAATATTAAATTTAGATTGTTATTATAAAAGTTCACATATTTTTGGATAAAATATTATTCAAATTTAATCTTATTGTTTTCAATGGATAATATATATTTTTATTAGAAATTAGATTGGTGATTGATCATATATGATTAATTAATTAATTAACTAATAAGGCTTACTTTATAATTTATAAAAATAAAATCATTCTAATATGAGTTATGAGTTCAAGTGATATTTTCTGAATTGAAAATTTTATAGTCTAATTTTTTAACGTGAATTTTATAGCATATTTATTGATTAAGAACTGTTATTTCAGCAAAAATAATGCTGTTTTAATCCAGAAAATTCCATATATGTGAAATCACACCAGAGGCCATTTCAGGTCTCTCGTTACAATAAACTAAAATTCGATCTAAAACGTAGGATAATTGACCAAATATTGAATAGATTATTTGATCTAAAAAGATAAGTTTTCTAACTCATTAATTGAGATGACAAAATTATATTGGTTTATTAATAATGAACCAAATATTGGATAGATATAAGATGGATCAAATAAAAAAATAAGATAAAACCATTTTAATTCAAAATATGACACGTACGAACAAATAACACCATTTTAATCTAGAAAATATCACGTATGTGAATCGCACCAGTGGCCGTTTCAGACCTTTTTTTTAGTATTTTAGAATAGATATATATAGATTATATATAGATATATAGATATCTAGAAAAGATGATAGGTAATATTTTTAAAGCTTACTGTATAAAATTAACATAAAAAGCTAATCATGATATATCTCTAAACCTATGTGGCTATATCTAGATAATACTATACCAAACTACGTAATCATCATGATATATTTCAATTCACTATTCACTGTTGTTTCAGCATAAATTAATTAAATTTAGTTACATAGATGGTAGTAGATAGATAGATTATACGCCGTAGGTCAAATTGCTCAAAATTAGAGTATAATTGCCGGTATGTGAATAATATCATCTTTGGAGTTTAATTGTTTAAATATTTAATTAGTCTTTATTTAGACATCTTTCAGAGAAAACATAAATAAGATTTCTTTAAAAGAAACAAATCAGTCATAACTACTTTTATACTAAAGATATATAAAAATCAATCTAAACTACAAAATCTAGGAAAAAATTAATATAAAAATAACCTAACTTCTAAACCTACAATGAAATTACGTTCATCCGACAATCATACCAAGCTGCACTCTTTAGAAAATGGAGTTACAAATCTTATGAATATCAAAGACATTGTTGAATGTCAATCAATGGAAGCAAAATTAGAGCCGCAGGCACCGAATTCAGATGAATTCCAAAGGGGATTGTGCCCCACGGTTGCAATGCAAAATCAAAATTCGGCAAATGAACGTTGAATATTTATAATAAAAAAAAACATAATTAAGATATAAGGTTATATTGGATAGAGTATTTGATTAAATAGATAAGTTTTTTTACTACTTATATTGACTTATTAATTGAGATGACCCAAAAATATAATATCACTTTAATCCAGAATATGACACATAAGTAAAAATAATCATGTTTTAATCCAGAAAATTTCATGCTTTAGTATTAATCCAGAAAATTTTATGGAAGCGAAATCGCACCAGAGGTCTGGCCTCTGCTTTAGTATTTTATATAGATAGATATATATATTAATATAGATTTATAATATTTGATATATATATATATTACATACCATTATAGATAGATTTTCTACCTAATTTAAATATAAGGTTGAATATTTATACAAATATATTTAATTTCATCTAAAAAAGATAAATTATTAAGTTAAAAACTTCTTAGAATCTCGCATGTTGATCATGCCCTTGTTTTTTCTAGGCCCTATTAATTAATTTATTCCTCCATTTGGTACAAATTGTTATAGAAATGTAAATAAGAAATTGTATCATGTATTAATTAGTTACGCTCCATTATATTTGTCCATTATATTTGATAAGATATGATACACCTAACAGTCTATATATAAATATATTTTTTATATTAGATAGTTATCGGATTTGAATCCGCTATTATATATAAATATATTGTATATAGATTTCTTTTATAATATAGGTTGAAAGATAATTTTTTTAATATTAATGCATTTGACATTAAAAACAATGTATAAAATATGTTTTCTACTGTATTAAACTTGATACCTTAACTAATACTCGTAACTACCAATATGAACCACTAAATATTTTTAAATTAAATAAAATTTAAGTACCTACACTTTTGTGAAGTTTTTTTTTTATATATATTAAAGCATTTGATATTAAAAACATATAAAAATATTAAAGCATTTCATTAATATACAAATTTTATTAAGACGTTTGACTCATCAATCTATTTTAATTTTTACATGAGCTCTAAATCGATAAGAATACTCAGTTGTACTCAACTAAGGACATACTATTGGCAATGTAAATTCTTACTTATGCTAATGATATCCAACATACTCTTCATCAATGTCCCTCAATCAACTTAATTTATCTCAAATTCCAAAATATTGTCTTGGGCGCGCTGCAAAAAATAAAAGGACATATGTGTTAAAAGTAGGCACAATTTAAAATAAAAGGAGTAACTAATTAGAAAATGCTTGAAATAACACTTATACCCTGCTCTTGCCACCGGTATACATGTATACATTCCGGGTCTCAGGGATTGGAGCTTCTTTATAGTCCCCGGAGTCTTACATTATACTCACTCCAAAATGAAAAGCATGGCAATACGAACACCTACAAATCAAAGAGCATACAATTCAAAAATTATATAGCTATATTATTGATCAAATTAGTTAGAGGAGAAACACGTAAACAAATGTAAAGAAGAAGACTAAAAAATAAAAGTAGTTGTATGTATAGGGTTAAAAGTTGAGAATTTGAGATAGGGTTTTAAAAAAATACTCTTCATATCTACGTGATAAGGTTATATAATATAGACATCTTTCTATCTTCGTAACTTTTATAAGATATAATCTATCAAAATTAGTAAATATAGGTATTTAGATATTAGATAAAATTTTGTTAGGGAATTTGAAAATGGGCTAATTAATCTAAAATCGGATCTTTGTTTTTAATGGAACAATTGATATTGAATTCAATTTTGTGAAATCTTATCTGAAACATATATTTTGTTAAACGGATAAATATCTTAATCACATAATCTAATTAAAATATAAGGTATAAGGTTATATTAAATAAATTATTTAAAAAGATAAGTTTTTAGCTAACTATATTGGATTATTAATTGGTGTGGCCCAGAAATATAATACCGCTTTAATCCAGAAAATGCCACACATGCTAAAATAATCCCGTTTAATCCAGAAAATTCCGTGGCAGCGAGGTCGCTTCAGCGGTCTCTGCTTTAGTATTTTATATAGATAGATATAGATATAGATAGATATAGATGTATTGTTTATACGTATGAGTGACTGTAGTGAAGCAAACTATGAAGGCGGGGATGATCTGATCCATAAGGAGCCATACATCATGGCTTATGACTTAGAAAGGAAGACGGTTTCAAGAGTGTTTGAGCTACCAAAGGAGGCATGGGATAGTAAAACCGGGGGCTTATTTGTGAGGATGTTCAAGTGGAGATTGTTAGATGGCGGGGAAACCACCATAGGCCTCGCAAAGATAGACGGAGCAAAGTTAAGGGTGTGGATGTTGGAGGACTATGATAGAAGGGTGTGGAGGAGGGCGGTGTGGAAGGCTAAAGCAGAGATTTTGTGGCGCGATTGCCGGGCTGTGCTAAGCTGTTGTGTTGTTAACGGCACGCAATTGCTGGTAGCTACGAAAACGCGGGTTCATGTGTACGAGATGGATATGAAGATGGCCTTGAGGATTAAGTTTTTGGGGGAGCATGGCTTTAGAAGAGGTTGTGGTTATAAGACGAGGTTCACACCTTACTCCAATACGCTCCACCCTGTTTGTGTGCTGGAGGGTTATGTTTTTAATTTAGCTGATTGTTGTTAAGTTAATTTTAATCAAACTCAGACACTCAGGCTTCCTTTGGATTATCAGCTAGCATTATAATTAAAGACATTATCTATTACTACATCCGATCCAAAAAGGATGTCGTTTAACTTTTTAATACGTATTTTAAGGAGCTAAAAACTATATAGTATATTAACTTTTTTTTATATAATCTAATACGGAGTATTTATTACCAACAAATATTAAGTTGTAAAAAAATAATTAAAAAAAAGTTGATATTTTATATAGTTTTAGCTCCTAAAAATACGTGTTAAAAAGTCAAACGACATTCTTTTTGGACCGGAGTGAGTATGATATATGTATATAGCTAGTTTAATAACCGCGTTTTGTGTAGCTTTTTTAACATTAATACACTTGATATTAAAAAAACGTATAAAAAATATTTATTAGTGTTAAACTTTGAACATTAACTACCACTATGAAAAGGTAATGTTCTAAAAAACGTTTGGCATTAGTCTAGGGTCAAGGGTGTAGACGCTACACGAGGTACGGTCTAGACGGATTTCATGGAGGGTGTTTGTAGTTCAGGCGGGTCTAAGAGACCTTGATGGCCTTAGCGAAGGGGCGAGGTTAAGGATTTAGGTGGGCCTTGAAGGGTTTTCTTAGAAGAATGCTATAAACCATTAAATATTTTAAAATTAAATGGATAAAAAAATCTTAATTATTGTATAGACAATGTTAACAAAAAAAAATTGAAAATTTGAGGCAATACGTAATGTTTATATTAGATTCAAGATTTTGATTATGCTCCTATATGTCATATCTTCGGGAGGTTAACCAAGTGGCAAACAATGCGCCTTCATTAGCTTTCTTCTTGGATGGTATATCGATTATAGCTCACTTTGAACTCAGGACTCTCGTTCAAAAAGACATAGATGAAGCGTCAGTAGAACCTGACTTTTATCTAAAATCTTTCCTATATCAAAAGAAAAATAATATTATAACCAAGAACCAACTTAATTATAATAGATTTACCATATTGTGGTGGAAGATATGCTCACTAATTTTGCTTTTGGTGTAAGTTTTAATTTTATGTATTACTCCGTATGATGCTTCTCTTGAGTGGATTGGAATAGAAACTTCTGTGCTTGAGGAGCCCGAACCTTTGGCCGAGCCCCCGAGTCTATCAACCGAGTCACACTCCTATATATCTGGCCTCAAGCCGCTCTAGGCTTTCCAGCTTTCAACGGAGGTGGTGACGGGGTTGATGGTTGTGGTGGAGGATTAGCCAAGTGTGGAGTTTTTATTTTTTTGGGAAGATTGAAATAGAGGATTGAGGGAATTATGGTTAATTGACCGCTCTTTATTTACCAAATTCAAGGAATTTGGGTTAATAAGATGTGAGAGGGAAAATCCCGAAATCACAATACAGGGGCAGCTCCGTCTTTTGTCAATTACCGTCTATTCTATTGTGATGACCCATATAAATTCATCGACCGTTTTCTATATTTAATGCCTCGACCGACATTAGTACGGTAACGGTTTCTTTTATTAAGTATCAAAACTATTCGAATTCCTTGAATTAAATGCCTTGACCGTTTCATTTATGCTCGACTAATATAAATACGAGAGGACTGACTTGAGCGTCGGAGGGTCCTACGGGGGAGACAAGCCCCGCCCCGACCTCGTTCGTTCTTGTTTGCAGGCTTGGGTTCGGGTTGATAGCATGATCAAGATCGATCAACTATGATGCAGATTTTATGCATCAGAATTGGCGCCGTCTGTGGGAATTTCGATCAAAAAGCTAGATTGAAGTTCTTGATGAAGATTGATCGTTGATTGGCCACCCATCGGCCTGAGCAATTACAGTGAAGACGTTTGAGTTATCACCGGCATCGCTTGCCTTCCTCCTCCGCTAATTACATACAACTGGGGGTGGCGGCGCTGTGCGTGGCCAGCGGGTGCGAGCTTCATCAAGTCGTCGCCGTCATGCCCCGTACAGTGAGGTCTGTGGCTGAGATCTTGCGGAGGTTGGGGACGATGCAAAACCAGGGACGGAGAAGTGAAGAACGATTTAGAGGGCAAAAGCTTGATTCTTTTCATTGACTTCTTGAGAGTTTATAGTAGAAAATACAATAGGAAATTCTATCTAACTAACGAGATCTTTTACTTAACAAATAAGATATATATGGATAACTAGATATACTATCTCATAATACTCCTCCTCAAGTTGGAGCATGAGTGCGATGAATGCCCAACTTGTCCAGAAGGAAGTCAAACTGTTGCTGTCCAAGAGCCTTGGTGAAGATGTCTGCAAGTTGATTGGAAGAGCGAACATGAAACAGAGAGCAATGTTGCCGGACTGAACATGATCACGCACAATGTGACAATCAACCTCAATATGTTTGGTTCTTTCGTGGAAGACAGGATTGGTTGCGATATGAATGGCGGACTGATTGTCACACCATAGACGCATAGGGCCGCGATGACGGATGCCGAGAGAGCACAGGAGAGCGTTAAGCCAAACCAGCTCGCAGGAGGTGATGGCCATCGATCGGTACTCAGCTTCAGCAGACGAGCGGGAGACGGTGGTCTGCTTCTTTGTCTTTCAGGAGACCGGAGATTCCCCTAGCTTGACAATATAACCATTAAGAGACCGACGAGTCAAAGGGCAAGCTGCATAATCAGAATCACAGTAAGCAAGCAACAGAAGGTCACTATGGCGGGAAAGAAAGATCCCTTGAGTAGGCCGCCCTTTGAGGTAATGTAGAACGCGCAGTGCAGCCGTCCAGTGAGATTGCCGAGGTTCCTGCATGAACTGAGCTAGAACATGTACTGAATAACACAAGTTGGGTCTAGTGATCGTCAAATAGATGAGACGACCAACTATCCGCCGATAGCGATCTGGCTGCAAGAGAAGGGGGCTAGTGTCGTGAGAGAGCTTATGATTTTGCTCCATAGGAAAGGCAGTTGGTTTAGAGCCAAGAAGACCGACCTCCCCAAGGATATCCAGTGTGTATTTTCGCTGTGAAAGGTAAATGCCAGAAGAAGTGCGAGATACCTCGATGCCCAAAAAATACTTGAGCACGCCTAGATCCTTCATATGAAAACATGAGTGAAGATATGCCTTGAATCTACCAATTGCAGCCGAGTCGTTCCCTGCAATAATCAAATCATCGACATAAATAAGAACATGTAGGACAATCCCAGATCGAGCATAAGAGAACAAAGAATAGTCATCATAGGTCTGAGAGAAGCCGACATGTCTGAGCGCGGAAGCCAGTTTAGAGAACCAATTCCGAGGAGCCTGACGAAGACCATAGAGAGACTTCTTGAGTCTGCAAACTCGGCGAGGACCAGAATGAGAAAATCCCGGAGGCATAGACATGTAAACCTCCTCATCAAGATCACCATGAAGGAATGCATTATGAACATCCACCTGAATAGAGGCAACTGCAAGAAATACCTTGACAGACACCATTTTAGCAACCGGAGCGAAAGTTTCAGAGTAATCCGTACCCTCAATCTGACGATTCCCAAGAGCAACAAGACGAGCTTTGTAAGGCTCAATGCTACCATCCGAGTTGTATTTCACTCGAAACACCCATTTACAGCCGATTGCCTTCTTGTGAGGAGGCAACTCAGTGATCTCCCAAGTATCATTGCGATGAAGAGCATCAATTTCAGAACGCATAGCATCCCTCCAGTGCTGATGAGAGAAGGCCTCACGAAATGTCGTCGGTTCAGGGCTGGCACTGATTCCCGCTAAGAAGCTGATATGACTAGCTGTAAGAGTATGGGAATCAACATAATGTGACAAAGGATAGGGCGTACCTGAAGACGTGACCGAAGACGGAGAAGCCGAAATAGGATCAACCTTGCGGAGAGTATGGCACACATAGTCCCGGAGTAAGACCGAGGGGGTTGGGGTGCGAGAGGAACGCCGAGGGGGCCTCGGCGGTGGGGGTGGTGGAGGCTCTGGCTGAGCAGCGAGAGGGGGTTGCAGGGGAGCATCATGCGTAGCTGGAGTGGGGTAGACAAGTGGTGCTGGAGTAGGTGTTTCAATTAAGGAATATGGAAAGATGTCCTCGTGAAAAGAAACATCACGAGAGACAAAAATCTGATGAGTGGTTAGATCATACAGACGCCACCCTTTCTGACCAAACGGCTACCCAAGAAACAGGCACTTCCGACTCCTAGGAGAGAATTTATTTGTAGAGCGAGGAATGACAGACGCATAACATAGACACCCAAAGACACGAAGATGTGTATAATCAGGGGGATTGTGAAAGAGGCATTCGTAGGGTGTTTTACCTTTAAGAACAGAAGAAGGTGTGCGGTTGATGAGAAAGCACGCGGTCAGAACGCACTCCCCCCAAAATTTGATAGGCAGACTGGCCTGAAACATTAGAGCTCGGGCAACATTGAGAATATGACGATGTTTATGCTCAACCCGACCGTTCTGTTGAGGAGTAGCAACACAGGAGGACTCGAACAAGATGCCCTGATCTGCAAAGAAAGGACGCAAGGCAAGGAATTCGGAGCCATTGTCACTATGGACACATTTAATGGTTTTGTGAAATTGAGTGACGGTAAGGCTACAAAACTGTTTGAGTAGCCTAGAGACCTCTGATTTATGAGTCATGAGATAGACCCAAGTAGCTCAAGAAAAATCATCTACAATGGTGAGAAAATAAGATGCACCACAAGAAGAGGAAACACGATAAGGTCCCCAAATATCACAATGAGTTAAATCAAAAGACGCCAAAGCGTTTGACAAACTGATAGGAAAAGAACAACGAGTTTGTTTAGCCCTTGTAACAAATATCACAAGGAACACTCTTATTTGGCAAAGACTGACTACTAGTGTTTCAAAAAAATGAAAGTAATGAATAAGAAGGATGCCCGAGACGTTGATGCCATAAAGAAGGGGACTCGATGCAAGGGGAGATGGATATCGAGTGTTGATCAGCAAGGGTGGTGACCGGTGGAGCCCAGCACAACCAGTAGATCCTATTCCGAACCTCAACCGCTCCAATCAGCGTCCTCGAAGTGCGGTCCTGTATCACACACAACTTGTCAGACAAGGTAACGATGCATCTCAAATCAGCAGTCAAGCAACCAAGAGAAATCAGATGACAAGTAAGGCCAGGAACGAATAAAGCAGTAATCTCAAAAGAACCACAAAGAGTAATCAAGCCAGCCTGATTTGCCAAGACAATTGATCCATCCGGGTACTTGATGTGCCAGTCATCAACGGTATGAGCATTCCGAAGCAACCGGCAATCACTAGTCATATGTATAGAGGCACCGCTATCAAGAATCCAAGGAGTAGAGACAATACCTGCGAGAGTATCGTTTCGAGACTTAGTGTTGAAAATTTTGAACATATCTAGCATACGATCCCACTACTCATTGGTGATTGTGAAGCCCTCACGATCAGCAGCAGTGAGAGATGAAGAACTGGCAGAGGAGGAAGGGTTCGTGTGAACCGAATTGACCGCAGCAGTGAAGACTTTGCTCCGTCCCTTGCCAGCGCCGGTGACGGGATCAGACACACCGCGACCATTGTTCCACCATTCCGGATAGCCGACAATTTTGAAACAAGAAGCACTATCATGGCCAGATTTATTGCAGTGTACACAAAAAAGAGACTTCTTGTCGACGGTACCTGATGGAGGGCGAGGAGAACGACGCTGAGCCGCAAACGCCAACATGTCCGTTACCGGTGTCTGTGTAGTGCGCATCGACAACATACGCTCCTCCTGAACAACAAGGGAATGGACTTTGTTGAGACCCGGCAGAGTATCTTGAGCGACCACAGTGGAACGAAGAGTGCCGTAGCCGATGTCATCGAGACCCATCAAGAACTGATGAGTCCGCTCCTCATCTCGTTCCTTGACATGATTGCCGCAGGTACAAGCACGAGAAGCCAAGTGCGAGTCGAGTTCCTTCCATAGCTTGGTAAGACGACCGAAGTAGGCTGACACCGACTGACCCTCCTGCCGGCAACGAGCGATTTCAGATCTCAACTGAAGGATTCGAGGGCCGTTGCCGATAGAGAATCGTTGAGAGAGATCGTCCCATAACTCCTTGACTGTGGAAAAGTAAGTAATTGTAGAGCGGAGAGAAGGCTCGATGGACTGAGCAATCCAACCGATGAGCATCGCATTGGCAGGCCTCCAATATTGATGATCGGAGGAAGTTGCAGCCGACTGGGTAATGGATCCGTCAATGAAACCGTCCTTGCGTTTCGCAGAGAATGCGTTTTTCATAGCGACAGTCCATTCTTGATAATTGTCCCCTTTGAGAATCACCGGGCAAATAGAGAGACCCGGGTGATCGGAAGGGTGAAGGTAGTAAGGAGAAGCAGGCGTGAGAGCTGCTGGTGGGGTGGCCATTGGCGCCGGCGGGAATGGTGTTGATGGAGATAGAGCCGGCGGCGGAAAGGGTTAGGGTTTAGGTTAGAGGATCAAAAAAGCCTGATACCATGAAGAACGATTTAGAGGGCAAAAGCTTGATTCTTTTCATTGACTTCTTGAGAGTTTATAGTAGAAAATACAATAGGAAATTCTATCTAACTAACGAGATCTTTTACTTAACAAATAAGATATATATGGATAACTAGATATACTATCTCATAATAAGAAGCCTGACAGGGCGCGATCCGTCTCCCCACTGGCGTCTATAAGTCTATTGTGAGAAGGACTACCAATACCATCAACATGGCAATCAATCCCATATATGAGATACCTATCAGATATGAGAGAACTCAGCAGATCTAAGAGACCTCAGCACCCTGCCATGCAACCCTCACGCCTCCGACCGCCTTGGCAGGAGCCTCACCTCTCTCTTCTCCGATCGGTCGAGCCCGATGAAGGTACGCACACGGAGGTTTCTATAAATTCCTAAAGCTGTGTTGAATTTGATCATGGGTTTCTATGAATTGATCTGGGCTAGTAGTTACATATTGCATTCGATCAGGCTAAAGCATAACCCGTTTGTTTCACTTTGGTCGATTAGTGAAGGATCCATTCTAGTATGAATTGAATCATGAATGCTGCTGAGCATGTGAATTTGTTGAGAGTTTTAAGTTAACCCTTTGGTGTTGTGATTTTGGACTTGAAAACATCATCGGCTTGTGCTGTGATTATAGTGTTTGAGACTTGCATGATTCTTAATTTATTCTAAACAGAGGACACTAGATTGGAATAATTATATTCTTGGTTGTGCTAAATAGTGGCATCATATGATTTTTACCGCTTGGATTTATCTTTTGGCTACTAATTTTAAGTTTTGTGATACTCACATACCTGCATAAGCATCTCATGGAGACATTAATCTTGTTGGCCACTTAGTTTTCTTGTTTTTTGGTTCTTATTATTCAATCTCACTTATTCAAGAGAGAGCTCGTTTGATTACCGTGGTATAACTCCTCAAATATGTGAACGGTTTTTAAGGATGCTCATATGTGCTGGACTGCATGTTATCGATCGGTTGAGTAAGAAGTGAAATTAGCCACTCATTTTTATGCTAAATGTTTGATCTATTTGACCGCTTGTTCCATTATTGATTTATAGCTAAGAAATTGGTTTGATTTAGCCCATGAGTCCATATGTTTATTTGTGAAAAGTTCCTTTTGTTATGTGCTTCAAACTTATAAAGTGTCGGCGTAGTTATGATTCAATCTTTTGAAATGTGGAGCTCGTAGCTTATTTGAATAAAATTATATATGAATTGAGGAATGTTTGTGCTAAAGTTCTAGCTTGTTCTGCGTAAAGATTTGGTTTAAGTTGCTGCCTAAAGTGATATTGACAAATGATTTTGAAATTACGATGAAATATTTGTATTAGCAGTACGTGGTTGATACGTAAATGTTCTTGGTTGCATAATTTTATTTTATTTTTATGTTTTTATTCGTTAACGGGCAACAATTTGCCTATTTCCCATCAGACCTTCATGATACTATTTTGCAGATATATGAATGAATTTGAGTTGAATTGATCATGTTCTTATTTTTTGTTGTTTCGGTAGTCGGATGTGCCTTTTGCTTTGTTTTCGTTTGCTCCGTTGTGTTGTATTCCTGAATAGGTGTTTATAGAGAGAGTGTAAGTAACAAGCGTCGAGTGTACTCCCCGAGGGAAGCATTAAACAAGTCTCACAATCGGAGCAAGGTTTAATGCTACAAAGTACGCTGGGGCAACCAAAATGATTTGAGTCATCAAGAGCTATAAAGAGACAAAAAGCAAGTTAGAGGTTCGGTATTTTACCCAAAGTAGAAAAATTTATTGATAGACGAATATACAGATCTTGCAAGCTAGATTTTTAGCTTACTACATCTCCGCAAAGATATATAAACTGTGGGCAGGGGCATATAACGTGTTAGGGGCACTACCCATCACAATACTAATCTTCTAATGACTTAACTGCTTTGAATTATGTAGAAGTACTACAATGTTTTTGACCAGGTCCAACGACCGTATATGTCATGAAACGACGTCTTCAAAGCTACAACAATTGTTCAAAAAAAGTGAAGACTCGCCACTTACGGCCAAGCAAATGCTAGTTAAGGCAAAAAAATCACCAATTACGGCCACCGGAAATCGTCAATTACGGCCACCGGATATCGCTACTTATGCCCACTAGAAACCGCCACTTACGGCCAACGATAGTCACTCAAGGCCAAAACCACCGCTCAAGGCCAATAAGTCGCCAACTCGGCCAATGATTCATCGATTTTTCGGGCTTCCTTCATCGTTGAGACATGATGAGGAAACCCGAGGGGCAATTGTGAGAGGGAAAATCCCGAAATCACAATACAGGGGCAATTCCATCTTTTGTCAATTACCGCATATTCTATTGTGATGACCCATATAAATGCATCGACCGTTTTCTATATTGAATGCCTCGACCGACATTAGTACGATAACGGTTTCTTTTATTAAGTATCAAAAATATTCGAATTCCTTGAATTAAATGCCTTGACCGTTTCATTTATGCTCGACTAATATAAATACGAGAGGACTGACTTGAGCGTCGGAGGGTCTTACGGGAGAGACAAGCCCCGCCCCGACCTCGTTCGTTCTTGTTTGCAGGCTAGGGTTCGGGTTGATAGCATGATCAAGATCGATCAACTATGATACAGATTTTATGCATCACATTAGAGAGGGAGAATAAGATATTAGGTATTTTGTTATTTACAATTTACACACCATTCTTGCATTATGAATTCCTGATGATTCCACACCATTCTTGAATTATGAATTAGACATTAGGTGTACCAAATTGATCAAAGAGGGATTGATTAATGAATTATTGTTATTATAAATTGATACTGTAGTATATAAATACAGTATAATGTATTATGAAAAGATAACAATTAACACCCCTAATTGAATGCACAAAGCAGAAATGAAAGAAAACGGTCACTGCAAGAAGTATCCAGACAGGAACAATGCGAAGAAGAAGGCCAAGCTGCCATAGATGAGCAGCGCCTTCTGCCCCGACGTCAGCGTGTTGGCGCCCAGCCCGAACTGCTGGTTCTGCGCGAACCCCGCGATCTCCACGCTCTTGCTCGAGAAGAACCCGCGCGCCGCCCCGCACGTCGGGCACCGCCAGTCCTCCGGCAGCTGCTCGAACGGCAGCCCCGGCGCCACCGGGTACGTCGGGTCCCCCGCCGCCTCCTCGTAGTTGTACCCGCACGACCGGCACTCGTACACCCCCGTGTTCAGCACCACGAACTTCTCCTCCAGCCTCCGCCTGTCCACCTCCTTCTCGCCGTCCACGCCGCCGTCCTCCACCGGGTCGGGCCCGGGCTTGTCCTCCTTGGAGACGTCAATTGATTTGGGGGAGAGGCAGAGGAGGGGTTTGGATTTGCGTTTTGCGGGGAGGGAGAGGGCGGAGGGTTTTGAGAGGGACGGGGAGGCCGCGCGGTGGAGGTGGAAGGCCGTCGGGAGCGTCCTCGGTGTGGTGGCGGACGCCATTGGTGGATTTGTTGAAGGTGGGAGTGGGAAATTTGGGGATTTTAGGGGTGAGGGTTCATTGGTGTGGGAAAATTGGGGGATTTTGGATAAGGTGTGGGGTTAATAGGGGCTGTTTGGTTGCCACATGATCGGCCCAATCCGAATATTCGAGGCTATTATACTTTATATAAACTCAAGAGATTGGATTTGTGTGTTAATCCAAATCCAAATATTATTTATGGTTAATAAAAAAAAAACATGTATAAGAATAAGACGAGGTTAATAAAGATGCTCCAAGTTTAGGCTTAGACTGATCTTGTTTTTGACATGTTCATGTGATATTTCTAAGTCACTAACCTTAGAAAGTGTATAAGAGTATATCGTTCGATTTATGAAGTTTAATGTTTAAGTGAGAGATGTTTTTTTTTATTTGAAAAAGTATAAATATGGATTTTTGTTATGTTTTTGCAGATTTACAAGTTGTATTTGAACTCAATACTATTCATTTTTTAGAATTAGATAACCAAGATTTATAATGTGATAATATTTGTACCATTATTCATAAAGGAGATTATTAGTAATGGTTGATCAACATTCGAATCCTACAATCTAAGAACAAACGAGGCCGGATGGGGTTTGTCTTCTTCAGATTGTTATTCGACGCTTAAGTAGGAGTTTGTGCTGCTACATTCAGTGTTAAGTGATTCGAGTTTAAGTTCTCTTCAAAACGTTGACACATTTGTGAGTGTGGAGATCAGTTATACAATATTTAGTCTATATAGGACCAAATATAGAACAGTCAAACTCGATCGAATCAAACTAGGGGAAAAAAAAGTAGGGTAAACTGCAGAAAACTACCCTTAAATATGACATATTGCACATAACCACCCCTTAGATGTAAATTTGTGACAAACCACCCTTTAGAATAACTCAGTTAGCAAAATGCCACCCATTCTCTAATCTGTTGAGTTTCTAGTTCAATTTGAATGAAAATGACTAAAATACCCATGTTTCAATATCTAATTTTCGATTGAATGCCATTCAAATCAATCCAAGGAGTTAAATAGATCTGAATCGAGGCCCTGCCTTTAAACATCATGTTTCAAATACATAAATTAATTGAGAAAACTTTACTTTCTCCATCAAATTGCAATTACAAATTAATGGAGGAATTTGAAAGAAACCATCAATAATTAAGCATAAATCCCATAAACAAAAGCAAATTCATAAACGTAAAACCCTAAAACGTTGAATCGGTAACCGAAAAGTACTCAAACCCAACACTAAAAATCACATCTACTCAAACTCCAAATTGAAACCAAATTAGAGAGGCTAGGTCGAAGGTCGACCAAAAATGGAACTATAGAAGGTCAATCGAAACTGGAAAAAGGAAAAGAGTCGGATATGGGTGTAAACGACGAGCGAGCGTGGTGTGGTATTGTTGAGATTTCCTTCTTTTAATCATCAACTCAGATCTAGCGGTAGATACGGCGAGTCCGACGACGAGCTCGACTCAACATAAATGAAGGAAGTAGAAGATGGTGAAGTTGTAGATCGACATTAGGAGCTGCGGTGGTGATATATGGCGAAATTGGACTAATGGTGAGCAAGATAAGGTTTCCCATGCGGCCACGCCTGCAATTGGTTTTCAAACAAACTAATTGAAGAAAGCGGTGACTGTTGGAATGAACCGACGATGTGTGAGGGCGGCGACAATGTATGGTGGCTGGGGCTACAGTGACTCCCCCTTTCTCTTTGCTGCCTGCTTGTTTAAAGAGATGAACAACTACCCCCTCTTTATCATATTTTAATTTCTTCCATTAAATTGAAGGATATAATGGTAATTTAATAGGATTTAACAGACCATTGACCAAAAACCTAACGGAATCAAAAGAGAGGTGGTCTTTTGCTAACAGAGTGTATTTAGTGGGTGGTTTACTATAATTTCATATGTAAAGGGTGGTTTTGAGCAAAGTGCACTATTTTAAGGGTGGTTTCCTGCAATTTACCCAAAAAAGTAAGTCAATCAGACCAAGTTGCGAACAAATTTTGTAAGGCCCAACGGGGCAAAGCCCAAATGATAAAAAAAAAAATGGTGTTACAAGCCCCTAGCCCTATGTCCAATCAACGAATACCTCTCCATTGTCTCCAATGGAAGACAAGTGATGTGGATTCAATGTGGATTCGAAAGAGATTCTTCCTGTTAGGTTATTATTCGAGCTGTACGAGCCGAATATTACTTGTTTATATTTACATCGTTTAGAAATGAGCGGAGCTCGAGCCCAGTTTAAATTTGGACTCAAGCTTAAAAATGTGCTCATATACGACTCGTTTCAGTCGTTTGGCAAATGAACGAATTTGAACTGAGTTTTTTTTTTTCAAGCATCAAGCAAACCAACTTGCTCAAAACATAGTAACTTTTAAAAAATTTTAGAAATTTCATGAAATTCGAGATGTTCGAACTTAAATTAAGCGAGCCGAGCTTTGCACTGAACTTTAAAATAATAAAATGTATTAATATTCAACTTGTTTAGAACATGAACGAGTTTGAGTAAAACCCGATCAGAGCTCGAACTACTCGACTCATATACTGTAGTGTTGTTCTACTCATTGCAATGAGAATATGTTTAGGTCACAAACACAACCACAACAAAGCATATATGCCTTTTAGGCTTTTTAATCTTTTTTTTTTAATATGGTTATGCATATTATGCATTAGACAAAATGATAACCACATACATTATCATTTATTGTATATATTCACAGCATCACAATAGAGAAATAGGGGTAGGAGAGAGTGGGTATGCCCTCCTCCAATGGCATTACTCATTAGATTCCTACTACTCACCCACTCACTCATGACTCATCTGCTCCATTTAGCCTTAAATTCTCCATTTCCCCACTATTTTTTGTAGACATGGTTTATCCCTAAAGCTTTCGGATGGAATTTGATCCCAATAACGTACTTTTCAGTTTAAATTATTTGTTTTAGATCTTTTTTGAAGAATAAGAAAGAGATTAATTAGAGTAGTTGCAATTGAAACAGCATATTTGGTTATCATAGCATCATTTTGAATGATAACTTGAAATTCTTGACTTTTTCTATGTATTTTCGATGGCAAAGACACTTTGTTAACCACAATGTTTATTTTTATGAAAATATGACATTAATATTAGAGAGAGAGGCAGAGAGCTAGAGCTGGTAAAATCTGATTCGACTCTACTCATCCAAACTCAAATCCGATCGAAACCCAAAAATCTAGTATCATGCACAACCCTGCCCACCCTACTCATCCTTATAATTACTTTAATTGTTTTGGTTTTGAACATTCAAATATAGTGAATTACATATAACGAAACCTAATATAACTAAATAAATGATGTTTAATAGTCAATAATTAAGATAAACAAAAAAATTCATTATTTTATAATAAAATTAAATTTGACCCCACTTGACCCAACCCGAACCCGAACCCGATCCAAACCGAAATTCATTTGACCCGAACTTATCCGACCCGATTCGGACCCGACCGAGTATATAATATACCCGACATGAAACTGAACCCGAATGGGTATTACCCAAACCCGACCCGAACAACCTGATTGCTACTCCAATAATTATTAGCTATGAAATAGTTATTGGTATTTCATTTTAATGAAAATATAAATAAATGTAAAGCAAACTTGGTTAAGCCATGGCCCATTATGAACAAAATGATGTAAATTTTGCTAGACTAGCTAGATGATATTCAATTCATAATGGGCTAGCTAGTGATGAATCATGTTAGGTAAGTGACCAAACAATTTGACAATTTTTTTTTTTTTTTTGACAATTTTTATTTTGAAGTTCTAGTTTGGACTATTATCTACAAGGTAACTTGCAAGTTTAGATGACAACCTAATACAAACGAGAACACTAACTCTAAATATGTTATCTGCTTATGTCCAATCATAATCAACTTAGCCTCTCGTCAATTTTATTTTATTGGTATGGACCAAGAAACCTAACTATAGAGTATATATTTTTATCATTGATTTTTGTAATATGTCTTAAAAACATAGGTTAAAAAAATACATTGAGAAATATTTCTTAAATTTCAATATATTAACCATAAGAAATATATTTTTTTAAAATATTTTTCAGTATGAATATTAGATATAAACTCAAAAAAATAAGTTAGAAAAATCATTTCATTATTTATATCCCTCTCAACCATATTTGCCATATCCATTTCAAAGTATAGGACACATCTTGTTGCATTTTCAACTAACTTGTTTGTTGAGTTCCATGCCTGAAAAACCAAAAAACTCTCTCTTTAGAAAAAACCCTAGCCGCCTCCATCCCTCCCCAACTGTGAAACACCAACCGGCGGCCTCGCCGCCATGACCCACGCCCTCATCGAGGCTTTCCTAGTCCGACCACGCCTCCCTGATCCCGGTGGTACTGGGCTCCGACGGCGTCGATGAGTGGCAAGCAGGAGACAAGACGATAAAAAGCCCCTCCCCAAAACCCTACTATCAACCATCAAGCCGCCGCCGCTGCTGCTCTGCTCGGATGGACGGCTTGAAGCTCAGATCTGGCGCCTCCGTCTATCGTTCTTCCTTCGGTGGCTCCCTGCGTACCGGATCGTCGCCACCGCGGCCGGCTCCCTGTCGGACTCGTCCGCCTCCGCCGTTCCCCCAACAAAAAACCTCTTCTCCCAAAACTCTTTAACCAACAACCCTTCAGTCCTAAATCCGACGCCGACGCAACCGTTGTTGGCTCCGACGTCACTTTCCTCCTACTCCCGGTTGTTCTGGGTGGCTGCTCGCTGCTGATCCCCATCCTCCGACGCCCCCCCGCCTCAACCGCCCCATCCCTAATCTCGTTTCCAAATCCAGTTCTATCCTAGATCTAAACAAATCCCCCACCCCAACCTCTCAAATCTCTAATCCAAACAAGTGTCCTAATTAAATCTCAACAGTTGAAGGTCCTCCCTCCACACCCCACAACAAATCCCCCTTTTTCTACCCTTTTACCCAAAATTTCAACCAAAACCTATTTACAAATGTATTCGCCGTTCACACCTTCAAATATCAAGTTTATGTCTACTGCTCCAAAGCAAGCTGCCAATGCCGTCAGTGTAGATCTGAAGAAACTTGCATGCAAGATGTCTCAAATATCAAGAATTAAAGCTCTAATTTTTGCGTTTTTAATTATAAATTTATCTTTATTGTAATCTTAGATTTAAGTTAGTTTTTTTTTTTTTTACTGGCGACCCTCTGTGTAGGGTTCATCAAGCCATCTTTTGATGGCTTCAAGATCGCTTCGTCGATCTACTTCTTGCCTACTGTAAAAAAAAAAAAAAAAAAAACTAACTTGTTTGTGATAGAGACTTTAATAGTGATATACTTTATCAAGTGGGCGTATGAACTTCTAAAGCTTAACTTGGTTGACTTTAACCCTTGGATGATCACAAATAGGGCATTTAGCTCTTTCAAATACATAACTTTGATCAATTAATCCTCATTTGTTACAAAATAAAATGATTTTTACAATTTATTTGACCCGAAATCGCATTTTTAGAATGATTGGGAATTTGGGAGTGATGATTGATTTTAGATTTTAGTTAAATCCCTTTTGAGCATTAAACTATACTTTGCAAAATAATATGATACAAAGTATTACATTACAATTTAGTTGGTTCAAAATCAGCACAATTTAAAGTTTGGGAGAATTGATTAAAAAAAATAAAAATCAAATCTCTGACAAGTATTGAATTACATACCCTTGACGATTTGAAAATACATAAAATAGTCTTAAATATGGATTTTTTTTTTTAAGTACAATTGACGAAGCAATTCTGAAGTCATTTTTTAATGGCTTCATAATCCTACGTGGAGGGTCGTTAGTCTCAAGTATGGACCTTGTTGGAAAAGGTAGGAAAGCACCTTCCCACCTTCCCATTACAAGTACTTTTAAAAACCTCTCCAAAAATACAAATAAAGTCTAAAATTTGCTACATTTTACATAAAATTTATACCAATTCAATTAGATCTAATTTAAAGGAAGCCAAAGGTCCAAGATTACTTTATACATTTTCAAAACTCGAGACTATATAATATAACACGTTCAAATGAGTGAGTTAATTTTAAAGCCGACGATTTTTTTTTTGAAGCGATAAATATACAAAAGTTGACAACACTTGATTCAACCCATCCAAACGCAAATGACTCAAAACCTAAAACTTTATTGAAAATCTTAATTCGAAACCTGAGCCAAATCCAATCCATCTAATCCTTGAAACAAAATCGACCCAAATTATACCCGAACTTAAAAACCACTAGAACCAAAACAAATGAAACTCAAAACACACCCAACTTGAAACATATCCGATTTGAAAATATGAAATAACCAAAATCCAATATATCCAAAATTCCGAATACTAGAAACTTAGAGAATCCGAAAGTAGAAGAGCGAGGTTGGCAAGATTTCAAAATAACTATTGCAAGCCTGACCTTGAGCAAGGGCAAAGTGGGCGCTTGTCCAAAGTCTCCGATTTTATAGGGCCTCATTTTATTAATGTTAATATATATTATAAAATGTTTATAAATTGACAAATTATCTTCTTTGCCATGCTGGTTGGCTGCGAGGATAGAAGCGCTTTCATTTTCTTCTTCCAAGAGTTCGAATCCCAAATGCTACTTATTTTTACCCTTTTTTTCCAATTGTATATTTATACCCCCACCCCCTCCTTTTTAATACAGTAGCATTTACTCATTATATACATTACCGAGTACTACATACTACTTCCGTTCAGAAATAAGTGACGTTTGACTTTTTGACACGCCTTTTAAGGAGTTAAAAACTACTACCTCCGTCCAAAAATCCATTGACTTTATTATTTACGCACGTTTTTTTAAGAAGGTAAAAACTATATAAAATATTAACTTTTTTATTAATTTTTTTAATAATTACAAACTTATTGATAATAAGTTTGTAATTATTAAAAAAAAGTAATAAAAAAGCTAATATTTTATATAGTTTTTAACTCATAAAAAAGCGTGTATGAATGGTAAAAGTCCATGTATTTTTGGACGGAGGGAGTATATAAAATATAAAGTTTTTACTTGATTTTTTTTATAATTTTATACATATTAGTTATAAGTTTAAAATTATTTAAAAAGATTAATAAAAAAAGTTAATATTTTATATAGTTTTTAGCTCTTCAAAAAACGTGTCAAAAAGTCAAACGACACTTATTAATGAACGGAAGGAGTATTACTCATTAATTAATGTAGTTTTTTTTTATTAGGTAAAAATTCGAAGGTCAGACAGACCTGACTCATCGAGAGGCCGACAAAGTCGGCAGACGGCGAACCGTCAGACATACAACCCAAAAGTACATAAAAACAGATAATAAGCGAAACAATACAAGCAGAAATAAACTCTACAACAAGACGATCCAAGAAGACGAACTCCAAGAAGGCTGAGGAAGCCGCTGAAGAACGAAGCCAAGCACCACCGAAAGTGGCACCGCGGGCCAGCGGTACAGCAAGACTCTATCTCCTGTGGGTAGTGCAGGCGAACTCCGGGGATATTCAATCCCGGATACGGAGTTGCCATGAACGCACCACCTCGACCCCAGCCAGACCCGACAACATACTCCACACCCCCAACCAAGCAGAAGATCACCTAGAAGCATCGGAAGCATAGCCGCAAGCCGCTCGACCAAACCACCTACAAGATTTCACCTACAAGAATATCATCAAGCCCTTTCGGGATTTAAACAAACCCTTTCGGGTGGATTTACTCAAACCCTTGCGGGATTTAATCAAGCCCTTTTAGGCATGTTTTACTCAAAGCATGTATAAGAATAAATATATTCAAATATATATAAATATTTATGAAAATAAATACTTATATATAAAAATATATCCACAAATTTTATTTTATTTTTGGTGTGACATCTGGACTTGGCGTGCAAGGCAAAACAAGGCCTTGCACGCCAAGTATCGTGCCCGAGCTTGCCATCAACAGACCGTGGCGTGGAAGGCAAGGAGATTCCTTGCACGCCAAGCAGGGTCATCGAGGGAAGGACCGACATAGACGGCGGGAAGAGGAGGTGAACCAGGAGCGTCGGAGGCAGGCCCGACACCACCACTCGCTGGAAATTACACAGGAGATTGAGAGGGAAGACGTAGGCAGGGTACATGGACAGAAGCCGGCAAGGAGGCAAGGGAGACGAAGGGCCACACCTCACCCACACCACCGGCGACCAACCCTCCGAGGACACAACAACCGGAGAGGAAGGAATACTAAACATAATACACAAGAGAGAAAACCCAGGAAAGCTGAAACCGGCCAAAGGGAAGGATGAGAGGCCAGATCCAAACCCAAAACAACCAGAAACAACCATCAAAACTCAAATCCGAGGCTAGCCTCGAATGAATTCGAAGAAACGGTTGTCGAAACAAAAAACCCCCAAATCGAAAGGACACATGGACGCCAAGCCTCCACGCCAACCCACGCGACCGGAATCGATAAGGAAGCAACGTGGTTTTGAAATTAGAAGGGAGAATGATTGGTTTAATCAAGGGCAAGATGCAAAGAACATCTGCACACCATTTGCAGAGAGAGGGAATGCAAGCAAACCCATCCTCATTTCAACAAGAAGAAGTAGCGCGTGAGGCGCGTACACATTTGTAGTGTTACTCTATTAATTAATTAATGTAGTTAATTCAACCTTTCCATTTCTACTTTAATGATTGTTGAAAAAAATGTAGTAAATTCTCCCACAAAAAAAAATTGTAATTTTTTTTTTCTGCTAGAAAATGCAGTAAATTAATAAAATGTAAATAAAACTAATATAAATTTTCTAACAAGAGATGATTAAATTATAAAATTTAGGTTTATTTCTTTAAAATCCCTTTTAGATTTAACCAACCATCTTTTATAAATTTTCTTTTATAAAACCATCTTATATAATATTTTGAAATAAATTGAACCACCTAGATTAATACTGTATATCATAAATATGAAAAAACTTTATGCAATTTTTATCAAAACACCCTTCAGTTCTTCACCCATATATTTAATTTCACAATAATTATTCAAAATTGCGTCTAATGTATATTTTTCAAACTAAAACTCGTTTTTCTAAAAAAGAAGATAAAAATAATTTATCCAAAATAAGTATCCACAACTAGTTAAAACAAATGTGCTAATAACTCAAAGTTTACTTCAAATACAAAAAAATATAATACAAATAATTTAGTACATATGATATACTACGATAAAAAAAATTCATTAATATTAATTTTATTGAAAAGTATCAGTAGCAAACTTATGACCGGGCCTCCAAAATTGATTGGACGGCCTTGGACTATTGCCAAAACAATTTCAACTAAATTGCACACATATCTTTCTCACATTTTTTCCAAACGAATTGCAAATGGACCCAAAACTCTATCTCAAGATTGCGAATCAAGTTGACGTGCGAATTTACTGTTAATTGAACTCTCCAATCAATTTACCCTAAATTCTTACACTACTGAATTCGTCAAATGACCTTCTTGACGACGTCGAAATCCCTAGTGATGCGGGACCATCCAAGACACCACCTGCGGACGCACATATCTTACATGAGGATGGATCTATGATTCAAGAAAGAGAGGACGATATCATCCTCAAAAGGAAGAAGAAGGCTCCACCATGGGAGAAGGTCCAAAGGTGGAAGCTTGGCGTTTTTACATTCGTCCAGCAACTTGACAGCTTTTCGACGTCTCTGTAAAATGGGTCGTACGGATTCAATATTGATCGGATTGAGGTGTGCCATACCTTGTTGGAACGAGGACGAAGAGATATACAACTTTGTTGTTGAAGGTTTTTCCAGATTCGTCCTATAGCTTGGCCGAAATCCACATTCTTTGAGCTGCTGCTGGTTTTGACGGGATTTTGTTAAGTTTTGGAACATTATATTTATTTCCTATTTAGTATTTCTTTTACTTAAGTTATTTTAGGAAACTTTAAGGTTATTTTAATTAATTCCTATAGTTGTTAGTTTTATTAAAATCAGCCTATTCGGCCCTAGTTAGGTCTATATAAGCCGAATGCCTTCTTTGTAATCATTCACGTTGAATTTTATGAGAAAAGCTCTCTTTTTGTGTGAAACACAATGAGTGTTTGTCGATTGAATAGAGATGTGCTCTTCAATTGCACCATTGATATTGATCTAGCTCGGTTTGCTTTGCCGTTCATCAACTTCGCAAGACTTGGTGAATCTAGTATCCACAAGCCCCCTCCTTGTGCCTTCAAGTTGTCTGCTTGATTGTGTAGGGTTGTAGAGGCAGGTTGTGTAGTCATTGATATTGGTTCCTACCCTCTGAGGAGGCCTAGGGTCTTTATCTTGTTCTGCATAGATCGTTTCAGTCCTTATAGGCCGTGTCTTTCAATTCTTTATTGCAATTTCGAGTCTTTATCGAGTCTTGTTCACTTTCTTGAAGTCGACATTAAGTACAACCCCTGTTCTTGGTGTTCTTGTTGAGTGTTTGATCGATCTTGGTTGTTCTTGATCGAATCTTGAGAGTCTTTCATTGCTGCGTCTTTGTTTCTTGTTAATTCTTGCTTGTTGTCGAAGATCAGACCATCCTACGGGCTACGGCTAACCCCGTACCACCTAGCATCATCGCTGAAGACTACAACGTCGACGCCGGTGGCGAGGCGAAAGGTCTCCCTGGCCTCGTTGAGCTTGGACTGGCTGCGAGCGAGGATGGAGACTCTAGCGCCCTCAGAGGAGACGTGGTGGGCAAGGGAGAGGATGGTCCCACTAGATTCGTCGGCGTTGAAGATTGCAACGTCGACGCCGGTGGCGAGGCAGGATGGCCTCCCTGCAGGCCTCGTCGAGCTTGGACGGCTGGAGAGTCTGGAGTCCTTAGAGGCGGCGCGATGGACGAGGCCAATGTCACCGGATCCACCGGTGATGAAGATACGTCGCTTCTTGATGGGGACTCGCTTTCTCCGGATAATGGAAATGGCGGCAAAGCAACTCTACGACGAAGCGCTAACGTCGAACCTTGCCGACCTCTCCAAAACTCGGCTCTATGAAATCATGTCTCAGATCGATGTAGGCAACTCTCCCTTTCTCTAGAGGTGGTTGATCGATTGAATTACTCTTCTTCGATCAAATCCCGGATATGTGAGGATTCAAATCCGATTGAACTCGTCCTCACTCAAGAATTTCATCAAAATCCTAATCCATTTCCGATCCCTCACTTGGAAAATTTCGTCCTCGCACACATTTTTAAAAAAATAAATAAAAAAAACTTGTGTCCAATTTAGGTTAAATTATTTTGACAATAATCGTTTTCGAATCTTGTCTAAAGCCGCTACGAAAGTAGAATCTACCAAACACAAATTATTAACCATATCCGAAACAACGGAAACTCAACCCGAATTCAATTAACCCGACCCACTTGATTAGTTAGTTGATTCCCACCGCTACTAAAAGTTTTCGGCTTTGTTGCTAGCTACTGTATTTAGGAAGAGCCCAATCGTGCACGCAAAAAAGGACGACCCGCAAACACAAACTCCTCGTGAAGCCTTTTAACGCCTCAAACCCCCCCACAGCATTAACCTAACCCCTCTCTCTCTCTCTCTCTCTCGCTCTCTGAATTCAATTCATTCCCATGGCGTCCCAGCACGATCACAACGCCGTCTACAACGACGACGAGGACGACGACGACGAGCCTCTCAACGACGTCGTTCTCGACGAGGATGAAGACGAAGAAGAAGACGATGACGTCATCGTCGGCGGCGACGATTCCTCCGACTCCGACGATGCCGACACCAACTCCACCTCCTCCGCCGTCGCCGTTTCCGTCGCCCTCCTCCCTCCCTCCAACGGCTCCAATTACAATCCTCCTCCGCCTCATCCCGCCGTCCACGCGCTCTTCGGCTCCACCGCCTCAATCGCCGCGCCTGCCGCCGCCGTCACTCCCTTGGCTGTGACTCCGGTCTCTGAGAGGAAGCCGGTGGACGATTCCAGGCGGCTGTTTCAGCGGCTCTGGACTGATGAGGACGAGATCGAGCTCCTGCAAGGGTTTCTGGACTATACGGCTCGGAGAGGGCCGAACTGGTCGGGCCATCACCACGATACGACGGCGTTTTATGATCAGATCAAGTCGAGGATTCAATTGGACTGCAACAAGAACCAGCTGGTGGAGAAGCTTAGGAGGCTGAAGAAGAAGTATCGCACCGCGGTAGGTCGAATGGGCTCCGGTAAGGAATTCGTCTTCAAGACCCCGCATGATCAGGCTACCTTTGAGATCTCTCGCAAAATTTGGAGCAATTTGATTGCCAGTCGCCCTGAATTCGACGAAGATGATCAAATCCCTAACCCTAACAGTGTTACCCCTGTTAATTTGAATCTCAACATCGCTAGTGATCACAAGACTCCTGGCTCTTTTCGCATCGATATGAACAGCCCCGACAAGATGGCGATGGTGATGAACATGGGAACTCCTATCCCTAGGTCGAGGAAGCGACCTAAGGTAAAGATGGAGGAGGAGATTCCGAGGAATGTGAACTCCGTTCGTTATGAGGCTGTTAATATCGCTCCGGTGCAGGGGTTGATGGAGGAGAATGTGAAGAGTTCCTTGTCTCCATTGTTGAAGGAGTTAGTTGATAATGCTGTGGGTGGGAGTGGAAATGGGAATGGGAATGCTTTTGGTTGTGTTGGAGGAGGAGGAGCTAGAGGAATTGGTTCTTTGGCGTTTACTGCGATTCCGATGAATTTTCCAGGTCCAAATTTGGGAAATGGCGGAGGGGTGATGGAAGAGAGATGGAGAAAACAACAAATCTTAGAGTTGGAGGTGTATTCAAAGCGATTGGAGCTGGTTCAAGACCAGATTAAGCTATCATTGACGGAACTCAGGACTCGAAATTGATTGATGCAAAAAAAAAAACCCGATTGGTATTGAAGTAGAGTAGTGAGTTAAACTGGAGCTTCTAATTTGTCAAACCATTTGTCCATGGCTGATTAATTTTATGTTATAGGTAGTGATTACCTGAGTGGTTGTTAGATGCTTTTATTCATTACGTTACTTGCTTAATTGACACGAAGTGATGCATAAGTTATGTGGATTTCAGTCTGTCTGGTTTTTATGTAATCTTTGCTCAATTCATGAGTATATATGAAAACTGAATGAATTGACAAGGATCCCAGAGTTCATGTTGAAATATACAGTAGTGCTCTGTGTGAGTTTATAGACTTTTTTATTCTTGAATGTGTATTGATTTTGGTTTATTGTCCATTGTTGTTGTTTAGTTTATTGCACATGATCTCTGTGCAGATCCTGAGGATGTGTATTTGGGATGTGCCAAGTTAGGCCCTTGTAAGCTGTAATGGTTCTTCATGCTGAATACAAAGGTGAAGTCCTCTTACTTTGGAATTGGCAACTTGAATGGATGATGTTTAGTTCTGGTTTGACTGTTTTGAGTATATTGTCACATGGTTGATTTGATTCATGATAGGCATGTAGCTGAATGACCGGTGATAAGAATCTGAAATGTTTCATCTCGTTTTGCTATGAATTTGGTCCTGCCAAGGCCTTTGCAGCAGAGCCTGTTTCTTTCTGAGCAAATATAGTGCGTTCCTTGCTGTTGCCGTTGGAGGCTCGCGGAGGCCTCCCATTCCTTGCCAGCCGCCTGTTATTGTCTTTTGACATGAACCTTGCTGCCCTTTTAGGGAAGGAGAGGGCAAAGCAAGGACACACGGAGAATTGGTAATGAAAATTTTACACTTTTCAATACTTGCAATTTACGCACCATTGAGTCATTGACAACCAACTAGACCACTCTGT
This sequence comes from Persicaria tinctoria, assembly GCA_037127255.1. Taxonomy (NCBI): domain Eukaryota; kingdom Viridiplantae; phylum Streptophyta; class Magnoliopsida; order Caryophyllales; family Polygonaceae; genus Persicaria; species Persicaria tinctoria. The sequence continues at coordinate 14,866,938 of JBANSL010000008.1, forward strand.
GAGACTGTTACTTATTCATTGATCTGGTTTATGTGGAATTGTTCCCGTATGATTTTGTCAACTGATTCAATTTCAAAGTAGGCAAGCTTGAGAGTTGGGCTTTCTCCATTTCTTATGGCAGCGTTCCGACTTGCCTGCAGGTCATTGCTCTTTTCTATTTAAGCCCTGTTGAAGGAATCAAGATCTGGTTTGACAAGTCACACCTTTGACCCTATGATTTGCATAAAGGTAGGCCATTCACAGAGTGGGTGTCCATGCTGGTTGCTCCGCTGGTGACTCATCAGCCATCAAAAAGAAGGTTTCTTTGGGTTCGGTTTGATTTATATATTACTACGTATTTTTTAGTATTGAATACTCAGTATGAACCCCGGTGCTGCCCATGGTGTGCTGTATCCTTTGCATTAACAGCCATATATAAATACCACTCGGCTATGGATATTCCATCCTCCCAATTTTATATTTGCTGAATCCATTTTCTTGAATCTTGATCTTGTGATGTCCAATTACTAATCGCCTGAGGCGTTGTATCTTGTTTGTTGATGAATAATCCTTTCCTTTCGTGCAGCCAACAATCTAACTTGAACTGTTTGTAGACCTTATATAGGAAGTGTTCATCTAACTTGATTTAATCCCTATCCTTGACTTCTTCTGTGTATTTTCTGTACTACCTCGTTCAAATTATCCCTCTTTGTTTCTTTAAAATAAAAAATAAGAAACTTATGCTCTGATGAGATTTAAGAAGTATCTTATAATGCATAATGTGTCTCACTGTCTCTGCACTGAATCAAGGAAAGGAGTTAATGCAGTTATCAAGCACAGGGCTTCACATTTTTATTTTTTGACAGCTGCATCTGTGCACCAAATTAAGCAAGAACAGCAACAGTTACATAGAAATTACCTCCAAGTTCAGTTCCATGGAAATTATTTATATTGTTTATTTGTTTGTTTTATTCTCGGAATTCTTAAAACGCAGAAACTCAGCCAAACATGGCTTTATGAAAAGCAGCAAAGATGCCCGAAGATGTTCAGCTGCTGTACAAAGTCACCTATTCTGTATGTTCTTGCACGTTGTTCCTTGGATTCAACGCGAATGGAGCCTTTCCTTGGTCTTCTCAAAGACCTGCTCGGCAATGGTTGCATCGTCCCCTTCAGCTCTCTTGATCTCAATGTGACCCTTCTTATATTCACCGGTGCCCCTCAGCGCGTTGGATATGGGAGCACTTAACCCAACTGCTGCTGCTGCTTCAGCTCTAGCTCCATAAACGAGCCTCTGTTTCAAATGGTAAGGGCCTTGTCAGTAAACCGAGCAAATATATGATCAAACACGGAAGATTCATGAAGAAAATGACCTTGATGCTTGCGGATTGGATGGCACCAAAGCACATTGCGCATGGTTCGCAAGAAGCATACATCTCACAATCCGAGAGCTTGACTCGGCTTAGCGCTTTACATGCCTGAAAGCATAGCATGAATCAACTACCTTGTGAGACCCCAATCTACAAAATTGTCGCATCAGCATAACTGTTGTTGCAGGAGGACGTGTCAAGTATGAAATAAATATGAAATATAGTTCAGACTGACTTCCCTGTCTCAGCAAATAAATACAAGACTTCCTCCCGTTGTAGTAAGAGAATAGTCAGGATCGAATCCACGAGGAAGCACGTCAGCAGTTCTCAGGTAGCTGTAAATTCTCACAGAAGCAGCAGAAAGACAGAAGCACAGAAAGAAAAGAAACAAATAAACCCGACAAGAGCAAACAAAATAAAAGCAAAGAACAAAGCAAAAACGAACAAAGAACAATGCAACAAATAAAAGCAAAACAGAAAGTAACTTGAGAACACAGAAGCTACTCGAAGTCGAGTAACTGTCCTCTAGATCGACAAGAAAGGTAATGAAAACAGAAAACAAAGGCAATCAACTCGACAAGCAAGCTACTCGATCTCGACAAGCAAGTACTCGAGATCGACAAAGGACAACTCGACACAGAGAACAGAAAGTGAAAATCGACGAAAGAAAGCAGAAAACCAACTCGACCTCGACAAAGGTCCTCCTCGAGATCGACAAGATCTCCTATGTATCGAGTAACAATGCAGAAAACTGTAAATTGCAGAATTAAAGACAAACGCAGATTTTCGACAGAAATAAACTTCAATATATTAAAAGACTTCCAAAGCCAGGGTTTCAACACCACAACGATAACCATGTAAAGTAACACATAAAGGCATAAAAGATCATGCTTTCCATCAAATAACTTTCGTCATTAACAAATAGGCATATAGAGGCTTTCGCATAAACCCTAATTGTTACTAACCCTTTTTCACATAATTAATCCAAGTTGCATTAAGATCACTTTCGCTTCAATAATACAAACAAGGATCACCTTCAACTCTCGCAAAAGAATCATCCTCATAGGGATAGAAGATGAATTGCACAAAAAGATCTGACCTTTATCGCATCGCCTCACATGGCCACCGTCGGGCTCACCCCAGCCCCAGAAGTGGGTGGACTACTCACGCCTCATCGCAATAACAGACATTGATTGATGAAAAGAACTAAATTGCATTAAAACTAAATTCAAAGCCTTTTACAATCCTGGCAATCAACTTTCGCAGAAAGCCAAAACCCTAAAAACCTTAGAACTCCTAAACTACTATGTGGAACTGTGTCTCTTGGAATTGTTGATTGAATCGGAATTAGATAAAACTGAGCCCCCTAGGACCTTATTTATAACCTTCATTCCCTAGCTATTCTAGGAAAGAAGATATATATCTCTATCTAAAATTATATCTAAAATACTTAAAGATAAATAAATGCTTTAAGGAAGTAAATCTATAAAGAAAAGATAAAACTAATTAAGGTAGGTCTTCATATCTTGATAGATCTTGTCTCCTTGATGATAGAACTTGATGGAATCGGATAGAATCTTCCGCCTTCGGCCCCAAGGAATCCCAAGTCTAGTCGGACAAGTCCTCGTCGAGAAGCTGCTGGACACGTCTCTCGTCGACCTCGAGTAGGGTGGTTCTTCGAGTGGACTTCCTCGGCTAGATCTGCTCGATGTGGCTCGGACTTGGTCACTGGTGCTCGTCGACCTCGACAAGGGGTAGTCGATGTCGAGTAGGATTAGGTCATCGACAAAGCTTCCTTGGGTTGGCGTGCTCGACAAGCCTGGATCTGGACTCTGGGCGTCGTCGACCTCGAGTAGCCTTCGTCGACCTCGAGTAGAGTTGATCGTCGACTAGGTCTCCTCGAGTGGCTCTCCTCGGCAAACTCGGACATGGCTCAAGGTCTCGTCGATCTCGACAAGGGTTTGTCGATTTCGACCAGGGTTGCTCGGCTTCTCGGGCAGCTTCTCCTCGTCGACTCCGGGTGTGGTGTCTGGGCTTCGTTGATCTCGACTAGGGCTTGTCGAGATCGAGTTGGGTCCGGAGCCCGGGTTGGTCTGGTTCTCGATCAGGTCTTGTCGACCAAGGCTGCTCGGACAGGCTTCGTCTATGTCGAGTAAGGCCTACTCGAGATCGAGTAACCTTGACTCTTAGATTGGTTCCGCTGCTTTGACCTTGGACTTCTGTAGTGGTTTTCCGAGCTTTTCCGATCTTCTGTAGAATTGTTGTAAAACGCCTCGATTTCTGCAAATTAAACAGAAACTGGTGTAGATTCCATAATTTTGCAAATAAACATAAACTACATAGATTCTGTACTATCTAAACCCAAATGAATGCAATGTATACAGAAATCGATATAAAAGTTACTGTAAAACATGGCAGATTCCGCTTACAACAATAACATGCCCTTAGCAGTTCTGTTGCCCTAACCTCTCTAATAGCCGTGATTTCAGCATGTGCAGTCGGGTCTGTGTTCTTGCGCGACATATTGTGACAGCTAACGACAACTTCATCGTCACGAACCACAACTGCACCAAACGCGGAGCCATCTCCACACTTGACAGCTTCATAGGCTTCCTCGATTGCCATTGTCAAGAACTTGTGGTCTCTATCCTGCACAGCTGATAAAAAGAAACCAGCTCAATTACATTAGCTTTATCAACACATTGCGTCGAACGAAACCCAAGGATCCCAAATATAGTCTCTTTCAGCCATCATTTTCCAGTAGTCTACCACTGGTTTCGATTTAAAGCTAATGAATTCAGAATCTTATGTTTCACTAAAAGCATCAAAATTTTCACTGAATTGGCTATTTGAACTCCACTAGACAGCAAATGATACATAAAAGATGCTCCATTTCCAGGGTTCGAATCTAAAATCCTCCTATGAACTCATCTCACCTAAGATTTGAGCTCCGATGATATCAATGAATAAAAAAATGGCAATTTGCAATATTATATTAAATTAGGTGAATTTGAAGATAGAAAGGTGAAGTTAGTAGCTTACCATTAGCATCCGCCATTGTTGAGGTCAGAGATATAGGCAGCAAGAAAGTCAATTTGGCAAAATGGGATCTCAGATATGAGGAAGGCTATGTTTGACAAAGAACCTTGGGATCTCATATATGAGGAAGTCAATTTTGTGCCACATGTCACTGACGGCTACATGTATGGAAAGACATGGCTAGTTGTGCAAAGTTTTTTTTTTTTTGTCTAGTTATGCAAAATGACCTTTTTTTTTGTTGGGAAGAGAGATACTAGGGGTATTTGGTGATAGTTTTGTCCGTTTGACCACAAAAATATCTTCCATACCTTATAAATATAAAATATTATTAAGATTTTTTACAAATAAAAAATAAAAAATCTTCACCTTCCACATCTCCATAATCTATGGAAAAAAAATTCATCTTAAAAAAAAACCTCTACTTCCCAAAAAAACTCTTTCTTGCCAAACACAACCTAAATAAAGATTGTGTCGATTTGATATTTCTTTTTTCTTTTTAATTGGGTAATGATAGTTTTTTTTTTATGTGGGGGTTTCGATGTTATCGACTAATCCCCATGGGTCCGAGCCCTAGCCTATAAATAAATTATGTGGAGCCATAAAATAAAAACTAAATCAACCGTTAATATTACAAAAAATATTGGACTGAAAGGCAAAATAAATAAAGTCATAAAGTTACATTGTTATGTAAAATTTAGAAAAAAAAAAGTGAAAAATAAGTAAACTTGTAGAATGAGTCTTGAATATATGCAATGATATGATTCATGAAAAAATGTAACAATGAATAACCCTGCTAAAAAAAGAACAATAGATTAGATGAGAGAATATAACAAAGATTGAATTTATATGTGTATGTATAATGACGATAGAAAAAAATAAAATATTAACCTACTAAATACTTTTCAGGATGAATGTTTTGTTCAATCGTTTCTAAATCAACAAAACGATATAGACGGATCAAATTAGATAACATATCATCCCACTTTGTAACTAAAGTGGCCATTACAAAATATATCTAATATTTATGTTGCGTGGCCAAAAAGCTTTTCACCGAGTTGGTAGCAATAGAAAAGTGTTTTAACGATGCAATATCTCCCCTCCTTGAGAGATATATTGGAAAGTTATATAGTAAAGTATTCTTCAACGTTGCTTGTATTGTATCACCTTGTGAATTTTTCATAACAAAAGATATAATATTTGTACTTTAAAATATATAAAAGAAATAATGGGGAAAAAACGAGTAGTTATGATGGATGTGTATAAAGTAAAAAAATTGACGAAGATGCAATACCTTCTCATCTTTGAAAATCATCTCCAAATTGTATTTTGATTCCAACGTAAATTGTCGGGCACTCCACAACCGAATGATCCGTATGCGAATTTCCCAATCATCTTTGTTAGGACTTAGAGTGATATCTTGGATAAAAGTAAAGTAACCGGCCATCTTAAATCTTAAAAAAAAAAGGTTAGAAAAAAAAAATCGGGTGAGACAAATAGAGCAAAGCAAATTCTTTATAAAAACACAATAGGTGTAAATTACATGATATACAAATGAAGCCGAAGATAAAAAGAAAAATGAATGTTATGATATATATAGAGGAAAAATACAGAAAAAAATAAATTGGATTGTGTGTTATGGTTGTAATCCATACGGTATGATTTGATTTGGAAAAAATAGGAAGAAGATGTATACTCTACAAACAATTGATATGGTATGATTTGATTTTGAAAAAAAATAAAAAGGGAAGAAGATATATACTCTACAAACAATAGGTGGCTAAGGTAAGTGTACACAGTATTTGAAAACAAAGATATATTTATATAATATATAAAATATAATACCGTATGAATACTAACCTTCAAAAGTCGGATTGTGTGATATAATACCGTATCATCTCCAAATGCTGGAAAAAAAAGTCGGATGGTGGTGTTAGGAATTAGTATAATAGGGTTAATATGTGTATTAATTAGTAGAAAGTTGGGTTTGGGGGTTATAAATACCTACAAAGTGTATTGTGTACGGGTCATTGTTGAATCAATTGAGTTTCATCTCCTTCTATCTCTCTCTCTCTCTAATCTCTCGTTCAATCTCCTCACCTCAACCTCTCAATCATCCATGGAAGATCAAAGATCCTAACAAATTGGTATCAGAGCCTTTCGGTTCTTCGACCAGAGACGCGCAATCGGAATCACGAATTCGTCGGGTAATGGCAACCTTCGATCAACGAAAGTTTCAGTTTTTCAAGGAGCGGGAAGAACGCTCCATCCTCATCAAGATCAGGTTTAAACTCTATGAAATTTCGACATAAGTGTTGCTGGAGGTGTTCTCTACCTGTGGCAATATAGAAACAGTGGAAAATTTCAGATCTGGAGAGGAGCTTCATTCAAAGGTTTGCTTTGAAGACCAAGACTCGACCATGAGAGCTCTCGATTGGTATAATGGCTGGTGCATTTACGGTAGTTGTTGCCAATTGGAGTTATTTTAAGCATCACAATTCATCATTCGATCGAGAAAAATCAAAGTTCCGACCCAGGAAGTTGAAGATGTCTTAGAGATTCCAGCAATGCCAGAAATCGGTGAGAGACAAAGTAGAATGGAAGAAATCCCAATTAAGGGCGACGACATTCAAATCGGTCAAGATTCACCAAGAAGTTTCAATCGGAATTTCAAGGCACCCTCGGAAAGTGTTCTTGGTGGCTCGGGAGTCGATTTGATCGGCAACGAGGTAAGCAAGATCGAAACCCCAAATCAGAAAGTTTTGAAGATGAGCGAAGTACGCAGACACTAGATTTCGCAATGGTTGATGACTCGTGAGACTGGAAAGTAGAGGTTGATTCCCCAGTTGCAGACCTGAGTCATGTTGGATCCCCGATTGCAAACGCGAATCTGGAAATTCAGCCATCAAACCCGTAAATGTTAGCATTATATTATTTATACATGTACAGTTACCATTGTACCCTCAGGGGTTTCACCCATTGATATATATACAGGAGTAGGCCTCTGAGATCTGTTAAGGACTCAATTCTCCAAACACTTACATGGTATCATGCTTTTGTGTGAAACCCTAATTTTGTTTCACATCTAACGATCCACTACGCCGCCGCATCCCCAAGCCGTCGCCGCCGCAATCCCTAGCCGCCGCCGCTAGCCACGCCCTAGACGCCGTCGCCATCCCTAGCCGCTGCCAGCCGCCGCCGCTCCCTCGAGCCGCCGCCCCCCCCCCCCCCCCCTTGTTCCTTCTTTCTCTATTCCGCCACAATCTCCCACCTCTTCTCGATGTCTACCGACGAAATAGCCTTGCAATCCAGGGAGGACACCCGGCCTAGCCCTTCGTCGTACTGGCCTCAGCCCTGGGCCGGCTACCCGCTACCCTACCTGCAGCAACCTTACTGCTACCCGGTTCCCAACCCTCCACCGCAGGCGCTGTCTACAACACAACCAGCGGCGTCGTTGTCGCAACCCACGACCCCTTTGGGTCTTCAGCAACCGGACGGAAATTGGTATATGGATACCGGGGCCTCTTCTCACATGACGAACAATCCAGGTAACCTACAAACTGTTTTTAATTCTAGCACTTTGCCTTCGGTTTATGCCGGGAACGGAAATCGTATTCCAATTGTTGGTTCAGGCCCTGCTACCCTACCCTCTGGCTGTCCTTTGAAACTCAACAATGTGCTCCTTGCCCCTGCCATTGTCAAAAACCTTATCTCCGTTCGCCAATTCACCATCGATAATCACGTGGCGATTCAATTTGACCCGTTTGGTTTTCTTGTGACGGATTTACGTACGAGCACCCCAGTAATGCGGTGCAATAGCTCAGGAGACCTATACCCAGTAACCACCGCAACCAGTCAGACACCTCTCGCCGCCCCCTCTGTCAACATCACCCTCCGTTCGGACGTTTGGCATGCTCGTCTAGGACACCCTGGCGATCATGTCCTGGACACTCTCCGTTCAAACCGTTTTATTTCTTGTCATAAGGCCTCCGCCGTTTGTTCTTCATGTCAAACTACCAAGAGCAAAAGACTACCCTTTAGTCTCTCCCATTCCCATACATTTGCACCATTTGATATTACACATTGTGACTTGTGGACATCTCCTATTCCGAGTGCTAGTGGTTTTCGATACTATTTGGTCGTCCTTGATGATTTCACCAATTTTGTTTGAGTTTTTCCCCTACGCCACAAATCGGAAACACAAAGTCATATTGTAAACTTTCACAGATTTGTCCGCACTCAATTCAATTTGCTTGTCAAGGCTATTCAGTGCGACATGGGAGGCGAGTTTGACAACACTGTCGTCCGCTCCTTTTGTCAACAACAGGGGATAGCCCTCTGCTTCTCTTGTCCTCAAACCTCTCCACAAAATGGCAAAGCGGAACGTATTCTCCGCACCCTCAATGACAAAACTAGAACCCTCCTACATCACGCCTCTCTTCCCCTCCCCTTTTGGGTTGAGGCGCTTCACATGGCCACCTATCTCCACAATATACTTCCATCCAAAGCCATTGGCAACTCCATCCCAACCTTGGCACTTTACAAGCGCTACCCCTCTTACGATCACATTAGAGTGTTTGGATGTCTCTGTTTTCCCAACATGAGTGCCACCGCCCCTCACAAGCTATCCCCACGATCCACTAAATGTGTCTTCTTGGGCATCTCCCCACACCATCGAGGCTACCGTTGTCTTCGCTTGGATACCAATCGGGTTGTCACTTCGCGCCATGTGATTTTCGACGAACAGACCTTCCCCTTCGCCACACCACCCACCCCTGTTGTCCCCAACCCACCCACACCACCCAATTCTGACGAATTCCCACCCCTCTTATGCCACATATTTCAACAAGCATCATCCGGAACCAACCCCCTATAACGACCCAGAATTATGATTTTCGGGTTACGTTTCAAGGGATGAAACCCCTTGTGCGGATCTTGCAATCCAGGTACGGGTCGAGGTTTCAAACTCATTTTTATGGTCAGTAATAAAGAGGGATTTCGAACCCTGAAAATGTCGTAGGGTCGTTGGGTACCCTTAACCTGTCCTAGGGACTAACTCGCGAAATTCATTTCAAACGGAAGCAAGACGGAAGCAAAATTAAGATACAAAGCGCCACGACAGAGCCGGGTCAAAACCAAAACATAAGTGGATGATTACCATTTATAATGAGTTAGAGATTTAGCCAGGTTCTTCGATTCGCAAAAGGGAACCCCGTCATATAGACATCGAGCAATCAAAGTCTGCAGAAAATACCTTAAAAAAAAAGAACGGGGAAAGGAGTCAGATCGAGCCACTCATGCGGGACCGGCAGTCCTCGCTGAGGCCACATTGTATGTGCTATACCTAATAAAGATGCTCTAATGCAGTACGAAAGTCAAACACACTAGCATGCTCCTAGTTATAATAATGTACAGAAATACTGTAAAGGGCCCAAGACAATGCCAAATGGCATATCCCTCTCCTACCTCCACCCCCTTCCGATAGGGCGGAGACTGGCCAGCTCGTGAATGCATTCCATCATAATCGGGGGGCACGCATGCCTAACCCGCTCCACAATAAAGCCCGCAGGTATCTCATAATATAAGGAAGTCCATGGCTCGATTGACTCAGGGTACCCGATGAGGCTGGGCTACCCTATGACCCTAGCAAAGACTCTAGGACTATCACAGATAACGGCCGTTTTGTTTCAAACGCATAAAGTAAGCAGATGCTCATTCAATTAGTGCAACCTAAACATGCTACTACATGGCATGCTTTTATGCATATGCAACACCTAACATAAAATGCAACAACAGGCATGAATGTCCAACCTGAGTAAGCCCCCTAGGGAACTTACCTGAAGATGCAGAACAGCAAGATAACATAAGCAAGGGCCCAAATGCAATCCAAACGCAATTCACACCTATCATCAAACCACTGCCATAAGCTAATGTACCGACATTCATACATACGAAACCCAAGTCTTCAACATACTTGAAACCAATCGATGGTAAAACCATTTTCCAAAACCTTCCCGATACGATCAACATCAACCAAAAATCATTCTTCCAGTCAAACTCATTGATAAAATCGTACCAACCATATTGCCCCAAACCCTTAAATCTCAATTTAAGTCAACTCATATTCAAAATAATTTCTCAAATCATACTTGGCCAAATTCTGACATTTATCATTTAAATCCTTAATAAAATTCCCAAAATCATATTATTAACACAATCCCGGCATGTTTATTTTAAAATCATTTCATAAATAGAGTCCGTTATTTAGTCGCAAAATAATTCTATTTTTCACAACCATATTTATAAATCACAACTCATAACTCATTTCAATTTCCTAAGATCACAATTTAAAACCACACTAAATACATATCCCAAATAATGCCTCCTTTAAACCATTTTATAATATAAAATAATAATTCCAGAATTATATATCCTTAAAACAGAATATTATAGTACTACTACTAATTTAGTAATCAAATAACCATCATATAAATATAAATAATACATAACAACACACATAGAACATTAACCCAAAACTAAAGGGATGCTGGCCGGCCCAACCCGAGACAAAACAAGCCCAACTGAATCCAAACCTCTCAACTCGAAAAAGAGACCCGACCCGAGCCCAAAATCCGGATCCCTCACAACACATAACCCGGTGACAAAAAACCGGATCTCTCCCCTGAAATGATATGACCCGAAAGTGGAAAGAAAGAATTAGGCCCATGATCCGGATTCGTATCCGGCCCAGATCTGAAAGAAAAGAAGAGGAGGCTCACCCTCAGGCCTCAACCTCGCTCAGCCTCTCTGCGGAAAAGAAAACGGAGGAGGAAGGAAACCCAGGTCCCCGCCGGCGGCTCGTTCCCGACGCAACTTCACCCAGAGGTTCGACATAAGATCCCGACCACACACATACAAGGAAAGGCAAACGCAGAAAGAGAGGAGAGAGAAGTTACTGATCGACAAGAAGAACGACGAGGGAGAAGAGGAACTCAGATCCGCCGGCGACTCCCTTTCCAGCCCCAACTCTCCTCCAAATGAACCAAGACCGATTCCGACTACACCCAGATAAATAAAACGAAAACGAGGCAAGGGAGGACGGAGATTGATTACCGGTTGCGCGAAGCTGCAGCGCCGTGGTGCTCCAAGGCCAGCTCCGATTGCGACGACGGTGGAAGAGGGTCCCTATGAGGCCTAGGAAGCGCGAGAGATGAGTAGGGGGCACTTGACGAAGATTTGGAATCAAAACAGAAGAAATCGTGACCGACCTTAAACGGGAAATCATGAAAGGGGGAACTCGGGGCTCGGACGGTTTCGGCGGAGTTGCTGGGCTCCGGCTTCAATGGCTGATGTTGGCGTGGTCGGACATGGGAGGAGCTTCTGATGCTCAGAGGGAAGGAGCAGATCGATGTTGCTACTGCTCTTCCTGGCGAGACAGGGGAGCCTGCACTCGGCTTCTCCGGCGACGACAAGGAGGAACGAGGATGAGGGGTGGTCATTGGTGGTGACTCAGGGTTGTTGGTCCGGTGGTAGGAGGTTCTGCAGTACCGCTCTCGGAAACAGAGCTCGGAGCTCTTGGTGGATTTGACGTCTCACGGTGATCCTGCAATTTGGGGGTATTTGGTGGTCTTCAAGTAAGGAAGAGAGGGAGATAGAGAGAAAGGGTGAAATTGTGGGTTTAGTGGGATTTCTGAATGAGGAATCCTCCGAAGGGATCACATGTATACAAGAGAGGTTGAGGGTGAGGACAAATGAAAAGCTATAACCTGGAATTGGGGTCTGCAGGGCTAACAGAGATCGGAGGAGAGAGAGAGAAAGAAAAGAAAAGGAGGGGAAAGAAAAGGAAAATAGGAGAGGATTGGTCTAAAGAAAATATGCCCGACAACATTTAACGGAATAAATTAACATTTCAATAAAATTTTACCACTTATTTAAAATGATCAAAAATCAAATCAAACCCTCGATCAAAAAGCGGAATTAAAATCCGTCAAATCCAATATTTCAAACGATGCCGGAATGATTTAAAAATCAAAGCTGATGCTCAAGGACGAGTTTTTCCAAACCTCCCAAATATTAGAAATCGGGATGATTATAAATCACTATTTTAATAATTTAATATTCTAAAATTTCCCGGTCTTTACACCCCCGCCCAAAACCCCCACCCAAATCGATTGGCGGCGGGCGCAGCAACCTGCGACGGGTGCCGCAACACATGCGGCGGGTACCCCTCCCCTGGCAGCGGCCGCCGCACCCCCGCCGCCCATCCTGCAACACCCCTTGCGGCGGGTACACCCCCCCTGGCAGCGCCCGCCGCACCCCCCCCGCCCCCCTCTTTCCCCCTCAGCAGGCAACCCCACTTAACCACCAACCTCCGCTTGCACCCCCCGCCCATTCCATGAAGACCCGGTTGCAGTCCGGAATCTTCAAACCTAACCCCAAATACAACCTTCTCACTCCGTCTCCCGACACATCTCCTCTCCCCAAATCACCCCACAAGGCCTTACAGGACCCGAACTGGCAAGCCGCCATGATGGATGAGTTTAGTGCTCTTATTAAACACGGCACGTGGGACCTCGTTCCAAGGCCTCGGGACACTAATATCATTAACTGCATGTGGTTGTTCAAGCATAAGTACAGGTCAGACGGAACTCTAGAGCGACACAAGGCTCGACTAGTGGTCAACGGCAAGTCGTAGGAGGTTGGGGTTGACTGTGATGAGACTTTCAGCCCGGTCGTCAAACCGGCTACCATCCGCACAGTTCTGAGCATCGCCCTTACTAAGGATTGGCCTATCCATCAGCTTGACGTCAAGAATGCCTTCCTTCACGGCAACCTTCAGGAGACTGTGTATATGCATCAGCCGCCAGGCTTCTATGATCGCACCCGCCCATCTCACGTCTGCCTTCTCCGGAAGTCTCTCTATAGGTTGAAACAGGCGCCTCGCGCCTGGTATCAGCGGTTCACCACGTACCTCACTGGCATTGGATTTCAGGGCAGTCAGTCTGATCACTCCCTTTTTGTGTTCCACTCAGGGTCTGCCACCGCCTATCTTCTCCTGTACGTTGATGACATCGTGCTCACCGCTTCCTCTACATCGCTCCTGTCTAGGCTGATGACCCTGCTGCGATCAGAGTTCGCCATGACTGATCTCGGTTCCCTGAGCTACTTCCTTGGGGTCTCTGTGTCACGCACTCCTACTACCCTGTTCCTTCATCAGCAGAAGTACGCTCTTGAGATCGTCGACAAAGCCGACATGACGTCTTGCAAACCCGCCACCACCCCTGTCGACTGCAAGTCCAAGCTCGACACTGCCTCCAGTCCTAAGGTTGAGGATCCTACAGCCTACCGCAGTCTGGCCGGTGCTCTCCAGTATTTGACATTCACCAGACCGGACATTGCCTTCGCCGTACAGCAGATCTGCTTATACATGCATGATCCCCGCGAGCACCATCTTCAGGCGCTCAAGAGGATAATCCGGTACATCAAGGGCACCTCTAACATGGGTTTACATCTCGCTCGCAGCAGGTTTGACTCCCTCACCGCCTATTCTGACGCTGACTGGGCGGGTTGTCCTGAAACTCGATGCTCTACATCTGGTTTCGCAGTATACCTGGGCGACAATCTGGTCTCGTGGTCCTCCAAGCGTCAGGCCACCATCTCCCGCTCGAGTGCCGAGGCTGAGTATCGTGGTGTTTCCAATGCCGTCGCTGAGACCTGCTGGCTCTGCAACCTTCTCTGCGAACTCCGGGTTCCCCTTCGATCGGCTACACTGGTCTACTGCGACAATGTCTCCGCTGTTTACCTGTCGTCGAACCCAGTTCAGCACCAGCGGACGAAGCATATCGAAATTGACATCCATTTCGTCAGAGAGAAGGTCGCCCTAGGCCAGGTCCGAGTTCTTCATGTCCCTTCCGCACATCAGTATGCGGACATTTTCACAAAAGGCTTACCTACTCCTCTTTTTACTTCTTTTCGTTCCAGTCTTTCTATTCGCTCACCTCTAGCTGCGACTGAGGGAGGATGTTAGCATTATATTATTTATACATGTACAGTTACCATTGTACCCTCAGGCCAGGGTTTTCACCCATTGATATATATACAGGAGTAGGCCTCTGAGATCCGTTAAGGACTCAGTTCTCTAAACACTTACAGGAAATCCCTGAGCCATCAAAGGTAAATTCTGATCCCTCCGAGACACCTCCTGTTGATTACACTGCTGAAAAATTAGGAGAATTGGTGGTGCTTTTAATTGAGTTGATGGAAATTAGGCTAGATAGTGCCAAGACGATTAGCCGTACTGGGTTGACAGGGGATTCAATTGATAGTCTGGGCAAACTTGGTGCACACAAGGTGTTTGTAAAAATGCCTAAAAAGGGTGTTCATGTGATGACTGGTTTAAGAGTTGATCAATGGCCTTCAAATCTTGTTAGTTTTGGGATGAGAAGTGTGAGTTTGGGTATTGAATCGAGCCAGGAATTGATCAACGTGCCTTACGATAGAGGAAAATCAGCAGTAGATGAGCATAGATGTAATAAAGGAAATCTAATTTTTAATTTTTTTGAAATCGAAGGAAATCTAATTTTTGACCCTGGAGGAGTTGATAATGGAAGTTGTGGGAGTGATGTTGGGCTTGTTCTTGTGGTGCATCCTGCCTGAGATGTTTCTAATTTTCTATGATGGGGCAGTCATCCTCGGGTTATGAAATTGATCTCACCATATTAAGGGATGGTCTGAAATCATTGCCGTTTGATAGAGGACAAACATGCTCAAGAGAGGAGTCAATGTCATGTTGTTTGGACAGCTCAAAGGGTGGTTTCTATGGCCTATATGTTGACGCAGATGGATCTGGAGGCATCAACATTAAACCCTCATATGATCAGCGGAGTTGCATTTCAGTGGACAAACATGCTCAAGAGAGGAGTCAATGTCATTTCAGTGGATCTTCGACAACAAGCAAGAAACTCAAGAAAGACTCAAGAACTCAAAACTGACGCAACAAGAACTCAAAGATTCGATCGAGAAAACAACAAGATCGATCAAGAAATTAAAGACTCGAAACAAGAATTCAAGAACAAGACTCGACAATAAAGAAAGACTCGAAATTGATGCAAAGACACGACCGATAAGGACTGAGTCGATCTATATAGAACAAGTCAAAGACCACATGCATTCTAAGAGGGAAGGACCCAATACCAATGACTATATAACTCGCCTCTATAACCCTACACAATCAAGCGAACAACTTGGCGGCACAAGGAGGGGGCTTGTGGATACCAGGATCACCAAGTCTTGCGAAGTTGATGAATACAAAGCAAACCAAGCTAGATCAATACCAATATTTGCAATTGAAGAGCACAACTCTATTCCATCGACAACCACTCATTGTGTTTCACACAATTTGAGAAGAACTAAATTCTATTAATTGAAATCCCTCTGAATTACAAAGGGGGAATTGAAATATATAGGCCTTAGATAAGCTGGTGGGCCGAGTTTAATGATAAAAAGATAAAGGGTGCCACTATATACACCGCAAATCCGGATTAAGGATTTGCACGTCCTTAAGGACGTGCTTGCACGTTCTTAAGGACGTGCAAGTCTGGGACTGTGCACGTCCACTATTTCAGTCTTGCACGTCCTTAACAACGTGCCAGCACGTCCTTAAGGATGTGCAATACTTGCACGTTGTTAAGGACGTGCAAACCCTAGTTAGGGTTTTGCGTTTAGGGTTTAGGGTTTAGGGTTAGGGTTAGGGTTTAGGTTTTCCGACGGTTTTGTAATGTTAATAATAAAATTGAAGTGTTTAGCTAGTGGATTTGAAGTATATGTCAAAAAAATGTCTTGCAGTATGTTCCACAAAGTATGGCAAGAAGCCACTTCCTTGGAAAGGAAAACATTGGGATTCACCTTAATCTTGGCGAAGATGGAAGATCTTGGAAAGTGAAACACTTACACAATGATAACATTTATTTCAGTAATATTTTAGGGTTGCACTTGCATATTAGTTTACATTCATAAGTTTAATAAAGTTGTGGAATACAATCTAGGAAAATAGTAAAGGACGGCCGACATCGGCACGCAAGGCTCTAAATCTCTCAATCTGAGCTTGAAACGGAGCATCCCATCCTTCGACGCTTAGATGATGATGTTCGACCCATTCTAGTGGAGGCGGCGGAAGAGGAGCGTTAGGACGCAACCAGATCTATGAGAACAAAAATTTAGAGTTAGAGTATTGACATATGTATGGAAAGCAGGAATAGGTAATAAAAAAGACGTTTGAAGTCGTACCGCGGCAAAATGGTCTTGGTTTCCGATGCAGGCTACACCAAGAGTTGCTGATTGGGGAGGGTTGTTAGCAGATGTCGGCGAGATCATGGGGAGACATGTGAACGGATGATGCCAAGCTAGGACGACGAGAGGAATCTGATATACCGTCGCAAATACTAAACCCATGATGGGTAGCTCTATCCACCGTCTCCTATCACCATGTGTGGCTCCGACCCATCTCTGGTAGTCGACGAACTGCTGAAATGGGTACTCTCCCGTATAACAACCGGCGTACAGATCGGCGTGATCCTCCAAGTGATTGCATAGTAACGTTTTGAGTTCCGGGAAAGCAGTCTCGTCGATCGGTGATGTCAAAGCCGCCAAAGCACGGTAGCCACAATGACCATCTGCAGCAGTGTCCCTCACCGTCTCAATATGACCGAACATGAAGGGATCAACGTTGTTTCGACCCCAGTTGAACCCTCCGAACACATCATCACGTCCACGTCGAGCTGAGGTCGCTTGTGGACGAGGCCGAACAGCATTTCGAGCAGCACACGCTTCTTCTCTCTCAAACCTTTCCCTTACCTCCTCGTATGGCAACGGGTTGGTTCTGCAGGCATTTCTCGACCCCCGATACCTCCCCTTCCGTCGGACGCTTGCTGATGAGGGTGGGTGCAGCTCATCCTCGCATACATCGTTGGAAGCCGTATATGAAGATGACAGCTCATACGGCAGTGGGGTGTCGTCGAGGTCAGTCCATGTCAAATCCATCCAGAACGGGTGGATGTCCTCAGCGGGTATCCGAGTGCCGGAGTTGACGTATGCCTGAATCTCATGGACACAAGGGATCCCGTAACAAACCCTCCAATGTCGGTCCGTGCATACCGGAGGAACCTTTTGGTTCACGACGTCCTGCCACATCTTGTACAGATAATCGAAGCACTTTTTGGAGATTAAAGTCTTTACCTCATCGAAAAGGTTGACTTTATACGCCGTTGTTGGCCATTTGAATCGGTCGATCTCCAAAGCAGTTTGCAGCTCATGCAGTTGACAATCATTGACTCTATGGATTGCATCGATCACGATGCGGAAGTCACCAGTCGATGAGTGAAGTGCCTCCTTCAGAACCTTGTGTTGACCCTCAACTCTGTACACATTGAAGTACATACCACTAAATATTCGATATTATATCATATTGTAATGGGAGATATGAAGTAAGGTTGTACATGTTTGTTGTACGGGTGCCGAGATGGAAGACATTATCTACGTAGCACCGAACTATGCTCCTGTTGTATGGAAGCGAAACCGACTCCAAATACGCCACCACACCTGGGAATGGGTGCCAATAAGCTCGTAGCGCCCGACGACGTCGGTTGAATGATTCCTCCGACCTCGATTCGAACAGCCCCCAACAGTTTCCCTTAAAGATGCCAGCGTGGTTTAAATTCTTCGTGATCTTCAGAGCTGCTTCTTCGCATCTTCTCGTCACGTGTAACCAACAAAGGAGATGCTGGACGTCGGGGAAGACAACATTCAGCGCCGCCAAGAGACCTAGCTCTCGATCAGTCATGATAGCTTGAGGCTGAACGCTCCCCCGCAAGATCTGAAGTTGTCGCAACACCCAGGCGTATGTGTCTTCGTTCTCTTGCGACATGAAGGCATAGGCAATGCAGTAAGTATTGCCTGAGGGTGTGAGCCCGACCACCTCGCACAAAGGAATCCCATATCTGCAGGTGTAAATATGTTACATATAAAATACTTTATAATTGGCTATATGTGCAATAATGTAATCGTAATTAAGTGACTTACGCATTTGTTTTGTATGTGCTGTCCATTATGATGACGTAATGGAACCTTCGGAGAAGGCGTATCCCGTCGGGATGCGCGAGGAAGAGGTCGCTCAAGACGTTGTCGTCATCCGGATGTCGTCTGAAGTCGTAGTAGTACCTTCTTTCCCGCAGATGGTGCAAGGTATCCTGGGTCATCGTCCGACTACCTCTTTCTTCGGCGACCATCATGGCGAGCGTGTTGGTAAGGCTCTTCCTTGACGTGACGCTGGTATCATCCAACTGCCTCAATCCGTACCCAATGGTTTTTGGAGGAGTGCCAACTTCCTTCATCCACCTCGCCATCTTCTTTTCCCCCTCTGTCATATGACCGACGATGGCGTGACCCTTCAAGCTCGTGGAAAGCCCGTGGTTATGAACACCATGGGTTACCGTCATGCGCCACTGACCCGACGGAGCTTCGTGTCCGTGTAGAGAGAATGGACAACCACTTATCTTCGACTGTGTGCTCCGGAGCTTCCTCCCGCGTGGTCGGTACTCCCGAAACTGCTCGCAGGCAAGGAGAACCCCGCCTGGACGATTCGACGCCCCCGTCCAAGACCGCTTGATGACTAAAATCATGCAGTGTCTCCGACCCAAGTCCTTGAAATGCGTAACCATTTCGTCAAGGTCATTCCAAACCCTTGGGTCCGAGAACTCAGACGTAAAGTCTCGAAACTGTATTCACATAATTGAAAATATGAACAAAACGGAACGAATACGAAATATGTTGACTCTACGAAACCTATACGTACCTGAGATACTTGGACACGAGCCTCCCTGCCTGTTATTATGATCCAGTTGAATATTAATGTCTTTCCAGTATATTTTAATATATTGTAATGTATTTTAAATTTCTTTTGATGTATTTTAATATATTTTCATATGTTTTATTGTCGTTTATTATATTTTAATGTTAATTAATGATTACAATTATATTTTAATGTTTTTTACTGTATTCAATGTATTTTTAAGCATTTTAATATTTTTTTAATGTTTTTTATTATCTTTCAATATATTTTTATATTTTAATATATTTTAATATATTCAAATATATTATATTTGAAGTATTTAAATATATTTTAATATATTTCAATATATTCAAATGTTAATTAATTAATTTTTAAGTATTTTAAAATTTTTTACATCATGTTTTTTATTATCTTTCAATATATTTTTATATTTGAATATATTCAAATATATTATATTTGAAGTATTTAAATATATTTAAATATATTCAAATATTAATTAAATTATTTTTAAGTATTTTAATATATTCAAATATATTATATTTTTTATTATCTTTCAATATATTTTTATATTTGAATATATTCAAATATATTATATTTGAATATATTCAAATATATTATATTTGAAGTATTTTAATATATTCAAATATATTATATACTATCTATTATATTCTATTAAATTAAAACTATATTCAAGTATATATTTTAATGTTAATTAAATTTATTTATATTTATTTGAATCTATTTTAATATATTCAAGTATATATTTTAATGTTAATTAAATACTTTTGAAGTATTATAATATATTTTAATATTTTTTATTGTATTTCAATTGTAATTTATTTCTATGTATTATATTCTATCAAATTACAATTATATTCTCTTCTATCAAACTATATACTATAAAAAAACATTTTAATATATAAATAAATCAAAAAATCTATTTTCAATTATATTCTATTAAACAATATATATTATCTATCAAACTATATTTTCAATCATATTCTATCAAACTATATTCTATCAAACTATATTCTATTAAACAATATATATTATCTATCAAACTATATTTTCAAAAAATCTATTTTCAATTATAAAACTATATTATCTATCTAATTATATTTTAAAACTCTAAAAATAAATCAAAAAAATAATAATTCAAATAACATACCGGTGGAGTCGGGACCGGGGACACCTCAATGGTCCGACGCTTTCGCCGCGGCAATAGACCGTCGTCTGCCACACCACCACCATCAACGCCGCCAGTCGCCGCCCCACCACCACCGTCACCGCCGCCAGTCGATGCCCCACCACCACCACTCCCCTCCACCGCAAAAGTCGCCAGCACCACTAGACCGGGAGCCACCGGCGCCACCGTCTCCACCTCCATCACCGTCGCCTCCGCCTCCGCCTCCAAGGCCGCCACCGGCGCCACCGCCTCCAAGGCCGCCACCGGCGCCACCGCCTCCAAGGCCGCCACCGGCGCCACCACCTCCACCTCCATCGCCGTCGCCTCCGCCTCGGCCTCCAAGGCCGCCACCGCCGCCTCGAGGTCTCCCTCTCTTTCTGCCATCTCTCTCGGTCTCTCTCTCTCTCTCTCTCTCGGTCTCTCTCTCCGGCGCTCTCTGTTCTCTCTCTCTCGACGGCGCTCTCTCTCTCTCTCTGTGAAGACGATGGGAGACGAAGAGGCACATCATCTTCGTCTTTAAAGGACGGGCTTGCACGTCCTTAAGGACGTGCAACACGTCTTTAAGAACGTGCAAGCCCGTCCCCAAGGACGTGCAAGCACGTCCGGGTTTGAAAAAAAAAAAAAAGGGGTACACCCCACTTGCACGTCCTTAAGGACATGCAAGCACGTCTTTAAGAACGTGCAAACACGTCCTTAAGGACGTGGGGATTTGCGGTGTATATAGCCGAAACGAAAGATAAATCTAACATCTAATTAAAACACCGAAAAACATAAGTAAATAAGGTCTCTAGAAATAACACTTAAAATAGCCCAATTCGGCCCAATAGGATCCATTTCCGTCAAAACAGTGACAGACTTGCAAAGATGGTGATTTTCGGCCAAGTTCCATGTCGAATCTGGAAATACCTTCAACAGCAAAGTTGTAGATCTTTTCGTCCTCGTTCCAACAAGGTATGGCACACCTCAATCCGATTAATATTGAATCCGTACGACTCGTTTTATTGAGACGTCGAAAAACTGTCAAATATTCTGAACGAGTATAAAACGTCATTTGCACCTTTGGATCTTCTCCCAAGGTGGAGTCTTCTTCTTCCTCTTGAGAAGAACATCATCCGAATGTGTCTTGGGTAGTCCCATATCATCCTGGTTCCGCCACTGCGTGTAATCCATGCCTTAATGCTAGAGAGGTTTGCATGTTTATGAGGAATTGCCAGTGAGATAGCACGTTGCCAGCTGCGAGCTATCTGCTTCTGTCGTGGTAACTATGACGTGGATTTGTAGTGGTGAGGGTTAAGTAATTAATAGGAATTAGCTTTTACGAGTAAGCGAACAACATTCCTGGATCGCGATGTGTCTTGTATTTGGTAAAAAGGATCTTTAAGTCATGAGAAACTGAGAAAGCTGGTGTGATAAAGTTGATAAATATTAAATAGACTTGTAAATGTGTCCACAATCCAACATGATCGCGGTTTTGTATTAAATGTTTTGCCTTTATATTTTTTGCGTTGGGTGACTTATTTATGATGTAAACTTATGTTTTTAAAGAAGGCTATTTTTTAGAGGCATCGTCAAGTTTAATTTCCTGTAAATTAAAATCATGCATTTTATTTGGTTGAATATGAACTTTCTTGAGAATTACTTTATTTATGGGCAAATACGTATTTGTGATTTAAAAAGAAAAAGAAAAGATTTTTTGAAATAAATAAAAAGGGTGGATATCAACTTCCTCACCCCCAAATCACTAAGAAGGGGTTTCTCTCTCTTTAGAGAGATAGACTCTCTTTTGTGAAACCTCCCTTTGAGAATTTGGGTTTGTGAAACTCCACACATCTATGGGATTCTATACTCTTTTGTCGAATTAATCATCTTCAATCCATCTCCTCTATTCATCCCAATCGGCCTTTTTGTGGTTGATTTTGAGTTTTCGGTCTACGTTATCCCCGTTTCGACTATCAATTTGGGATTCGGCGCTCTTGTCGATCTCGTTTGCTATCCCCGTGCCCGGCTGGTCGATGCCATCTCGGCCTTTCCTCGCCGACGCATGTTCGCCTCCTACATGCGTCGCCTCGTCCAGTCTCTCGGTCTGCTACCGGCGTGTCTACCTCCTGTCGCCGGAGGTTGCTGTCGTGCTGGTGGTAGTGCCGCCTGGGTAGTCCGTCTGCGGGATGCTGTTCCAAGGGCTGATGGTGGTGTCCGGGCTTCCTTGGCCCGACGTTGCCCGGTGTTCAGAGCCTACAATTGTCCTTTGGGCCCAAATGGGTTTGGAGAAAAAAAAATTAATTTGTATACCCACCCGAAAGGGTTTGAGAAAATCCCGCAAGGGCTTGTCGATATTTTGTAGGTGAAAGTTTGTTGGCGTTTTGTTTCGAGCAGTTTGCGGCTCTGCTTCCGATGTTTCTAGGAGATCTTCTGCTTGGTTGGGGGGACGTGGAGTCTGTAGTCGGGTCTGGCTGGAGTCGTGGTGGTGCGCTCAGGGCGGCTCCATATTCGGGATAGAGTTTCCTTGGAGTTCGTCTGCACTACCCACATGAGTTAGAGTCCTGCTGTACTACTGGCCCGCGGTGCAACTGTTTGGTGGTGCTTGGCTGCGTTCTTCGGTGGCTTCCTCAGCTTTTCGTGTGTTTGGTCTTCTTGGAACGTTTGTTGTAGAGTTTATTTCTGTTTGGTTCATGACGCTTGTTATTTGTATTTCTGTTTTTAGGTTGCTCTGTTAGACGGTTCGCCGTCTGCCGACTTCGGTCGGCCTCTCGATGAGTCAGGCCTGTCTGATCTTCAAATTTTTACCTAATCAAAAAAAAAAAACTTTCTCACCCCATTGGCCACTACACCACACCAATTTAAAAAGGGGTTTCTCTCTCTTAGGAGAGAGAAACTCCCGTTTTGAGAATCCAAAATTGGGGCAAATTCTTAGGTCTCCTTCTTCTATCTTCTTCTACCTCTATTTGGGATCTTCACATGCCAAATTAACCATTGAAATCTCTAATTTATGGATCCTTGTTCTCCCAAGCCTCCTTCATAACCCGCTGATTTCGTCTTTCCGACGGTTTCTGGGTTTTCGATTCATCCCGTGCTTCTCTAGGCCTCCTTCCCTCTCGTCGGTGCTTTGCTCCGGTGGCCGGCTGGTTGGTGTCGCTGTCTACCCAAGATTTATGCTCCTCTAGGCGTCGTCGTCGCTGGTGGCCTCCTTTGGTCGGCAGCTACTGGTGTCGTTGACGATCAGATGGATTTGTGCGTTGTTTGCTTCTTGTTGTGTTGGTGGTAAGCGGGTTGCCTTGGGCCCGGTTGGCCCTTAGCACCCGACCCGTCTTTCTCCTTCGGGCCCAAGTTTGTGGAATTATAATTAAAAAAAAAGGAAAAAAAAAGGAAAAATCTGAAAGAGCCTTATTCAATTCCCTTAGAGGGAATAACGTGTAAACTCACCCGAAAGGGTCTTGACGAATTCCCGTAAGGCCTTGTAGGTGCGCTCTCTACGAGGGTGGTTCACGGTAGTGGTTCTGGTTGTCCTTGGCGGTTCTGATCTGAGTTGGGGCTCGTGCGTCCGGTGTCGGGTCTGGCTGGGGTCGTGGCGATGTGCATCACGGAGACTCCATTTTCCGGAAATTTCCTTGGAGGTTCGTCTTCATCGCCCACAGGTGACGTACTCCTGATGTACCGCTGGCCAGCGGTGTTATCTCTTGATGGCGCTTGCCTCCGTTCTGTCTTCGCTGTCCTCAGCTTCTATGGATCAGGCTCGTCAGCTCTTCTAGTGTCTGTCTGTTTGCCATCTTTGTGTTGCACCATTTATTATTATGATTGTATGTTTGACGGTTCGTCGTCTGCCGACTCTGTCGGCCTCTCAATGAGCTAGGTCTGTCTAGCCATCGAATTATTACCTAATAAAAAAATAAAAATAAACTTCCTCACCCCCCTATGGTAATTTTAATTCCTCCATTTTTGTGGAATTGGAATTCATAGGAATTCTACTTGAATTTTTTAAAGATAAAATTATAGTCCAAACTAGTGCTGGACAAAATTTGAATCGGACCGAAATTTATGGTCTTGGGTCAGACTGAAAATATTACGGTTCGGTCCACGGTCCACAAAACTTTAAATTCTGGTTTCCAGTCCAAGACCGGGATAAGACCGGTTGGACCGGAATGTGTGTGTATATATATGTGTGCGCGTGTATATATCTATTTATTAAAAATAAAATTAAAGTGACCAAATAAAAAAACATTGTAAATTATTACTCCCTCCGTTCTTTTTTAATTGTCTTTTTATTATTTAGGCACGCTTTTTGAGGTAATAAAAACTATATAAAATATTTATTTTTTAAATAATTTTTTTTAATAATCTCATACTTATTAGTATTAAGTTTAATATTATTAAAAAATTGAAAAAATTAATAATATTTATATAGTTTTTACCTTTCTAAAAGAACGTGACCGCTTTAAAAGTGTCAAATATAAAGGAACGGAGAGAGTATTTATTCATGTATTAGTAAGAATAATTTAATTAAATCTATTTTCAAATTTAATAAATAATTATAAAATATTTTATAAATTATTTTGAAATCCATTTAATTTTCAAGCCGGTCTATTCGATATTCCAATCCAAGATCGGAATCGGACCGGAAAATTTGGGAACATATATTGCGGTTTCGGTTTGATCCACTCATCCACAATCCAAGGTTTTCGAATTTTCGGTTCTCCAGCTTTGGATCGGAATTTTCTATTCGATCCTAACCGAATATCCAACCCTACCCCTGAATAGAGGTGGCAATCGGGTTTCCAAACATAGGTATTAAAATCTACTTTATGATTATTTCCATTTCTGTATTTTTTTTTTTTAATGTAATCCAAACCAACACGGCGGGTAGGGCACTGGAATAATTATGTAATCGTTGATTGGTTTTCAATGAATTATGAATCTATACTCCATATATTAGTGGATAATATTAATAGAAATTGTGTTGACTGTGATGGCCAAGTGCCTACTGCCTGACCAAGGAAGACTGAACACGACTCTTCTGTAATCCCCAATTCACCAATCACCATTCAAAACATTCCAATCCGATGAAGCCCAAAAACTGATCTCCCTCGACAATCTCCACCTTACCCTTTCCCATGGCGAACTCCCTCTTACTCTCCGGACCCACCCATTTCCCCAACCGCCCATTTCTCCACCCCCTCCAATGGCGGAACCCCAAACCCGCCAAATTCTCCCTCACTTGCTCCGCAAATCCTATTAAAGATTCAAGCTTTCTAACAGTCGCCGTGGACGCCGTCACCAGCTCGATTGACGCGCTGAAAAAGCCCGCGATCGCGCTCGTTTTGGCCGGGCTGTTGGTGGGATCCGACCCGAATTCGGCCTGGGCCGCTTCGGGCGGGCGGGTGGGCGGCCGGGCCTTTTCGTCGCCCGCTCCTTCGAGGAGCTACTCGGCCGGGAGGGCGGCTCCGAAGTTCTCCTATACGACGCCGTATTACGCGCCGTCGCCGTTCGGTGGGGGCGGGTTCTACATGGGCCCGGCTTTCGGGTTCGGGTCGAGCTTCTTGTTTGTGTTGGCCGGGTTTGCGGCGTTCATTTTGGTTTCCGGGTTCCTCTCTGACCGGTCTGAGGGCAGCGTTTTGACCGCCACTGATAAGACTACTGTGCTTAAGCTTCAGGTGGGTTTGTTTATTTCGGTCAGATTTAAGGTATTGTTTGGCGTAACTTTAGGTATCGGATCAGAATAAGAAATCGAATTGGGTACGAAGGTGGATATGTTTAGAAATGAGTCGAGCTAAGTTTAAACTGCTACCTAGTGTAGCGTATGATGTACCGTATATGTTTAGAAATGAGTCGAGCTAAGTTTAAATTCGATTTTTAAAATGTGCTTATGCTCCGCTCATTTAATAGATAAACGAGTTTTAGTTATAAAAAAAAATTGACCAAAAGCAACCTTACATATGACAAGGTAATCTAAGCAAATATTTGTAAATTCCACAAAATTCTAACTCAATTTAAGTCGAGACTCAATTTGAATTGAGTTTAGTTTATTAAAAGAACTAGTTCGAGGCAAGTTTTGTTTTTTTCAAGTTGAGTCCGAGTAGAGTAGAGCTGGAGCTATTCGGCTCATTTCCATCCCCATAGTTCAGGAGTTTCATTCCTAGGATATTGGTCCATTGCCTCCGTTTGATTGGAATCCGGATATCGGGTTGGAACATGGATAGATAGGGTATTTGGTTGTATACTTGTATCCATGAATCATGAAAGTGAGAGAGGGATTATGAAATGGTTTTGGAGTTGAGGCTTACAACAAGCTATTAAGTCTCCAAATTCACTAAATTATGTCTCAAATGCAACTAATGAAGTTATGGTGTTTGGAAATCTTGCTAGGTTGGGCTTTTGGGCATGGCAAGGTCGCTTCAAAGAGATCTCAATCGGATAGCTGAAACCGCTGATACATCCACGCCTCAGGGTCTAAGCTATGTGTTGACAGGTAAAAGCTATAGCATTTGTCATTCGAGTTCACTGCGTTCTGTTGGCTGCGAATCATTTGTTGTGTGTTTGTTTGGGGTAATGTGTTGATTGCTGATATGATTCTGCATTACCCTTTCGTGCTAATTTGGGGCATTTGAACCTTTCCCGAGCACTTCCTCGTGTATCTTTCTTCAGCACTTGTTTACTTGCTTCACATTTGATTGATGGTTTTTAGGGAACCGTCTTACGTTTTGTGTGCGAATGCAGAAACAACACTAGCATTGCTGCGTAATCCAGATTATTGCATCTCTGCTTATTCATCGGTAAGTCACTCTTCACCATTCATCAGCATGAAGAAAGGTGGAAAGCGTTAGACGTTTCCTTGCTGTTGTCGCGTGTTGTTTCTATGTGAAAACATACATTCTTCATGCTGATGTACTTGTAATGCTTCCAGGCAGACATGAAGCGAAGCATTGAGGAGGGAGAAAAGCGATTCAATCAACTATCCATTGAAGAACGAGGGAAATTCGACGAGGAGACACTAGTAAACGTGAACAACATAAGGAGGCAGAGCACGACTAGCTTACGAGCCACTGGGTTCCGCAACGAATACATAGTGGTAAGAATCCCTTGTAATCGCATTATTTGCGAAAGATTACGATTTTGGTGGCTGCTGATTGCTGAAAGTGTTCACAAATCCGTGATCATGTTTTTGCTCTGCTATTTCAGATTACCATCTTGGTGGCTGCCGAAGGTGTTCATAAGCTGCCCCCAATAAACGGAAGTAAGGACCTGAAAGATGCATTGCAAAAGCTCGGATCAATCCCTTCCAGTCGGACCATGGTAACAATCCCTTCCTAGTTTGTCGATGTTGATGCATTGCCGGGTTGTGATCTCTAGTTTATCGACGTTGCTGTGCAGGCAGTGGAGGTTCTATGGACCCCACAGGACGAAAACGATACTCTTTCGGAGAGAGAGCTGCTTGAAGATTACCCGCTGTTGAGGCCTCTTTAGGATCAGCCCTGGTCTGGAGTGGACGGATAAGATATATACTGTACATCATACGCTACACTAGGTAGCAGTTTTTTTCCTAAGCCGAAAACAGCATCAGTGTATTTCAAATTTTCATAGCTGCTCTCTGTAAATTGGTTAATAGCAAAGATCTTTATAGGCTTCGCCAATTTTTTCCGATGTGGCTCTAGAAACTCGAGCTACTTCACTACATTGTCATAGCATAACATCATATATTCATACTCGAATTCCTCTTACCTGGTATATTGAAGAAGTTGACCATGAACATTAATTCAACACACTTCTGCGCCAGGATGAATGCAACAATAACAATGGCTTCAAGTACCAATTAGATGTCAGTCATCGTAACGTCAGCAACAGCAAGCTCCAATAACTTATTGTTATAGCTTCAAAATTACCCGTGGCAGAGCCACACCAATACAAGATCCTTTAAACTAGCCAAGAAGGCGAAATTTTTTAAAACGGGTAACGGTTTCAACTTTGAAGTAAAGAAAACTAAGATCCTTTTAATAAACTGGAGTTCAAGAAAATCAGTTTGCGGTGTCAATGAAATAATACAAAGAAGAACTAACACTTGGCACATTCTGAAGTTACGAAGAGAGTTTCATACTTTTCAAGGTGGCTTCCAGCAGCGGGAGCTTGCTAGAAGCTTTTGTCTTGTAAGCTTTCTGCAAGGCTGTAGCTGCCAGTGTATGCAGCTCCGAGCTGTCTTTGTCTTCCTTATTTCGACCTTTCGCTAGCTGTGCAATGGCAGAGGTACACTGCATACAAGGTGGCACAAAAATGGATAAGTTTGCGATAAGAATTAAAATTGTGGCAGATAAACACAAAAGACTGAAAGTACTAACCAGGCAAACTCCATAGAGGGCCCTCTTGTTCTCACCGCCGGTCAAGTCTATGGTAGATGCATAATATTTCTTGGCTGTCTGAAGGTTTTCAAGTCCTCCAATTGTATAGAGCACCTATACACCAGCAACAGAAATGCAAGACAAAGAAACCGACCCAATATTAAATCTACATACAAAGGTTGCTTGCTAATTGCTACAAGATCATTGAAAAGTGGAATATAACATCAAAATATCCATTAAAAAAATTGTCAGGGCCAGAAAAGATTCACCCAAAATGCTCATGGGATTAAAGAATAAACGGAAGGGTTTAAATCTAAAAGATATGTGATTCGATTTCAACCCCCATACATTGGGGTTCATTCATTAAACATCATACTAAAAAATTACCAGTGCAAGTGAACCAACTTTTAGTATCTTGTACAGGACGAAGCTAGAACACGTGTTAAGTGAAGCTGATTCAAACATCATACTAAAATGACGATGGGATAGGGTGACCAGAACATCTATTCTGCTGACATGGATGCCAAGAAGAGTGCGGAATATAATTTTTCACTTCTCCGTATTTCTCATACATGTATATTCAAATGAAGGAAAAAGGGACTTGCATCAACTGAATCGTAACCCTGTTATTAAGTTTTTTTCAAAAAACATACAAATTGAACCAAAGTTGAGAGATATTTCTACACTCTGTTAACTTTCAGCTTTTCAGGAAAAGGGTGCATGGACAAAACAGAAGAGAAAAATGTGAAAGAAAATGTTGTAAAGAAATTTGTAATCCATCAACATTAGTTGAAAACAGATAAATGTTTTAACATTCAACAACAAAACCCAAAAGAGAAATGAAAAGGAAAGAAAACTTACATCGGCATAAGCCTGGTGATATACGGGGACGGTAGGTTGAGATAAAATTAGTTCTTCATAGCAGAAAGCCGCTTGCTTATACCTGGATTCATGACAAAAGGGAAAACATGTTATCAGAACTTGTGTACGATACATAATATATGTGGACAAGCGTTCTGACAGATAAAATAGGAAATTGAATGGTTTGTTCCGAATATGAGAACTAGTGTCTTACATTTGTAGTGACACATAAATTTCAGCAAGCTCTCTCCAAGCATCATGGTCTGCCATAAAGCTGGAAAATATAGGAAAGAGTCAATATTTGCAAAATAAAAAAGGAAAATATATTAGAATGAAGCATAATGCCATAATCCGCTTAAGAGTTAAAATTAATGTTCACATAGCATCAAACTCACATCTCAAGATATTTATTTAGAAGATCAATGGCCTTCAAACTATCCCCTTGAGCCTTTGCTATAGCTACCCTCCTCTTGTGTATCACCTAGAGGGAAAAAGTGATACAGTTAAGATGAAACCAATGTTCATCTATCAATCAAACTAGAAAAGCATCATGAGTGAGATAAATGAAAAGATAAGACCTTGAAGCAACAACGCTTATTAGAGGAAACTGTGACAAATGTAGCAGAAGAAACATACTTGGTCAAGTGCATTATCTTCCAAAAGGCTAGAGTAGGCTTTCTCCGCCTCTTCCCAGCACCCTCTTGCTTCAAACAGCATTGCCTCCAGTCGACCTATAATATATGTCAAACTAACCATTAAAAACACTAATCACTATAAGAGCTTAGCTACTACATACCATTGGGGCAAACAACATGCAGAGCTTAAAAATAATTTAGTGCAAGATAACCTTGTCAATGCCTACAACCAATATACGTACAATAATGGATGATTCCTAATCACATACCAGTGTCAATCAACATATTTTTTATTTATCAAAATTACAAGCAGCAACAAAAGAATCTAACACAAATTAACATATGATACTTGGTAGCTTCTTATTTAGATCAATCCAAAAGAAGCACTGCAGAAAAACATGACAGAAGAGAATTCAAGGGAATGTTAGAATAAGACCAACATTGGCTTGATTCTACTTGCCTTCCATTTATCAACTCCATATGGTACTTCTTTGAAAGAAGGGACTATCTTAGGACAGATAATCATGCACCAGTCACATAACTATAGGCTTAGGAAGTTAGGATGATGATAAATTATTCCATCAAAAAATTCATATGCCATAACAATTTGCTGCTTCCTGAATACACATAACTAAGCAAGTCACATACTGTACTAAAATTCTCAAGCTTTTAGGAAGTCCGACAAATCCAAAAGGCTAAAATACACTTTCTAGGATCATCAGCAGATGGCAACCAAGTTACAACATATGTGCCTCATATCATGCACGTAGAATTGTGCCTCCACCCTAAAAAAGGAAAAGAAATAAATAAATCACGCAAGATGATAAGGAAATAAAATTAACTTACCAACCCTCTTGCTCTCGGGAAACTTCTTCCGTAGAGCCTTAATGCAATCCTACAACACAACAAAATAAAAAAGAAATTCTCAATACTACAAGGAAATTAAATAGAACACAGTAATTCATTTGGAAAACTGAAAGAACATTTTTGCAAAGTACATGAAACAAACAGAGTCAGAATGTTAATCATACAGATGCTTTAGGAAACAGCTAGCTTCCACCATTTTATCAGATTTGAAAATTAAACCAACTAACAACCTTCTTTGAAACTTCCAGAACTAGTCGGATTGTAGAACTGAACAGTTAGGCATACTTGCAGAAACATCGGATAAGAACAAGAAGTCAAGTTTGGGGATGGAAGCAACAAGAACAATATGAAGTTATGAACTTAATAGTCAAGCTAAATTTTGCCTCCACCGAGTAAACTGTTGATCAAGGCAGTAGAGAGTTTTGACAAATTTCTAGACATTGTATAAGAACTGAAAGAGATCATGTATCTCCAACATATATCTTCCTTTTGACCAGGACAATATCAATTTTTCAAATGCATACTAGAAGAAGGAAGAGAAACTTATTCAAACCAGATAATCAAGCCCATCGATACAAAAACATACAGTACTACACTACAACAAAGTACAAAACAGTTAGAATTACCAATGCAAGATGAGACTGAAAGAGATATCAAGTATGTCCAACATATATCTTCCTTATGAGCATGACAATAACAATTTTTCAAATACATACAAGAAGGACGAGAAACTGATCCAAACCAGATAATCAAACTCATGGACACAAAAACATACTACACTACATTACTACAATGAAGTACGAGGCAGTTGGAATTACCAATGCAACATCGAGACAGTGGGAGTCAAAGGCTGCGACGGCCACCTGCTCATATAATGTCCATACTACAAGGAGAAAAACAAAACTATTAACAAATCACATCGCAGATAAATAAATTGTTTCCAGTCAATTGCCAAAAAACAGTGAGAATTGTCAAGATTTCCGTTATCTTTATTCTTCCAAAAATTGATGGCTCCAAAGTCCAAACGCATGATAATTGTGCATACTCGCAACTCGAAACAGGTGTTTCCTTCAAATTGGTGTAATATAAGTGAACTTCAAGTTAATCTACGGATCAGCGATCCCTTTAAAACTAATTGAATTGGAATAGTCTCACACGCAATCAACTTCTAGAGAGGCGAACATTGATAACAAAAATTAGACAGGCAGAAGAAGCTAGAATTGCAACCCTAAGACCTAAGTTCGAAATTAAAGGCAATCGAATCTAAATTACAGTATAGAAACCGATTTCGGTTATCGCAATTGGATTTAGAGCAGAGAACACAGATCGATTGAAAATACCTTCATCGCCGAGAGCAGATCGTCTCTTAGGATCGTTCAAGATCGACAAGCCGTGCTTCAAAACCTTGTCAGATCGACGAACTTTGAGCTTTCGAACGAGGGAGAGATACTCCCAAGCCCCGCCGCCGCCATGCTCGGCCTGGCTCTCCAATCTACTGAGCTCTGCTTCCTCTGATTTGGTCACCATCTCGCGATGCTTTTTCTCCTGCCTTGAGCTTGTCGCGCTTTAGCGGTTTGTGGGATTTGGGTTTTGTGCGGATCTTACTATGGCTCACACAGCTCTCAGCCTCTCACCCTCGCGACTCCTGCTGCTTCCTAATACTATGTTGTTTTTTTTGGCTATTTGATGAAGAAAATCAATACAATAAATCATACCACCTCCGTTCGGAAAAACTTGACATTTTACTATTCATGCACGCTTTTTTAGGAGATAAAAACTATATAAAATATCTAGTTTTTTTAATAATTTTTTAAACAACTTCGTAGTTATTATTAATAAGTACAAACTTGTTAAAAAAATTTATAAAAAAATGAATATTTTATATAGTTTTTATCGTTGTAAAAAGCGTGCATGAATAGTAAACGACAAGTTTTGCCGAACGGAGGGAGTAGATATTTTATGGCGGAGACTATATACGACGCAAATTCACGGATAAATGGTATAATATGGTGTGAAGTCATGTTGGATTAGACGTGAAACTACGTTCGATTAGACATGAGCAACGTGACAATTGACGTAAAATAATAACCTTTTAGATATATGAAGTTAGCAAATAAGGCTTTGATCACTCAGATGGGACCACCTCACTCTTACTGCATTTTCATTTCATTTCAGCTGCATTTTCCTTGTTCCATTACAGATGTTACTCTATTCTGTCTGGTAGTGTAATAAGGGCTTGTCCCATTCGTTTTCATCATGTGCAAGACACATGGACCGCTGTAAGCGGGACTATATATTTCAGGGCCTGCCTCATTCCCTTTTCTGTAGGGTTTTGGGATTGCAGCCGCCTCCAATGAAAGGCAATCAATATCCTTCATAAATTTGTCCTATGTCATTTATGGTTTTGGATGATTTCTGATCATTTTTTGCTTGCTGCTGCACTTTGATCTTATTATTTCATATGGTATCAGAGTCTGAGGGCTTTATTTGATGATTTACAGCTTATTTTAAGTGATTTCAGCTTAGTTTATGTTTACTACTGGTGGGAGGAATAGAACAGAAGAAGGATCAAGTGAAGAGATGGCTAATCAAGGTAATCCAGTGGATCCTTTTTTCCTATCTAACTCTGATCATCCAAGGGCTCAACTAGTAGCTATTCCGTTTGATGGGAAGAACTACATGACATGGAGCAAAGGTGTCACAGTGGCTCTTGGGGCAAAATGCAAACTTGGATTCATCAATGGATCCTGTGTTAGACCAGCTATTGGGGCTGCTGATCTGGAAAAATGGATTCTTGCAGACTATATGGTGAGATGTTGGTTGCTTAATTCTATGAGTAAATCTATTGTTGAGGGTTTGATGTTTGTTAACTCATCCAAAGGATTATGGGATGAGATTTGGGAGAGGTTTGGGCAGTACAATGCTCCTCTTATTTTTCAGATTAGGAATATGCTTAGTAATATTGTGCAGGGAAACATGAATGTTGCAGACTAGCTTGTACAATGTTTTCAAGAGAAACTGGGATGAATTACATGTTCTTGAGAATATACCAGAGTGCTCATGTGGAGCTATTGCTGCCTGTAAATGTGATATGAAAAAGAAGCTTGAGGAGATTGAATCAAGGAACAGATTGATGCAGTTTCTTGTTAGTTTGAATGATAACTATGATGCAGCCAGGAATTCCATCTTAGCTACTGATCCTTTACCAAGCATTAACAAAGCTTATTATATTCTCCAGCAAGTTGAAAGGAGAAATGAAGCTTCAAATGGCACGTCTGGTCCTACAGGGATCTCTAATGACTCTAGTGCCATTGCAGCTAATAGAGGAGGGAGTTCCTTTCAGTACAAACCTCCAAGGACTGGAAATAGCAATAGCAGCAATCCTCCATTCAAAAAGGAGTGGAAGGACTGGAGTGAACTGAAGAGAATAAAAGCAGAATTCTAAGTGTTCCCATTGTAGCATGAAGGGACACACAGTTGATCAGTGTTTCAAGCTGCATGGAATTCCAGATTGGTTCAAAGAGTTGAAAGAAAAGGAGAGAAATGGGAGTGATGGCAGAGGTTCATCAAATACAGCAGGGTCAGTTGGTAATCAGATGCAGAACAGCCCTCTAGATGAGGACAATGCAAATGAGAATGTTGACTCAGCAATGGTCAATGCAGTGTATCAGGAAATCTTGAAGAGGATGAGAGGAAAAGGGCAAGCTGAGAGTAGCAGTGGGTCTTTTGCAAACTTTGCAGGTACACTCTCTATTACTAATGCTAATATAGCTTCTAAAAGAATATTATCTTATGAGTGGATAATTGATACTGGAGCTACTGATCATATGACTCATGATTCTCAAAGTATGTTCAACAAGAGGAAGTTGAATAAACAAGTTCATATAGGGATGCCTGATGGATCTATTAAACCTGTGACTGATGTTGGAATGTTGGAATTAATTGGGGATGTAACATTGGGTGATGTTCTACATGTATCTGAATTTAAACACAGATTATTATCTGTGGGAAAGATTCTTGATGACACTGATATGATAGCCATATTTACAAAGTCTCATTGTTACTTCCAGGACCTTGGATCTAAGGAGGTGTTGCTGACAGGAATCAGAAGACATGGCTTATATAAGATTTGCTCAAAACCAGCATCAGCAGGATCAGTGGATCAGTTTTTGTTGAAAAGTTGTAATAAAGTTAGTATTAATTTTGAGACTATTCATGCCAGACTTGGGCATAGTTCTTTGTCTAAGCTAAAACATTTTAAAATGTTTAGCTCTTTGCAGTTGAATGATTTCCATTGTGACTCATGTGCTTTGTCTAAACACCATAGACTTCCTTTTCAAAGGAGTTTAAATATTGCCAGTAGGCCTTTTGAATTGATTCATATGGATTTATAGGGTCCTTATCATACTACTACTTATAATGGTTATTCATAATTTCTTACTATTTTGGATGATTGCACAAGAGTCACATGGACCTTTTTATTGAAGAACAAGTTGCAGGTGTTCAATGCAATCACAAACTTCATGGCTCATGTTTCAAATCAGTTTGAGTGTTCAATTAAGAATGTAAGGACTGATAATGGAACTGAATTCTTACAGAGGCAGTGTACTAAGTTGTTTGCTTCTAAAGGAATAATCCATCAGAGATTAGTGCCCTATACTCCTCAGCAAAATGGGAGAGTGGAAAGAACGCATAGACATCTTGTGGAAACTGCAAGATGTTTGAGAATTCATGCAGGGCTTCCTGTTAGATTTCGGGGTGAACATTTATTAGCTGCCACTCATTTGATCAATAAGATGCCCACAGAGATCCTAGATTGGATCATCAAATCATCATAGGTAACAGGCTTCTTAAATAATTTCTCATGAGGAGTGATCCAATGCAATCACAAACTTCATGGCTCATGTTTCAAATCAGTTTGAGTGTTCATAATGGAACTGAATTCTTACAGAGGCAGTGTACTAAGTTGTTTGCTTCTAAAGGAATAATCCATCAGAGATTAGTGCCCTATACTCCTCAGCAAAATGGGAGAGTGGGAAGAACGCATAGACATCTTGTGGAAACTGCAAGATGTTTGAGAATTCATGCAAGGCTTCCTGTTAGATTTCGGGGTGAATATTTATTAGCTGCCACTCATTTGATCAATAAGATGCCCACAGAGATCCTAGATTGGATCACTCCTCATGAGAAATTATTTAAGAAGCCTGTTACCTATGATGATTTAAGGGTGATTGGATGTTTGTGTTATGCTCCTATACAGCATGATAAAAGGGATAAGATGAAGGAAAAGGCAAGGAGATGTGTCTTGCTTGGATATCCCTTTGGTCAAAAGGGTTACAAACTCCTAGACTTGGAAACAAGGAAGGTGTTTGTTAATAGAGATGTCATATGTAGGGAAGATATTTTTCCCTTCAAAGACAATCTAGACATCCAATCACCTAGTTAAAAAGTAACTGAAACCATGTTGCCATTAGTAAATCCAGCTCCAGATGGAGAGGATAGCTTGCAGGCACCCTTGATAATGACAGAAACAGACTCTTCCTCTCATGGTGGACATCAGAATGTTGAAATTAGCTCACCATCTATGCCTTCACAGGTTGCAAATTCTATAAGTTCCACTGGGAACAATGATGTTGCAGCAGTTGATTTTCTAAATGACTTAGATGCCTTTCCTCCATTGAGAAGATCCACCAGCGAACATGCAGCACCAAGGAGATACCAGGATTTTGTTTATAACAATGATAGAAACAGATCATCTTTGTCTTAGTTTTTCCTAGTTGAGTGCCTTGGAGATTAGATGCATAATGATCCTGAGATTTTAAAGTCATTTGCTTGCATGGCTAGTGAACCATAGCCATATACTTACAAACAAGCTGCTCAACATCCTAAATGGATAGATGCCATGAATACTGAAATCAATGCTCTTGAGGAAAACAACACATGGGAACTTACTGATCTCCTTGTTGGACAGAGAGCAATTGGAAGTAAATGGGTCTATAAGATAAAATATAGACCCGATGGCACAATTGAAAGATATAAGGCAAGGCTTGTGGCTAAAGAGTATAATCAAATTAAAGGGAAAGATTATAAACATACCTTTTCTCTTGTTGCTAAGTTTGCAACTGTGAGAATTTTGATTGCAATAGCCACCATTAAAGAATGGTCATTGTATCAGTTTGATGTTAACAATGCATTCTTACATGGTCAACTTGAAGAAGAAGTTTATATGATCCCTCCTGAGGGATATCCTTTGGCTTATAAAGGTCAAGTTTGTAAGTTGAAAAGATATCTTTATGGTCTCAAGCAAGCTTCCAGACAGTGGAACACATAATTATGAAGATTTCTATTGAAATTGGGATTTGTTCAGTCCTGTGAAGATTATTCCTTATTCATCAAACATGTTTCTTCTGGCATTGTGGTGGCACTTGTATATGTTGATGATTTACTGATTACAGGTGATGATGAATCAGTTATTAAATCCACCAAGGAAGCCTTACACAAATCCTTTACCATCAAGGATCTTGGCAAGGCTAGGTACTTCCTTGGTTTAGAGATAATGCATGATAGGAAGGGCACACTGCTACACCAAAGGAAGTACATCCTAGACATTGTGGAGGACTGCAACATGTTGGATTGCAAGCCTGCACCTTTCCCTTTACCACGTGGACTGAAATTGTCCACTGATTCAGGGTTAGTTCTATCCGATCCTGAGAAGTATAGAAGAATTGTTGGAAGACTGCTCTTCCTCAATTTATCTAGACCAGACATATCCTATGCAGTACAACATCTCAGCCAGTTCATGGTTGAACCAAGACAACCTCACTATGATGCTGCTCTACATGTGATCAGATATCTGAAAGGCACTTTATTAGTTGGATTACATTATGCCAGAGACTCATTACCCATTCTAGATGCCTATTGTGATGCTGATTGGTCGGGTTGCATGCCAGTTCAGTGCTAAATCTCTCACATGTTACTGTGTGTTTCTTGGTAAATCTCTGGTCTCATGGAAAACTAAGAAGCAGGTGACGGTTTCTAAATCCTCAGCTGAAGCAGAATACAGAAGCTTATCTACTTCTACTAGTGAACTAGTTTGGGTTGAAGGTGTCTTACAGATATTACACATGCCCACACCTATTCATATCCCTCTTTATTGTGATAATAAATCTGCCATTCATATTGCTGAGAATCCAGTTTTCCATGAAAGAACAAAACGTCTTAGAATTGATTGTCATTATGTTAGAGAAAAGCTCCAGGATGGCTTTGTCTAGCCTCAACATGTCCGGACTGGTGTGCAAATAGCAGATGTCTTGAAAAGCCTCTTGGAGAGAAGCAACACACTTTCCTTTCACTCAAGTTGGGTCTTGTTGGTTTCATATCAAGCCCAACTTGAGAGGGGGGGGGGGATATGAAGTTATGTGACGGTGTATTGCCTAGCAAATAAGGCCTTGATCACACAGCTAGGACCACCTCACTCTTACTGCATTTTCATTTCATTTCAGCTGCATTTTCCTTGTTCTATTACAACTGTTACTCTATTCTGTCTGGTAGTGTAATAAGGGCTTGTCCCATTCGTTTTCATCATGTGCAAGGCACATGGACAACTGTAAGCGGGACTATATATTTCAGGGCCTGCCTCATTCCCTTTTCTGTAGGGTTTTGGGATTGCAGCCGCCTCCAATGAAAGGCAATCAATATCCTTCATAAATTTGTCCTGTGTCATTTATGGTTTTGGATGATTTCTGATCATTTTTTGCTTGCTGCTGCACTTTGATCTTATTATTTCATAAGATAACTTGACATTGGATGTTGATTAATAACCTTCTAATTATTTACTAAGACGATTAAAAATAAAGTTGGAATCTCAGTCGTTCCCTCTAGGAGTTAACTGCGGCTGGAATTGCTTCTGTTTCTACAGGCTTGGCCGTTTTCTTCCCTCATGGTCGTCGTAGTTGCCGCTTTCTCTCGTTGTGGTCATCTCTTCTTCCGGGTCTTATCTTCTCCCCTTTTTTTGCATCGCTCTTGAATCTACTTCTTTTTTAACATTTTTTCCCCTTATCTCTCTACTTTGACTATTGTTCAGTTTGTCTCTCGACATTGAGCTCCAATTCAAAACTAGGTAACCTCCTTTGGTTTCTCAAATTTATACTACGTAGTATTGATTTGTTCTCTACACTTGGCCTCTTCCTAATTAGTCGTCTTCCTCCTTTATATGCCACTGGTGAGTCCTTAGAATCTCCTTTTGGCCTCCGTTTCGTTCTATGTGGGTGTTTATCATCTCTCTTTGAAGAGTTTTCATAGGTGAATTTTCTTAAACCTAATTTTGCATGTGCCTATTTGCTGCTGATTAATCTTTTACTGTTTTACATTCATTTGGATTGCTTTGTTAAATGGAATTTTTGTGATGATTGGTTATGGTGAGCCCCAAGGCCCCCAACTTCAGGCCCTTAATTTAATTTTTTTATGTCACAAGTTTAAAGGTCTCATTCTAACTTTTTTAATTTTTCACCTTCATTCGTGAGCTCGAGTCCTGTGCGCTTAAATTACCTTTTATTATTTTTTTCTTTTTATTTACTCGATTCTTTTATTATTAATAATAATAATAATAAATATTAAGTAATTAATTTATAATAACATAGCATAAAAAATAATTTTTTAATGTTTAAAAATGAAAATATGGGTATTATTCAAATGAATTTTTTTTTCCAACAAACATATGCAAGAGGGGTGCCTATGTGTAGATAAAATTAAATTGAATTCAAAAATAAACTTTTTATTTTTTTTAACAAATGAAAAACAACCGACAATCATTTAAAAGTAAATAAAACATAAGTTCTGCCATGTAGCAGTTATGAGCCCTACTTTTTGGGTCTCATATATAAGAACCTCAAACAATGGGTCCTTACATTAAATTTTTATTTTCACCATGTTTTTCCATATGTGGCAACTATAAGAACCATAAGACTCACCATTGCACATGCTCTAAGGGTCCAGGTTCGGGCTCATGAATGAACATGCTCTCATGAGTCCAAGGTCGAAGTTCACGAATAAGGGATGAAAAAATAATTAAAAATCTGAAATGGGCTCTAATGTGGTATTGAAAAAGTAACTTATGAGTCTGAGAATTGAAGGGATTCGCTAATAAGGATGACCTTAACAGTTTAAATGGGCTCTCATTCGGGACCTCGACTCTTGGGCCTTAAGTTAACTTTTACTATTTACCTTTTCCAATTACTCAATTATTATTATTATTATTGTAAACTAAACAAATTCAATAAAAACATAGAATTGGACACTATTATTGTTATTTAATAAATTGTTCCATTATTATTATTTATTTATTTATTTATTTTTGTATTTATTTAATAATAAATTTTGAGTTAAAAAATAAAATTTTAATATTCCATAAATAACATATGGGTATGATTTATTCAAAAAAAAATATTTTCAAACATATGCAATATGGGTGTCTATGGTCTATGGATAGATAAAATTAAATTACATTCAAAAATAATTTTTATTATTTTTTAATTTCATAAAATGCAGAAAAATCATTTTAAAAATATATATACGCTACCACATGGCAACCTGCCATTGGACAATTTGGACCACGTGGTAGTTTGTGAGATTTTTTTCCCCATATTTCATGTTCAACATATCGCGTTTTGATGTTTTAACATAAACGATGTTGTTTCAGCTTTATTTCATCCGCAAATGCGCACGTCTCCACACGTGCTCTCGGTCAGTGTGCTGCCAATGGGCCTCTTTCTTCCGAGCTCGCCTGCAAGAGCCCCTTCCCCTCGAAATCCCGAATGGGATCAGTTGTCCCCTTTGGGATAACCCCCTGGATTGGGCTCCCCTCACCCCCAAGATATAAAAAAATGATTAGAATTTGTAAAAAAGAAAAAGAAAAATGGTAAATAGTGAGATTTGTTGATAAAAGGATAGGGAGACATAGAGGGTTTTGTGGCAGTGGATCAACACTTGCTCATGCCTTTTTCCTTCTTCTTTTTTTAATCTGAGGTGACATCTTTAAGGATTGTCAGGCTCACGGATGTTTATGACCTAACTTACTTTTTCTTTATGCTCCTTCTATTAAATAAATTCTTCTTATATTAAACTCATTATTATTCATTCTCATTAAGTTCATTATTAATAATATTGATTATTATTATTATTAAACATTAAAATTTATTAATTATTCATCATTATCATTCAATGAGAAAAATAAAAACATCTCATTAAATAAAGTAAAAGCAACCGATACAACATAATTGAAATACGAAATCAAACATACAACATAAGTAGTGTTTTTTTTACTTTAAACATATGTAAAGTGAATGTCTATGTGTAAATTAAATTAAATTACAATCTAAAAAATAATTTTTGTTCTCTAATGTTAAAATGATCGAAATAGTCATTTTAACAATGTAATTAACTAACGTTGCCACATGTCGACCACTGAATGGGGCCGCGTGGTAGCGCTAGGCTTTTTTTCCAAGCCGAGCAGCCATGAAACGCAGTGCTTCTTCTCCCACGGGCGCAGAACGACGTCGTTTTCGTCTTTCTCAACTGACGCGCTCAGACGTGTCTTGCGTACCCTCGGTTTTTGCGTCAATAAACCCCACTTTGGGGGATTTTGGTATGTGAGCACATTGATCCTGATTCATCTCTTTTTTTGTTCTTCATTATTTTCCTATGTAGTAGCTTTGATGAGCTCGTAGATTCATTAATGTGGGTGCTCTTAAGCCTTCAATGTATTCATAGAAATGCTTAACATATGTTTTAGAATGAAGCTTGTCTTTGGGTGAAGTTGTATCTGAAATACCCCAAAGTATTTTTGGGGATTTTGTTTTAAGAAAATATATATTTATATATATATATATATATATAAAAAAAATTCTTTTATATTGAATTTAATAATGATTTTTGAGAATTAAATGTATATAAAGTTCGTAACTATTTTGACCCGTTTCATTTTTATTCGTTTAAGTGAAATTTAATAAGTAAGTTATTTATTTTAAGTCATACTCCCTCCGTTCAACAAAACTTGTCGTTTACTATTCACGCACGCTTTTTTAGAATGATAAAAACTATATAAAATATTCATTTTTTTTAAAAAAATTTTTTAACAAGTTTGTACTTATTAATAATAACTACGAAATTGTTAAAAAAAATTATTTAAAAATTCAATATTTTATATAGTTTTTAGCTCCTAAAAAAGCGTGCATGAATAGTAAAACGTCAAGTTTTGTTGAACGGAGGGAGTATTATTTTAAAACAAGTTTGCATATTTTTATTCAAATAAAGAGATATTTATCGTTACAACTTATTTTAATTTCCGTAAAATATATATATGTAATATAAGGTAATAGTAAACCATTGTTGCATACAATAAAATGTATTTAAATTAAATATCTTATTATTTTATTACTTTAATATTTAAAATGTGTAGAATTTTAATAAATAAAATTTTCGGATAAATATAGGTATATGTATATATTATAAATAAGTAAAGGCTAAACCGGTTTTCTTTTGGGTTTACTTGAACCGAACCATCAAAAAAAAATGTGTGAACCGGGTTCACTGAACCGCTTCTTCTTCAACCTCCCACCTGCGTTTCACTGTTGAAATTGAGTGATTTTTACCTCCCTCAAATCTCGGCCGAAGCTCAACGATTTTGTTTCTAGAATGTTCCCTACTTGTTACAAATGAGATTTATGTAACCAATTTTGTGATTCGGTATAAAAACGCAACCGAACGAGCTTATCTCCAATTTCGAAAATCACCCCAATCCGCTTCATTCAGGCCGAATCTCACCAAATTGAGGATCGGGATAGCAATCACCCCAATCCGCTTCATTCAGGCCGAATCTCACCAAATTGAGGATCGGGATAGCGTTAAGAGTGATTATCTGATCGATTTGTGGATTTATTTTAATCAAATCCGTTCCCAAATCCTTCCCCTATAAATACCCCTTTCGGGATCACTTTCGAAGCACACCATCACCACTCCTCTCCATCTCCGAACTCTCAACTTATTCCATGGCATTCTAAACGCCTCTAGAAACGTTTCCCTTCACAAAATTTTCAGAAAATCATCCCGAATCCAAAAGCCCCAATTTCCAATCCCCTCATCGGAGCCACTCGGTAGCCCTCGTCCGCCGCTGCCGGAGCCACCAGACGCCACCCGGAGGAGCGGTCAGCCGCCAGGAAGCCGTAGCCGCCAGCCTCGTGCGCCTCCGTGAGCCGTAACGCCGCCAAGATCTTGCCGAAGTGCGTCGGAAGCCTCGTCGGAAAGCTCCTGTGCTTGAAGACGTATCGGGTTGGAGGTTGAAGGAGGGTAATTACAGAAAACCTTCCTAAGTTTTGGTTTTGTCAAAATATGCCCTTTCCCAGTTTTGTAAAATTCCAGATTCTAACCCGTATTTTTATGTGGGCATAAATTGCTTCCAACTCCGTTAAATCGCAGAGGCTCATCAACCCATACGCCCATACGAAGGAATTAGAGTCCGACCAACCGTTAACGCTTGCAACTCCAAATCGAGGCAAGTGACCTTCCGAGCCTTTCTGCTCACTTGTGCCTTTCGTGTCTATAGTTGTTTCTTTCCGTTGGAATGCTTGCCAAATTAATTAAAATAAATTGCAATTCATCCGCTTTGTGTGATTTATTCAACCGTCAGTTTGAATTTGGCAAGTATAAATGTAATAATGATATAGATACCCACCTTTTTATTAAAGCATGATTATTTTGTTCTTTCATGCTAATTGGTTAAGAAAGGGATATGCTTCTTTTATGTATCCATTCTATTTATTTCGTTGTGATCAATATCTTAAATAAGTGTAACAATGTGAGGATTGTTTGTTGCGAGTGAAACTCAATTTAATCATAAATCCAAATCAATCAAAGTAAAACGTATCAATCAACGAAAAGCAAATGTGAAATTTTAAAGTGAAATGTGAAATTGTAAAGTGAAGTGTTGGTAAAGTGTAGGTCGGGGCCGTTACTCCTCGGTCTTAAGGTTTCATGAAACTACACTTCCATTCGAGGTGTTACACAACCAATGGTTGTAGGTCGCTATCCACTATAGACAGAGTGGGACCGGTAGTAG
Organism: Persicaria tinctoria; assembly: GCA_037127255.1. Taxonomy (NCBI): domain Eukaryota; kingdom Viridiplantae; phylum Streptophyta; class Magnoliopsida; order Caryophyllales; family Polygonaceae; genus Persicaria; species Persicaria tinctoria. The sequence goes on from JBANSL010000008.1 coordinate 14,911,146, forward strand.
TCGATAAAAGGATAAAAGATGTAAAATGCATAACATGTGAGTAAGTGAGTGAAGAGTAATGTACAAGTAACGAACATGGTTTGAACTAGGTATTGGGGGACACAAGATCAACCCTTAATCGACTGTCTCAGCCCGCGGTTTAAAACTCTCCGGAAGAGTCCTGCCCTCTGGGTCGATTTTGGGTCACATCGAGTACCTTTTGAACCAATACTTAGTTTAGACATTATAATAAAACGTATTAATAATGTAATGGGTAGTAATTATGAATCGTTTCAAGCTATGTCATATTCCATCCTTAATCGGAATATGATTCCTAATACATCTTTTGTTATTCAATCCTTTTGGATTATCCGTGTCATAGGAGGGTCGGGTCACAAATAAGCCAATTCACTTCAAATATTCAAATCTCATTTGGATTTAATTCTTACCGTTTCATGGTCACTTGAATCCAAAATTGTCTCTGCTTTCGTGCCGTCACTTGCTAGTTCTCGCGAACTAACCGTCCTTTGTTTGGATGGCTGGTTTTCACAAGTTTAGATAAAGCACTACAAAGTCGAAGGTTGGAAATGTGAGTCGGAATCGTCTTCAAACATATTTAGTATTTTACCATCGTTTTGATTCAAGAGTCTCTTTTATCGTTAAAGTATAAATGTTATGTTGTTTTGCTATCGAAATATTGTAACAGCATTGTTGTACATTTAATTATTTGTTCCACTTAAAGACTTCCGCAATTTAATTGTATTTATGTATTTAATATTATCATCTTGTTTATGGGAGTATGGTTGCATGTCCCTATAAGCCTAAGGTGGTTATGAAGACATTAAAGTCTGAGTAACCACTGGCGCTGTGGCATTCCCTTGGGTTATAAAAGGGGGTGTTACAGTATCATCACTTAATTTGTCATAACTTATAATACTGATTTCTCATCCTAGGCTTTCCTAGCGGAGAATTATTTTGTGATTTGGGAGGAGGTAGTATTATTATTGATCTAGAAGTTTACAATTTTTTTATTCTAATATTTGGCAGTTTCCCACAATTGTTTAGCCTTATTAGGTTTAATTTCTAAATTCCCAATTCACTACAAGATGTCAAGAACTAGAAGATTCAACGAGTTTAGGTTTATTGGTTCAAAACTGGATCGAATCGGACCAAATCAAATCGAAACTAAAATCAAATTTTTAGAAATTGCAAATCAAAAACCGAACCTCACACTTTAGGTTTGTTTGGTTTAAGTTTCGAACCTAATTGACGATTAATTATGAAAAAAATGTTTAATTTTAAAAAAATATGTTATAGAAAATTTATTAAAAATTATAAAGAAACCCGATCGGATCGAGAATCTCTAGCTAAACCACCATGGAAGCACAAGGAAGAAGATGAGGAGAAGAGAAATCTGTTTCAACAGATTTTCCAACTGATTTCATTAGTTGTTCGGGCTTTACAGATTGGGCTTTATATAGCCCAACTTACAGTCCTATTTGATTACCAAAATACCCCTGAGGTTATAAGCCAGATTACTAAATTGCCCTTTAACCCCTGTCTTCTATATCCCCCTCTCAAGTTGGAGGCGTTGAAGAAACGAGTCCGAGCTTGCAAGTCAGGAATCTGTGCTGATCATGGCCTAGAGGTTTCGTGAAAACATCCGCCAACTGAAATTGAGATCGAATAAAAGTCGGGACCAGAAACCCTTCTCGAAATCTCTCTCAGATATAGTGACAGTCTAGACGAATGTGCTTCGTCCGTTCATGGAGAACTGGGTTCTCCACAATGGTAATTGCGGATTTGCTGTCACGGAACAATGGAATTGGCTTGGGGACGGAGCAATTGAAGCCAGGAAGAAGGGAATCGAGCCAAACAAGTTCACTCGACGTTTTGGAGAGACTCATGTATTCGGCTTCAACTGAGGATTAGGAGACGGTTGTCTGCTTTTTTGTTTTCCATGAAATTAAGGCTCTTCCCATGAAGACACATAATCCAGTCAATGATATCTCGCTAAACAAGCAATTCCCCCAGTCAGAGTCGCAATAAGCCGTGAGAGCCATACAATTTTGAACTGGATACAACAGTCCCAAGTTCACAGTTCCTTTGAGGTAACGCACAACTTGAAGAGTTGCCTGCCAATGGGGAATGCAAGGCGAGTTCATGAACTGGATTAAGTGTTGGACTGCGTAGGAGATGTCTGGACGAGTCATGTTCAGATATAACAGCCGACCCACAAGACGTCTGTATGCCTCAGGATCTGTGAGCTCTTCACCAACATCAATGGTGAGTTTTAGGCCCCGAGACATGGGAAATGGAGAAACCTTACAATCCTCCATATGGGTGAGACATATTACCTTTGGTTTAGGAGGGTGCCTTGAGATGTCCTTGATATTTCCAATCCCAAGAAATATCTCATATCTCCAAGGTCTTTAATTGTGAACATATGATGCAAAGCCTCTTTAATGTCAGGAATTTCAGTTGCACTATCCCCTGTGAGAAGCAGATCATCAACATAGACGAGAATAACAACTAGACCTTCTGGAACAGATTTTAGAAATAGGGAATGATCAATTGGAGACTGACAATAGCCTTTGTTGGTGAGAAATTTGGACAACTCGACATTCCATTGTCGTGAGGCCTGTTTGAGGCCATATAGTGATCTTTTAAGCTTGCAAGCCTGAGAAGAATCCCATTTGGAATACCCTTCAAGCAGTCGCATGTAAACTTCCTCATCAATAAAGCCATGAATAAAGGCATTATTGATGTCCAATTGCTTAATAGGCCACTGCTTCTGAGTTGCAAGAGCAATCAATAACCTGACAGTTGTGAACTTAGCAATTGGACTGAATGTGTGTTTATAATCCTTTCCTTTGATCTGATTATACCCTTTAGCAACCAATCTTGCTTTGTATCTCTCAACACTCCCATTAGGACGAAACTTGATCTTGAACACCCATTTACAGCCAATTGCAGACTTGCCTGGAGGTAAGGATGTGAGTGACGAGGTGTCATTGTCATCAAGAGCAGTGAGTTCTTTTTGCATTGCCTCAACCCACAAAACATCACCCTTTGCCTGGGAATATGTAAGAGGTTCTTTGAGGGACAATACATTTGCAAGGGATGCAACATAATCAGAGGGATAAAAGTCTGGATCATCAACAGATGTGGCTAAGAAAGATGTGGAAATGGAACTGGAAGTTGTAGTAGGACAGATAAAGTCTTTAAGGTGGGCAGGGAGGTGAGATGGTCTTGTGGATCTCCTAAGAATAGGTTCAAGATTTTGGTTTTGATTGGAGCAAGACAAATCTGATGATGTTGGAGATTCAAGGGAATCAGCAACATTGGGAAAGTTGTTGGTTGAAATAGGTGAATGAGTATCAGTGGTTAATGGAATGGAGGCTATGGATGTAGTTGGAGTGGGAGTGAGATCAGAGGTGGAAGGGGTTTGATCATGAGCAGGATTGACCAAAGGTAAAGGTTGTTTGTGTGGTAAGGTGATTGGGTTATCAGGCTTGAATGGAAAAATCTCTTCAAAGAACAACACATCTCTACTTACCAATGATGTCTTGGAGTCAAAATCATATAGCCTGTAGGCTTTGTGATCATTGGGATATCCCAAGAAAATGCATTTCCTGGCTTTGGATGCAAATTTGTCCTTGGCAGCTCCTTTAACAATAGCAAAGGCTAGGCAACCTATCACTCTTAGTTTGTTGTAATCAGGAGCTTTACTCATTAGTTTTTCAAATGGAGTTTGCCACTGAATGGTGGAGGAAGGCATGAGGTTGATCAAATGAGTGGCAACTAAAATGCAATCTCCCCAAAACTGTAAAGGCAAGTTGGCAGCTAGTCTGATGGCTCTAGCAGTCTCCACCAAGTGCCTATGTCTGCGCTCAACACGACCATTTTGTTGAGGCACATAAGGCACTGAGTGTTGGTGAACAATTCCTTTGATCTCAAAAACCTCTGAACACTTGAAGAATTCAGACCCATGATCAGTTCTAACTGCTTTAACCTTGGTCCCAAACTACGTTTCCACCAGAGAAATAAATGAGCATACAGTTTTGAACACCTGCACCTTATCAGTAACCAGATATGTCCAAGAACTGAAGCATCTTGTTCCTGTTATCTGCTTCCTCAATTTTCCTGGAAACATCACAAGTGCACATCGCTCTTGCTGCGCAAGAACATTTGAGAACTCCTTCAAGAGTCAAAATCTCGTCCCAAAGCTTCTTCACTTTGTTGAAATACTCAGCGACGGTTAAAGATCCTTGAGTCTGGTTGCACAAACTCTTCCTTAATTGATAAAGGAGAGGTCCATTTGCTTGTGCATACCTCTCAACGATCTCATTCCACAATTCCTTTGCCGAATCAGAATACATGAATCCTTCAGCAATACTGGCGCTCATTGAATTCACAATCCAACATCTTACCATATAATCGCAACGCTTCCATCTCTGGATATCTGCTGGCGACACCGAATCCAGATATGTGCTTCCGTCGATGAATCCGATTTTGCATTTTACACCAAGCGCCATTTTTATGCCTCGGCTCCAACTCATGAAATCGAGTCCAGTAAACGGAGCAGCCACGAGTTGTGCTCCAGGATGATCGGAATTGGAGAGGAAAAGCGGATCGTTCATGTTGCCGTTTCCCGCTCCGACTTCGCCGATCACCTGGTTATGCACCACTTGATCTTCCGCCATGGAATTCGTCACCTAGATCCTTGCAGAAGTGCTTCCAATTGTCGGATCTCACACCGTGTGCTCTGATACCATATAAAGAAACCCGATCGGATCGAGAATCTCTAGCTAAACCACCATGGAAGCACAAGGAAGAAGATGAGGAGAGGAGGAATCTGTTTCAACAGATTTTCCAACTGATTTCATTAGTTGTCCGGGCTTTACAGATTGGGCTTTATATAGCCCAACTTACAGTCCTATTTGATTACCAAAATACCCCTGAGGTTATAAGCCAGATTACTAAATTGCCCTTTAACCCCTGTCTTCTAAAAAATACACTAAACATCTTATAATGGGTTATAACTTTGTATTTTACGAGAATTAATTCAACCTACTCTAATCTTAATATTTTTATTTAATAATTTAATAAAAGTTAGGTTTGAACCAAACCTAAACCGAATTGAATCTAAAATCGAATTTTTAGAAATTGCAAACCGAAAACTTAAGCTCGATTTAGTCCCGGTTTGATTGGCTCGATTCGGTTAAAAAACCCCTAGTTTATGGGTGTGTATGGTTGCATTTTTAACTACTAAAAAAGTAGTAGAAGTAGGTAGTTTAAATTATAAGTTGTGTATGGTAATTAATTTTAGCTAGTTTATAGTTAAAATTGGGGGTTAAAAAATAAGCTTGTTTTTGAAGCTTATTTTGGGTTTGGGGGGTTTATTTGGTTTGAAAAGACAAGTATACCCCTAATAACAACCAAATAAACTCCACTTTTTACAAATAAACTGTTTTTCGTCCCATACGGAGTTTATATTTTTTCATAAAATTTTAACTACTTTTACCAACAGTTTATAAATTTTTACCCTGTTTATAATTTTAGTCGATTTATTAACCCCGTCCCATACGAACCCTATTTATATACTCTGTAAATTTTGTTTGGAGGTGTACAGTACGGAACAATATCAATATTTGCAAGAGCTTCTTATCCCTTGAAAGCGTTTTATCCCTCTTTTCCATTCACCCCCAAAATCCATTCACTCAGTCAGCCGTATCATCGCAAACTGGAGATTTTATCTTTTGACGCTTGCAGCGACGATTGGACGACAGAATTCTTAATTTATTGAGCGCCATTTTCGACCTCTCTGTTTCGGAAGTTTCCTGCATTGGGAAATTAAGCTCTGTCGATGATGCTTCCATGGCCGCCTTTCTCTGCAACTCCCCAAATAAACACGGGCGTTCAAACTTCTTACCGCAATTTGGTAATTTGTTGGATCGTTTTTTTTCCCCAATTTCAATCTCCTTTCGGTCTTTTTTTTTTAATGCTATCTTCTTCTTATGCTACACTGGATTGCCAAGTATCGTAGAATTGATCTAAATCAACACATATCTGTAGCTGGGGGACTTCAGCATGTGATTTTCGGTTAGTTCAAATTGAATACAAGCAAAGAGACACTGAAATCCAATTTACAGATTCGAGGGAGGAGGGAAGGGTATGGATTCAGATTTTGGAGAGATGGAGGAAGAAGGGGAAAATATAAATTAAATAAAATGCCCAAACTTTTGGATTTTGATATGGAAGTAAGTCTATATACACCCATTGAATGGTTGGTTCAATTTTGGTTTAACATGTTTTATCATTGTCAAAATTTTGAAAATAACATTGACGAATACTAGATCCGTTCGTTTTGTTTGACATATCTATAATCCGTTCAAATTAAATATAAAAACATTAAGTAGATTTATAAATTAAATGTGGCTCGGGAGATTAATACTATTATTTAAACTTCTTTTTTGGTCTTTATATTAACTACTTTTATGGTATAATAATATGGGAACGCATCCAAGTCCCACATTTATCATATGAGAAATATTGAGAATGCATTATTTACACATTTTATTTAATTTGTACTCGTGTCATAAGATAATCTGCTCTAATTGATTTGATAGAATAGCAACCCTGAAAAGGCTAGACGATAAAGCTTGACACATGGTCTAGTTAATTCGATAGTATGCTGGGGTCTTGTTAGATATACCACAAATCTCTCTCTTTTAACCGCACCTTCAAAGCATCGTGGTGCATGTTCAAAGCAACGAGGTTATTTTTTATTATTACTCCCTCCGTTCAACAAAACTTGACGTTTTACTATTCATGTACGTTTTTTTAGGAGTTAAAAACTATATAAAATATTGACTTTTTAAATAAATTTTTTTAACAATTTCGTAGTTATTATTAATAAGTACAAACTTGTTAAATTTTTTTTTTTTAAAATGAAGATTTTATATAGTTTTTATCATTCTAAAAAAGCGTGCATAAATAGTAAACGACAAGTTTTGTTGAACGGAGGGAGTATTAATTATGCTTTAATCATCTTTAGCAAGGAGAATTAGTGCACGTAAAAACTGAGATGGTATCACGTTGCTTTGGACGTGGTAATTTGTGGTGTATTTTGTTAGTAATTGCTACTTATTACGTAGTAAGTTATATGGAACATAAACTGAAAAATAAAGAAATTGCACAAAAGATGGTATCAACGGAAATAACACAAATAGAATCACTCATTTTCAAGTCAAAATATGAGTTAATTAGATCAATTCAAATCGTCAAAACAACTGTTGAGTGAAAATACGAGTTGTATTTTAATTATAACTAGTATAATTCCCGCGCCATGGCGCGATTTTTAATAAATAAAATTTTAGCAACATAATAAATTAATATTATAAAATATTAATAAAAGTTTGGATAAAATAATGAAGGTAGGCTTGAAATCTTTAAGAAAATGGTAAAAATATTTACCATAAAGTTAGGCTTCATCAAAAAAGTTTTTAAATATAACTATTATATTGATCTAGGTTATTATTATCATTATTATTATTATATAAGTATATATATATATATATATATATATTTGAATAGTAGACATTGGATTTAATTCAATATTTAGAATTAAACCCAATGGTTAGTAAATGGGTAAAAAAATAAAAATGAGAAAATGTAAATGTGTGAAGAGATGAAGAGAAAAAGAAAAAGAAATAATAAGAGAAATTAATAGTAGACATTAGATTTAATTCAATGTTTTAAATTAAACCCAATTGTTAGTAAATAAGTAAAAATCTTAAATATAAAAATTGATTTAAAAGTTACTTAATTATAATTGGAAAAAAAAATGCTACAATTAAGGGGAGGACGACACATAAGCAATGTCTTCTGTTTTAAAGTATTATATAGATTGTTAGTAAATAGGTAAAAATCTTAAATATAAAAATTGATTTAAAAGTTACTTAATTATAATTGGAAAAAAAAATGCTACAATTAAGGGGAGGACGACACATAAGCAATGTCTTCTGTTTTAAAGTATTATATAGATATAGATATAGATATAAATATAGATAGATTGTTAGTAAATAGGTAAAAATCTTAAATATAAAAATTGATTTAAAAGTTACTTAATTATAATTGGAAAAAAATGCTACAATTAAGGGACACATAAGCAATGTCTTCTGTTTTAAAGTATTATATAGATATAGATATAGATTATAAACTATTTATTAGCTTATACATTTTATAATATATTTAAAATAATGTAAATTTTAAATAAAATATATTTTAAATTCTGTCAATAAAATGTAATTAAAACTTTAAGTTGTCGATAAAGTGTAATTAAAACTTTAAGCTATAGTATGGGTTTGATTGTCATAATTTACAATATATTTTATTTAAAATTTATATTATTTTAAAACATATTTTTAAATATGTTAACCAAATAATTTTCAAATATTTTATAATTATAATTGCAGTTAAAATGTAATAGAATCCAAACACACCCTAAAATCCTAAATACTTTAGCGAGTAGCGATGCAAACGGAGCCTTAACGTACAAAACGCAGTCGTTTTGACAGTGGTGGCGAAGCGCCGAAACTCGCATGATCCGTAGGCTTACGGCGACAGTGTTTTCCGAGCGCGCTCTTAAACCCTTCTCCCCCTTCTTCTTCAACCCTACGCCGACGACAACCGCCACCGCTTCCGCCGCAATGGGGGAACAACAACCACCGAAGACAAACAACGGCGTGGCGAGGTCCATTGAAGAGCCAGACGTCGGAATCTTCTGTTACATTTCTAAGCTTCCCGGCTTCCGCGGCATCCTCAAGCAAAGGTTTCTTCTTCTCACATCAAACTGATTATTGCAGAGGGATAGATGGTTGACTTCTCCTTTAATTGGTGAAATTTCGTGTTTAGGTACTCGGATTTTATAGTGAACGAAGTTGATTTGGATGGAAATGTTGTTCATTTGACCTCCATGGATGTACCTCCAGAGGTTGTTTCTCTTTCTGCGCGTGTTGTGTTTTCTGATTAATACGGACTGAACTTGTTATGAAGTTCATCTCGTGGTTTGAATTTTGAATTTCAGATGGTACAGAAGAGAGAATTGAAGTTGCCTGAGCAATCCGATAAGAGTTACACTTCTGAAATCGAATCATTCAGGTCCCTTGCCGGTGATGTCGATGCAGATCTTCTAAAGGACTTCATTGATAAAATAAATTCTGGCTCTGAGGAAATTGAAACTTCCTTTGTCCTATCGCCGAGCTCTGATAAGTCTCATAGGACGGTATAAAGCTTCTGAGGTGTAATTACTTGACTAAATGATAAGTAGTTTGTGAATTAATCTTGAGATATTTCAGGCAGTTCACAATTTCTTCAAGGAGAAAATGAATTTTCTCGTGACCGATACAGTGGATGGCCCTGATCCATCATCAAAATGCATACGGGTGAGGTTAGAATCAGGCAGCAGTCAAAGTAAGGGGAGGTTCTCTCGCAAGCGGAAAGATAGGCGTGATAAGCCTTTTGATAGCCGGGGCTCCGAGGACTGGCCTGAGCATCTTGGGAAGTTCCTTAGGTACTTTTTTCTTGCTTTGAAATACTGTCTATGATCACCAGTATTTTGGATGAATTTACCTGAAGCTGGCCTAATGCATGTTTGATTGCATAATAGTACCACATTCTCTGACAAGCTCATGTTGAAATGTAGATTATATTTGGTTTTTTGTTGATTCAACTTCATAGCGGAGTTTTAGAGATCTCTATTTTATATGACTGCTTGATTTAATATTCTCAACTGCTTATTTCCCACTCACAAAAATGTAATCTATTCATTGTTGTGAAATTTAAGTTTCGGAAGAAATTCTTCGGAGCAGGCTTATCATCAGAGTCCCAGTCTTCATTAACAGTTTTAATATGTGCCTAATAAGCTTTTTTATGTATCGATAGTTTTCACTCTTCAAATTTAAGTTTTGGAAGAAATTCTTCGGAGCAGGCTTATCATCAGAGTCCCAGTCTTCATTAATAGTTTTAATATGTGCCTAATAAGCTTTTTATGTATCGATAGTTTTCACTCTTCAAATTTAAGTTTTGGAAGAAATTCTTCGGAGCAGGCTTATCATCAGAGTCCCAGTCTTCATTAATAGTTTTAATATGTGCCTAATAAGCTTTTTATGTATCGATAGTTTTCACTCTTCAAATTTAAGTTTTGGAAGAAATTCTTCGGAGCAGGCTTATCATCAGAGTCCCAGTCTTCATTAACAGTTTTCATTAACTATTTTGTATGGCAGGTTTCACCTTTACAAGGAGAACAAAGACACGCAGGAGGCCTTGAGAGTGATAGGCAAGATGCTTGGTATCCAGGTGAAGATCCCCTTTGTATTACCTTGTGAATGTATTTAGTGAGATCCAATGTTCTTCCTGGTTGTAATTGTGAACGAATAATGTGCAGTTTTGGGCCTGATATTTTTGCTTAAATACAATGCCTTTCTAAAGTTGCTTGTATTTGTGGACAGCCTCGGTCATTTGGATTTGCAGGCACAAAGGACAAGCGGGCTGTTACTTCGCAAAGGGTATTTATTTCTCATATGGATATATTATATGCCTTCTAAATATATTTCCTTATACTTCAACCGCTTACTTTGGGAAGCTGGTGTCAATGACTCAAAGATGTTAGTAGTATGGAAGCTTACAATTGAGTCATTTTTGTGAATTTATTCCTCTTTTTTCCCTCAATAGGTAACTGTTTTCAAGATACGTGCAAGAAGGGTAGCTTCTCTAAATGAGAGGTTGATTGGTATAAAAGTTGGTGACTTCTGGTAAGGTTCATGAGCTGGGTTGTTAGAATTGTTGTTGCTTATATACATTTGGCTGGATGGAGGAAATGATAAAGATTTGTTGTACTTCAGCTATGCCAAGGAAGGACTAATGCTTGGACAACTACTTGGCAACAGGTTTACAATTACATTAAGGTATTCTGGAATTGTGTATCCCATACTTACATTCATTCCCTTATTCCTTATGAAGTTTTATCTGATGCACCCCTTGCTTGGTTGTGTGTGCAGAGGGGTTATTGCTGACTCCGAAGACACTATCGGAGCATCTTTGTGTGATTTGGGAAAATATGGATTCATCAACTATTTTGGTCTGCAGGTAGTTCTCAGCCACCCTTGTTTTGTGCATGAATTTCTTATTTATGCTGTTTCTTTTGACCAGTTCGTTTCTGCCAATGAGTGATTACCGATAAGCTCTTTGTGTTTTCCTTTCTATTCTTATATGCAATTGTTCAATGCAGCGTTTCGGAAGTGGGACGGTGCCAACTCATCGCATTGGTGCAGCATTACTCAAAGGAGAATGGAGGGCAGTTGTTGATATGATTCTTGATCCACGAGATGGGGATATCCTTTTCTGACATTATGATTTATGATTTTGATGTCAAATATTTTTACACAATCTTTTTCTTCAACTTATATTTTGCTTCATTTTATAAAATGGGTATTTCTTGACCTAGTTCTTGAGCTATTACAAAGGGATGACATCAAGAATATTCGGGAGTACTACAAGGAAACTAATGACATTGATGGGACTCTAAGGAAGTTGCCTCATAATATGCTTGCTGAGAGGGCAATTGTAAGTATCATTTGATTATGCTGGTTCATTTCCTGTTGAAGTTTCTCACCTAAATTGTACAAGTGTTCAACTAGATAGAACTATCTATTTCTTGTTTGTAGTGCACTGTGTTATCTTTTGCAGTTAGGTGCTATAGATATTTTAAATTGGCTGTTCCATAAGATATTTATCACTCACAATTTGATTAGTGATAAAATGAACCTTCATTCATTTCTAGCCTTCTAGGTAGAGTTGTGCATAAACGTGGATATGCCTTCCCTATTTAAAGCTTGTTTAAGCAAAGGAATCCTGTGATTTTGGTGAATGTAAAACTTATGGTGATTTCTTCCTATAGATTTTGCCTGCAACTTCTTACATTGCAACATGAAAAGATTTCTCTAGAAGAGTCTTTGTAGAAGTTATTACTCTTAGCGAGTTGCATCTTGTATCAATCACTCTTGGATTTTATGTGGTTGAATTCCCAATCAAATTGTGCTCTCTTGACTCTTCGTGATTGCTAGCCATCAGATTATTTTAAATTTGAACAGATTGTTGGTCTTGTTCTTTCCCAAAATTCTACTCTTATCTTATGCAGCTTCAGTGTTTGAAGAAATGTCCTGGAAACTATCTGCAAGCATTAAAGGCAATACCTAGGACTTTGCGAATGATGTAAGAGTGCATAATTTTTTGTCCCCCAAAACTAGCTATTTGACAATACATACACACACATATACACTTTGTCGAATTCCCAATCCTTAAAAGGAATAAGCCTGGGACAGAGTTTTTGAAGTTCCTTAAGAGCCTGTCACACTTTCTTAAAAGTTCTCTTTTCCAAAGTAAAGTCAGTGAAACAGGCTTCCTCAATGAATCCATTTAGACTTTGGTTGAGATTGTTCCAGAGGACTCCAGTCCTAATTCATATACAATATAGATTTTGGCTGCAAGCTTTTTTTTTTCCGTAAAAATTCTGGAAAGGTGGAGAAAGCAATCAATATTTTTCGTACAGGGTCCTCTTGACTGAAGAGGATTTTTTTTTCTTGTTTTTTTTTAGTTTGACATTCTGAGTGTATCTGTGTCCAGGTATGTTCACAGTTATCAAAGCTACCTTTGGAATAATGCAGCAAGCATACGTGTGCAGAAGCATGGTATGTGGCAAAATCAGTTTTCGGTTGACTTATTTTGTGATTTTCTAGGAACTTGGTGGAATTATTTCGCTTGGTGGAATTGTTTTGTAGGAGCTGAGAAGGTTGTGTTAGGAGACCTGGTGTATTCCAAAGAAGATGGTAGTCATGATAGTGTCCCAGCAGTTCCTACTAGTGAATGCGAAGATGTTGCCACTATTGATGGGGCCGATGAAAGCAATGCTGATGAACTTTCTGAAGTAGATCTTCCGTTGGATAGATGCCTCCCTGTGAAGGTAATATTCCTATCCTTGTAAGTTCCTCTCTGTTTAGTTGTTCAGGAATGAGGCATTAAGACAATCCATTTCTGTTTTATAATTGTTGGCCTTATATGTTTTTTATTTGCAAAAATGTTAGGATATTCAGATGATGACTCTACTTTTTCTTTCATGTAATATTGTGAAAATATTATCCTTCATTTATTCGTTCCCATTTCTTGTACTTCTTCAGATGAGGAATCTGTTTTCTAAAATGGTCTGAGAAGTGTTGCTTAGTATATTACTGACTGACAATCAACTTGTTCATTTTGCTTTAAGATGGAAAGTTCTTGTTATCCATCAGGGATTTGAATTACTTCTACTGGAACTCGAAAGCTGATTCTAAAATCCGTCTGACATGGTCTGCTACTCCAATTACTAATCAATGATTTTCTGGTAGACTTCAAGTTGATGTAAAAATTGAATGTTATATTTATCCTAGAAGCCACATATATGTGAAGCTTCATGTAGAAACGTTTTTATTCTTCTTTGGTTTCTGAGATATCTGTTGCTTTGAGCAGGCCATTGAGGCTGAAGATTTGCTCAAGGGGAACTATACAGTTGACGATGTTGTCCTCCCTTTACCTGGGTATGAACTTTTAACCTCTATGGGATTCCTTATAGCTGCAGTGGATTCATCTTTTTTATCATATATTATTTAGTTATCTGTTACATCCATCTAATCAAGTGGACTTTGTTGCAGTTCACGGGCAATTTATCCAATGAATGATATTGCTGATATTTATCATGAATTGGCAAATAAGGTAATCTTTCCAGTTTAGATCAGTTGTTATATGGATGCTGATTAGATGAATTCACCCTTACTATTTAAATAATCATAACTAAGAAAACTCCTCAATTTGTTGAAGATCAAATTATTATCAAATGAGTCCCCATGTCAAGCATATGCTGATAATTGATCCATGTTGAGAAGTTGACGCAAATGAAAAACACAGCTGAAATTAGAATTGAGATCTTGTAATTATGGAATTCATTGTTATTGTTATTATTTTACTTTGGGCTTCAAATTACTTTTCTTTTCAACATCACTGATTTCACACCGTCTAATCGTTACTATCTTTCTTTTGTCTTTGTTGTGATCAGGATAACATCAGCTTGACAGATTGTAAACACAATGTCAAGTAATTACAACATCACTGCAAATAGTCATGAAATGTTTGCAGCTTTAATAGTTTTAAATTTTAACTCTCTTGTATGGATGTTCTGCAGAGAGTTCTCAATTACCAGCATGACCGGAGGCTACAGACGTGTTTTTCAAAAAGCCATCGACTTTGAATGGTAAGTCAAGCTCTTTCAACTACATGGAGCTATAAATTGCCCTTTTCCTCCCTTCTATAGTTCTATGCAACTAATAATCTATAAACTGGAAGTTTCTGTCAGTAGATGGTGAAGGAAATATCTTGTAATGAATGCTGTGTCCTTTTTTCCGACAGGGAGATACTGAAATATACAGATGGAAATAAACCCTTGGCGGAGACAGATATGGACAAGCTTACGAAGCCCCAGTCTTCTAATGCAATTCCACAAGAGGATGCTGTTACTGTTGGTAATCCTGCTGCTGTCAGTGTTCCAGAGAGCGTGACAGATGACGCAGAACTTCAACCTGAAGACAAGGCTTCAAATACAAGAGAACTCTCAGATGCTCAAGATACACAGATGGCTCTGAAGCTATGTTTTACCCTCCCGGCATCCAGTTACGCGACCATGGCCATAAGGGAGCTTCTCAAAACATCTACCTCGGTAGTAATTTCTTATCTGACCTCTATTTCATGTTCATATATATATAAAAAAAAAGGTGAAAAAGATGGAAAATGCTGTAGAACTTGAGTGTCGGTGTGTCGGTGTTGGGCAGGCCATAATCGCTTAAACTAAGCAAATTTCCTGTCATGTCATGACTTAAACCAATCCATCAATAAAAGCGCGTAGGCCATCACACATTGCCCCGCAGTATCTCCCCCTTAATGCCAAGAGACCCTGCTTGGTGGGGCACAACTTTGAAGGCTACTTGCTAACTGTTACCCTCCACGTGCAGGTTGCATTTCACAAGGCGCTGAACAGCTAGGCATGTTAACGATGACTCGGTGTGGTGCCAGGCTGCCTTTCTCGTCATTTTCATCGAAAACGAGACCGCACAAGACCGGCCAAACCTGGACCATCTTTCTGCCCAGAACGCGCTGCAGCTAAGTTTCTGCGTTTACAGATGGTCTTTGATGCCAACTGAAACCTCGCACTTGGAGGTTCATAGCTTGTTTTTATTATGATGCGTAGTTACATTGCAAGCTCTCGCCTTGTTTATTTAGGTTCGATTTTTTATATATGTCGAATTAGCGGTGCTCGAAAGCGATTGGACTGTCGGAGGGTTCGTTGTGGGCCCAGTGGGCCTGAGGGCCCAGTGTGGGGGTCTGACTCACCGCATGTGAAGCTGATGGAGGGTCTGGAGGCAACGTATCTACGTGTTGTATTTCGTAGTACCTGTGCTTTGGCTGAGCTCGGCGAGTCGGCATGATGCTGTTTAGAAAGCTGTTTAGCTTAAATCATGTCTGGTGATCCCGTGTTATCACAGATTTCGCTTTGGGCCCACAAATTTCCCGAAATCCGCATGGTAATCGTTGATTTATTCTAAAGTTTTGTCCGTCTTTATAATGGAAATTCTCCTTTTTAAGCTTAAATTTTGTTTTAAAAAAAATAGTTTTTGCTTCGTTTTTTCTTCTATTATACTTTAGTTTGATTAACCAAAAGTATTGTGTCATATATGATTTTCTAATTTCTTTAATTAAGAAAAATGGGAATAGTAATTTTAAAATACATATAATTAATAATTATGTCAGTTCTTTAACTGATCAAAATTTTAAAAACCAATCTGGGTATATGTAATGTTTGATGAGGAGAATTTGGCGATTTTTTTTTCAACGCTGATCACCATTAGTTGCTATCATTTTAATACATAAATCAACCTTGGAATATTCAGCTCAAGTTTCTACTTCATGAAATTTAGGGACTTCGGCTAGTTAGCCCATACCAAAATGTGTCTTATTCAATGGCCTATTTTAAGCCACTTGAATTTAAATTTGACCCAACTCGGAAATCTAGCGTCATGCGCAACCCTAGCTCGATCCGTTTTGACCTAATATCCAAATAGATACGAACATAGACAAACCTGACTTGACTCATACCCAATCCAAAGACAAGACTTGACTCATACTTGTAATTACTTTACTTTTCTCATTTTTAAACGTCAATAATGTGAATTATCTATAATGAGACCTAATATAACTAAATAAATGAAGTATAATAATCAACAATTAAGACAAAAAAATCATCATTTTATGATAAAACTAACCATGACCCGACCTAAACGCGACCTGATTCGAACTAGTTCGAAATTCATTTTGACCCGAATTTACTCGATCCGAACACACAATATACCCGACATTGATCAAATCTGAATTCGGGAATGACCGGGGTTGTGGTGTCGGTGGTGTGTTCATGACGAATTCGTTTTCCAGGAGACACTTCCATGGAGCACCGTCTTCACTACCCATGGGAGATCGAGTCTTGATGTACTGCTAGCCAGCAGTACTACATTGGTGGTGCTTGACTTGGTTCTCGTTTGTTTCTTCGACTAGTTAGGTTTCGTTTGGCCTTGGACCCATTTGTAGTGTTGTGGGTTTAGCCTGCTCAATGCCGACAATGCGTGTTTTTCTATTTTTTCATGTGTGGTGGACCGGTCGTTATATATGTCCTTGACAGTGTTTTCATCTGCCGATTTACCAGCTTCTCGAGAATCGAGTTTGTCTGATCTCAAATTTTTACTTTATAAAAAAAAGATAAAACCTGAATAAATATAACTGAAACCGATCCAATCAACCCGATTGCCACCTCTATTCAGGGGCTGAGGGGCACAAAATTTTATATAAAGATCGATTACCGTAACAATGCAAACGAAAATACAAGAAAACGCAAGTTATAATCTTTTCTATACAATTTTTATGAGCTTAATTTTTTTTTTAATATAAAATATTGAATTTTTAATTAATTTTTTAAGAAATGTTTTTTTAATCAACTTTTCTGTACAGAGGCCATTTTGGGTATTTATTTGAAATTTTGTAGAAGGGCAATTTATAAACGGAGATATTTGATAGGGCGTTAAGATAGCAAAATTTGTAATAGATGCAGTTGCATGTTAAAACTGAGTACGACGACAGCCTCCTCTGTAATTCGCCCATCTCGCCTAACTCTGGCATGTGGTAGGCCCCACCTTCCCTTACCCTTTCCCCACGGACTATATTTAATTTTTATACCTGCTCTTGTCAGTCTTAATTATTGGCTCTTTTTTCTTTTTTTCTTTCCGAAATTATGAACAATACAGTACTCCATTAATTTCATCATGAAATGTACATGAAATATTGATCAAGTATTGATGATTGATGTTCAATGTGTGTGTTATACAATTTCATTTTATTTTTTTTTGAAATTCTTCACTTTAATAAGAACAATCAATGAATCGAGTTATGATATCATAAGGATTTTCGGAGTCTGGAAATCGGATGAACAAGGTTCGAATTTGAGATATCAAAGGGGACTAAATTGATTTAAGTTTAAAACTTCATCTCATATATCAATATCTGACATACTCAAATCAAAAGGGGGGAAATTCCGAATACCAAAAATTCAAAAATCACAAATTAAATTATGCTGATGTTGTTACATGAGCACCATTGGGCTCGCCTTGATCACTAAGGCTCACATTGGCATCATCACCGCCGCCGCCGCCATGGTTGCCACCGGAGATCCGGCCATGGTTGTAGAGATGACTCAGCTGATGGAAGTAAGGGCAAGTTCTCGAATCGACCGTCCTCTTCTTCTTCGAATCCTTGGTCTTCCTAAAGTACTTGTTGATGTTCTCCCACTTCTCCTTGCACCTCTTTGCACTCCTCTTGTATCCTAATTCCATCATGCTCTTAGAGATCCTCTCCCATAGAGGTGGATTCTTGTTTTTATCGGTGTGATCGGTGTTATCCGATCCAGCTGCATTGTTGTTGCTCGAATCGAGATTGCACCTTATGTTGATCAATGCAAGCACCTCCTCTCTAGGCCACCTCTTCCCACTATCATCATAAATGGGATCACTAGTAGTACTACAAGGCCTCTTATTGCGCTTCAGCTTCCGAGAAATCGGCTGCATTTTGTGATCTTCAGCTGAGTTTGATGTGGGTGCAATTGGATCAATGTGGGTTGTGAGTGAATTTGAGGTTTGTGATTGTGAGAGGCTTTCATCATTTGATGAAGTGGGTATGTGGTAATTGTAGTTTAGGCTACTATGTGTGGCTGAAGAGCTAGGGTTTTGCAAGATAGGTGCATCATTGGCCTCATCATTGGTGTTGTTGTTCATTGTGAATTTCTTCAAGAACTCAATGATCTTGGCTTGTCGGTCGCCGGCCATTGCTTGGTCTTTAGCCCTAGCTTCCATCTCCTTGTTGATCCTCTCAATCTCTTGCTTCTTCCAAGCTTCCTCTCTCGCGACTTTCTCCTCGTCTCTCTTGATCAAATCTTCCAAGATCTTGTTGTGTAACTCCTCTTGGTGGGCCATCATCTTGCTCACAATGTCCTCACAAAACCCCTTGAATATCTCAAACTTCTTCTTGCTATGATCATGCCCTTTTCCTCTCCTCTTTTCCATTCCTTTTTCCTTCTCCACCTCATCAATTTCATCAATTGTTGTTGTGACCATGTGACGATCATGATGATGATGATCAGTGGCTTCTGATCCATCATTTTCATCTACCAATGCCTCTTGTCCTATCCTGTCTTGTCCTTGACCACCACCATTATGATCCTCTTCTTGTTCTTGTTCTTGCAGCTGATCAGGCTCTCCTTGAGGGTTTTGTTGCTTCTCCAAAACGACGTCGTTTTGGCAGAGCTCCTCCAGCTCACTGAAGAGCCTGTAATTGTTCTTGGTGGGGCAGCTGATGTCATCAGCATTTATACTGCTGGTGGTTGTGTGGTGTAAGTACCTGCTTTCCTCCTCAAATTTCTCTTTGCATTTCTGAGGGCTTCTTCTGAATCCAATTTCCTCCATCTTCCTGCTTAATTCAAAATTGATTTCATTTTCATAAATAAAACAAAAGACAGAAAAAAACTGCATAATTATTTCATTCATAAATGACTGGCAAGTACTAATAAATATGATGACAGTAATAAGTGTGTGTTTTTGTGTATCTGTGTGTGTGTGAGAGAGAGAGTACTGCACTAGCTGAGAGAGGTCCAGTAGTACTGCAATTTAGAATGGAGATGGAAAGAGCCAAAATCTCTACCTGTGCTATGGCCTATGGTATTACTGGTTTATCATTACACTATAAATCTAAAAAGTAAAAACTGTTTTTTTTCCCCCTAAAAAAAAACTATTTGAAATCTGCAGATATACACTGAAAACTAGAAGGAATCCATTTGCATGTACAGTGTACTGTACTACTATAACAGAAGGTTTTATACACTTGAGCTTGTCCTAAGCTAAAACTATGAAGTTGAAGATGATACAAATGAATCTCACATAATCTTGGGGTTAATTGATGCCAAAGGAAACCCTAAATGACAAAAACATAAAATCAATTAAAAAAAGTGTGTTTTTTTAGGGTTTGAGGGGTTAATTGAGTCAGTACCTGGAGACATGCTCCCAAGTGAAGTCAGGGAACCAATCCTCCAAGGCAGATCTGACCCTGAAGAGGGCAAGGACTTCATCATGAGACCAGCTGGGTTGCCCCAAATCCAGCTCCATGGGCACTGATGATGATCTCTCCCTCTCCACCACCAAACTTCTAGAGAGAAACCCACTTGTATTACTGTTCTCTCCTTGTGCTTCCTGCTTCACTGATTTGCTGTGTACTGCAGAAACTGCTGGTGGGTACTGCAGCATCTGCTGGTGGAGGTGGTGGTGGTGTTGGTGGTGGTGGATGTGTGGCTGAAGAGGATGAGGTGGGTAAGTGTCAAAGATTGGGAAAGGTGAAGAAGAAGGAGGAGGATGGAGAGAGCCATGGAGGAGAGAGAAAGAGAGAGGGATGGAGTTGTTGTTGTTGGGAGAGGCTGCTCTTGTTTGTTGTTGGTGGTGTGGTGGTGGTGGTGCAAAGAATTGGTGGAACTGCTCTTGCACTCCTTCAAACATTATCTGCCCCTTTCTTGAATTGATTTCTTTACCCTCTTAACTGTAAATTGCAAAAAGGAAAAGGGAGCAATTGCTTTGTGATTGCTACCTTGGCTATAGCTAGAGGTCTCTATACAACACACACACACACACAAAATGCAAACAAAAAGAGTCTCTTTCTACCTCTCTTTTATTGAGAAGTTTGTCATCACTCTTATGCACATGATTAAGAGAGAGAAAGAGAGAAAGAGAGACCCTACATGCATCCAAGATTTAAGAGGGTGCATGAGATATATAGCAGAAGAAAAGGACAGACAAGATTAGGAGGAGACTAAACACATTTGAGGGGTGGGGGATCTCAAATCTATATACAAATAATATATGAATAACACCAGTATAAAAGGACTAGGGATATTAATGGGGCGGGATTTCCGGTTATAGAAACGACAGGGTAGTAAGGGTATTTTCCGTCCTGAATCTGCTCCGTTAACAACGTTTATTTTTTATTAGGAAAAAATTCGGGAGGGAGAAAATGAAATTATCGATCATAATACAGAAAAGAAAGCCATTCTCTTATTCTAACCTAATTGTTAATATACTATATGTATATACGGCCCATTATATGGTATTTGAACTTATTACATTTGGTCACTACATGTACATCGTTGCTAAGTTAGTAAGTTTGAACTATAGTAGTATTCATCTCTCATCATAGCCTATAAAATGAATTTTGACCATTTTTTCCTCTTACCATGTGTCAAAATCCATTTTGGCCAAAAGAAAATTTGGCCTATTTTTAAAATGAGGGCCAAATTTGGTTTAAAGCTATGGAACCATATGTGAATTTTACTTACTTATTTATTTTTAATTATTTAATATTAATATAAATTTATAAATCATACAATTAATTATATATAAACTATCTAACTATTTTTTTTTATCAAAACTAAAAGTTATAGTATGATAAAGATATTGTTGAGTTTTTCGATATAATTACAATATATTTAACATGTTTGGAGTATCTTTGCATAAATAATATCTTTATAAAAATACATTCATTTTTTTATCAATCAAAATCATACTCATAGATAAATACCGAGTTGTATAAACAAATGGATTTGAAAGTTATTAAAAAAAATCCAAAAAACAAATCAAAATCATAATCATAAATAATATTCTAGCAAATCAACATCACTCTCTCTCCAAAATCATTCCTTGTTCTAAAGTCACCACTCGGATTGTCTTCCTACATACACTTATTTTTCATTGCTTGTTCCAAAGCTACTACTTGAAAATTATGAATAGCTATCAAATTATCCATAATGACATGCAACTTGTGATTCACTTTGAAATTGGTTGAAGTTAACATATCCAAATGTAGTAGGTGGTGTGAAGAATCAATGAAAATATGCATTAATTAATTTATAGATAGTTTTAAGAATTTCAGCATGCCAAAATTGGCTTACGAAGAAAACTAAAATAATGGACGATAGGCCAAAAGAGAATATTGCATTTTAATAGGCTATTTTCCTTAGCCGATTTAGCCTACGGGGAAGTTGTCCTTAGAAAAAAAAAAAAACTATTATAAATAATTTTCATGGATATATTTTTTCTTCCATTTTTGTCTTTAAAATCTAAACTATAATTCTTTATCTTTTCAAAAATCTATATCTATCTATATAAACTCTTAATTTAGAATAGTTTAGGCTGACGTGTCACACTTAGAGGGATTTTATGAATTTTGACCAATCCTATTTTTCTCTTTAATTTTAATTTTAATTTTCATTTAATTTAATTATCCTTTTTTTTTCTTTTTACTTTAATTCTCTTATTTTTAACTAATCATTTTTTCTCACCCCTTTTAATTCTTCCAATTGATTTTCATCTTTAAAATAATCAATTAGTTTAATTCAAAATATTAAATTAATATAAACATGTGTCTATTTGCAAATATTCGATACTATCACAATGGAATCCATCTTGATTGAGCTTATTATATCTTACTTTTGTGAGTTTGTTTTTATATGTTTACTTCAAAATATTTAAATAATATTTTATTAAATGGTATAATATCAATTTATTTTTTAAAAATCGCGCCATAACGCGGGAACTATACTAGTTTATTTTTAAAACAAAGCTATAGAGAGTTGGAATTGAAAGTGTCGGCCCACACATGTAACTATGTAAGTTAATTTGAATTTGCATGAGACAGAAAATGATTATATGCGCAAAAGACAAAAAAGGATGGGCACTTTCTTGTAAATACTTAAAATATGTGTATTTGATGAAATATATAGAGAGATGGGACCTTTCGAATCCTATGCATCAAACTGAGGGCTATAATGAAACCCCAATGGAAGGAAGATGTGTTGATACACATTATAGCACTCCCACGTGATTGCATTGCAGACTATGGGACCATTTTCCCCTTCAATTGTTCTCATTCAAGTCGATTCGATTAGATCCAATCCGACCCTATCAACCCACCGTCTAGTAACGATCATCTCGATAGTTAGCATTAATCCGTGTGTGGTTTGTGGATGTCTTGTAAATTCAAACACGAAAGATATGAATCGATTCGTGATGGGTCATAATTGCACCATTGAATTAAGTTTGGGCGTGTTTATGTAAATTGGATTTTGAGTTGATGTAAATGAGGGTGGAATCAATAAAAATAAAAAATGTGATTAGTGAATACTAATTTTAAATTATTTATAATATATTTATTAATGGCACATACTCCTCTTAATATTGTCCTTTTATATTCTCTTGCTCTAATTAATATTGTCCTTCCCGACCAAGTTGGCAAAATTACAAAACTGAGCCTTTTGTTTTGTAGTGCCCCACATTTTGTCCAAATCTTTTTAGGATTTGCCAAAATAAAACCCATAAATAAAATTAATTAATTTTTTTACATCAATTTGGTGACATGGTCGGCTAGCTTGTTTGTTTTCATACAGGATACATCCACTCTAGCCATTCCACTCCTTTATTTATCACTTGTTATGATTATAATAATAACTAGTATGATATCCGCGCCATGCCGCGATTTTTTATAAATAAAATCTTATTAATATATTAAATTAATATTATAACATAATTGTAAAAGTTCAGATAATTAAATATTTTGAATTAAACTTATGGGTTGAGAAAACGATTAAAGTAGTATATATAGATATAGATGTAGATTACTAATATTAATTTTATATTTTCTTATTATTAATTTTATGTTTTGAATTATATCCCATTGTTTTTTTTAGAGAAAAAACTACTAAAATTATGATTTAGGATAAGATCAATGTTTTGAATTAAGCCCAATAGTTAGTAAAATTAAAGAAAAAAGAGAATTAAAGGAAAAAGAAGAAAAAAAAAAGAATTAAAGAAAATCAAAGAAAAATGGTAAAAATCATGATTGTTCGAGACTCCTAAAATTTCTCTAAGCTTGATACACAATCCTAAACTCTTCTAAATTAAGAGTTTATATAGAATATAGAATATACAATTGTTTTTTTAGAGAAAAAAAACTACTAAAATTATAATTTAGGCTAAGATCAATGTTTTGAATTAAGTCCAATAGTTAGTAAAATTAAAGAAAAAAGAGAATTAAAGGAAAAAGAAGAAAATAAAATAAAATTAAAGAAAAAAAAATGCAAAAATAATGATTGGTCGAGACTCCTAAAAATTCCTTTAAGCTTGACACATCATCCTAAACTCTTCTAAATTAAGAGTTTATATAGATTAATATATTAAATTAATATTATAACATAATTGTAAAAGTTCAGATAATTAAATATTTTGAATTAAACTTATGGGTTGAGAAAACGATTAAAGTAGTATATATAGATATAGATGTAAATTACTAATATTAATTTTATATTTTCTTATTATTAATTTTATGTTTTGAATTATATCCCATTGTTTTTTTAGAGAAAAAACTACTAAAATTATGATTTAGGATAAGATCAATGTTTTGAATTAAGCCCAATAGTTAGTAAAATTAAAGAAAAAAGAGAATTAAAGGAAAAAGAAGAAGAAAAAAAGAATTAAAGAAAATCAAAGAAAAATGGTAAAAATCATGATTGTTCGAGACTCCTAAAATTTCTCTAAGCTTGATACACAATCCTAAACTCTTCTAAATTAAGAGTTTATATAGAATATAGAATATACAATTGTTTTTTTTAGAGAAAAAAAACTACTAAAATTATAATTTAGGCTAAGATCAATGTTTTGAATTAAGTCCAATAGTTAGTAAAATTAAAGAAAAAAGAGAATTAAAGGAAAAAGAAGAAAATAAAATAAAATTAAAGAAAAAAAAATGCAAAAATAATGATTGGTCGAGACTCCTAAAAATTCCTTTAAGCTTGACACATCATCCTAAACTCTTCTAAATTAAGAGTTTATATAGATAACTAGTGTAAGCCCCGTCCCGTGCACGGAGAATACATTAACATAATATTATAAATAATTTAGATAGATTATATATAATATAAATACTCCGTATTTTTTAAAGTAGATTCTCTCAAAATATAAACATATTTCACATTTATCAGGTAAAGGTTTTTTTTTCCTAATCTACCATTAATTGAATCTTATATAATTTAATAGCTAACCAATTTATAAAATTTTTTTTTTATAAAATATATATGATATATTTATTATGTTAGTTTACTAAAATAGCTATGCATAGATAGATTGTGGCTACATAATATTTTTAAAAATATTTTTAGGCTCAAAAAATAATATAGATATAAATAAAATAACTATTATTAAATAATTATTTTTTATATAAATAATTTGTTTTTCACCAAAAAATAATCTACATATAAATAAAATAGCACTTATCAAATATTACATATTTATCTATTAATATTATTGGTAAGTATGACTATGAAATATTTTATATTTATATTTTTGTCAATCAACTAAAATATATAAATAGATGAATGGTGGCTTATATAACTTTCTATAAATTATAACAACATATTATTTTATTAATTTAAAATAGCTCTTATCAAATACTACATATTTATCTATTAATATTTTTGGTAAGTATGACTATAAAATATTTTATATTTATATTTTTGTCAATCAACTAAAATGTATAGATAGATCATAGATGGAGATGTTAATGTATATATTCATACAGTAAAATAAAATTATCTATTAATGTTTCATACTCATTACTCCGTATTAGATAGATCATAGATGAGTCTATACATTTTTATCTATTAATATCTAATCTTTTTTAACTATATGAGTTAATGGTAAAATAATTATCTAATCTTTCAAATAATGAGTATGAAACATAAAATCTATGTTAATCTATAAATATAAAATATAAATATTTTATATTTATATTTTTAATGTACACTATAAATGATTTAAAAAATTTATGAAATTTTATTTTTAATAGTTTTTTTATATTCATACTTATTAATAATGAGTATGAAACATAAATAGATAAAAATAAAATAATTATCTAATCTTTTTTAATTATTATTATCATTATTATAATGTTGGGTGATATATATGACATATATTTTTATAAGATATTTGGAAGGAAATGTCTATCTATCCAAAGTGGTTTATAAGATATTCCATCTATCCAATTATATGAGTTAATGGTAAAATAAAATAATTATTTAATCATTTTTAATTATATAGATTAGAACAATCTAATTATTTTTTATTAGATTTCCTTTTTGACGGGAGAAAGCTCTGCGAGAGGCACTCTCGTGCCGCCACGTAGGCAGATTCACTCACGTGCCGTCACACAGGCACCAATGCATCGGTTTTAGTATATGTATATAGATAGATAATAATTTCCAAAATAATATATTTATTTATGATTTGGTTGTTTCGGAAAGGAAAAAATGTATGGAGAACATGAATTTGGTTTTTCTTAACGAACCGGCCCCGGCCCATGAGAGAGGTTTGGGCTTACACAGTAGAGTTGAGGCCCATTTATTAATGGGCTCTTCCACGGGTTAGCTAGAACAAATTTACCACTTTAAAAGTTCATGGCGTTTATTTGTGAGAATTTACACAATAGATTAAACTTCAATGACGGTTTCCGTCTGCCGACTTGTCGGCCTTCGAGGTCCAGGTTTGTCTGACCTCGAATTATTTCCTAATCAAAAAAAAAAAAACTTCAATGAATTTATATTCATTTCAAGTCTCTTTTTTTTGTGTGTGGAAGCAAGATAATAATTCGGTTCTCTAGACAAGTCCAAAAAAACCGAGAGACCGGACAAGCCGGTAGATGGACTAACCATCATGTACAAACATAAACAAATAACGGAAGAAAATAACAAGAAGTAAAAATCCGGATATAGCCGGAATCTAAACAGAAAACTAAATAAAACAAACCAGAAAAAAAGATGACTAGCCAACATAAGAGGCAGAAACTCTCAAACTTGAACGAGGAATCTCAAACTTAAACGAGGAAGGGCTGACCAGCAGAGCAGCAACAACACCGAAACGTCCGAAGCACGTACGACAAATAACTCAATCAAGAAACGAAAGCCTGAGTCTTGGTCAAACGCAAATCACCCAAACACAAAAGAGGTCGTCACCAACTTCGCACACCAACACCACAACCAAATTCACCAAATCACCCAAACACAAAAGAAAATAGCAACCCAAAGCAACAACTTCCAAGCACAGGCCAACACCAACTCAGCCAACACCAGAAATACAGCCAAACTGCCACCGTTGCACCCCTAAATCAAAACATAAAGAAAAAGGAACGCACCGTACCCACCGTTGCACCCCTAAATCAAATAACTCTTTTTTATATTCACCAATTTATCCTTTCTCTCATATTTTTATCGATTAATTAGAATGAGTTATTATATCAATTAGATTATCAAACATCTTACTAGCTTATTAAAAAAACACATCTATTTTATACACTTACTTATCCATCGTTCTCTGTGATTTTTTTCCATATGCCCAACCCATTTTTTAGCTACTATGTAAGAACCACGATGAAATTTAGGCTGTGATTATGTATATAAGACAATAATGTGATAAAATTACAAAGATTAGTGTATATATACAAGACATTACAAAGAACCGGTGTAAAGGAATACACATTACAAAGTACAAAGGAGGTAAATTTATCTAGATGAGTGTTTGTTAGAATTACAAGTAATTTTCAAAACCAATGCATGAATTTTTTTTTTTTTTTATTTGGCTGCAAGCTCTGTCTTGTATACAATTGTGTAAAATAAGGAAAAAGGAAAGAAGATGACACATAAGGTATGATTATCATACATCCCAAGCTTCAAGGCCATCGGCTACCACACATCTTTAGTGGTCATAAAATTGAAGACATAAAAAGCCAATTTGTGGCAACAACAATTATGCTATAAAAGAAAATTCGAGAAAATCATCTACATAAGAAGAAACACATTCATCCCCCCTCACCTCTGTTTTCCGGATGTCTCTCTTCGATTGCGAGTATGGTGGTCGTCTTCCTGTTTGTCTTGAAATCGGCAGTTGTCGTTTTGAGAAGGTGGGGAAAGACGTTCAGAAAGAGGAAAAAAGATGCTCGCCGGTTGGAGGGTTGGAGTTGCGCAATGCTGCTGTGTGCTCTGAGTTGGCCGGTCGTCGTCGAAGTGTTGTTCTACCCTGGTTGGAGGTTTGGTGCGGATCCATCTCTCTTTATTCGCATCTCTCTTCCCTTTCCTTCTCTTTCCTTTATCTATTTCTTCAAAAAATCTAATAACAATGTTCTCTATTTTTGGTATGAGTTGAGCTTGGTCAGAGATGACAAAGCTAAACAACCCGTGGATTCGGCGACTTTCGCCAATCCATTAAACACCTCCCGAAAGGGCCCCAAATCCCGCTCTGGCGAGTTGCACTCCTCTGAGGGGATTTTACTCCCCAAGGTCGGTGCTGTTCCTCCTCTGCTGTGCAAGGCTGGTAAGAAAGTCAAGCGATTCGCTGAAAAAGAAGATCTCAAAACCCTCCTTGATATGGTCTAGGTGACTTTAGCTGCTCTCAGTCTCTTCTGGCTCATCTGCTTTATAGGCTTTAATCTCTATGATGGCTTAATCATCTGTTGCATATTTAACTATAACCGGTTGTTCAACTCTGATTGTTGGACTCTACATATATACTATATGTTAGTGAGTTGGCGGTTGTTTGGTGTAAAGTGTGGATTTTTTTGGCTTCTCTTGGCCAGTTACACAAGTTCATCCTTAAAATTAATTTTTTGGGTGATCCCATTTGTAAAATCTTGCTGTTGGTTCACCTAATTCTAATTTCAAGCATTTGTTTACATGTTGATTGTGTTTATCTTGGTTGCCGGTTGAGTATCGTTGTGTGTATTGTATGAATAATTTGTGGGTCCTCGGTGCCGGTAATTTGCACTTTGCTTTTCTCATTTTGATTCTTGCTCATTTTGTTATCACAGTACTTGAGCTATGGTGGTGCTTGACGACCCTTCGAAGCAGCGGTATAGATTCGTCCCTTCGAAAAGAAAATTCGGATAAATTTTTCAGATTCCCTTCTGCTGAAGGGTGCAACTCGTTTTCACCTTTCATGCTTGGTGTCAATATACTGATACATCTATGCTATAACATATTTCGTATTGGAAAACAAAAGCCACACCTTCCATGGGTGTCTCATCAAACCCGTGTTTGAGGTCTATGCCTCTTCACGACCCCTTACCTCCCGAAAGGGTTCAGAACAAATTGTGGGTTTAGAGACCATTGATGGTCTTTCCTACATCACTGACGTGGGAGCTACTTCCAAGGCCGACTCATATGAGTTGTTGATCAATGTTGGGTCTGAAGATAGCGGCGAGATGCTATGTTTTCTATACATTCGGCTACCTGGGTCCGGATCCATATGAGCCCGGTTCCTTTTCCAGTTGTCTTCTCCCTCTGGCCTTCGGGTGAGTACGTCTTTGCCCTTGAAGATTGGCACTTTGTGTATTATTTTTGCTCTTGAAACTAATATAACAAACATGGAGGTTTCATCCTCCGTCTCTCACATCTCCTACGGGGGCAACAAACAATCACAGGCACCCAGGCTTGAAATAAAACTTTCCTTGGATGCTACCTCACCTAAGGAGATTGAGCAGCAGGCTTCTACGGTTTATGTATCATGGCTATACGATTGTGTGGAAGATCACTTAATGGTTGCAACGTCTTTGGAATTCCCGTGTAATACCAAACACCTAGTTTTTAATATAATTAAGGTTATGCCTTTTACTCGTTGTACACCTTCATCTCCTTACCATTTTCTTTTCACCATTCATATGAATGCATGCATTTCCTGGTTGGGTGAAAGTTATCCTGCTAGGAAATCTTTTCCCAAAAAAATAAAAAAATAAATTTGTTTTCAGCCCGTCGGATCAGCACCGACTACCTCCAATTCAAAATGTCCTTTTGTGGCTCCTTGCATAATAATACATCAAAATCTTTTTGATTTAAGGACTCTGAAATCATGTCCTTTTATCATCGACAGTTATATATGAAGATTTGCTATTGGAATTGTAGGGGGTAGGAAAAAGAACTTTCTGGACGGAAATTGATACAATGTGTAAAAATGAACATATTCAAATCATGGCGCTAGCAGAAACTAAGTCAGAAAATATTCCCGATGACAAGATGTGGAGAAATATTGGATTTGATGAAGTGGTTTGGTCGCCGGCTATTGGCAGGTCAGGAGGAATAGGAGTCCTATGGAAATCTCATCAGCTATTGAACCTTACAATGTCCATTGTTGTCCACTCACCACGTATCATCGGCCTTAGATTGGAAAGCCTGCTTGTTGGGTTTCCGATCCTAATCCTTTTTGTCTATGCCCCACCGACACCAAATGAAAAAGAACCGTTTTGGGAAATGTTAAAAACAATTGTAAACGATTCATCTATTCCGTGCATTGTTCTGGGAGATCTAAATGAGATCATTTGCAGTGCTGATAAGCTCGGTGGGGCCTCTACTCGGACATCAAGGTTTTCTCGACTTATCTCGTTCAAAAACGAATGCTCACTTCTAAACCTTCCCACTTTTGGTAATCCGTTCACGTGGAGGAAGAATCCGGAGGAAAATTTCAACATCCGTGAAAAGCTTGACCGAGTGCTTGTCCACCAACAGGTTATTGAATCTTTTCCTAACATGATCACATATAATGGTGCTTTCTCCTCTTCGGACCACTGCCCAATTTCTATCTCCTTTGAGGTTAACCCTAGCTTCAAAGCACCGCCTTTCAAATTTGAGAATGCCTGGCTACTTCGGAAATATTTCCGTAACATTGTTAAGCAATCATGGCGGGCTTCTTGCCCTGGCTCTTCCATGTTCCAATTAATGTTTAAACAAAAAATCCTGAAAAAAAAGGCAAAAGAATGGAATAAAACGAGTTTTGGGAACATCTCCCGTCAGTTAAAAGAGGTGGAGTCGGAGCTCCTACATATTCAATCCACTGGACCCAGGATAGATTCTCAATCAAACCAAAGTAAGGAAAAGCGACTCATCATTAAGAAAGAGAAGCTCCTACTATTTCAAAAATCGTTTTGGAGCCAAAGAGCCAAAACTAAACATCTCAAACTCTCGGATTCCAACACAACATATTTCCACCGTGTGGCGTCAGGGCGAAGGCACAGGAAACAAATACGAAACATCACCTCTTCCACTGTCACGGGTGTTGTGGGTGAGGAAAATGTTAGGAATGAGATAAAAAGGGATTTCGAGAAGAGATTTAAGAAAGAACCAATAGATGATAGGCTCCTTAGCGAGTTGTTGGACCTAATACAACCTTCCATCTCGCCGGAGGAAAACAGTTTTCTCATAAAACTCCCTTCTAACGCGGAAATTAAAACAGCGGTTTTCAATCTAGGGAGAAACAAATCCCCGGGTCCTGGTGGTTTTACAGCCGAATTCTATAAAAAGAATACTGGGATATTGTAGGTAAATCTGTAATTTGTGCGGTCAAAGGGTTTTTCCACTCCGGAAAAATGCTTAAACAAATAAACCATACCTTCAGCTCCCTTCTCCCCAAAAGAGACGATCCTACGCCCACCAGTCACTACCGCCCTATCAGCTTATGTTCCAATGTCTACAAAATTATATCCAAAATTTTGACTGATAGAATGAAAAAAGTTGTTGGTAAACTTTACATCCGCTTCTGGTTGCCTTTGTATCAGACAGGGCTATTTAAGATAATGTCTTGATAGCTCTTGAAATTTTCCACTCCTACAAAAATCGGCGGGGCCAGGAAGGATGGCTAGCAATACAATTAGATATGGAAAAAGCATATGATAGAGTCGACTGGAATTTCATAAAAAGGTGCTTCAAAGGTTTGGATTCCACGATACGTTTACTTCATGGGTTATGGAATGTATCACGTCGGTCTCCTTCTCGGTATTAGTCAACAATGGTCCTACAGATCTAATTTTTCCCTCGAGGGGTCTTCGTCAAGGAGATCCAATATCCCCCTTCCTATTTATCTTAGGTGCTGAGATTCTGGCTCGGAAACTGGCTGCTGAAGCTAGCCTAGATAAAACATACATTGGTTTCCCGATTGGACATAATGGCCCTCAGATCCCGTTCCTTTCCTTTGCTGACGATATCTTAATCTTCTCGAAAAGTAGCTTGGATGCAGGGCGCAAAGTAAAGACGATTGTTGATTCATACTGCAAAGTGTCGGGGCAAAAGGTCAATTACCATAAATCTAGTTTCCAAGCTACGAAAGGTATTCCAAACCATAGGATCCTTGAGTTGCGTACATGCCTCAATATTCCTAATGAAAATTCAATAGAAAAGTATTTAGGTTGTCCCATTATCAATGGAAGAGTTACCAAAAGTACATTCGAATATATTATCTGTAAATCTAAACAACAATTGACAAAATGGAGGGCTAATGCCCTCTCCCAAGAAGGTCGTGCTACCCTAATCAACTCCAACCTTTCTGCTAAGCCGTTACATGTTATGCAGAATTTCATGCTCCCCGCTGCTATGCACAAAGAACTCGACCAGATAAACCACTCTTTCTTTTGGAATAAGGATCTTTAGTACCGGCCGCTGATTAGTTGGGATAGGATCTGCAAACCGAAGCATTTTGGGGGTTTGGGGATACGGAAATCTAGCGACATGAATGTGGCTCTCCAGATGAAGCTACTGTGGAAAATTCTGGCCGAGCTTAGTAATGTGTGGGTGTCGGTGATTAGACATAAATACCTGCGTTCCGCCAGTATTTTTTACTACAAAAAAACGGGGACTACCTCTTGGAAGTGGTCCAAGTTGTCTGCTTTAATTGATAAATTTAAATATGGCCTTATTTGGTCTGTAAGAGATGGGCGATCAATCAAGTTCTGGACGGATAACTGGATCACAACCTCTTCTCTGTTGGCCAGGGGAGAATGCCCTCAATATTACAGTCAGGATGAGACTGCTAGTTATTATATTTTGGGAGGCAAGTGGTGGAAAGAAAAGCTACAAGAGGTGCTACCTAATGATATAGTGCATGAGATCCTAGACATCCCTTTACCTGCCTCGAATATGCAAGACCGTTTATAATGGTGGCCAGATAGGGAAGGCTGGTTTACTACTGCCAGTGCATATTGATAACAGCTCAGTCAACATCAGTCCCGGACAGTAATGATTGGATTTGGAAGATTAATATCCCCCCGAAAGTTAAAAACTTTCTCTGGAAAATAGCTCAGGATGGCCTCCCTACTGCTGATCGGTTGTCCAACAGGGGAACGTCTGTCCCTTCCACCTGCTCTCTGTGTAATACGGCACCCGAGGATGAGGTCCATTTGTTTCTGGAAAGTCCCTTCATCCAAGCAATCCACCAGCTTCCGTCCCAAGACCAATCAACTATTGCCTGCTTGATTGCCCGATCCCGGGATATTAAGCCCATTCTATCTGCTCTTGGTAAGAGCCTGAATCCTTCCGCTCTGACCAACCTCGCTTTCTCTTGGGGGTCGACTTGGTATGTCAGGAACCAACATCTTTTTCAGCAGGCTGCAATCCCGCAAAAAGATAAAGTCTTACGACTGATCAAATCTCATATAGATAATTGGAATAAAACATCTGCAGTTGAGGCTGACTTTGAGGAGGTGATCCGCCCTCTTCGGCCGCACCCTCCTAAAAAGAGTAAGAAACAAAAAACCATTTCTTGGCGCAAGCCTCCAAGGGGTTCGTTCAAACTAAATTTCGACGGATCAACTCTAACTAATGGCGATAGCTCTACTGGGGCCATTATTAGGGACTGGGTAGGACATCCTATTTCTGTACACAACCAGTTGCTGGATAAACAAAAACCACTCACAGCGGAAGCTCTAGCTCTAAAAATGGGGATCCAACAAGTACGGCAACTCAATATAGAAAGGATTCAAATTGAAGGTGATTGTAAGATAATCATTGACCATTTAAACAAGAAATCTAAATGTCCTTGGGAGATCGAACTAATCCTTTCAGATGTTCAAGTCCTGTTATTGGCTGTGAAAGAAGTAGTTTTCTTTCATGTTCCTCGTATGGGCAATAGAGTGGCGGATAAGGTAGGACACCTTAGCCACTCTGCCCGATGAATCGATATTAAAAATCACCCAGGTCTTCTTGACCTCATCCGCAAGGATGCTGTCGGGTAGGGCCAGCTCACCCGAATTTTTTCCTAATAAAAAAAAAAACAAGAGGCCCCCATTCCAAGCTGAGAACAAGGGTGCTTAGTATAAGACACAAATCAGGAAGACGACACTATTTATTTATTTTTTGATTGAGTAAGAATTTCGGAAGCTCAAAGCTATCCGATAGCATCCTTTCGGATGAGGTCGTTAAGACCTGGATCATTGAGAAATTAATGGGTGGGGGCAATATGAGCAAGGTGTACAACCCTATCTGCTACAGAATTGCCGCTACGAAGGACGTGCGAAAACGTCACTTCGTGAAACCCAGAAATGAGGGTGCTAATATCATATATAATTAGCTCAATTTCCCATGGGCATTTTGTTTTAGATCGTAAATAAATGATCTATGATTGTAAGCGAGTCTCCTTCAATAATTATGTTGGGAATTCTCATTTCAAGGGCTTTGAGGACTCTTTCTCTTAAAGCTAGTGCCTCGGCCATTAACGGTTTTTGAAAACCAATAACTTTTCTGTCAGCAAGTATGGGGTCCCCTATGTTGTCACGAATAATATAACCTATAGAACTTTGCGTTAGCCCAGAAGCAGAGCCGTCAAAGTTAAGTTTCCACTTCCCTGGTGGCGGTTTATTCCATTTAACTTGCCTCTTTGCATCCATGTTATTCGGAACCCTACTAGTTTGATTTCTGATTTCATTTTTATCTATACTAGTGTGTTTATCCGCCTTTTCCCATTCGTCGTAAAATGTTTGGACTATTTTTAAGAATCCCTCCATATTTGGCAATTTTTATTGTTGGAAGATTAGTTTATTTCGGGTTAACCATATTGTCCACCAATGAAAAGCCAGTTTCTTTCTTTGTTGGCCATCAAGTAAGCCAGCCGTATAAGCCATTAATGACTCAATGTTCCTTGACGTTTTAATCTTGTCAGAAATTTTTGCTTTAACTACGCCAGACAGAGTAGGACATCTTAGTGAGTATTTACATTCAAAGAGAATGTGAGTAGTGTCTTCTTCATGGTGATCACAGATGGCGCAGTAAGGCGGAATCGCAATACCTCTCCTTGATAGTTGAGCGGCCGTTGGAAGGCCATTGTGGCAGACTTTCCACATAAAATTCTTTATCATGGGTGGGACATTCAGTTTCCAAATCCACGCATTTATGTCATCAGTTAACTCTGTCGTTTTCGTATTTAGTTTATAAGCACTTGATGTTGTGAACCACCCTTTTTTATCCGGCCACCAATACATTCTGTCACGAATGTGGTTTACAGGGAGAGGGATTTCAGCCATCTGTTCCGCCACATCGCTTTTCAGCGTTGTCTTAA
Source organism: Persicaria tinctoria (assembly GCA_037127255.1). NCBI lineage: Eukaryota > Viridiplantae > Streptophyta > Magnoliopsida > Caryophyllales > Polygonaceae > Persicaria > Persicaria tinctoria. The sequence goes on from JBANSL010000008.1 coordinate 14,946,254, forward strand.
GTTTCGCCAAATTCCATTCTCTACCAGCAATATATTGGTCCACCGTTTCGTCTCTATTAATACTTGCCAGATCAAGGCATGCCGAGTTTATATTCTTTATAGGCGCCCATTTGTCTTTCCAAAATTTAATCGTTTTCCCATCACCTACCGACCATGCTAACCCTTCCTTGAATGGTTCAATGATTTTCCTGAGCTGTGTCCACTGCCACGAGGCATTTCCTTTCTTTTTAAAGTCTAGAATCGGCACTGATTTCAAATATTTATAGTTGATAATTCTCACCCAGCTATTATCTGGTTCCGCAATGATTTTCCAAATAAGTTTCATTTGTAGTGCCTCATTCATTTCTTTTATCTTTCGTAGTCCCATTCCTCCTTTAACTTTAGGTCTACACACTCTATCCCAACCAATTAGTGGTTTGTACTATAGATCCTTATTCCAGAAGAAAGTTCTATTAACTTTATCTAAAGCTGAATGTATTGTCACAGGGAGCATGAAGCTTTGCATTGAGAAGAGTGGTTTGGCGGAGGTTTGAGTTTATTAACACTAATCTACCATGTTGTGACAGAGAGTCGGCCTTCCATTTTGATAACTGACTTGTCGCTTTTCCGATTAATCCTTCAAACGTGTCTTTATTTACTTTACCATTGACAATTGGGCAGCTAAGATACTTATCCAATTTCACTTGTTTTGATATTCTCAAGCACCCTTCAATAGTCGTTATCCGCGAAGCAGGTATCCCCGGTGTGGACTGGAAAGCGGATTTGTTGTAGTTCACTTTTTGACTAGACAGTTTACAGTAATCGTCAATGATTTTACTAACTTTATCGCATGTAGTCATATTTCCCTTTGCGAAGATGATGATGTCGTCAGCAAAGGCAAGGAACGGGATTCTCGGACCCGAGTGACCGAATCGGAAGCTAATACCAGATTGGTTGTTGTTGGATTCCGAAGTAAGTTTCCTAGCAAGGATCTCTGCACCAAGAATGAAGAGAAAGGGAGACATGGGGTCACCTTGTCGCAGGCCACGAGAGGGTTTAAACACTCCCGTGGGTCCGTTATTGACAAATACTGAGAAGGACACCGTTGTAACACATTCCATAATTAAACTAATGACTTGGTTACTGAACCCGAATTTCCTCAAGATTGCCTATGTAAACGTCCAATCCACTCTGTCATATGCTTTTTCCATATCAAGTTTAATTGCTAACCAGCCCTCGGTCCCTTTCCGTGTTTTAAACGAATGAAACACTTCATGTGCTATTAGAATATTGTCTTGAATGGCTCTGTCAGACACAAAGGCACCTTGAAACGGGTGGATGAGTCTTCCGATCACTCTTTTAAGCCTCTCTGTCAGAATTCTTGAAATTACTTTGTACATTGTAGAGCATAGGCTAACGGGTCTGTAATCTGCCGTTTTGGACGGGTTATCGCACTTTGGCAATAAAGTTATAAAAGTGTGGTTGACTTGCCTGAGCAGTTTGCCTGAATGGAAGAACGCTTTAACAGCTTTAATGACATCACTCCCAACTATGTCCCAGTAAGATTTATAGAATTCTGCAGTCATGCCATCTGGGCCCGGAGATTTGTTTCTTCCTAAGGCCCAAACCGCACTCTTAATTTCACCATTTGTCGGTTGTTGACTGAAGCTCCTATTTTCCTCCTCTGTGATCGTGTGTGGTATTAAGTCAAGATACTCATTTAGTAAAGTCATGTTAATCTGTTCTTTGGAAAACCGCCTTTCAAAATCACTTTTAATTTCTTCCTTTATGTTTTCTTCACCCACAATCTGAGTTCTTGATGTGCTTGCAATACTCCGAATTATCTTCCTATTTCGTCTTCCCGATGCTATTCTATGAAAGTAAGTCGTATTAGAATCAGCTAGCTTAATATGTTTAGATTTTGCCCGTTGTCCCCAGTATTCCTTTTGAAATTTTAGTAGCTGATGTTTTTTGTTAATCAATTGTTTTTCTACTGCCATCTCCTTGCTCGACCTCGGAGGTTTTTTCGATTGGATATTGATCAGCTCTTTTTCTACTAACTGAATTTGACGGAAGACATTCCCAAATGTGCTCTTATTCCATCTCTTGGCTTGGTTTATCAGAAGTTTTGTTTTATACATTAGCCTATACATCGCTGACCCAGTGCACCTTACTCTCCAAGTTTGCTTAACAATGTTCTTGAAATCCATCCTATGCAACCACATATTTTCAAATTTAAAAGGTGGCGGTGTAAATTTTCGCCCAAAATCAAGGAAAATAGAGACGGGACAATGATCTGATCCCGAAAACACACCGTTAAAGGTAACAAGGTCGGGAAAAGAGTTAAGGAACTCGTGTTGAACAAGGACTCAATCAAGTTTCTCCCAAATATTATCATCCCCTTCCTTCTTTTTCCTCAAGGTGATCTGATTTCCCGAAGACGGAATCTCAATTAAAGCACATTGATCTTTAAAGTTGTTAAGCCTAGAGTATCTGGCTACATTATTTGACACTCCTCCAAATTTTTCACCACTATTGCTAATTTCATTCATATCCCCAATAACTAAACATGGCAAGTGTTCACTAGTAATTATATCTGAGAATTCTGACCAGAAGGGGTCTTTGTCAGATTCATGAGGAGGGGCATACACAAAGAAAATTATCCTTGTAAAATTCTTATCAAGGCACACATATTTTACACGTATTACTCTAGGCAGTATCACCTCAACTTCGATTGATTCGTTCGTAAGTGCGTTCTCGTTCCATAATAATCCAATACCCCCCGTTCTATCTTCCCCTACAGACCAAATTGCCTTATTAAAACCCGTTGTTTTCCACGTTTTTTCCTGGGGAACTTTGTTCGTTCGTGTTTCCGCGATTGCCATCAATGTGATATGCTCATTCATTCGCATTGCTTTGAGATCTGTCCTTGATAAAGTGAAGGTAGCTTTAAGCTTCTTCTTGCTGCATTTTCTGCATTTATATTTTCTTCCCTTACTCAACTTCACTGGCATAGGTTTCTCCACTTTCAAGATAATCCTCATTTTTTTTACGCTCTGTTGTGGCAGGGACCAAAATATTAGGAGATTGTGAATATCCGTCTAGAAGAGGGAAGTACTCGTCTAGGTCAAGTCTTGGAAGTTGACGGAGAGAAGGTTGTCGTGCAGGTAATTTTATATAGTAGTCTCTCTCCTTCAGTTGCTCTCACAACGGTTAGACCCGACGGCTATACGAATGGATGGAATCTTTACAGAATCTGGGTAGGAAAAAAAAATAGTTGACTGATAGATTGTTTCAATAGATGATTGCCTACCTGTGCTTGCTTTTGAAAAACTTTGTATAATTCAATTTATACTCTCTGTAAAATAAATGCGTTCTAATTGAGATAATCTAATACTTTGTGACTCTTGTTTTCCATTCGTATGCAATGTTTTGTTTTCCTCACTTAGCTTCCTCAGTTATTATTTATTTGATTGATTAGTAATTCATTTATTGCTCTACTTCAGCCATACACATTCTATATCGAGAACTTCTGCGTGCTAAAATCACAACTAAAAGTACTTATTTAAGAATTTAGGCGAGTAATATTTATATTCATTAACAAATTAACTTGATGATGAAATTAACTTGACCTAATTCATTTAAGAAACAACTATACACATTATGATGCATACCTTCTTTGATTCAACATGAAATTAACTTGACCTAATTCATTGAAATGTTCATTGGTTAGGTTGTAAACGCTTCCCGAAGTTGAATTCTTATGAGTTAGAACTACAGTTTTGTAACGGCCCAGAATTATGATTTTCGGGTTACGTTTCAAGGGATAAAACCCCTTGTTCGGATCTTGCAATCCAGGTACGGGTCGAGGTTTCAAACTCATTTAAGGTTAGTAGAAAGAGGGATTTCAAACCCTAAAAATCTCGAAGGGTCATTGGGTACCCTTTACCTGTCCTAAGACTATGTCGCAAAATCCAATTCAACCGAAAGTAAAGCGGAAGCAAAACTAGGATACAAATGCCACGACAAAGCCGGGTCAAAACCAAATCATAAGCGAGTGATTACCATTTCATCAAGTTAGAATATTAGCTAGGTTCTTCGATTCGCCAAAGGGTTGCCGGCCGTCACAGAAGCAAGGAGCAAACGAGATCTGCAGAAAATACCTTAAAAAAAGAACGGGGAAAGGAGTCGGATCGAGCCACTCATGCGGGACCGGCAGTCCTCGCTGAGGCCACATAGTATGTGCTATACCTAATAAAGATGCTCTAATGCAGTACGAAAGTCAAACACACTAGCATGCTCCTAGTTATAATAATGTGTAAAAATACTGTAAAGGGCCCAAGACAATGCCAAGTGGCATATCCCTCTCCTACCTCCACCCCCTTCCGATAGGGCGGAGACTGACCAGCTCGTGAATGCATTCCATCATAATCGGGCGGCACGCATGCCTAACCCGCTCTACAATAAAGCCCGCAGGCATATCATAATATAAGGAAGTTCATGACTCGATTGACTCAGGGTACCCGATGAGGCTGGACTACCCTATGACCCTAGCAAAGACTCTAGGACTATCACAGATAACGGCCATTCTTTTTCAAACGCATAAAGTAAGCAAATGCTCATTCAATTAGTGCAACCTAAACAGGATACTACATGACATGCTTTTATGCATATGCAACACCTAACATAAAATGCAACAACAGGCATGAATGTCCAACTTGAGTAAGCCCCCTAGGGAACTTACCTGAAGATGTAGAACATCAGGATAATACAAGCAAGGGCCCAATGCAAGTCCAAATCAATCCAAAAGCAATACACACCTATTATCAAGCCATTTCCATCAGCCACCGGACCAAAATTCATACGCACGAAACCTAAGTTCTCAACATACTCAAAACCAACCAATAGTAAAACCGTTTTCCAAAACCTTTCCAATATGATCAACATCAACCAAAATCATTTCATTTCCACTCAAACCCATCAATAATTCTTACCAACAATATTTCTCAAATCTTACTTGTTCAAATCAAAAGGAAGAATAAAATTTCTAACTCCACCCAAAATCTTGTTTTATCAAATATTCCGGCATTTTTATTTCAAAATCTAAAACTCTTTTTAAATAATTCCCCAAACAATACTTAAACAACAACAACCCAGTATATCCCGCAACGAAGCGGGGTCTGGGGGGTCAGGATGTACGCACTCTTTCCCCGAACTAGTCGAGAGAGTGTTTCCGACAGACCCAAAACCATAGAGCAAAGGAAACCCAACGTCCCAGGGCATCTAGTAGTAGATAGGTAATAGCCAGCAGAAAGATAGAGAACAGATATGTAGATAATCGACAGAAAGCAGATAGAAACAGGAAGCAAGGAAGAACGGAAGCAAAATGAATGACTCAACACCCATCCTAGGGATTCTAGACATCCGACGCCCAAATGCATCTCCTCCAGTGGTCCCTATCCGAAGTCATATCCTCCGAGAGGTTCAGCGCATTGAGATCCTGTCGAATAACCTCCATCCAGCTCTTCTTCGGTCGACCTCTTCCTCGACACAAAGCTCCAAGCTCCAAACTCTCACACCGTCGCACAAGCGCTGTAATTTGCCTCCTACGAACATGCCCAAACCATCGCAATCTGGACTCCCGAAGTTTATCAACGATACTGACAACCCCAACCTTGCTTCTAATGTCCACATTTCTGATTCTGTCTAGCCTCGTATGCCCACTCATCCATCTCAGCATTCTCATCTCAGCCACCGCCAACTTCTGTTCTTGAGCTTTAGTACTAGGCCAACACTCTGCACCATACAACAGGGTCGGCCTGACAACCACCTTATAGAATTTCCCTTTCAACTTAGCCGGGACTTTCCTGTCACAGAGGACCCCAGAAGCTCTCCTCCATCTCATCCACCCAGCCTGGATTCTATGCTCAATATCCTTGTCGATACCCCCATCGCTTTGGAGGTACGAGCCAAGGTACTTGAAATGCTCCTTCCTTGGGACAAGATCCTCCCCCAACCGAACGGAAGCCTCAGGGACCCTGGCCTCTCCAAAGCTGAACTTCATATACTCGGTCTTGGTCCTACTCATCCTGAAACCCTTAGACTCCAACACTTCTCCCCAAACAATACTTAACAAAATAAAATATCAAATTAAATCCACTTCACAAATCATGTTTATAAAACAAAAGCCAATAATTCAATTCAAAATCCCAATCACATCTTAACATAATATAACAACCTTTTTCCAATTAATAATATTTCTAAAACTTCTTTATATATATATATATATATATATATATATATATATATATATATATATATATAATAATTTCCGAATTATAGTATTTTTTTTAAAAAAGAACAAATTATATAGCAATATAATAAAACTCACGTGGTACATATATATTTATATAACAAATAATAACAACATTAACAACAAAACAATCCCATAAGCCCAGAAGAAAGAATCTGGCCGGCCCAAGCCCAAAGAGACCCAACCCGAGAAGGACATAAGAGGTGGACCCGGATCTGGATTTTCCCACAAGCCAAATGTTCAACCCGAATCCCTGCTAAATACCCGAGCCCGACCCAATGAAGAAAAGAAAGAGGAGACTCCCCAACAGTTTCTTTCCCAAACCCAGAAAAGAGCTCTGCGGTTTTGACGGAAAGGAGAACGGAAGAGAGGGAAGATGAAGACCAGACCTTCGGCGGCCCCTTTCCGACCCCGACCACTTCCCATCTGACCGACAAGGTATTCCGACCATACCCAACGCAAAGAGAGCAAGCGCAAGCGAACGAGAGAGGGAGAATAAGAGAGGTTACCGAGATCGCGCGATTCCGATTCCGAGGAAAGCTCCGGCTGCAATGGCGGACTTCCGGCTGCGATTGACGAGGAAGGAGCTCCGGTCGAGTCCTAGGAGAAGTAGGGGATGATTAAAGTCGGATTTTGATGGGATTGGAATCGAGAACGAAACGGAATCGAAAACCGACCTTGAGCAAGGCTGGTGGCGGCGGCGTCTCCGGCAGCTCCTGGTTTCCGAAGACGGGGGAGATGCCTCCTGGGTGCTCCTGCGTGCTTTTGTCGCAGATGCTGCTCGAGGAAACGAGGAGGAGGAACGAAGATGCTGCTGCTGTCCGGCAAAGCGAGACTCAAGAAAGGGGGAAACAGAGGCGGCGGGGAGTCGGCTTGGAAGCTCGGAATGACAGAGGCAGGGGGTGGTGGTGCTCGGCGGCTACAATCAGAGGGAGAGAGAGCCTTCTTTGTGGTCGGAAACGGAAACCGACAGGAAGAATTATGAGGCGGAATGGGGATGGTGAGGTGGTACTGTTGATTTGAATTGCTGAGTTTTGTGGTGTTGTGGGGAACGAATGACAGAAATGGAGAGGGAGAAAAGGGGTGTTCTTGTAATAGGTTTTAGGGTTTTCAGCAGATCCAATGTATAGGGAGGGGGAGGGAGCAAGTAAGGTGCAAGGTGTGGGTGATGGTTGTCGGGCATGAAGACAAATTTTAACAGAGGGAGCAGCTGGCAACGGGTACAGGGCTCCACCGGTTGAGAGAGAGATAGTAGAAAAGAAAAGGGAAAATAAAATAGGAAATGGTCCCTTACCCTGATAAATTTAAATCTGCAAATACAAACTCAAAAGCCGCTAATCCCGACTTCAATGAATAACTTAAAATCTAGAACCGCATCAAATAATAAAATTAATCATACTTTCAAATTATATATTTAAGACTATCGAAATCGAATTAAATTCTCAATTCAGAGCTCGAGATTGGAATCAAATTCCGTAAAAATCCAAATTCCAAATCGAGTTTAATAACGAACTCCAAAGATTATTTTTAGTTTTCGCATATGGGAGCGGGATAAAACATAATTTAAAATTTTAAATTAAATAATGTCGTAACTCGTTTTGAAATATTTAGAATAAAATCAATAGGTTAAGGGCGGAAATTCCAAACCTCTCAAATCTTAGAAATCCGAATGATTATAAATCGTTATTTTAATAATTTAATATTATAAAATTTCCCGGTCTTTACAAGTTTTCTATGTGATAGATTGCAGGCAGGATTTTCTACTCCCCTCCCTACTCTCTTCCCTACACCACCAAATTAATTTAACATTTATTTAATTTAAAATAAATAAATAAAATATTTATATTCAATTCCTAACATCTATTTTAATATATTTATAAATTTTTATCCAGCTCATTCTGTCATAAGTTTAGGGACTTAGTCTCACTTTTTAGCTTTCAAAGTTTGTGTTTTTTTCAACTCCAAATGGTATAAAGAGTAATGCAATTCACTTATACCTCCAGGCTCTAGGTAAAATGTATCCAAATTAGCATTTGTTTTCATTGAGAAGATTATATATGAGCAAAAAAGTCCCTCTAACTACTCGTACTGCACTTTGGCTTATTGTGTTGAGAACGGAAGGTAGATACAATGGCAGTAGACCAACTTTAATACGGAGTACAAAACAAAATTCCAAACGCAAGTTTGAAAGTTTTTATTTGATCAATCCAATGAATAAGATTCGTTTTCTATTCCTAAATTTCCAAATGTAATTGCCCATTACTTAAAACAAACTAAATCTAAATTCGAAATTTTCATCCGATCAAAGCCTCAAATCCCCAATTTCAAACGCTAAATCCTAAATGACGGTGACGGTGCTTCATTTACCGGAGATAGTGAAAACAAGGTCAGTCAAATGTCACTATATATGCGTATCTATAATATATATATATATATATATATATATAACAAGAAAAGTTGTGTGCAAGTCTTCATTAATGTTTATCCAATTTGTTTTTTTTTCCAGCTTTTATGTGCACCCATTATTAGGTCTTTATTATTCTCACATGTCACATGGTATTCAACATACAATATTATCCGTTAATATCATTATTCATTTCATTATCCAAGAGTCTCAACATTAATTCACATTAATGCACAAATCAATTGTTGAGCGTTACATAAATCAATTGTAGAACATTCTCACATGTCACAATTGCAGAACGTTACAATTGCAGAACATTAATGCACAAATATCATTAGCCAAGAGTCTCAATATTTATTCTGTTAATGGATTAATGGATTATTCTCTTCCACCCTCATTTCTCAGGTTCGGTCTCTGTTCCAATTTGTTTTTCCCTTCGACAGTTCATATTCCTCCTTTGGCAATCAATCTGCTTAATACGTGATGATTGAAATTACAGGAGTTACCAGAAGTTGTTCGTCCGGAACCGAGATCGCTCGAAACTCTTGAATCGGGGAAGCAGCCCCAATTGGGGTATCAGGTGACAAGTTTATCACGTCAGTTCCTTTTCAGTTGTCTCTCCATGATTTCGATTCTTTCTGTGGATTGTAATTTCTGTTCTCGTATTTTGAGTTGCAAATTGCAGTCAGGATTCCTGGTTGATTGATTTGTTTTGCTACTCGAACGGTTGTAGGAAGAGAGAGAGAGAGGGTCCTGGAGTGGGACGATGTGATTGAAGTGGTTTCTTGTGTTGTTGATCGGAATCGGTGAGTTACCTAGCGTTGTTACTTACTCCTTTATTGTTGAATGCTCGGTGAGTTATCTTTTTGCTTTCCCCAGCTTGTTCTGACTTAGTTCTCTTAATCTACAGTTTTATTGTCGCAATGAGAAGGAGTACAATGATCTTGCAACCATATTTTTCAACACTCAGGTGAACATATCTCATGGTTGCATCCTCTGAACTCAGTTTTGTTTTGGACAGAAGATTATCCTTGGGGAAGCCTACTTTATGCTCAATGATATTTCACTAATATTAGTTTTTTTTCCAATGCAGGATGATGCAATAAGAAATCTGTTCAGCGTAAAAACAATTCATGAATTCAATGCACAAAATCTACTAACCTTTTTGGTAAGTGCAGTTTCACCATTTGGGGCAATCCTAATAACTGAAATCAGTTGGCGAAATTCAGTGTGCTTCCAAGAGTGACAAGACTGGAGAGTCTTCAAAATCTGTGTTCTAATATTTTTTCCTTCGCATTTGTTGAATTTAGGTGTTCTAAAGATGAGATCGCCAAGAAGGTTTCACGTTACCTGAAATCAAGGAAGAATGCCATCAAGGCTGTCACGAAGGCATTGAAGGAGTTGAAGAAAGTTGAGAACAAGAATGTTGTCTTAAATACACATGGATGGTTAAGTATATATCTTATCACTGAGTTCTATCATTCATATGAACAAGAAGATCATATATTATTAAGCTGTGACTCAGCTTAATAGCTTATCAGTTAAAACCTAACTACTTCACAAGTTAGTGTCAACATCTTTCTAAATGAAACACCGAAAAAGAAATACTATTGATGGAAAAAGGGTATGCTAATGGAAGTGGATATCTACCTAAAATTGTGTAAGGAAGATTTTGTATCATACCAAAAATGGATTACCCTGTCTTCCATTCCTCTTGAGTCCTAACTGGATGCCTGGATGGTTAAAAATTACATTGATGAGATTCACTCATACAGTGGATGCTAATTTCTTTATAGATTATCTCAATCAACACTATATTTACCACTCAAAATCCTACATTGGACCATAATTTTACAAGGGAGGCTATAAACCTCAAATCATTAAGATTATTCCACTCTCATATATGATACTTGAAAAATATGGACTCTTACCAATTAATACTAAATATAAACTACATGGAGATGGAGTAGGCTAAAAATAAACTACCTCGGAGGCGAGGATGGAGAATGCGAGGAGGGAGAGGATGTCTCCCACCTTTAATTAAAATAATAAGATGAGCTGCAGATCTGATTTTAATGGAATTAGGAATTCCGGCGAGGAGTGATTTGTAACGAGGCATCAGGTGGTCGGATGCCATTTTATACAGTTTTTGCACACACTGCTTTTATTACTGCCTGGGAGAAATTCGGTAAAAAAATTGGCAGAGCTATACTAGATGGTGATGGTAATGGAGTATGAAGATGAAGGCACAATCATTTGACAAAAACAATTTGAGCATAGTCATTGGCATTGCACCTTTCTTTCCCTTGCTGTGCCTTCTTTTTTCTTTCTTTCTTTCTTTCTTTTACTGTATTTTTCTTTGTTTTTCACCACGTGTCGCTTTTTAGAGAGGTAAAAATTCTATAAAATATAATTTTCTTAATCAAATATTTAAATAATTTCATACTTGTTAGTCATAAGTATACAATTATAAAAAATAAATCATTCAAAAATAATCATTTATAGAGTTTTTACATCCTCAAAATGCATACCGAAAATTAAAGTGACACTTATTATAAAAATATTCAATTTTTACTTACAAGCAAATCTATTTTATATACACACACTAATGTGCGTTTTAAGGTCTACAAAATTCATGTCATCATTCAGAACAACATTCTAGAAAGAATGCTTAAAGACGGCGACTCTTTTGCTAATTTACTTTCTTGCTTCAAAAAATATTTTTAATTTACATGTTATTTAAAGTTTGTAAATAATAATAATGGCAAGAAAAATACACACTTGGCCTTGAAAAACTCTTATTTGTATTATTAAGAACCCATAATTTTAATACCGTACAATTTTATTGTATTAAACTATGTCCCGTGCGTAAGCACGGGCATACTACCTAGTTGATTAAACATTTGACTACTGCATTCAAAGCTCCTTTCTATCATCAAATGTGACCAGTGAAAATTTTATTTCCAATTACGATATATGCTTAAGGAATAAAACCATCCTGAGTATTGATTAAACATTTGAATGCTGCATTCAAAGATCCTTTCCATCATCAAATGTGACCAATGGAAATTGTGTTTCCATTTATTTTTGGCAGCCACTTTATCTGAAACTTTTTATAGTGAATAACATTATATATTGATTTAGACAAAAAAAAAACAGTTTTGATATAATTTGACCATTATTATTTGTTAGTTATCTTATCTTCACAATGCATGGCCCTCTTTAATGGCCTCTTCGGTTCTTATTTGCTTTAAAACTGTAAATTGAGAAAGGAAGTGTTAGTTGGTCAATGGATGATTGAAATTAAATATTTGCTAAAGTTATAACGTTTTCTTTTTTTATTTGCACACGATGATGTAATACTTGTTTGCTACTCACAACTGGACACTAAAGGAACCCGAAGTTTTGTACAGTCTCGAAAATTATTGAGTGAAGAACTATAGAGTATAATTGGTTTTCTCATAAATATGATTTCATACTTTTGTAATAGGCCTCTTGTTTATTGCAAAATGGAGAAGCAGGAAAGGATGAGAAGTTTATTTATTTCATTTTCTTCTCTTATAAAAGAAAAATATGATTGATTACGGGAGAGAATACGGGATTGATATTGATATTGATAGATTGATTTGATTTTGGAAACTAGGGAGAGAATACGGGATTAGCCCTTAGAGGTGGATGATTCCACCTCCGAGCTTCTGAATTTGATTGATTATTATACGTGAAACTGATTGGGTTGTTGGAAGTTTTTGACGGAATCTTGATTTGAAAGGATTTGACTGGTTTTGGTGTAAGGTTACTTGATTAAACGTTGGATTTGAAGACTTGAACGGTTTTGAAAAGGATTAACTTAGATTTGTAAAAGAATGAACGTTATCGAGAATTTCAACGATTTTGAGGCTAATCCCTTTAGAAACTTTTCAAACCCGGGCAACTCTATGATACTTCACGAAGTGGATACAAGCATTTTATAAGGGCGCTTGTAGGGTGCTTGCTAAGACCTAGTGATGATACTGTAGAACTTTTAGAGTTGTGGTACTTCCGAAAGGTCGAAACGAGGATGTGATAGGGGCGCTTATTGCATACTTGTCAAGGCCAATTGGAGATGTCACGATCGTGACTAGGATGTTGTGAGAATCCCGGAAGACGCAACCGAGATGCTTACAAGACCCTTGGACATGGTCCTTGTACTCGTCAATTTCAACTTCATCCCCTACTTTATTTTGGTTTTAGTCTCGGGGACGAGACTTATTTTTAGAGGTGGATGATGTAAAGGCTCGGATTTTTAAATAATAAATTTTAATAATTAATAAAATAAAAGGGGTTTATGTCGAAAATTCGGATATTTGAAAATCCTCATATTCGCCTTAAAAATCGTATTTTAAAATCCTTCCGGCATCGTTTTAAAATTTTGAATTTTGACGGAGTTTGATTCGGCTTTTGAGTTCCGAATCTTGATAAATTAATTCTAATTTCGATAATGATTTACAAATTCGATATAAATTTTATAGTATCTGGATTGGGTTCGGGTGTAGGATATTTTGAATAGGTATTCTTGGGATCACACTCTTTATTTCTTCCTCCCCCGCCAAAGATGTACCTCTACCCCTCAATTTTGTCTCCTTCCTTCAAATCTCGGTAGCAGTAGCTAATATCTCCTCCACCTCCATTCTGGTAACAAATTGGTCCCCCTCCTCACTCCCTATTCAAAGAGAGCTCTTTCCTTTTTTATGCCAGCCCAGCTCAATCCTTATCTTCACACAACCCCCTCCTCCATTGCCGCCTGTCAGCACCACCCTCCCATCATCCCGTCGCCACCGCAGCCACCGGCAGGCACCACCAACCTCCCTCGCCCCCTGCTTTCGAAGAGAAACGCCAGCAACAGAGCGCCTTCAGGGGCCATTCCGGGCGCAGTCTCGAGCACCTCCGAGCCTCCATCCCATTCATCCTCCCCGTCGAGCCCAGAATCAGATCTGCCTCACCTCCGACGTCCTCGGAGAACCGAGCCCAGCCGCCGACGACTAACACCCAAGCTCCACCACTCTTCCCTCATTCCACCTAAGGCGCCAGTAGCAGGAGCACCCCCGCCTCCTCCCGACGCCGAAAGAAGCAGCAGCAGAAGCCGCCGGAGAGCCCCCGAGCGCAGCCTCCTTCCCGCTCCTCTGCTTCATGTGAGAGACCTCGGTAAGCCTTCGATCCTCCGTTTCGACTCGAAAACCATTAAAGGTTCCACCTTTTGACCTCCCGCCTTCGAACCAGGCTGATTAAGCGTAGCTCGAGACTCCGGCGAGCCCCAATTAGACCCCGAGCGCTTCCCCGGCGAATCGAAAACCCTCGGTGAGGATCCCTTTATTTTCTCTCCTTTCTTGTCGATTCTGTGTCTGTCGTGCCGGTGGGAGGTCGGAGCCAGGCCGTCGCCGGCGGTAGCTCTTCCTCCTTCTCTTCCGTCGAATCCCGTGGTGAAGAAGATGATGAACCGTTAATTTTGTTGGGTTCGGTTTTCTGTTCTTTCAATTTGGTCCGGTTCAATGTTTAAAGGGGGAAAACCGGTTTTGTCATTTCACACAAAATCAGATTTATGGCTTTGGGTCTTTTGTTTTCAATGGGGTTGATCCGGACCTTGTTTAAAAAGGAATCTGGGCTGTTTTTTTTTTTCGGGCCTTTTATGATTGGGTTTAATTGATGGGTTGTTGTTATTTAAATGTTGATACTTATATATGTTATGATGGGTATTTTGGGGGATTTTATATATGTGTTATATTATATTATGGTATTATTATAGATAAATGTTGCTTTATAAATATGGTTTAATAAAGATGGATTTATTTAAATGCTTATTTTAGATAAATATTGTTGTTAAATTATTAGAGAAGGTTTTAAGTCTTCCGAAAATGATTCTTACAAGATTTGATGTGTTGAAACCGAAATGTCGGGAGTAATTCTATAATATAATTTTGAGAAATTTGTTTTTTAAGGTTTAAATGTTTAATGCTGGGATTCTTTGTCTTGGTTTGGAGATGTTGGTTTTGAGAAGAAAGTTTGGAAATATGCTCGGTACGATCTTATCAATGGGTTTAATTGGGAGTAAATGATTTTGATTGATGGTTGATCACATCGGAAAGGTTTTGGAAAACGGTTTCACTATCGGTTGATTTTGAGCACGTTGAGAACTTGGGTTCATGTGTGTGAAAATGTTGGTCTGGTAGCTTATGGAAATGGCTTGATGATAGGTGTGTGTTACGGTTGGATTGCTTTTGGACTCGCATTTGGGCCCTTGCTTGTGTTATCTTGCTGTTCTGCATCTCCAGGTAAGTCTCTTCGGAGCTTACTCAGATTGAATAGAGCTATTCCCTGCTTTAGGTGCATGATATACTAGGTGTTTGCATTCATGATCAACATGCCATGTAGTACCATGCTAGGTTGCATCGATCGTTGAGCATTCTATTTCTCTATGTGCATGTAAACAGAACGGCCGTTATCTGTGATAGTCCTAGAAGTCTTTGCTAGGGTCATAGGGTAGCCCAGCCTCATCGGGTACCCTGAGTCAATCGAGTACTTCCTTATATTATGATATGCCTGCGGGCTTTATTGTGGAGCGGGTTAGGCATGCGTGCCCCCCGATTATGAATGAATGCATTCACGAGCTGGCCAGTCTCCGCCTGTCGGAAGGGGTGGAGGTAGGAGAGGGATATGCCACTTGGCATTGTCTTGGGCCCTTTACAGTATTTCTGCACATTATTATGAACTAGGAGCATGCTAGTGTGTTTGAATTTCGTACTGCATTAGAGCATCTTTATTAGGTATAGCGTATATGTGTGCTTATGGTTGGGATGCAGAGTTAAGTGGGCATCGATCTGATCCCGCTCCAAATCAATTTTTTTAGGAATTATTTATGTTCATCCTATTGGTGCTGTTTGCTTATTGCGCGGGTCATTTTGTCGGCGGAGAGTGAGCGCTGGAGTTATAGACTTCACCAGACTCTGATTATATTGTTTTGGATTTATACTTTTGACTCCGTTTTGACCCGGCTCTGTCGTGGCACTTGTATCCTTATTTTGCTTCCGTCTTGCTTTCGTGTGAAATGACTTTTGCGAGTTAGTCCCCAGGACAGGTTAAGGGTACCCAACGGCCCTTCGAGGTGTTTAGGGTTTGAAATCCCTCTTTCTATTAATCTTAAATGCCTTTGAAACCTCGACCCGTACCTGGATTGCAAGATCCGAACAAGGGGTTTTATCCCTTGAAACGTAACCCGGAAATCATAATTCTGGGCCGTTACATATAGTTGGCAACTGATTTTCCAAATTAGGTGTTTAACATCGTTTAAATTGATGACTTGACAGGAAGAATGTGGTTATGCAGAGGAGAATATATCCTCTTCTTCATGAAAACCTCAGCTGAAACTGCTCTTAATGTCAATGAGATGTTCTAGATAGGTATGTTTTATTATAATCCAAGTTACTCAAGATATTTGGCTCATATCATGTGCATTAGTTCATGTGTTATGCTTGTGAAATAGATTGCTAGTTGTTCGCCTTTTCCTGTAATTTAGCAGAAGTGAACCCTTTTGAATTCAGGAGATGAAATTTATTTGCAAAAAAAGTAATTTCATGGAAAACTGGACTTATTTGCTCTGATTTATTCCATGAAAATTATTTTTATTGTGTTGAACTTCTTTAAAGTAAGATAATTTCCATTTTCATTATCTTTATTAAATTGGCAATTCAAACTTAAGAGCTTATCATTATTGTCTCTTAATTATTATTATTTCTTAAAATATCTATATCTATATAAACTCTTAATTTAGAAGAGTTTAGGATGATGTGTCAATCTTAGAGGCATTTTAGGAGTCTTAAGACTCTTAACCAATCATTTTTTTGCCATTTTTTTTATTTTCTTTAATTCTCCTTTTTTTTCTTCTTTTTCTTTTAATTCTCTTTTTTCTTTGATTTTACTAACCATCTATATAAACTGTTAATTTAGAAGAGTTTAGGATGATGTGTCAATCTTATAGGCATTTTAGGAGTCTTAACCAATCAATTTTTTTTGCCATTTTTTTATTTTCTTTAATTCTCCTTTTTTTTCTTCTTTTTCTTTTAATTCTCTTTTTTCTTTAATTTTACTAACCATCTATATAAATAAACTCTTAATTTAGAAGAGTTTAGAATGATGTGTCAATCTTAGAGGCATTTTAGGAGTCTTAACCAATCATTTTTTTTTGCCATTTTTTTATTTTCTTTAATTCTCCTTTTTTTCTTCTTTTTCTTTTAATTCTCTTTTTTCTTTAATTTTACTAACCATTGGGTTTAATTCAAAACATCTATATATCTATATAAACTCTTAATTTAGAAGAGTTTAAGATGATGTGTCAATCTTAGAGGCATTTTAGGAGTCTTAATCAATCATTTTTTTGCCATTTTTTTATTTTCTTTAATTCTCCTTTTTTTTTTCTTCTTTTTCTTTTAATTCTCTTTTTTCTTTGATTTTACTAACCATTGGGCTTAATTCAAAACATTGAATTCAATCTAATATAACTATTGGGTTTAACCATACTCAAATTTATTTACTAACTATCTATATAAACTCTTAATTTAGAAGAGTTTAGGATGATGTGTCAATATTAGAGGCATTTTATGAGTCTTAACCAATCATAATTTTTTTGCCATTTTTTTATTTTCTTTAATTCTCTTTTTTTTTCTCTTTTTTTTTTCTTTTAATTCTCTTTTTTCTTTAATTTTACTAACCATATATATAAACTCTTAATTTATAAGAGTTTAGGATGATGTGTCAATCTTAGAGACATTTTAGGAGTCTTAACCAATCATATTTTTTTTTGCCATTTTTTTATTTTCTTTAATTCTCCTTTTTTTTCCTTTTCTTTTAATTCTTTTTTCTTTAATTTTACTAACAATTGGGCTTAATTCAAAACATTGAATTCAATCTAATATAACTAATTGTTTAACCATACTCAAATTTATTTACTAACTATTGGTCTTAATTCAAAACATTGAATATAACTATTTATTATGACATATAATATTTAAACAATGTTATAATGATAATGATATTATTAGTACTGAGTAATTTAAAATATCTATATTTATGTATTATACTTTACATAAGATTTTTAAAAAATAATTTTCTGAGATAATTATAAGATACATTTGTCATAAAGTTTTTTTTATGATTTTTATCTTAACATTTATTAATATTTTATAATATTTTTATATATAATATATTAATTTTATAAAAACGCGCCATGACGCGGGGATCGTACTAGTTTGTAATAATTACAGGAAGCCTTTACAGAAGGTCTTGTTCAGTTGTTATGACAGTAACAAATAAAGAGCAAGCCTCATCCTTGTCAGCTAAGCTAGAAGAGTCACAGAAGCAGCTGATTGAGGAGCTCTCTGAATCCTAGGAGGCTATACTCCATGAGCTTCGTACAATATCACAGGAAAGAGACCGGTCATGGCAATCCGAGCTAGAGTCTCTCTAGAAGCAATATGCTGCAGACAGTGTGGCTCTATCGTCTGCCATGAATGAGGTCCAAAGGCTCAAGAAGCAGCTTGATGTAGCAGCTGAGTCTGCACATGAGGAGGTCCAAAGCCTAAGAGTTGAGCTCTCGGATACTCTAGACTTGGTCGAGGAATTGAAGCACCAGCTGCTGGAGGATGCTAAGGAATCCGAAGCTCGCGGTCTTGAAAGGCTCAGTGACACTCAAAGGCAGCTGAAAGCAGCCACTGAAGCTGTGGAAGCGATTCGGTCAGATAGCTTGGAAGCAAAGGAAGGATACAACACCCTAGTTTCAGAACTAGAGCAATTGAAGACGCAAGTGAACACATTGGAGGTGCTTGTGACCCAACTTAAGCAACATTTTTCCAAGAAACCTACTGATGATCATGAGGTTGAGGAGGCAGACAAGATCAACATGGAGATTGATTCGCTAAAACTCGACGAAGGACAGTTGAAGTTGGCATTGGAGGCATCTGAGGCGAGGTACCAGAATGAATATATCCAAAGCACACTTCAAATCATGAGTGCTTACGAAGCTGTGGAGAGAGCAAAGTCAGAATCAAACCTCAAGGAGGCGGCATTGGTGGAAAATTGAAAAAGGCGAAAGAAGCAGTTGCAGAGGACAAGAGCAGCCATAGAGCTAAGAAGTTTGCGGAACATCTATACGTGACACAGGTTGCGAACGCAAAACTAGAAGTCGAGATGAGGATGTTGAAGGTGCAGGCAGATCAGTGGAGGAAGGCTGCTGAGGCAGCTGCCACAATGCTCTCTCTGGATTGCGAGCACTTAGGATGCATTCATACATTATATAACGAGCGGCCTCAGCTTCAAGCGCCTCCGCCTCCAGGGCCAGCTCGAGGAAAATTCGAATAAGCTTCAGAAGGTAAGGGATACATCGCAGAAGCGTAGTCCGTACCTCACCCCGATCGCTATAATTCGAAGACTATTTGTCCGATTCCCATTCTCTGACTCTGACTGTGCTGAAGAGGAAGAGGAGATTCGCTCTCCAGGAAGAGGAAGATGAGGAGGAGCCTGTCAAAGGTGGGAGCAAGAACAATAGATTGGTGAGGAAGGCTCGGTGACAACTTTGACATGGTGGGTAACGATGTCTTGAAATGATGTTAACACATTAGACTGGGATCGTTGGCTGCGCTTACTTCATTCAAATGATGTATGTATATTCAGTTAACAACCACATACTCACCGTGCGAAGCACGGTTCACCCGTAGTCTATACTACTATAAAGATGAGGGAGAGCTTGAGCAATCCTAGCCCTTCATTAGTAAATGTATAATTATCTACGGCCTATATCTATTCACCTCCCCACCTCCTTCATTTCCTTTTTCCTTCTAAATGAATCCCACCCCTTCACTCAAATTTCTGTAAAGTTGTAAAGTTTCAGCTGAATTGGAAGGTTCAGATCAAATGGAAAAGGTAATGACTAATTTAACCTCAAAAGTTTGAATTTAAAATGATTTATTTTTTTCTTTAGAGGGGTGTATCCGACTTTTCACGTAATTGCAACCGCTTTTTCTGACCGCTTCTTCCTCGTACTCTTTCTTCGTCTTCTATGACTGCCTTCTTCTTCCTTCACTGCGCTCTGCTCTCCATCGCCTAACCCTCCCTATCAGTTCCTCCTCCCGCTCTCTGTTGGTGTTGAGCTTTGAATCAGCGGGCGAACTACAACCCCACACCGAATATCACCCCTGCCCTACGGTTTGATGTCGGCTTCTCTCCTCTGTTGTCGAGCACCACACGATGGTCTTAACGGTATCACGGATGGTAACTCCAACTCTCTTGTTACTAGACAATGCTTGGTTCCTTTTCAAATGGGTCCTTATTGTGATCAAGTGTTGTGTGATGTTGTTAAGATGGATTGTTGTCATATTCTCTTAGGCCGACCTTGGCTAAATGATCGGCAAGTTAGTCATGATGGTCGCTTAAATACCTTTTCTTTTAACTTTGATGGGAGGAGAGTCACTCTCCTACCCTTATCTCCTCAAGCTGTTTTGAAGGAACAAGAACGAAAGCGCCAATACCAAGCCGAGAAGGAGGCCGCTGCAAGACGAGAAGCACACAGCAGCACGAACACCGCTGCTGTCAAAACCGCACCCGCGGCCACACCAATCAGACCCACTGGAACAGTCGTGCCCACGGCCCAGGAAGCCACGGTTGTGGTCGCAGCAGCCTTCACTACTGATTTCGCCGCCCCTGCAGCTATGCAGAACTCTCCTTCTCCCCTCACGAGCTCCGTGGAGAAAAGGGCTCTCACCACTCGGCCCTTGCACTTCATGATGTCTCAGGATTCACCTCGGCCAAAGGTCACTGATTTTTCCTTGTTTCTTCCGGATGACACTTCCAACGACGATTCGAGGACAAATCGTGATCAAGTGGAGGACAATGATATCACTCAAGATCCGATGACCCCCGACGACAAGACGAGTCAAGATGAGAGCTCGTATGATTCAAAGCTCAACCGTCAACTCAAGATCTTAGTTTACAACCTCATTCCACCTTGATGAAGGATCGAGATCGAGGACATGAGAGTTGGTCGAATTCTTCTTAAGAGATTATTTTATCTATTTTTATTTGTCGGTTTTTACTATTTATTTAGGGAATAAAAGTGAGGAGATATTTTATCTCCTTGCTCGTTCATCTATTTTAGCTATTTTAGATAGATAAAATTAGTAGCTTTTATCTTAGGGTTATATCTATTTTTAGATAGATTAAATTAGGAGTATTTTATCTTATGTTTTAATTATCGTTTCGACTATATACACCGCAGTGAGAGCCACCCGAAGCAGGACGTGCTTGCACGTTTTTTTTTAATAATGTGCTTGCACGTCCTTAGGGACGTGCAGAACGTCCTTAAGGACGTGCAAGCCCGTCTTCTAAAAGGCGAAGAGGACGTGCCTCTTCGTCTTCCTTCCTTCTTCCTCAGAAACCAGAGCGAGAGCGAGAGAGAAATCGAGAGCGAGAGAGAAAGAGAAGGTTGCCAGAGAGAAATCGAGAGCGAGAGAGAGCAGTGCCGGAGCAAGAGAGAGACCGAGAGAGAGAGAGACCCAGAGAGAGAGAGAGATGGAGACAGAAAGAGAGAGAGAGAGAGCTCGAGGCAGCGGTGGCGGCCTTGGAGGCGGAGGCGACAGCGATGGAGGCGGAGGGTGGTGGTGGTGGATCATCGGGGGAGGCGGTGGCGGTGGCGGTGGAGCCGGTGGCTGAGGGGCTAGAGGTGCTGGCGGCTGCGGAGGAGGGTGGTGGTGGTGGGGCGGCGGCTGGCGCCGGCGAGGGAGCCCCAACAGTGGCCGAGGAGGAGGGTGGTGGTGGTGGGGCGGCGTCTGGCGCCGGCGACGGAGGCCGAGCAGTGGCCGAGGAGGAGGCGGAACCGCCGCGGAAGCGTCGGTCTATTGAGGTGTCCCCGATCCCGGCTCCACCGTAATGTTATTTGAATTACTTTTTGTTTGATTTATTTTTAGAGTTTGAAAATATAATTTGATAGATAATATAGTTCTATAATAGAAATTTATAGAATATATGATTGATAATATATATTGTTTAATAGAATATAATTAAAAATAGATTTTTTGATTTATTTATATATTATAATGTTTTTTTTATAGTATATAGTTTGATAGAAGAGAATATAATTGTAATTTAATAGAATATAATACATAGAAACAAATTACAATTGAAAGACAATAAAAAACATTAAAATATATTATAATACTTCAAAAGTATTTAAATAACATTAAAATATATTTGAATATATTCAAATATATTCAAATACATAAAAATAAATATATATTGAAAGATAATAAAAAACATTAAAAAAATATTAAAATACTTCAAAATTATTTCATTTACATTAAAATATATTTAAATATATTCAAATACATAAAAATAAATTTATATTGAAAGATAATAAAAAACATTAAAAAATATTAAAATACATAAAAATACATAAAAATATAATAAAATACATCGAAATAAATTTAAATTTAAAGAAAATAAAAAAATAAAAAAATAATAAAATACATATAAATAAATTTAAATTTAAAGAAAATAAAAAAAATTAAAATATAATAAAATACATAGAAATAAATCTAAATGGAAAGAAAATAAAATCATTAAAATATATTAAATTATATTAAATTATATTAAATTATAATATAATAAATTATAATAAAATACATTTCATAATAACAGGTAGGGAGGCTCATTAGGGGGGACGGTACCCTCCGACCTGTTACGTTCTCCGACCGGGCAGCGGTCAGCCAGATTCCAGGGAGGACGGTACCCGACAGTTCGACATCCACAATCGACGAGCTGCTCGCGTCTGCAGAGCGGTTGCAGCAGTCATTGGGGACCCCCCCGGCCGACGAGAAAGACACCTTCTGGGCGGGTATGCCAGGTTAGGATCCTTCTGGCGATGCGATGATGGGGTTGCAACCTTCTTTAGAGCCCCCTAAGGTTTTGAGTAGCTGCATCACCGACGTAGTCGCTGGGCGACGGGCCAACATGGGTAGACGTCCTACTCGTGTTCCACCCACTATCCCGGAGGCATCTTCTTCAGCCGTTCCGAAGACTTCTGCTTCAGCCGTGCCAGAGGCTTCTACATCCGGCACACACGAGCCCGAGCCTTCGACATCCGCCACACCAACGACGATCTCCTTGGGCTCTGCATATGATGTCATCTCTGACGTCGTTGAGGAGGCTGACGACGGTCAGGAGGGGCAGGCTCAGGGCCAGGGGGGCCCACAGGTAGAGCCCGAGCCCATCCCTGCGCAGGCTGCCGCACCAGCTGTGCAGTTTGACCCTTTGTTGCCGCCGGGAGAGCTGCTACTGTCTTACAGGCATCACCGGGCGTACCAGGTGTGGAGAGATCCTACGGTGGAGCTGCCGCTGCTGAAGTTCCACCACCGGGCGACTCATTTGCTGCCTTTCGAGCCCTACATATTTGAGGGACCGGGGACCTGGGTGCAGGATCTGCTCCCATCCGGCGTCCCCCAGCTGAGGTCACTCCACTGGCAGTGTGTCGACGAGTTCACCTGCACGGCATTTTTGGAGCATTGGCACTCGGAGACCAGCTCCTTCCACTTTCCATGGGGCGAGATGACCATCACGCTGCACGATGTTGCCTTTCTGATGGGACTTCCGATTAATGGCCAGCCCTACACGTCACATCTGCCCGCGACAGCTTTGGTCCCCGCCATCGCGGAGTACTACCAGCTCACCCCTGCGACTCTGAAGTCGTACAGACACGCTGGCGGCCCTCTAGTGACTGGGTTTACTCGCTTGTGGCAGGAGAGACACGGGCCGCTCGTCGACCCCGCCCCCGCCGATGACCCAGAGGCCGCGGCTGATCCTGAGCAGATTCGGCTGCGCACGCATGTGGGAGGGGGGTGACAAGAGGAAAACCTGTCGTTGTCCTTGCCAAAGAATACTCAAACTCACAACTAGTATAGTGTGTAAGCAAGAGGTCGATCCACAGGGAAATCTAATAAATTCAAGTGTCAATTCTAATCGCTAGTAAGAATATGGGGGTTTTTGATGAGTAAAAGATCCGCCTTTTATCAAAGCGGAAGCAAACAAACAAAGTAAATTGGGTTGTAGAATTCAATGGAGAGAAATAGGTTCACCTACAATTTATCACTTCGATTGCTGAATTCGATCCTTGTTTCAACCTCTAGTTCTTGTCTTTTCCCATTAATGTCCTTGTCCAGATCTTAGGTAAATTACTAGTCCTACGAGTCCTAGCAACCCTTATCTCTAAATAACCCTAACACGGTTAAGATTCAACCTAGAGATAGCATTAAGATTATGAATTAACCAAGGTACACATAATATCAAGCTACGAGTCGATATTCAACATGTATTCAACTTCCTACACATCCAATTAGTCATACGAGTCCTAAAGGGATATGATTGCCACTTGGGTTAAGGTTCGCTACGAAGAATCTATAAAACCCTAGCAATTCAATGAATCTACTCTAACTAGTTGATCAGGCCAGAGAGAATAAAACACATTCAAGCAATTAAGCACAAAGAAGTCAAAACATTGCAATAGGAATAAGAACCAGATTAAGAAACTCACAATTCAACAATCAAAGATCCAAACTGTAGGCGAAACCTTGAGAGTTTAGTTGCTCATGCTCAACGGCGCTCTCAACAATGGAATAAAGTGCATAAGGTAATAAACTAGAAAAGTCTTATAAAGCCTTTAACAAGTCGGCCAAAGAATAAAACAAAAACCCTAATTAAAGTCCAGTTCTGAACGGCGTGTTTCTGTGAGGGCCGCGGGGCAGCCACCCTAGGCCGCGGGGCGGCCGGCGATTAGCGAAAACCTTCGTCCGAGCTTCGGGACGCGGGGCGGCTAGCTTGGCCGCGGGGCGGCTTTTACTGTTCACAGCGATTTTTCCTCTTCGAATTTGGTCCCGATGTCAACACGAAAGTTGTAGATCTCGAAAAGAGCTTTCCAACGCATGGTCATAATAGTCAATCGGATAACCGAGGCCTCCAGAACGTGCGAAACAAGTTCAGCATGTCTGGCGACAACTTTTGCTGACTTGTTATTCACTTAGACTCTCGAAATTCGATTCCGCTCCCGTGCTCTTCACTTTTCCTCCTCCTAGTCACTCTTCCTTCATCCATGAGCTTCCTCATTCCTCGTCGGATCCACATATACCTGAAATAATCCATAAAAGCGTATAGATTCCGACTCCACCAACAAAACGAGTATAAATGCAAATCTAGCTTAAACTACGCATTATGCACATCTAAATCATGCTAAATGCAACCTAATATGCCTACCTAAATGCATGCTATCAGGGGGCAGCCCGAGGATGACCCTGCACAACGTCTGTTTTTGCACAGGACCTACATGGCCATTGCTCTCGCCGCGACTTTGTTTGTGGAGAAGTCGCAGAGCCGGATCCCATGGAAGGTATTGGGCCTTGTTTGGGACATCCCACGTATGACCACCCTTGCATTGGCTGCTGGTGCCCTCGCATGTCTCTACAGGGGCCTAGGCGAGGCTACCCGCTCAAGCGCGAAGGGCATAGACAGCTGCACGCCGATCCTACAGGTACGAGACCGTTGAATTAGAGTTTTTAGTTTACAAATATTTAAATTATATGCTAACGAAATACTTTTTTTGTGTCAAGGCTTGGATATGGGCGTACTTCCCTCGCTTCCGAGGTGATTTCTCCAGCGACCCGGCTAGGAAGGATGACCCTCGCTTCTACGCGAAGTTCATCGGTCCGAAGCAGCCAACGCGGATGAAGGACGACGCGAAGCTGAAGAAGATGCGGGAGCTGCGGGACGAGGTGGGCCGTCTTACCATCGATGATGTATGTATTCGAGACTCTATCTATATCACTTATAATTCTTAGCTGTGAATTAAATCTGATTTGTTTAATTGTAGGTTCGGTGGATGCCTTTTGGGCGTGATCTGGACTTCGACGGCCAGTACCGTCAGTCCACCTATCGGGGCACCATCACCTTCTGCGGGGAGGAGGAGCCGTATATGCCCGATAGGTGCCTCCGGCAGTTCGGACGGGTCCAGGGGATCCCGCAGGCCGTCATCGCGCCGGATCAGGTCTGCCGCGACACGACCCTGAAGAACTCGAAGTACATCGTCGTGTTCGCCCCGGGCCACAACAGGTGGCAGGACCTGTAGGATGAGGGTCGCTTCTACAGGCTGGCCGATCACAGGCGCACCAGCGAGGATTGCCAAGCCGGTGTCACTGCAGATTACTTGCCTTGGTACGCATCGCAGAGCCGGCCGTACGTGCTGCCGACCACGCCACCGCATCCCGACCCGCCGGCGCCCGTCCACCCGATCGGCATGGACCCATGGAAGGACCTCCCTCAGCCTCCCGTCATCCGTCCGGCGTTGTTAGCCCGCTTTTGTGAGGTCGGGGGCTATTTGAGAGCCCTGGCGGACGACCCTCGCATTGAGCAGCTAGTGGACGAGCTGACGGAGATTTTGGATCATGCTGTACGCCATCCACCTGGCAGTGATGTACTTTTGCAGTTTGTATGTTGATATTATACATTTATATTACGGATTTTGTATCTATCTCTATATTTCTATTAGACTCTTCTCATTTCTTCAGAGTCATATTGAACGTAAACAAGAAAAACGAAAACGTTAATATGATAAGGTTACCCGATAACGAAAACGAAAACGTTAATATGATAAGGTTGCCCGATACCTTCAAGATTGGCTAGGGTTTAAGGGTTTTGGGTAGGGTTTAAGGGTTTTGGGTAGGGTTTTAGGGTAAGGAAACTGCACGTCCTTAGGGACGTGCAACACGTCGTTAAGAACGTGCTGCACGTCCCTAAGGACGTGCAGTTTCCTTACCCTAAACCCTAACCCTACTCAAACCCTAAAACCCTAGCCAAACCCTAAACCCTAGCACGTCCTTAAGGACGTGCTAGGGTTTTGCTTACAATTAACGCAACAGTGCCTATTTGAAGCGATGGAGGACAGCTTGATTCCGCACTCCAAAACAAAGTCCGACTTCTTACAATTGAAGCGAAGGAGGACATCTAGAATCGTTATGGCCGAGCCGCAAAGCAATCTTTGTCTCCAAGTATCTCAGGTACGTATAGGTTTCGTAGAGTCAACATATTTCGTATTCGTTCCGTTTTGTTCATATTTTCAATTATGTGAATACAGTTTCGAGACTTTACGTCTGAGTTCTCGGACCCAAGGGTTTGGAATGACCGTGATGAAATGGTTACGCATTTCAAGGACTTGGGTCGGAGACACTGCATGATTTTAGTAATCAAGCGGTCTTGGACGGGGGCGTCGAATCGTCCAGGCGGGGTTCTCCTTGCTTGCGAGCAGTTAGGGGAGTACCGACCACGCGAGAGGAAGCTCCGGAGCACACAGTCGAAGATAAGTGGTTGTCCATTCTCTCTACATGGACACGAAGCTCCGCCGGGTCAGTGGCGCATGACGGTAACCCATGGTGTTCATAACCACGGGCTTTCCACGAGCTTGAAGGGTCACGCCATCGCCGGACAGATGACAGAGGGGGAAAAGAAGATGGCGAGGTGGATGAAGGAAGTTGGCACTCCTCCAAAATTCATTGGGTACGGATTGAGGCAGTTGGATGATACGAGCGTCACGTCAAGGAAGAGCCTTACCAACACGCTCGCCATGATGGTCGCCGAAGAAAGAGGTAGTCGGACGATGACCCAGGATACCTTGCACCATCTGCGGGAAAGAAGGTACTACTACGACTTCAGACGACATCCGGATGACGACAACGTCTTGAGCGACCTCTTCCTCGCGCATCCCGACGGGATACGCATTCTCCGAAGGTTCCATTACGTCATCATAATGGACAACACATACAAAACAAATGCGTAAGTTACTTAATTACGATTACATTATTGCACATATATCCAATTATAAAGTATTTTATATGTAACATATTTACACCTGCAGATATGGGATTCCTTTGTGCGAGGTGGTCAGCTTCACACCCTCAGGCAATACTTACTGCATCGCCGATGCCTTCATGTCGTAAGAGAACGAAGACACATACGCCTGGGTGTTGCGACAGCTTCAGATCTTGCTTGGGAGCGTTCAGCCTCAAGCTATCATGAATGATCGAGAGCTAGGTCTCTTGGCGGCGCTGAATGTTGTCTTCCTCGACGTCCAACATCTCCTTTGTTGGTTACACGTGACGAGAAGTTGCGAGGAAGCAGCTCTGAAGATCACGAAGAATTTAAACCACGCTGGCATCTTTAAGGGCAACTGTTGGGGGCTGTTCGAATCGAGGTTGGAGGAATCATTCAACCGACGTCGTCGGGCGCTACGAGCTGCATGGCACCCATTCCCAGGTGTGATGGCGTATTTGGAGTCGGTTTGGCTTCCATACAGCAGGAGCATAGTTCGGTGCTACGTAGATAATGTCTTCCATCTCGGCACCCGTACGACAAACAGGTACAACCTTACTTCATATCTCCCATTACAATATGATATAATATCGAATAATTAGTGGTATGCACTTCAATGTGTACAGAGTTGAGGGTCAACACAAGGTTCTGAAGGAGGCACTTCACTCATCGACTGGTGACTTCCGCATCGTGATCGATGCAATCCATAGAGTCAATGATTGTCAACTGCATGAGCTGCAAACTGCTTTGGAGATCGACCGCTTCAAATGGCCAACAACGGCGTATAAAGTCAACCTTTTCGATGAGGTAAAGACTTTAATCTCCAAAAAGTGCTTCGATTATCTGTACAAGATGTGGCAGGACGTCGTGAACCAAAAGGTTCCTCCGGTATGCACGGACCGACATTGGAGGGTTTGTTACGGGATCCCTTGTGTCCATGATATTCAGGCATACGTCAACTCCGGTACTCCGATACCCGCCGAGGACATCCACCCGTTCTAGATGGATTTGACATGGACTGACCTCGACGACACCCCACTGTCGTATGAGCTGTCATCTTCATACACGACTTCCAACGATGTATGCGAGGATGAGCTGCACCCACCCTCATCAGCAAGCGTCCGAAGGAAGGGGAGGACTCGGGGGTCGAGGAATGCCTGCCGCACCAACACGTTGCCATACGAGGAGGTAAGGGAAATGTTTGAGAGAGAAGAAGCGCGTGCTGCTCGAAATGCTGCTCGACCTCGTCCACAAGCGACCTCGGCTCGACGTGGACGTGATGATGTGTTCGGAGGGTTCAACTGGGGTCGAAACAACGTTGATCCCTTCATGTTCGGTCATATTGAGACGGTGAGGGACACTGTTGGAGATGGTCATTGTGGCTACCGTGCTTTGACGGCTTTGACATCACCGATCGGCGAGACTGCTTTCCCGGAACTCAAAACGTTACTATGCAATCACTTGGAGGATCACGCCGATCTGTACGTCGGTTGTTATACGGGAGAGTACCCATTTCAGCAGTCCGTCGACTACCAGAGATGGGTCGGAGCCACACATGGTGATAGGAGACGGTGGATAGAGCTACCCATCATGGGTTTAGTATTTGCGACGGTATATCAGATTCCTCTCGTCGTCCTAGCTTGGCATCATCCGTTCACATGTCTCCCCATGATCTCGCCGACATCTGCTAACAACCCTCCCCAATCAGCAACTCTTGGTGTAGCCTGCATCGGAAACCAAGACCATTTTGCCGCGGTACGACTTCAAACGTCTTTTTTATTACCTACTCATGCTTTTCATACATATGTCAATACTCTAACTCTAAATTTTTGTTCTCATAGATCTGGTTGCGTCCTAACGCTCCTCTTCCGCCGCCTCCACTAGAATGGATCGAACATCATCATCCGAGCGTCGAAGGATGGGATGCTCCGTTTCAAGCTCAGATTGAGAGATTTAGAGCCTTGCGTGCCGAGTGCGGCCGTCCTTTACTATTTTCCTAGATTGTATTCCACAACTTTATTAAACTTATGAATGTAAACCTTTTTTTCCGTTCCTTGTAACGTTATTCGCATATTATCCGAATGAAAACATTAACAATTTCTGTATTCTGTTTAATTTGACCCTAAATCCTTCAAATCCACTAGCTAAACACTTCAATTTTATCATTAACATTACAAAACCGTCGGAAAACCTAAACCCTAACCCTAAACCCTAAACGCAAAACCCTAACTAGGGTTTGCACGTCCTTAACAACGTGCAAGTATTGCACGTCCTTAGGGACGTGCTTCCACGTTGTTAAGGACGTGCAAGACTTAAATAGTGGACGTGCAAATCCTTAATCCGGATTTGCGGTGTATATAGTGACACCCTTAATTATTTATTTTCTAGATCTAGATAAAAATGAAAGAGCTAGGGTTTCTTTGCAATGAGCCACTCATTCTCCATCAAACCTTATTTAAGTTGTAATTTTTCTTAATTTTAATTATGTTGAAATTAAAAGAGAAACAATTGGCTAAGTGTTTTCTCTTCGTCAACCCTAAACGCTCTAGCAACACACGTTCTTCTCCTTATTCCCTTACTCACGTTCCTCTTCCAAAGTTGATCAAATTGAATCCTTACTTGCAACCTTCAACCAAGAAATCACCCATAAACCCGAACCCTAGTCGAGTATACCAAACCCTAGCCTAGGCGAACCCTAATCCACCCCTACCGAGCCGAGATCAGCCCTAGAGGGGTCGATACCTCTTCGGTATGGCCACTGGTGAACTCGGCCCTGCTGCCATTGGGGTGGTGTCAAGTGGTTTGGCAAGGATTCGCTCAAGAACGAGTCAAGATCAACCTTAAGGCGTCGCAAGATCCGGCCAATTCGAGTCGTTGGAGATTACAACACATCAAGCAGCATACCTGTTTGCATGTAGGACAAGAACACGGGTTCGGACAGCAATTCGAAATTGGGCATTTAGGACACGAGCACGAACAACAATTTGAATTCGTGCACTTGGGACACGAACACGAGAACATATTTGCACAGCAACTCAAAATCGAGCAATTTGGACACCGAAATTTGCAGCTACAAGGGCACTGAAGCTTACAGCTACATTTGCAGGACGGGATCTTACAATTTGGGCATGGTGTCTGGCTGCAGCAACAAGAGCAGGAGCAGGGGAGGCACCCCTTGCAGCTCGTGCACATACCACAGTTGCACGGTGTACTGCAGCAGTGACAATCAGGCACTTTCGGGCTCATGGAACATCCAGAGCAGCAGCAGATCCATGAAAAGATTACGCACGGCGATTTGCTGCATAGACCCAAACTTGAAAGCGTGAAATTTATTTCAAGTATGAAGATTAAGCAAGTCAACTTTCAGATTTCAGTGTCAAAAGGGGGATATCTTCTTCTACTGTCATTCTTATGTCCATGTTTGAGTTCATTGCAAATTACTACATAGAGGTTGGAGCCTGCGTGCTTTGTTATGTCACATTGTCTTTGAGGAATTCATATTTCATCGTATAAAACAGCAATGGAAGTTGAAAGGGTGAGAAGTAAGACAAAGAATGATACCAGATCCACTTCCATTTCTTCCTGCTTTAAAGGGTCAGAACAACGACAAATCAGAAAATCTTGCAATGTTGATGGAAGAGGAAGTGTACAACAAGTGATCTTACATCGGAATGAAAGGATCAGCCTTCGCATTGACAAATTCAACCACCCTGCCAAAGAATTCATCATGTTACCATAGTTTCCGGTGATCTCAACATAACTTGCATTTGACATATGAGTATGACAGAAAAGTTAATTTCTACTCACTGAATTTGGTAGGCAGGGCAAGCGCTTTGCATGTGAAATCACGGCTGAACAAAAATGCAATTTCAAACTATACAAATGCAGTGGATGAATCATTCTTCAGATTAACATCTCAAAAATTACTACCAAACAACAAAGGAAATTTCACCTTTGGCGATTATTATATTTTTCAATAAGAGTCCAAATTGAAAAGTCAGAGAGCAATGAAAATTTTCAACCCCCCAAAGGAAGAGACCGTTGAATTTAAATTTTTTACCTCAACGAAGCTTTTCTCCCTCTCGAGAAGCTGAATCTTGACGATCTCCCTTCGCCGGCCGGACAGGTCCGGGCACACCGGCGGCGGAAGCGACGGAACGGAGGAAGACAAGCCCGGCCCGCCGCCCATCCAACCACCGCTAGGAAAACCCCCAATTCCAAAAAAAAAAAAAAAAAAACAAAAAAACCTGCAACCCTCACGTCAGGCCTCAAAAAAAAAAAAAAAAAGAATCAAGAAAAAGCATAAAAGTCTGCTTTCCTCTTTCCTCTTTCTTCTTTCCTCTTTCCTCTCCCTCCCCCAGTCCCCCAATCTCCGCAGTCGCTGTGTTCCCACTTTCCCCGTTTCCCCACTTTACTCTGTCGGATTCTCTCCCTCCCTGAATTCCGCCATGGATTCCAAGTTCCTCCTCCTCTGTTCCTTCTTCCTCCTCTTCTCCCCTTCAATGGCGTCCCGCCGAACCTACATTGTCCACATGAGCCACCACCTCAAGCCCTCCCAATACTCCACTCACCAGGACTGGTACTCCTCCAGTCTCCAATCTCTCTCTTCGCAATCACTAACTGAAACCGACGGTTCCAGTTCGGAGCTCCTTTACACATACGAAGATGCCTACAATGGCTTCGCCGCCACTCTCACCGACGAGGAGGCTGAATCGCTCCGCCGATCTGACTCCGTCGTTGGAGTCTACGAGGATACTGTCTACTCCCTCCACACAACGCGCACCCCGGAGTTCCTAGGACTTGACTCCCCGGACGGCCTCTGGTTCGGCCACCAAGGCTCTGCCACCGATTTGCCAATCAGCACTGAGGATGTCATCGTAGGAGTTCTAGACACCGGCGTCTGGCCGGAGTCTAAGAGCTTCGACGATACCGGCATGCCTCCGGCGCCGAAGAGATGGCGCGGTGCTTGCGAGTCCGCCTCCGATTTCCACCCCGCTACCGCCTGCAACAGGAAACTCATCGGCGCCAGAAGCTTTTCGAAAGGCTACCAGATGGCGTCCGGATCGAGCTTCATGAAGGCTCCCGTGGAAATCAAGTCACCGCGCGACTACGATGGACACGGCACCCACACCGCCAGCACCGCCGCCGGGTCACAGGTCAACAATGCTAGCCTCCTCGGCTATGCCGCCGGCTCCGCCCGCGGGATGGCGCTCAAGGCACGGCTCGCCGCCTACAAGGTCTGCTGGGAGACCGGTTGCTTCGGATCTGACATCCTCGCCGGCATGGATCGAGCCATTCGTGACGGCGTCGATGTCTTATCACTCTCTCTCGGCGGCGGATCTGTTCCCTACTACCGAGACACCATCGCAATCGGAGCCTTCACCGCCACGGAGAAAGGGATCTTCGTCTCCTGCTCAGCCGGAAACAGCGGGCCTAGTAAGGCCACGCTAGCTAACACCGCCCCGTGGATCATGACCGTCGGCGCCGGAACCCTAGATCGGGATTTCCCCTCTATTGCGGTCTTGGGAGACGGAAACCGCTTCACTGGGGCTTCGCTCTACAGCGGTTCAGGGATGGGGACTAAACCGGCCAGTTTAATTTACGGAAACAAAAGCAACAGCTCGGGTAATTTATGCCTCCCCGGTTCGCTGGAACCGGGTTTGGTGAAGGGGAAGGTGGTCCTCTGCGACAGAGGGATAAACGCTAGGGTGGAGAAGGGGGCGGTAGTGAAAGAGGCCGGTGGTGTGGGGATGATTCTGGCGAACACCGCCTCGAGCGGGGAGGAGCTGGTGGCGGACAGTCATTTGTTGCCGGCGGTGGCGATAGGGATGAAGGACGGGGACAAGGTGAGGGCGTATGTGAAGAAAGCCGGTGCCCGTGCGACGGCGGTGTTGACTTTCGAGGGGACAGTGCTGAACGTGCGGCCGTCTCCGGTAGTGGCGGCATTCAGCTCCAGGGGGCCGAACGTGGTGACGCCGGAGATCTTCAAGCCGGACGTGATCGGGCCGGGGGTTAACATCCTTGCTGCCTGGTCGGAGGCAGTGGGACCCACCGGGCTCGCCAAGGATACGAGGAAAACCCAGTTCAACATCATGTCAGGTTAGTTCAACAGCTATATTTCCTGGTCTTTCAAAATTCAAATTCAATTGAAGTTCCTTTTTTTTAATCAACAATTCAATTTAAGTTCTACATTGATACTATTGGTGAATTGAATTGGGGAGTGAATTGGTCAAAGATTGGAGGGAATCTGAGGGTGGTAAAAAAGTGAAAAAGGGTCTGTTGTGTTTATTATTGATGCTTAAGACTTTAAGACATCCACAGTGATCATGTTCTGGATAACTATAGAATTCACCTTGCAAGGTCTGCTTTTACTGTAGTTTTTTCTTGCTATGATTTACAATTATGCTTTACCATTGCACATGGTTGGGATTTGTCAATCAAATGTTGATTGCTTTGGATTAAAAATGACACTGTTTTTGTGTGAATTGGTTGACATAAGTTCTTGCAAATATTGAGCTAAATATGGATTTGTGTATGATATTGTGCTTGGTCTGCAATGACTTTGAAGACACTGTCGATGGAGAGTTTGAGCATAGCTGAGTGTCAAGGTTTAAGAAGATGGGTTATGGCTTATGGCTATGGAGAGTGTGGTTTAACTGTTTGCTATTGATTGATTAGCTTGTTTAGTTAGACTAATCTAGCTTAGACGTTTTAGGTGGTTAGCTTTAGTCAGTTACAGCTAACATGCGCATAGGGGAGTAGTTTAACATTAGTATAAATACATGTATTCATGTTACAGTTGAGGTAATGCAATATCAGAAAATTCCCCAAAACCATTCATGTCTTCCATCATGAAAGGTGAAGAGATTCAGCTCTGTAAAATTCCCCAAAACCATTCATGTCTTCCATCATGAAAGGTGAAGAGATTCAGCTCTGTTGCTGATTCTTTACAATGGCTTATGTGGAATAGGTTAATTAACATTCCCCACGCTTTCGTGTTAATGATCTTTAAAGAATGTGGGTGATTTGTCTAATCTGTGTACACACAATGTATAAGTTAATATTCCTGCTTTTCTTATCTGATGTGAGTTTGAAGAATATGGGGGTCAATTGGCTTGGTAGGAGTACAAGCAATATCAAATTATTAATCAAATGCTATTCAAACAGTTCATTTGAGGTTTTTTCTGCACCGCTAAGCAATTTAGTGTTTGAATCTGCACATGGTGAGTGATTGTTATACACTTCATAATGTTCCGAATACCCCCTTGCTTTCGAGTTTCAAGTAAGATTGCTTACAAGTTACCTCAATTGGATTAAATTTCGGTGGACCAATGTTTTAGGTTCAATGTCTTGAAGTGTTGTTAGAATTTGGATTCTTGAACCATGAATAAATTGACCCCTTTTTTTTTTTGCGTTTTGCATGTTTTTTTATTTGCTTCTTACTCTTCCCCGTGATCAGAACTTTTTCCTATAATGCGGACAATAATTTAATGGATAAGTAGAGTACATGCCCTTTTTATTAAGGGCATCTTTGACCCATTGTCTGGTTAAAGACAATTGATTGATTTGCTTCGGTTCTTACATTGTTCTTGTTTTGTTTCAATTTGCAGGCACGTCGATGTCCTGCCCGCACATAAGCGGTCTTGCAGCATTGATCAAGGCAGCTCATCCTGACTGGAGCCCGAGTGCGATCAAATCAGCCCTTATGACCACTGCTTACATCCATGACAACACCAAATCTCCCCTCCGCGATGCTGCTGATGGGTCACTGTCCAACCCCTGGGCGTATGGGGCAGGCCATGTCGACCCAGTCAAGGCCATTTCTCCTGGCCTCGTCTATGACATCTCCGCAGATGACTACATCACCTTCCTTTGCTCGTTGGGCTACACTGTTGACCATGTACGGACCGTCACCAAGCACCCAAATGTAACATGCTTGAGAAAATACTCCGATCCAGGCCAGCTCAACTACCCAGCTTTCTCGGTTGCATTCAAGAACTCACGGGTAGTGAAATACACGAGAGAGCTGATGAATGTTGGGGCTGCCAGAACTCTATACCAAGTGTCCATCGATGCACCTGCTTCAGTGGGTGTGAAAGTGAGGCCAAGTAAGCTTCTCTTCAGGGATGTTGGCGAGAAGAAGAAGTACACCGTCACCTTTGTGAAGAAGAAAGGGGTTAAAGCACCTGTCACGAATTCAGCTTTCGGTTCCATCATGTGGACCAGCAGACACAATGCGGTCCGGAGCCCTGTCTCTTTCTTGTGGACACGGGTAATATAAGGATTCGAGCATTCTTGGATTGTTGGCTTGAAATCAGTGAAAGATGAAAGGCTCTTCAATGGATGATTCGGGGCATTGGAGAGCCAAGAATTCTCAACCTTGCCCAGTGAATGAATGATCTTGATCTGCCTGCCTGGGAATGGGTTGTGTTGAAAGATGGTTATGTAATATGAGTAGTAGCATAAAAAAGTACAGAAACAAAAGAGTGAAGATGATTTGTAACCTGAATTTGTAGAACACAAGGGTCTACTACCCCCTGTGTTTGCTTTCTTGGAAATTGCAAGTTCCTTTGAATCACAGTCATCAGATGTTACTTAGTTATGATTATTGTGAATTAGTTATGGGACCACGATCCGATTTGGATCCGCAGGGGGATTTGCTTTCCGGGTTCGAGTGAAGACCTTGGGCAAAAGCCAACATGAACCCGAAAACGATTGCTCCAAATAGTAATACGCAACAACATGGTGAAGTACATTACCCGAAAACCGAGCAAACCCACCAGAATAATCAATCCAAACTTGAAAGAACCGAACTCGATTCAACCTGAAATAACCCAAACTTTAAGATACATTACAACAACAATAACTGTTGAGATTTGTATATATATTTCTCTAAGTTTAAGTTTATGTGTATAAGTGTAACATTTCATGTATAGCATAGAATTTATATGTTAAGTGGATATACAACATAGTTTTGGGTCTAGAGATGCTTGGGTGTTAACATCTTGGACTGGATTGAATTGAGCCCAATAGGGCTTGATCTCCTAACCAAGTTGATGCCAAGAACTCAGCCCAGACTTATTGGATCCACTGGCCCACTGGACAGCTGAGCTCGGCAAACAGCAGTTACAACAGCCTCACCCCACAAAGTATGTTTAAGCCCAGAAGAAACCAACATGCATCTAGCTTTTTCCAGAAGGGTTCTATTCATCCTCTCAGCAGTTCCATTCTGCTGAGGGGTGCCAGGAATAGTTAAATGTCTTTTTATACCTTCATTTTTACAGTAGGAGTTGAACTCATTGTTACAAAACTCCAAACCATTATCTGTTTTAAGGCACTTTAACTTTAATCCATTTTTATTTGATAAATAGATCCCCTTCTTTTGCTATTGATTTTATAACTCCCTATGAAAAATGGACTAATAAAAAACCTGACCTTAGTCACTTAAGACCTTTTGGATGTGTTGCTTATTCTC
Organism: Persicaria tinctoria; assembly: GCA_037127255.1. Classification (NCBI taxonomy): domain Eukaryota; kingdom Viridiplantae; phylum Streptophyta; class Magnoliopsida; order Caryophyllales; family Polygonaceae; genus Persicaria; species Persicaria tinctoria. The sequence continues at coordinate 14,983,346 of JBANSL010000008.1, forward strand.
ATGTGAATGATGGTAAATTGAATCCTAGGTCTCAAAAATGTGTTATGCTTGGTTATCCTGATGGCACTAAAGGTTATAGGTTATTAGTTATACAACCTGGAGCTTATAAAATCATTTTAAGTAGAAATGTTGTGTTTAAAGAAGATGAATTTCACTTTAAAAAGTCTATATCTTCTGTTCAGACTAACCAAATGCAGGTACCAGATACTGATACTCAGTTTTATACCCCTTATGAGGGTGAAACTGAGAATGAGTTTGACAGTGGATACTCCACTGCCAGACCACACTCACAAACTCACCAATCAGGTGGGCAAGTGAGTACTGATGGTGAGACAGGTAGTGAAATGGCTCCAAAAACTGAGCCCTCTTCCTCTTCTACCTTGCAATCTTCTCCCTCAATTTCTGATGTCTTTTCTGCCTCTACCATTTCTGTTTCTAATTTGTCTGTGATTGATACTTATGCTGCTGGCTCTTCTAGTGGTTCATCTGTGCAATTGTATGACTTAACTGATTGGAAACTTACTAGAGATAGAGAACCTAGGAATATTATTCCAAATAAAAAGTACTCCAGTAATTTGGTTGAGTTTGCTTGTATTGTTTCTGATGTGATCACTTTATATACTCCTGATACATTTGAACAAGCTATAAAATGTGCTCATGCTAAAAACTGGAAATGTGCTATGCTAGAAGAGATAGATTCTATGAATCAAAATAACATCTGGAAATTAGTTAAGAAACCTGCTACTGCTAGGTTAATTGATTGTAAATGGGTGTTTAAAATAAAACAAGGCATCTCTAAGAGTGATCCCCCAAGGTATAAAGCTAAACTTGTAGCCAAGGGGTTCACTCAAAGAGAAGGTCAGGACTATAATGAGATTTTTGCTTCAGTTATTAAATACAAGACTATGAGATTACTTCTTGCTATGTCTATTGTGTATAACTATGAACTGGAACAAATGGATGTCAAGACAGCTTTTTTGCATGGTGATCTTAATGAAACCATTTATATGAAGCAACCTAAAGGCTTTGTTGACACTGCTCATCCTGAATATGCTTGCTTGCTTATTAAATCACTATATGGCTTAAAACAGTCTCCTCGACAATGGAATATAAAGTTTGATACATGTATGAGGAGAAGTCTAGGATTTAGAAGAAGCAAATATGATACTTGCTTATATTTTAAAGATGCTAGGAAGCATGATCCTCTCTATGTGTTGTTGTATGTTGATGATATCTTGCTTATTGCTAAATCTTCTGATAAAATCAATATGATTAAACAACAACTTAAGAAACACTTTGATATGAAGGACTTAGGTCCTGCAAAAAGGATCTTGGGCATTGACATCATAAGAGACAGAAGTAAAAAGGTTATGTATTTGTGTCAATTTGATTATGTGCTTAAAGTGTTAGAAAATTTCATATCAAAGATATTAAGGCCAATACAGTTCCTTTGGGTGGTCATCTTGATCTTACTAAAGTAAGAACTCCTTTATCTTCTGCTGAGATTAATAGAATGAAAAATATCCCTTATGATGTTGCTGTTGGTTCTGTTATGTACTCAATGATATGCACTCGTCCAGATCTTGCTTTTGCTATAAGTGTTTTGAGTAGATTTATGTCTGATCCAGCTGAGAAGCACTGGCAGGCCATGAAATATCTGTTGAAATATTTGTTTGGTACTGTGCATCTTTGTTTGAAATATGTTGCAGGTCAAGGCTCTACTTATGAGCTATTTGGGTATGTTGATGCAGATTATGCCTCAAATAAAGACAATAGAAAGTCTACTACTGCTTTTGTTTATACTTGGGCAGGTAACTGTATCTCATGGAAATCCCAACAACAACCTATTGTTGCCTTATCCTCTACTGAGGCTGAGTACATAGCAACCACTGAGGCCTGCAAGGAAGCCATTTGGCTCCAAGGTCTCTTAAAAGAGGTTGAAAAGAAACATTATACATCTACACTGCATATAGATAGCCAAAGTGCATTATACTTATGCAGGGACCCTATGTATCATGAACGTACCAAGCATATAGATGTTAGGTACCATTTTATTCGTGAAAAGGTTGATGATAATGTTATCCATGTAAAGAAAATAGATGGAACTCATAATCCTGCAGATTTTGGAACTAAAATTGTAATTGTTGATAAATTCTTATTTTGCAGGGATTTCCTCCATTTGGAGGAAATAACTTGATAGCCGATGAAGTTACAGGTACATGGGCCGACGATGGACACATCCCTCTGATCCACACTTAGGTTGTCTTGCCCAGTGCAGACTTAGAGAACTACAGGGGCAATTGTTGAGATTTGTATATATATTTCTCTAAGTTTAAGTTTATGTGTATAAGTGTAACATTTCATGTATAGCATAGAATTTATATGTTAAGTGGATATACAACATAGTTTTGGGTCTAGAGATGCTTGGGTGTTAACATCTTGGACTAGATTGAATTGAGCCCAATAGGGCTTGATCTCCTAACCAAGTTGATGCCAAGAACTCGGCCCAGACTTATTGGATCCACTGGCCCACTGGACAGCTGAGCTCGGCACTGCTAGGGTTTGAAGCTTCCCTTGCTCCAAACGCAGCGTTTCACTTAGAGTTTCTCTTGAGAGCCTATATAAGCGATCCTGTTCACTTGAGCTCCTCACTTCGTGGTCGGCGTCTCCCGGTAATCCAAAGAGAAATAGAGCGAGAGCTTCTGGCGATTCTAGGGTTTGCTCCTCAAGCCACTTCCGTGCAATCGTCGCTTCCCCCGGCGAAGATCTTCTTCTCCGGCTCTTCCTTTGGCAAAGGCGAAGCTCCTCCGGCGGTGCTAGCTCCTGCTGTCCTGGGTTTCCGACTTGTGATCTCGAATCTGTATCTCCGAGATCTAGAGTCTTTCAGGGAGTGTTCTTCTTCCCGTTTTTCGTTGTTTGTTCTATGCTTTGTGTTCTTGTTTGCTTATATCTTCCTTGTACGCATAAACTCGCCCCTATTTTGTAATCTTCTTGATATAGTGGATTAAGGCTGCCTCTTGAGGCCCCGAGGACGTAGGATCTTAGATCCGAACCTCGTAAAATCTGGTGTCTCGTTTCTGTTGTTACATTGCTCGATCTTGCTATTACCTCGAACTCGCATATCCAACTTCGAATCTATTCGTTATTCGCATAACAAATCAATCCCAATATATCCCGCTTAGAGCAGGGTCTGGGGGGTCGCGGTGTATGCTCCCTTTCCCCAATTAGATGCATTCTAGTTAAATTTTTAAAATGAGTGTTGAAATAATAAAAACCAAGACAACTGAAACCGAGACAATTGAAGCCTGAACCGGAACCGACCCAAATGTCCTGAAACTCGAATAACCCAAACCGCCCCATCCGATTGCCACCTGTTGTGGGTTAGTTGGCTCAGTCGGTAAAAGACCCTAGCAATGCCCAAGGTTTTCCTCTAGGTTATGGGTAAAAGACCAAAGTCTCTCTCGGCTGGTGGCCACAATATCGTTAGATTAGTCGGATCCACAAAGTCCAAGAGCAAAGGAGGTATATCAGGAGGTGTGGGCAGGTAGCATACCATATCCCTTGGCTCCTCCATGAAATATGGTTGCACTCATGGAACATTGTGCTTGGCCCTTACCGGTAGTTTCATTGAGGGTCCACATCCTACATTATTTCAAGTAATTATGAGAAGAAGATATGCTTCTTGTAAATACTCTTTACCATTACATTATATAAAGCAAATTGGCAGAGAATGGTAAAATAAATAGGCAGCAAAGAGGCAGCAAACCAGTCTCCTACAACCGGTTATAGATGCAATTGTCTATTACAATAATTAACACATATCCCTAATCATAAATAAATAGTTAAAAAAACCAATGGAATAAAAAACCCAATTCACTCTTCAAATCTCAAGCCTTAACCTAACAAAACCAATTCAATTCATTTATCGATATCAACTCAACTAATCGCCAAACATTCAATTCAATTAAAAGACTAACAAAATCAAATCAACAAATTCTCAAAGGAATAAAAAGCGACAACCAGGGGTTATAAATGACAAAAAGGCAAACACAGGAAGACAAGACTCTCAATTCCAATCACACAAACCCAGATAACACGAGGGAAATAACGAGGAACTAAGGAGACAATAAACAAAATTGAATCAATAATATGAATTCCTGAATAAGAACAACTAAAAAATACAAATTTGTATACTTATATCGACCCAATCAACCCAAAATCTCTCTTAAACATTTCTACCAACACCTTGAAGGCTCAACATCAAACACACAATAAGCCTGAATATCTAAACCCCGATTTAACCAATCTTCTATCACAAGTGCATCACTACTCTCAATCATTTGGATTCCTAATCTCAACTACAAATTCAAAACTGTAGTATTAAATTGAACCATATATTATTCTAGCCACTGGTGTTCACCCACTGTCTACTTAGCAAATAATTCCAGACTCCGTAATTGCTCCCATACAATTTAGTTCAGAGGGCAGACAGATGCCTAATAAATAAGGATACATAGGAATTCCTCGAAAAAGGAGCGTCAAACTCTCTGCTGTTATAGCGAATTCAAGTAATTAAAGGCCGAGGATCAAGATTTTCCCAGGATTGAATCAACTCTTCTAGTTCTATGACAGTCAACAGTGCACATTAAAATATAAATAACACACAACATGTTCAACGAAATGCCTGAACAAAATAAATGGAAGACACATGAATCAGCACTATTAAGTCTATAACTGCAACTCAAACATGGGTTCAATTAGAAATTATAAATTTCCCACGCATAAGAAAAGGGAGAGTACCTTTCTCGGTGACCACGAAATAGAGATGTATAGGACCAAATTCGTTGAAGGTCTCTTCCAGTTGAGAGAATAGGTCGAATTGGAGATGAAAACTCGACTGGCAATGTTCAGGTCGGGGTCACTCTGTCGTCGCCGCCGCCGCCGCCGGTCTGTCGTCGCCATCCAGAACCCTATCTGTCGTCGCCATCGCCGTCTAAAGCTTCCTCCGCCGCAACCGTCCAGATCTGCCCCTTTGCCGTTGCCGTTGTCCAGATCTGCCCCATTGCCTACCTTCTCTCCCTCCCTCCCATGGCAGATCTAATCCCTCCCACCACCGTAGATCTATACAATACTCTTTTTTTTTAATTTAATTTTAAAGCTATTTTTTTTGGTTTAATTGTTGATTAAGGTAGAAATTGTTTGATTTGTGATTGAGTAGGAGATTTTTTTTTTTCAATTTTGGTATAGTTGATTCCGGTAGCATACCAAACAACATGCCTCAGTAATGGTTGATTCCCAATTTTGATTCCCATTCCGATTCCGATTCCCATTCCGATTACCACACTCGTACCAAACGGGGCCTAAAAGATTCAATTGTAGTAAAAATATTTTTTCTTAGTTTCAATGCATTAACGTTGAAAAAAGTTTGGGTAGTTTTATTTTTGATTGGGTAAATTATTCGGATGCACAACGTCCTATCCGATAGCATCATTGCAGATGAGATTTAGGTAGTTCAATACATCTTTTTTTTAAACAAGATAAAAATTCAGTTATCTAGATAAGCCTAGAGAAACCGAGAGACCGGAAAAGTTAGTAGATGGACTAACCATCATGTACAACTGAAACAAATAACATAAGCAAATGACAGAAAGAAAAAACACGAAGCAAATAATAGAAATGAAGATGCGAAAATGTTAGAGATGTGAATGAGACCAAAGTGTCCCACATCGAAAAGTTGAACATAACAAGCCCTAGTATATAAGTCGGTGGACTACTTCTTCTATTGCCAATTGGTTTTATAATTGAACCTCACACAACTTGTATGCTAGGCTACTAGCGCCTGTGCACACGACCCCAATATCAAATCCGGGAAAACAGAAGAGATTATCTTTAATGGAAAAAAGAACGGTTGAAATTTGCAAACAAGATATAATTTCGAACAAAAAAAGGTAATGAATGATAACATAGTTTTTTTTTTTTTTTGAGCAAAACCTGACACCTCATTTCATTTCCTTCAATAAAATCGAACCAACAGTTTCCGGGAGTTCATGTAAAGAGAAAAAAAGTGCATGACATTAAGATTCTCCCAAACAAATGCTACTCCCCCGTCCTAAAATACATGATCTTTTAGACCTTGAACTTTTGTCAAAAATACATGAGTTTTTAGGTTTATAGATAATGATTACCCCTAAAAAAGTACAATAAGAAGTAAAATTAAAGAGTCACCACCTCTATAATAATAATGAGATTTATATATAAATAAGTTTTCTTAATTAACTTGTACGGGTCTAAAAGATAATGTATTTTAGGACGGAGGGAGTATAAACTTTTAAACTGGTGTTATTTTTCCATAATTTACTAATATTGTTTTCATTATCCCCATATATTATTTTAATTCTAACATTAAGATTTGTTTATTATAATAAAAGGATATTCAGTTAACTATAGCAATCTCAACATGTAGCCAACTTTTATTTTGGAGGGCTTGTAGAATTTTTCTCAGGGAATACATGAAGGCAACTTACACAGCTTGAAATTTTCTTCATCAAATTCATGAATATATGTCATCCCACCAAATAAATCATATATATGATATGAATGTAATAGGTCGTGCTCCCATCTATGAATTTTTTTTGTGGATATTTTTTTAGTAATGAGAAAAAATAGTAGTTCTTCCTCCTGAAAAAATAATATATACACATTAATGTACGTAATACGGATTAGTGTTTTTTTTTGGGCCAAGTACTAGGGTTACATTTTTTTTTAACATGGATTTTCTTTGCATATATAAATACCAAATTACTACCTCCGTTCAGAAATAAGTGACGTTTGATTTTTTGACACGTTTTTTAAAGAGTTAAAAACTATATAAAATATAAAGTTTTTAATTGATTTTTTTTATAATTTTATACATATTAGTTATAAGTTTAAAATTATTTAAAAAAATTAATAAAAAAGTTAATATTTTATATAGTTTTTAGCTCCTTAAAAAATATGTCGAAAAGTCAAACGACACTTATTAATGAACGGAGGGACTAATACAATGAAGCATATACCTGGACAGATAGGCACGTAGAATATACGACGGGCCGGTTGGACTTAGACAAGTCACAAAGTGAGATCCCATCAAATGCTATTTCATCAGTGGCCTCTTTTTAAAACGTAAATTCAAACGATATATCCACCGCTAATTTTTACTATTTCCACCGCTAATCACCGTATAGGACCATAGGTATGCGGTGGTCTTAATCCACTTTTTTCCAGACCCACCGCATACCTATGCGGTGGGTTATGACGACGGTATACATGCGTTGGGTTTTTTGCAATTGGAAAGGGTTGTAGAAGTTGTCCAAAACCGTCGCCATAACCCACCGTATACCTATGCAGTGGGTTATGACGACGGTTTTGGACTGTTATGGCGACGGTTTTGGGTTGTATGGCGACGGTTCAAACTCACCGTATACCTATGCGGTGGGTTACGGCGACGGTTTTTGGCATGTGTACGGTGACCCACCGTATAGTATTGCGGTGACCCACCGTATACCTATGCGGTGTGATCGTTCACTGTCATTAAACCCACCGCATATCTATGCGGTGATTAGCGGTGAAAATAGTAAAAATTAGCGGTGAAGAAAAATTTGTAGAAAATTTCACTCTCAAGATTTTAGTATTGGGAATTTTATGAAACTTTTAAAATAAAGTTTATGGACTAATATAAAAATTGTTTTAAAAAAATCAAAGGGCAAAGATATGTGATCTTTAATTTATAGGAAAATTGCAAAAAATAGCCTAACCTTTAGGGGTAGTTGCGTTTAATAGTCTGAACTATAAAAAATGCAGAAAATAGCCTCAAGTATTTAACTGGTTGCGGAAAATAGCCTCAAGCTACATTAAAATTCAAATAATTACCTTTAAATTCAAATTAATGATAAAAAAAAGTCTTAAGTTGTCATTAAATTCAAATTAATTACAAACCTTCTCCAAAACAATTTTTATTTAAAAAAATCATCACTTCTTATATATAAAAAAAAGGCCTAAATAATTTTTATTCCTAAAATCTACCACTTCTGATAAATTTTTGTTCTCACTAATTCATTATTAGCTAAATTCATCATTAAATTAATTACAAAAACTACCTTATACCATATAAATTGTGTAAATAAATAAATTTAAAAAAAAATCTAAGTAATTGTGAATAGAAGTTATTAGATCAATTGTAAATAGAAGCTTAAGTATTTATTTACTTTTAATGATATGTAAATAATCTAATTAATTTTTTAGAATAATAAATTTAAATTATATTTATATGGTTTGAGATAGTTTTTATAATTAATTTAGCTATGAGTTTAGATAACAACAATTAAGTGTAACCTTTTTTTATATATAAGAAGTGATGATTTTTTTAAATAAAAATTGTTTTGGAGAAGGTTTGTAATTAATTTGAATTTAATGACAACTTAAGGCTTTTTTTTATCATTAATTTGAATTTAAAGGTAATTATTTGAATTTTAATGTAGCTTGAGGCTATTTTCCGCAACCAGTTAAATACTTGAGACTATTTTCTGCATTTTGGATAGTTCAGGCTATTGAGCGCAACTACCCCTAAAGGTTAGGCTATTTTTTGCAATTTTCCCTTAATTTATTGAAGTACTTGTGTCCGTATTAGTGGTAGGTCTAGCCGACACTTATTACATGGACTTAAACTTCTTTTTTGTCAAACCAAAACTACATCTTCTTAATCAATCATTAAAAAGGTGATCATTTAAAACAAATACGGAGTAAAAATTAATTATTTTTTTCCCTTTTTCCCTTCACTTTATTAAGAAATAACTATTCAGGTTAATCACTTAATCATGCATGCTAGCAAGGGATCTTTTCCCTCCCTTTGGTTTCAAATCCAAACATCTAAAAATAATAATACTACAAAATTTTTAATTTATTTTCATCATTTACATTCGTTAAATTCGATTAAACTGAATTAAAATTAAAAATTTATATATATAATTCAACATTCGTGACAAAAACTTCGATGAGTTACGTATCTACTTGATTACTGTCTATCTTCAACGCTAATGATTTGTCTAAAAATGTACGTAGCAATTTATTTAAAATAGATTTTTTTGATCCACCAATTCATTTTTTTTCTTCTAAATTAATCCTTGTTCTATTGAAAAATTATTTAAAACAAGTTAGATGAAAAGATGGGTCCCGGCCCCACCCCACGGCCTTCCAAATTTTCACGGGGCCTACACTTCAAATCTGGAATGGGACACAAGAAACCAAAATCTCTTCTAAAGATTTCCATCAAGAAAATTAGTAAAGCAAGGCCAAGCACTAATCAAATGGGTCATGTACTCATGTCCTATTTAATTTATATGTTTATAACTGGAATATAAAAAAAATCAACAAAATAAAATGTTGAAAGAAAAATTCAAGTTCCATATATGTTTATTCGTCTTCGTCCACATGAGATTCTTGTTATATCGTTGGACGACGGTGTCTCTTCATGGTGGTATTTGAGTTCGTTCTTAGTCTACAACATTAACTTATTAGTTTTAGATTTGTTTAGATTCGTCATGTCGTAGAGTCTATGATGCCTGTTTTATTGCGTCATTTTCTGATTGTATGTTCGTCGATTTTCCGTCCGCCAAATTATTGGTCTATCGATAATCAGACCTATCTAATCTCAAATTCTCTCTCTCTCTATATATATATACTCCCTCCGTTCAACAAAACTTGTCGTTTACTATTCACGCACGCTTTTTTAGAACGATAAAAACTATATAAAATATTCATTTTTTTAAAATTTTTTTTTAACAAGTTTGTACTTATTAATAATAACTACGAAATTGTTAAAAAAAATTATTTAAAAAGTCAATATTTTATATAGTTTTTAGCTCCTAAAAAAGCGTGCATGAATAGTAAAACGTCAAGTTTTGTTGAACGGAGGGAGTATATATTATGCGAGTATAGTTCCTCGTCCACATTGTTTAAAATTACAATTACAATTTATATAAAGTAAATTTATTTAAATAAATTTATAATCAATGGTTATCAAATCTTGTTATATTATTGTTAAAAACTAGTATTAATATAAACCACTTTGTGCAAATAAATCCAATTTTCAAGGTTCCTTTACATAAAAAAATGCTTAGAAATTGTAGGGCTAGAATCTAGGTTTTCCAATTATTAGAGAAAAGTTAATTGTCAATTAATCCAACCAATATTAGCTAAATGATTAAGACTAAGAGGGCCTCAGGGCCGTAGCTTATCTATCCTTATGATTTTTGAATATAATTAAGTCAACGGTCTTACTATGAACTCTTCAAAATGACTACTACCATGAACGCTGTGATCTGCGGATAAACGGCGTTTCATCACTAATCACTGTAATTAATTTATTAAAACAACGGATTAATAAATTAATCTCCAGTGTCTTAAATTAACTCCGTTTCATGACAATTTTTTTTAAATAATTGAAATATATAAATCCTGTTTCCATTTCCCTTTGTCTGCATCTTAGCTCCTCCCCTACCCTTTCTCTCTCTAGCTCGCGTCTCCAGAAATGTCCTCTCTCTCACACTGTATCTCCATCTCTCTCTACTCATTCGTGGATTAATCTTCTTCGCAATTGACTCTTCGGTCTCCGACGAGCTCTCTCCAGTGGCGGAACTCTGACTTGCCTCTGCCGCTCCCGCTGCAACTGCTCGCCATTCTCCGTTGTCTCTCCTCCGGCATCCGCTTGATCTCTCTCCTTGATCGGAACTCGCTCTCATTCTCACTCTCGCTCGTGGAATTAGGTAATTTCTCACTCTGCGTGTCTCTTTCTTGCTGTATTGTCTTAATCTTGGGAAGTATTAACAGGAAATGGCGATTGTAATTACAATGAGAAATGGCGGTGTGTTTGCTTGCTTGAATTTGCTCGCTATTTCGCCTGTTAGGATTTCATTTTGATAAAATATCCGAATTCGAGGTGGAATTGAGTGTGTTTGTCTTCGTTTTGGACATTGCCTTGGCAGCTCGGTGATTTGGAGTGGTTTCAGTTGGAGGATTTAGTTTCCGTTGTTCATTCTTTTGAAATGCAGCTGTCTTTGTAGTTCACCGTCTGAAATTTTTTGACATTTAAGTGCAAACTTTGTTCGCCAAACGCGTGGCTCTAAAATTGCTCTCAGGTGGCTCGTGAATTTTGATGCCTTTTACGCAATTGTTTTTGTAGACTGAACTCAAAAACCTTCGTTTTAGTGTATGTGCTGATCTTTCTTTTTAACATTTAATGTTCTTTCCTGTCATTTTGTTTCTTCAGCCTGAAGCGTTGGGAATTGGATTTCAGGTTCTTAAGTGGCTTTGATTGTTTCCAAGATGTTGTGTTTCTGTTTTTCTTCTCCAAGTTTTTGGTTGGATTTTTTCAACTCTTTTCATTTAATATAAAAGGTATGGCTAACTTAGCTGTAAATGGATGTGAGCCGGGAGATGCTAGATATCTGATGTGTTAAGAAATTCTTTTGGTTTGTCAGTTTCCATTACACGTCTCTTATTTGCTATAGTAACAATCATTAAATCAGCTCGTAATCTTGTCAGCTATGAACACTTTCACTTCATATTCGAGATGTTGATGCAGCTTGTTCTTATCCTTTGAACGATATTGTTATATGCATTTTTGTCCGTGGAATGCCGTGATAAGGCAATGAGAAAAGGAAGCATGGGCAGCGGATCAATGTTCTTCCCTTTCTCTGTATTGATTTTGACAGGCGGTCACTTTAAAATTTCGAAGTTCCGGGTGTCTAAATGTAGTCCTTCAAGATTGTTTGAATGGAAAAATGTTCCCCTCTTTATGCATCATTCTTGCACATTTGGATTATAGAGTGGACTTGAAACTTGAAAATTCCAATTTTCTTCTCAACTAAGATGGATTTATGCCTTATTTTTTAGAAATCTCTAGCTTATGTCGTGGTGTGTGGACATCTTTAAATAATGGGATTATTTTGCTTGTTTAATTGCAGAACTGAATCCTTGACAGAGTAGAATTTGTTGATCAGTGTCATCAGACATGGAGCAGTATGAAGTATTAGAGCAAATTGGAAAAGGTTCTTTTGGTTCTGCACTTCTTGTGCGTCACAAGCATGAAAAGAAGAAGTAAGTATAAACAAGCTTGTCTCTCTTATTCCACCTCGTTCATGCTTGTTCACTTAAGAGAGAGATATAACACAGAAACTTCTTAAATGTGACTCTCTACTGTTTGCTTTACTTTTAATGATCAAATAGATATGTTCTTAAAAAGATCCGTCTAGCCCGCCAATCTGACCGAACCCGCAGGTCTGCACATCAGGAGGTTAGTAGCCTTAGTTGTGGCAACAACTTGCCATGCTTTTTTTGGTTGTGGTGTTTCATATTGAAGCTACATGTGGTACATTACTCAAAATGTGGATGCTCTTTTCCTGCATCCAATCTGTTGTTCTGGTTGCACGTTTAATTTGTTAAAATAGTTGATGTCAATACTTTGTTATGCAACCGTTGCAATTCCTGATGATAAATTTGGATGCTCTTTCCTGTTCTTTTTCCCCTGTCCAGATGGAGCTTATTTCCAAGATTAGAAATCCGTTCATTGTGGAGTACAAAGATTCCTGGGTTGAGAAGGTGGGATAAACTCATCTAGTTTCTTCCTCTTCTGTGGTGATATCACATTTTGTCCTTGTTCTCGTGGATAAGTATTTTCCATAATGTGATTTTCATATTCTTCTCAGGGTTGCTATGTGTGTATAATCATAGGATACTGTGAAGGAGGCGACATGTATGTTTTGGGTGCTTGAACTATTTTCATCGAGCTTGATGCTGGTAGTTTTGTTTAATTCCGCTTATGCTTATGTCTCTGCAGGACTGATACAATTAAACGAGCCAATGGAGTCTATTTTCCCGAGGAGGTGCCTACCTGCCCTTTACTGAAATTTTCCTGTCTACCCACCAAATGAACAACACATATTTAAGACACTGTCTGAATTATGCTAAAATTGACTGTGCTGAGTGCTAAATTGCAAAGTTAATCTGTCTTTAGAAACTTTGCAAATGGCTTGTACAACTACTGATGGCGCTTGACTATTTGCACAAGAATCATATTCTTCATCGTGATGTCAAGGTTAGTTATGTTAATGTGCTTACAACTATAGAGTCATTTTTTAAAGTGTTTTCATTGAAATTATGTTGACCGAGTTTCACGGTTCTTTCAGTGTTCAAATATCTTCTTGACAAAGGAGCAAGGCATACGTCTTGGTAAGGATATTTCTTGCTTCTCGTCAATTTTGGAAAGAAAATATCATTTTTGTTTTCCATGTAGCCCGTAACAAATATTGGACTCAGGTGATTTTGGACTTGCCAAAATGTTGACCTCTGATGATCTTGCCTCCTCTGTAAGTTCTCATATACTGTACATGATTTGAAGTATAATAACTTTTTATCCATCAAAAGTGTCAAAAAGAATATGCTTTATCATAAATTGGCTTCTGATACTTAGGTGGTTGGCACTCCAAGTTACATGTGTCCAGAACTTCTGGCAGATATACCATATGGTTCTAAGTCAGACATCTGGTCCTTGGGTAAGTTAATGTTGTTTACACTTTACAGGATGCACTTATCTTCTATGGTTGCTGTCTATTATGAACAAAAGTTTTCATTGTGATATAATGTCATGCAGGTTGTTGCATATATGAAATGACAGCTCTTAAGCCTGCATTTAAAGCATTTGTAAGTTTGCACACTCTCTACTGTAGCAAGACTTCTTACTGTTTACTCTCTGTAAAATTATTGGAAATTATGAGTTGCACCTCATAACTGTGATTTAGTTTTATGGAAATGCCTGCAAAAACAACTAGAATGTGTAATTCAAAAAAAATATACTATTTTGAAATTATTGCACTTGGTTATTAGATGAGAATAGGTTGTGCACAATACAAACTTCTATGAATTACAGTATGTTATTAAATTTATTACTTTTTTGGTCTGTCCTGTTTCGTGAAACAGGATATGCAGGCTTTGATCAATAAAATCAATAAATCAATTGTGGCACCTCTACCAACCAAATATTCCGGAGCATTGTAAGTCATTTTCTCTCGCCAGACATTTTTTCCAGAGTAAATCTTTTATCTTTTGATCTTGATAATACTACATCATAGAAGGGATGCTCCTAGAGGAAGAGAGAGTGAATGAACTTGCACTGATATTTATTATGTGCACATTTTGTATCCATGTGCTTATTTAGAAACAACTGGCTGATCAAATGATTTCTTCTACTTACTGTTTGCAGCCGTGGTCTTGTTAAGAGCTTGCTGCGGAAGAATCCTGAACTTAGACCAAGTGTGAGTAAAACTGTCCTTCACAATGTTTGGATATTGTCGCAGAACCGTGATTTGATAAACTTAGGTCATTATTCTAGTGAATGTGTTCCTTACTGCTCTGTGTAGCTGTTCTAGGATTCATAAACCTTAAGGTTTGGATTGTTCAACGTCCCATATGCTACGGTCTTGAAGAGACTTCATCTGCACGGCAGTTTAAATTGTACCGTTCATATTTGCACAATTTCATCTTTTCCTTTGTTTTCAGTATAACATTAGCCTTGATCATGTTTGATCTTTGCTCTAGTAGGATAGTAATCCAATTTCAATGACGTTTACGATTAAATGACATCTTACTCATACAGTCAGAGATGCCATGATAGTAAGGAAGCTTGGTCCAAGTATGAGATGGTTTTAACACTGAGATATTCTCCTTGCAGGCAGCTGAGTTGCTAAGTCATCCACACCTTCAACCTTACGTCCAAAAGATTCAACTTCAAATCAGCAATCTGAGATGTGATACCATATCTTCTTATTGGGACGAACCCGAGTATATGGACAAAACTACATTTCCTGAGCAGGAAGAAGATAGCAGTTTAAACCCAAGTGTATCTGGAGCTGGGATTAGCTGTATGTATACCACTGAGAGAATAAAGGCTCTCAACGAAGATCTAGATCGGCGTTTGGCTGAATTAACTGTTCAAGATGCCCGCATTGCTGCTGGGAAAGAAGCACCTTCAGTAACTTCAAAGGTGCGCAAAAATGCCGCACTTACTCGAGCAAGAACTTTTGGCATTTCCAGAAGACCCGAAGGATCCTCAAAGAATCGTCAATCTGTAAGCACTTTGAAGCATCTTTAGAGCAAAGTCTTTAGCTAATAGCTTTCATTTCATGAATTACTTGACCAAACGAATGTTGCAACTTCAGTAGCATAATTCTCCAGCTGACCCTATTGCCTAATGCAGTTCTTTTCCACAATTTAACATTTGCAGTCCCCAATTACTCATACACCTGTGAAGAGGTCGGTCTCTGCAACTCGTCGAGTATCACTGCCAGCGATGACAAGAAGGCCTGCCATCCAAGATACCTTCTCTAAGCCAACCACCACCGATATTTTAAAGCGACTGAAGTCCCCTGACGTCTCCCTCAACACTCCTCGAATTGACAGGATCCTGGACTTCCCATTAGCCTCCTACGAAGAGGCAGCCTTCTTCCCGATCCACAGAGCATCCTTGAACTCAGCTCAGGGCTCATCTTCTCCGCAACACGGTGACTGCTCAATCACCAAAGACAAGTTCTCCATACAGCTTGCCAAGTCAAGGCGATTCAGCGATGCATGGCACAGTATTCGGGACACCAAGGCAGAGAAGGCCGCCATCACCAACAGTGACTCCTCCAACCAGAATGCAACAGCCGGTGCCTCCAGCAGGACATCCTCGGATCTAAGGAGGAGACCATTCGACACTTCATCGTATCAGCAGAGGGCCGAGGCCTTAGAAGGGCTCCTTGAGTTCAGCGCAAGGCTGCTCCAACAAGAGAGGTTCGACGAGCTGGGGGTGCTGTTGAAGCCATTCGGCCTGGAGAAGGTCTCTCCAAGGGAGACTGCAATCTGGTTGTCGAAGAGCTTCAAAGAGAACACTTCGAAGCAGGAAAGCTAGCTCATCGCAGTTAGGGGATCTTACCCTCTGACAAGATAGCTTATCTAGCTTACTCTGAACTATTTCTAAGCTTTCATATCTTGTTCTTTCATGGTAATTAGTCCTTTTTTTTTTTTTTACAGACGAGGGGTAAATTCAGCATTTTCCCGTCTGTGAAATTCATGGTTGGCAGATGGCTGGGTGAAATTCTTTGGTCTAATTGGCTCTAATATATCTATTGAGATGAAGTGTAATGTACTACTGTACTGTGTCTGGATGTTCACGTAGTTCAGGTTGGAGTTGTAGCGGTGATTGGGGTTGAAGGTTACATTTTTTTAACCTGAACTATATCAAGCTCCAACATAGGGATTCATAGCTTGCCGAAATTGATCAATGTACAAGATCTCACCACCATCTTCCAACACTAGCTTAACAATGAGCCACTGAAACTTACATTAGAAAGACATGTCATAAAAAGACCAATATGAAGGCCGGGAGCTTGTCAGGATGTTTGGGCCCGAGTTATCGTGGGCTGTGGGATTGGGTAGATAGTTTTTGGAGGCCCATATATCAATTATTCAACTGACTCTCTCTCACAACACTTTTTTTTTTTTTTTTTTTTTTTTTTGACAACACTCTCACATTACAAACTAAAATATATAAAAACTTGAAAATGGTGCAGGGTAGAGAGTAGAGATCGATAAATCAAAACAGTGAGCAGTGGTGGCGGAGCACAACTATACGTTCGAACGTGTTGTTTTGGATTAAAGTAAAATTGCTCTGTTAGTTTAAATTAATAGTAAAAATTTATATAATTTATTATTGATTTAGGATAAAACGTCATTATTTTTTGGGTGATTTAGGTATATAAGCTAATTAGAACCTTTAATAAGCTAATTAACTAACAAACTTTTTAAATTAAATTGACTAATCCATCCCACTTAAGCAGGCCTAACGCGCTTCATTTAACGCGCCCCCCTCCCCCTTACCTTTCTTTCAGCGCCGACCACACCTTCATCAAAGCTTCGTTAATTCATCAATGGAGATCCACGGCGAGAGTGAATCCGAAATTCAGATCATCCGAAAGCAAGCGTGAGACACCGAAATCTCTTAATCCGGATCGAGATCGGGATTCCATCCAGTGATTCCAACTGAGGAGCGAATCGGGCGAATTTGGTGAAAAAGGTCGAAAATCAATTTTCCAGAATCATCGAAAGCTGTCACCAATGGCGGAAAATCAATGCAACATAGAGTGATAGACAACGACAAGAGACACTATTTGGAATCTAACCAAGGTAACACGCGAAATTTCGATCTAATTTTCATTTTCTTATGTCAATTGCAAACTACAAATTCCCGATTCCATATCTAGGGTTAGATCTAGGTAGTGCTTCTTACACGAACGATTGTGAGTTGTTCAATGGAATCTAATAGTCAGTACTGATATGATGAAACTGTGTATGGGTGTAAAATACAGATTCCAAAGCTATACGGATATGGATTTCAAAATTATGACAATCTGTTTTGGAGGAGAATTGAAGATGACAAATGGATATTGTGAGTATGTTGGTGAAGTTGAATCAAAGGCGTTTGTGATTCAAGGCGATATTGAGTTGGAATCACTGAAGAATATGATTAGTGATAGGTTTGACATATGCCTAGAGGCATATGAGCTGAGGTTAACCCACCTACATCCTCTACAAAAGTTGAAAGCTCCCTTTACAATCAGCAAAAATGAAGATCTCAAGGCATTCATGCTTATAAATGATGCGTCTCAGGTTGCATGGTCTTTGTCGTTGCATGTTTTAGCAAAAAAAAGGTTGAATGGCAATCAGATAAGTAAAGATGTTCAACAAGCAAGTGTGTTGACGGTGTCTAATGATTACGTTCAGGAAGCAAGTGTAGATGACAGATTGGTACTTGTTGTTACTGATCTTGCATCAGAAGATATGGGTTACATCAATGATGAAGCTTCAAATGAATCCCTTAGTGAGAATGATGAAGATGATATTGATTTCATCTATGTTGGACAGATTTTCAGCTCAAAAAAACAGTTAAAGACTGCAGTGGCTAACATGGCAGTTAAAGAGAACTTCCAATTTCGAGTGAATAAATCAACAACAAAGAGGTACAAGGTCAATTGCATTGATTCCAGCTGCGAGTGGACAGTACTAGCTACATGTGTCAAGAATTCGAGTTACTTTGAGATCAGGAAGGTGAAAACAGACCACACTTGTTCATTCTCAGTTCGATGCAGAGAACATCGGAAACCATCTTATCAAGTTGTGGCGGAAAAGATGAAGATAAGGTATGATTAATTAGAATTACATCATATATACGATCTCAGACATACAAGTAAAGATGACAATGGGTGTGTGCTTACATATTCAATATATCTAAATATATAAACAAAAAGTTAATGCAGAAGGATTATTACTTGCTTGTTGCTTACATGATGCATATGATGAATGAAGGTATGAAGGTGTGACAAAAGGCCCAAATCCTATACAGATAAAAAATGCAATGCAAAAGGAGTTTAGGCATGAAGTAAGCTACTGGAAAGCATGGAAAGCAAAAGAGGTTGCACAAGACATGATAAGAGGCACTCCAGAAGGAAACTATGAAATGTTGCCAGCATACTTCCACATGATTCAACAAGTAAACCCAGGATCATATGCATGCATGGAGATTGATGGATATAATCGTTTCAAGTATGCATTCCTCTCTTTTGGAGCAACAATTAGGGGATTCCGGATGATGAGAAAGGTATAAAATCTATAATTTTGATTGATAGACCATGTATATATGATTAAACTAGTGTAACAACTATAAATTGCATTATATAGGTTATCATGGTAGACGCCGCTTTTCTACATGGAAAATATAGAGGAATTCTGATTTCAGCAACCGCACAAGATGCTGACAGACATGTATACCCTATTGCATTCGGAGTGGCGAACTTAGAGAATGATAATGCATGGAAATGGTTCTTCCAACGATTAGGTGATGTGATTCCGGATTCAAGTGAGTTGGTGTTTGCATCTGATCGGCATGGGAGCATCAGCAAGGTTGTTGAGGGCGTGTACAGTGCTGCAAAGCACGTCATCTGCACACGCCATCTGAAACAAAACATAAAGGCAAAATTCAAGAACAGAGGAGTCATACATTTTATCAAAAAAGCATCCGAATGCTACACTGTAAGAGAATTTGAAGACAACTTCAAAAGCATTTGTGATATCAACAAGGATGTTGGGAAATACCTTGAGGATGCAGACTTTCAGAAATGGTCAAGGGCGCACTTCAAAGGTCACAGGTACAACATTATGACAACAAATAATGCAGAGTGTATAAATGCAATTTTGAAAGATGCTAGATGATACCCAATTATTGCACTGTTTGAGCATATAAGGGCTAAACTGACTGGTTGGTTCACTGACCGTAGAGAAGAGGCGGCAAAAATCAGTGATGTACTGCCTACGGTGAAAGAAATTTTGCAAACAAGGTATGATAGGTCAGGAAGATATGAGGTGAATGTGCTAAATAATACACAATTTCACGTAGTTGGTGGGAAGTTTACGGGTGTAGTTGATTTGGCACAAAGGACATGTAGCTGTAGGGTGTTTGATTTGGACCATATGCCATGTGTCCATGCTGTTGCTGCCATTCAGAGAATGAAGCTCAATATCACTGATTTTGTGAGTGACTACTACAAAGTACAGGCTTGGTACATGGCATACAAAGAAACCATATTCCCGGTCCCAGTGAAGATACATGGTATGTACCAGAGGATATTAGAACAACTAAATGTCGGCCTCTTTGTGCGGAAGAAGAGTGGAAGACCAAGGAAGTGCAGGATTCCATCTATTGGTGAAGGGCAACCGAAGAAAAGAACATTCACATACACATGTAGCACTTGCGGGAGGAAAGGACACAACAAGCTTACCTGTCCAAATAAAGCTTCAAGCAGTACACACACACACATTCAGAAGCATAAAGCAAAGATATCCAGAAACTGTTTATGTCTATCTTTTATTGTTGCATATAGGGACAAGACAATGAAGTTAAGCAAATAGACAGAATCTCTATGTTTTTTTGATCATAAATACAGTGCATTTCCATGATTTAGCAACTTTATTGTCTAAATGAAACCATATATACATTGCATCCCTATTTGACTGTGATCCCAAGACGAAGGACTCAGAAGGATGAGTGTGTAGCAGCACATACTATGTCAAGACATAAAAAATCAGAGGAGGGTTGCATCTACTGTATGTCAGTTTGCATGACATGTAATAGACCAATGTACTGCGTATATGAGTGTGATGGCAAAAAGGAAGGACTCTTTGAATGTATTCTAAATCTCAATAATAATTAGATGGACAAAAGTATGAAGTTTGATGATTTGCGTAGGGTGATGCCACTCATTTAATACAACGAATTGGTCATCACAGTTATACTCTTCTTTCCATGAAATATAAACATTGAAGTCAAAACAAAAATTTCATTTCGCAACTTATAGGAAGATCCCAGCATATATTTGTCTGAACGTTATAGATACGTCAAAATCACAACCAAAAGGAGAGCATGCAAGCTCTATGGCCTAATTGTTAAGGGGTAAACAAGTGGTACTTACAAGCAAACTAAACATAACAACCATAGTGACAAAATGAGAGCATGCAAGCTCTATACTGGAATCAACATAAGAAAAGTCTGAGCACAAGTCCTAGGAAACAGACATCAGACAACAGTCTTGACAGTAAAACACTTGCGGAACAGCTCAATTGCCATCTTCTCGCGGTAGGCTTGAACATGGTTATCGTCAAAGGCATGTATATCACCGCCAAATGCCAGCTCTTCAATTGCTTTTATGGTGTAGACACCACAACTACCCCTGCAACCAAATAAGCAAACACACAAAAAAAGAAGAGAATGAAGGAATGCAATCAGATTATCAAATTATGAATACACAGAAAACATTTGTATGTACTTAAATAATACACGTACCCATCACTGTTTTGAGGAACGTCACGAGATCTTTCCACCGTAAACTCCAGATCAGTGAGTTGCCCCAAGTGTGAAAAGCGACCTGATTCCTTCAATAGAACCGGTAACATAATGCAAAAAGGATCCAAAAGTAGCTGCAGCTGCTCATTGGTGGTAAGATTGATATTGGAATCCCATACATTCACTCTTCTTTCAACTAGGTCAACCTCCAGTGCAACCCAATGCATATTTCTGATGTTGAAGGGCATGTAGACCTTTTTTGCACCAACCCATGATTTCCCATAGAACTTGGGCACCAGACCATCAAAATAATTCATAAATCCCTTTCCAAAAGCAACCTTACCCAACTGAAACTTCCTCAAGTAACTTTCAGTGAATTTCCCAGCGAACAGGGCCGGTCCTATAGTTTTATAGACCCAGGGCGGGAGAATATTATGGGCCCTAATATTATAATCCTTCTATTCGATAAACACATGGGCATTGACCTTTGACACAATTTTTTAGGAGCTAAAAATTATATTCGGTATAAATTAACAAACAAACAAAAAACATTTTTGGATATTTTATATAGTTTTTAGCTCATAAAAAAAGTGTCAAAAAATAAAAGTTCATGTATTGTCGGATGGAAGTAGTATATATAATACCAAAATATTCCCTTAATTAATTAAAAACTTGACATTATATTATTCGCACATGCTTTTTTAGATATTTAAAACTATACTAGTATAAAATATTAAAAAACTTCAATACTTTTTAAAATAATTTCATAGTTATTACTATTACAGTATTACGGATAAATTTATAAAATTAAACTAAAAAAAATATAATAAATACAGTAATATTTACTATCATTATAAAAATACGTATATAAATATTAAACTTCTAAAGATCCTAATTACGGAGTATTAAAGATGTTCCTACTTCCGAGGTTCGTTCAATTTCAATGATGTTCCTACTTCCGATGTTCATTTCAAATTTTCAATACATTGAAATTGAACGAACTCTTGTACGTGAAGTATGGTATCTTTGTGGACTTCGGCCAGATCATTTATTGCAGATTTTATGGGCCTTTTTTAGATGGACTTAAAATCAGTATATGGGCCTTTTTTAGATGCACATAAAATCAGTATATAGCTATGTAGATTTATATATTAGATGCCTTTCTAATATGGGCTTCAAAACAATATATATCTATGCAGATTTATATATGGGCCCTTTAATTTTTTGGGCCCTGGGCGGGAGCACTTGCTGCCCCTCCTAATGGGCCGGGCCTGCCAGCGAAAACCCAATCCAGTATCACAATATCACTGAATTTCTCACTGTTGTCAGCAATATACTTCCTAAAGTGGGACAAGGCCTCTCCAATATGCTAAAACAAATAAACAAAAGGGAAATAATATTGAGGACAAACCAAAGGTGGGAACATAAATAGATAATGCAGGACGTAATATAGTGGACTCACCTCATCACGAAGCCAGTGACACTTCCCCACAAGGTCAGAAAAGAACTTCTTATCAAGCAGGCCCTCATTGCCTACAATCTGAGAATTATGCTCACTACAAACAAAAAATAAAAAGCATAACATAAATAAGGGAATGCAAAACACATATAAAAGCAATTATATAACCAAAAAAAAAACAGTAAACGATGAAGGAAATAATGAAACAATAGAATATAAAAGAAAATAAAGCAGAAAAACTATGAAAAAGGAAAGGAAAGGACACAACATACTCATCAGAATAAAGCCAGTCATAAAATTGTTTCCGATCATCAAGTTCGAAATGTGAATACTTAGGCCTCCTAGGAAGTGTAGGCTTCTTCTTCAAACCTTGAGTGTATGGAGTCTCCAAAGCAGGAGCAGCTTTAGAAACGCGAGTCGATTTCCTAGGTGCAGCAACTATAGGCTTCTGGACTGATGGAGAATGGAGATTCTTAGGTGTAGGCTCACTCAACTGATTATCAGATGGCAATGAACAAGGAGACTTCTTGGGAGTAGGTGCAGGAGTGGGGACACAAGTACCTCTTATGGCATCCTGAATTAAAGAATAACGTTCATCAGTGGCCATATTATAAAATTGAATGAACAACTCAGAATCAACATGGAAAGAATGACTTACAGGGTTAACAGGAATGGCATCAGTCGTTGGGTGTAAGGAATCAACCTTCATATGGAGTGAATCAACACTAGATTTGAGAGCTTCGTAATTCGAATTCATGGCATCATGCATCAGAAGGAGGGAAGTCACAATATCTTTCAAGGATTCAAAGTCTGAACGGATTGAATCAACCTTCGGAGGGAGGGAATCAACCTTCAGTGTGATTGATTCGTAATTTGATTGGAGGGACACACACATAGAAGACAGAGATCTGAGAACTGGAGTCATCTTCATAACTCTTGCTTCGCACCGTAAAACCGACTGAGCAATCAGGGTCAAATGCTGCCTAATACGTGTCAGACAAGCTGTATCAGTTGGAGTGAGCCGTTCATTATCACCAAAAGGGTCCGGCTCAGACACTGCTTCAACCCCATCACCTTTCAAACCTCCAGCCGCTTTTTTTGATGAATGTACAGTATCTCCCGCTGGCACCGCTTCAGAATGAACACCACATCGAGTATCGTCCGCTGGGACAGGTTCAGGCGGAACACCACCTTCACTGCGAGACTTATCTCTTGCATGCGCAAGACTGAATTTCCCACTAAGGCAAGACAACTTAGGAGGACACAATTGTGGGGAAGGCTTCACAGGATCAGTCGCACGTGCTACAGATCTGGCATCAGTAGCGGGTTTTTTGCGAAGTTTATCCGACACGGATGAAGGGGACACACCGCGCTTCCTCTTCGAAGGTGAATCCACAAGTGCAAGAGGAAGGGCAGGAGATGCAACCTTAGACCGTGTCCTAGCAGCAATGGACGAAGGAGAAAAGACCACCAATTTAGTGCTTGAAGACGGCACAACTTGATCAAGAAGACCAACAGAGGGCAATATCGGTGAGGACAAATTAGGTGTGGGTCCGTCAACTGGTGTGAGTTCCCTTGAAGGAGCTTTCTGTTTCAGCCATAAAAGATACCCCGCAACATTGGAATCCTCTGGTTCATTTTGAAAAGCCATCAAAGGGGAATCCAGATATTCCCCATAGGTAGGATACATTGCGTCCTTCGAAAAATAACAAAAAAAAGAAAAGAAAAAAAAGTCATCAATGAAACTAATCACATAACGAAGAACATAAAGAGATAGATATAGAATAAACACAAATATATGTATTATTTAAAAAACGGAACAAAATTTGAAACAAAATATGAAAATACACAATACCATCAGAGTCTTAGTCAATTCAGTCTGAATATGGCGAGCTGTCACAGGACATTTAGACTTTATACTCGCCCATTTAGTGAAAGGATGGTCGTTGTCATCGGCTATAGACGTGCAATAAACAATTGGTGCAAGCTTAGGAAAAGCCTCCAACATCCAGATCTGGAATCTCAGAAAAAACAGAAGCAAACAAGACAAAAATAACAAAAAACACATATGTAAGACAAGATTTATATAATAATATAAAAGACAAAGTAAACACACAAACACATGTAACGCATATAATAAAGAATGATAACCTCTAAAGCAAGCGGGAAGCCTAGCAAGTTAAAACCGCTCCTCGCCTTTGGGACTTTCGCCTCTAAGCCCTTTTGCAGAGACTTCTTAGACAACTTCTCAGAACTCCTCTTTTTACTTTCCTTCACAAGCTTGGCCAATTTACGATCAGATGCACGATTGACCTTCATGAGCGAGGTAATAGTTTCTACATACACTAATCTACCCCATGGATATTCAGATAAACGACTAATATCAGTAGCTAGACACACAATTTCATTCTTAACAAATCCACAACGATGAGGTAACAGAATCCCATCAATTACCAAAACATACGCAAGAATGAGTTTCTTGGGCGAATTCTTTGGTGTCTTACAAAATAGATCAACCAAGTCATCATACATGATATTATCTACCCCAATTACAGATTTAACATCAATCTCAGGTACATCAACAGAGTGATCAGACACACATTTTAGCCCAGTGACAGCAGCAAATTCAGCCATAGAAAACCTAGTAGGGTGAGAAGATTTTAGCTGAAACCACATTTCTCTAGTTTTGGATGTTTTCAATTCATGAAGCAAGAAATGGTTGTAAAGTTGTTGATGCAATTTCAAATTGGCACCAAACCACAAAACACGACCAACAAAAGAAGAACACATAGATGACCAATCAGTAGCAGACAATCCCTTTTCAATAACCGGAATCACATCAATATGGGAGTATAGATTATACTTCCCATTATACTTGCTCCGATCTTCACAAATGTAATCAAACACCTAGATAGAACCAAACAAACAAAATATAAATAATGAAAAGAATAAGCAGTATAGATAACATAAAATAAAACCAATAGGCAAAGGAAGATAAGGGAACAAACCGGATAAGACAAGTCCTGGGAGGCATCACTATCAGAAAGAAGGAAAGCTGTATATAGACACACAATGTAAACAGAATATATTATACAAAATGAGGACAATATAATTAACATAAAAAACAGAAAACCAGTTCATCAATGGAGACAAAATGGAATCACTAAAGCAAGCACAGAAAATGGGGACAATAGAATATATGACAGTTCACAAACAAAAAAGATAACAATGGAAACTGAATGAGAACAACTAAATAGGAACAAATATAGTGGAAGCAACTGGATTTCATCAATAGCAAATGAGGACGTACAACTACAAAAAACAGTGGGGGATGACATCAATGGATACAAAATGGAATCAACACAGTGTATAACCAACCAAAAGAAGAAAATAAATGGCATCAAAAGCAAATGAACACACAGACCAACCCTTAACAATCAGTTTAGCCCCAAAAAACCCCTAATTTCGAAACCCTAACTGTAACCACAAAGAAAAACTTGAAGCGATAATGGCATCAACACCAAATGTAAACAGATTCCAACCTCTGACATACGATTTAGCAACATAGGACCCCTAATTTCGAAACCCCTAGCCAGATTCACAAAGTAACCACAGTTCCAAAAACAACAAAATCACGCAACACATTCGGGAGCTCACAAGGAAAATAGGTAACGGATTATAACGACAATAAACTAGAAAAATGAAATAAATACCTGAAGAAGCAGCCATTCGAGCCGATCCGTACGAAACCACGAAGAACAGGCGAGAAAGTTTGGCAAACGGCGGACGATGAAGCAATATAATGAAAGATGAGAAACGAATTTAAACGGAGAGGATGAAAGGAGGATGAAGGAAACGAAACGGAGAAGAAGGAAGCTCGGATGCAGAGAATGAGCACGGAGCACACCTCGGCCGGACGAAATCGCCAAGGTGAGGAAGAGAAGCTTCTTGAATAAGCCACGGGAAGGGGAAAGGGCAGCTAGCGGATTAACTTTTGAAACCCGGTTATAATTACTAAAAAAACATTTTATTTTCCTACTAACCTAATTAGAATATTCCAGATAGTCAAAAAGGCAAATTTTCTCTTATTTTTTCTGGTTAGAAATAAAGAAAAAAAAAATAAAAAATGAAAGAGCGGAAGAAGAAAAAGACTAATAAAATAGAGAAAATTTGCTAAAATATCACCCTTTCCTAATTAGATTAGGTTAATAGCATACTAACTTTTATAATATGTTGTTCTAACACCCAATTAACAATTATTAGCCCCTTAGCACCCCAGAGAAGCCGTGGTAGAGGTGGCCGGATTTCGCTGCTTGCGTATTTGATTGACGAGATCGGTGAGCTCGGCGGTGATTTTGGATCCTTGGATTGTTCGTCCTCTTCGTCTTGTTCCTCGGCTGTATCTTCGTCGTTGCCCGATCTGCTTTTCGCCTTGCGGAATGCCAGGAGCCTCTTGTTGATTGCCCGGAGCTTTGATTCCGAGGAAGTAAGTGAAATTTCTGCTTTCAATTTTGAATTATTTGGGCAGGATCTGGCCAATTTTAGCTATTTTTTCTGCTAGGGCTAATCGAGATGAGCATATATATATAGATGGGGCAATTATCAATTCGGTTGTTTCATGTCTGTGGAGTCCCAAATAGCAGGGGAGCGAGAGGAAGGGGATGAGCCGACAGCCGAGGTCGAGCGAGTCCAGATCTGAGCGGGAGGAAGGAGGCGGCGACGAGCGAGCGGCGGAGCGAGCAAGGTCTAGGTCGAGCGAGCGAGGTCGATCGGCCGGAGCGAGGGACTGAGTAGCGGCGGCCGGGAGCGAGGGCGGCGTCCAGAGAATTCCAGATCTGAAGAAGGGAGGTTGAAGAAGAACTTTTTACAAAATTACAAAAATTCACCCATAAATAGCAGTTTCTGTAAAATTACAAAAATTAACCCATAAATATGAAAAAGTTGCATTACATTAAAGAAAAAATTGCATTACATTAAAGAAAAAATATTGCATTACATTAAAGAAAAAATTGTCATCAAAACGTTACCTTGAAAAAATATGGCATCACGAAAACATTACATTGAAAAAATATGACATCAGGAAAAAAACATATCATCAAAAAATTGATATCAAAAAAGTGTCATCAGTAGTCAACGGTAAAAAAAATGGCATCAATGGTCAATGTGTCATCACAGTAAACAAAAAAATATCAGCAAGATTTGAAAAAAATGGCATTAAAAAAGTGTCATCAATCAATTTTATTATAAAATCAAACGATTTGATTAAAAAAATATCATCAAATAATTACACTAAAAAAACGGCATCAAAGCACTGCTTTGAAAAAATTTGCATCACATTAAATAAAAAAAATGTCATCTAAACATTACCTTGAAAAAATATGGCACCACGAAATCAGTACCTTGAAAAAAAAATATGGCATCAAACGATTTGATTAAAAAAAGCGAGATAAAATAATTACATTATAAAAATGGTATCAAAACACTAATTTGAAAAACTTGCATCACATTAAAAGAAAAAAATGTCATCAAAATACCACTTTGAAAAAATATGGCATCATGGTAAAAAAACATATCATCAAAACATTGACATAAAAAAGTGTCATCAAAGTTTTAAAAAAGTGGTATCACATAACATCAAAAACGCTACTTTAAAAAGTGGCATCACATTAAAGAAAAAAAAATGTAATTAAAAATTTGGCATCAAAACACTGTGAAAAAATGGCATCAAAAAATTGATGTCAAAAAAAGTGTCATCAGTAGTCAAGGGTAAAAAAATGGCATCAATGGTCAATGTGGCATCATAGTAAACAAAAAAATATCAACAAGATTTGAAAAAAGTGATATTAAAAAAGTGTCATCAAACCATTTTATTAGAAAAGTGACATCAAAGTGAAAATAAAATGTAAAAAAAATGGCATCAAAACGACAAAAAATGGCATCATCAATAAAAAAAAAAAAAAAAAAAAAACTGTTGACCGGTCAACGTTGACCGGTCAACGGTCAACGTTGACCGCGTTGACCTTAATAGTTAAATTGGGAAGGGTGGTAGGTTAGTTAATTCATTTTGTTTGGGTGCTATTTAGCTAATTAGATATTTATAATATGTTAGTTGGCAAAATAACCCAATAAAATAAGGATATGAAAAACAATATAATAAACATTGAGTCGATCTATATATAGTTTGCATTGTTGAATTTCGAACCTGTAATAATGTGTAACCAGAGTTAAAAATTTTAAACTGACGTAACTTTTTATATAATTGTAAAAAATGAGTAATATAGCATCTCATTTTGAAACTCTCTAGATGAATCAATAAGTGAAGTATAAAAATATTAGAGTTTATTTAAATAATATTAAAGTGATTATTAATATACTTCTAGTTTTCAAACATTCATAATTTTTTATTCAAATATCGGATTAAGGTATAGTATATATCAAAACGAAACTATCAATAAGGAGAATACATATATGCAGTTCATCAGATAAGAGGAGGTCGGGGCCCATGACCCCAGACCCTCCTTGGCTCCGCCACTAATGGTGATCGGGCATGTCTCCACTTCGATCAATTGTGACACATCTATCATTTATATGATGTATTAATTGTGAGG
This sequence comes from Persicaria tinctoria, assembly GCA_037127255.1. Classification (NCBI taxonomy): domain Eukaryota; kingdom Viridiplantae; phylum Streptophyta; class Magnoliopsida; order Caryophyllales; family Polygonaceae; genus Persicaria; species Persicaria tinctoria. The sequence goes on from JBANSL010000008.1 coordinate 15,012,375, forward strand.
GATCTGGCATATATCATTTATATGATGTATTAGCCGAGAGTATCCAGAGGTTCGAGTATCTAGGATCGTTCATGTAGAGGGATAAAGAAATACTACCTCCGTTCCATAATACATGGGCTTTTCCCTTTTGACACGTTTTTTAAGGAGCGAAATACTCTATAAAATATTATTTTTTTAATCAAATTTTTTATATCATTTGATACTTATTACTAATAAGTATCAAATTATATAAAAAATTTAATTAAAAAAATAATATTTCATATAGTTTTTTACTCCTTAAAAAGCGTGTCAAAAACTAAAAACCCATGTATTTTGGAACGGATGGAGTATAGATAAAGACCTTCTACATCCGATCAATAAGTCAGTAGTATTAATCTTGATACATCTTGTGAGTTACACAAGCCATTGTGAGGAGACAGAGACTAACATAGGGTTCGTATGGGAAGAGGTTAATAAATTGACTAAAATTATAAAGAGGGTAAAAATTTATAAACTGTTGGTAAAAGTAGTTAAAAATTTATGAAAAAAATATAAACTCCGTATGGGGGCGAAAACAGTTTATTTGTAAAAAGTGGAGTTTATTTGGTTTTTACGAGGGGTATTGTGGTACTTTCAAACCAAATAAGATAAAAGAGAAGGGGTAAAATAGTAATTATGGAATACAAACCTCAAAATAAGCTTCAATCTGCAGCTTATTTATAAACCTTTTTTTAACTGACTAAAGCTTATTTGTTGTTCTCATACACCGTTTAAACCCGTTTATGTTTTTAACAGTTAAAATTTTTACACTTTTAACTTATTTATATTGTAACCATACACACCCATAGTAACATGTACATCCTAAAGCCTAAAGACTAGTTAGTTAAAAATTCAAAGCCTTAATTATATATATATAAAAAAAAACAAAAACAAAAAGAGGCCAAAAAAGGATATTGGCTAGGTAGCTATGAGAATGGTCCCCTTAATTTGGTTGCAGTTTTTTTTATCTTTTTATGAGTTGTTTTAATGTGGTGTGTTTTCTTGGGATCTCGTTTGATGCTTACCTTACACAGACAAAGTAGACAGCTACCTCATCACGCGTTATTTGTTTGCAGCTACTGCTTATATATTTCTTAAAATATTAATTAATATTTTTTTATTATTTAATATTCCAAACATAAAATTAACTCTATCCCAAATAAAATCTAGTTTACTGTTTATAGATAGATAATAGGAATCTATCTAGCTAGCTAGCTAAAGAATTATAAAAAGACAAAAGATACTGACTTATGTGAATCGAAAACATTGTTATAAGAAACGACGTCGTCTTAAAAATGTGTTCATACAAAAATTAATTTGAAGGCCAAAAATACTTGTGGTTGAGCCGTTGAATGTTGATGTCTCCCGTTGTCATATATACTATCTACTAGTGTGTGTATGTGAATGAGTCCAAATTAAGATTCTTTTTGACTTTTGCATAAAAAAATACCAAAAGGTTGAATTGGCCATAAGGCAGAGAATCTTGACAGGAGAAGGAAGGGCTTACAAGTTACAAGCTAAAGGTGAAACAAACGTTAAGTTGGATCTTCTTTTACTTCTATCAAACCTCATTATCACCACCTATGAACAAAACGATTAAGATGTCGTCACTTGATAATCCACCCGATTATCGACCTAATCCACACATGGATCGGAGAACCATGTGTGGACCTGTGGTCATTCTGCTGCCGCGGGCGTGACTCTATGCAATTCTGTATGGCTTTTCTATTAGGACCACTCCCCTCCATATCCTCCTCCTTTTATCTCACTTTCATATATAATGCCTTTTCCTTTTTTTATCAGGCCTAATACTTACTGTATTATCCTAGCTTATTGCCTTTTTTAGTTGTAAAAGTATTGATATTTTATACTCCATCCATCCGTTTGGAAATAAAAAATGTTTGACTTTTCTGCACGTAGTTTTAGGAGCTAAAAATTATATAAAATTTTATTTATTTTATTCATATTTTAAAACAAATAAGATTTTATATAGTTTTTAGCTCCTAAAACTACGTGCATAAAAGTGAAACATCGTTTATTTCTGATCGGAGAGAGTAACATTTTTTATAAGCTTAAAAATATGATTGGTCAAGACTTCTAAAATGACTCTAAGATTGACACATCATCATAAACTCTTCTAAATTAACAGTTTATATAGATATAGATAGATAGATAACAAATTAACTGTGCATTAATCGTTATGGTAATTTTACTTAAACAATCGCCCTTGCTTAATAGATTAAAGATAGATAACAATATTTTTTTATTAATTAAGTTTTTTTAACCATATCTTAAGGAAATAGATTAGAAACACTAGCTGTAATATATAAAGCAAAAATTTGCCGTTCCACTTACTGCGATAAAATGTGCGATTGGGACCAACAAATTTGCCGTTCTAGCCTCAGCTTGGTGGGCCATGTGGTTCTTTAGGAACCAACTCGTTTTCGATCATACTAACAAGGTAACTATCAATGAAATATTGCTGCTCCACAACACAACTACACATTGTTGGAAACAATCAAAGCTTTTAGACGACGATCCGACTGGACCGTTGATCCCCAATCGTTGTATGCATAGCAGCATACACAACCAGGCTATTAGGGGTCGTGCTACGACTGCCAGGTCTCAGAATCGGGACGGGAAGTGGGATAAACCCCCCACAAATTGCTATAAGCTCAATTTTGATGGTTCGGTACTCCCGAGTGGCAACTCGTCTTATGGTTTTGTCATCCGTGACTCTGCTGGTTTAGTTGTCTCTGCTGGCAGATCTGTTTGCACAGATATCTCGGTGATTTATGCCGAAAATCTCGGACTCAGAATGGGTTTGTTACGAGCAAAGGAGTTGCAACTATCTACACTTCTGATCGAAAGAGATAACTTACTAGTGATAAAAGCTCTTCTGGGGGATTAGAAATGCCCCTGGTCAATAGAGATGCTACAAGCTGATATTTTGTCTGATATCTCGTCCTTTACTTATGTTGCTATTCGTCATATTTTTAGGGAATCGAATGCTGTGGCTGACTACCTTGCTCGTAGTGCCCATGTATCCCCTGCCGACGTTTGCTGTGAGGATGATCCAGAACTTCTTGTTCTCGTCCGGAAGGATGCGCTAGGAAGGGCCTCTGTTGCGGCCGACCCGACCTAATTCTTATCTTGCGTCAAAAATATATATATATATATATATATATAAAGCCAAAATTTACTTAACGGGAAATATTAGTATATATGAAGCCCTACTTTATTTTTTGAAGCCCTACCACTTGACAATTTGATCACATCGTACAATCATCAATAGAAAACAAAAGGAAATAAAAGATAAACCCTAGATTATATATATATATTAAAACCTTTCAAAATCTAAACTGAAAATATTAGAAAGTGGGGAAAAAAAAAAAAAACAGAAAGGGTAAATTACTATAGACACCCTTGTTGCGGCCCTGCCGGCATCCTCAACTAGCCCTTTGTTCCTCCCACTATATATATACCCTCTTTATCTCCATAAAACAAGATCAAACGCTGCCGCTGCAACCGCCGTAGAGGTCGACGACGGCCGCCGTGTTATGTGCACCACCAGCAGTTAAGCTGCCAGCATGATCTGCGCTTGCCTTCTCTTTCTCTGTCTCTCTTCGGGATAGGAAAGGAATGAAGGATTAGATCATCTGGCAGCTTCACCTGCTGATGAGGCACAAATCAAGTTCTCAGCAACCCAAGCCCTAATTCATTAATTAGGTCAATCGATTGAGGTACCTCCGATCCCCCTTTCTCTCTCAAATTGGCACTGCTATTTGATTTCGATTGTTGTTTTTATTGATATGAACTCAGGATCTGGATCCCAAAACTCTCTTCGCCGAGGAATTGAAGGTGATCCAGCTTCAATTTTATATAAAACTCTTAAAATTAAATTAATTAATTAGGGTTTCAAAGTTGAAATTAAAATTAGTTGTTGCTTTTAAGAAGATCCCTATTACCCTATATCTCCTCGTGCTTAGGGGAAACCCCCGTTTTTAATATATTCTTATATCTTTAATCTTTAATTAATTAATTAATCAATATTTCTTTACATTTATTAATTTAAAGTTTATTAATTTAATATATTATCTGTCTTAATATAATTTATATATACCTTAATCTCAGCTTATCAAACATATCAATTTGAAGGGTTCAATCCATTGGGATTTAATCTTTTGTTTTCATCCTATAAATTAATTAAAGGCTATAATTAATCTGTGGCTGTAATGTGGGAACAAGCTAGGAGGATGAACATCTACACTTACTTCATATGTATGTTAGAGGGAGAAAAACTTTTCACTTATTTATTAATTTATTTTATATCCCCCTATATTCTTCCAATTAAATGTGAACAAAAATGTGTTAGAAATATTTGATTTTGCAGTTTACATACACCAAATCTTTTTTGATGTGCAATTTTTCTAATAAAAACCCTCTCATTATATAAAATTGCCATAATCAATATGTCTATTGTGGTTGTGATGATTTGAAGATATGTCTTGGCCGGAAATATATATATATTACAATCATGCTATGTTGCATTGGATCAGCTGAAAAAGTGATCGAAACAGCGCGTTGAAATCGATCAATATGGTGCTTCATCTAAACCGGAGCTTATTCAACTATGCAGCTAGCAGAACGATGAACATATATTGTGTGTGTGATGAATTCATATGTTAATTTAACTGCCTTGATGATCAACATTATATAGTGTGTGTATATATATATATATATATATATATATATATATATATATATATATATATATATATATATATATATATATATATTCGTTTCGTTGGCCTTTTTGTTTTTTTCTTGCACATTTCATGAATGTAATATGGCACTTGGGATGGGGAAATGTTGTTTTACATTGACACAAGAACAAGAAATCTGTATATCTATATAGTGTGCCCTTTGTATATATATGTGTAAAATTTCAAGTGGCAATGCTGGAAATGGTTGATCTGTAAGCATCAAAATAATTAATAATTAATATGTAGTGTGATGTAAGCCAAAGTGTTGACAACCATTAGCTAGCTGAGTTGTTGTTGTAACCAATGTCTTTCTCTTCTTTTAATCCACTAATTAAACATATATAGTATCATGATTGTAAATAGTTAATCTGCAATTAATAGTTAATCTGCAATTAATTTCTCCAAATTGCTACCTCTAATTAATCATGATTGTAAATTGCTACCTCCATTTCTCCAAATTGCTACCTCTAATCATGATTGTAAATAGTTAATCTCCAATTAATTTCTATAATATTTAATTTAATTTTCTATAAATCTCAAAAAGAACCAAACACCTCCTCCGGCCCGATTTTAAACTGTTCTTTTTCCCGACCTATAAACATTAGGGTTTATGTTCACACTTTCAATCGGACCGTTTCGCTATATATGTGAAGCTTGTTACTATAAGGATGCATATGATCCTAAAAGATGTCCCACATCGGTGGTAAACACTTAATATCCAACAATTTTCTTCTATATACGTAGTATTTTGTAAGCCTTGCCATTAATTCCGATTAAGGATCAGGTAAACAAAACCCTTTGTGAGATTCCGAGTGATCCTTTGTGCTCGGAGAGTTCTCGAGCACATCAGTGTAACTCAAATTGGAAAAAGGTCCACATATAATGAATTTTTGAAGAGAGAGATAGAGAAGAGATAGTGATGGTAGCAAACAAATGATACCCAACGGAATGCCCAACAAGCAAGCAAAGGGCATCCAGTTGTAGCTTTTGATTTCTCAGTTTGCAGCCTTTAAAATAGTTGCAGGAGGGAGGAGGAGGAGGAGGAAGATTTTGTTTGTCTTCTCAAAATCAATAAAAACCAGTGAAGAAAGAAACCTCTCACATGGTGTTGCATGCATGTGTTTTTGGGTACCATTAATTGGACCTTCCCAATCCCAGCTGGGTTCACTGTGTGCTACTTGTGGTACCATTGTACTATCTTGCCATTAATTGGACCTTCCCATGAACTTTTGTTATACAAACCATCCTCCTCTATAGGAATATCAGCCTTTGCAGTACTGTTTTTTTTTTGGAGTTAGGGGTGGGATGTTTTGGAAAAAAAAATCATTCAATATATATACACACACTATGCAAAATCACCCAACTCGACCCATTTTGGACCCGAAATCTAAATAACTGATAACCGAACCTCTCCCAAATTCGAATGAACCGAACCCGATTCAACCGAAATTCATTAAGACCTGAACTCATTATAATCGAAATCCGAATATACGAAACTCGATACAACTGAAATCCGAACCCAACCCAACCAAATGACCAAATTATTAGACATTACTCGAAACCCGACTAACTAAACCCAAACCCGACCTAACCCGCCCGATTAATTACCTCCTCTACTCAGAGTATATATAGAAAATAGTCTTGAGGTAAAATGCACTTTGGCGTGCGGATGCTCTAAAAACATGTTATTAACATTAAGCCATAAAGATCCATAGAGTATATATGTGAATGCTTACATATATATTTTAAAATTCTAGGGCATTTTTTAGGCTTTTGTTAAGCATATGAATTTATGATCATAAAATATATATTAAAAAGAATAGTAGAGATAATTAATAAAATAGAACATATATATATATATATATATATGAATTTACTTGAATAAGAGTTTAAGACTTAAGAGGATACTAATTAAAAAACTTTGAACATGATCAAGCAAAAAATGATAAACTAGGGGACCAGAAAAATAAAAATGAAAATGAAAATGAAAATGAAAATGGATACACTTATAGTATGCTTTTGCTTTATGGGGTTTGCCTTTGCTTGTTTGGTCGTTTCACTTTGGAAGGTACTGTGATCATCTCTGCGCATGCACATCTAAAAGGAGAGCCTTTACTAATTATATGTGCATGTATAGTCTATTTCATACTAATACTTTGTCCACTTAAGGAGACAAAAACTATTATTGTTTCGTAATTCATACTAATACAAAATGGAAGATATATGATGCTACTTTTCTGCAATTATTATATATACTCCCACCCGGAAATCCAATCCATAATTAAGTTTATGTCATGAATATATATACTAGGTGTGTTTGGATTCGGATACATTATTTATAATTATAATTATAACCACTTAAATAATGTTTGGTTACTCATTTTACAATGTTTTTAAAATAACATAAATTTAAAATAAAATATACCTTATAAATTTTATTGATTTATTATTTAAATATAAACTTTATGCAATAGTGACTGTTTAATTGACACAATTTATAAGATATTTTATTTAAAATTTACGTTATTTTAAACACATTATAATATATGTATGTATGTAACCAAACACTATTCAAATGTTTATAATTATAATACATAATGCATTGGAATTCAAACACACCCTTATTCCTTCTCTCCTTATAATTTAAATCATTAGTTATAAATTTTGACACACTTTTTAATAACCTAAAAACTTTATAAAATATCAATTTTTATTAATATTTTTTACGGAAATTTCGCAAGCTACCCCTGGGGTATTGTAATTTTCACGAGGTGTACAACTCTTTTGCATATTTCGCGTGGTACCCCTAGGGTTTCTAATCTTTTCGCCTCGTACCCCTCCTTGTTAAATCTAACGGATCTTTGGATGCTCCGCTAGTTTTCAATTTTGAAATTAAAAAAATGAAAGAAAGAAAGAACTGACAGTGAGATGCGAAGGCGAGCGAAGAGAGAGAGAGCCCAGATCTGGCCCCGACGAGGAGGGAGAGGAAGGTGAGCCTGGAAAGCACCGGCGGTGTAGGCAAGGGCTTCGAGGAGAGGGGTACACGAGTGGAAGACGATGACGGTGTCTAGAAGCGACGACGGCGGGGAGGAAGCGCTTGACGGTGGCGGAGGAGAAGGAATCGTGGTGGAGGAGGCCGATTTTGCCGAGGAGGAGGATGATGGCGACATAGGTGAGTTATTGAAGGGCAATACGAGGCCGGGGAATGGGAATTTGGTGACGGAGGCGAGTTATTGAAACGTTGCTACATCAACACTTCTCTTTTCCTTCAACGCTTCTCTTTCCCTTTTTTTTCTAAAAATTTTAAAGCAACATATTCTTCCTCTATAGCTCGGATCTTCATGGAGGTTAATCCAGTAGCTTGCGTTTTCGCCTTCATCATTGATTCATTGATGGATTTGAGATTTTGTTTAGAGTACTTTGTTTGCTGGTTTGAGAGGCTTGTTTCGACTGGTCAGCGGCGACATTCTAGGCTCCAATCAGGGGTGGATGGACGAGATCGATGGTGGCGGCGGTGGTTGGGTGTCTTGGGTTCCTCCTTCGGCGGTAGGGTGGCAGCTCTCTCTATTTAGGGTTTTTTGGGGGCTCTCTTTCCATTCTCTTCCGTTCTTTCTTTCTTTTTTTTTAATTTCAAAATTAAAAACTAACGGAGCATCCAAAGATCCGTTGGATTTAACAAGGAGGGGCATGAGGCGAAAAGATTAGAAACCCTAGGGGTACCACGCGAAATATGCAAAAGATCGAGTTGTATACCTCGCAAAAATTGCAATACCACAGGGGTACCTCCGTCTCGCAATACTTGTAGTTTTAGAGTAGTAAAGTTGTACTCCCTCCGTTCAACAAAACTTGTCGTTTACTATTCACGCACGTTTTTTTAGAATGATAAAAACTATATAAAATATTCATTTTTTTTAAAAAAATTTTTAACAAGTTTGTACTTATTAATAATAACTACGAAATTGTTAAAAAAAATTATTTAAAAAGTCGATATTTTATATAGTTTTTAGCTCCTAAAAAAGCGTGCATGAATAGTAAAACGTCAAGTTTTGTTGAACGGAGGGAGTATAAAAAAACTTGTTGTTTTAGCTATAATTATTATCTTTATAGGTAATAATTGCTCTTTTTATAGGTAATAATTGCTACTTTTAAGTACTTTAACCTATAAAAGTAAAGTAAATATAAGTTTTGTTAATAAGTGTGCATGAAGCTAAAACAACAAGTATTGAGAGACCGGTGGAGTATATTTTATATAGTTTTCAACTTATTTGAAAATGTACTAAAAAGTCAAACAATCTAAATTATAAGACTAATGTACTATTTGTAAATCAACAAATTCTGAAATCCTTTTTTTTTTTTTGTCCAATTGCTAATTAAAAGTTAAGGGTTAGGATTCCATAAAGTTTAACGTAATGGAGTTAATAAGATTATCCTAATAAAAATTTATCGACCCTAAAATATAAATTAAAAGATGGTTAAACTAATTCAAATCTAACCCCTTATTTTGAATGGAGTGGATGAGATTTTACCAACTTCACAATTTAATAAGATCTCTCATTAGTCCTTCCTAAATCTTCGTACCTACAATACTGAAAGGCTCCAAATCACTTGTCTTCGATCTACGGCTGGGCAAAATGTGGATCGAACCGAAATCGGATCGGGACCAGGCCGGAATTTACGGTCTTTAGATCCTACCGGGATATTAAGGTCTGATCCACGATCCAAGATATTTTGATTTCCGGATTCCGGTCCAGACTAGAAGCCCAATCTTAGATATCCCCCAACGGCCCAACCCTCTTCCCCTCAAAATATACTTATAATTTTAAAGGCAATCCTTTTGTTAAAATTTGCACCATGTGTCAAACCCTGAGCAACCCTAAGAATTTCTCCCCTACCGCCTCTCTCTCCCACGTTCTCCTTTCAACTGCCCACACAATTACAAGTTGAAATTGGTTTTTCTCTTGCACGTTCTATAAGATGTTTATCTTCTTTCCAATTTGAAATTGGAGGCGGTGCGCAATCGGTCCACGGGCGGAGGGAGATTGGTGAACGGTGATGCAGCCGATGAGGGATGGAGGCGACAATCGAGTGGAGCCATTGCGCAATTGGGTGGCGGGCAGAGGCGGGGGAGGCGACTCAGTCGGAGACGGCGGAATCGGTGGATGGAGGAGGACGGCGACACATTCGGCGAGGGCTGGAGGTGGCAATCGGGTGGAGTCGTGACACAATTAAGTGGCGGGCAGAGGAGGTCGAGTTAAGGGAGGCGGGAGAAGATCGACACTGACGACGAGTATTCTGACGAAGATAATAGCAGTGACGACGACAACGACGATTTAGATGGATGCGATGAAGATAATGACAACGACGAGAAATCAGGTGGTCCCGACGGAGACCTCCTGAAGCGAAGAGGAAGAGCGGCTCACCGGCGACGCTGCTGGCGAATCGGCGTCGACGAGTCGGTTCCTCCACTCGATCACTATTCTCGCACCACTCCAATGTAAGATTTCGTATATCTAAATCGAAATTGTTGAACGTTAGGTTGAAATTGGAGCAAGTAGTTCAGATTTATCATCCAACGCGGCGAGGTCACGGTCGGTGGCGTAGGAGGAAGGCCAAGACGAGATTCTTCATGGCCCAAGAGCAAGCAGTTCAGGTTTATCATCCAATGCGGCGAGGTCTCGCGGTGGTGGCTCCCCGAGGTGGTCGCTCGGATGGGAAATGTGGGAAGGAATCAACCTCGAAGGGAAACTCGCAGCTCTATGAAGCAATTGGAGAACGTTACACTGCTTAGGAGATAATAAACGAGACATGAGAAGGAGGGTAGCAGCAAACCCGAAGGAAGAGAAGACAATGCCACTCCATTGGAGAACATAGAAGCGAAAGAGAAGATTGGTGATGATGAACCTGGACATTTGCAACCCAGATCCGAGCAAGGAACGACGACTGACATCTGGCTTGGCCACTTGATGGTGCGGCGTTGGAATATTACATCATGGCTTTTCTTGATGTCAAACCCACATCAATGAACTGATTGCCCTCTATCAAACTGGTAAATGATAATCTCTCACGGCCTCTGATTTTGATTTCTTTTGTTTGAGGAATTTGAGATACTTGAAATCGGTGTCCCGATCTTTATTTGCATACATCTATTTTCATATATTCTTTTCATTTTTTTCATTGTGCTTGGGTGTTAGATTAGCGTATATGTGTTTTCATTAGCAATTGAAGTTTTTGATGAATCGAAATGGAGGATTTGTAAATTAAGGATTGAATATATTATATATGAGGTTTAGAGAAAGCAAATCGAACTTCCATTTCAAGATGTGAATGTACTTATTGCAGCTTGTAATCATGCATTATGGTAAGATATTTAAAATTTCTTCCTTTATTGATTCTGATTGCTATTCTTTTGAATTGTGAATATTTAGGTTTGTGGTCATGCATTATGTCAAAGCCTGTTCACTACTCTCTTCTATGTTTTCCCTCCATCGTTTCCAATTCAATGATCCCTATCTTCTAGATTGTTGACAAAATTGGTTTTGGCATCAACTTTAATTGATTAAGGAGGAAAACAAGAGTAGGTCTCAGCATCAATGTTTGGGGGTTGATGTATGAAATAATTAGATGGATGATTCTGATTAATTACCAGTATAGTATTCAATTAGCACTTTAGCAATAGGAATTTTTGGGACAATATATAGGGTTTGTAGCTTAAATAAAACACCACATTTGCTGGCAAAATTTGCCCTATAGGGTTAGATTTTAAATGTCAAATTTGATTGACTTCTCACAAATTGATTACATACAAGGTTATGGTGGTTTTGACATTAATTTATTGCTTTAGGATGCTAATGGGAATGATGTAAGCCTCGGGTCATACAAGGGCAAAGTTTTGCTAATTGTTAAGGTTTCTTCTAATTTCTAAATGGTTCAGAAATCATAAAGTTTCTTCCTTCTCGATTCCTTTTGATGTTTTCATATGTAATACAAGTCCTACTACTTGCAAACTCTCATAAGTTGTTTACTGCTCCTGGCTTTGCAGAGGCGTCACCCTCTTAGCGTCAACATCAACCCTCCTCCACAATATCTAAGGTTTAAGGCAAACACACTTTCACGATGCAAATGCATCTATTGTAGTGAATTTGCGGATATATTTGATTTGGAGCACTTCAAAAGGAAGCGTGCTGATGATGTTATCTCCAAGCATTAAAATATCTAAGGTTTAACGTGTGGTTCAACTTAACTCAACAAGATACACTCAACACTCAACAAAGAGCAAACTCCAACTTAAGGTTATAATTATCTCCAAGCACTGAAATTTTGAGGTAACAAAATGAACAATGAATATCATGATGAAAATTGATCCAAAAATATTTCGTTCAGATCATCCTATTTTCCAAGGATTTCCATGACAATTTGGTCTTGAAAACAGCAATACAGTGCTTGATATGTCTACTAGGCTTTGGAGGTGACGTTGAATGTGGGAGCAGATGAATTCAGCTAAGAGGGATTGACTCGGATTATCATATCTCATGCTGATACGAACCTTAACATACGAGTTGAGTGCAAAAATCGATATGGGGTTAATCTAACAAGGTGGATTGAGCATAGAGTGCAAGAAAACTATAAAGACTTCATCTTCAGCTTGACTGTCAGAAGAGACTGGAGATTTCACACTGAAAAATATGATAGCAATGTGAATTAGTTTCACTCTACCTTGTGGCCCTTTGCCATGTATTATTGTCAATGTTACAAGAAGCATGGGCAAAAATCCGATGTTGCAAGAGAAGCATTTTTAGCAGAACTTACACTTGATTCCACGAAGAATGTGGGAGGAGGAATCGATCATTCAAAAGATGAAGGATAATACCCATCTGTTATATATATTCAAAGTCAAATGGAAAACTTTAACTGAATTTTAGTGTGATGGTTTTAAAAGGGGTTTCTTTTATGAATTAATTAACTAAATGAAGCGCCAACAACACAATTATTGTCGAATGTTGATTCACTTTTGGTGCTTCAATTTTATATGTTTTATTCAAATAAGCGGATGGTTGATTTAATTTATTCAATTTAAAAGGTTGAAATAATTTTTTTAAAAGGTTTCAAGCTAATAAATTGAAGCAATTTTTTTAAATGGCTACAAGTTAAATATTGATCCAATTTTAGAGGGTAGATGCAATCTTGGTGATGAAGATTATTAATTGTTTGAATTGAATTATACAATTTTGACTATTCTAATTGTTTTACTGAATTTGGTGATTCAATTAGCTTATAAGTGACCTGAATTTTAGAGGGTCATTCAAATTTTTTGAAGTACTTAAAATTGCAAGTTAGTATATTTTGTTGATGCTTTATTATGAGTTTATGGTAGGTCAATTTGGAACAATTGATCTCCTATCATAATACACGCGATCTTAAAACGAGTATAATTATAAATCAATTATTTTCTCCAGCCATTTTCACAGTCATGGTGTGAAGTCTATTATAGCCATGAAAATGAGGGTTCAATATCAACTACAATATGAAAAAAAAAATACGAACATCTGAAAATAAATCGTCTAATAAAGGTCAACATAGAATAATCAAACACCAATTAAAAATACAAACGACCTTAAAACAAGTAAAAACATAAATAATTTGTTTTTTTCTGCTCAGTTCATATGTATGGTGTGAAATATATTATGGTGAGTAAAATAAGGTTTCAATATTAAATATAACAAGAATAATAAAAACAAAAATTTAAAACATCTAAAAATAAATCGTTTATTATAGATCAATTTGGAATAATTGGATTCCTATGAAAATACACAACCATAAAACGAGTAAAAACATAAATCATTCATTTTATTCAGCCTGATTCACAATCATGGTGTGAAATATATTATGCTGATGAAAATCGGGTTTCAATAATAAATATAATAGGAATAACAAATACCAAAAAGAAATATCTAAAAATAAATAGTCTATTAGAGGTCAAAGTGGAATAATTGGGCTCCGATTAGATTACACACGACCTTAGAATTAATGAGTAGAAATATAAATCATGCATTTTCTGCAGCCCGTTTCACATGCATGATGTGAAATCTATTATGGTTATAAAATCAATTTTCAATATCAAATACAATGGGAATAAAAAAACCAAACATACTCGATGTTCAACCCGTCATATATTTAGACTAATTTCCGAACTCAGTTTTCTTATACAAAAACTATAAGGTGTGGAAACGATCGATTTACTATTTTATTTTATTTTGTTAAATTTGAGGTATTGATCATCTTGATAAAACACTTCACCATGATAACCAAATATTTCGAAGAACGACGAGACAAGAAACATGGGCAAATTGACACATAATAGATTTCGGTATTTTGTGGGGTATGTCAAGCTCGGTCGAAAATATTCCGAATATGGTTCGGGAAAAGTATAAGTTATCAATTAATTAAAAAGAAAAAATAAATGAAACAAAAAATACATATGGGTTTTTTGCGATAGGGGACAGGAGATGATCTGAACCCATACTTGAATGACTTGTCATGGCGATTGAAGTTATCAAGTAGTATTGCTTTTATTCTTTTGCTAAATGCCGACCCAATTCCAAAATTTAATACAGTAGGAATGTTTTACTATCGGGAGTGGAATTGTTGTGTAACTATTTACTTTTTCATGCTGTTGGGCAATTCAATTATCGTGAACAACCTTCTGATTTTTGGGTGCCTTAATATATTGGGAACCTTCCCAAATCCGAAACCAATAGAATTATGCCACGTGTCCATAAAATAAATTATTATTTTAAACTTTCATCTTTTCATTATTTTTTTAAACTTATAGCTTTTCATTTTTTTTTAAACTTCAAGTTTTATTTTCAACTTACTGCCCTTTTCATTTTTTTTTAAACTTTCAGTTTTTTTTTTTTTTTAACTTTCAGTTTTTTTTTAAACTCAGCCTTTTTTATTATATTTTTTTCAACTTCCATCTTTTTTTTTTATAAACTTCCAACTAACATATAGGTTATGTAATTTTTATTATTTTTCAATGACAATGTATGGTTAATGTAATTTTTATAATATTTAATTTCACAAGTGTAAGAAATACTAGTTTAAATTAATTTGAATTCATATAAGATTTTTAAGATATCGAATAAATTTGTGATAGAAAGGATTCAATTAATAATTTTTAATTGGCGAATTTATTAACAAGTTCGTTAAAAGATTTTAAATTATTAAAATTAATTATGAAATATAATTATAAAATCAAATTAATTATTTTTTAATTGTTAAATAAATCAAGTTATTTTAATACGGAGTATTTGAAATTATAGAGAAAATATTGGTATGAACAAAGTGATGAAATAGATTTATTGGGCATTTGGGCAACCCGACCATTGTGGAGGTTAGGAAAAGAATTGGGGAGGGTTGAGAATAAAGTTAGTGGAAAATGAGGTAGACGAATAAGAAAAGAGGAGAGAAGTTTTGGGGAACCCGACCATTGCTGATGCTCTAAAACACTATATTCCTAATTTAAAATTCGAATCATCTTCGCCAACATGAAATGTCTGATGAGTGGAATGATCTGCACATCAAATTAGTTTGGGCACTCGATCAAACATGAATAAGAAATACCGTTTTGAAGGGTTTTTTTTGTTGTTGTGTGTGGAGTAGTCCATTTGGATCCCATAGAGTTTTAAAAAAGTAGTCCAGACCTACAGGGTATCATCAAGTTAAGCAACAGAAAAAAGGAAAATGCTCTTTTTCGAGAGCTCTTCCAAAAACCCACGCTGTCTCCATCTTTCATCCATCTTCGGCCGGATGAATAAACAATTGCCCCAACATATCAAATCTTGTTGCTTGGGTATCTCTCCTCCTCCTCGTCCTCCTCTTTGGTGCCCTCCCTCTTCCATCTTTGATGGTGGTCTGGTGAGGCCTGAGCAACGAACATCATATATCTTCGATCAATTTCTCTCTTCGGAGAGCCCCAAGCCCTCACCGTGAGGGTGCCTGAATCCCGGATCCCTCCTTGGGTCTCCTCCCCCCCCCCCCCTCTCGGATCCCTCGTTCAATTTGGGTTTTT
Organism: Persicaria tinctoria; assembly: GCA_037127255.1. Lineage (NCBI taxonomy): Eukaryota > Viridiplantae > Streptophyta > Magnoliopsida > Caryophyllales > Polygonaceae > Persicaria > Persicaria tinctoria. The sequence goes on from JBANSL010000008.1 coordinate 15,028,227, forward strand.
GGCAAGTGAGGGCTCTAATCCATCCCCTAACTATTCATCATCTTCTACAAGTGATTTGACTGCAATCATCTTCGTCGGGGGAGGATTAAGCTCGTCCCCTTCGCAATTTCACCGTTTCGGTTCCGGTTCGCCTCCCTCTGCCTTCCGTTCTTCGGCGACGGTGGGTTTTCCGGTGGTCCTCCATCTCTGTTTCAATCGATGCTCCCAAGTTATCTAATTCTTCTTCCTTACCCTTTCGGCTTGGTGGTTTGTCTCGCTATGCCTATGCTCGGCGGGTGCCGTTTCTGGGCTTCTGTCGGGGTCAGACTTTGTTTCTTCCCGGCGCTGGTCTGGTCTGGCACTCGTTCTTGCCTTCGCTTCTCTTTCCCAGCGGTCTCGGGGCGACGCCTCCGTTCCGCTGCCGATTCCACTCTCTTGGTTCGTCTCTGGCTATGGGTTGTTGGCGGTCTCCTGAGGTCGGCCATGGCTGGCGTTGTTCCTTTGGAAGCTTTCGTGCTTCTGTCTCGCCTCTTTGGTCTCCTTGGGCCACTCCAGGGGTTGTTGTCCCGACCCGTTTTCCATCCTTTGGGCCCAAGACTCTTCCTTGGGCCCAAAGCAGGGCCGGACAATTAAAATAATAAATAAATAAGTATATAAACTTAATTATACTATATATATATCCTTATTATAATAACCATTAATGAAATGTCCTTGTGGGCTTTGCGTACATCCCGTTTGGGTCTCTGATGCTTTTGGTTCAGGTGTTGTGTGACTTTACGTCTGGCGTGATTGAATTTTCTTCTCCGTTTGATGGGGTTCTGGAAGTCGGAGTCGGGTTAGGCTGGGGTCGTGACAGTGTGTATCGTGGCGTCTCCTTTCTCCGGAAGAATGGTTCCTTGGAGGTTCGTCTTTACTGCCCACAGGTGACTCCTGATGTGCCGCTGGCCTACGGTGTTGCTTCGGGGTAGTGCTTGACTTCGTCTTTCGTCTACGTCCTTGTCTTTTTCGGTTTAGTTGTATTTAGTTTCGCCTCTGTAGAGTTCTTGCCTGTACTTTGCACCATCTTTGTATTTTTCTATTTGCTTAGACGGTTATCCGTCTGGCGACTTGTCGGCCATCGAGGTTTAGGTATATCTGACCTCGAATTTTTACCTAATCAAAAAAAAAATCAAGTTAAGCGACAAATAAATTATCCATTTATATTGAAAACGTTTAAAATTTTTAAACGTCTATATTTTTTTGTTCAAGTGTCGGATTTATGGATATACACCATCAGTTCGTCAAAACATATTCTTTTAACCTCTTTTATAGTTTTTAAGGAAATCAATAATTATATTACTATTTTACCCTCATTATTACAGTACTTTTACTTTATCGAAAGCTACAACTACCAACACACTCGTTATCGTCAAACCTTACTAGCTTAGCTGGTAAGGATGACATGTAGTGACCAATATGTCATGAGTTCGAATCCCCGCTCTCCCAATATTGTAATGGCATAAGTGCCTACCTTTAAACCCCAAAAAAAAAGAATTTTTTTGCAAAATAGGCACTTTATTAGGGCGTTTTTGCAAAATGGTCGCGTATTTGGACAATTTAGCAAAATAGCCACTATATAACCCTAATTAATTGTGTCTCTCCTTTCTCTCGCTCGCTCAGATCTCTCGCTCTCTCGATCTCTCCGGCTACCTCGATCTCTCCGGCCGCTTCCTCGAGCTCGCTCGCCCTCTTGCTCTCTCGTCCTCTCGCTCGTCGCCGGATCTGGAGGCGAAGCTTCTTCGGCGTCGGATCTGAAGAACTGGAATGGATCGTCCAAGGGAGCTGTTGCTCAAATCCGGCCATTGAGCGAGGCGGAGCAGAGCCGGAGGCGGCGGCGGCGGCGACCGAGCGCCGGATCCGATCTGGAATCGGGGAGCGACACCGGATCCGATCTGGAATCGGGAAGGAAGGGGGGTGCCGGATCTGATTCCGATCTCTTCGACCTTTTCTACTCCGATTCATTCTGTTCCTCTTCGATTCCGATCGTTTTGTTCCTCTTCGACTCCGATCCGGCGCCGATCTTGAACGAGGAACTCCAATTGCGAGCCGGCGCCGATCGACATGTTCCTCTTGCTGAGAATCGTATAATCGTAGGGAGGAGAAGGAATTTTATGTCAAATTACAAAAATCACCCTATGAATATGAGAAATTAAAAAAAGTATCTATATTTAATTATTTGATCCATAATCTACTATATTTTTTATTTTTGCACAACAAAATGTTATATATTTGCACAACTTATGGTTAAATTTGCATAACGTACTCTTATATTTGCATGACAAAATGTTTTAAAAAAAAACTAGATTTGGGTCATATTTGCACAATTTACGGTTATATTTGCACAACGTACTCTTATATTTGCACGACTCTGTTGTAAGAGTTGCACGACTCTGTTTTAAGAGATGCACGAATCTGTTTTAAGAGTTGCTCATCAATAGACAATAAGTGCACAACACGGTAGATTGGTGAAATGAGAGTTGCACAACTGTGTTGTAAGAGTTGCACGCCTGTGTTTAAAGAGTTGCACGACTCTGTTGTAAGCGTTGCACGACTATGTTGTAAGAGTTGCACGATGTCAGCCCATATAAATTTCACATAAAAACGATGTCAGCACTAAAACATTATATTTTGCACAACATACGATGTAAGAGTTGCACGACTCTGTTGTAAGAGTGGCACGCCTCTGTTGTAAGAGTTGCACGACTTTGTTGTAAAAGTTGCACGACTCTGTTTTAAGAGTTGCACGACTCTGTTTTAAGAGTTGCACGACTCTGTTTTAAGAGTTGCGCGACAATCGAGACTTGTGAAATTATTCTCAACATGATCTTATTTTATGCAAATTTGACCAGAGTTTAGTTTTTTTTTTTAAATTTTATTTTACATTTTGTTGTGCAAATATAACCGTAAATTGTGTAAATATAATTGTATATTGTGCAAATATAACATTTTGTTGTGCAAAAATAAAAACAAAAATATAAATTATGGATCACATCATAAAATATAGCTAGTTTTTTTAATTTCTCATATTTGTAGGGTAATTTTTGTAATTTCATCAAAACATCTTCTTCTTCCCGATTCTGCGAAGAAGAGATGCGCGCACGCCGGCCCTTCCTCGCTCCGTCGCTCCGGCCTCCCTCGCTCACCACCGCATCCCTCCCTCGCTCCGTCGCTTTCTCACCACCGCATCCCTCCCTCGCTTGCTCGCTCCGCCTCGCTCGACCTCGGCTCAGATCTGAGATCCGCGCCTCGCTCGACCTTCCTCGATCGCCATGGATCCGGCAAGCCAGAGTAATCAATCTCCGAGCTCGGCCTCTCCTCCTCGACGCCGGCGATTTGAGTCCAGATCTCGTTGGAGGAGATCTCGGATCCGGCGAGCTCACCACCTCCGCAACCGCCTCCGAAGGTGTCGAATTGATCCGGCCCCGATTTTGCGTCTATTTCCCTAAATTGTCCCAAAACGTGACTATTTCGCAAATTAGGTCCAATTTCGTGGCCATTTTGCAAAACACCCCAACAAAAAAAGCAACACACTCGTTATTATAAGGCCATTTTCATACAGAAATATTTTAAAATGACATACTTTTTCCGAATAGAAGGAGTGTAAAATATAGACGAGTCCGCCTTGAAAAAATAGGAGTAATTTTGTTGGGCTTTGCTTGGTTAGGGTATCAATCTAGATGGGCCCAATTAAAACCGGGCTTATATTATCTATCGGCCCAATCTATGTCCCCACCGAATCCAGAGTATAGCTGAAGCTTGAAGACAGCGAGTCAGCGCTAAACAATGCATCTCGTTGACTTCAGTGATTGACTGTACGGACGAAAATCTAGGGTTTGTTCTGATTTGCTCTGGAAATGGGTCCACAACCATCGTTTTTCACCGGAGCGAGGCAATCTGTGGATTTGATGGTAAATTTCAACCTTATCGGCTCTCCCTGTGCCTCAATTTCTGATCTTTACCACTCTCAATCATACTTATGTGACCCTAAATTTCATTCATTTGCATTGCATTTCCCTGTTTTGATGTTTATCTGGATTCCGTTTTCTGTGATTTATTCTATTTTGTGGGGGAATCTCTTGCTAATCGCATGAATCAGCTAGTGGATGAGAATGACAGATCAAGGGAATTATTGAACTTCTTTATTTACTATTTTAATATTTTCAACTCCATTTCGAAGCAGCTCTTTGTAAAATTCCAAATTAGATTAAAGTTAGTTGCTGGGTCTGGAATTGATTAATGGAGTCAACTGTTAAGCACTGTTTTTGAGGGGTTTAAATATATAGAGAGTCATTTTCAATCCACCTGAAGAAAATGACTCACTTTCAATATGTTTTCCTTTGGGAGTTTGGGACCCATTCTAAACAAGTAAACTGCTTAACTAAGCTGATCTGTAATTATGTGTTCATGATCCATGGCTTTGCACTTGTTTATGGTTGCCTGCATTGACAGTGGGTAAAGATATGGAATTTCGATACTGTGTATTTGTTACAACTTTGATACGGAATAAAGAGACAAGGAATAGGAATGAACATAGGTATGCCGTAGGGGTTTCTGTTACGGTTTCCATACCTGATACCAAATGACGAGTTGTTTTCGTTTTTCCTTTCGGTTGAGTATATGTTTATACTTCTTGATCAAATGGAAAAATAGTAAATTTTCTCTAGAAAGGGAAACTACTTACATTGTTAGATTGCATCATAACAGTTGAAAATAGAAAAGGTAAAATAGACAATGCTACGAAAGATCTAAATGTGTTAAGTTCTTAGTTTTTACTGTGGATGATTGCTGCGCCTTGCAAGGAAAGGCAGATCGAGCCATGAAACCGGTATGCATTTGGCTAGCCAGCCAATGGGCCAAGAGACTATGGCAATCCCGATGCAGGCGCCCCATTGGCCCCAATTCAGCCTCTCGGTGTTCGCAAACCTCTTGAGGAACTCCACCATGATGACCTGCAGAACTACTGTCACTCCAACAATGCCCAAAAAGAGTTTGCTTTTGAGTATCCCTTGGAAAATGTTCTTCTTCTCGAGTTCCCTCGCGTTGAATTCGTTGAACACTTGGCAGAAGACGAAGCAGTTGAAGATGAGTGTATCCTTCACTCGTTCATCCACGCCGAAGATGGCCTTGCCCTTGAACTGCAGGGTTAGCAGCACTGCCACTTGGTAGACGGCCTGCACTGTCAGATTCCTCCACATGACTCGGGTCATGAGTGGCTCGGATCTGCCTACTGGAGGCTTCTTCATCAGGCCGTTCGTTGGCTGCTCGGTTGCTAAAGCAAGCGCCCCCAAGGTGTCCATGATCAGATTCACCCACAGCAACTGCACTGCTGTGAGCGGAATGTTACCCGAGGAAACCGCTGCCACGAAGTTTATTACAAGGGCGGCTGCGTTGACAGTGAGCTGAAACTGGATGAACTTCTGTATGTTGCTGTAGACACACCTGCCCCACCTTGCGACAGTCACGACAGAGGCAAAGTTGTCGTCTAGGATGACAATGTCAGAGCTCTCCTTCGCAACCTCGGTGCCCTGAACTCCCATTGATAAGCCTATGTCTGCTTCTTTGAGTGCAGGTGCGTCGTTCGTTCCGTCTCCCGTGACAGCCACCACATGGCCTCTCTGCTTCAGGCACCGGACCATGAGGAGCTTGTCGAAAGGCGACGATCTGGCCATGACACGGATTTTCTCAACCCTCGCCATCCTTTCCTCGTTTGAGTAGCTCCTGAAATCCTTGCCCTCCACCACTGCTTCGCCGTTCGTATCATCACTATCCTCCAGGATCCCGCACTCTATCGCTATCGCTCTTGCTGTGAACACATTGTCGCCAGTGACCATCTTGACGTCGACCCCTGCATTGCGGCAAGATTCCACCGCCTCTCGTACTCCAGGGCGACACGGATCCTTCAGCCCCACGATCCCTGTCAGCGCCATCTCGCTCTCATCATCGAGATTTCCCCCAACCCGGTGTGCAAATGCAATGCACCTTAGGCTCTTAGCTGCCATACCTTGGATGATTTCGACTAATTTCCTTCGCTCATCATCATCGATTTCTTGCATCATCCCGGTCTGATCATAGTAGCTTGAGCACATTGCGACTATCATCTCCGCAGCCCCCTTCCAGTGCACCCGAATGCAGCCATCTTCCTTTCTCCTCGCCGCAATGCCACTCCTCTTCTTCTCGGAATTGAAGGCCTCCACATTTAGAATCTCAAACCCTAGCTTTATCTCCTCCATCACCATCCCCAAATCCGAAACCGCCCATGACAGTATCGCTTTCTCGGTTGGGCTTCCAGAAATCTCCGGAGCTGAGCTGGGATCCGAACAGAACACGCTGCCAGTCGTATTCAGACCTGCACCTTCCTGCAACAGATTCCGGACCCTTGTTGCCTTGTCGAATAGGTCTCCGGCCTTTACGAGTTCTTTCCCTATCCAGAACTCGGTCACTTTCATCTGATTCAGTGTAAGAGTGCCGGTCTTATCAGTGCATATCGTTGTCGCAGACCCCATTGTCTCACACGCCGAGAGCTTCCTAACCATTGCATTGTCCGCCATCATCCTCTTCATCGAGTAAGCGAGTGTGAGTGTCACAGCGAGGGGCAGACCTTCCGGGATTGCCACGACGACAATGGTCACAGCAGCTGAAACAATGCTCAGGATAGAGTTGATAATCGCTTCAGCTTCGGTCTTCTTTCCACGGAACTCACTATGGCCGCTTTCGTCTGTCGTGTGACCAGTAAAGTACCGAATCAGCATCACCACGAGGACGAGGAACGCGACCAGCAGACCCACCCTCCCAATCTGGCTAGTTAGCTTGTTTAGCCGCGCTTGCAAGGGGGTCTCCTCGTCTAAGTCCCGGCTTATCGAGCTCATCATTTCGCCCCACAGAGTGTTCATCCCGACAGAGGTGACAAGCATGCTTGAGTAGCCGTCTGTCACCTTGGTCCCTGACAGCAAGAAAGGGTTCTCGGTGTCATTCACCGCCACGTGGTCGCTCTCGCCTGTCATGCTCGACTCGTCGAGCTTCAACGAGTATCCGTCCAAGAAAAGCCCGTCTGCAGGGACCTGATCACCAATCTTCAAGCACACGACATCGCCCACGACAACCTCGAATATCGAAACACGCTGCCTTCGACCGTCTCGAACTACCTCCACCTCGATGTTTCCGCTCTCATCGGAGAGCTTATCAAACTGCCTGCTCTGCTTGAAGTTGCTACAAGCCGAAACCGCAACGACAAGCACGATAGCGATAACGATGCTCCCTCCGTCGTACCACCCGTCCTCGAGGCCATGTTGCTTGATCCCGAACCCTAGAGAGAGCACAGCACACCCCAAGAGTATCAAAACAGTGACATCTTTTAGGGCATCCACAACAAACCCAAGAAACCTCTTCCTCGGCGGCTTTTCGTACCCATTGGCGCCAAACACGTCGACTCGACGCTCGATCTCAGTTGCTTCGGAGCTGATTCCGGTTTCGGAATCACTCTCCAGAGCCAAAGCTAGCTGCCTTGCTCCTCCGAGCTGGGAGACGAGCTCAAAATCCCGATCCCTAACGACTCGAACGAGGGTGTCTCGATCGATAGCAAAGAATAGCGGGTCGGGTTCGTTAGGGTTTTCGAGGGGCTCCATGTTGAGGGCAATGTAAGAAGGGCTTCGGCCGAGGATTCGGAGGCGCTCATGGAGAACCTTTTGAGCCAAGGAGGTGAGGATCCTGGTGAAGTAGACGGCGGTGAAGGCCTGCCTGCATCGGCGGTAGGGTTTCGACGAAACCGAGATGTCTTTCTCCGACTGCATTGGGGTGTTCTTGATGCTGGTTTTGCGCTGGATGAGTGTCATGGTTTCTGTATGAAGCTGCTTAATCTGTATGAAGGTGTTTTGGATGTTGTTTTTCAGAGTAGGTAAAATTAAAAACCGAAGCAGTAAATTTTGAGTAAGATTGATTGTGAATTGTGATGGAGATCATGAACCCTAATTGGGTTTTTATGGGGATTTGATGGAAAATTGGAAATTCAGTGGAGGTTTCCTAAGAAATTTCACTGTTGTTTCCTATTGATTTTATTTCCTTTTTTTTTTCTTTTTTTTTTTACCTCGAAGTAAAGATAAAATCTGGGTGTTGTAACAACTTCTTCCTTAAATACAGGTTTATCATCTAAATTTTTTTTGTTTTAGTTTAACACGGTTAATTAGAAGGATTAACATAAGTTAGAAAAACAGATTTAAAAAAAATGATTTACGCGGCATCGAAATCAAGAAGCCATAAATGGAATGGAATACTTGCCTTGCTGGGTCTTCAACGATGCTATTTTGTGTGACTGAATTGCTTGATGATGTTATTCGTGTGAGCTATCAATTTTATTAGGGTTTTTAACTAAACATTAGACATCAAAAGAGAATATGTTGCCTTGCTCGTTTGGATGAACTTGGGAAGGAAGTTCATCCAAACGAGCAAGGCAACATATTCTCTAATTTAAGAAAACATGTTCGGATAAGTTGAACTTCTTGTAAATTAAAATCATACGTTTTGTTAGCATCAAAAAAAAATCATACGTTTTGTTTGGTTGAATATGAACTTTCATGATAATTTGTGTAAAATTACTTTTGTAACTCTTATTAATAAAAATATTTATTTAAATTATGGATAGATACGTAATCTATATATAACTTTAATTTAGAAGACTTTGCTTACGTGTCAACCTTAGAGTAGTTTTAGGAATATTGACCAATTATTTTTTTTCCTTCATTGTTATTTATCCTTTTTCTCTTTTTTTTTTCATTAACAATTGGGCTTAATTCAAAACATATATATTCTATATATAACTTTAATTCAGAAGACTTTGTTTACGTGTCAACCTTAGAGTGGTTTTAGGAATATTGACCAATTATTTTTTTTCCTTCATTTTTTTATTTCTCCTTTTTCTCTTTTTTCCATTAACATCTATATCTATATACAACTTTAATTCAGAAGACTTTGCTTACGTGTCAACCTTAGAGTAGCTTTAGAAATATTGACCAATTATTTTTTTTCCTTCATTTTTTTTATTTCTCCTTTTTCTCTTTTTTCCATTAGCAATTGGGCTTAATTCAAAACCAATTATATATTTTTTAATTTTTATGGCATTTACTATATACATTCGTGAATATTTTGACAAATTGTTTCAATCGATGCCCGTTTTTGTAATTATTTTTTAAATCGTTAATATTTCGAGAAAAAAATCGCTTTTATGATGATACGGCATAATCAATATCATTTTAAATAACTGTTATACCACATCACATTTTAAAAAAGTTACAATGATATTATTATTTTTACTAAGGGATTTAAATATCTATATTTATGTATTATACTTTTACATGATGTTTTCTTAAAAATAATTTTTTGAGATATTTATAAGATACATTTATGGAAAATATTTTAATTGTTTTTTATAGGGGTGGGCATGGGACGAGATTGGAGTAATCCTGCGTCCCGTCACGCGTATATTTTGCGGGACGAGATTAAATATTTTTTTTTCAAATCCCACCGGGTCTTATCCCTCACGGGACGGGACGGGATCGGGACGGGACGGGATTTGTCCCTCATAAAAAAATATTAAAATACAATCCAAAATTAAAAGTAAGTCTTTTAGAAAAAAAATTAATTCATCCATAATTCATGCAAATTCTGTAAATGTTTACTTCATCCAAATTATCATACAATCTGAGAGGTGCAAGCTAAGTGCAGTAAGCCAGTAAGTCTTTTTTTTTGTTTTTAAAGGCAATTAGGCCAACAGTAAGTTACGGCCAAACGATTTATTTCTTATACTGAGTATATTTGTAATGTTTTTATTATTATTTTAAAATTTAAATTTAGGATTTAAATAAATGTTAAAGCATAATGTAAATATATTCTTATATGTTTATATTAATTTTAATTAAATATATTATATATATAATTTTATATATATGCGGGACGGGACGGGATTTGCGGGATTCAAACTCTCCGTCCCGCGTAATTATTGCGGGACGGGATCGGGACGGGATTGAATTTTTTTTTTCTAAATCCCACCGGGATCGGGACGGGACGGGATTTGCGGGATTTGTGCCCACCCCTAGATTTTTATCTTAACTTTTATTAATATTTTATAATATTTTTTTTATATTATCAAGATTTTAGTTTAAAAAATCGCGCCATGACGCGGGAATTATACTAGTTTGTGATTTAAAAAGAAAAAGAAAATATTTTTTCAAATAAATAAAAAGGGTGGATTTCAACTTACCTACCCTCCGCATGGTAATTTGACTAATTTAAATTCCTCTATTTTGGTGGAATTGCGATTTCTAGGAATTCTACTTCCTGGGTTTTTAAAAATAAAATTCTAATCCAAACACATGTATTGAACTTTATTTTAAAACAAAATTTTAATCTAAACACATGTATTGAAGCATTCAATTCTTGAGTTTTTTTAATGTAATCCAAATGAGCACTTAGAATCCAAACAATCATAATCCTTCTTATTTAACTTTTCTACGTGTATATTGAGAGTTAAATTTTATATAAAATATCGATTTTTTAATTAATTCATTTTACAATTTAATAGTACTTAAAATCTATTTATACTAAAACTAGAAGCAGAATCGTCATAGATGGTTTCATTAGAGCGCTCCGTTTCACATGGCGTCATATTGAGCATGCTACATCATTCACCGACTTTCTCATCGATCTCCATGTAAACCAATAAAAACCATTCACTTCATTAGGGCTTGCCACATCATCTAATTATATTCACATTCACCTCACATCCCCACTACTCATTCCACTACATACCCCACCACTTATCATTTTTATTTTACTAAGATTAATAAATACTAATTGAATAATTCATATTATGTATTATAGAGAATTTCTATATATTTGGGTGCATAATGCAGTGGAGGAATGTAATCATTTCTAGGGTATGTATATGCATCCAAATATGGATAATTTTTTTCAATATGGTTTTTTTATCCTACGTTCTTAAGATATAAAATAGAAAGACTGTTTTAAAACTAGATTTCAAGATATGGACCCTAAAACATAGGATAGAAAGAATGTTTTAAAATTAGGTTTGAAGATATGGATCCCTAGATTGATCACTAAATCTAGATTTTAAATAACTCTCTAAATCCAAAAGAAAACTCCCAAGGCTCAACACACCACTTGAGAAAAGCTTGTTTGTAAAGCATATATATATGTCAGATGTCATTCAACAAAAGCAGTAAATTTGTTAGAAAAGCATATGTAGGAAATTTTGTAAGGTGCACTTTCCCTTCATTTACTCTAAGTTGGCCACGACTTACCAATAACAAACTGGATGTTCGTATTTTGCCTATTCAGGAAAAGGACCACGGATTTAAAGATACAAAGGAAGATGTTTCGAAATTTCGCGACGACGAGGAATGACGTGAAGGAAAAGCTTGTTATTTGTTATTTTAGGTAATCACAACAACAACAACTTGTTGTTGTGAACAAGCTCTGTATATCCCGTTTAGAGCAAGGTTTGGGGGCTCATTATACGCTCTCTTTCTCCGACTAGGTCGGTCAAGAGAGTTTCCGAATGACTTGTACCTGTCAAAGTGTCTAAACCAGACAAAGTATGAACAAAGAGGACAAGCATGTAAATACCACGCATAGACACACTAGTTGAAGAAATAGAGAAGTAGAACTTGTAAAAAAAAATACTATCTCGGTTAGCCCAATTTAACCTTGCTCACCCCTGATAGCCTCTCTCCATTGTTTGTGATCCTTTGTTAAACCCCCGGGTATGTGTAAAGTAAGATCTCGCCTTATGACCCCCCCCCCCCCCCTCCAGGACTTTTTGAGTTGACCTCTACTACGCAATAAACGCTCGATTAAAAGAAGATCATATATGCGTACCAGAGGGATAAGTTAAAATGAGTTGGTAAGAACTTCTTCTTTTATAACCACACATCTTGAGTTTGTTTTTTTTTTAAACGGAAAAAATTTGACCATAGGGATATGCCCTATCAGCCAAGAGCATCCTTGCGGATGAGACTACGCAATAGAGAATCATCAGGCGTCATAGATCCATGTGAAACAGAACTAATACGTGACAAACGATCTGCCACTAGATTTGCTTCTCGGAAGACATGACGAATCTCGACAGAACCAAAGAAGCCCATTGAGACTAGACTGTCCGAGACAATCATTTCAGAGTCTCCAGTAGGCTTCCCCAAATCTTTTAGACTTTTGATAATTGTTAAGTTGTCTCATTCAATGATCAGTTTCGTAATGTTCAGGTCCTTTGCAGCTAATAGACCTTTCCAAAGGCCGATGCTTTCACATCTCCAGACTGATTTTATTGGTGAGGATCCCGATCCACAAAAAACAGGAGAACCTAGGTAATCACGAAGGATAAATCCAAAAGTGCCCCTACCATTCGGGGACAGAGATCCATCGAAATTCAGTTTGTAAGTGTCATTTGGCGGTGGTTCCCATTTGGTTCTTTTTCTTTTCGAGATCGTTCTTGGTTGGTCACCTTTTTTAGTTAAACTTTTATCTTGCGTACTCTCATCTGATTGTGAGGTTTTCCAGATAAATTTTTTTATCCTTTGCAAAAGATAAAATGTGCCTTATGTCTGGGTTTATATTATCAAATAGCGTTTTGTTTCTGAAGTACCAAATTTTCCACCATACAAACGCAAGGTCCTCAAAACTTTTTTTCCCAATCGTATTTTTTATATCCCATATTGTGTCATTCAAGTGTTCCCCTTTGTCAAAACAACCATAAATCTTCATAAAAGCACCCGGATCACTTGCAATTAGAGTTTCCTTAGTAATGTGACAATCCCAGTATCACACATGAGTTTGAATTTAAGGATTAAAACGTTTTTAAAAACTACGAGGGCACGTTTTGTGCGATTATTTTAATTTATTACATTTATTTTTTATTACTATACAAATTGGGCTTTGTTATGGGCTCACAAAAGCGAGACTGGGTTACCCTCCCTGGCCCATAATAACCATATTAGATTCCTTAGCCCAACACTTGTAGGAAGTCCCCCAAAATAGATTAGTTTTTTTTAGGTAAATACTCCATATTACTATATTAGATATTAGATCGATTATTTGTTTTAGCAAATTATGAAAATATGCAATGACAATAGGAAAATTAATAGGTATGGTTTCACCTATACCTGTCAAAACACAACCCGACCTGGTGACCCGACCCGACCGACCCGAAAAATTTCCGACCCGAACCCGAAAATTTTAACCCGAATTTTTTTTTCGACCCGAACCCGAAAAACCCGAAATTTTCCGAGTAATCTGGGTTTCGACCCGTTGACCCGATTGACCCGGTAATTTTGACCCGATTGACCCGATGACCCGATTGACCCGGTTGATTTATAATTATATATAATTTTTTTTTATATATATAATTAAAATTTATCACAAAATTATCAAATAATGATTTTTTTAATTTAAAAAAGAAAAAATTGACAAACCCGAAATCGACCCGAACCCGACCCGAAACCCGATCAAACCCGAGTTCGAGTCAACCCGAAAAACCCGAAACCCGTTTTACCCGAGACCCGTTTTACCCGAAACCCGAAGTGACCGGACCCGAACCCGACCCGAATGACCCGTTTGACAGGTCTAGTTTCACCCATTATTTAATGTGCGGACTCTTTTCTTTTAACCAGAAATTTTAAGTTCGAATATTGCAAATGAAGCATGTTTAAAATCTATAATAAAGGATTTAGTTTCGTAAACAAAAATAATTAACAAGTTTGCCTGCAATAAACTAGTTTATGAACTTGTGGCCAAATTAAAGGCCAGCTAGTTACAATGGCTAAGAAATAATTGGATGGAAAATATATTATTTCTAAAGAGAAATAATTTGATCAATAATTCAAAAAGGGCATCAAACAAAAATGTAATAATAATAATAATTTTTTGATCAATAATAATAATGCAAAATTGTTGTACATGTCTAACTGTCTGCTTAAGGGACCATGCACAGTCCTAATTCTTTGATTCTGGTTGGTTGTTTGGCATATATCTTGAATGGAATCATCCAGCAAGGATCCCATTTTTTTTTTTTAAAAAAAAAAACAAGATAATGAATTTTACATTGCAAAATGCAAGCCCAAAAGATTAGGGGTTCGTATGAAACGGAGTTAATAAACTGACTAAAATTATAAACAGGGTAAAATTTATAAACTGTTGGTAAAAGTAGTTAAAAATTTATGAAAAAATATAAACTCCGTATGGGGTGAAAAACAGTTTATTTGTAAAAAGTGTAGTTTATTTTGTTATTATTAGGGGTATTATGGTATTTGCAAATCAAATAAACCACATAAACTCCAAATAAGCTTCCTCCAACAGCTTTTTTTAACACATAATTTTAACTGTTTATATGAGTTTTTGGGTGTCCATACACCTTTTTAACAGGTTTAAAAAATAAACAGCTGATTCGACTTATTTTTTTAACTGATTTTTTTGTAGCCATACATACCCTAGATGAAATCAGATCAAAATATTGATAGGTTATTAAGGGATCTCAAATCTTTGTAGATATAATTAAACCCCAAAAGTGAATGTATAGTGTGATGTGAAATTTATTATCCTAGAAAGAAAAAGAGTAACTAGTAAATGACTTTTGCCGGTTGGCTCACGAGCTCGGAATCTACTACCAAAGGTGGGTTTCTCGTCATAAAAAAAAACTTTATTTTTATTTGTTTAGAAATGGAAATGAATTATATTCGACGCATATCATATCATATATGATAGGTTTGACATTTAATATATATATATATATATATATATATATATATATATATATATATATATATATATATATATATATATATATATATATATATATATATATATATAAAATGGATAAATCGTTATGAAAATGGGGAAAGAGTGACTTTATTTGCATCCAAGGTAGAAAATCTCAAAATTACAAAATTCGAAGATAAATTGGCAAATCAAAAGACAAACAGCCTCGCAAATTGAGGAAAAATGGCAAAGTTTGAATGATTACAGGATAAAAATCACCAATACACAATAAAGAAGAAACATTAAAAAAAAAGGCAAAAAATTTGCCTTCTAAAATAAGTATGTCCCGGTCCAATGTATTGTACAAAGAGTATACGTTACAAGCTAGCCAAGTTTTGCTTGCAAAAAAAAATTCCTATAAGCAAGCAACAAAAGGCTTCTCATAGCCATAACAACAGGTCACGAGTTCGAATCCTTCTCTTTCAGTCACTTGACTTTTAGAACAACGACCGAAGAACACAATAGCCCTATATACATTGATCATCTCGCACACAAATTTCGCATCCATGGTGAAAGAAAGGCGTCTCAATTTGTCGATTCTTTCATGATTCTCAACCTCTTGCAAGAACCGACGAACATCCTGTTTCAACACAAACACAAATCATGAGTTTCAATTCACTTCACTTTACTTCAATCAACATAAATACTTATAATCCTAAAAATACTTACTCCCATGGGACATCTCCGACGAGCATCCAATCTCCGTCCTTGTCTTCATAAGCAGGCTCGAACTCAGAACCTTTGATATATCCTTCTTTCTCTGAGTAACTACCCGCCTTGAACTCGAACATCTCCTCCAAGGCCCTTAGAAGCTCTTGATATCCTCTATAGAGCTTGAGATCAATCTTCCTAAGGAATGGAGCTCCATCCATACTAACCTTCACATACATCCCTTCCTCTGACTTCTTCGCCATAGACACCTGAAGGCAGTTCCTTCGGTAGGATCTAACCGGAGGCCAACCCACCACTTGCGCCCTTCATAAAACAACAACAGTGTCAAAAACTAGACTTATCAAAACATGACCTTTATTAATCCTATACAACCTAAACCTGAGCTGCCCGACCTGAATCCAGATTTAGGTTAACTTAGGTCCATATATCCATTTATTTAAATAACCTGAAATCGACTTGTTCGAATTGTTGATTGTAATAGATGCTTACTTTGGTGGAGAATCGGATAGGAGGGTGGAGGTCGACTCCATGGAAGAGTCCGGAGAGGACCTCTTCTTGCTTCCTTGAGGTGTTTGTTTCTCCGAGGCTCCTTCAACAGTACCGGGAAGGCCTAACCTGAGCTCGGTATCGTCATGGTTAGGAAGCATTTCAGATCTCCTTGTAGACTCCATTGAATGAATTTGTTACAAAATTCAATTCAATTATATATATAAATATATATATATAATCCTCTTTCTTGATCTGAAATCTCTTCCTGATTTGGGTGCTTTCTTGGTTGCACACTCCAAGCTTCTCAACAATTGTAATGCTTAGTTAATTAGCTTGTTATGGAAAATGGGTGTGACCAATTGTTATATATAGACTCTACATATGAACGTACAACTACCTAATAAAATTATATAAAAAATTATGTGGGTTCACATCTAAAGATTCCCCACTTAATTTAGACCAAAGGAATAATTAGACAAGTTGAAATATTGGTGGACAATGCCAATTAAATAATAGCTGTGATGTCTAATGGATCGTGGGTTGGGGTTGTTGATCGATCTTTGTTATTTATTAGAGTACTAATTAACCTTTAATTTTTATTTTATTTTATAATTTTTATTGGGTTTAAAGCAAAATTAGTGGCTAATTTTTTGGTTTATTAAATTGAGGTACGGAAGAATAAAAATATAATAATCATTGATATAATTAAAATAATGTGGAGTAGGATTTAAAGTTTAATTTGATTTGATTCTTTTTTAACGTAAGGTTTAAATTAGTTAGATTCATGTATTTGGATTTGGGTGGTAGAGCTTTTAGGGTTTTGTGTAGGGTCCCATGAACAGAGAATTTGAGGTAAATTTGTCCCTACTTTTTTATGGGCATACTTTTTTTTTTTTTAATACATATACATGTACCAATTTGAATGAGGCTAGTCCGATCATCACCCAATAGCATCCTTGTAGATGAGAATATAAAGATGTCTCTCTAATCAAGCATCTGGAGAGGCATCAGATTGGAAGAGGCAAGAGATCGATGTAATCGACACATCTGTTAATCTTCAGAAAAATAATGCGAGAGCCTAACATGCTCAAAAGACCGAAATAGCAATATCAATTTCTCATTGACAGACTCAACATCAGAGGCAACTACATATTCATAGTTAGACTAGCTAGCTATCATGTAAATGTGAATACTTAACAAATCCAACTCTTTCGTCGTCTGGATATCCAATAAAAATCTCATAACTTATGTAAGTGTAAGTTATCTGCCTCTACAGCCAATTAACAACCCATGTGATCGCTATTGAGTATTGAGAAATATGTTCAAATACATATATCTTATTTTTGCAAAACAGAGACCATCTAAAAGGTAAATTGAGTGGAACCTACATGGGGTCTTCCTTCTTAATTGGGCATGGGGGTGGACTATTGCCGGTGTAGTCCTTTATGGGTATGGGAGGGAACAGGTTACATGTGGGTATGGTCATTCATCACTTGTCATTTTCTTACACGTTAAGAACTAACCCCACCATATTTTATTAATTTAATTAAGATACTTATTCTTTTGATTAAGATAGTTATAATATTAAAATTTATGTTGTTTCACTTTCCTTAACCTTAGGGAAACAATTACGAACACCCTTTGGCGTGGATGTATGTACAAGGGAAGTCTCTCTCCGGTAGATGGAAATAGATCGGGTTATGGGTGGATGTACCCATTCCATCACCCGATTCATGCATTAAGAAATTTCCTCCACCCGATCCACCCATCATCCATTAACACTTGCATCCATATCCGATCCATCAATCATCCGCGGGTTATTGGGTGGATCGGGTCAAATATATGGGTGATAAATTTCATGTAAATGTCCACCTAATTTTCAAAATGGAAATAAAACTTAATAAATAAAAATAAAATTTTAATATATTAAATTTAAAATACTCATCCTTCATAACTTACACAAAAAATAAAAACTCAAACTATCAAATAAAGTTACATATAATATATAAGTTGCATAAAAGATATGATAAAAATCCATATAATAAACAATTTTAGTGGATCGGGTGATGGATCCGGTGGTGGATTGGACACCCCTTCATCCATATCCGATCCTATCCATCATCCATTAATTCATCATCCACTTATTTATCAATTTATTCAGGTTTAAAACCACATATTCAAGGTGGATTAGTGGATAGATTCGGGTCTCCGCGGGTTGATTTCCATCTCTACTCTCTGGGCTGTTATATGATAGAGTTTATCAGTTCGAGCTCGGCTTGAGATCGACTCGAGCTCATTCACTTACCTAAATAAGTCAAAACTGGACATGATTTTAAGCTCAGTTGAAAACTCAGCTCGTTTGATTTAAGCACGAATAACTCAAATTTTATGAAATTTCTAAAATTTCATGTAAATATGCTATGACCAAGTAGAATTGCATAAAACTCAAAAATGGTTTGGCTAGCTTGAGCTCGTTCATTTCATAAACAAGACAAGTTTGATACAAAAAAAGCCAAGTTTGAGCCGTGGTGGATCACGTAGACCTTGAAGGAAAGGGAGACCGACCCAACGGAGGATGGTGTATGCTAACCAAGATCAAGGGTGGTGAATGTCGTCGAGGAGGAACCGCGGTGCCTCAAGACAACCTGAAAGGAGGGGAAATAAGAGCCGACGAGGCCGAAAGGTCGGGAAGAAGCAACTTTGCTCAGACTTGGTGGTGACCCGGGTGGAAAGACCATCACTGATGGCGACGGTGAGCCCTTTACGCTTAGGAGCGTTTTAGGTTTTGTACTTACCGAGTTAATGATTGTGAATGAGCCACGTTTTTTTTTTACATGTTTTGGCATTTTTTGACATGTTTTGACTTGTCGGAGGGTTCAGC
Source organism: Persicaria tinctoria (assembly GCA_037127255.1). Lineage (NCBI taxonomy): Eukaryota > Viridiplantae > Streptophyta > Magnoliopsida > Caryophyllales > Polygonaceae > Persicaria > Persicaria tinctoria. Next base: position 15,047,104 of record JBANSL010000008.1, read on the forward strand.
AGGGTGATCCTTTGGGCCCTCTGCTTTTTGCTTTGGAACTACATCCTTTGGTATGCAAGATTAGAGACTCTTTTGCCCTGAGTTTGCAGACATGGTACTTAGATGATGACACTATTGTTGGGGACACTTTGGTTGTGGGGAAGGTCTTGGAGCTCATTATGGAGGATGGTCCCTGGTTTGGCCTTCATCTTAATGTTGACAAGACCGAGGTTTTTTAGCCTACAAAAGACCCCAGGAGTTGGCTACTCGGTGTCCCCCCCCCCCCTCTATTGCTCGACCTTTGGGTGGTGTCAAAGTTTTGGGTGGGCCTGTCAGTTTCTGCCCTGTTTTCGGCAGCGAAGTTATGGCAAAGAGAGTGAATAAGACCATAGAGCTTATGGATTCTGTTGCGAGGATTGATGACCCACAGTGCGAGTTGCTTCTGCTTCGGGCATGTACGGGTATTTCTAAAATTTACTTTGCTTTGCGTACTTGTTCCCCACGTGTCTTTGGATCGGCCCAGCTTTCCTTTGACGAGGCACTCCGTTCTAGCTTGGAACGTATTGTCGCTGCTTTTGGACCTAGGTTTGGAGATTGGCAGTGGAGGCTCACCACCTTCCCTTTTCATTTTGGTGGGGTAAGAGTTTATGTTGTTGGGGATGTCTTGCATTATGCTTTTTAGCATCTCGTTTGCAGTCTGCTGAGTTGCAGGCTAAGCTCCTACGTCCTTCTAGTATCCAGGGCCGGACCTGAGGCGAGGCCCAACAGGCCGTCGCCTCAGGCCCAATTCATATGGAGGGCCCATAAAAGTTGTTTTAATTATATTAGTATTAGCCATTCCATAAAGCACACGAAAATGAATTAGCTCAGTTGGAGAGGCACTTAGATAACACTGTCAATTTGACCTTGAGGTCTAGGGTTCGAAACCCACTAGTATTCTTTTTCCGAGTTTCTCCAAGTGATTTATGTTTGATTTTTTTTTTTTGCCTTTGATTTTTTAAAAAAAACTCCCCCCAGTAATTCGAGTTTGTATTTTTTTTTATTTAATATTTCCCAATTTAATTTCCTTTTTTTTTTGCCCTTTTTTTAAACTCCCCCCTCCCAGTGATTTATGTTTGATTTTTTTTAAAAAAAACTCCCCCCCCCCTAAATTCCAGTTTTTTTTTATTTAATATTTCCCCAGTAATTTCAAATTTCGTTTATTTTTAAAATTTTAAAATCATGTTTTTTTTTTGCCTTTGATTTTTAAAAAATTTTTGCCTTTAATTTTAACTTTCTTTTAAATATTTTTTGATATTAGAAAACTATATAAAAAATAATTTATTCTACCATGCCTTATGTATATACTATACCTAGTATATATAATAGTGGGGGCCCAATTTAAATTTCGCCTCGGGCCATTAGAAACTCAGGTCCGACCCTGCTAGTATCATTGTTGCTGGTCCTGCTTTTGATGATGCTTGGCGTGTTTTTAATGAGACCACGGGTTCTTAGTGAAATCGCTGCCCCCAAACTTATGAAGAAATTGGCAGATATATATTTCGCGAAGATATATTGCTGCTACATCGGACTCTGTTTTCTCTTTGACTCCGCGACAAGTGGCATTATGGAAGTCTCAGCAGGGTGTTCACTCCTCTAATTGGTTGCGTGCAGTTCCTATTTCTGGACTAGGACAGACTATGAATGGAAGGACCTATCGTAGTGTGCTTAGCTATCAATTGGGTGTTCCGTTGTTCACGGTGTCTAGGCCTTGTCCGGTGTGTTCTCGGGTCTTTGAGGGTGATGTCTATGGTGATCATGCAGTATCATGTGCTGGTACTGTGTGCATTAAACATCGACATAACCTCGTTTGCGATACCTTATTGGATATTTGCTATAGGGCTGGGATTTTTGTCGGCAAGGAGGTTGATATCGGTTTGGTTGATGGGCACGGTAAGTCTCTTCGCCTGGCCGACTTGCTCCTTTATTCTTGAGACAGGGGGCGGGATGTGTGTGTTGATCTGAAGGGATCCTCCCCCTTGACTCAGTCTAGAGTATCTAACTTTGTGCTCGGCCGTGTTGTTGTTGATGCTGCTCAGCGTAAGTGTGTCAAGTATCGGGATTTGTGCATGACGGTTGGCTATGGTTTTCTACCCTTTTCCTTCTCTTCGTTGGGGGAGCTGGACACGGATGCTATTGCCTTGTTGAAGTGGATACAGAAATTTTCTATATCTCATGATGTTGGGGCTCGTGCTGCTGCTTTTATTTTTACTAGACTTAGTTTGGTTATCGCTAAGGGAGTGGGTGTCCAGATTGAGTAATCCAAGTGAGATCGCTGCCCCCAAACTCATGAAGAAATTAGCAGATATATATTTCACACGGATTACGAAAGATGCGGAGAATACCTTTTGCTTATCATCGCGTCAGATAGCTCTGTGGAGTTCTCAGCGTCGAGACCATGCTACTGACTGGCTTAGGGCTGTCCCGATCTCTGGGTTGGGTCAAACTATGAATGGTAAGACGTATCATTGTGTGTTGTGCTATCGGTTAGGCATCCCTTTGTTTTCCATTTTGAAGCCTTGTTCTGCTTGTTCCAGGGTATTTGAGGGAGACATTTTTGGAGATCATGATGTGTCGTGTGCTGGTATTGTGGGGATTAAACATCGCCATAATGCTGTTCGTGACACTTTGGTGAATGTCTGCTATCGTTCTGGGATCTCAGCTGGTGAGGTTGATATTGGCCTGTGTGGGGGAGATGGGAAATCCCTCCATCCTGCGGACATGCTTCTTTATTTGTGGGATGAAGGGCTGGATGTTTGTGTTGACTTCACAGGGTCATCCCATTTGACACAATCTGGGATGGTTGATTTTGTTCCAGGGCATGTGGGGGCCGATGCGGCTCGTCATAAACGGGTCAAGTATCAAGATAAGTGCAAAGCTATTGGTTATGGGTTCTTACCCTTCTCTTTCTCTACATTGGGGGAACTTGAGGCAGACTCCGTAGCCCTTCTAAAGAGGATCCAGAAATTTTCTCAAGCTCATGATATGGGGGCTCATAATGCAGCTCATATTTTCACTAGGGTGGGGTGGTTTTCTATTGCTAAAGGAGTGGGGGCCCAGATTGTTTCTCGGCTCCCCACTAATTCTTTGTAAACTCCTATATTTATTTATAATAACAAAATTGAACATAAAAAAAAATAAAAAAAAAATAAATTGAAGCACATATTCTCAATTATCGATATAACATATATAAGTCATATAGTGGTATGTAATGTGCATGTTTAGAGCAAGCCCAACAACATCTCTAAAATAAAAAAAAATTGAAAGTTTTTGAGAAAAAAAAGGTATTTTTTCATCTCAACAACTTTTGTAAATCCATTTATAAAAAATCTCTATAATTTAATGTTTCACTCATTTTTATATATAAATTTAATGATTACCCTTCACTTTGTCACCCCTATTCTACATGAATCATGCCTTCTATCATTTTTAACCATCAATTATCTATATATTATAAATTTATGTATTAATTATAGTGTATAATAAATACAAAAAATCTGTAAAATAGAGAAGCTGTTGGAGTTGAAATAAAAATTTTTAGAGATTTTGAAATTTTAATCTCTATTTAAGATATTTTTTACAATAATTGTTAGAGTTGCTCAGGGACGGAGCCAGGAATTTATCGAAGGGGGGGGGGGGGGGCGAAGTTTTATACAAATTGTTGATTCATTCTTCGGTAGATTTTTCTATAGTTTAGAGAAGCATAACTATGATATTTTACATTAAACGGTGATATATATTAGTTCAAGACAAGGTATTTTTAGTTTAAAACACAACGTTTTTTATTCAAAATTGTGGTGTTAGTTTAAAACTATGTAATTAGTTGTTATATAGTCATTTTTCTCTTTAAAATGAAAATGATGTCGTTTTAATCTATAACAACATTATTTTCGTCTAAAAATATATCGTTTGAAACCCACAAAGTCATATGCAACTTGTTGTTCTCTTATCATGCAATAACGTGTAACAAGATATACAAACTTTAAACTTGCATAATTTCTTATATAATCATCGAATTTAGTAATATAACCTCTTGTTTCGAAGCTCTTAGATTGAATTACATTACCAAAATATCAAATTAAGTAAAATATAAAAGTATCATGATTTATTAAAAGACATTTGAAATAATTAATTTGTGTTTTACTTTCAAACGTTTATAACTTTTTACTCGGTTATCGGATTCAGGCTTATAATATATCAAAACGAAGTTATCGACAAGTAGAACAAATATAGGTAATTTGTCGGAAGAAGGGGGGGGGGCGAATGCTCCCGCTTGCCCCCGCCTAATTTACATTGATAATTACTGGATATTTAAATAGCTAAAAATGTATAAACTCTTAGCAGCCAACAAACCTTAAACTTCAACAATAGCATCACATTGTGAAATTCTAAATACATAATGCACATTAAAATTAAAAGAACAACAAATACGATTATTTCACATAAAGGACTCTTTAACTTTGGGTAAGTTGGGGAAATATGGAGAACATTTACATTGGAGGCGTGTGAAGCCTCGGCCACCGTACGTCCTCCCTGCTTCCTTCCAACAAGTTGATCTGTTTCCTTGAGAGCTTGAGTCGATCACTTTATGAGTAAGGTCAGGTCACCTCCTAATCTATTGATTGTTTGGGCCCACTTTCATACTGTGAATAATGGGCCCACACGTCTTTTCATGTTGGGCTTTGCCCATCCAACTAATCCCCATAAAAATCCACCCGATTAATCAACTCTTTTTATCCGATCAAATATGTTACTACGTATTAGAATAAAAAAGGAAAAAAATTAATATAAATATTTTATTCTTTACTTTATGAAAACTTTTTATAATGATTAGTAAATTGTTAATTAGTACAGAGTATAATTTTTGAGAAATTTAAAAAAGAGGTATAATAGATGAAGGTATAATAGTATTGATATTTATTTTCTTAAAAATGGTACAATAAGCTAAAATAATCTGTTTTCACAAATAAGATAACAAATAATTAATTGAGTCTTTATAACTCTTGGATATTTTATTTTTTTGCAAGTAAAAATTCGACGCACCGGACAAGCCTGATGGGTCGATAGGTTGTGGCAGATCTTGAAATTGTTGATTGAGGGGGTGAAAAATTACGATAAATAAAAGTATTTGTAAAATTAAACCATATTATTTATTTTCTGAAAAATCATCAATATTATGGATGTGTACCTAGAATAAAAACATAAATCTTACATGTTTTATTTCATGATTTTCAAATATTTCAATATAACCTCCTACTTTGAAGTTCTCAAATATAATTATATTATTAAGATACAAAGTTTAACAAATGAGAATTACGACAAAAGTATATCACTTTGGTAAATGATATAGAAAATAATTAATTTACATATGTCCAGTCCTGAAAATTGAAACATTTATAACTTTTTGTTCAGATATCAGAACTAAACTTATAATATATCAAATCGAAACTATCGACGAGACGAATATGTATGTTACATTTCATTTTTGCTCGGGTGGGTGACTGCCACCCCTAACCCCAAAGAGGATCCGCCTCTGTCGATAGGCCGTTAAATAAGATAAAGACATAGAACAACAACAAGGCAGAGCCACCAAATTATAAGGTGCAGTAATAGGCGAAGACTAGCATCAATAGTGAAAGTACATGAGCAGTGTGCATGCGGCAACTCATCTGTCGGTTGGTAGAAGCGACAAATGAAATCCCTAGAAAACTAAGTGAAAACCTCATATATTTGGACCCTGTCAGCGAGTATTCAGGTTTCGATCACGTCTACCATATAACTCTTGGATATGATTTCCTTTGTGATGACTTATTTTCATTAAAAAAAAATGGTGTAAATTTCGATCATTTAAACCTAACTAAACGCATGTTAAAAATAGGTTAAAAATGGAGTTGAATCTAACCCGAAACCAAATTGACAAGGTCTAGTAGTTGTCCCTCCGTGGAGGGATGAGACACACCACACACCGTGTGTTATGAATTATGATCTTTCCACTCCATTTCTCTCCCTTGGTGACCCTCCCAAGTGACCTTCAGGAGGGGCACTTGATGGGGCCTGTAATGTTTGGTGCATGTTTCTTGTTGCGTCCTCTCAGCCACTCAAAATCATTTCCCCTCAAACCCTTATTTTATTTTATTTTATTTTTGTAATGATATGTGAACTTCCCTTCAATTTCGGGGTATTATTTAGATCGCAAATCACAGCCAATAATTTGGCTCTAATTCCTCTGAAGTGTTTGGTTCATCCATGATGAACTATATGATAATTGATTACTTATAATTATTTTTTTTTTTTTTAAAATGCAAACCACCCACTCTCTAATTTTCTATATTCCCCTCTCCCAATTAAAAAATGGAAATCTTAATACATTTTGTGTCAAATACACAATCAATCAATAAAGAGGTAAAAATAATAATAAAGAGGTAAAATGATGTACAAAAGGTTTCGTACTCGGTGCTCGTCAATGACGAACCTTCCACTTCTTTTATTACTTCTAGGGGACTTTGACAGATCTCTTATCATCTTTCCTCTTCATTCTCACAACGGAGGTTCTTGCAAGAAATCTACAACGCAACTCCGCCCTTATAAAGCACTCTGGATTTACTATAGGCCAACAGGGAGTTAAAATTCCTTTTCTGACATTTGCCGACGACATCATGTTATTTGGGAAGGCAAACCAAGCGACTTGCAATAATCTATCCAACATCATCCAACGAGTCTGCTCCATCACTGGACAAAAGGTAAACATGCATAAATCCAGCTTCCAGGTATCACCTAACACATCCACGTCTGCAATACACACAGTAGCAACAACACTGGGAATCCCCCAATCAAATAACCTGGAGAAAGTATCTGGGTTGCCCAATCATTAATGGTAGGGTTAATTCCGATACCTTTGCTGATATTATTGTCAAAACTAAACAACAATTATCGAAGTGGAAAGCATCATCACTCTCGACTGAGGGGCGAAAGGTCCTCATCATGTCCAATCTAAGCACCAAACTCTTATTCATTATGCAAGCTTTTATGCTGCCATCGTCGATCCTCCACGAACTGGACAAGATCTACAAACAATTCTTTTGTAACAAACAACCAAACTACACTCCACTAGTGAGCTGGGATAAAATCTGTACATATACCCTATCTGGGGGTCTTGGTATCCACAAAGTTGAAACGATGAACGTCGCTCTACAGATGAAACTGCTATGGAAAATCATTACGCATATATTCAGACAATATCTGGGTCAGAGTCGTCATGACAAAATACTTAAAAAATGTTTCTCTTCTTAAGTATGTTAATAAAGGAAACACCTCCTGGCAGTGGTCCAGACTGATGACTTTTCGACCATAATTCAAGATCGGCCTCAACTGGTCTATCGAAAACGGACACTCGGTTAATTTTTGGCAGGATAACTGGGTGTGCAACTCCCCCTTGACAAAAATTGCTCTCCAGTCGATCGATGATTCTACCTTGTCTTTGCCCGTGGCACATTTCATCACTTCGGGAAAAAAATGGGATATTGATAAACTTGCCACCAACTTGCATGGTCTTCTGGACACATACACTTGCAAGAATAGCTTCCACTCGATCACTTGACCAAAAACACTTTTGCTGACCGTCTGTTCTGGGGTCCTAGTAGGGACGAGTGATTCTCCACCAGTTCGGCTGTGACCCTTGGCACGCATCATACTGGATCGATGAAATGGAAAAAGACACATAAATCGGTTAATTGGAAAAAGCCACCTCTGGGCCACTATAAACTTAACTTCGACGGTTCATACTTCCCTCCGGACAAGGGTGCCTACGGATTTGTTATCCACGACCACAATGGATCGATTGTGTCTGTTGGTTATGGTCTTTGCAACAATACTTCTGCAGTCTTCTCTGAGGCTTTAGGGTTGCACATGAGTGTGGTTAAGGCCCTTAATTTGGGTCATGACAATCTACTTATCGAGGCTGGTTGTTTAGCTGTTGTTAAAGCTCTTTTGGGGGATTTGACTTGCCCTTGAAACATTGAGCTGCTGATGGTTGATACATCTACAATCATTCGTTCCTTTTCTGATGTTGCTATTCGCCATGTTTTCAAGGATTCAAATGTTGTGGCTTACAGGAGTGCTCGTCTGGCTCATAGCTCCCTGCCGATGATAGTTTCACCGATGATTAAGAACTCTGTGTTCTCGTCTGCTCGGACGTACTAGGAAAAAAGACGGAACGTCAGCGGCTTTCCTAATCCTTATCCCTCTTCCAAAAAAAAAAGAGGTAAAACGATTACTCTCGAGTTTTAAAAGGTGCTTCATTGTTAGAATTCAAGGTACTTGGTGGACATGAGAGTCAAGTGTACTTAATTAGTGCACATACGTACGTATTAAAATTCAATATCCATCTTCTACCATAAAAGATTAAACGGTTAATTGTATGTTTCACCATCATGTGCATTGTCACTTATCATGAGTATGCCAAAATGTAAGTCTAAATTGATAAATATATAGATATAGTGGTAACCCAACTTAAAAAAATTATAGGACCATACCAAATATCTCAGGTAAAACGAAAAACAAACAACCCAAAACGTTCCCTCCATACTTCACCAAAAACTCCAAAAAAATAGCCCCTTAACAGTTTGAAGTGCGGAATAGGCAGATAAAAGGCAAAGAAATACTCTAGAAGGGGAAAGAATAGAGTATGACAATTTTTCGCAAATGCTGAAAACTGTAAGACCTTACCAGCCCGAGGTAAGACCTTACCAGCCAGAGGTAAGATCTTATCTGTAAAACAATAACAAGTTAATAAGAAGAACGAATACGTTGTAAGGACAAACACAAGCACGGAAAGATAAAGAACAGAAAGAAAAGGACACGATACTTCTTAACGAGGTTCGGCACAACCGCCTACATCCCCGCCTAGGATTATCCAACCCGTAGGATTCAACAACTTTATTTCACTTTATCTTATGAGCCCTAGATACAACATCTAGAAGACTTACCCACTTCTAGACTACCTTACTATCTAGCAACCCAAACACACCAGTGAAACAAAGTCCTACCGATACCGAAGCATCTATACGTTTGGGTAAAGAAACCCTTAGTATAACCTAGAATGAATTGTACGATAAAGCTCAATGTAAACCTCACAAACTCTCAAAGCAATAAAACAATTAAACCAATGGAGAGATGCGAGATCGAATGCTTCCAGGAGACTTGATTGCCGTAGAATGTTGAGCGATGTGGAGTTGTGTTGTTCGGCAATCTTCCTCTTCTCCTTATAAAGGCCGTCCGTCCGAGTAGAAGAATTTGAACGTTTGAATATTTGTTGAACGGCGTTGCAAAAGATCAGCTTGAGAGGAGCGTAAAAGTGTTTTAAAAATATTCCAGAACCTTCACTTGGATTTTGATCAAAGACTCGATGAAAGGATTGAAGAATTGTTCCATCAAAATCTCTGGAAAATCTCAACAAACAAAGCTAGAATATATGGGTTAAGATAAGATAGAATTTAAAAACACTAACCCAATATTAAAGCCACGTACAATCGAGTTTTGAATTTAGAAACAAATTTAGGCCCAATCTTGAATCAATATTAGGCCCATTAAATATTGTTCCTTAGAATCAAATTTGAGCTCAAGTGAAATTATGCCCATTAAAAACAAGCACATTAAGGTTGAGCTCATTCGTGTAAAACATGAGCCACTGTCGGTAAGGTCTTACCAGTGCCGGTAAGGTCTTGCCAGAACCTGGAAACCAAGGTTTTGACTTTGGTTTGTTTTAAAACGTTAAATGCAATCAAAGATTGGTTTAACCAAATCTCTTGAAGATCTCAACAAACCAACAACCTTTTGAGTTTGAAGATTGCTCCACAAAATCCTCAAAGAGGCTTTTAGAAAGTCAACCCAAAATCTTCAATAATCAAATCAAATCCTGCACAAAATCTCCAACAAATGATTAAATATAAATCCCAATAAATAATTAAATGAATATATTCGCATTTATAAATAAATACTAATTGATATTATTTGTCTTTGGCCCTTTTTCATCTTCCCCTTCGATTCTGGACTGAGGATTCCATTTTTCCGATCTGCGAACCTGCGTGCTCGTGTGCTGTCTCCCTTTCTTTGGTCTATCCTAGTGGGGTGGGATGGTGCCGGCTGCCGGATTCGCTTCCACCAATCGACCACGGCACCCTGTTCGTCTGTCGATCTGTGGCTCATCACCTTCGGATCTGGTTTCGCTTGCCACTGCGCCGGCACCGGCGAGCTTCTGCTCGTCCTTGCTCCTGTGCTTGCTGACCAGATTTCACTCTCCTCGTCCATGCTTGGTGGCGCCCTGGCATGCCTTCTGTCGCCGGAGGTTCTCTACCACGGCTGTTCTGCTAGGCGTGATCACCTGAGTTTGCTCGTTGTGCAGCCTGTGCTGTCTGCGATTGCTGACTGCGATTCTCCTTGGCGTGCAAGGGTTAATTCTCCCCTTGCACGCCAAGTTCACCCCAAAAAAAAAAAAAATAATAATAATTAATTAATTAATTAGTTTTTTAATTAATTAATTAAATTACATCCCGATCAGGGTTAACCTAAATTCCAGCAAGGTTAATGATGCTCCTTTTCTAGGTGGAAATCCGTGTCTTTTTGACCGGTTTTCGGGTGTTTTCTTGGAGTTTCGTGTGGCTCGGTCTTTGATGTTCCTGAGAGCTCTACGACTTGGTTGGGCTTGCCGCGTCCGGAGTCGGGATAGGTTGGGGTCGTGGTGGTGTGCTATGGGCGACTCCGTATCCGGGAGATTGGTCATTGGAGTTTCGTCTTCACTGCCCACAGGAGTTAGAGTCCTGCTGTACCGCTGACCTACGGTGCTTCCTTTGGTGGTGCTTGGCTTTGTTCTTCGTCGGCGTCCTCAGCTTTACGGTTTTAGTTCTGTTTAGGTTCATTTAATTCCGAGGGCATGTTACTTGTGACTGCGCCTTTTTTTGTATTGTATTTTCAGTTTTTATTGTATGTTTGACGGTTCACCCGTCTGCCGACTTGTCGGCCTCTCGAGTTTCAGGTTTGTCTGAACTCGAATTATTACTTAATCAAAAAAAAATATATATATATATATAAAAAAAATATATCACAAATATATACACATCATCAAGTGGAATAGTTAACTCTACAATCTATTGTATGCCAAATGTAAGTTGCTAAAAAGCCTAAAAGGATTTCCTTGGCTAGCCAGTGCATCACTGATCAGTGGCCATTCTGTCATATATGGGCTTGGATTGTATAAAAATGGGCCTGACCGTTAATAATCAGAGGCCCAATTACAGAATTCATATATTGGGCTGGGCTGCATCAAACAATATAATTATTCTGATAAAAAAAAAGGAACTTGTAAAATATATGATACCGAAATATTTCTTGCCTTGCCTCAAAAAAAAAATAAAAAAATCTTACCAAAAGGGACATGGAATGCACGCATTTCCCCCCCTCTGTCTTAAAACGTAAAACGTGTTTTTTCCCTATCTATCTATCTATATTACATATACTAAAATCGATGCATTGAAGTCTGCATGGCGGCGCGTGAGTGAATCTGCCTACGCGGCGGCTCGTGAGTGCGTCTCGCAAAACTTTCTCCCGTAAAAAAGGAAATCTAATAAAAATAATTATTTTATTTTACCATTAACACATATAATTGGATAGATGGAATATCTTATAAAAGAGTAAATATTATATAAGGAAAAAACTATATTAATATAATTAAACGTAGTAGTAGTAATAAAAATAATTAATAAAACTAATTTTTATAGTCATACTTACCAAAAAATTTTAATAGATAAATATTTAATATTTGATAGGTGTTATTTTATTTATATTTATATTATTTTTTATGGAAAGAATTATTTATATCAAAATCAATCCTTTAATAATTGTTATTTTATATCTATCTATATTATTTTTTGAGGCCAAAATAAATAATTAAAATATTATATAGCCATATATGTAGTCACAATCCATCCGTATATAGATATTTTAGTAAACTAATGTAATAAATAAATACTAAATATTTAATAAAAAATAATATTAAAATATTTTTAAAAATCAAATATTTAATTAAATTACATGAGATTTAATTAACCATAGATTAGAAAAAAAACTTTTACGTAGTACCTTATAAATGTGAATTTTATTTATATTTTGAGAGAATCTAATTAAAAGATATTTAGATTATATATAACCTGCCGAACTATAATTTTATTTATATTATTTTTTGAAATAAAAAATAATTTATATTTAGATTAACGCATTCTCCGTACACGGGACGGGGCCTACATTAGTTATTTTAAAATCTGATATATATGCAATCTTAAACATCAGTTTCGTTCATGTAATTGTACTTTAAATTATATATTATATAATATTATTAAACATACTTTGTCAAGTGCTTTTTGCGTGTGACGAAGTAAAATATGTACCTTCACTCTATGGAAAATCATTAACAATTAAGGTATGATCCTCACTTTTGTTCTAATAAAAGTGCTTTATAAAATATATACACAATTCATTTATGAAATAAGATGCCTTATTTTAAAGGGGAAAATGGTCCTTAATGCATATTTAAAGGGAAAAGGAATGGGAAATAGGGGAAGCAAAACGTACACGGTACACAACTTGATTTGAATGATAATACCAAATACAATTGCATCACAAAATACATGTTATATATATATACTAAATACCATTTCAAATTTGCATATATACTAAATACAGTTCCCATCGATCATATTAAGGGCCAAATTATAATACAATGTATCCAGTATTTATGTTCATTGATGCCAACTAAGAATTCATTATAAATTCTTAATCATCAGAATTTAATTTTAAAAATAAATTTTGATTAATGTACTAACGTATGTGATCATTAAAGATAATTTTTGAGAATGTTGTAGATTTTAAAAAGTATTTTTTTTAATGATTTTCTCTTTTGGAGAAATGTAGAAAATTGTAAAAAAAAAAAGCTTAAAATTATAAAAAAAAAATTAAATTTCTCTAAAATGGGAAATGTTAAAATGCTGTTACAATGCATCACCACATTGCACCAAACAATTACGTATATCAGTGCCATGTGGAACATAAAATTTATGACTCTGGCCATTTGTATTATGTACACCCTCCGTCTTAGTTATTATTCATCTTAAAAAAAAAAAAAAAATTATTATTTTACTTTTAACACATTTTTAACAACGATAAAAATAATTTATATTTAATACAATTATCTATAAAATTATTAAAAAAAATTGACATTTCATAAAGTTTTTAACTTTTTAAAAAACCTTAAAAAAGTTAAACAACAAATTTTATGCGACAGAGAGTTTTTTTTTTTTTTTTTTTTTTTAATGTATTACAGTATACATTTTTTAGACTCAATCAACACTCACACCAAACGAGACCTTAACCGTACCACGTTGGACATCAAGGGGGGGATTGGGGGAAGGATCGATCCCTATCCAACAAGTGAGTCCCAGACCAGAAATTTGAAGCGTTGAACAAACAGGCAGTGGGTGGGGCCCTTTGCCAGGGGTACCGTATATTAGAGGGTCCCACCTCCCCCCCTCCCTCAAATGGACTATATACTAAAACCCTCCCTCCTCCCTCCGCGCCCTCCGTTTTCACACACTCCCAAATCCAGTGCACCAGGTCACTCCACTCAATTTCCCCTTTTGATTCATCTTTCGGTTTCTTCCTACTAATCTCTGTTTCATTTGCTTCTCAATTTCGCAGATTGATTGATTCGTCAGCCCCCCTCTCTCTCAAGATCTTGCTGATCGGTTTGATTCCGGTGTTGGTCGTCGGAATCGGAAATGTCGAATCGGGTAACGAAGCTGAAGCGAGCGCCGCTAGTAGAATGCATGACATGCCCGCTCTGTAAGCAGCTTTTCGAGGAAGCTACTACCATTTCCGTTTGCCTCCACTCCTGTAATTAGCTTCCCCCTCTCTCTCTCTCTCGCTCGCTCTCTTTTCATCTTTTTATATGGATTTAATTTGCTATTTTGCTGTGGGTAGTGTTTGATTTTAGCTCTGCAAAATGGGTCAGATTTAATCTGTATTATAAATTATAAATTAATTATTTATATTTGCTGACTAATTACGGGTTTAAGATTTACCTTTCGGTTTGGATTAGGCCCTTTTTTAGGGATCTGGTTTTTTTGTTTAGTTGGGTGGGTGATTTAATTTGGTGATTTTTCAATTTTTGGTTTGATAGGTTCTTCTCGGTTTGTGGAAATTTAATTTCATCATTTTAGGGTTACCTTAGTGTTGTTCAATTCGCTAAATATTATGATAATTGGTGTTGAAATTCATGGCTGATTGTCAAATTTTGATCTCATTTTAAGTTAGCATATATTTTGATTTTTCAAATTATTATTTTGTGTGTGTGTGCGCCCTTTTGGATGACTTTTTCATATCTATAAGGTTTTGTTGTTGTTGTTGCTGTTTTTGCATTTAAGAATGATAATTGAATTATGTGTAAAAATTAAAGAGATAATTGAAGTAGGGCATAAGATCATTCTGATTAATGTTGATTGTAACTCAATTTAATCTGTGAGTCAGTCTTTTAGTTGTGTTTTAGGGTTTCCTGCAGCAAAGATATCAGACAGATTTAGGCTTTTCAATTTACTAATTAGTAATGTTTTTTTGGATAAGTGTTAATGGAAGATTTTTTTATTAATGGAAACACTAGTTTTAACAAAAGAACACAACACATTTTATAAACTTCTTTCAACTTTCCTTTCGTCGAAAATGTGTTGACATTTCTCTTTTGTTGGATTACCTTTTTATGTAAGGAATGAGATCGATGATATAAACTGTTTTCGGAAAGGTTTAAATGGAAGATAACGGACTTCTCTTTTGTCGAAAGGTTTAACGGAAGATAACGAACTTCTCTTTTGTCGAAAGGTTTAACGGAAGATAATGAACTTCTCTTTTGTCGAAAGGTTTAACGGAAGATAACGAACTTCTCTTTTGTCGAAAGGTTTAACGGAAGATATCGAACTTCTCTTTTGTCGAAAGGTTTAACGGAAGATAACGAATTTCTCTTTTGTCGGAAAGGTTTAACGAAAGATAACGGATTTCTCCTTTGTCGGAAAGGTATAACGGAAGATAACGAATTTCTCCTTTGTCGGAAAGGTTTAATGGAAGATAACGAACTTCTCTTTTGTCGAAAGGTTTAACGGAAGATATATAACAAACTTCTCTTTTGTGGAAAGGTTTAACGGAAGATAACGAATTTCTCTTTTGTCATAAAGGTTTAACGAATAACAAACTTCTCTTTTGTCGAAAGGCTTAATGGAAGATAACGAACTTCTCTTTTGTCGGAAAGGTTTAACGAAAGATAACAAACTTCTCTTTTGCCGGATTGCCTTTTTTACATAAGAAAGAAATAACATAAAGACTGTTTTGATTTACATTAAGGAAGATTTTGAGCTGTATCTGTCACATAAACTCATACAAACAGGACGAAACTAGGAGTGTGCTGGTGTATTAATATCATATTGCTTGGCCCCATTTTTTATATACACCACGGGTCCATAACACAGGATTAATCTCATCTCATTTGATTAGTACTAGTATTTATTTATCTTTCTTAAATGCAAGGCATGACATAAAATTATATGCAAGCTTCATTACTTATTCGATGAATGGAAATCATTTACACTGATTCTCCATGAATTTCAAGCTTCAGTACAAGAAACAAATCATATCCCTTTGGATTTGATGAATGGAATGGAATGATATTTCTGATTAAGGATTCAACCTCTTACAGTTTGCATGAAGTGTATATATGAGAAGTTTACGGATGGAGAGGACGATCGTTGCCCCGTCTGTGACACCTATCTCGGCAGCACTCCAGAGGATAAGCTCAGGTCTATTGATCTATGTCCTTCATATATTGAATTCATACCTTCAAACTTTCTCCTTATGATTTTATGAACTGTATATACTTTATTACAAAGTAACTCTTTCAGATGCTGCAGGCCGGATCACCAATTGCAGAGTCTACGAATGAAGCTTTTTCAAAGAAAACAACGGGGGAGGCTTCCCAAAGTGCACAATCAGGGGCGCCGCCTTCACCTGGAAGGAAGGAGAGGTCACATTCGACGTCGTTGGTTGTTAGCTCCCCGCCTAGGGTTTCAGAGGACTCTAGTAGCAGTCCTTCCCTTACTGATGTCAAGGCGACAAGCTTTCCCGAGTCCTCTAACAAACTTGTACCTCAAAAGAACCCGGTAAATAATGTACTAGTTTGATCTTCTATTAAGGTGTGTGTACAATTATATTGTTGATCTTCAATATTATGAACCATTTTATGCAGGCTTCTCCTAATGAAGACTTGAAGGCGCCGAGCTCTCCTGAGTCTCCAAACAAGACTCTACCAAAAAAGGACCCGGTAATTAAGAACCTAGATCATCCTTGCAGATGATGTTACAATCTTCAGGTTCAATAAGATGAACAGTTTAAAGATGAGGATTTTGTGCAGGATTCATCTACGATTGATTCATTGACCAATCCGAATCCTAAAGAAGATGCAGGAAGTGACAATGTCGATGAGCAAGATGACTTATGGCAGCCGTTACACTGCCTTGTTGAAGCTGCAAACAGATCTAGGCATTTGAAGTCGAATTCACGAGGCAAAGCAGCACAATCCTCTTCCGAAGACATTGATGTTTCGGCTGCCATAACTGAATCCAAGACAAATGAATACATTGGAGATGCAAAGGGATATAATGGAGGTAAAAAAGTGCAATCTGTTCCAACACCGGCGAAGAGTAAGGGAACAAAGCCGCCTAAAAAAAGTGCGGCAGCTGCATCTAGGCGCCTGTCTGCCTCTTCGCAACTTGTGGTTGAGGCCGTGAGGAGTGATCGAAGTAATATGCCGATTTGGTTCTCATTGGTTGCTTCTCAAGACCAGTAAGTGACTCTCATTGATCATAGCAATTGAGATCACAAGTTGCATTATTTGTTCACTATATATTTTGTTGTTTCCTTGTATGATTCAGGGAAGAATCCGCAACCTTGCCTCAACTGCCTTCTTGTTTCTTGAGGGTCAAGTAAGATCTTATTCGTTTCATTCGGATATGGTCTTGTCATTGTGTTGTGTCTCTCTTCTTGATATATGTTTAGGAGATTGAGCGTGTTGATTGATTGATGATGGAATAGCCTCACTGATTCCGCAATAACTCGTCTTTGTAAACAGGAATAGTGAGATGCCTATCTCCTACCTTAGGAAGTACATTGCGACGAAGTTTGAACTTGCTAAAGAAGATGAGGTAAGACTTGCCGATCTATTTTCCTATCTTCCATCATTTGAAATACATAATATGTAACACATTCATCTCACATTGAATATATGAAAGATGTTGGATATATTGAGGTGAATTATGAACAATGTCATTTGATTGTGATGTCGGACACATTCTGGCTAATTTCCGACTTGTATATGTTTCTTTCAGGTGGAAATCAAGCTCCAAGGCAAAGAACTACTTCCGAGCCTTATGTTGTGTGACGTGCTGGTCATGTGGAGTAAATCGAGATATCCAACAACTCTCATCAAGGCGAAGGTGGGTGACTCTGCAGAGGAACTCATGATGCCGCTGACTTACTCAAGGAAGCCACTCGTTGAGGTTGAAACTCACACTCCAATTCATGAGCAACCAGACAACAAGCCAATGGGCCAAGCTGAAGTAGAGGCTCCAATTGAGCAACCGACCAAGCCATTGGGCCAAGTTGAAGTTCAGGCTCCAATTGAGCAACCAACTAAGCCACTCGGTCAAGCTAAAGTTCAGGCTCCAATTGACCAACCAGTCAAGCCATTGGGTGAAGCCAAAGTTCATGCTCCAATTGAGCAACCGGCCATGCCACTGGGCCAAGGCGAAGTTCAAGCTCCAATTGAAAAACCAACCAAGCCATTAGTTCAAGCCAAAGTTCATGCTCCAATTGAGCAACCAGCCAAACCATTGAGCCAAGCCGAAGTTGAGGCTCCAATTGATCAACTGGTTAAACTGCTGGTCCAAGTCGAAGATGAGGCTCCGATTGAGCAACTGGCAATGCCATTGGGCGAAGCCAAAGTTGAGGCTCCAATTGAGCAATTGCCCAAGCCACTGGGCCAAGCCAAAGTTGAGGCTCCAATTGAGCAACCGGCTAAGCCACTGGGTCAAGCTAAAGTTCAGACTACAATTGAGCAACCAACCAAGCCATTGGGTGAAGCCAAAGTTCATGCTCCAATTGAGCAACCGACCATGCCATTGGGCAAAGCCGAAGTTGAGGCTCCAATTGAGCAATCGGCCAAGCCACTGGGCCAAGCCAAAGTTGAGGCTCCAATTGAGCAACCGGCTAAGCCACTGGGTCAAGCTAAAGTTCATACTCCAATTGAGCAACCAGCCAAGCCATTGGGTGAAGCCAAAGTTCATGCTCCAATTGAGCAACCAACCATGCCACTGGGCCAAGCCGAAGTTGAGGCTCCAATTGAGAAACCAACCAAGCCACTGGGCCAAGCCAAAGTTCAGGTTTCAATTGAGCAACCGACTAAGCCACTAGGGCAAGCTAAAGTTCAGCCTCCAATTGAGCAACCGACAAAGCCACTGGGTCAAGCTAAAGTTCAGCCTCCAGTTGAGCAACCAGCCAAGCCATTAGGTGAAGCCAAAGTTCATGCCCCATTTGAGCAACCGGCCATGCCACTAGGCCAAGCCGAAGTTCAAGCTCCAATCGAGCAACCAACCAAGCCATTGGTCCAAGCCAAAGTTCATGATCCAATTGAGCAACCGGCCAAACCATTGAGCCAAGCCGAAGTTGAGGCTCCAATTGATCAACTGGTTAAACTGCTGGTCCAAGTCGAAGATGAGGCTCCAATTGAGCAACCGCTCAAGCCGACAGGCCATGTTGAAGTCGAGGCACCAATTGAGCAACCATTCGAGAACAAAAGCACCTAGAAGTCTTTGAAGACATCGAACTATCCAACTTCACCTTACTCTATAATCTGCAACAATGAAAACTCTTATTGCCATGGTTTAATTTGGTTTAGAACGTTTGCAAATATTAACTCCAATGTGCCTGTTGCAATTGATTATAAGATCTGGACGCCAAGTGATCGACCAAACATATAAGATGAAAGATGTTCTATTGAGAATTGAGATCATGCATCCTGATTATGATATTCAATTCTTTATTTATTTCCGATGTGGGATAGTTTTCAAAAGTTTATTAATCGAATTGTTATGAGTTAGTTGTTTGAATTTGGAATTGTGATCTTGGTAAATTGTATTTTTAGTAAGTGAAGTATATACAGAGACGTGATTAATTAGAAAAAATTATAAATGTTTGATAGTACTTAATTTATTCAACGATTGAGGTACTTTTTATTCATTCATTCATATTTGCAATTTTTATTCAACCATGGAGTTATTTGTCAACTCAATGAGAGCTCATTTCTTGAAAAATCTCCATTGCAAGCTCAAGAACGAGGAACGTTTATAGTGCCCCCTCAGGTTTTTTTTTTTTCCGAACAGTAAAGAATTCGACTCACCGGACATGCCCGATGAGACGAGAGACCGATAAACGGCAATGGACAAACCGTTATGAAAGAACCGAAATACAACGAAAAACAACAAAGACAAGTCCACCACGAACAAAACTAGAGAGCGAAGCTCGAAACAAGCGAAGGTGAACGATGTTGGAACCGGGACAATGTGTGTCATGACTTCTGATAGTTGGTAGAGATAGCGCATGGAAACCCTGGTGAACAAAAGTGGAGACCTCAGATTTTGACTTGATCGGCAGCGAGTCGTCAGATCTCAATCACGTCCACGACCTCTCGCACGACGACAAAAGAAAGACCACAAAACTCAAAGAGATACCATCGCTAAAATCAAGCAAACACACACCCTAGAAAAAATTAGGGAAACATCTTTGTCACATTGACATTTTCCCTCTTTTTTTTTTTTTATTAATCTCAATATCTAAATAGTACTGTAGTATGTCTTACATTGCCTTTGAAACAAAATATACTCAACATTTCTAATCCAAATTCGATGATTCTTTGTCATATAAACGCCTTCATAACCTCACTTTCACCAAGGAGAAGCAACACAGATGGCCGGTTTAAGCAGTTCACAAAACTCAATTCAAGCCCACAAATAGATCACACTCCGATTTCCGACTAGTGTCCCTTCACAATCAAATTTCTCGAGCATTTCTCGACATCATTTTACATGTAAATAGTCATTAGAAAGCTCAAGTCCTGATCTTCATCCCCATAAAAAACTTGCAAAAAAGTAACCAACAGATCTTATTTTACACCCAATTCAAATCAAGTGAAAAACACACCTCAAACCCTAATCCTTGAACAAAAACTTCCCAATCTTATCCACCCACACATTTCCTTACACCACCGAATCCCACTCACAGCCGTTGATAACGCTTCAATCCAACGGTCTACATTCAAACTTTTCGCACCGATTCGATCCGCGTCGAAAGGTTTCAACCAATGCGAAATTTAGATTTTTTTCTCCTTTTTGGTATTTAAACTCCGCCTTTCACCTGTTGAAAAATCAGTTGCAATTTGCAAATTTACAGTGTCTTCGTTTCTGGAATCATCGATCGATATTCAGTTATGGCGACGATTGAAATTGAGGCTGCAACCGAGGCCGCTGCCATCACCGTCGATCCGCCGGCGAAGAATGAAGCGGTTGCCGGCGAGGCCAAGCCGAAGAAGGTGAAGGCTAAAAAGGCATCTAGTCCTCGCAAGTCATCAACTCATCCGCCTTTCTATGAAGTATGTATCTCTAATTTCTCTAATTACTGACTTGATTTGCGGTTGATCTTGTTGAAATGCTGAATTTCGATTGGTTGATTGATTGATCGTTCAATGATGTTTAGATGGTGAGCGATGCGATTGTGACACTGAAGGAGAAGAGCGGATCGAGCCAATACGCGATCCAGAAATTCGCCGAGGAAAAGCACAAACAACTGCCGTCGAATTTCAGGAAGATGTTGCTGGTTCAGTTGAAGAGACTCGTTTCTTCCGGAAAGCTCGTGAAGGTTAAGAATTCGTTCAAGCTCCCGACTACCACGGCTCCGGCGGCGAAGAAATCTGTTGCGAAGCCGGTTTCTAAGACGACGGAGAAGCCGAAAGCGAAGTCAAAGGCCAAGATCGCGGCGAAGCCAAAATCGGCCGCTGTGAAGCCGAAGGAGAAGATGGCGAAAGTTGCGAAGACAGCGGCGGTTTCTTCACCAGCGGCGAAGAAGGCACCGAAAAAGGCGGTTGCTAAACCTAAGAAAATGAAGAGGCTGAGCGCTGTAAAGTCACCGGCGATGAAAAAGTCAGCTTCTCCGGCAAAGAAGGCGATTGCTACGGCCAAGAAAATTAAGAAGCTAAGCGCCGTGAAGTCGCCGGCGAAGCGAATGCCGGCAAAGAAAGCGACCAAATGAAGAAGCAATAACACCTTAGTATCTTCTATATAATTTGAATTTCAATGAAGGATGGGTAGTTTGTGTAAATTTGGTACCAAGTGGGGGTGTTTTCAGACTTCGAATATAGATATAAATATAATTTTCATTTTAATTTTTACTCTGCACATGAAATGCGTACAAGCTTAATCGAATCGAACACGAAGTTAGAGAGAGGGGCTCTTTAGAATTGAGAAACCCCAATTGTGAAACCCCCATCAAATTCGTAAAATCTTTCGTCTCAATCCTCTTTAGGTCTCAAAATTTTGTGTTCAATCCTTCGTCTCTCCCCATCTCTATGCCTGATCTGTTCTATCCTCTTCCAGATTTGGCTTGGAGATTTGTGATTTTAGTAAGTTTGTGCAAAATTATGGGGCTTTGCTCTTCCTCCCCTTTCTTGGTGCGTTTCTCCTACGATTTTGGGGATTCTCATCCTCCTCGTCTCATCCTCCGGCCTCCCTCGCTGCCGGACTGTCTGCGCCGTTAAGCCTCCCTTCTCCTTCCGTGTCCAGATTTGGGTGGAACTCGGCGGTTTGGGGGTTCCTGTTGCCCGGTCCGGCCTGGGTGGTTCCTCCTCGCCAATCGCTTGTCCTTGGGTTCTCGGCCGGTGGGCTCTGATGTCGGGGGTTGTCCTCTCCGGCTTGTTGCCGGCGTTGCACTCCCCTCCTGCGTAGATTAGTGCTTCGGGCCCAAGGTATTTCCTTGGGCCCGAAGTAGCCCGATACCTTGTGCTTCGGGCCCAAGGTTATGCCTTGGGCCCGAGGCAACCCAAGCACTTTAAGGAAAAAAAAAAGAAAAGAAAAAAAAAAGAGAGAGAGGAATGTTTTTTTAAAAGTCCCGAAAGGGATTTGAGTATAACCACCCGAAAGGGTTTGAGAAAATCCCGCAAGGGCTTGTCGATACTTTTGCAGGTGAAAGCTTGTTGGTGTTTTGATTCGAGCAGTTTGCGGCTCTGCTTCTGATGTTTTTAGGCGATCTTCTGCTTGGTTGGGGGGCGTGGAGTCTGTAGTCGGGTCTGGCTGGGGTCGTGGTGGTGCGCTCAAAGGCGACTCCGTATTCGGGATAGAGTTTCCTTGGAGTTCGTCTGCACTACCCACAGGAGTTAGTGTCCTGCTGTATTACTGGCCCGCGGTGCTACTGTTCGGTGGTGCTTGGCTGCGTTCTTCGGTGGCTTCCTCAGCTGTTCGGGTGGTTGATCTTCTAGGATCGTTTGTTGTAGAGCTTATTTCTGTTTGGTTCATTCGCCTGTTATTGTATTTTGGTTTCTGTTTTAGATTGCTTTGATTAGACGGTTTCGCCGTCTGCCGACCTTGGTCGGCCTCTCGATGAGTCAGGCCTATCTGACCTTCGAATTTTTACCTGATCAAAAAAAAAAAAAAAAAAAAAAAGAATCGAACACGAAGTTCACGGAATATTGAATTAGTATTAAATATATTAGCGATATTTGAAATCCGATAATGTTATCATGGTTTCCATAAGGCATAAGGATACCTGTGTTAATATTTCAGTCTCCTGTAAATTGATAGGGTAAACAGATACTCCGTAGATAATAAGAACACAATTGAGAAACTCCTAAACCTTGGTTGTCCCAGTAAAATGCATAATAAGCTCTCAAACAATGTCATTGGCAAGAGAGGTTCGCCATTTTCAGCTCAGTGATGTCTTCTTGAGGGACAGGGACTGCTTGTGGTGCCGTGTCGGGTTCGGGTTTGGGGTCAAGAGTTGGTTTGTTTGCTGTTGTTGATGTCTCTTTTGGTAGTTGCTTGGGGCGCTCTTTCAGACTGCCTTTACTACTTGGCTCATGGATCAAACCCTTCTTTTTGGGAGTGTTTGTGGGAGTACGAGAATATTGCTTGGGATTGAGATCGCGGGCACCCAGGCTATGCCGAGGAGCCCTGGCAGATGCTGCCTTCTCCTCGTACAAGGAAGTTGCTGCGTCACCACAGCTCTTTCTGCGGCCCAGCTTTGGCGATACAGCTCGTGTTGTAGGAACCTAAAAGTCGGGAAGGGCATTGCATTAATACTGATGACTTTGTTGGATAAGAACAGGAAGGCCAACCGATGATGATTTCTATAGTACCTTCTTGATTTCTTTCTTTGGTGGAGGTCCCTCGTAGTAAAAATTGGGAACTGGGTTAGCCTTGTACACCATGCTCTTCCTAAGCTGCTTTATGGCCGCTTGTTGCTCTTCCTAGGGATTCAGAATTATGAATGGAGGGAAAAATTAATCTCTAACAGAGATAACAAGGAAATCCATGCCTCCAAACATTCATGCTAACCACATACCTTGTTCCTTGCTTCATATTCGCGTTTCTCTGACTCCAAGGCCTTGCGTTTCTCTTCCACTTTCGAATAAAACTAGGAAACAGAACAGTAAGAGAATCAGATAGTACTTTAAACTGGATAATGCTGCTGCTGATGCAATCCGATAAATCTTTGTACTTAGAAACTACCTCCTTCCGTTTCTCCAAACGTTCCGTGACACTAAATTTGGGAGCTACTGGCAGAGTCGTCATGGTTCTTGCTGTCCTAGCTGATGCAGTAGTTCTATGAATAATTGCTAAGAAGAACAATATTAAATATTTCATCACCAAACAAATAGCAGGAGTAAGTACAATGGGAAGTCTATCGTCGAGCGATTAAATTAAATACAATGATGATGAAGCATTGTCTCCCAGGTAAACCATAAAACTATAATACTAAAACTGAACGGTTCACTTCATGCAAAGATTTAACAGTTCTTACTCCAGCTATTGCCATCTGACGTGAAATGAAAAACAACAACAACAACCCCAGTATAACCCGCAATTAAGCGGGATCTGGGGGTGAGGATGTACACACTCTTTCCCCGACCAAGTTCAAAAGAGTGTTTCCGATAGACCCAGAACAATAGGATACAAGAACCACAGGTAACAAGTCTCACAGAAGGAAAAGGAGAGAGTAAAGAGGCAGAATAGTAGTCTAAAAAGAAGCAAAGACAAAGGGACAAAACACCATAGCCCAAAACTATAAACGTCACAAACCCGAACGCACCTGGGAGTGACACATATCCTTGGGCATTCAGGTTTGACATGCACAAAAAATTTCGCAAATATATATATCTTAGCTGCAAAATGAAAGGATACGAAGAAGCCGTGGAGCAACCATCTTCATCAGCCAAATGCTTCCTTGATGCAGATGAAGAGTTTGACTGCAATGTTTTTGCACATGTAAAGAAAATAAGTACAGCTGGGTCATGTTACATCACAAACAAAAGATGACTGATAGATGCAGAATGTAAGCTAACTGAATATTATGATGTTCAGATTTCAGAATATCTTAGATCTCTTTGATATCAAGTACAGTTTTATCATAAAAACTTAATCAGCATTCAGAAACGGAGGCAAGGGGGAAAAAGGATAAAAGAATGAGAACTACAACACAACAGTTTCATCAAACACCATCCATGTTCGTATCAGCTCTTCATATGATCAATTTACCAAGGCTAGTAGAAACTGAATTATAATAAAATTAGGCAATGAGCTGATCAGGGTAGGAATTATCATCCTCACACTTCCAGAGCTATTGGGGAAAAAGAAGATTTACATAAGCGTGTTCAGCAACTTAAAATTCAAGTATCAGTGATTTCTTGGAATAACTCGATGAATGTGGATTATTTATGCTGGGAGATTTATTCTTGAACTCAGGACTAGCACATGCATGCTGATGATTTGTTACATTGAATGAATTCTGAACAACAGGGCTCACCTCTAATCCAGATTTGACATGAGAGCTTGACTTTGTTTCTTCAACTTCGGATGATTCCCCATCATTCTTCGCATCTTCAAGCTTTGAACTCTTAACATCCAAAATATCATGCTTTGCATTAGAATTTTCATAAGGTGCAACATCAATCACATCTTCCTTCACTGAAACATCTTTTGGTTCAGAGCTTCGTGTAACATCTCGTCCCATTACTCTGGTGCACGCAGAAAAATTCATTGCGTAAATACGTACGTATTTTAAAATGAGGAAATTATGCCATTATCAATCACACCTAAATCCACAATAAAATGGGAATCATGCACCTATTTCCATAAAATTGACCCTGCATAGTGCATAGTTCTATCACCACATTACAAAATAGACATTCTCACATACAGCTACAAAACCTCAAACTAATCCAGATATTCTATGGTAATTTATATAGTATTAAACATTTCAAGTATATTCAACTTCTGATTGTTATTCCATTCAAATTCCTCTTGAATTTTCAACTTCTTCAACCATCTAAGCCGAAAATGGCCCAACGATGAGAAAAACAAGTCAAGATTGTGACTGATGCACCATTGGCCATGAAAAAATAGCAGATCCAAAGGTGGATAAAATGAAATAACAAAACGCGTATTTTCAACACATCAAAAATCCAAATCAGCAGCTGTACAACTCCTATTTCTAACCGCAGGTGATAATGAAGAGAAGAGCAAACCCTAGAAATGGGAGAGACGTCAGACGGCGATCAGATCTTTGCACCGAACGATAATTGCACTGAATCAAACCAAATCCACAACACGATTTAAGCTATCCGTCTAGAAACGGAGGAAAATCTGTTCTTGACACAGCCACAGCAAACGAGAAATCAAGCAAACCTAGAAGGCGAGTAAATCCAGCAAATCCGGGGAACAAGGAGCACCAGGGATAATTTTCCTAACAATCGCTGGAAATCCTCCGATTGAGACGGATGAATAAGGAACGGTGGAAACGATTTCTGATGTGGAAACTCGAAGAGTGAAGCGGCATTGCGATCCACAGCGAAGAACGAATGAAATTGGAAAGTGCAGACAATGTGGGAGTGCAGATCAAATTGTAAAAGGGAAATTTTACCTGCGCTGTTGATGAAGGTCAGATCTGGGAAGGAAAAGCTTGAATCTCGAGAGTTCTTCAGCTGCGGCTATTTTTCGCCTTCGTTAACTGTTGACTGAGGAGTGAGGACTGAAGAGGATAGAAATTAGAGACAGAGAGAGTGAAGTTTTTTTTTGTTTTTTTTTTTTTTGACAGGTAAGAATTCGAGGCCTATGGATCTCGAATGCTGACAAGTCGACAGACGGATAACCCTAAAAAACAAAAACACAAAGGTGCAAAATAAAGGCAAAAGCACTCTACCAAGCCTAACTAAACACAAATAAATCGTGCGCAACAAGGATGTAGACGAAGGATGAAGCCAAACCCAACCCCGGAAGCAGCACCGTAGGCCAGCGACATATCAAGAGTCACCTGTGTGCAGTGAAGACGAACATCCAAGTAACCATACTTCCGGAGGAAGGGAAGTCTGTGATTTGAGAGGGAATTGTAAAGTACTCACTGACTTCAATTTTATTTATTAATCTCAATAAGTATGATATTCTTGAAAATATATAGTTTTTACCAGTGTTAAAAATGTGTACGAACAGTAAAAATAAAATTAAAAGTGAACGGAGAGAGTATCATTTTGGACGCCAAAGAACCCGAACTTAAAATTTAGGTAAGTTAAGTAGGCTAAAATTTTCTTATATGCATAATTTTTATTAATAAATTTTTTAATTTAATAAATAAATATATACTTTTTATTTAATTAATTTTTCTTAATTTTTTACATATTATTTTATTTTTATAAAATGGGACGGGTCTCACCCCGCTCATCGGTCCGTAAAGGTACAACGAGTTTTTTTTTTTTTTGATTAAGTAACAATTCGGTTGGGAATCCTAACCGATAGCATCCCGACGGATGAGATCTAGAAGATCTGAATGAGACTTCAGTGCTAACCCGTATACAGGACGGCCAAGTTGTGCAACCTTGTCAGCCACCCTGTTACCCTCACGGGGCACATGGGAGAAGGAGATAACCTGAAAGGCTTGCAACAAACCTTTGATATCTCCCAAAATTAATTCAATTTCCTAGGGGCAAGAGCCTTTTGATTTAAGATGATTTATGACAATCTGATAATCCTCTTCCATAATAAGCTTTTGATAATTATTTTCCTTTGCAACAATAATTCATTCTCTAAGAGCGAGCGCCTCCGCCATAAGCGGGGACGTAACACCTAACTCCTTATAACCTAGTTTAATAGCATCACCCACCCAGTTCCTTATTATAAATCCTGCGCTAGCTCCTCCATTTCCACTTAGAGCTCCATCGAAATTTAATTTCAAATAGCCATTTGCCGGCTTCCTCCACTTGACATTCTTTCTACTCAGTTTATGACCCGGAAAAACTTTATAGCCAGACGTCATTACTCCATCATCTATTTCATCCTGTTCTGCCCTTCTCCAGTTTTCCATGACAGAATTTAGGAAAGTCTGTACCTCTATTTGGAGAGGTTCCTTTGGGTGTCTAAAAGCTACTTGGTTTCTGAAATACCAAATAGACCACCATTTTACTGCCATTTCTTCCTTTTATTTTTTATTCAAGAACTGACATAGACTTTCCATTATAGTCTTGCCGTTTCTATTTTGATAGGGGAGATTGTTGATCACTTATGCACACTTACCTGTTTTTAGGAGTGGGCTTTGTCCAAAAGGACAATTTATGAATAAGTAGGCCTCATCTTCCCCATACGAATTGCAAAAACCGCAAACATTCGGAATTGATGCACCTCTTCTGCTTAATCTATCTCTAGTAGGTAGTCCATTCTGAGAAATTTTACAAAGAAAGTTCTTGATTTTAGGCAACGTATTAACCTTCCAGATCCAATTACATGGGTTGTCGTCAAAGGCCTCATTGTTTGATAAGAGATTGACAGCACTAGATGTCGTAAACCAGCCTTGTTTGGCCAACCTCCAATACAACCGGTCCGACATCTGGTGGACTGGAAGAGGTATCTCCATTATTCGTTTTACCCAATCAGAATCCAGAACTTCCTCTAATTTCTCTTCCCACCATTTCCCATTCAATATGAAGCTGCTCACACGGGCATCAGCTTCACTAATCTGCGTGGAATTAACTATTTTAATGAGAGGTTTTGAGGAAATCCAAGGGTCCTTCCAAAATCTGACAATTCTACCATTCCCTATAGACCAAGATAGTCCATCTTTAAATTTATCGATTAGAGAGGCGGCATTTCTCCATGGCCAATAGGAGTTTCTGACCTTTTCATAATTTAAAATGTCATTTTCTCGTAAATACTTATGCCGGATAATTTTTACCCATATATTTTCTGGCTCCGCAAGAGTTTTCCATAGTAATTTCATCTGGAGTGCCTCATTCACCACCCGAGCTTTTCTAATACCCAACCCGCCTTTCCTCTTTGGTTTACAAATTTTATCCCAGCTTATAAGTGGTTTATATTCAAGATCTTTATTCCAGAAGAAATTCCTATTTATTTGGTCCAATTCTTTATGCATAGAAGATGGGAGCATAAAACTCTGCATTGCATATAATGGTTTAGCTGTTAAGTTGGAGTTAATGAGAATTGTTCTACCTTGTTGAGAAAGCGAGTTTGCTTTCCATTTTGCTAATTGATTTTTAGTTTTACTTATTATGTCTTCAAAAGTCGTTTTGTTGACTCTTCCATTAATAATGGGACACCCTAGGTACTTTTCCAGTGCCCTTGTATGAGGAGTTTGTAATGAGTTTTGTAGTAACTGAATTCTTGTGCTAGGGACACCCCCTAGCACAAGAAAGAAACTTTTCACGGCTCTAATTACGGATGGACCCACAATGTCCCAGAAGTTTTTATAAAATTCTGCAGTAAAGTCGTCGGGTCCTGGAGACTTATTTCTTCCCAAGCTAAACACCGCATTTTTAACTTCACTATTGAGGACAAGTCTTATGAGTTCCCAATTATCTTCCTCGCTAATTTCCGGCGTTATCAAATCTAGCTGGCATCCCCCCACAAAATGGTTACTACTTTCTTTCCTAAAACGTTTTTCAAAATCACCCTGAATCTCGTTTTTAATGTTCTCTTCACCTATTATTTGAGTACCTTCCTCGGAAATAATATGTCTAATTACTTTTTTGTTTCTTCGCCCTGATGCTATTTTGTGGAAATACCCTGAATTTGTATCTGCTAGTTTAATATGCTTGGTTTTTGCCCTTTGACTCCAGTATGTTTTATGAAATTTTACTAAAGCTTCTTTTTTCCTTAATAAGTTTCTCTGTTTTGATTCTGTGATAGCGTCAGATCCGTGACTGAGATTTCCTTGAATGAGAATGAGTTCTTCTTCTACCTCCCTTAGTTGCCTAAAAATATTCCCAAAAGTTTTCTGATTCCAAGCTTTAGTTTTTGCTTTCAAAACCAAGGTTTTGAAGACTAGTTGATACATTGTAGAGCCCCCACAGTTAGCTCGCCACGCTTGTTTAACTATATTTCTCAAGTCTTTTCTTTTTAGCCACATGTTCTCAAATTTAAATGGGGCAGTCGGAGGAATGTTTCCTATACTAAGATTTATAGAAATTGGACAATGATCTGATGACGAGAACGCATGATGGGTAGTGTTAATACTTGGAAATTGTACAAGGATCTCATTTTGGACTAGAACTCCATCAAGTCATTCATGAATGCTATCAGGTCCATCTTTCTTTTTTCTCCATGTAAATCGATTCCCAGAAAATGGTAGCTCAATAAGTTCACATTTGTCTTTAACTTCCGCTAATCTTTGTAGTCTCCCTAGGGAAACTTGTGCACCTCCAACCTTATCCTCACTAGATACTATATCGTTCAAATCTCCCACTATGAAGCTGATCGGGAGACTGGAACAAGTTATTTTATCAATGATTTCTCCCCAAAAATGAGATTTATCTCGATCTTGTGCAGGAACATAAACAAACAGAATTTGACACCGAAAGTTTAGATTCGAATTAGAATATATAGCACAAATATGGCGTTGGCCATGGTGGTCTATTGTAAAAGTTTCATGAGTGAGTAATTGAGATTTCCACATAACCCCTATTCCTCCAGATTTGCCTATCGCCGGCACCCAAAATGCTTCATCAAAGCCTGCTGATTGCCACATTTTATCTTTCGGGAATTTTTCCAATTTAGTTTCCATTATCGTCATCACTTGTATCCTTTGAATATTGCAGAAGGTACCCAGTTCTGCCAAAAAATTTGGTCTCCCCATCCCTCTTACATTCCAAGAGCCAATCTTCATTTCACCTTTTGATGATCCCTTTCACTCATAGTTATTACTGTCTGACGACGACTCTTGTTTAGTTGCCAAGTTAGGATACACTTACACATACAAAAAACATCCTTTCGGTCATAGAAATCGGTTTTGTACTTAAAATCAACTTGTGTACGTAGCACTCCTTTCTCTATTAATGATCATAAGCTTAATGACATTTAGCCACTCCTCATACTCTCTGTAATCCATTATACTTAGTATGGGAGTTATGAAACACATTGTTCCATAAACTATTTTTGGAAGAGTAAGCCCCCATCAAATGGTTAGGCCAATTACAAAATTCCTTGTGACGAAATACCAAATAAATAATATTTATAAATCATATCCGTAAACAGGTTCCCGCTATATAAATTAACCTGTACCAGTTAAGTGGAGGATTTTCCCACTACCCCCCACCTAAATACACCAAGTGTGGATAAGCCCATGAAGTGCCACATGGGGGACACTTGTTCCGAGCCATGCGACACTTGTCCCGAGCCATGCGACATTTGTCGATAGTTTTGCCACATTTGTTGGGCATGGCACTAAAAAACTTGCATTATAAATAGGGCTTGATGGCCTCAAAGTGGAGGTCGGATTTGGAGGGCTCGAGGAGCCTTCCCGAGCGTGATGCGTCTCGCGGGAGCCGACGATTGATGGAGCCCTGGGAGGACGGTGGTCCGCGGATGGCTTGAGCTCGGATCGGCACAGGTTTGGGTACGCCGACGGAATCTCGTCGCGCGTCTCAGGTAAGCCCGATCGTCTGAGCTCGCACGCGTCCCATTTGATCCCGGAACTTGCCAACACAAGATTCTTAAAACGGGTTTCGTCATTGGCGCCGTCTGTGGGAACCTCTCACGCTAAGAGGTAATAATCGGATTGAAGTACTATATCTTTTATGCTTGCTTCAATCGGTTTGTGTTTACGAATTTAATAAGTGGCCGCGTACGTAAATAACGTCTTCTGCAGCATTATGAAATTATTTCCCCTTTCTTTTATATGGATAGAGATCGTAAGTGGGGAAATTATATTATATATATATGTGGGTAGCATGCGAACTCACTACTGGTGAATGTATAAAAATACATGTGAACAAGAATGAATATGTGCGAAGCTTAGAGCGCATGCCTGGTCAATGATCACGGTCCATAACCCAGCCGCGGATGGATTGTGTGGACACCTCTTACTTTTTTAATAAAGAACCCACGTAAGTAAGCCGTTGACATAGTTATTTGACCGCGTCTAGGTGGATAAGAGCGCTCAGCAGCTTACTCCTTTGTAAGCCTACGAACATTCCTTTTGGGAAGTTAATGAATTACATTAAAAAATCATTCATCCCTTATTATGCATTTAGGACCCTAAGGTACGATCCATTTCGTCTGCGGAGAAGTTAAGCGCAAACTACTAAGTCAACCGGGAGCCTAACGCATACTGAGAAAAAATACCGCGGCTACTTCACAAATTACTCAGGACGCTGGAACCTGCACCGCGTCGGGCATCCGGTCGTAGAGCTGGCCTCCCGGATCGTAGATTTTATTTATTTCCCTTACGCGTGATCTTGCTCCGCGTCGGGCATCCGGTCGTAGAGCTGGCCTCCCGGATCGTAGATTTTGTTCAGTCCCCTTACGCGTGATCTTACTCCGCGTCGGGCATCCGGTCGAAGAGCTGGCCTCCCGGATCGTAGATTTTATTTATTTCCCTTACGCGTGATCTTGCTCCGCGTCGGGCATCCGGTCGTAGAGCTGGCCTCCCGGATCGTAGATTTTATTTATTTCCCTTACGCGTGATCTTGCTCCGCGTCGGGCATCCGGTCGTAGAGCTGGCCTCCCGGATCGTAGATTTTATTTAGTTCCCTTACGCGTGATCTTACTTCGCGTCGGGCATCCGGTCGTAGAGCTGGCCTCCCGGATCGTAGATTTTATTTAGTTCCCTTACGCGTGATCTTACTCCGCGTCGGGCATCCGGTCGTAGAGCTGGCCTCTCGGATCGTAGATTTTATTTATTTCCCTTACGCGTGATCTTGCTCCGCGTCGGGCATCCGGTCGTAGAGCTGGCCTCCCGGATCGTAGATTTTATTTATTTCCCTTACGCGTGATCTTGCTCCGCGTCGGGCATCCGGTCGTAGAGCTGGCCTCCCGGATCGTAGATTTTATTTAGTTCCCTTACGCGTGATCTTACTTCGCGTCGGGCATCCGGTCGTAGAGCTGGCCTCCCGGATCGTAGATTTTGTTTAGTCCCCTTACGCGTGATCTTACTCCGCGTCGGGCATCCGGTCGTTAGAGCTGGCCTCCCGGATCGTAGATTTTGTTTAGTTCCCTTACGCGTGATCTTGCTCCGCGTCAGGCATCCGGTCGTAGAGCTTGCCTCCCGGATCATAGATTTTATTAAGTCCTAGGACGCAGGAGCTTGGCTCTGGGTCAGGCCTCCGATCGAATCTGCATTCTCGGAGATGATTTTTTATATTAAGTCCTAGGACGCAGGAGCTTGGCTCCGCGTCAGGCATCCGATCGAATCTGTATTCTCGGAGATGATTTTTTATATTAAGTCCTAGGACGCAGGAGCTTGGCTCCGCGTCAGGCCTCCGATCGAATCTGCATTCTCGGAGATGATTTTTTATATTAAGTCCTAGGACGCAGGAGCTTGGCTCCGCGTCAGGCCTCCGATCGAATCTGCATTCTCCGAGATGATTTTTTATATTAAGTCCTAGGACGCAGGAGCTTGGCTCCGCGTCAGGCCTCCGATCGAATCTGTATTCTCGGAGATGATTTTTTATATTAAGTCCTAGACGCAGGAGCTTGGCTCCGCGTCAGGCCTTCGATCGAATCTGCATTCTCGGAGATGATTTTTTATATTAAGTCCTAGGACGCAGGAGCTTGGCTCCGCGTCAGGCCTCCGATCGAATCTGCATTCTCGGAGATGATTTTTTATATTAAGTCCTAGGACGCAGGAGCTTGGCTCCGCGTCAGGCATCCGATCGAATCTGTATTCTCGGAGATGATTTTTTATATTAAGTCCTAGACGCAGGAGCTTGGCTCCGCGTCAGGCCTCCGATCGAATCTGCATTCTCGGAGATGATTTTTTATATTAAGTCCTAGACGCAGGAGCTTGGCTCCGCGTCAGGCCTCCTATCAAATCTGCATTCTCGGAGATGATTTTTTATATTAAGTCCTAGGACGCAGGAGCTTGGCTCCGCGTCAGGCCTCCGATCGAATCTGCATTCTCGGAGATGATTTTTTATATTAAGTCCTAGGACGCAGGAGCTTGGCTCCGCGTCAGGTATCCTATCGAATCTGTATTCTCGGAGATGATTTTTTATATTAAGTCCTAGACGCAGGAGCTTGGCTCCGCGTCAGGCCTCCGATCGAATCTGCATTCTCGGAGATGATTTTTTATATTAAGTCCTAGGACGCAGGAGATTGGCTCCGCGTCAGGCCTCCGATCGAATCTGCATTCTCGGAGATGATTTTTTATATTAAGTCCTAGGACGCTGGAGCTTGGCTCCGCGTCAGGCCTCCGATCGAATCTGCATTCTCGGAGATGATACTTTAAACTAAGTCCCTCGACGCTGGAGCTATCGCTCGCGGAGGGCCTCCGATCGTAGCTCGTATGCTCGCGGAGATAAACTCTTAACGAGTATAAACTAAGTCCCTCGACGCTGGAGCTATCGCTCGCGGAGGGCCTCCGATCGTAGCTCGTATGCTCGCGGAGATAAACTCTTAACGAGTATAAACTAAGTCCCTCGACGCTGGAGCTATCGCTCGCGGAGGGCCTCCGATCGTAGCTCGTATGCTCGCGGAGATAAACTCTTAACGAGTATAAACTAAGTCCCTCGACGCTGGAGCTATCGCTCGCGGAGGGCCTCCGATCGTGGCTCGTATGCTCGCGGAGATAAACTCTTAACGAGTATAAACTAAGTCCCTCGACGCTGGATCTATCGCTCGCGGAGGGCCTCCGATCGTAGCTCGTATGCTCGTGGAGATAAACTCT
The DNA here is from genome assembly GCA_037127255.1 of Persicaria tinctoria. Classification (NCBI taxonomy): domain Eukaryota; kingdom Viridiplantae; phylum Streptophyta; class Magnoliopsida; order Caryophyllales; family Polygonaceae; genus Persicaria; species Persicaria tinctoria. The sequence continues at coordinate 15,081,688 of JBANSL010000008.1, forward strand.
TAACGAGTATAAACTAAGTCCCTCAACGCTGGAGCTATCGCTCGCGGAGGGCCTCCGATCGTAGCTCGTATGCTCGCGGAGATAATCTCTTAACGAGTATAAACTAAGTCCCTCGACGCTAGATCTATCGCTCGCGGAGGGCCTCCGATCGTAGCTCGTATGCTCGCGGAGATAAACTCTTAACGAGTATAAACTAAGTCCCTCGACGCTGGATCTATCGCTCGTGGAGGGCCTCCGATCGTAGCTCGTATGCTCGCGGAGATAAACTCTTAACGAGTATAAACTAAGTCCCTCGACGCTGGAGCTATCGCTCGCGGAGGGCCTCCGATCGCAGCTCGTATGCTCGCGGAGATAAACTCTTAACGAGTATAAATTAAGTCCCTCGACGCTGGATCTATCGCTCGCGGAGGGCCTCTGATCGTAGCTCGTATGCTCGCGGAGATAAACTCTTAATGAGTATAAACTAAGTCCCTCGACGCTGGAGCTATCGCTCGCGGAAGGCCTCCGATCGTAGCTCGTATGCTCGCGGAGATAAACTCTTAACGAGTATAAACTAAGTCCCTCGACACTGGATCTATCGCTCGCGGAGGGCCTCCGATCGTAGCTCGTATGCTCGCGGAGATAAACTCTTAACGAGTATAAACTAAGTCCCTCGACGCTGGAGCTATCGCTCGCGGAGGGCCTCCGATCGTAGCTCGTATGCTCGCGGAGATAAACTCTTAACGAGTATAAACTAAGTCTCTCGACGCTGGATCAATCGCTCGCGGAGGGCATCCGATCGTAGCTCGTATGCTCGCGGAGATAAACTCTAAATGAGTATAAATTAAAGTCCCTCAACGACGGAGCTCTCATCCGCGGAGGGCTTCCTGATTGAACTACGAAAGGTTTGATTCTCTTCTCAAGAGATACGTAGGCAACCCACTAATAAGTTGGGTACAGTCCAGACCAAACAAACTTATTTAAAACATTACACAAAAAGTATGATATATGGAAGACAAAGTACAAATACATATGTTGTCTCGTTTAAATCGAACCCTAGCTAAGACTCATCTTAACTAAGGTCCGAGGAGCTGTGACGAAACACCAAATAAATAATATTTATAAATCATATCCGTAAACAGGTTCCCGCTATATAAATTAACCTGTACCAGTTAAGTGGAGGATTTTCCCACTAACCCCCACCTAAATACACCAAGTGTGGATAAGCCCATGAAGTGCCACATGGGGGACACTTGTTCCGAGCCATGCGACACTTGTCCCGAGCCATGCGACATTTGTCGATAGTTTTGCCACATTTGTTGGGCATGGCACTAAAAAACTTACATTATAAATAGGGCTTGATGGCCTCAAAGTGGAGGTCGGATTTGGAGGGCTCGAGGAGCCTTCCCGAGCGGGATGCGTCTCGCGGGAGCCGACGATTGATGGAGCCCTGGGAGGACGGTGGTCCGCGGATGGCTTGAGCTCGGATCGGCACAGGTTTGGGTACGCCGACGGAATCTCGTCGCGCGTCTCAGGTAAGCCCGATCGTCTGAGCTCGCACGCGTCCCATTTGATCCCGGAACTTGCCAACACAAGATTCTTAAAACGGGTTTCGTCACCTTGCTCAGCATATTAAACACTTCTAGTAATTCGTTACATGTATTAGGTGCATTTTCACACTCTATCGTATGGACAAATATCAAACTCGTACATACTAGCAAATTGAAAGAGCAATGAAAAGGAGTTTTAATCCTTACCTTATACAGGATTGATTTTATATTGCTCTCGCTAGCTATATACTGAAGCCGTTTTATTCTATAGGAATCCACCACCAAAAGCTCCTTAGATTTGTTGTTATCATTACTGATTGAAAATGCAGTTTCACACATTAATAAATCCCCATTGACACATGAGAAAGTAATGGCAATGAATATGGGAGCAACGTGGCTATACCAAGTCCAAACGCACACTATATGTGGGATGTAGACCCTGAAAATAAAGCACACTACTAGAAAACCGGCTGAAAGAAGACAGAGAAAAAATTACAGTCTATCCAACCGGCAGCCTGGAGATTCAAGGTGCAGTAGACTCACTACTAGAAAAGCAGCTAAATTTCGACGGTATATCGTCGACGCTATTCATTAACGTCGAAAATTCCCGACTGCTTTTCCCGTCGTAATTTACTTGGCACCTTTCTCGACGCCTTTGTGTGTCGAGAATGGAATGGGTGTACGGCGGTCGGCGGAGTATAACTAAAATAAAACTCCCCCGAGTAAACCCAGCAGTCTCAAATTTCACGAACGCCTCTCGCTAACCACTTTACCTCGATGTCGAATCCGCCAACGCCTCTCATCAACTTTTCATGGTTGGAATTCGATTCGAGATTCATTGACTAGGTTTTCTAATTTGCTGTTTTGAGAGTCGTGTTTCAGTTCGTAGGGCGCTTATCGTTCGAATTCGATTCGAGATCCATCTTCTAGTGGCGAGGGTTTCCAGTTCGACTTTGATACGAGTCTTCCATCGACTCATTGTTCTATTTCGCGGATTCGAGAGTCGTGTTCCATTTCGAATTCGATTTGAGATTCATCTTCTAGTGGCGAGGGTTTCCAATTTGGCGCTGATTCCATAGTCTTCCAATCGAGTTTTCTAGTTCGCGGATTCGAGTGCCGGCGTGCTCCGATTCGTAGCTCTTCTAGTTCATTTGAGAGTCTTCCATTGGTAAGGCTTCTAGTTCTCTTGTTAATGCAAGTTCTTTCACTTGATTTCTTTAGTTTTTGTTTGTTTGGACTTTTAACAGGGAGCTTAGGGTTTTGAAAATGGATATTGTCACTGATGTTAGCGTGAAAACGACTCTGCCTGCTGATTCTCCCACTTCCGTTCTCGAAGATGAGCTTAGGGTAAGAAAGGTGATGATAAACAAGCTTCTTTTTGTTTTCCCTTCTTCATGGAATACTCTCCTTATTAGCTCCATATGCTTCTTTTTTGGCACTTATGACTATATTGTATTCTTGTGTTTGAACATCTAAGTGCTTTGCAATTTTCTTCACCAAATCTATTGTGATGCATAAGACAATATAAGAAAGAAAAATGTGTTTTGAAGGCAGTTGAAGTGAGTAGTTGATCTGAAGATATATAGTAGCTTGGTAAAGATTTTATATCAAAGTGGAATTGGATGTGCGTAACAAGGTGTTTTGAAGGCTCTTTCTAATTCATTATTGCAGGGAATATGAATATCACTTCCTTTCACAGGAAAGAAAATCATGGTAATAAATATCCATATTTTATTATTTCAAAAAGCTTGTTGATATCTCTTATGTGCTAGTCTTTTTCAATGATATGAGAGACATTTATGACATGAGCATCTCAATGCACTGCAATGTCTTAATTGTCTGTTTAACTGTGTGATGCTTATCAACACTTTAGATGGGCGTATAACATTGATTTTTTTAATTGAAAATAGTTTTTTGACGAATTATTTGACAAATTAGGTTTTGATTTGCTTGTTTCACACAGATTACTTGCTAGTATTAGGTGTAACTAGACAGATGGTGTTTGAGCTTTGTTAGTTGCTGCACTGGCTATTTCAGCTTGGTTACTTGTTAGTTTCTTATGGTAGTAGTGCATAATATAATTGAGCAAAATGGATTGGTTTATTGTTTTTTTCAGCATGGTTACTTGTTAGTTTTTCTTGTGTGTGTGCCTTCTTGTATGCTCTGGATTTGAAATCCAAAATTTATCCTTGCATTATGAGTTGAGAAGTATTTGTATTGTTTATTTGTGCCCCTAATTGCACATTCTTATACTTCTTTCTTCGTTATATATGCATATAGGTCTCTTTGTATGTCAAAGAAGTTAAGGAGAGACAAGAGCAATTGACGGAATTTCAAACTCAGCCCTTTCCATCAGGTTCACACCTTTTAGTCAAATGCAAGTACTTGCTGATTTCCAACTTAAACAAGCTATTGAATTGAGTAGCCTCCATGTTTTTTCACTTATCTAGTACTATTTTTTTCTCCTGAAACATTTTTTTTCCTGTTGATTCTGAAGCATGTAAATGGGTTTTATGACTTTTATCTAAACTTGCAGGCATTTTGTGCTATGATCAGAAGTACTTGCTGATTTGTTGGCTGGAGTAAGGAGTTCTTCCTAATTTAGCGGAGTGCCAGAAAATACTCAAGGATGAAGGTTGATATTTACCATCTTGCGTAAAACATTCTCTAGCAATGGGAGCCCCTAACCCATTTAATCATGTGATGCAACTACTATGAGCGGAAAACAGGGGGATTTGGGAGGAATGGATGAAGGCGATGATCAAGCTGCTCTTCTTAAACCTGGACATAAGCCCTTGACAGAAATTGTTCAGGATAGGACGATTCATTTAGAGAGTTCGACTTTCGGCAATATCTATTTGCATGTCAAGCAAAGGTGTGCAAAATCATCATCTGGCCTCCTTTATGGTTGTATTATATAGCTTCACTGAGTGGCCACCAAAGCACCAAATTTACATAGGGAACTTCTGTCCATTTTGTGTTTCTATTCATTTTATATATAATGATATATTTAAACTTGTATCTTTTTTTAATCATTGGAACACCTTCTCTTATACTTTTGCCATCTTTCTTGTAGGATGATAGAAGTTAAGACTAAGAGACGAAAGCAGTCGAAGGAATTTAAGCAGCTTATTGAAGATAATAAATTGCTCAAGGTACCTAAAACCTAATTAAATTAAGCTCATAAGTTCTGTCTTTGTATTAGTTTCAATTTTCAACATGAAAATGTTTAAAAGATCAATTTTTCCAGGGTTGATGATTTTGGGCAGAAATCTTCATCTAGGTCTCTGTATTTGTCTTTTTCTTTCCATTTTCTGTCTTCTCTCTTTTCTTTGTCTCCTAATATTCCTAACAAAAAGACATTTACATCAATTGCTCGAATCTTTTTTCATGCAGTGTGGCTCATCAAGCCCTTCCATTATAATATGAGAGAAGAACCTCTACTTAGATGCTTTTGCTTATTTCCCTTTTAGCTGTTATAACTTTGCCCAAGTACACATTTTAATTGGCCACAAACTTGCAATATATATATATTAAGTGTTTTTTTTGGAATATCTCCTATAATCTTTCTACCCAAGAATAGTAAATCTATTTTGATATGCAAGTGATTCGGACACGAGAATAGTTTGCAAGCAATAGCATTCTCTTAGTTGTTCTGTAATTGATCTATCTTTAGCTATATATATTTTAACGATCTAGCAACAACTTGTATAGTTTTTCTGATAGCATCTTGGATTCTTTAATGTGTACTGTATTGTATTACTATATAGTACTCTTTTTCATCCGGGTATTTAAACTCTGCCTCCCCTTACTGGGTTTTTTGTTTTTCTTATGCTGAATTTGTCTTCTCATATTTTTATTTTCAGGTTGTGTTCTATTTCTTTCCCAGATCCTTTGTTCTGCCCAGTTCTTAGAGATTGGTGGTTCACCAGAAGAATGGAGGACCCAATGGCCAATCGTGAAGTGTTATAAACATACAACATTCAGCTCTATTTATTTTATTAATTAGTGTAATACAATGCTGGATTTTTTTTAATTTCTTTTTTTGTTGAACTTCTCTCATTGTTTGTAAGACAATCAATTATTATGTAAATTTATTGTTATAAATATACAATATTCAGCTCTTTGTTCATTTTATATTACAGTAATTAGTTTGGGTATTAAAGCCTAGTTATATACTGTATTTACACATGGGATGAAAAAAATATTTAAAGTAGGAGTAATTATTACGGAGTACTTTATTAGGTTAATTTGAGGTGTCAATTTCGACACAAGAGTGTCAAGAGCAGAACAGTAGTGGGGTCTTGAAATTGAAAATTTTGACAGCTAAAGCTGTCAGAAAAAGGAGGTCATTTCCGACACCTTAGGGTGTCGAGAATGTCAGCGACGAATTTAAGCGTCGAGAATGGCAGTTGCCATTCGTGACGGAAGAAATACCGACGCTTTTTTAAAGCGTCGAAATTGATTTTTTCGACGTTTTAAGGCGTCGAGAATGACTATTAAAAGCGTCGAGAACGGCTCGCTTTTCCCGTAGTGACTACAACTATTAGTTCCTCATTGTTCCAAGCCACGAGAGACTTAGACCTGGCACAAGTTACACACGCCAGCCGACGATACCAGTGCGCCACATAGATCCTATAATGTTTAGAACGAAGTATAATGACTTTTGCGGCCACTGTAGAGCTTAAAAACAATACAGAGACAGCACTTAAAGCAACAGAGAGTTCATAAATTATATTATGGTTAGTTACCTTAAGCTTTGTTCCTCGAAAGTATATCAAAGGAGTTTTTTTTTTTTTTTTTTTGATTCAAAGGAGGGCTAAGGCCCATTAGATTTATTTAAGAAAAACCAGTAGCTTGACATAGGTACATTGGCAACATAGTAGCAGAAATAGGCAAGGAATTATGCTCCTTATATGCATCAGTAAGCTGCAAAGACCAATTGGCAAGAGAGTCAGCAGCTCCGTTCGCCGACCTTCGAATGTTGCAAATCTGGACCTCCCAACTATTTCTATATAAGATGCGACGACATTGATCCAGGAGGTGGAAATCGGCATGAGTGGAAGAGCATCTGTTGCTCAGTAGCTTGCAAATTGTAGTCGAATCTGATTCAAAAATGAGTTGGGAGAAATGTTAGTAAAAACCATCAATCGATTTCTAGAATTCATCAAACATATTGAAAACCAAGTAGAAAACTTATTTCAAAAACACAAATGGTTGTGGCGTGGTATATATCCGAACCCACTGCCTTAGAAGCGATTTCGCCCCGACCACGGTGCAAGTCGGCTTCATGGCATCGCCCCCTACACAGCGCTCTTGAAAAGCGTGCACTCGCAATCGAAGAGATGAAATCACCAGGAGCTCAGAACTTTTCCCAAGAGAAGAGGAGAAAGAAGAAGACGTGTGTCTGTCTCTTCTCAAACCTAAAAAACCTCTTTTTATGATGATGGGAACGTGTGTTGAAAAATCACACCCACTATCCCACCAAAACCTAGGCAGTTGAGGAAAAAACCTAAAAAACAGTTAAATCCATTTTTCTCCTTTTTATTTTAAATATGAATAATATTGCGGAAAATAACGCCTCTTATAAAACCTTTATTTAAGCATTATTCCCAACAATCCCCCACAAATGCGAGGAAATAGGTTTTCTAAAACAACTTTGAAAACAACGTTCTGAGCTGGTTTTTATGGAGAAGATACTTAAATGTTGGTGAACGAGTCTTGAACCAAACACATAGTGAAGCTGAGTGCCTCGCTTGTCATAGAAGTGAACGAATCTTGAACTTCCAGACTCGCGAGTTGACCTCAACAGCACATACCTTCACCACGATCCTGGTGATTCCGCGATAAGATCCTCAAATATGTATGTGGTCATCTCATACCTTGGGTGCTGAAGAGTGCTCTAGAAAGACCATCCTAATCTTCCATAGAAGGTGACCAACCCCTTCACACTCTCGTAGGTAGCTCCATCAAGTCTATCTCACATAGACCACCCTTATTAGGGATGTGGAACCATTAAGAGCATTATGCTCATCCTTTTCCATATTCGGTGAATCCATCAAGTCCTTCTCAATAGGACCACCCAACTCTGGGCTATGGACTCATTAAGAGTACATGACTCAACCTTTTTCAATACACCTGTCATGGGAATGAAACGTGGCGTATCTCTTCTCATATGGGTTTGAATCTCATTCCCTTAGACAACTCAAGGGCTAGTCTCTCTTAACCCCTTTTGTCAATAGACCATCAAGTTCCTCTCGGACCTCACATTCTCCAAATAGATGACACCATTCGCAATCAGCTATCTCATAGCTTCATGTCGAATCTGCGTGTGTCTCTTCTTGCTAGTTTATGTATTGCTACTAGCTACACAAAAAACAAATGTGAGTCACAATGTATAGATAGAGCTTCATGCCCCCACAAAGGTAAGTAAGCCAGAAACATTCTCAACCACTCAATCTCTTGTCCAACTAAATCTAGAACTATGATCTCATATACATTTCATAGTCGATCTAGCAAACATGACAATTTTGATGATTTTCACCATATAGCATACCACATAATGTCAAACAAAAACCACTAGTGGAGCTAAAATCACCATAATTAGAATGTTTGATCATACTGGCATAACGATAAAGTTATCAAACTTTTTCAACATTTCTCTACATAATGGAATGAAGCAATTTCATTTTTTCTAGTTTCTTTAACACTTAGAAATACATCAACTTCACCCACACATGATGCCACAACGAGAGGAAATAAACTTTTTACCACATGATGCCACAACGAGAGGAAATAAACTTTTTAGTTTCATTTATCACATGCATGCTAGTGCCAAAAATCAACATCTCATATACATATAAAGACACATAACCAATGTAATACATCTTGGTATAAAAACATGCATTATATATTCAAAACCAAAACTTCAACACAGTTTGGTAAAATCCTCATAACCTTTCAAATATGCTTGGTTAAAGCCAAATATTGATTTCTTAAGTGAACACAAAATTCTCTTTTCTTGAAACCACATGCCCGTAGGCTGTTCCACATATCTCTTTCTCTAGATCGTCATTTAAACCACAGCTCAACATCCATTGATGCACTGTTGATTTATAATTAAGTGTTAATGCAAATAATAAATGTAAATGACAATCATAATCATTAGAGAATATGTTTTAAAGAAATCAATTTCATATTTTGTGTGAATCCTTTAACCACTAGTCTTGCCTTAAACCTTATGATAGAACCATCAGTTCTAAAATTCCTATTAGTGATCCATTTACACTTAATGGTTTTGACACCTCTAGGCAAGTCAACTAGTTCCCAAGAAGGGATACACATAATAGATTCCACTTTACTGTCTATAGCATCTTTTGAAAGAAACTAGCATAGGTTGAACTCATAACCTCTTTATGTGTTCTAAGTTCATTTTCTAACTTAAGAACATGAACAAGAGGTACATCACTTTCAATCACATCAACGAGTTCATCTAACAGAGTTGTCTCAACCTTAAACTCACATCAGCTAGTTTAAGTTATATGTCTTTTACTCCTCCTAGACTCACTAGGTTCAAGTGCAGCATTTGAATCAAGTAAAGACATAGATGCAGACATAAGCACACAAGTATGAATACTATTATGATTTTACTTAAGCAAACATCGCTAAAAAGCTTAGCATCATGACATTCACACGTATTTATATCATCTAAGCACATAAGCAACGCAATTGTTCTCATCGTAACCAACATATATATATATATATATATATATATATATATATATATATATAATCAACCATATTAGATCCAACATCATCTCATTTAAAAAGAAAGTACAACCACTTTAGTCAAACACCCCCACATTTCTCATGTACATGACTAGATAGACTCTAAGTCATTTCCAAATCATAAGGGGTTTTGTCTAACTTCTCTCATGTGGTATCTTATTTCCTACAACAGAAGGATCTAAATAGTTTGGTTCTAATCAAGTTGGTTTGCTATCTCATATGCACATATCAAGAACAATTCTTCCTACTACATCTTTGATCTTAGCCAATGCATGCAACTTGGTATATCCAAACATCATCAACTTAACGTGATATATATAACACCTTTACCACACTTGCTTTTAGAGTTTAACAATAAAGTAACTCAAACAATCCAGTGGTGCTCTCAATTACGGGTTTAAAAGGTATTTAGCAAGTTTAACATTTATGCATATATCACCATAATTTTGATCAACAACAACCAAGTTAGGGTTTAGGAGCATTTATGGAATTCTCTCAAAGAAACAACTTCCTATATATGTCCTAATGTCATGCCAAAGATCAATATTCATAAAGATGTCACAAGACAACATTCTCTTAAGACAAACTAAAAGTCATGTCATGATCATCATTTAATCACGCAAATACACATGGGATCAATTAACATATAGGCATTTTTGTGTAGTTAAAACTAATAAGTCAAGCAAGAATTGCTCATCAAACTTAACTCACAAAATAGGCCGACAACGAGTGTTCTCGATCGGTAGAAGAAGATCCTTCGTATGACCAAAGTGAAGACTCGGCTGGTTCATCACCATCCTGAGCTTCTTTAACTCCTGCCTCTAGCAACCGTAGCAAATGATTTTGCTACCAACATCCCAGTGCCACTCCGCATACGTCGCATCATGCAATTAACCACACAAGTTAAACTTGACCGGTTATACAAAATCATCATGATAACACATCTTCATCAATCTGTAATCACCTAGTTCATAAATCAAGTGGTAGGACGTATTTATGCGCTTATTTCTTTCTCGTACACCCCTAGTAGCCATGTATTTAACCATGCCACCATAAACTAATACCACGTATATTAGTTTTTTTTCCTTATTCCATTAATTTGCACCATCCCAATTTTGATGCAGTCTATTTCAAAAGTGAAAGGAGAGGCCTAGTTTAAAAAACCAGATCCCTGCATGGTTAATTAATTCAAGAGACCTTGATTAATTAATTAGGCAAGTATGTACATACCTTGATGATGTTGGAGCGCAACCACCAAGACACCGCTGCTAACCTTAATTAAAAGCCGAAGGAGGCCGCAGCAGTCTTACCAACATCAACGACAGCCACCTCGATAATCGGCGCCACACTGATCTTGAAGCCGAAAGAGGAAGTCCGTCGATCACTACATTTGGTATTGGGGACTCACCGTCGACAGTCTTAGCTAATCAAAGACCCGAAAGCCCGACCAAGGCCAGAAGCTTATAGGTCTCCAGCAGCTTGGCTCGGCCCGAAGAGACCCGACTGTGCCCAGGCGGCCATTTCAGTGGGCTCGGCCTCCTTCCTCCTCAGCCTCCCACTGGAACTCGCCATCGACGACACAGGCGGTGGCGCCGCAGCCACCATCAATAGTGATATCATTGATTGCAATCTGAATGACAACTACAGATCGAGGTCCCGATCTGGTCGATATTGCAATCTGAACTGCTGCCATGGAATCCCTATAGGACCACCGATCATACATATAGCTATCGATCAGCTTGATCGGGTTTCCTTCCGGATATACTCTCATCACCCGCTTGAAGTCACCGTCGCTTCACATGATGGCCACCGAAGTCGGCGTTGCTCCTGATGCCATCGAAGTCGGCGAGGAGAACTCGACAGAGGAAACAGGGCCATCTCGTCGATCTTTCGAGGCAGGTTGTGCGCGCATCTCCAAAACCAGAATGGCAAATAAGCCGGCAAGATGGAATAGATCTCCCGGAATTTCGGCGACATGGAGGCCTCCAACGTCGTGCTTGGAGCGGAGTAGCAGCGACCATCTCGTCTTCCGCAATAGTCGGATGCTCGCCCGCACTCATTGTTCACTGCCATATGTGATCGATAAAGCCCCCAACTCTAACGCCGCCGCCACGCCTCGGAGGTGCCATTGATCGTCTTCATCCCTTGTTTGTGTACTGATTTTGGTGATTTTTGGTAGGTGATTTGACTTCCTGCTTCGAAACCCAGATCCAATTTCACAAATTAGGCGACCCATTAAAGAATCAACGAATTTAAGGGAAAGCAAAACTCTTTCGTGTGATTCAACCGATCACGGCTACAGCGCATCATCAATCTTCCTCTATTCTACCTATTAATTGAATTGAAGGATAAATACTAACAAATACAAATCGCTTCTAAATTGTTAGTAAAAACCATCAATCGATTTCTAGAATTCATCAAACATATTGAAAACCAAGTAGAAAACTTATCTAAAAAAACACAAATGGCCGTGGCGTAGTATATATCCGAACCCACTGCCTTAGAAGCGATTTCGCCCCGACCACGGTGCAAGTCGGCTTCATGGCATCGCCCCCTACACAGCGCTCTTGAAAAGCGTGCACTCGCAATCGAAGAGATGAAATCACCATCACCAGGAGCTCAGAACTTTTCTCAAGAGAAGAGGAGAAAGAAGAAGACGTGTGTCTGTCTCTTCTCAAACCTAAAAAACCTCTTTTTATGATGATGGGAACGGGTGTTAAAAAATCACACCCACTATCCCACCAAAACCTAGGTAGTTGAGGAAAAAACCTAAAAAACAGTTAAATCCATTTTTCTCCTTTTTATTTTAAATATGAATAATATTGCGGAAAATAACGCCTCTTATAAAACCTTTATTTAAGCATTATTCCCAACAAGAAACCCAGCCGATTAACCAACCTCAAACCATGCAACGCCGCCCAAAGCTCAGCTGTGAGGGCCGGACATTCTAAATACATAAAAAATTCAATATATTAATATTTATGGAAAAAAACGCAGAATGAATCCTAGATTCATTCGTTATATTAGGATATCTGGGAAAAAAAATACTTATAACAGATCTTAGATCCGTTCTTATTAAAAATAAAAAAAATTGGAAAAAAAAATACAATTAGTTAGTTGTAAAAAATCGTTTAAATAAATATCTCAACTTTTTTGAGAAAAAAGTTGATTTTAATAATTTAAGAAATCTCCTCTTTTTAATGAGAGAATGGGGTATATAGATCATATTTATTAATTGTAAGGGTAAATAGACTCTTCTAGTATTTTTATTATAATTTAGACCTTTTATATTTTGTGATTCTAAAAAAATACCTTGTGACTACCTTTTTACTCAACTACCGTACAAACTCAAAATCCCTCAATTGATTATGGGAAAAAAAAAAGATCTTAACAACCAGTCGGATCACCTATCCCAAAGGGGCAGGCTTCGTGTTGTGACCTCCCCTCCCCGGAAATTAAAAAAAAAAAGAAAAAAAAAAAATGGTAAGGGGTTGTTTTTGTGAGAAGGATAGGGGGCAGGGAAGGGGTGGTGTAAAGGCTCGGATTTCCAAATCTTATTTTTTCGGAAAAAGGGAATTAAAGATGAATTTAATTCGGATTTAACCGTTTACTTATTTAATTATTTAAGGGTATTTAAAATAAAATATAATATTTTTGGGGGTTTAAAATATATTATTTGGACGTATAGATTTTAAAAGTAATTTGAAAAAGACTTTCAAAGATCGGAAAGTGATTTAAAATAATAAACTAGTACAATTCCCGCGCCATGCCGCGGTTTATTAAAACTAAAATATTAATAATATATATAAATATATTATAAAATACTAATAAAAGTTAAGATAAAAAAAACTTTACCATAAATGTATCTTATAATTATGAAATAATTTTTTTTATATCTTGTCTAAAGTATAATACATAAATGTAGATATTGTAAATCACCCAGTAATAATAATATCAATATCATTGTAATTTTTTTAGAAATTTTGAAATCTGAATCATGCATTTAAATGTGATGTGTCGCAACTAATAATTATATTCAACGTTTTGAATTAAACTCAATAGTTAGTACATAAATGTGAGTTAAGCCTAATGGTTATATTAGATTCAATTCAATGTTTTGAATTAAACCCAATTGTTAGTAAATATGTTAAGAATAAAAGAGAATGGAGGATTAAAAAAAATTACTGGAAAAAAGAGAAAAGGAGAAATAAAAAAATCAAGGAAAAAAACATAATTGGTTAATATTCCTAAAACTCCTGTAAGATTGGCACGTAAGCAAAGTCTTCTAAATTAAGGTTATATATAGATTGTTAGTAAATATGTTAAGAATAAAAGAGAATGGGGGATTAAAAAAATTAATGAAAAAAAAAAAGAAAAGGAGAAATAAAAAAATCAAGGAAAAAAACATAATTGGTTAATATTCCTAAAACTCCTCTAAGATTGACACGTAAGCAAAGTCTTCTAAATTAAGGTTATATATAGATTGTTAGTAAATATGTTAAGAATAAAAGAGAATGGAGGATTAAAAAAAATTACTGGAAAAAAAGAGAAAAGGAGAAATAAAAAAATCAAGGAAAAAAACATAATTGGTTAATATTCCTAAAACTCCTGTAAGATTGGCACGTAAGCAAAGTCTTCTAAATTAAGGTTATATATAGATTGTTAGTAAATATGTTAAGAATAAAAGAGAATGGGGGATTAAAAAAATTAATGGAAAAAAAAAGAAAAGGAGAAATAAAAAAATCAAGGAAAAAAACATAATTGGTTAATATTCCTAAAACTCCTCTAAGATTGACACGTAAGCAAAGTCTTCTAAATTAAGGTTATATATAGATTGTTAGTAAATATGTTAAGAATAAAAGAGAATGGAGGATTAAAAAAAATTACTGGAACAAAGAGAAAAGGAGAAATAAAAAAATCAAGGAAAAAAACATAATTGGTTAATATTCCTAAAACTCCTCTAAGATTGACACGTAAGCAAAGTCTTCTAAATTAAGGTTATATATAGATAGATTATTAGTAAATATGTTAAGAATAAAAGAGAATAGAGGATTAAAAAAATTAATGGAAAAAAGAGAAAAGGGGAAATAAAAAAATCAAGGAAAAAACATAATTGGTTAATATTCCTAAAACTCCTCTAAGATTGACACGTAAGCAAAGTCGTCTAAATTAAGGTTATATATAGATATATAGATGTTAGTAAATATGTTAAGAATAAAAGAGAATGGAGGATTAAAAAAATTAATGGAAAAAAGAGAAAAGGAGAAATAAAAAAATCAAGGAAAAAAACATAATTGGTTAATATTCCTAAAACTCCTCTAAGATTGACATGTAAGCAAAGTCTTCTAAATTAAGGTTATATATAGATTCAAAAAGGAATTTAGCGGGTATTTTCAAGGGTTGAAATCATTAACTATTTAATTCGGATTTGAAGCGGTTTTGGAACTAGCTGGGGAACAAGACTTATTCGATGACTAACTAGCATGATAATATGATCGTTTGACTAACGACGTGATATGTGTGACTAATAGCATGAGTTGCGGTGATTTATTATAAAGAGTTCAATATTGGTTACCGATCGATATATGATGATGATGATATATATCCTTATGGAAAGTATGAGTATGATATAGAGGTTATCTTAAGCTAATGAGATGACAGATTATATATCTTGAATGGTATCAGATGAGAGATGATTGATCATGATGAACTGAAAGTATGACGGATGCGAACTTGTTAATTTATTTATCTATTTGTATGAGTGTGTGATATATGTGTCCAGAGTGGCTATAGAATTATACTCATTATATTCTCGTTATGTAATTAGGTGATATTATGTGATCGTGACTATTGTGTGCTGGATTCTTCTCTTGCTGATCTTCTAGTCAGGTAAGTCCTTTGGGGCTTACTCATTAACCAGGACCTCCTGCCTGATGTGTCGTATAGTATGTAGGTGTTGCATATGCATAAAAGCATGTCATGTAGTATCATGCTTAGGACTTGCACTTACGAATGAGCATTCTTATTCTGCCTGATGTGTCATATTGTGTTTGCATTTGCTGATTTTGCTACAAGGGAGATGCTTGTATGGTTAATATGCTTGAGGAGTCTTCCAGTGTTGAAAAACTCTAGGACAACATTAGACACTTGTTCTCCCGTGGTTCTCCAAGTAGCCTTAAAGAATTTTGAGGTGAAACCGTCAGGCCTTGGTGATCTGTCATCTCCAATACCCCATAATACATCCTTAATTTCCTCCTTAGTGACCGGCTTTATAAGAGCTTGATGTCTGTCATTGCTGAGTATAACTCCTCCTTCTCTCATTATTCTCCCATTAATATCTCTTGTAGGCTTCCTTGTGCCTAGTAGGCCCTTGTAGAACTGCTTAAACGCCAGGCCCACAGCTTCAAGAGAAGTTGTTTCCATCCCATCATCTTTAATAATAGAACTAAAGTGGTTTCTCCTCATATTCTTTTTCATCAAGCCATGAAAGTAAACATTGCACATATCTCCTTTGAACACATGCCTAGCTTTAGCTAACTGGGAATTAAATATGAAATCAGCTTCCTTCAATCTTTTGGCCTTTTTCTTGGCTATTTCTAATTCATGTAGGAGCAAATCTGAATCAGGATCTTCTCTCAAAGCTACAAAAGCTCGTTCATAATCATCCTCCGCAAGTTTAGCTCGAGCTGTAATATTGGAGAAGTGATGTTTGTTTATAATTTTGAGAGGTTGTTTCATATTATGCATCTTTTTGCACAAAATATACCGTTGGGTTCCCCATCCATTGAAATACCAGTTATGATCAACAACTTCTTTAAAGTCTTCATATTATTTCCACATATTAAAGAATTTGAAGGAGTTCACTTTCTTTGCTTGCTGTTCAAACACCTCCACAACCACTTGGCAATGATTTGAGAAGACTTTTGGAATATGGAAGGTGGCTTTGCAGTAGAAGTTCATAGAGTCCCAACAATCATTAATCATCACTCTATCTATTTTGGTAGATTTTTTTCCCTTTGAACCAGGTATGTTCCTGTCTTGAACACATAGCATCTTTCAAACCCATTTGAGCACAAACATCCCAAATATCTGCAATCTCATAAGCTCTTACAGTTGACCCATTTCTCCTTTCACAGGATCTCATTATAGCATTGAAATCTCCTATTATCATCCATGGACCCTGCCTTCTATAGTATTCTTGAAGTAAGTCATCCCAAAGACTAGAGCTCTTCTTCTGACTATGGTATGTAGCCCGTAGACCCGTGCCACCTCAAAAGCCTTGCCAGCCACATTGCATTTCAGTTGCCCACAAATCATTTGATATGTAGAGCATTTATGTACAAAATGCACTCTAGTAGGATCCCAGATAATCACAATTCGACCTGCAGCACTGAATTCAAAGTTATGCATATATTGATTGAAACTTGTTTGTATAAAATCATCTAACTTTCTCTGATTTAATTTTGTTTCTAGAATACCCAAGAAGACAAGATTCTTTTCTCTCAGGAGCTCCCTCACAGCCTTATGTTTTGGGGCGTTGTTAAACCCCATAATATTCCATGTTCCAACAATCATTTTTCCCTCTTAGCAAGGGTGCTAGGCCCTTTCTCTTCTTGTTGGTTCCCATCTATACATTCTGCCGGCAAAGGCTTTGAAGCAAGAGACTCATCTGTTTTACTTCCTTCTGACTCTGAGCTTTTGCCTATGTTTGGGCAAGCCATTGAACTATTCTTGTTTAGCCTACGGCTCCTTCTTACCTCTGTGTGCACCACCTCAGAGGATCCTTGTTTCATGATTACTTTTCCTTTATCCTTAGTAGCACCCCTATCTTTTAAATTCTTCTCTTCTTGTCATGTCTGGGGTGCCTTATATATCTTGTACTATGCATTCTGGTTCACATCTCTCCTTAGAGCTATCTATGTAACGGCCCGGGATTATGATTCCCAGGTTACGTTTCGAGGGATAAAACCCCCCGTTAGGACCTTGCGCCCCGAGTACAGGTTGAAGGTTTCAAAACTTACTTTAATGTTTTCAAGGGGGATTTCATACCCAAAATCGAAGGGATCGTTGGAATCCCCGGGGAAGTCCCCTGTACCTGTCGTAAATCTAAGCGTGGAAATCGGAAATAGTGCAACTAGCGGAAATAAGCGTAATACAAGAGTGTGCCACGGCAGAGCCGGGTCAAAACGGAGTCAAGTATAAATCCCAAAATATCATCAGAGTCTAGTGAAGTCTACACTCCAGCGCTCACTCTCCGCCGACAAAATGACCCGCGCAAATAGGCAAACAGCACCGATAGGATGAACATAGATAATACCTAAAAAAATTGATATGGGGCGGGATCAGATCGATGCCCACTTCTCTGCATCCCAACCATAAGCACACATATACGCTAATCCTAATAAAGATGCTTCTAGATGCATGTCGGAATATTAACACACTAACATGCTCCTAAGATCAAATGCATAATAATAATAAGGCCTTAGCACAGAATACCAAGTGGTATATCCCTCTCCTACCTCCACCCCTTCCGATAGGTGGAGACTGGCCAGCTCGTGAATGCATTCATTCATAATTGGGCGGCACGCATGCCTAACCCGCTCCACAATAAAGCCCGCAGGCATAGCATAATAAAAGGAAGTGCATGACTCGATTGACTCAGGGTACCCGATGAGGCTGGGCTACCCTATGACCCTAGCAAAGACTCTAGTTACTTCACAGATAACGGCCGTTCTGTTTACATACGCATAAAGAATCAGGATGCTCAACGTAGATGCAGCCTAGCATGGTACTACATGGCATGCTGATCATGAATGCAACACCTAGTATATCATGCACCTATAGCAGGGAATCACTCTATTCAATCTGAGTAAGCTCCGAAGAGACTTACCTGGTATCGCAGAACAACAAAAAGGCAATCAACCAGGCAATATGAAATCCAACACGTCACAGATGATCACCTAACAAGTATAAGTACATGAATGAGTCTATTTCTAAGGTACAAAAAGCATAGAATAGTCACACACACAACTTCACAAACTTAACATAATAACCATCTCATCATCATTTCCATATTATCAACCTTATCTCATAATCTATCATCTCAATATCTCACAACCATACTCAATATAATTCTCCAATTCACCAACTTAGGATAATCCCCATTTCATACTTAACCAATTTGCATGCCATCATTTCAAAATCTTACTTAGCATATAATTGCACATCTTCATCATAAACATCTAACATTTAACCACAATAATAAATCACCACAATATCACATATAAAATCTCAAACAACATCTTATATTTTAACCCTAATAATATAACATACTACTTCTAACATCTTTTATTTTAACATCTTTATAAAATATTTATAAAATCCCAACAATATTCATTAAATCAAAACATTCATTTTTAATTTACCAAACCAACCTCACTTTATTAAAATTACCAAAAACCACCCACTTATTTTATAAAAGTCCAACCCGGCCCCCTTGTTTTAATTAAACCAAACCGGGCCCTTCAAAAGTTAGTCCCAAAGAAGCTTCCCATTTGTTTCTTTCAATTCAACGAGCTGGAGGTTTAAAAGAGGAAGGGGGGCCCACGCACACAGGGAGGAAGGAAGGAACGAGGAGGAAGGAAGAGAGCTCACCGAGAGGGCTTCGAAGCTTCGTCGGAGTTCGTCGGGATCTCGATGGACTCGCCGGAGTCTCGATCCGCGCTAGCTCGGCCTAGGACGGGAGAACGGGGGTTAAAGGCGGTGCTTTTCACAGCTCGAAGTCGAATGGAAAGGGAAACGAGCCTTACCGGGGTTCTCGGAGAAAACAGGGAGGAAGGAGAAGGGAAGAGGTGCTGCTCGGCGGCGGTGGTGGCTCCGGCTGCTGCTGGTGGCGACGGCGGCGCTCCGGGGAGGAGGTGGTGCGGCAGTGGTGGAGGTGGCGGTGGTGAGGTGTGGCGGTGGTGAGGTGCGGCGGTGGTGGAAATGGCGTGAGGAAGCTCAAGAACCAGTTTTGGCTTGTGAAATGTCGAGAGAGAGAAGGAGAGAGAAGAGGAAGAATCAACACAAATCTGATTTTTCCAAAGGTCAAATTGCACATAAAAGGTCCATTTTTTTTGTGAAGAGTGAGGTATTGTTTGTTTGCCAAAATAAGGGGGTCAAAGAGTGGGGGAAGGAAAGGAGAGGATAAGATTTTACTATAATTAGGAGGTGATGAGTTGGATTAGGATAAGAGAAAGCAAAAAGAGAGGGAGGGGAGGTGAGGATAAGATTTTACTATAATTAGGAGGTGATGAGTTGGATTAGGATAAGAGAAAGCAAAAAGAGAGGGAGGGGAGGTGAGGATAAGATTTTACTATAATTAGGAGGTGATGAGTTGGATTAGGATAAGGATTCGGAATATGACGGAATTGAGAGCTCGGGTCGGGGATTTAAATTTCCGCTGATTGATCGTTCAAAACCCGAAATGAAAGACGGAATTGATTTTTAAGTCGGAGAATTTGGGTCGGAATTTATTTTAAATTCATTTTGATTTTCTTTTTCCGAAAATTAATATTTTAAAAATCCGAGCCTTTACATCATCCACCTCTAAAAACAAGTCTCGTCCCCGAGACTAAAATCATTCTAAAGTGGGGATGAAGTTGGAATTGGTGAGTCCAAGGATCACGTCATCGATCCCGTAAGTACCTCATAAGTGCCCCCATGAGATCTCACAGTACCGTCGTCATGATCATAATACTCCCAATCGGTCGTAGTAAGGATGTGGTAGGGGCCCCTACCACACCCCACTCCGACTCCTCAGGCATACCATAACTCAAAACCATCATGACATCTCCGCTAGGTCTTAGCAAGCGATCTACAGGTGCCCCCATACATGCTTGTATCCACTTCGTGGGGCGTCATAATGAAAGCTCGGGTTGGAATAGTTTTCTCAAAATCTATGTCCCTTTTTAAATCACCATTTGATATTCTTTAAATTCGACATTAAACACGGCATTCCCAATCTTCCCAATCATTCTACATCCACCTCTAAAGGCTAATCCCACATTCTCTTCCTAGGTTCCGAGTCAAATCATAATTCCACCATTCAATCTCTAGCATTCCTAATATTTGGTATCATGGATATAGCAGAATGATCATAATCTCAAGATAAACAGAAGATTATAGCACATCAAGGCAGTCACATACCATAATATCTAGCACATCATCACATCATCGAGGCTCATCACATCATATCACCAAGGATCTGCACATAACTACCACGTATAAGCACACAAATCAAGGAGACACCACTAACCAATCCCAACCAACTAACTGGGCATACTCACCGCACTCGAGAGGTCAAGGTAATGTCTACGCTCGGCTCAACATAGGACGCAAGTAGCTCATCTAAGACATCTCCATAGCTAGCCCGAATGCTCTCCTCGGTCTCCCATGTGGCCTCCTCAGGGCTCCTCCTAGACCACTGAACCAGAAGCAAAGGAACCTCCCTGTTCCTAAGCTTCTTGACACGACGATCAAGGACCCTCACCGGACGCTCTACAAAGGTATGGTCAGGCTCAACGTGAAGGTCTGAGTGGTCAAGGACATGACTAGGGTCGGGAATATACTGACGGAGCTGGGAGACATGAAAGACGTCATGGACGCCGGCTAAGGATGGAGGTAAGGCTAAACGGTAGGCTACCACACCAACCCTCTCTAGGATCTCAAATGGGCCAATGAACCTCGGACTCAACTTCCCTTTGATGCCGAACCGTCGAACTCCCCTGGTGGGTGAAACTCGAAGCCATACATGCGAGCCTACCTCGAACTCAAGCTCGGTCCTCCGTCTGTCCGCATACTTCTTCTGTCGATCCTGGGCTACCCTCATATGCTCTCGAATGCGACCAACCTTATCAACTGTCTCTCTGACCAACTCGGGCAATGACAGAACTGTATCTGCAGGCTCGTCCCAGCAAACCGGCGACTTGCATCGCCTCCCATACAAAGCCTCATAGGGGGCCATCTCGATCGACGCGTGGTAGCTGTTGTTGTAAGAAAACTCCACTAGCGGTAGATGCTTGACCCAATGGTCACCCCAATCCAAGACGCACGATCGAAACATGTCCTCCAACGTCTGAATCGTCCTCTCGCTCTGGCCATCTGTTTGCGGGTGATAAGCCGTACTGAAATGCAATCTGGAGCCCAAACTCTCCTGAACCTGCTGCCAAAACCTCGAGGTGAAGCGCCCATCTCGATCAGATACGATCCTCTCTGGTACCCCATGAAGCCTCACAATCTGGCGAATGAACTCGTCTGCTAACTTCGAAGCTGGCCATGTCTCCTGAATAGCTATGAAATGGGCCGACTTGGTCAACCTGTCGACCACGACCCAAATAGCGTCGAATCCTCTGACGTCTCGCCTCAGCCCAGTGACGAAATCCATGGAGATATCCGTCCACTTCCACTCTGGAACTGGAAGTGACTGGATGGGTCCTCCCGGCCTCTGGTGATCAATCCGAACCTGCTGGCAAATCTGACATCTGGCCACAAACTCGGTGATGTCTGCTCTCATCCTCTGCCACCAATAACTCCTCCTCAGATCTTGATACATCTTATTCGTCCCTGGATGGACAGAATAAGGGGTGGAGTGAGCCTCCTGCATGATCCTCTGCCTCAAATCTGACGTCGAGGGAACTACAACTCTGCCCTGGAAGGTCAGCATCCCGTCTGCTCTCTCTGCAAGCTCTCTGAATCTGCCCTGAGCCATCCGCTCTCTCAGAATTGCAATCTCTGGACAATCTGCCTGACCCTGCCGAATCTCTGCTGACAACTCTGCCTGCACCTCTAAGAACGACAACTGCCCGCGGTCTCGCTGAATCCACACCTCAAAGCAGCATCTCAACAGATCTCTCTGCAAGTCTCGCTGAGCTGTAAGCCTCTCAACGGCCACCTCATGATGAGTCTTCCTACTCAACGCATCTGCCACTACATTGGCCTTCCCTGGATGATAGACTATGTCCAAGTCGTAGTCCTTCAGAAGCTCCAACCATCGTCTCTGACGCATGTTGAGCTCCTTCTGCGTGAAGATGTACTTCAAGCTCTTGTGATCTGTCATCACCTTGCAAGAAGTACCATACAGATAATGCCTCCAGATCTTCAGAGCGTGAATCACGGCTGCCAACTCCAAATCATGGATGGGGTAAGACACCTCTGCAGGCTTCAGCTGACGCGAAGCATAAGCGATGACCCGATCTCTCTGATGCAGAACACAACCCAAGCCGGAATGCGAAGCATCTGTGTAGATAACGAAGTCCTCTGTCCCATCTGGCAGAGCTAACACCGGAGCAGTCGTCAACTTCTGCTTCAGAAGCTCAAAGCTGGCCTGACAATCTGAACTCCACTCGAAGGGGACGTCCTTCTTCAGCAGCTGTGTCATCGGTCTAGCAATACTCGAGAAACCCTGGACGAACCTCCTGTAGTAACTAGCCAATCCCAGGAATGAGCGGATATCTCTGACGTTCTTGGGCACCTCCCAAGCAACGATGGCATCAATCTTTGCCGGATCCACGGCAACTCCCTCAGCTGAAATAACGTGGCCTAAGAAAGCCACCTCTGTGAGCCAGAACTCACACTTGCTGTACTTCCCATACAGCTGATGCTTCCTCAGCGTCTCTAGCACAATCCTCAAATGCTCCTCGTGCTCCTCTCTACTCCTCGAGTAGACTAAGATGTCATCGATGAAGACGACGACGAACTTGTCCAAGAAGTCGATGAACACTCGGTTCATGAGCTCCATGAACGCGGCTGGTGCATTGGTCAGCCCAAACGGCATGACCACGAACTCGTAGTGACCATAGCGGGTCCGAAAAGCGGTCTTCGGAACATCCTCTGGCTTCACCCTGAGCTGATGATAGCCCGACCTCAAGTCGATCTTCGAGAAGACCACGGCGCGCTGCAGCTAATCCATCAGATCATCAATCCGGGGAAGAGGATAACGGTTCTTCACCGTCGCCCGGTTCAGCTCCCGATAGTCGATGCACAGTCTCAACGACCCATCCTTCTTCTTGACGAATAGCACTGGCGCTCCCCAAGGCGATGCACTAGGCCGAATGTAGCCCTTCTCAGCTAGCTCCTCTAGCTGAGCCTTCAGCTCGGCCATCTCCGTCGGTGCCATGCGATAAGGAACTCGCGAGATAGGTCTGGTGCCTGGCTCCAACTCAATCGCAAAGTCGACCTCTCTCGGCGGGGGAAGTCCTGGCAGCTCCTCTGGAAACACATCTGCGAAGTCTCTGACAACGGGAACATCCGATACACTGGGGTGCGTGCGATCCACCTCTAAAGCATAACACCAATACCCGACGCAACCCTGGTCTAAAAGTCTGGCGGCTCTGACTACGCTGATGAGTGATCCATTCCTCTTGGGGTCGCTCCCCCAAACCTGGTGCTCAGTCCCGTCAGATGCCAAAATCGACACTGTCCTCGTCCGCAAGTTGATGATAGCCCCGTAGTGGTCCATGAAGTCCATACCCAAGATGAGATCGTCCATCCTCAATGGCATAACTATAAGGTCGGTAGGCCACTCTCGCTCACCTATCCGAATGGGGCACCCTAAAATCTCACGACTCGTCCTAACCTTGGCCCCATCCGCCAGACCAATAGTAAGGGGTGAACCACTCGTGCAGCTCAGGCTCAGCCTGGCCACGCACGCCTCTGCTATGAAGCAGTGAGTCGCACCAGTGTCAAACAAGATAGATAGGCACTCATCATGGAAGAATATCGTACCTGCGGAAGTCGGGGCTGAGTGGTCATCAGCATGCATCTGAAATACGCGGGGCGGTGGGGGTAATCCTGGTCCTCGACCTCCCGAACTCTGGCCACGATCATACCCTGACCCTGACGGTCCTGCAGAAGATGATCCACGACCCTGACCTGACCCAGATGGTCCTCTACCTCCACGTCCAGAACCTCTACCTCCTCTACCTCCGCGTCGGCCTCTGCCGGAAGGGTCACCTCGTCCCTGGCCCTGGGGATATGTCAGCAGTGGTGGCTGAGGAGCCGCAGGAAGTCTCGGTGGCTGTGCAGTAGCTGGAGCTCCACGACTCTGAGGGCATGTAGCAGCTCGGTGCCCCATAGTACCACAGGTATAGCAGACAGTCGAACGGTCTGGGCAAGAAGCAATGAAGTGGCCCCTCCCGAAACATCCATGGCAGGTTCTTACTCTGGCATCTCCTCCATAAGCAGTCTGAACTGGGGGTGCTCTCTGTGCAGCTCCGTAATATCCTCCTCTAAACGCTCCTCTCCTAGATCTGTCATCTCCACGGGTGTCGGCTGGACGCGCCCTCTTCGCATCAGGGCGAACAGTAGAGTAGGAAGTCTCACACAAAATCCTCTGCTGATCGTACATAAGGATGACCTCCAGAAATCGGTCAAAGCTGACAGCTCCCAAGCTGGACGCATGCAGAAGTACAGGGGGCGGCAATCTCATAGACAGCATACGGATCCGACTCTCGTCTGATGGACATAGATGATCACAGTATATCAGCTCGCTCTTGAACTGACGAACAATAGCAGCTACAGAAGCCGACCGGTCACAGATGCCGCGCATAAAAGATACCTCCCTAGCCAACTGTATCCCTGGTGGACGGTACTCCCTCAACATCAGGGATCTGAAGTCGTCATAAGTCCACTCGGTCCGCTCCCTCTTGCAGCCAAACCATCTGGCATTCGCGTCCTCCCGTAAAAGTCCAGCAGCAAGTCTCTGTCTCTCAGAGTCAGGTACAGCAACATGGTCAAATAACCCCTCCATATCACGCAGCCATCTCTCAACGTCATCTCCGACGGCTCCCGCGAAGGTCGGCGGGCTACACTGAGCAAACCTCTTGACCCAATCGATGCGCTTCTCAGGGCACGCATCGACCACAGGCTCGGCTGGCTGCTGAACTGGGACCTCTGGCGTCGGCGCCGTAGATCGAGCCCCTCCACGTAGCTCGCTCAGAATATCATGAAGCGCTGACTCTAGCTGCCCAATCCTAGTCTCTGGGGAAGCTGGCACCCGGTCATCAACTCGCGGTGGCGAAACTCGCTCCTCAGCACCCTCAGCAACAACTCGACGAGGGCGTCCCCTGCCGCGACGCGCCCTAGCCCCACGCCCATCTAAGCCACGTCTCGGATCAACCATGCTTGCTACATAACAATAATTATATCACTCAGCACAGAAGCACTCAACGATTCAATATGACCCCCTTCAAGGAGAATCGCCCTCAGGCCCAATTGAATTGAAGACATACAAGCACAGAGACGATCTATGCCGCCCTTCGGGGGACGGCTAACCGGAGGGGCAAATACCTCACGGTCTCCTAACCCATTTTACTCCAACCCTCGAGTTCCTTGGAGTCTTCACAACCCATCTGTAAAAGAAGCTAGTATTTTGCCTACCTTCCCCGAATTCTACATCCATAAGGGATGCCTATCGCATAGTCTCTACCCCACGAGATTGCCATTCATAATTGATTAATTTATAGTTATGTCCAATTAAATTCATTTTGCCCCTTGAAAACAATTTGAAAATCATTTGAAAATAATTTGAAAACCTTGGGCCATTTTCAAAACCACTTCAACCTATCATACTCGGATTGTAAAACCTCAGCTCTGATACCACCTTTGTAACGGCCCGAGATTATGATTCCCAGGTTACGTTTCGAGGGATAAAACCCCCCGTTAGGACCTTGCGCCCCGAGTACAGGTTGAAGGTTTCAAAACTTACTTTAATGTTTTCAAGGGGGATTTCATACCCAAAATCGAAGGGATCGTTGGAATCCCCGGGGAAGTCCCCTGTACCTGTCGTAAATCTAAGCGTGGAAATCGGAAATAGTGCAACTAGCGGAAATAAGCGTAATACAAGAGTGTGCCACGGCAGAGCCGGGTCAAAACGGAGTCAAGTATAAATCCCAAAATATCATCAGAGTCTAGTGAAGTCTACACTCCAGCGCTCACTCTCCGCCGACAAAATGACCCGCGCAAATAGGCAAACAGCACCGATAGGATGAACATAGATAATACCTAAAAAAATTGATATGGGGCGGGATCAGATCGATGCCCACTTCTCTGCATCCCAACCATAAGCACACATATACGCTAATCCTAATAAAGATGCTTCTAGATGCATGGCGGAATATTAACACACTAACATGCTCCTAAGATCAAATGCATAATAATAATAAGGCCTTAGCACAGAATACCAAGTGGTATATCCCTCTCCTACCTCCACCCCTTCCGATAGGTGGAGACTGGCCAGCTCGTGAATGCATTCATTCATAATTGGGCGGCACGCATGCCTAACCCGCTCCACAATAAAGCCCGCAGGCATATCATAATAAAAGAAAGTGCATGACTCGATTGACTCAGGGTACCCGATGAGGCTGGGCTACCCTATGACCCTAGCAAAGACTCTAGTTACTTCACAGATAACGGTCGTTCTGTTTACATACGCATAAAGAATCAGGATGCTCAACGTAGATGCAGCCTAGCATGGTACTACATGGCATGCTGATCATGAATGCAACACCTAGTATATCATGCACCTATAGCAGGGAATCACTCTATTCAATCTGAGTAAGCTCCGAAGAGACTTACCTGGTATCGCAGAACAGCAAAAAGGCAATCAACCAGGCAATATGAAATCCAACACGTCACAGATGATCACCTAACAAGTATAAGTACATGAATGAGTCTATTTCTAAGGTACAAAAAGCATAGAATAGTCACACACACAACTTCACAAACTTAACATAATAACCATCTCATCATCATTTCCATATTATCAACCTTATCTCATAATCTATCATCTCAATATCTCACAACCATACTCAATATAATTCTCCAATTCACCAACTTAGGATAATCCCCATTTCATACTTAACCAATTTGCATGCCATCATTTCAAAATCTTACTTAGCATATAATTGCACATCTTCATCATAAACATCTAACATTTAACCACAATAATAAATCACCACAATATCACATATAAAATCTCAAACAACATCTTATATTTTAACCCTAATAATATAACATACTACTTCTAACATCTTTTATTTTAACATCTTTATAAAATATTTATAAAATCCCAACAATATTCATTAAATCAAATCACCCCTTTTAAATTTCTGACCAACCTTACTTTATTTTAATGGTGGAAAGGAAGGGGAAGGAGGGAGAAGAGCCCATTACCGGAGTTCTCGGAGAAAACAGGGAGGAAGAAAACGAGGAGAGGTGGTGGCAGCGGCGGTGCTCCGGGGGCTGCTGGCGGCGACGGCGGAGCCTCGCGGGGAGGAGGTGGTGCGGCAAGTGTGGCGGTGGTGAGGTGTGGTGGCGTGGTCGAGGTGGCGTGGGAGGTGGTGTGGCGGCGGGAATGCTCAAGAACCAGTTTTGGCTTGTGAAATGTCGAGAGAGAGAAGGAGAGAGAAGAGGAAGAATCAACACAAATCTGATTTTTCCAAAGGTCAAATTGCACATAAAAGGTCCATTTTTTTGTGAAGAGTGAGGTATTGTTTGTTTGCCAAAATAAGGGGGTCAAAGAGTGGGGGAAGGAAAGGAGAGGATAAGATTTTACTATAATTAGGAGGTGATGAGTTGGATTAGGATAAGAGAAAGCAAAAAGAGAGGGAGGGGAGGTGAGGATAAGATTTTACTATAATTAGGAGGTGATGAGTTGGATTAGGATAAGAGAAAGCAAAAAGAGAGGGAGGGGAGGTGAGGATAAGATTTTACTATAATTAGGAGGTGATGAGTTGGATTAGGATAAGAGAAAGCAAAAAGAGAGGGAGGGGAGGTGAGGATAAGATTTTACTATAATTAGGAGGTGATGAGTTGGATTAGGATAAGGATTCGGAATATGACGGAATTGAGAGCTCGGGTCGGGGATTTAAATTTCCGCTGATTGATCGTTCAAAACCGAAATGAAAGACGGAATTGATTTTTAAATCGGAAAATTTGGGTCGGAATTTATTTTAAATTCATTTTGATTTTCTTTTTCCGAAAATTAATATTTTAAAAATCCGAGCCTTTACATCATCCACCTCTAAAAACAAGTCTCGTCCCCGAGACTAAAATCATTCTAAAGTGGGGATGAAGTTGGAATTGGTGAGTCCAAGGATCACGTCATCGATCCCGTAAGTACCTCATAAGTGCCCCCATGAGATCTCACAGTACCGTCGTCATGATCATAATACTCCCAATCGGTCGTAGTAAGGATGTGGTAGGGGCCCCTACCACACCCCACTCCGACTCCTCAGGCATACCATAACTCAAAACCATCATGACATCTCCGCTAGGTCTTAGCAAGCGATCTACAGGTGCCCCCATACATGCTTGTATCCACTTCGTGGGGCGTCATAATGAAAGCTCGGGTTGGAATAGTTTTCTCAAAATCTATGTTCCTTCTCAAATCACCTTTTGAAATTCTTGAAATTCGACATTAAACACGGCATTCCCAAACTTCCCAATCATTCTACATCCACCTCTAAAGGCTAATCCCACATTCTCTTCCTAGGTTCCGAGTCAAATCATAATTCCACCATTCAATCTCTAGCATTCCTAATATTTGGTATCATGGGTATAGAAGAATGATCATAATCTCAAGATAAACAGAAGATTATAGCACATCAAAGGCAGTCACATACCATAATATCTAGCACATCATCATATCATCGAGGCTCATCACATCATATCACCAAGGATCTGCACACAACTACCAAGCATAAGCATGCAATCAAAGAGACACCACTAACCAATCCCAACCAACTAACTAGGCATACTCACCGCACTCGAGAGGTCAAGGTAATGTCTACGCTCGGCTCAACATAGGACGCAAGTAGCTCATCTAAGACATCTCCATAGCTAGCCCGAATGCTCTCCTCGGTCTCCCATGTGGCCTCCTCAGGGCTCCTCCTAGACCACTGAACCAGAAGCAAAGGAACCTCCCTGTTCCTAAGCTTCTTGACACGACGATCAAGGACCCTCACCGGACGCTCTACAAAGGTATGGTCAGGCTCAACGTGAAGGTCTGAGTGGTCAAGGACATGACTAGGGTCGGGAATATACTGACGGAGCTGGGAGACATGAAAGACGTCATGGACGCCGGCTAAGGATGGAGGTAAGGCTAAACGGTAGGCTACCACACCGACTCTCTCTAGGATCTCAAATGGGCCAATGAACCTCGGACTCAACTTCCCTTTGATGCCGAACCGTCGAACTCCCCTGGTGGGTGAAACTCGAAGCCATACATGCGAGCCTACCTCGAACTCAAGCTCGGTCCTCCGTCTGTCCGCATACTTCTTCTGTCGATCCTGGGCTACCCTCATATGCTCTCGGATGCGACCAACCTTATCAACTGTCTCTCTGACCATCTCGGGCAATGACAGAACTGTATCTGCAGGCTCGTCCCAGCAAACCGGCGACTTGCATCGCCTCCCATACAAAGCCTCATAGGGGGCCATCTCGATCGACGCGTGGTAGCTGTTGTTGTAGGAAAACTCCACTAGCGGTAGATGCTTGACCCAATGGTCACCCCAATCCAAGACGCACGATCGCAACATGTCCTCCAACGTCTGAATCGTCCTCTCGCTCTGGCCATCTGTCTGCGGGTGATAAGCCGTACTGAAATGCAATCTGGAGCCCAAACTCTCCTGAACCTGCTGCCAAAACCTCGAGGTGAAGCGTCCATCTCGATCAGATACGATCCTCTCTGGTACTCCATGAAGCCTCACAATCTGGCGAATGAACTCGTCTGCTAACTTCGAAGCTGGCCATGTCTCCTGAATAGCTATGAAATGGGCCGACTTGGTCAACCTGTCGACCACGACCCAAATAGTGTCAAATCCTCTGACGTCTCGTCTCAACCCAGTGACGAAATCCATGGAGATGTCTGTCCACTTCCACTCGGGAACTGGAAGTGACTGGACGGGTCCTCCCGGCCTCTGGTGATCAATCCGAACCTACTGGCAAACCTGACATCTGGCCACGAACTCTGTGATGTCTGCTCTCATCCTCTGCCACCAATAACTCCTCCTCAGATCCTGATACATCTTATTCGTCCCTGGATGGACAGAATAAGGGGTGGAGTGAGCCTCCTGCATGATCCTCTGTCTCAAATCTGACGTCGAGGGAACTACAACTCTGCCCTGAAAGGTCAGCATCCCGTCTGCTCTCTCTGCAAGCTCTCTAAATCTGCCCTGAGCCATCCGCCCTCTCAGAACTGCAACCTCTGGACAATCTGCCTGACCCTGCCGAATCTCTGCTGTCAATTCTGCCTGCACCTCTAAGAACGACAACTGCCCGCGGTCTCGCTGAATCCACACCTCAAAGCAGCATCTCAACAGATCTCTCTGCAAGTCTCGCTGAGCTGTAAGCCTCTCAACGGCCACCTCATGATGAGTCTTCCTACTCAACGCATCTGCCACTACATTGGCCTTCCCTGGATGATAGACTATGTCCAAGTCATAGTCCTTCAGAAGCTCCAACCATCGTCTCTGACGCATGTTGAGCTCCTTCTGCGTGAAGATGTACTTCAAGCTCTTGTGATCTGTCATCACCTTGCAAGAAGTACCATATAGATAATGTCTCCAGATCTTCAGAGCGTGAATCACGGCTGCCAACTCCAAATCATGGATGGGGTAAGACACCTCTGGAGGCTTCAACTGACGTGAAGCATAAGCGATGACCCGATCTCTCTGATGCAGAACACAACCCAAGCCGGAATGCGAAGCGTCTGTGTAGATAACGAAGTCCTCTGTCCCATCTGGCAGAGCTAACACCGGAGCAGTCGTCAACTTCCGCTTCAGAAGCTCAAAGCTGGCCTGACAATCTGAACTCCACTCGAAGGGGACGTCCTTCTTCAGTAGCCGCGTCATCGGTCTAGCAATACTCGAGAAACCCTGGACGAACCTCCTGTAGTAACTAGCCAATCCCAGGAATGAGCGGATATCTCTGACGTTCTTGGGCACCTCCCAAGCAACGATGGCATCAATCTTTGCCGGATCCACGGCAACTCCCTCAGCTGAAATAACGTGGCCTAAGAATGCCACCTCTGTGAGCCAGAACTCACACTTGCTGTACTTCCCATACAGCTGATGCTTCCTCAGCGTCTCCAGCACAATCCTCAAATGCTCCTCGTGCTCCTCTCTACTCCTCGAGTAGACTAAGATGTCATCGATGAAGACGACGACGAACTTGTCCAAGAAGTCGATGAACACTCGGTTCATGAGCTCCATGAACGCGGCTGGTGCATTGGTCAGCCCAAACGGCATGACCACGAACTCGTAGTGACCATAGCGAGTCCGAAAAGCGGTCTTCGGAACATCCTCTGGCTTCACCCTCAGCTGATGATAACCCGACCTCAAATCAATCTTCGAGAAGACCACGGCGCCCTGCAGTTGATCCATCAGATCATCAATCCGGGGAAGAGGATAACGGTTCTTCACCGTCGCCCGGTTCAGCTCCCGATAGTCGATGCACAGTCTCAACGACCCATCCTTCTTCTTGACGAATAGCACTGGTGCTCCCCAAGGCGATGCACTAGGCCGAATGTAGCCCTTCTCAGCTAGCTCCTCTAGCTGAGCCTTCAGCTCGGCCATCTCCGTCGGTGCCATGCGATAAGGGACTCGCGAGATAGGCCCGGTGCCTGGCTCCAACTCAATCGCAAAGTCGACCTCTCTCGGCGGGGGAAGTCCTGGCAGCTCCTCTGGAAACACATCTGCGAAGTCTCTGACAACGGGAACATCCGATATACTGGGGTGTATGCGATCCACCTCTAAAGCATAACACCAATACCCGACGCAACCTTGGTCTAAAAGTCTGGCGGCTCTGACTACGCTGATGAGTGATCCATTCCTCTTGGGGTCGCTCCCCCAAACCTGGTGCTCAGTCCCGTCAGATGCCAAAATCGACATTGTCCTCGTTCGCAAGTTGATGATAGCCCCGTAGTGGTCCATGAAGTCCATACCCAAGATGAGATCGTCCATCCTCAATGGCATAACTATAAGGTCGGTAGGCCACTCTCGCTCACCTATCCGAATGGGGCACCCTAAAATCTCACGACTCGTCCTAACCTTGGCCCCATCCGCCAGACCAATAGTAAGGGGTGAACCACTCGTGCAGCTCAGGCTCAGCCTGGCCACGCACGCCTCTGCTATGAAGCAGTGAGTTGCACCAGTGTCAAACAAGATAGATAGGCACTCATCATGGAAGAATATCGTACCTGCGGAAGTCGGGGCTGAGCGGTCATTAGCATGCATCTGAAATACGCGGGGCGGTGGGGGTAATCCTGGTCCTCGACCTCCCGAACTCTGACCACGATCATACCCTGACCCTGACGGTCCTGCAGAAGATGATCCACGACCCTGACCTGACCCAGATGGTCCTCTACCTCCACGTCCAGAACCTCTACCTCCTCTACCTCCGCCTCGGCCTCTGCCGGAAGGGTCACCTCGTCCCTGGCCCTGGGGATATGTCAGCAGTGGTGGCTGAGGAGCCGCAGGAAGTCTCGGTGGCTGTGCAGTAGCTGGAGCTCCACGACTCTGAGGGCATGTAGCAGCTCGGTGCCCCATAGTACCACAGGTATAGCAGACAGTCGAACGGTCTGGGCAAGAAGCAATGAAGTGGCCCCTCCCGAAACATCCATGGCAGGTCCTTACTCTGGCATCTCCTCCATAAGCAGTCTGAACTGGGGGTGCTCTCTGTGCAGCTCCGTAATATCCTCCTCTAAACGCTCCTCTCCTAGATCTGTCATCTCCACGGGTGTCGGCTGGACGCGCCCTCTTCGCATCAGGGCGAACAGTAGAGTAGGAAGTCTCACACAAAATCCTCTGCTGATCGTACATAAGGATGACCTCCAGAAATCGGTCAAAGCTGACAGCTCCCAAGCTGGACGCATGCAGAAGTACAGGGGGCGGCAATCTCATAGACAGCATACGGATCCGACTCTCGTCTGATGGACATAGATGATCACAGTATATCAGCTCGCTCTTGAACTGGCGAACGATAGCAGCTACAGAAGCCGACCGGTCACAGATGCCGCGCATAAAAGATACCTCCCTAGCCATCTGTATCCCTGGTGGACGGTACTCCCTCAGCATCATGGATCTGAAATCGTCATAGGTCCACTCGGTCCGCTCCTTCTTGCAGCCAAACCATCTGGCATTCGCGTCCTCCCGTAGAAGTCCGGCAGCAAGTCTCTGTCTCTCAGAGTCAGGTACAGCAACATGGTCAAATAACCCCTCCATATCACGCAGCCATCTCTCAACGTCATCTCCGACGCCTCCCGCGAAGGTCGGCGGGCTACACTGAGCAAACCTCTTGACCCAATCGATGCGCTTCTCAGGGCACGCATCAACCACAGGCTCGGCGGGCTGCTGAACTGGAACCTCTGGTGTC
Organism: Persicaria tinctoria; assembly: GCA_037127255.1. NCBI lineage: Eukaryota > Viridiplantae > Streptophyta > Magnoliopsida > Caryophyllales > Polygonaceae > Persicaria > Persicaria tinctoria. The sequence goes on from JBANSL010000008.1 coordinate 15,115,416, forward strand.
GGCGCCGTAGATCGAGCCCCTCCACGTAGCTCGCTCAGAATATCATGAAGTGCTGCCTCTAGCTGCCCAATCCTAGTCTCTGGGGAAGCTGGCACCCGGTCATCAACTCGCGGTGGCGAAACTCGCTCCTCGGCACCCTCAGCAACAACTCGACGAGGGCGTCCCCTGCCGCGACGCGCCCTACCCCCACGCCCATCTAAGCCACGTCTCGGATCAACCATACTTGCTACATAACAATAATTATATCACTCAGCACAGAAGCACTCAACGATTCAATGTGACCCTCTTCAAGGAGGATCGCCCTCAGGCCCAATTGAATTTAAGACATACAAGCACAGAGACGATCTATGTCGCCCTTCGGGGGACGACTAACCGGAGGGGCAAATACCTCACGGTCTCCTAACCCATTGTACTCCAACCCTCGAGTTCCTTGGAGTCTTCATAACCCATCTGTAAAAGAAAGCTAGTATTTTGCCTACCTTCCCCGAATTCTACATCCATAAGGGATGCCTATCGCATAGTCTCTACCCCACGAGATTGCCATTCATAATTGATTAATTTATAGTTATGTCCAATTATATTCATTTTGCCCCTTGAAAACAATTTGAAAATCATTTGAAAATAATTTGAAAACCTTGGGCCATTTTCAAAACCACTTCAACCTATCATACTCGGATTGCAAAACCTCGCTCTGATACCACCTTTGTAACGGCCCAGGATTATGATTCCCAGGTTACGTTTCGAGGGATAAAACCCCTCGTAAGGACCTTGCGCCCCGAGTACATGTTGAAGGTTTCAAACTTACTTTAACGTTTTCAAAGGGGGATTTCATACCCAAAATCGAAGGGATCGTTGGAATCCCCGGGGAAGTCCCCTGTACCTGTGGTAAATCTAAGCGTGGAAATCGGAAATAGTGCAACTAGCGGAAACAAGTATAATACAAAAGTGTGCCACGGCAGAGCCGGGTCAAAACGGAGTCAAGAGTATAAATCCCAAAATATAATCAGAGTCTAGTGAAGTCTACACTCCATCGCTCACTCTCCGCCGACAAAATGACCCGCGTAATTAGGCAAACAGCACCGATAGGATGAACATAGATAATACCTAAAAAAATTGATATGGGGCGGGATCAGATCGATGCCCACTTCTCTGCATCCCAACCATAAGCACACATATACGCTAATCCTAATAAAGATGCTTCTAGATGCATGGCGGAATATTAACACACTAACATGCTCCTAAGATCAAATGCATAATAATAATAAGGCCTTAGCACAGAATACCAAGTGGTATATCCCTCTCCTACCTCCACCCCTTCCGATAGGTGGAGACTGGCCAGCTCGTGAATGCATTCATTCATAATTGGGCGGCACGCATGCCTAACCCGCTCCACAATAAAGCCCGCAGGCATATCATAATAAAAGGAAGTGCATGACTCGATTGACTCAGGGTACCCGATGAGGCTGGGCTACCCTATGACCCTAGCAAAGACTCTAGTTACTTCACAGATAACGGCCGTTCTGTTTACATACGCATAAAGAATCAGGATGCTCAACGTAGATGCAGCCTAGCATGGTACTACATGGCATGCTGATCATGAATGCAACACCTAGTATATCATGCACCTATAGCAGGGAATCACTCTATTCAATCTGAGTAAGCTCCGAAGAGACTTACCTGGTATCGCAGAATAGCAAAAAGGCAATCAACCAGGCAATATGAAATCCAACACGTCACAGATGATCACCTAACAAGTATAAGTACATGAATGAGTCTATTTCTAAGGTACAAAAAGCATAGAATAGTCACACACACAACTTCACAAACTTAACATAATAACCATCTCATCATCATTTCCATATTATCAACCTTATCTCATAATCTATCATCTCAATATCTCACAACCATACTCAATATAATTCTCCAATTCACCAACTTAGGATAATCCCCATTTCATACTTAACCAATTTGCATGCCATCATTTCAAAATCTTACTTAGCATATAATTGCACATCTTCATCATAAACATCTAACATTTAACCACAATAATAAATCACCACAATATCACATATAAAATCTCAAACAACATCTTATATTTTAACCCTAATAATATAACATACTACTTCTAACATCTTTTATTTTAACATCTTTATAAAATATTTATAAAATCCCAACAATATTCATTAAATCAAATCACCCCTTTTAAATTTCTGACCAACCTTACTTTATTTTAATGGTGGAAAGGAAGGGGAAGGAGGGAGAAGAGCCCATTACCGGAGTTCTCGGAGAAAACAGGGAGGAAGAAAACGAGGAGAGGTGGTGGCAGCGGCGGTGCTCCGGGGGCTGCTGGCGGCGACGGCGGAGCCTCGCGGGGAGGAGGTGGTGCGGCAGGTGTGGCGGTGGTGAGGTGTGGTGGCGTGGTCGAGGTGGCGTGGGAGGTGGTGTGGCGGCGGGAATGCTCAAGAACCAGTTTTGGCTTGTGAAATGTCGAGAGAGAGAAGGAGAGAGAAGAGGAAGAATCAACACAAATCTGATTTTTCCAAAGGTCAAATTGCACATAAAAGGTCCATTTTTTTGTGAAGAGTGAGGTATTGTTTGTTTGCCAAAATAAGGGGGTCAAAGAGTGGGGGAAGGAAAGGAGAGGATAAGATTTTACTATAATTAGGAGGTGATGAGTTGGATTAGGATAAGAGAAAGCAAAAAGAGAGGGAGGGGAGGTGAGGATAAGATTTTACTATAATTAGGAGGTGATGAGTTGGATTAGGATAAGAGAAAGCAAAAAGAGAGGGAGGGGAGGTGAGGATAAGATTTTACTATAATTAGGAGGTGATGAGTTGGATTAGGATAAGAGAAAGCAAAAAGAGAGGGAGGGGAGGTGAGGATAAGATTTTACTATAATTAGGAGGTGATGAGTTGGATTAGGATAAGGATTCGGAATATGACGGAATTGAGAGCTCGGGTCGGGGATTTAAATTTCCGCTGATTGATCGTTCAAAACCGAAATGAAAGACGGAATTGATTTTTAAATCGGAAAATTTGGGTCGGAATTTATTTTAAATTCATTTTGATTTTCTTTAATATTTTAAAAATCCGAGCCTTTACAAAAAGGGAGATGGGAATTGGAAGAGCTGAGAAGGGGAAGAGGGACAGAGATGCGGAGGAGATGAAATATAAATTATAATTTATTTTTATTATGCAAAGGCTTTTTATAAATGTTGATTATTATAATACATAATGAACCATTATAATTAAAGCCTTAAACATGCAAACGGAGTTTGCAGTCGATATCCCTGAATTCTCTCATCGCAGTTGACCGTTGACTTACTACTTAGTAAAGTCAACAGCAACCAAGATTCTAACGTTTAAATTATCTCATGTAATCTACGCTTAGCAAATCAAGTTTCTAATTACAAGTTATTTAATCAATGATTGTGTTATGAAGAATCCTATGAATAAATATACATAGTCCCTCTATGTTATTTTTAATTGACACTAAACTATATATACACATTTTTAAAGAAATAAATCCATATAAAAAAATTCATAATTTAAAAAAAAATCATAATGATTAAAAAAATACAAAAGTTTATATATTTTTTTAAATAATTTTATTATTTTTAAAAAAACATACATAAATAGTAAGTGTAAAATAAAAGAGAACGGAGACAAAAAAAAGTCATTAGTCAACTTTTCATTGGAGACAAAAAGTCATTAGTCAATCTCTTAATTAAATTGATTATATAATATCTTATTTAAATATAAAATGAATGAACTTGATGAAATTAGACCATGAATTTAAAAAATTATATATAAAGTAGATTGACTCTTTTGTACTCCGTTAAATGTTAAAATTAAACTAACCATAACGATCTTTTTTTAATCAATACATACTTTAAAATTTATTTACACAATTTGTACATATCTCAAAAAAGTTACACTCCAACTTACTTTGAAAAAAAAATGATTTTTATTATTTAATACATTTTTAATAACAATTAAAATTACATAAAATATCAAAAAAATTATTACTTTATTTTTATAATTTTATACCAATTATAAAAATAAAATAATAATAAATTGATGTTTTATATAACTTTTTTTATTATTAAAAAGCATCATTCAATTTATAAAAATAAAATATTGTTCATCTAGAACATAAAATAATTAATACAGTACAATTTACATGATCCAGAACGTATATACTCCCTCCGCCTCAAAATTTAGGCTATTTTAGAATTTTGCACAAATTCTAATAAAACATGGACTCATCAATCAACATCATCATTCCACCATATTTTTTATAAATTTTCAATTCTCACTATATTTTTTAACCAATCAAAATTTTTTAAAAAGTCAACAATACATAAATTGATACAAATTATTACTATTTCTTACCTAAAAAACCTAAAATAAATTTTATTTTGATATAAGAATAAAGGGCTAAAACGGTCTAAATTTCGAGACGGGGAGAATAAAAGCTAAAAAAAAAAAAACCAAAAAACAGCTTTAAAAAATAAACATATAATTTGTGAGCTTTGTACGTGGTTACTTTCTATGGCGAGGCGAGCGCGCGAGCGTCCTTGTCGTCAGGGGTGGGCGCATTCCAGCTTAACGGCGGTGGGGATGAAAGTGCAAGACGAAGCCAGCGAAGGCTGCGGCTTACCCCGCCAGAGCGACTGCTGGAGTTGAAACGGATCATTGACCTTGACTGCACGCGCCGGCGGCTTCACGGGAGGCATAGGCAGATCAATATCAATTACGTGTGATTTTAGCGGCGCCCTCGCTTGGACCGCAACTCCGATTTGTCGCGGCTTACCCCGCGGCAATCGAGACAGATCATTGACCGTGACGCTAGGCTCAGGCGGCTCCACGGGAGGCATGGGCAAATCAATTGGGGGTGGCTTTAGTGGCCTCGTCGCTTCCACGGTAACTCCGACGTCGTGTTGCGAGATCATTATAATGGAAACGAGGAAAGCGCGCGGAACACGTCGTTCGGACATCCATATGAGCGATTTTGTGTTTTTAATTTGGTATGTAAAAATATATCGGCTGTGAAAGAATCAACGAGTTTTCGAGTTTGATTGTTTAAAAGGTTCTTAATTTGTCTGCTTATATAATACTCCGCATTAAAGTTTTTTCCCCTTAAAATTTAATTTGATTTGGAAAAAGGAAATAGGGTGGAATTTCACAGGAAGCCATGCATTAGCAACGCGCGCGACGCCCCCCGCCCCCGCGGCCAGATTGGTGGGGGCCGGGCTAAAAACCGATAGTTAATTCATCAAAATCGATCTCTTTATGCTAATTAACTTGGATTAGGGGTCAAGTAATTATACATAACAAATTAATTCAGTGTTAATTATTACTCCGTAGTACTCCAATAAAAAATTAATGTCGGCATGTACGCGGCGGTCAATGCAATAATATTATCGATATATACACGGAGCCACGCACGGAGGTAGTTTACTGGAAATTTAGTGTTGATTACGTTCAAATTCCTCCATTTTCCTGGGAAAGTACTGTTTTTGACTATATAATATAATATAATATATATGAGTTTGACATGATAAATTCCTCATTCCTCTTTTTATTCTTAAGAAAATTCTGACCACAATTAAAAACGTTTGATGTGTCCAAAATTTATTAAATGGGTCAAGTTTTTGTACAAATTATTGAGCCTCTCTAGTTTAACGAACTAAAACTGTGATATTTTAGTTTAAAATAATGTTTTTTTTTAAGAAACTCAGAATGATAACAATTTCTCACAATTTGAGAAAAAAGGAGAAGAAAAGGGTCACCATTGTGGATAGAAACTATGAAGATTAGGTGAATAAGCTAGATCAAGCAAGAACAAGCATGAATAAATATGAAAAATGATCAAAATATGCAATGACTTGGGGAGCAAGATGGAAGGGAATAATCGGCCATTCAAGCCGCCTGGCACATGATCCCAAAACCCTACCACAAAGGGGTAGGTCATAATCCTTTATATAGGTCCCCTCCAAGGGTGACATGTGCCAAGCACATGGGCATTGTTCTTATTACAATCAAGACAAAACATAAGATCGAAGTGCTAAGGGAAAGATGAAAAGGAGCTAAGTGCAAATGCACTAGCTGATCATTCAAGCATAAGCTTAACATAAAGCTTTGCTTAAGCTAGAAATCTTTATTCTTCATACCCCCCTCCCCCCCCCCCCCCCCCCCCCCCCCCCTTCAAGTTGGACTTGAGGGTAAACCAACAAGTCCCAACTTGCAAGAGAAGAAGTGATGTTGCCTTTCACCAAGGGCTTTAGTGAGTATATCAGCTAACTGAACACCTGTTCTGACATGTTATGGTTGAATGAAGCCTTCCTGCAGCTTCTCACACACATAATGACAATCTATTTTCAAGTGCTTTGTTCTCTCATGGAATACAGAGTTTTCTGCTATATGGATGGCTGATTTACTATCACAGTAGGGAGGAATAGGTAAAGGAACATGCACTTTCAGCTTTTGTAAGATCCCTTCAACCCAAACAAGTTCACTAGATGAAGTGGACATACTTCTATATTCTGCTTCAACAGATGATTTAGAGACAGTTACTTGCTTTTTTGTTTTCCAAGACACTAAGGCCTCACCAAAGAACATACAATAACCAGTTAGAGATTTTGCACTGAACTAGCAGGCACCCCAATCTGCATCACAATAAGCTGAGAGAATCATGTATGACTCTCTAGGATAATAAAGACATGTAGATAAGGTCCTCTTCAAATACCTCACTACATGAATGGTTGCATCAAGGTGTGGTTGTCTTGGTTCAACCATAAACTGACTGAGGTGTTGAACATCATAAGATATATCAGGCCTGGATAAATTGAGGAATAATAACCTCCCAACAAGCCTCCTATATCTCTAATGATCTAGCAATATCACACCACTGTCTGTGGACAATTTCAAACCTCTTGGAAGAGGAAATAGAGCAGGCTTGCAGTCCATCATTTGGCAATTTTCAAGAATGCCATGAATGATATACTTTCTTTGATGCAGTGTAGTACCCCTCTGATCATGCATGATTTCCAAGCCAAGAAAATATGTTGCCTGGCCAAGATCCTTTATAGTGAAGGCTTCATGAAGAGCCTCCTTAGTCTGATTAATAGCAGTAATGTCATCACTAGTAAGTAACAGGTCGTCTACATAGACTAATGCAACCACAATTCCACTAGGAACCTGCTTGATGAACAAAGAATAGTCTTCAAGGGATTGAACATAACCCAAGTCCACTAAGAACCTGCACAGCTCTGTGTTCCATTGTCTTGATGCCTATTTCAATCCATAAATGGATTTCTTTAGCCTGCAAACTTGCCCAAGTTTGCCAAGAGCATATCCTTCAGGAGGTTTCATGTAAACCTCTTCTTCAAGCTTTCCATGTAAGAAAGCATTATTCACATCAAGTTGATGGAGTTCCATTTTCTGACAGTTGCAACAGCTATTAAGATTCTCACAATGGAGAATTTGGCCACATGAGAGAAGGTATGTTTATAATCCTTCTCTTTGATCTGATTATATCCCTTAGCCACCAATCTTGCCTTATATCTATCTATGGTGCCATATGGTCTATATTTAATCTTATAGACCCACTTACTCCCAATAGCTTTCAAGGTGGGAGGAAGATCAACTAGTTCCCAGATGTCATTTCTCTCTAAAGCCTGGATCTCAGTATCCATTGCATCTATCCAGTTGTTGTTCTGTATGGCCTGGTTATAACTATAAGGTTCAGGTTCAGCTACCATGTAAGCAAAAGACTTCAATGCTCCCTAATCATGATCAATTTTGTCCCCAAGACACTCTGCAAGGAAGGATTGAGATAAGGAATTTCTTTGTCTTCCATGCCTGCAATCATAATCTTGAAGTCTTCTAGGAGCAACATGTTGCCTAACAGACCTCCTCAAAGGAGGAAATTCTTCAAATCCTGCAATATCTCAGCTGACATTTGGCCATTACTACCTTCTGATTCTAGAGAATCTTGGATTTGAGAAGGAAGAGGAGTCTGACTAGAACCAACCTCATTATCTGCTATGAAGGTTGGTGAATTGCTTCCCTGAGCATTAATAAAGTGATGATCAATAAAATCACCATCTAAAGTTGGATTAACAAGAGGCAAAGATGGTCTGATCTCTGGACTCTCTGCCCCACATTTAGGTTGCTCTTTGTAAGGGAACTGATCCTCTCTGAAAACTACATCTCTGCTAACAAACATTATATGTAACTCCATATCCCAGAGTTTATAACCTTTTTGACCAAAAGGATATCCAAGCATCGCACTCTTTCTTCCCTTTGCTTTCATCTTATCTCTTTTGTCATAACCCACTGGTGCATAACATAAGCAACCAATGACTCTCAACTCATCATAACTTGCTGGCTTATTGAAAAGCTTTTCACGAGGAGATGTCCAATTAAGGATTTCAGTAGGCATCTTGTTGATAAGATGAGTAGCTGCAAGCACACACTCTCCCCAAAACTTCATGGGTAAGGCTGCATGTATTCTTAAACACCGTGCTGTCTCTACAAGGTGCCTGTGTTTCCTTTCCACTCTACCATTATGTTGGGGAGTGTAAGGGATGGTTTTCTGGTGAATAATGCCTTTAGAAGCAAACATGTCAACACACTGCTTCTGCACAAATTATGTCCCATTGTCAGTCCTCACACACTTGACTGAACTATTAAACTGATTCTCCACATATGCCAGAAAATCATTTATAGCTTTAAAAACCTGCAGTTTGCTCTTCAATAATAGAGTCCAGGTTACCCGGGTACAATCATCAAGGATAGTTAAAAAAAAATAAGAGCAACCATCATATGTAACACATTTATATGGACCCCACAAATCCATATGCAATAGATCAAAAAGGCCTTTTGGAAATATTCACACTTCTCTGAAATGGAAGTCTATGATGGTTAGACAAAGAGCAAGATTCACAATCAAAATTATCCATAACTGAAGAGCTGAACATCTTTAAGTGTCTGAGCTTAGCCATAGAACTATGACCAAGCCTAGCATGAACTATTTCAAAACTTAAACTAGCTTTATTACAACTTCTTAAAGCTCTTCCATCAAGTCCTGTTCCATCGTGATCTTCAGGATGTATCTTGTACAGGCCATGCTCTCTAATCCCAGATAGCAAAATCTTCTTAGATCCAGGGTCCTGGAAATAGCAAGAAGATTTTGTGAATATGGCTATAATATTAGTTTCGTCAGGGATTTTTCCAACTGAAAGCAATCTGTGCTTGAAATCAGGCACTAGCAAAACATCACTCAAGTTAATACCATCAATTAACTGCATATGCCCTTGTTCTGTAACAAACTTAATTGAACCATCTGGTAGTCCAATATGAATAGGTCTGTGTAAAATTCTTTTGCCATGTAAATTATGAGACTCATACACCATGTGATCTGTAGCCCCTGTATCTACTATCCATTCATTCATAGGCCTCTATGTCAAAACAACATTTGCATTATTAAAAGGTAGCATACCTGCAAAATTAGCAGATGAACCAATGCTACCTTCCATCTGATTCTTTCCTCTCATTTTCTTGAGAATTTCCTGATACACAACATTAACCATTGCTGATTCTATGTTCCCTCCTGCATCATCCTCAAGAGGATTGTTTTGCATTTGAGAATCCATAGAACCAGCTGCATTTGCAGATCTCCTCCCAGCGATTCCACTGCTTGGATTATTCTTCTCTTTCTCTTTGAGCTCTTTGAACCATTCAGGTATACCATGCAATTTGAAGCAGTGCTCAACCAGATGCCCTTTCATGTTACAATAAGTGCAAGTAGAGTTCAGTTTAATCCTCTTCAGTTCCTTCCAGTCTCTCACTTCCTTCTTATAAGGAGCAACACCACCACTAGATGGCTTGTACTGATAGCTATTGCCTCATCTGTTAGTAACCATAACACTGGAGTCTGCATTCATGCCTTGAGAAGTATGATCAGTAGAGGCCTCATTTCCCCTTTCTACTTGCTGCAAAATAGAGTATGCCTTGTTAAGGCTAGGCAAAGGATCAGTGGCTAAAATATAGTTTCTAGCAGCATCATATTTCTCACTAAGACTCATCAACAACTGCATAAGCCTGTTACGAGATTCAATCTCGGAGAATTTCTTCTTCAAATCACAAGTACATCCAGCTAAAGCACCACAAGCACACTCTGGCATACATTCTAAAACCTGCAGTTCATCCCAGTTCCTTTTGAACATGTTATACAGATCTGCAAGGCTCATATTGCCCTGCACAATATTCCCAAGCCTCCTCTTGATCTGGAAAATAAGTGGTGCATTTGTTTGTCCAAATCTCTCCATGATATCATCCCATAAAAGTTTAGAAGAATCCTGAAACATGAATCCTTCAACAATATTTTTAGACATTGAATTCAATAACCAACATCTAACCATGTAATCTGCTCTTATCCATTTCTCCAAATCAGCATGACCCACAACAGGTCTAGCACAAGTTCCATTAATAAAACCAATTTTACACTTAGCACCAAGAGCCATGATAACTCCTCAGCTCCAAGTCATATAGTTGCTTCCATAAAATGGAATAGCAACAAGTTGAGCACCTAGGTGATCTGAGTTCGACAAGAACAAAGGATCACCTGAATTTACTGGTTGATTAGCCATGTCTTCAACAACTCTGTCTTCAGTATTAGAGTTTCCAGCAGCAGCAACGATAGTGAACATAAGCAATGCAGCAAACAATGAAAGAAAACGAGCAGATTACCTCCCAAGAAGAGCCTCAAGCTCTGATACCTTATGAAGATTAGGTGAATAAGCTAGATCAAGCAAGAACAAGCATGAATAAGTATGAAAAATGATCAAAATATGCAATGACTTGGGGGGCAAGATGGAAGGGAATAATCGGCCATTCAAGCCGCCATTCTATGGCACATGATCCCAAAACCCTACCACAAAGGGGTAGGTCATAATCCTTTATATAGGTCCCCTACAAGGGTGACATTTGCCAAGCACATGGGCATTGTTCTTATTATAATCAAGACAAAACATAAGAAGTGCTAAGGGAAAGATGAAAAGGAGCTAAGTGCAGCTGAATGCACTAGCTGATCATTCAAGCATAAGCTTAACATAAAGCTTTGCTTAAGCTAGAAATCTTTATTCTTCATAGAAACCAGCGAATAGTGCTTGCAAAACTAGATTGTAAAGGCTCGGATTTTTAAAATATTAATTTTCGGAAAAAGAAAATCAAAATGAATTTAAAATAAATTCCGACCCAAATTCTCCGACTTAAAAATCAATTCCGTCTTTCATTTCGGGTTTTGAACGATCAATCAGCGGAAATTTAAATCCCCGACCCGAGCTCTCAATTCCGTCATATTCCGAATCCTTATCCTAATCCAACTCATCACCTCCTAATTATAGTAAAATCTTATCCTCACCTCCCCTCCCTCTCTTTTTGCTTTCTCTTATCCTAATCCAACTCATCACCTCCTAATTATAGTAAAATCTTATCCTCACCTCCCCTCCCTCTCTTTTTGCTTTCTCTTATCCTAATCCAACTCATCACCTCCTAATTATAGTAAAATCTTATCCTCTCCTTTCCTTCCCCCACTCTTTGACCCCCTTATTTTGGTAAACAAACAATACCTCACTCTTCACAAAAAAAATGGACCTTTTATGTGCAATTTGACCTTTGGAAAAATCAGATTTGTGTTGATTCTTCCTCTTCTCTCTCCTTCTCTCTCTCGACATTTCACAAGCCAAAACTGGTTCTTGAGCTTCCTCACGCCATTTCCACCACCGCCGCACCTCACCACCGCCACCTCCACCACTGCCGCACCACCTCCTCCCCGGAGCGCCGCCGTCGCCACCAGCAGCAGCCGGAGCCACCACCGCCGCCGAGCAGCACCTCTTCCCTTCTCCTTCCTCCCTGTTTTCTCCGAGAACCCCGGTAAGGCTCGTTTCCCTTTCCATTCGACTTCGAGCTGTGAAAAGCACCGCCTTTAACCCCCGTTCTCCCGTCCTAGGCCGAGCTAGCGCGGATCGAGACTCCGGCGAGTCCATCGAGATCCCGACGAACTCCGACGAAGCTTCGAAGCCCTCTCGGTGAGCTCTCTTCCTTCCTCCTCGTTCCTTCCTTCCTCCCTGTGTGCGTGGGCCCCCCTTCCTCTTTTAAACCTCCAGCTCGTTGAATTGAAAGAAACAAATGGGAAGCTTCTTTGGGACTAACTTTTGAAGGGCCCGGTTTGGTTTAATTAAAACAAGGGGGCCGGGTTGGACTTTTATAAAATAAGTGGGTGGTTTTTGGTAATTTTAATAAAGTGAGGTTGGTTTGGTAAATTAAAAATGAATGTTTTGATTTAATGAATATTGTTGGGATTTTATAAATATTTTATAAAGATGTTAAAATAAAAGATGTTAGAAGTAGTATGTTATATTATTAGGGTTAAAATATAAGATGTTGTTTGAGATTTTATATGTGATATTGTGGTGATTTATTATTGTGGTTAAATGTTAGATGTTTATGATGAAGATGTGCAATTATATGCTAAGTAAGATTTTGAAATGATGGCATGCAAATTGGTTAAGTATGAAATGGGGATTATCCTAAGTTGGTGAATTGGAGAATTATATTGAGTATGGTTGTGAGATATTGAGATGATAGATTATGAGATAAGGTTGATAATATGGAAATGATGATGAGATGGTTATTATGTTAAGTTTGTGAAGTTGTGTGTGTGACTATTCTATGCTTTTTGTACCTTAGAAATAGACTCATTCATGTACTTATACTTGTTAGGTGATCATCTGTGACGTGTTGGATTTCATATTGCCTGGTTGATTGCCTTTTTGCTGTTCTGCGATACCAGGTAAGTCTCTTCGGAGCTTACTCAGATTGAATAGAGTGATTCCCTGCTATAGGTGCATGATATACTAGGTGTTGCATTCATGATCAGCATGCCATGTAGTACCATGCTAGGCTGCATCTACGTTGAGCATCCTGATTCTTTATGCGTATGTAAACAGAACGGCCGTTATCTGTGAAGTAACTAGAGTCTTTGCTAGGGTCATAGGGTAGCCCAGCCTCATCGGGTACCCTGAGTCAATCGAGTCATGCACTTCCTTTTATTATGATATGCCTGCGGGCTTTATTGTGGAGCGGGTTAGGCATGCGTGCCGCCCAATTATGAATGAATGCATTCACGAGCTGGCCAGTCTCCACCTATCGGAAGGGGTGGAGGTAGGAGAGGGATATACCACTTGGTATTCTGTGCTAAGGCCTTATTATTATTATGCATTTGATCTTAGGAGCATGTTAGTGTGTTAATATTCCGCCATGCATCTAGAAGCATCTTTATTAGGATTAGCGTATATGTGTGCTTATGGTTGGGATGCAGAGAAGTGGGCATCGATCTGATCCCGCCCCATATCAATTTTTTTAGGTATTATCTATGTTCATCCTATCGGTGCTGTTTGCCTAATTACGCGGGTCATTTTGTCGGCGGAGAGTGAGCGATGGAGTGTAGACTTCACTAGACTCTGATTATATTTTGGGATTTATACTCTTGACTCCGTTTTGACCCGGCTCTGCCGTGGCACACTTTTGTATTATACTTGTTTCCGCTAGTTGCACTATTTCCGATTTCCACGCTTAGATTTACCACAGGTACAGGGGACTTCCCCGGGGATTCCAACGATCCCTTCGATTTTGGGTATGAAATCCCCCTTTGAAAACGTTAAAGTAAGTTTGAAACCTTCAACATGTACTCGGGGCGCAAGGTCCTTACGAGGGGTTTTATCCCTCGAAACGTAACCTGGGAATCATAATCCTGGGCCGTTACACTTTTGCCTCCTCAAGTCCTCCCCCACCTCCCACCCTAGCGCAGTAGCGCCTCCGCCCTCCTCCCTCAACAGTTGAGCTAGTAGATCTCGCGAGATCCCGATTGTTCTCCACTGACTCATCGACGGCGAACAGAACGAATTTTGTCCGACCTCGGAGCATAAACTTTCTAGGAGTGAAATCAAGTCTTACAACTCTGGTTTGAGCCTGGTGGAAGTCGGGGAAGCATGAGGGAAGAGAGGGGAGAGAAGGCAAACAGGAGCAACGACTATTGAGCTGCGAAAGGGAAGCGCTGATGCTATACCCATTGGAGGAAGAATGAGCGGGAGATAACCTCTGATTTCCGAATTCCCCCCTAAAAGTCTTCAAGGAAGGGAGTTGACTCCACCTTGATGATAATATGTGATATATTTTTGTAGGTATGATGGAAGACAAATAAGGTAGTATTTTATGCAAATATCAATTATATTTTGTGGTTGTTTTATTTGATTTATATTATTCTCGGAATATGTTTGGCTCACAAAATTATATGTGCTATATATTTTAATTAGGCCACTTTTCTAGAAGATTTGTTTTCCAATATATGCTCATTCATTTCCTTTATTTTTTATCTATAAAATATTTAAAAAATAAAGGTGGTTGAGATTTTGTTTTGAATTCAAAATTCAGATTTGATTAAAAGAGTTTTTATTTTAATTGTTTGAAGATTTGGTTTTAGTAGGTGGATAAGCTTTGATTTGAATATATCCTCTTATTGTTATTAACCTTTTGCCACAAGTTCAAATAAGATTTGCATGGAGTATCGGGTGCTAATTTTGTGAAAAACAAGTGGAAAATTCAAATTCAAAGGCATCTATTTTATGGGAAGTAGTTCAACGGGAGAAGGAAATCAAATTGGCTTCCAACGTTTGAATTTGAAGGGCTGATTTTTGCAACCAAAAATCAGATTTTGTGGAGTTTATTGAAATTCAAATCGGCTGAATTTCAAGCTAAAATTCGGGATTTCCAGCAGCAACAATTCAGCCCATGTGCCTATAAAAAACGAGAGCAAGTGGTGAAGAAAAGAAGAATACAAGCACATCATTCAAGCGAGCACTTTAAAGCCAAAGCAATCGTCTTCAAGCTTAATTTATTTTCTTTCTCTCCCTCGTTGTAATTGCTTTTATTTCTAATTGAGAGAGAAGAAAAAATCTGAGCGTTATAGGATAAATCATTCTCGTTATATTAAGAGTATCCTTGTACTCAAACGTATACACACGTTGGTGTGGTTAGGGCTATTATTTCACGAGCGTTTTGGGTTGACTAGATAGTAGCTGGTGAGGCTACGAGAAGGGTAGTTCTTCTAAATTGTATCTAGGACTCTAAGGGATCTGAGTTGACTAGATAGGAGCGGGTGAGGCTTCGAGAGTTTAGAAGAAGGAAAGATTTTCTCGGTTGTATCTAGGATCCATAAGAAGTGAAATAATAGTTGTTTGAATCCTACGGGTTGGATAACCCTAGGTGAGGACGTAAGCCAAGTTGTGCCGAACCTCGTTAACAATTCTCGTGTTCATCTATTTAGTTTGTGTACTTACGTTTATTTGTACTGTCTTAGCATCAGTAAAACGAAGTTATGTTTCAAGACCTTAGAAGTCCAGTTCAAGACCTTGAGATCCAATTTAGAGGCCTTGAAGTTGCCACTGCATCAAATCTTGCGAAAATCTTCCATACTCTATTCAACCCCCCTCCCTCTAGAGTATTTGTCTTATTATTATTTACATGAAGTACTCGATTCTTCAAAGGAGACAAGCGATGAAGACTGATTCCGAACCTCCTTCGCATGTAATTTGACAACGGCTCCGCCTCTCGCCTCTATTCTACTGACCTCTCCTTCGCTCCCGTTTCCACCGCCTCCATTAATATCCACCACGCCGGTCTCTTTCATCCCCACACAATCATACACTCACTAATCATCCACGATTCGAGTCAGATCTAATTGGATATCTAGCTAATTGAATTTTCCTTTTTGTTTTGATTTGAGTAGGATAAAGTTGATAGATTAATGGTGGAGATCAGGGAGAGGAGAAGATCATTGAAGAGGGCAGATGACTGTTGAGGGCAGAGGGAAGAAGAGTGAAAAAGAATTTCGTTTGGATGTCATCCAATTATGAATTATAATGCCTTATGAGTTATGGTAAGAACTCGTTTGGATTCTTTTTTTCTTTTCAAGCAAAATGTTATCTGTCCCTAGAAGCTTCCACTTCCCCTTTTCACAATCACTGCCCCTCTCCCGATCTCCTCCCAACACAGTGTTCCTTCCCCCTTTACTCCGCCACTATTCATCTTCTCTTTCAAGCATGTGCTATTCTAATGAGAAATGCTCAAAGGAATAAAACCGAGGATCAATTTCATGAGATTCAACCAAATAATTTCAATTTTTAACTAAACAAACTATGGTTATGATTTTGAATAATCAATTTGGGGCTTTTCCCCATATCCACGCCCCGCCGGACGCCGGTGCCCGACTGGTATCGCCGCCTCCAGATCTGGTCAGCCCATTTCTAGATTTACCAAACCCTCAAGGTTTCCATCCAGATCCTGTACCCCATTAGCTCAGATATGGTCTTGTCCCCTTCGTATTATGCACTGAGTCGTCTTCTTCGTTAGCTTTAGTGTCCATGGCGTCGGGTTCAGTCCCCTGCTCCCCTTCGGTTTTTTCGTATGCTTTGCAAGTTTCCTTGCTGAAGATGAGAGTCGGTGACAACGACGACTTCAAAGCTTTAATTGATCCATCAATGGCGACGATGATGACCACATGGAGAAGGGGAGGTGTTGCTCTGCAGAAGCTTCATCCTTAACTTGTAGAAATAAAAAGAGGAAATAGAGAGGATGAAAAAGAGGCCAGAAACAGGGAGGATGAAAGAGGAGAATACCAAACAACACTTACCCCATAATGCATAATAAGTTATTATAAAGCATAATGCTTGGCTATGCAAACGGACCCTAATTATTCATTATAACTAGCCAAGGCATACCCGTTAAATATAAGTTTTGCTACGCACAGGACGTAAATCTTGGTTTTATACACTTGATAATTTGGTTTAAGTTATTTATTTATATTTTTATGGGTTTTTTTCTTGACACCTTATAAATTATTGTTTTAATAAAAAAACCTTTTAAAATTTTAAAAATAAAAAACTGTAACGGCCCAGAATTATGATTTCCGGGTTACGTTTCAAGGGATGAAAACCCTTGTTCGGATCTTGCAATCCAGGTACGGGTCGATGTTTCAAACTCATTTCAAAGGTCAGTAATAAAGAGGGATTTCAAACCCTAAAGTATTGTAGGGCCGTTGGGTACCCTTAACCTGTCCTAAGACTATGTCGCGGAAACCATTTCAAACGGAAATAAAGCGGAAGTAAAGTACAGATACAAGTGCCACGGCGGAGCCGGGTCAAAACGGAGTCAAAAGTATAAATCCAAAACAATATAATCAGAGTCTGGTGAAGTCTATAACTCCAGCGCTCACTCTCCGCCGATAAAATGACCCGCGCAATTAGCAAACAGCACCGATAGGATGAACATAAATAATTCCTAAAAAAATTGATTTGGGGCGGGATCGGATCGATGCCCACTTAACTCTGCATCCCAACCATAAGCACACATATACGCTATACCTAATAAAGATGCTCTAATGCAGTACGAAATTCAAACACACTAGCATGCTCCTAGTTCATAATATTGTGCAGAAATACTGTAAAGGGCCCAAGACAATGCCAAGTGGCATATCCCTCTCCTACCTCCACCTCTTCCGACAGGCGGAGACTGGCCAGCTCGTGAATGCATTCATTCATAATCGGGGGGCACGCATGCCTAACCCGCTCCACAATAAAGCCCGCATGCATATCATAATATAAGGAAGTACTCGATTGACTCAGGGTACCCGATGAGGCTGGGCTACCCTATGACCCTAGCAAAGACTTCTAGGACTATCACAGATAACGGCCGTTCTGTTTACATACGCACAAAGAAATAGAATGCTCAACGATCGATGCAACCTAGCATGGTACTACATGGCATGCTGATCATGAATGCAAGCACCTAGTATATCATGCACCTAAAGCAGGGAATAGCTCTATTCAATCTGAGTAAGCTCCGAAGAGACTTACCTGAAGATGCAGAACAGCAGAATAACACAAGCAAGGGCCCAAATGCAAGTCCAAAGCAATAAACACCTATCATCAAGCCATTTCCATAAGCTATCGGTCCATCATTCATACACACAAACCCCGAGTTCTCAACATGCTCAAAACCAACCGATAGTAAAACCGTTTTCCAAAACCTTTCCGATATGATCAACATTAACCAAAACCATTCTTCTCATTTCCTTCTCAAAACCAACATCATCAGACCAAGACAAAGAATCCCAGCATTAAATATTTAAATCTTAAAACCAATACCTCAAAATCATATTATAGAATTAATTCCGGCATTTTGGTTTTTCAACATGGATCCTCAAAGGACATTTTCGAAAATGTGAAAACTACTTTTTAAATAATTTATCATCAATTAACAAAACATCACACACTTTATTAATAATTCATTCCCAAAATCCCAAAATCACATATTGGCATCATATAACAACTTTTCCGAATAATATTACTTTTAAGCAACATATATAATTTAGCAAAAATATTTATCTAAAATAAACATTAAAATGACTCCATCTTTATAATCCCCATTTATAAAACATATTAAATAAATACATATTCCCAACAATATCATTTTTAAATATTTTTTTTTTATAATATAATAATAATTTCAGAATTTATATTTTTAACACAAAATCTCAGATATAATAATAATAATCCATTCAAATAAACATATATAATAACTATATACAACATAAGGTATAACACATTTAACATAACCCATAAAACCACATCCTTTAAATAAAACAATACAACCCAATAGCCAGAGGCCCAAATGTCGGATGGACTAAGCCCAACCCGGAAGCCCATACCCGAAGCCCCAAACCCGGAAATAATAGGCCCAACATCAACCAAATCTGGTTTATGCAAGTGAACCGGCTAAATAGGCCCGAACCGCCGGTTCACCAAAAAGGAAATGAGAGACCCGGTTCAACTGAACCTGACTTCCCCAACAGATAGAACAAGCGACGATGACGGAAAGAATGGAAGAAAGGGATGAATCCCAGACCTCCGGTCAGAGGCGGATGGCTAGGTAAGCGCACCCATCAATAGCCGGGTGAAATTTTGTTCGGGAGTTTGAAAAAATTAATTTTGCTGGGTGAAAAAAATTAATTTGGCTGGGTGATTACGGAGTAACTTATTTTGGTTGGCTCATAATCAAGCGCACACACACCTCTACTCTATTACTACTACTGCTTTAATATTGAAACTCGGATAACCCTTAATTAATTTAGTAATTTAATTACTACAACACTTAACCTCTTTCACCAGCTCCAAATTTCATTGCCATAGTTTTTAATTTGTTGTTTCTCATATGCATGTTAGCTCTGCTTTTAGTATTCTTTAATGACTAAAATTTCCCATATATATGCATGTTAACTTTGTTTTTAGTATTTTTTAATGACTATATATAATTTCTAAATTCTAGAATCGGGGTTTCAATTGTCTGATAATACAGTATGATTGTAGAAATTGGGATTAGTGTGTTTTATATACCCTATTATTCATATTTTATATAATATATTATTTTATTTAGTGATTTTTTTAAACATTATTGTCATTGATTATTTCGAATCGACATGAAATAATAGAGTACAATTTCAGTAGGGTATATTATATTTTTAATGAAATTATGTATAATAATAAAAGACAAGTAACTCTTGTAATGGACGAATCTTAATTTTCTTTTGTATTCTTGATGAAATAATAATAATGATAATAATAATTTATTATTATTATTATAATAATAATAATAATCACATTTTGATTTGTCAAAGTTTTATTTTTCGATGGTAAATATTTTTTCGCTCACCTAACTCTAAGATACTAGATCCGCCACTGCCTCCGGCGGCGATTCCTCCCCGACCCCAAGCTTACTCAATCTGACCGAACCCCGATTCCGACCACCACCCAAATCCCGGAACGAAACGCGCACAAGGGAGGCAAAGAAAAGGAGAAACTCACCGAGTGTCTTCGAGGGCTCGCCGGAAATCATCGTCGGAGGCGCGATTGGCTCTTCCAAGGTCAGAATCGAACAAGCTCGGCCTAGGAGGGAAGAAGGGGGGTTAAAGGTGAACCTTTGTAATTGCTTCAAGCGAGAGGGGATGAATAGAAGGCTTACCGCTCCATCTCCAGGGAAAACAGGGGCGCGAGGAACCGGTGGGGACTGCTCGTCCTTCCGGCTCCGTCTGGGATGCTCCCAGCGGATCGTCGTCGTCGCGGAGATCGAAGGGAGATGCTGCTGATCGATTCGGAGAAAGGAGGAATAGAAGTTGCCGAAACTCGGCCATTGCGTCGGAGGACAGGGCTGCAGCGAGTACAGTGAGGTGAGGAGCGAGGTTGGTGGCGGCGACTGATGGCTGCGTTGCTTCTCGGCGGCTTCAATAGAGGTGAAGAGGAGGAGGGGCACAGTGGAGTTTGGCGGAGTGTGGATTTAGCCTTTGTGAAGGTGAGCAATTTTAAAGGAAAGGGAAGAGGGTTGCTATTGGTTAGATCCAAATGAGGAGGGGATTGTTGAACATGATTTGGGAACAGACAAGTGCAGCTGAGCTGTTGGATAAGAAGAAGGGAAGGAGACAAAGATGATGAGCTCATAGAGCTGTAGGAGGCAAGCAAGGGAGGATTCCTCAGCCTCTGCCTTCTGAACGAGAGAGAAAGGAAGGAAAAGGGAAAATAAAGAAATAATGTGGTCCCAACTCTCAAATTTCAATACCCGGAATTACATCTCGAAACCCGCTTGCTCGTCTTTAACCCGACTCAAAAGATATAAAGCTTACAACTTCAATTTTAAATCGAAATCTCGGAACCGAAACAAATCAATAAACTTTTAGTAAGAAATTATTCCCAACCTCGAAACATAAAAGCGGAATAAAATCCCTCAGAAAATCCAATTTAGAATTATGCCGGAATTTACTTCGAATGATTTTGAATAAAATAAATTGCTCGAGGGCAAATATTTTCGAAACTTTCCGAATCTTAAGAGTCAAAATGATTATAATCACTATTTTAATAAATTTAATATTATAAAATTTCCCGGTCTTTACAAAAACGCCTTATATAATATAAGGTATTTAATCAATTGAAGCACCAACTTTTATTTTACAACTTAAATTTCAAGTTTTAAGTGATAATTTTTAATCTATAATCGAATTTCCCTTATTTAACTGACATTTAATAAAAAGGAATTGTATATAGTATGTTTTTTCTTAACACTTGTCTTTGTAGTTTTTTTTTAAAAGGAGTTGGATTATATTATATAAAATATTTTTATTAATTAAATAATCAATTTGAAATTGTTTTGTTTAATAAAGTTATTATATATGGTGTTTTTTTTTAAAAAAAATTGGTTAAATAAAAACATTTTGGTTATAATCTTATGACATAAAATATCTTTAAAAATTGAAACATTTAATTGAAAAAGAGAGGTTGGTGCTTCAATTGAATAAATTATTTATTTAAGTTTTTTGGTTTTTAAAAATAAATGGTGTTTTGTTAAAAAAACACTCTGTTATATAAGTTGCATTTTCAAAATAAAACCCTATTTTTTTATGTTCAATGTTTTATTTTTTAAGAAATAATGTTATTTCTGATTGCCAATGACATATTATGGTATAGTTTATGTCCTAGTTTGATATCTTATACTTACATGAAATTTAATTACAAATATTGAATCAAAATTAATTGTGTAGATGGAGTGGATTTGATTTTTTTTTTCTTTTGAAAAACATGAATAATGAAATCTTGTTAAGACCTTTTATTATACCATCCTATTTTTTTATATAGATTAATCTTGCAAAAGTATAGATATAATAATACTTGACTATTGTTGAATTGGATCGAGCCGCCTAATACAATGTATTTATGAGTTTCTTTATCAAGTGCCTTGATCTTCATCTTCGACTCTTCAAGGCTTATGATGACTGATTCGGGCTCACCATCGGTTTAGTGTTAGTGGTCAATTTTTTTCACCTCTTTTTCTAGCTATTTGTGCTTGAAAATTTGAAGACTTGTCAAAGTAGCTAGTAATGCTCAAATCACATTTCTTATACATTTGAAGTAATTGTGTTGATAGCCTTTTAAAAAAATCAATGATCCCCATTCCAAATTCTTAATTTTAATTTCTTGTTCAACTCTCCTTTGATTTTTTCATTGTTGATATATTTTTTTTAAATTAAAGACCTAAAGGAATTTACCTTAATTATATCAATAAAAACATGAATTTCAAACCATGTTGTTGGTATATAAAATAAATTAATCGAAAAAGAGAGTATATACGTATCGAGTATTGACCCACTCCAAAAAGCAAAAAAGAGCTTTGAAATTTTCCTTTCCTAGCTTCCCTGGTTTTTTATTCTTCTATATTTTTTTGGCTTTTAACTTTTAAGAAATTTACAGAATGCTCGAAGTTAATTATCCATTTGCTTTTTCTTCCATTGTTTCATATCCCTTCAAAGTGTCCAAATTAGTGGGCATTGGAGTCTTGAATTTAGCATGGATAATAATTTATATTAATGTTTGCAAGTAATTAACCCTAATTCATCCACGTATAATAGTCCTCCATAATAATATACGTATGATAAATGATATATGGTGATAATCATGATATATATTGCTATCAAAAGTAATTTTTTTTAATTAATCGTCACCATGTTTTAATTCGGAGATTAGAAATACAGAGTATAAAAAAGTGACATAAATTGATTTTTATATGAATATATGTTATTCGGATGATATGAATTCCATAAATATATTGGGGTTTAAAATGATGTGAATGGAATGAGGTCATTATTATTGAGCATAGAAGTTTAGGAAAATATAATTAATTTTCAAAAGTTAGTAAGAGTGTATAATAAACCATTTATGAATACATTAATAAAATTAAAAGAAAAGAAAAGGATTAAAAAAGAAAATGTCTTTAATGAGAGCCATTAAGGAGCATTGGGGCACAATTTTTAAAGGTCTTTAAAATGATGTGAATGAGGTCATTATTATTGAGCATAGAAGTTTAGGAAAATACTAGTGTAATATCCGTGCCTTAAAGGCACGGGAGCTCGATCCATTTTAATTTGAACATCATTTTATATATCTATATAATACTATATTGATTCAACTTTAATTGTGGGCGTGACACGTCAGCAAAATGCTAGCAGAATTAGTAATATTAATAGATAATAGATAGATAGATAGATTATAGATATATTGCAATCGGAAAAAAAAATGGAACCATGTCTCAATATTTACGGCAATATAACCGAAAAAAAAAAGAATGGATTCAAATCATATTTAAAATAGAAAACAAATGGAAACATGTCTCAATATTTACGGCAATATAACCGAAAATAAAAAAAGGAATGGATTCAAATCATATTTAAAATAGGAAACAAATATTTTAAAGTTTCCATAATAATATTGAACAATAAGAAAATCTCATTTGAATAAAAAATTCAACTTTAATTGTGGGCGTGACACGTCAGCAAAATGCTAGCAGAATTAGTAATATCAATAGATAATAGATTAATAGATATATTGCAATCGGAAAAAAATGGAAACATGTCTCAATATTTACGGCAATATAACTGAAAATAAAAAAAAAGGAATGGATTCAAATCACATTTAAAATAGAAAACAAATATTTTAAAGTTTCCATAATAATATTGACCAATAAGAAAATCTCATTTGAATAAAAAATCCAACTTTAATTGTGGGCGTGACACGTCAGCAAAATGCTAGCAGAATTAGTAATATCAATAGATAATAGATTAATAGATATATTGCAATCGGAAAAAAATGGAAACATGTCTCAATATTTACGGCAATATAACCGAAAATAAAAAAAAGGAATGGATTCAAATCATATTTAAAATAGGAAACAAATATTTTAAAGTTTCGATAATAATATTGACCAATAAGAAAATCTCATTTGAATAAAAAATTCAACTTTAATTGTGGGCGTGACACGTCAGCAAAATGTTAGCAGAATTAGTAATATTAATAGATAATTAATTTTCAAAAGTTAGTAAGAGTGTATAATAAACCATTTATGAATACACTAATAAAATTAAAAGAAAAGAAAAGGATTAAAAAAGAAAATGTCTTTAATGAGAGCTATTAAGGAGTCTTGGGACACAATATTTAAAGGTATATATATATATATATATATATATATATATATATATATATATATATATATATATATATATATATATATATATAGAATAGATTAGGGGTGGGCACAAATCCCGCAAATCCCGATCCCGTCCCGGTCCCGTCCCGATCCCGTCCCGATCCCGGTGGGATTTAGGACAAAATAGCGAATCCCGTCCCGATCCCGTCCCGCAAAAATTATGCGGGACGAAACGCGGGACGATCCCGGTGGGATCCCGCAAATCCCGTCCCGTCCCGCATTTAATAATAATAATAATAATAATAATAATAATAATAATAATAATAATAATAATAATAATAATAATAATTTTTATAATAATAATAATATTATAATATTATAGAATAATAATAATATATTATTAGTATTATTATTTTGAGCAAATATTATTTATAACTATAATAATAATTTTCAATTTATAATAATAATAATAATAATATTATAATATAATTTAATAATAATATTAATTTATAATAAAATTATTATTATTATTATTATTATTATTATTATTATTATATCATATTATATTTTTTTTCTTGTAAAGTATAAGTATTTTATAATAATAACAATAAAAATAAGTAATATTATTTTATTTTATTTTTAATTATAACGTGGGATTATTATTATTATTATTTTATTATTATTATTATTATTATTATTATTATTATTATTATTATAATAAAAACATATTACAAGAAATTAGTGGGCAACCGAGATACTATCTGGGCACCCACTCCTTTAGCAATAACAAAGCCAAGTCTAGTAAAAATATAACGTGCAACACGAGCCCCATCATCCTGAGATACCGAGAATTTCTGAATCCGTTTCAGCAATGCAACCGCATATGTATCCAACTCCCCCAATGAAGAGAATGAGAAGGGTAGGAATGCAACCGCATATCTGGGCACCCACTCCTTTAGCAATAACAAAGCCAAGTCTAGTAAAAATATAACGTGCAACACGAGCCCCATCATCCTGAGATACCGAGAATTTCTGAATCCGTTTCAGCAATGCAACCGCATATGTATCCAACTCCCCCAATGAAGAGAATGAGAAGGGTAGGAAACCATAACCAGCCGCCGTACACAAATCTCGATACTTGACACACTTACGTCGAGCAGCATCAACAACAGCACGACCAGGCATAAAGTCAGAAATCCCAGACTGAGTCAATAGAGAGGATCCCGTCAGATCGACACACACATCCCGCCCATTTAGAGTTACAAGAGGCAAATAGCTAATTAAATACGGTATTCTTCCTAACTATCAATCGATAATTAGACAATATTGGTAAATCTCGTCTCAATTCCTTTCCGTCCTGATCTAGTAAGATAATGTAGTCAAATATGTTGAACATTATAATTAATTATACAATCATTGTATGGATTAATAATAGTATTATAATATTATTATTATTATTATTATTATTATTATTATTATTATTATTATTATTATTATTATTATTATTATTATTATTATTGAATAATATAGTTGAGAATAATACCGTATTCAACATATTATACTAAATAATGAATTATGAAAGCATTTTTCACTTTGCAAATTTATATAATATTTTATTATTTTTATATGCGGGACAAGGCCCGTCCCGTCCCGATCCCGTCCCGTCCAGACACCATCCCGTCCCGAAAAAAAAATGCCAATCCCGTCCCGATCCCGTCTCGAAAAAATTTCGCGGGACGAGTCCTGTCTCGGCCCAATCCCGTCCCGTCCCGTGCCCACCCCTAGAATAGATAGATTCAGAAAAAATTAAGTTAATGTCTTGTGTAAAATAATGATCCATAAAATGTAATTGCATTATAAACATGTTATCCAAACGGAGCGATCGTCTTCTGCCGCAAAGTCCATATGACGTATTTCTCACTGTAGTTCCAAGTGGAAGATGATGTCATCCCAGTAAACAAATTTCCTTCTACAAACGGCCCGCTACCGCTAGTTGTTGGCCCAATAATCTTTGGATTTGCCCAGATTTATGGAATGACTCATTACTTTTTTTTTTTTTTGGGTGCTAAGGAGTAAGGAGTAAGGACGGGCTAGGCCCGGAAAAACCGAAAACTAAATAGAGGTTCCAGCCGGAGCTAGAGGACGCTGTTCTTCACGAATGCAGTTCGGGGTTGCAGTGAAAACCTCAAGGACAGTCGGCCTATCAATCGCAGCTTTGGCTAGCGCGTCCGCCGCTGAGTTAGCTTGGCGTCGAACGAGCTTGAGCTTGGTCTCCCAATTCTGGTCCCTGATCAGAGTCCGACATTGCATCAACAGATGGCGATTCGCTCCAACCAGATTCCCTTCTTCCATCAGCTTGGTCCAGACATTCGCACTGTCTAACTCGACCTCGAGTCTTCGGATTCCCATGTCTCGAGCAATCCTCAACCCGTGAAGCACTGCCCAGCTCTCCGCTCTGTCCGCCGAACAGAATCCGCACTTGAATCCATAGGCCCTCTTGAACTGGCCCAAGTGGTCACGCAAAATCCCTCCCCCGCCTGCCAAACCCGGATTTCCTCTCGAGGATCCATCGGTGTTGAGTTTTATCCACCCGGGCTCTGGCGGGTGCCACTCGGTCACTATTTCCTCTCGATCCGGCGTCGGGCCAATCTTCCTACGATCCTTGTCTGTAATGTGCTGGTACAGAGAAACTTGTTGCCAAACCCTCTCCGCCAGCCCTTTTGTCGTAGAGTTCCCCTGAAATACAAGCTCATTCCGCACCTTCCATGTCAACCATATCATGGTTAAGAATGTCCCAGCCCATCTATCCTCTTTGCTTGTGTTTATAAAAACCCACTCCTGGATGTTTCTTGAGGTGAAGAATTGTTGATGCAGCCTGTGATCACCCAGAATCAGCCATGTTTTCCTAATTTCCTCACAGTCCCTTAAAAGGTGCAGGCTCGTTTCCTCCCTGCTGCATCTCGGGCAAGCCGCAAACTGGGAGAGATGGCGTCGGACCCGGTTAGCGTTGCAAAGAATAACGTCATGGGCAACAAGGAACGCGAAAGCCCTTGCCCGTTGCTGTGCCGGTGCCCTCCACAGGTGCTTCCAGCCTTGTTCTCCAGTTACCCCCACATCCCTTCTAATCATGATCAATGCCAAAGCCGAACTAGTCGTGAAATCCCCAGATGACGTGTGTCCCCCATAGAGCGAATCCGCCATCTCCTCGTCGTTGCTGACTCTGATAGATCTAAGACGTTGGGTCACGAGGTCGGGCAAGTGGGATGAAATGCGTTCCCACTCCCAATCCTCGCCATCCCACATCTCTTCGATCGTGCAGCCTAGCTCCTCTTCAGGTATCTCACCGTGTACCTCGTCCATGAGCGGTCTGTTCTGGAGCCACGGATGTATCCAAAATAAAGCCGACTTCCCATTGCCCACATCCACTCGGAGTCCTGGAGTAAGGGCTCTAGCCCCGTGCACAATACCTTTCCATAGCTCGGATCCACTCCTCTTGTGCTCAAACATGTCCACGTCCAGTCGGCTGGCGCAGTACTTTCCCCTTATCACTCTACTCCACAACGATAACGGTTGTTGTAGCATTCGCCACCCCAGCTTCGCGAGCGTGGCTTGGTTCGTTTCTCTCATTGGGCGAATTCCCAGGCCTCCCCCTTTTTTGGCGCATGAAGGAATTCCTTTCTAAGCAGGTGAATCCGTCTATTCCCTGACGTCGATCCCCAGCCGAAACCCTTGATCGCCTTGTCGATGTCATCACACACTCTCCTCTGCAAGAGCGAGGATTGCATCGTGTACACCGGGAGACTAGTGAGCACCGAGTTGACGAGCGTGACTCGACCGGCAAATGACAGAGATCTAGATTTCCACCCATTCAATCTTGACGTGACCTTCTCCAAGAGGTAGGAGTATCTCTCCGCTGACAACCGAGCACACGAGGTGGGCACTCCCAAATAGTTTCCAAACTCTGTCGTGATGGGCATAGACATGACTCTACTGACTTCATTTTTAACGTCCCTCGGGACGTTCCTAGAGAAGAAGATCGAACTCTTTTCCAAACTCACCTTTTCCCCAGACTCCTTACAAAACATGTCCAAGCAATCCTTCATTGTTTGTCCTTGTTCATCTGTTGCTTCCCCTATCAAGGAAACGATATTTTTACTAATCCCTTGGTTTAGTAAAAATATCGTTTCCTAATAAAGTATAAATTTATTTTTTTTAAATAATAAAAATTTGATATTTTATATAATTTTTAATTAGTAAAATAAATGTGTGTAATAAATGATATGTTTTGCCAAATGAAGAGAGTATACTTTATGGCTTTAAAAAATATATGTCCAAGGGTGGATTAAGAATTATAATTTGGAAAATACTACTGATATTTTGCAATTTTAAAATATGTACATACAGTTTATCATTGTAAATTTAAAGAAATATTTTTCTAATAATAAAAATTGATTATATTGAAAAAATGATTTTTTTGATAGATTGTTGGGTATGTTAGAAAGATTTTTAAAAGTAATATGGTTCGATTAATGTATTTGTTATGTCCAACTTTTTTTTTAACGAGGCAAATCGGCTTGCGTCAACTGATTAGACCCTGTGGTAAGAAGTAAGATGAACTTTGATTTTTCATCCAAGAGAAAGGGTGGAGACAGAGTCAAATCTAAAACCTCCCATTAATCTTCCTCACTTCTTACTATTGAGCCACCCAATCAGGATATGCCCCGCATTTTCTTATGTGCACAAAGTCGAGGGTCCAGACATCTTAATTTCCCGCTATGTTGTTCCAATTGGGAATTGTCAATCTCGTTGTATTACTATAAAATATAAGTTTGAACATGTCGTTTGTTATTATTTATATTTTTTTTAAAGATGATAAAAATTAAACAAAATATTTCGTATTAATTTTTTAATTAATTTTATTATTATTCTAAAAGCACGCACGTAAATAATAAATGGATAAATAAAAAATTATCTTTCTCTAAAGAAAAAAAATTCACTCAATTTAATTGGTCAAAGTCAATTTATATGATTGTATAGAGTTCCTTAATTTAATAGAAATTGGGAGGGTAGAACGATCCATATTGGGTACGACAACCAGACCCCGAAATGGCAAGTTACAAATTTAGACATGGAATTATCAAAACTCGTGCATTGAGAATAAACAAGTTATAATTTGAAGGGGACTCACTTGTAATTATAAATCATTTAAAAACAAACTTCACATGTCCGTGAAAAATTGAATTGGTGATGTCCGATATTAAAACATTGTTTTCGAGTGTGAGAGAAGTCTTCTTCTCTCACGTGCCCCGAAATAGCAACAAAGTGACCGATAAGGTTGCACACATTTGTCGCTCTGCCAGGAGTCTCGACATTTACACTGATACAAGTCTCCAAGACCTCATCCGCAAGGATGTTATCGGATAGGATTATTTCACCCGAATTATTACCTGATTAAAAAAAAAAAGGCCTCTCCCATTTGAGTAATATATCGATCCCTTGGCATTCAGACTTCAATTCAGTTAATTTAAATGTCCAAGATGGATTATTTTTTACAGTTAATTTTGATTTTTATTAGTAATTCATCATCTTCCTAAAATTACTAATCAAAATCAAAATTATATCGGCAATATATCACAGCACCCAAAAAAGATCTTATGAAGCTTATATTGGTGGCAAAGCCTATGTGGTTCATTAATTTACATCAATATTATATCTTAATTACTACTCCTTTCCTGTTAGGTGTCAACTGTTCAGTGTACTTGATTGGCCTAATTTGATTCATTTAGGTATTCTTTATTTTTTTTTATTTTTTTTGAATAGGTAAGAATTCGGTTGGAGATTCCTAACCGATTGCATCCCGACGGATGAGATCAATAAGATCATTGTGTAGTGACAAGGCCGCCCCATTAACAAGACGGCCAAGGTGTGCAACCTTGTCAGCCGACCTGTTACCCTCACGGGGCACGTGCAAAAAAGACACATGTTCAAATTCTGTAAGTTGTCTCTTTATGTCTCCCATAATTAACTCAACTTCCCATGGGCAGGTTTTATTATGTTGTAGGCAGTCCATAACGATTTTAGAGTCACCTTCTATGATTACATTTGTACGTTGGAGTTGTCTGATTGCGTGAAGACCTAACTGCAAGGCCATGGTTTCTGCCATAAGAGGGGATTGACTTCCTAGTTTCTTTGCACCCACCGATATCATCTTTCCTTCGTGGTCCCTGATTATAAACCCAGCTGTAGATTGTCCTACACTATCAGTTTCTCCATCGAAATTCATCTTCAGGAACTCAAGATCTGGCTTACGCCATCTAACATTCTTCCTACTTATTCTTTTTTTTGGTGTAGCATGGGATTAGGTACTACGACAGTTAGTTCATCCCCCTCCAAGCATGCCTTTCTCCATTGATCTTTTACATTGTGAACAAACCGCTGGATCTCCCACAAAACTGGTTTTTTATTTCTCTCAAAAGTTACTTGGTTCCTAAAGAACCATAGCGTCCACCATCTTACGGCTATCTCTACCTTTTCTTCCTTGGACGTTTGTGACCCTAAGATATTCATTATTGATTTTCCACTCCACCTAGAGTTGCTACTCTGATTGAAGATGTTGATTTGTCTTGGTAATGCTAGCCCATTATTACGGGCAAACATGCATTCTATAAATAGGTGTTGTTCATCCTCTATACCAGCATCACAAAATACACATTGGGTAGGTATTGGGGTTCCTCGTTTGCTCAATCTGTCTTTTGTTGGTAACCCATCCTGAGCTAGTTTCCACATGAAATTTTTAATTTTTGGTAGCGTATCCACCTTCCAAATCCAGCAATTAGGATCATCCGCTAATGAACCAGTATTCGATATCAACTTAACTGCGCTAGATGTTGTAAACCACCCCTTTTTGTCAGGCCACCAGTAAAGTCTATCTGGCATGGGTTTTGTCGGTAACGGGAAGTCCATTATTGTTTGGACCAATTCTTGGTTGATGATTTCCGAAAGTTTGCTTCTATCCCACTTCCCATTCGTAATGAATTCGCTAACCGATAATTTTTCATTCAGTATAGGTCGTCTTTCAGTGATTTGTTCTAATGACGTGTTGTTGACCCACCTATCCGTCCAGAATTTAACAGATGCCCCATCACCTATTGACCATATCAAGCCGGTTTTAAACTTAGGAATTAACGATGAAGCATTTCTCCATTGCCATGATGCATTTTTGGTTTGTTCATAGTTTAAGATGTCAGAATGTTTTAGGTATTTATGTTTTATTATTTGCACCCACATGTTATGTGGTTCTACAAGTGTTTTCCATAGTAATTTCATCTGTAGTGCTTCATTCATGGTTTGAGACTTTCTTATTCCCAGGCCACCTTTGCTCTTTGGCCTACATATTCTATCCCAACTAATAAGGGGTCTATGCTGCAAATCTTTATTCCAGAAGAAAGAACGGTTTATTTGGTCTAGACTTTTATGAATTGATGCTGGCAACATGAAGCTTTGCATTGCAAATAAAGGTTTAGCCGATAGATTAGCGTTAATTAGAGTGGCTCTACCCTGTTGCGAGATAGAATTAGCTTTCCACTTAGATAGTTGGTTTTTTGTCTTTATCACAATTTCCTCAAAAGTGCTTTTGTTTACCTTTCCGCTTATAATTGGGCATCCTAGGTATTTCTCCATCGCCTTTGTATGGGGAGCTTGAAGGGAGTTCTGTAGTAGTTGAATTCTGTTGCTAGGAACACCTTTGGTGGTTTGAAAAGATGATTTATAGAAGTTAACTTTCTGACCCGATAGTTGGCAATATTCCTCTATGATTTCTTTGACCTTTTGGCTGGCCTCTAAGGAAGCTTTTGAGAAGATAATTATGTCGTCCGCAAATGCTAAGAAAGGTACTGAGGGGCCCCCGCGACCAAATCTAAATCCAACTTTACTCGCTGGTTGTAACGATTCCTGATGTAGTCGTCTGCTAAGTATTTCTGCCCCCAGTATAAAAAGGTATGGGGAAATAGGATCACCTTGTCGAATGCCCCTAGACGGATAGAATACTTGTGTTGGAGAATTATTCACGAGAATAGAGAAGGACGCAGTAGAAACACATTCCTTTATCCAGTTGATGAATATCGGATGGAAACCAAATCTCTCCATTATTTCCCAGGAAAAGTCCCATTTTACCCGGCTTGTCAAATGCTTTTTCCATATCCAATTTTATTGCCATCCATCCCTCCGACCCAAGCCTAGTCTTGAACGAATGGAAAATTTCATGGGCAATAAGTACATTGTCCTGTATCGCTCTGTCCGCTACAAAGGCACCTTGAAGAGGGTGGATTAGTTTACCCATTGCGCTCTTCAGCCGTTCTGTCAGAATTTTGGAAATGATTTTGTACACGGTTGAGCATAAAATAATAGGTCTATAATTATTTGTTGTAGTCGGGTTATCTGTTTTTGGGAGTAGAGTGATGAAGGTATGATTCACTTGCCGTAGCATCTTTCCTGATATAAAAAAATTCTTGACGGCTCGTATCACAGACGGACCAACAATGTCCCAGTATGTTTTGTAAAATTCTGTTGTGAACCCGTCCGGGCCCGGCGATTTATTCTTCCCTAGGCTAAAAACCGCCCTTTTTACCTCGCTATTCCCCACCGATTTTATAAGTTCAGCGTTTTCTCTGTCTGAAATGCACGGAGAGATTAGATTCATGGTTTCACTCCATCTTGATTGATTTTGCCTATCTCCTCTAAAGCGTTTTTCAAAATCTTTTTGTATCTCTACTTTAATATTTTCCTCTCCCATAATTTGTGTGTCTTCTGCTGTATTAATTGATCTAATTATTTTCCTATTACGCCTACCAGACGCTATCTTGTGGAAATATGATGAGTTTGTGTCTGCTAACTTAACATGTTTAGTCTTCGCTCGTTGACTCCAATATGTTTTATGGAAGTTAATTAACGCATCTTTCTTTTTTAACAGCCTTATCTGCTTAGTGTCTAAATTGTTATCCACACATTCACATAATAAGTTTTGGACCTCAATCAGATCTTTCTCAACTTCCTTTAGTTGCTTAAATATATTTCCGAAAGTTTTTTGGTTCCACTCCTTAATTTTTGCTTTTAATATTTTTGTCTTAAAAGTCAACTGGAACATTGCCGAACCTCCGCAATTTGCTCTCCATGCCTGTCGTACAATATTCCTCAAGTCTTTTCTTTTCAGCCACATATTTTCAAACTTAAAAGGAGCTGGTCTTGGTTGGGTTCCTAGCTGGAAATCTATAGATATCGGACTGTGATCCAAAGTTGAGAAGGCGTGATGCATTACTCGTAAGGATGGGCATTGGTCGATGACCTCCCTTTGTACAAGCACTCTATCCAGTCTCTCTAAAGTGTTGTCTTCCCCTGACTTCTTTTTTCCTCCAAGTAAACCTGTTCCCTATAAAGGGGATATCGATAAGTTCTCCCCTTTCTTTAATTTCTGCAAGCCTTCGAAATCGTGACATTGAAGGTTCCACCCCTCCCTGTTTATCATTGCTTTCCGCTATCTCATTGAGATCCCCCATTAAAATACATGGGATCGTGGATTCAACTATCATTTCTCCTATCTCTTCCCAAAATTGGGACTTTTCCCTTTCTTGGGCCTGACCATAGGCCATGAAAATTTTGCATTTAAAATTTACTTCATGGTTTTCATACTCTAGGCATATAAATCTTTCCCTCGTCGTTACTACTGAAATTGATTCTTGGGTTAAGTGGTGAGCTTTCCATAGAACTCATATTCCCCCGGATTTTCCGCGAGTTGGGACCCAGCAGGCAGAATCAAATCCAGCTTTCGCCATAGTTTTTCGTCTGGAATATTTTCTGATTTTGTCTCCATTATTGCCATTAGTTGGATATTCTGAATTTTACAGAAAGTGTCGATTTCGGCCAGGAAATACGGGCGGCCAAACCCTCTAACATTCCATGCTCCTATTTTCATGGACAACCTATTATAAACCTTCCCCTGGAAATGTTATGCCTCCCCTGAAAAATAGAGAGGTAAACAAATGGTAGGCATCGGTAAGTTGACTGCGATGTGGTATAGGAAGAATAGGCCAATGGGGAAATTATTAAATTATAGTTTAGATTGAAGGTGCCAAGCACAGAACTTCCAAATTTTCTAAGATAAGCCAGCACAAGGTCCTCAAAATGACAGGTAATATCATACGCTCTAATAAGAACTTTATTAAAGAAGAGTAAGGTGAAGCTAGCAACCAAACACTTAGCCGATTCAAGGTTGGATCCATTTATTACGGAGGAAAGGTTACCCGTACAATAAACATTATTTGGTGGTAATCTAGTCCAATACTTAAGAATCCCACTAAATGATTTCCCTTTGATATGCCAATTCAAATCAGAGCTGTTCAGCTGATAATCTATTTTACTCTCATTAGTTCTTCCTTCCAGGTAGTCACCCCCATACATATTGTTAGTAAAAACCATCAATCGATTTCTAAAATTGATCAAACTCATTGAAAATCAAAGTAGAAAACTTATCTCAAAAAGCACAAATTGTTGTGGCGTGGTGTATATCCGAACCCACTGCCTTAGAAGCGATTTCGCCCCGACCATGGTGCAAGTCGGCTTCAGGCATCGCCCCCCAAGGTTACACAGCACCTCCGATCGCGTGCACTCGCCAAAGGAGGTTTGGAATCTTTCCAGGAACTCAAAACGTTTCTCAGAGAACGAAGAAGGTGGAAAAACCACCCGCTTCTTCTAAAACCTAAAAGCCTTTTAAGAGGAAGAGAACGTGGGTTGGAACAACCCCACTCTCCCACCAAAACCCAGTTTGTTTAGGAAAATTCTCAAACAGGTTAAAAATATTTTTCCCCTTTTCTTTTTAACTTGGATAAGAATGAGAAAATAAAACTCTTTTATAAAACCTTTATTAAGCATTATTCCCAACAATCCCCCACAAATGCGAGGAAATAGGTTTTTAAAACAACTTTGCAAAAAACGTTCTGAGCTGGTTTTATGGAGAAAATACTTAAATGTTGGTGAACAAGTCTTGAACCAACACATAGTGAAGCTGAGTGCCTCGCTTGTCATAGAAGTGAACGAATCTTGAACTTCCAGACTCGCGATTTGACCTCAACAGCACATACCTTCACCACGATCCTGGTGATTCCGCGATAAGATCCTCAAATATGTATGTGGTCATCTCATACCTTGGGTGCTGAAGAGTGCTTTAGAAAGACCACCCTAGTCTTCCATAGAAGGTGACCAACCCCTTCACACTCTCGTAGGTAGTTCCATCAAGTCTATCTCACATAGACCACCCTTATTAGGGTTATGAAACCATTAAGAGCATTATGCTCATCCTCTTCCATATTCGGTGAATCCATAAAGTCCTTCTCAATAGGACCACCCAACTCTGGGCTATGGACTCATTAAGAGTACATGACTCAACCTTTTTTTTTTCCCTATTCGGTGAATCCATCAAGTCCTTCTCAATAGGACCACCCAACTCTGGGCTATGGACTCATTAAGAGTACATGACTCAACCTTTCTCAATACACCTGTCATGGGAATGAGAAGTGGTGTATCTCTCCTCATATGGGTTTGAGTCTCATTCCCCTAGACAAACCAAGGACTAGTCTCATGTTTAGCCCTTTGTCAATATATCATCAGATTTCTCTTGGACCTCACATCCTCTAAATAGACGACACCATTCGCAATCAACTGTCTCACAACTTCATGACAAATCTGCGCGTGTCTCTTCTTGCCATTCTATGTATTGCTACTAGCTACACAAATAGCAAATGTGAGTCACAATGTAGAGAATTAGATAGAGCTTCATGCCCCCACAAAGGTAAGTAAGCCAGAAACATTCTCAACCACTCGATATCTTGTCCAGCTAAATCTAACACTATGATCTCATATTTCATAGTCGATCTAGCAAATATGACAATTTTGATGATTTTCACAACATAGCACCACCACATAATGTCAAAACAAAAACCACTAGTGGAGCTATAACATCATCATAATTAGAATGTTCGATCAATACTGGCACAACGATAAAGTTATCAAACCTTCTCAACATTTCTCTACATAATAGAATGAAGCAATTTTCCTTTTCTAGTTTCTTTAAAACTCATAAACACATCAACTTCACTCATATCTTTCATCTCAAACCAAGAGGAAACAAATCATTTATCACATGCATGCTAGTGCCAAAAATCAACATCTCATATCCATATAAAGGCACATAACCAATGTAATACATCTTGGTATAAAAACATGCATTATATACTCAAAACCAAAACTTCAAAACAGTTTGGTAAAATCCTCATAACATTTCAAATATGTTTGGTTAAAGCCATATATTGATTTCTTAAGTGAACACAAAATTCTCTTTTCTTGGAACCACATGCCCGTAGACTGTTCCAAATATCTCTTTCTCTAGATCGTCATTTAAACCACAGTTCAACGCACTGTTGATTTATAATTAAATGCTAAAGCAAATAATAAATGTAAATGACAATCATAATCATTTGAGAATATGTATTAAAGAAATCAATTTCATATTTTGTATGAATAACCACTAGTCTTGCCTTAAACCTTATGATAGAACCATCAGTTCTAAAATTCCTATTAGAGATCCATTTACACTTAATGGTTTTGACATCTCTAGGAAGGTCAACCAGTTCCCAAGTAGGGATACACATAATAGATTCCACTTTACTGTCTATAACATCTTTTGAAAGAAACTAGTATAGGTTGAACTCATAACCTCTTTATGTGTTCTAAGTTCATTTTCTATAACTTAAGAACATAAATACGAGGTAAATCTCTTTCAGTCACATCAACGAGTTCATCCAACAAAATTGTCTCAAACTTAAACTCACATCTAGTTTCAATTATATGTCTATTACTCCTCTATGCTCATTAGATTCATTCTCATCATTTGAATCAAGTAAAGACAAAGATATAGACATAAGCACACATACAAGAATACTATTATGATTTTACTTAAAAGTAAACATTGCTACAAAACTCAACATCATGATATTCACACGTATTTATATCATCCAAGCGCATAAGCAACGCAATTGTTCTCATCATGACCAACAAGTATATATACAATCAACCATATTAGATCCAACATCATCTCAGGTAAAGGGAAGTACAACCACTTTAGTCAAACACCCCCACATTTCTCATATACACTAGATGAACTCTAAGTCATTTCCACATCTTATATGAGGTTTTGTCTAACTTCTCTTGTGGCATCTTACTTCCTACCTCTGTCGAATCTAAGACATTTTTGGTTCTATTCAAGTTGGTTTTATATCTCATATGCATATATCAAGAACAATTCTTCATACTACATCTTTGATCTTAGTCAATGCATGTAACTTGGTATATCCAAAGATCATCAACTTAACGTGATATATATAACACCTTTACCACACTTGCTTTTAGAGTTTAACAATAAAGTAACTCAAACAATCTAGTGGTCATCTCAATAACAGATTAAAAAGGTATTTAACAAGTTTATGCACATATCACATATATTTTGATCAACAACAACCAAGTTAGAGATTAGGATCATTTATGGAATTCTCTCAAAGAAACAACTTCCTATATATGTCCTAATGCCATGCCAAAGATCAATATTCATAAAGATGTCACAAGGCAACCTTC
Organism: Persicaria tinctoria; assembly: GCA_037127255.1. NCBI lineage: Eukaryota > Viridiplantae > Streptophyta > Magnoliopsida > Caryophyllales > Polygonaceae > Persicaria > Persicaria tinctoria. Next base: position 15,153,240 of record JBANSL010000008.1, read on the forward strand.
TTTCAAGACAAACCAAAAGAGTCATATCATGATCATCATTTAATATTGCAAATGCACATGAGATCAATCAACATATAGACATTTTTGTGAAGTCAAAACTAATAAGCCAAGCAAAAATTGCTTATCAAACTTATCTCACAAAATAGGCCGACATGAGTGTTCTCGATCGGTAGAAGAAGATCCTTCGTATGACCAAAGTAAAGACTCGACTGGTTCATCACTATCCTGAGCTTCTTTAACTCCGGTCTCTAGCAACCATAGCAAATGATTTTGCTACCAACATCCCAGTGCCTCTCCGCATACATCGCATCATGAAATTAACCACACAAGTTAAACTTGGGTTATACAAAATCATCATAATAGCACATTTTTATCAATTTGCAATCACCCAGTTCAAAAATCAAGTGATTCGAAATGAAACTAGGATGTATGTATAACTACCCATTTAGTAGTACTGAGCAAAACAATCTACTAAGCTCAATATATGTATAGACACCATCATCACTATAGGATCCAAATGACCCGCCACTACATATAAATATATCATTGAACTCAATATATATATATAAATATACCAACCGAACAAGACAAAGTCTACTTGGTAATTAACCTGAGTTCGACATATGTATATATATATATATATGTGCTATCACTTAGGTAAGATGTATACTTACCTAGCTCGTCGTAAATTCACCGGCTCAACTTGCCGTAATTCAAACCCCAAAGTCATAGGACCCTCCATATCATCAACCCTTGACTCTTGGCAACCTCATAGCTTTTCCCTAGCCATCTGTCAAAAGCAATTAATAGTACACCAAATCAATATATTAACATAGTGCACTAATTTACTTCCTGCAGAACTCATCCACGGCTTGCTCTGAGACTTTGTTCATCCGCTTTGCCTCCCAGATCCGTTGTCGGACGAAGATTCAATCAGCACCCAACATTAGAGCTTCTAAGGATCAGATTTCAAATCCGTCAATATTTCCATGCCCAATTCATACGCAAGTTCCCAATTTAGGGCCTAATTGAAAGCAAAAACGCCAATCGAAGATCCAAGCTCGTCTCCCTCTTCAGTTTCTCCTGGTCGGACCGCTTAGCGACCACCAGTGCTTCTCCCTCTTCCCTCCTTGCTTCTACGGTCGCTTCTTCTGCCACCTTGACCATCAGCCTTTGCCGGCGCCGTCGCCTCGCCCTACATGCTTCCTCACTCCCGTCGGCAGAGGTAAGGTCATAACAACTGTCTTCAGACCTCGGAATCTCTGGCGCTCGTCGCTCTTTGCGTGTGAACAACGGCGCCGGACTGGTTTCCGCCTCCTTGCCCGAGTTGGTGGAATCGGTAGTGGGCGAGTCACATTCCGGTTCGGTTTTCCCAAGGCGAGATCCTGAGAACCTGCCGGTCCTTTCTCCGCGGCGATTATATCGGAGCTTCCGTTGTACAAATCCTCAGCGGCCGGCTTATCCGTCGCCTCTTCCGGATCTGCCAGCGATTACCAGGGTACGGCTTCCTGACCAGGCTATGAGTCCGAGCTCCTGTTAACTCCTCAGCCGCACACCTGACTCATCCCAAATCAGAAGAAGATGGACATCGATTAATTCAATCGGTAAATACTAACACAGAAGTCGCTTCTAAATTGTTAGTAAAAACCATCAATCGATTTCTAAAATTGATCAAACTCATTGAAAATCAAAGTAGAAAACTTATCTCAAAAAGCACAAATTGATGTGGCGTGGTGTATATCCGAACCCACTGTCTTAGAAGCGATTTCGCCCCGACCATGGTGCAAGTCGGCTTCAGGCATCGCCCCCCAAGGTTACACAGCACCTCCGATCGCGTGCACTCGTCAAAGGAGGTTTGGAATCTTTCCAGGAACTCAAAACGTTTCTCAGAGAACGAAGAAGGTGGAAAAACCACCCGCTTCTTCTAAAACCTAAAAGCCTTTTAAGAGGAAGAGAACGTGGGTTGGAACAACCCCACTCCCCCACCCCCAGTTTGTTTAGGAAAATTCTCAAACAGGTTAAAAATATTTTTCCCCTTTTTTTTTTAACTTGGATAAGAATGAGAAAATAAAACTCTTTTATAAAACCTTTATTAAGCATTATTCCCAACACATATCACATAGACTTATAAGATCATAACACTTAGACAACACATGCATCGAAAAAGTAATACACAATAAAGTCCTACACAATCTGTCTTCACAGACAGTATAATCAACATTCACCTGATCATAACACCAGCACAACAACCATAGCCAATAATAGTTGTCGACATTATTGTCCATAGATATATGAAGTGTTTTACAATCAAAGTGCTTTGAAGGCATGAGACACACGGTGAACTTATGCAAATGCCAATTGGTAACACTCCACCATACAAGCAATGGAATTATTCTCTGAGTAGAAACTGATTTTTCATCCAATAAATCATCAATCCACTTAGACAGAATGGATTTACAATAATACTTTTCATACAGATGCATAGCTTGACAAAAGAGATGCCCGAAAAAACTCGAGAATAAGTTATTTAAGAGAATGACAATGAGCACGAAACGATCTCCCCAATCAAATATATGATTCAACTCCAACACAAATTTACTCAAGGTTACCATGCCCCAAAGTAAATATGTAAGCATACCACATGATTCATAAATATAGGGGAACATGGTCTTCTTGAAGAGTTTGATGATGGACAAAAGATAAGCCACAAAATACTTACTAAAACAGTTCATTCCAACTTTGGACACAACAAAGCATACAAACCGTTCAACCAAATAGAATGTACATCCTACCATTATAGACCAGCAACATTTGGAGCCAACATAGATACGAAAACATTTACTCCATGGAAACAACATGTACAATTTCGTTACCCATTTCCTTTTTAAACAAAAAACAGATATAAGAAGAAAAAATCTTCTGCACAAGCAAGGGCACCATTTAATGTCGGCAAGGAAGGTTTTAATTGAGAGGAAACTATTAATCAGTATAAACAAATATCTCGAATAACTCATAATTTCACAAAAAAAACAATTACGCCCATACTCAACTTTTCATATTGTATCATTCAAAAATCAAGATTCAAGCTTAACCTATCCTTTATTCATCAAAAATCTTCAAAAGCTTGTTATTAAGGATGATATTGATTTGATAAAATCTGGGTCAATATTTAACGAGGGACACCCAATTAACGAGGGTCAATCAAGATTCAAGCTTGTTATTAAGGATTTGAGATAAATGACGGTTGGAGTAGATATGTGTTCGAGATTTCAAAGAGGCGAATGTCAAAACATAAAGGTTCGTCTATCTAGGTCGAGTGTATGCACTCAACTCGATAAAGTTCATTGAGGCAAAACAAGAAGCTCGTAAAACATTGTCAAGAATATGTACTCAACTCGGTAAAGTTTACCAAAGTCTAGAAGAAATCTCGTAGAACATTGTCAAGGATATGTCATAGCATCGGTCCAGATTGATACGCCCATTCCCGACTAATCAACCCCCTCGAAAACCCCAAAAAGTTGTCAGAAACCAAATAAATCATGTCAGAAAGTGGAATACATTCTCGTATACTCCGTATTATTTTTCAACACAATTCAACATCTTTATTGTTGTTTTTGTAATTTTCCGATTTTGATTCAAACTCGAGTCTCTTTCTTTTCTCAGGTCAAAACCGTAATCGTTTTATAAAAAATGAAAAGAACTAACTGCAATTTAGAGTAAATTGTCTTGACAATAGATAAAATACAATGTCAATAGACGGAAAAAAGAGGCTAAAAAACCTTTCAAAGTGCAATTAAACAGACCTCAATTCAATTGATAATGCTAACCGTTACCCTTCCAAATATCGTCTTACGAACTACTTGTAAAACGCAAACTCTCCTAACAAACCAAACACGTTCTTACTGACATGTTCAACAAATGGGAATGGAAACGGACGGGGGTCAATGAATAATTGAATGTACCTCCAAAATCCATCTTCCACCCGTCGATTCAGCAATCTTGAACCGTTACAAATGCATTAAAAAACACAGAGAACAATCCCCGTTCAAAAGCTGCCATATCTTTTACCAGATTTGTAATCACCAAAATCATTTTTCTGGGGTTTCACGCATACAGTTCGATACGATGAACAGCTATGAAAAGCGTCTAGGTTCTCTTAACGTACAACGGGCGGTGGGGGCCCACCCTTCGAACTCACCTTTCCCTCTGTCTCTGTTCCCTCTTCCTTCGCCTCCCCTCGTCGATACCTTAAATTCACTCCCAAGCAAAAATGTGGTTGGGCATTGGGAGCATCAAATCAATTTTCTCCCTGATTTGTTGTCTCTGGTAGCATCAATTTTGGATCCCGGATCAATTTTGCTTCCAACACCTCTCTCTCCCATCCAGTTCCGTTCAATTCATCCATTTGATGCTTTTCTGCTTTGGGTCTGATCGCTTTTACTGTCTCAAAGCTCCAAAGATTGAAACTTTCAGGCTCTTTAAGTTGGATTCAATGTGGATTGTTTTCTGGGTTGATTTCAGCCGATGCAGGTTAGTGGCCTAGATCTTGCTATTGTTGGAAACTTCACTTCTGTGTGTGCTTGATTAGCTGCTGGAACAATGAAATTGAATTAGGGGTTTTCATCCTTTGTATAATTTTGAGAGTTTGCTAGTCCAAATCACTATTGATTTGGAACCAAATCTTGGATTAGGGAATGAAATTAGGGTTTGTAGATAAAATGTCAAAAGGAGGGCATGTTGAATTGTTGAAAGGTGCAATCTTGCTATCACTGGCTGCAGTTTGTAGAGGATACTCACAATGCAATTGTGAAGACGAGGGTTTTTGGAGCACAAACAGAATCATAGAGTGTCAGCGAGTGAGCGATTTCTTTATTGCGATTGCTTACTTTTCGATCCCCATTGAGCTTCTGTACTTTGTCAGCCGCTCTAACTTCCCCTTCAAATGGGTCTTTATCCAATTCTTTGCCTTCATTGTGCTGTGTGGACTGACCCATTTGCTGAATGCATCGACATACTATGGTCCGCATTCGTTCCATTTGATGGTGTCGATTACCGTCTTTAAGTTCCTCACGGCGCTGGTTTCGTGTGCAACAACGATTACCCTCCTGACACTGATCCCCCTGCTGCTCAAGGTGAAGGTCAGGGAGCTGTTCTTGAGAAGAAATGTGTTGGAGTTGAATCAAGAGGTCGGAATTCGGAAGAAGAAGGAGGAAGTGAGCTTACATGTTCGTATGCTCACCCGAGAGATACGAAAATCCCTTGACAAACACACTATACTGTACTCCACTTTGGTGGAGCTTTCCAAGACACTGGCCTTGCAGAACTGCGCAGTTTGGATGCCGACTGATAATGGCAAGGAAATGAGCTTGACCCATGAGCTGAAACCGAGTCCTTCTCAAAACTGCCCAGTTCGTCTGTTGATGAATGATCCTGATGTTTTAGAGATCAAGGGGAGCAAAGGAGTGAAGATCCTCCGGTTGGATTCAGCTCTGGGGATGGCAAGTAGGGGTGAAATCGACAGGCCAGGGTCTGTGGCTGCTATTCGGATGCCTATGCTTCGGGTTTCCAATTTCAAAGGTGGAACGCCAGAGATCGTCCAGGCTTGTTACGCTATCCTGGTCTTGGTTTCCCCCAACTCAAGAACTAGCGTCTGGGGCTTCCACGAGTTGGAGATAGTGGAAGCAGTTGCTGATCAGGTCGCGGTGGCCCTGTCTCATGCTGATATCCTCGAGGAGTCTCAGAGGATGAGGGAGAAGCTGGCAGAACAAAACCGCGCTTTGCAGCTTGCCAGGAAAAGCGCGATGATGGCAAGCCAAGCGAGGCACGCGTTCCAGAAGGTCATGAGCAACGGGATGAGGAGACCAATGCATTCCATTTTAGGCCTTCTGTCGATGTTTCACGACAATAACACAAGCCTGGAGCAAAGAGTCGTCGTGGAAACAATGGTCAGGACCAGCCATGTCCTCTCTACATTGATCAACGACGTGATGGAGCTCCCAACTATGCGAGATGGAAGCTTCCCAATGGAAATGAGGGCGTTCAGCTTGCCTTCCCTTCTTAGGGAAGCTGCTTGCTTGGTCAACAGCTTGTTCGTATTCAAGGGGATCGGCTTCTCAGTCGATATCCACACCGCGTTGCCTGACAAAGTCATTGGAGACGATAGGCGGACGTTTCAAGTTATCCTACACATGGTTGGGTACCTCTTGAAAGCAATGAATGGTGGTAATTCTGTCCTCTTCCGAGTTTCATCCGACTGTCACGCTGAAGCTAGATCAATCGTATACTCTGATTTCGTGAATGTGAAGCTCGAATTCAAGGTGGATGGTATGCTCTCTACTTCGCAAAATGCGAGTAAGAGACATCAAAGCGAGGAGAACAAGGAGATGCTCAGCTTCAGCATGTGTCAAATGCTAGTGCAGGTCAGTTTACATATCTCTGTAACTAGTTTTTTCGGATGAATCTGTGAATTGTCAGATGACTTTATATGATTTCTACTTGACAGGTGATGCAAGGAAACATGTGGATAACACCAGACTCGTCGGGGCAGCCTCAGAGCATGACTCTTCAGCTTCGGTTCAGGCTTCAGCCCTTCCCGGATTCAGGCAGCTCAGTGGAACAGATGGCTGTCAGCCCGTCGTTCCAAGGGCTGAAGATCATGCTGGTGGAGGACGACAATGTGAACCGGATAGTGACAACGAAGCTGCTAGAGAAGCTGGGGTGTGAGGTTACAGCAGTGTCATCAGGGTTCGAGTGCTTGACCAGCCTGGGCCCGGCTGGAGGATCAGTTCCTTTCCAGGTAATCCTGCTGGACCTCCACATGCCGGATATGGATGGGTTCGAAGTAGCCATGAGGATAAGGAAGTTCCACAGCCAGAGCTGGCCTCCGATCATAGCACTGACAGCTAGCGCGGAGGAGAACATTTGGGAGAGGTGTGCTGAGATGGGGATGAACGGCTTGATCCGGAAGCCTGTTGTGTTGCAGGGCATTGCTGATGCGTTTCGGAGAGTCCTGAGGAGAGCGTAGTAGGAAGAGAGGTTTGGGGGAATCTGTGGTTTAGATCGGAGTTCAGATAATTGTGGGCAATGAGTTAATTCATAGCTAGATGTAGCTGAATAGGTTTATGTAGGTGATGAAGAAGGTAACTAGAATTGATGTTGAATGGTAGACTGAGTGTTTTAGGAACTCCGTTGGAGCAAAACATTCAAAATATCTCTTAATTGGAGAATTTCAACGCTCTTAGTTAATTGCATCGATCTAAAGTAATACTACTTTCATACTTTTGTGTTTATGAACTAGACAATAGCATTGAACCACTCAGGTAAACAGATTAATATTGTATTATATTGTGCATTATAAATCATAAAACATGATAATCCAAACACACACCCCGAAGGCTCGATGAACACTAGTAATTGTGGTTGGGCGAGTTTAGAGGTGACAATTCGGTTGTTCGGGTCGGATTCGGATCGGGTTGGGTCAGTTTTTAGGTTGGATAAGTTTGAGTCAAATGGATTTCGGGTTGGGTTGGGTTCGGATTGGGTCAAGTCGGGTTACATTAAGTTTTATTATAAAATGATAATTATTTTTTATTTATCTTAATTATTGACTATTAAACTTCATTTCTTTAGTATATTAGGTAGGGGTGGGTACGGGACGGGACGGGACGGGATTGGGCCGAGACGGGACTCGTCCCGCGAAATTTTTTCGGGACGGGATTGGCATTTTTTTTTCGGGACGGGATCGGGACGGGATGGTGTCTGGACGGGACGGGATCGGGACGGGACGGGCCTTGTCCCGCATATAAAAATAATAAAATATTATATAAATTTGCAAAGTGAAAAATGCTTTCATAATTCATTATTTAGTATAATATGTTGAATACGGTATTATTCTCAACTATATTATTCAATAATAATAATAATAATAATAATAATAATATTATTATTATTATTATTATAATACTATTATTAATCCATACAATGATTGTATAATTAATTATAATGTTCAACATATTTGACTACATTATCTTACTAGATCAGGACGGAAAGGAATTGAGACGAGATTTACCAATATTGTCTAATTATCGATTGATAGTTAGGAAGAATACCGTATTTAATTAGCTATTTGCCTCTTGTAACTCTAAATGGGCGGGATGTGTGTGTCGATCTGACGGGATCCTCTCTATTGACTCAGTCTGGGATTTCTGACTTTATGCCTGGTCGTGCTGTTGTTGATGCTGCTCGACGTAAGTGTGTCAAGTATCGAGATTTGTGTACGGCGGCTGGTTATGGTTTCCTACCCTTCTCATTCTCTTCATTGGGGGAGTTGGATACATATGCGGTTGCATTGCTGAAACGGATTCAGAAATTCTCGGTATCTCAGGATGATGGGGCTCGTGTTGCACGTTATATTTTTACTAGACTTGGCTTTGTTATTGCTAAAGGAGTGGGTGCCCAGATATGCGGTTGCATTCCTACCCTTCTCATTCTCTTCATTGGGGGAGTTGGATACATATGCGGTTGCATTGCTGAAACGGATTCAGAAATTCTCGGTATCTCAGGATGATGGGGCTCGTGTTGCACGTTATATTTTTACTAGACTTGGCTTTGTTATTGCTAAAGGAGTGGGTGCCCAGATAGTATCTCGGTTGCCCACTAATTTCTTGTAATATGTTTTTATTATAATAATAATAATAATAATAATAATAATAATAATAATAATAAAATAATAATAATAATAATCCCACGTTATAATTAAAAATAAAATAAAATAATATTACTTATTTTTATTGTTATTATTATAAAATACTTATACTTTACAAGAAAAAAAATATAATATGATATAATAATAATATAATAATAATAATAATAATTTTATTATAAATTAATATTATTATTAAATTATATTATAATATTATTATTATTATTATTATAAATTGAAAATTATTATTATAGTTATAAATAATATTTGCTCAAAATAATAATACTAATAATATATTATTATTATTCTATAATATTATAATATTATTATTATTCTATAATATTATAATATTATTATTATTATAAAAATTATTATTATTATTATTATTATTATTATTATTATTATTATTATTATTATTAAATGCGGGACGGGACGGGATTTGCGGGATCCCACCGGGATCGTCCCGCGTTTCGTCCCGCATAATTTTTGCGGGACGGGATCGGGACGGGATTCGCTATTTTGTCCTAAATCCCACCGGGATCGGGACAGGATCGGGACGGGACCGGGACGGGATCGGGATTTGCGGGATTTGTGCCCACCCCTAATATTAGGTCTCATTATATGTAATTCACGTTATTTGAGTATTTGAAAATAAGAGAATTAAAGTAATTATAAGGAAGAGTCGGGTTTTGTTCGGGTCGGGTCAAGGACGGAGCGGGTATGAGTCAGGTCGGGTTTGTTTATATTCGTGTCCACTCGGATATCAGGTCAAAATGGGTCGGGCTCGGGTTCAGACAGGTTGTGCATGACACTAGATTTTCGGATTTCAGTCGAGTCTGGATTCGGGTGAGTCGGATCGGATCGGATTAGGTTGTGCATGACACATTTAGGGGCATTTTAGTCTTTCACTTTCAAGTTATATTATGAAAGTTTAAGGGAAAATATGAGGATGGGTGGTTACTTGCAAACAATTTGTTATAAGGGGTGGTTAAGTGAAATTTTTTAAATAATGGGTGGTTAATTAAAAACAAAGATGAATAAAGGGTGGTTTTATGCATTTTGGTCAAACTAAAAATAATAAAGCACCAATATAATCATTCTTTTATATGCATAATACATATGATTGATACGATCGAGTGGGACACAACGTTTCCACTATATACACCCCAAACCCTGCACGTCAATTCCGACGTGCAGGGTTAAAATGGGTTAATTAACTTTTTAAAAGCGCTAATCTATATCTATACTATATATATAAAGTTGGGTGAAGCCCAATTAATTGCACATATTAAATGCTTATAAATCTATCTAATATATATTTAACATTAGATTAAAAATTCAAAAAGTTCATGTAGCTCATTGGTTTGTGGTGTATTTCTTATTCTTTAGATCAAGGGTTCAAATCCCCTTAACAACATAATTTTAACTTTTATTTTTTTTTATGTCTTTTAAGTTGTATCTACTCCTTTTGTCCCATCTTTTAAACGGTTTTCTATATAAGTGCAATAAATAAAAATAATAGAGAACATGAAAGCATGTATTTCTTATGTTTAATATTATTCAATGGTTTCTTATAAGTGCAATTGGTAAATAAAAAACAATGTAATTAATATTATTCAATGGTTTCTTATAAGTGCAATTGGTAAATAAAAAACAATGTAATTAATATTATTCAATGGTTTCTTATATAAGTGCGAAAAAAAAAAGATTAGATGTAGTTTTATTTATAATTGTAATATTTTTTGCTTATATAGTTGAATTGCATGTAGAAGTTAAGTGAGTAAGAAGATAAATAGAGTCAAGTTAATATATTTGTTGAATTTCAAAGACAAATAAACATATTAAAACTTTTAGAGATAAAAATTATTAGTAATAAAATTACAATGATAAGTATATTAATTGAAAATATATATTTAAAATAAGTCCCGTGCGTAATATTATTCAATGGTTTCTTATATAAGTGCGAAAATAAAAAAGATTAGATGTAGTTTTATTTATAATTGTAATATTTTTTGCTTATATAGTTGAATTGCATGTAGAAGTTAAGTGAGTAAGAAGATAAATAGAGTCAAGTTAATATATTTGTCGAATTTCAAAGACAAATAAACATATTAAAACTTTTGGAGATAAAAATTATTAGTAATAAAATTACAATGATAAGTATATTAATTGAAAATATATATTTAAAATAAGTCTCGTGCGTAGCACGGGCATGCTCACTAGTTAATCACAAAGGCTTGCACGTCGAAAGGGACGTGCATTTTTAATGTTGGATTTGCGGTGTATATAAAAACACCCGGGACACAATTATTGGTATCGACTATCGAGTCTTTGATTTTGGGACAGGCCGATGACTTTTCTATTAGCGAAGTTTGATCAAGATCGATGATGACGGTGATGGTGGAAAACTAAATGCATGCTGTTGGATCAAGATGATGGTTAGGTGTACATTGAAATGTGAAACCAAATAGTCATCAACTAAATAAGTATTGATTAGTATATAAATTTAAAATTGGTGAACTATTTTTTATTGTCAAATTGATTTTAGGATGAGACTTCACTATACCTATGGTTTCGATAATGAGTTTCAATGGATTTCTAGGTAACGACGATGGTGGGATTTCCCGTCTTTAATTTCTTGTCAAGGTATTCCTTATCGGTGTCGGTCGGGACAATCTAGTGGTGGATATGGCTGATATACTACAAAATAAGCCTATTGCAATAGTTGAAAAATACTACATAAAGCTCAAAAAATGATACAATAGGTCTAATGCAGCATTTTTGTGAATGCTACGTCCGCTCACGTTGCATTAGACCAAATGTAACAGCTATTTCAAGCAAATGTAACAGCCAAGCATAGGAAATAGAACATATTGCATTAGACCAAAAAACATGTTGCAATAGGTACGTAATGTAATATTCATGTTAAAAGATAATGCATCAACAATTCACACATAATGCAACCATTTTAATTCAAGCTATTGCAACAACCTTATAAAATTATTGTAGTATCTCACATAAACTAATGTGCATATTTATAAAATTTATCAAATTACAACAATAATAAAATGACTTATAAGTTATAAATTGGCAAATACATTAATATTATTACAAATTATGTCACTAATATTCATAGTACATAGACAGTAGTCTCTCTTCACATCTCTAAAACACAATTTAGCTGAATGACTTTCACACCCTGCAAATATGCAACACATAAACTTTACAGTGTCATATGTAGCAATATTATAATTTAAATTACAATACAACCTCTAGGTGACTATTATATACTCCCTCCGTCCAACAATACATGGACTTTTAGATATAAATTTTTGTCCAACAATAGATGGTCTTTTAGGTTTTCTAGGTAAAAAGTTGTAATGATTTGTATTGGTTTGTGTGTTGTTGACTTTTTAAAATAATTTGATTGGTTAAAATGTGTAGTGGGTGTTAAAAAATAATAAAATTTATGAAAAAGTTAGTGCAATGGTGATGTTTTTTTAAAAGTAAGGTGTTTTATTAAAACTTGTGCAAAATGCTAAAATGCAATGTATTGTTGGACGGAGGGAGTAATTGAATAAGAAGGGCAATATATATACATATATTCCCTTCCCAAAGAATGACAAGAATACAAGATAATTTCTCATATCAACAAATGCATATACTATGTATTTTTTTTCTAAAGGTATATATCCAATATAGTGAGCATCAATAGAAAAAAAAAAAGAAGTAAAAAGCTATCATAGTTCAAGAGCCACTAGTACACTACACGGATAAATACAAAACATTATTTTTCAAAGAAGAATAAGAATTCTAAATCGCTAACCTTCAAGAATGAATAGTTTATCCAACTTTCTTCAAACCCGAAACTAAAAAAATAGATCATGTGAGAATATAGCAAATATGCAAAAATCAAAACAACATGCATTAGTCCCATCAAGGAAGCAAAGCCCACTTAGAAGTAGGAGCTTTATTAACCAAAGAGAGAAGTGACAATATAAGAATGAGAAAGCAATGTAGCTAGATAATTGATAGTTACCCAAAACACCTATATATTTCCGAAAAACAATAGGTTTGTAAAAAAATCAAAGCTATAAGATTAAAGGATACAACTAACTCAAACCAATGGTCATCCTACCAATTCATCCTAGGGAATTAAAATATTTGCAAATAAATCATACAAAACCTAATCCAAACCAACTTAATCAATTTAGCCATATAGCAAATGCAAGAAAATCTACCTCAGATCAACCCAAATTACACAATCAACATCAATTCTAGAAACATCATTAGTTACTTCAACCAAACACAAGGTAAGACAATTGAGCAAGTCCGTAGACTTACCTTAGCCTCTTCAATCAAGCTATCACAACCGAGCAATCCAAGCGCATTAATAAAGTGTTCCCCCAACTCATTCATTCTCAAGCCTATAATCCAACTCATTCATTTACAGAAACAAGTTACATCATCACAAAATCAAATCGCCTAAAACATGACAAGTACTCATCTTGCAACACAGTTTTGACTTTTGACCCATTATAATTCATCAAAATTAAGAATACAATATATAGTTAGAAATATTGCAAAACATACTATCAAATAGCCTACTTAGATGTCCCATAAGAACAAGGCATCATCAGGTTATGAGCAGAACAATTTAGCATTCAACGCAGTTTCTGGACAGCAAAAAATACCTTAATAGAAATGGACATATCCTTAAAATGGATGACTATCGAATCTTCTTCTCTTGACACATCAATACTATATGCATTAGCTAGTTATAGAAACAACAAGACCTAAAAATTGATGCTTGAAACTCGAGATATAGCCCAATTATTCAACCGACATCCATATTGAAATTCGAAACCCTTTGAAAATAGCAAAACGTTTGAGCTGAATCGAAAACTTAACCAAAACTACTCAAATCCAACAATCTGAATCAAGAACCTTAACTCTCTACCCAAATTTGATTAATAAAGCAATTCTTATTTTATCAAATCCTTTGAACAAGATCGTAATCAACACACAGAAAATAACTAAACAACATCAAATATTGTGTCCAAATTAGCTATTCGTTCTTGTAACTACTACGCTAACTTCCAATAAAATCCTCCCTAGACATTTTATCAAACACCTAATAGGCATGAATTTAACAAGTTTCAATTCTCAATTCTAAATCCCTAAATTACCGATTTGAGTCAAGTAGATTCACAAATTCATAAACTTCATTGATTCCCAAAATCCCAAACCCTAATCAAAATTTCACAAAATTGATTCTTAAAATCAAATCTAATTTAACCAATTGGTTCCCAAAATCAAAACCCTAAACGAATTTTCATATCCTATTCATCAATCGAATCTCAAAAATCAAAAGTTATAGCACAAATTCACAAAAAAGGAATGAAATGCTAACTTTTTCAATTCGGATTTGGGATTTGGGGAAGAATGGACAACAATGGAGTTTCAACCTTTCATCTTTGGCGTGGACAGTGCACTGCAGCGGCCCGGAGCCGACAACTAGTGGGAGGGAGGAGCCAGTACGGTGTGACTGGTACAAGGGCGGCGTCACCGGGGGAGAACTCGCCTGCCTGCGGGGTTCGACTCAGCGAGCCGCAGATTCTCCCAGCCCGGATTTCGCAGTCCGTGGAGGGCGAAGTGTTGCTCGAAGGCGACGGGGGATACGGGGATCGAAGAGGGAGAGGGAGAGAGAGCTCAGTTGAGGTCTCTAATGGCAGACGAAAGAGGAATAGACTCTCAACTCTCAAGAGCTCTCAGACTCAGAAATGTGAAATGTCGAATAGCACTAGCAAAGCAAAGGGATGGATTTTATTTTTTACCCTTTTTTTCACTCACAAAATAATAAAATATTCCCCACACATTTCCCTTTATATAATTTCACGTAAATGTTACACAAAGTGCTACAATAGAGAACAAATGTTGCAATTCCTGTTACAATAGATAATGTTGCATTGAACTATTACATTAGCATAATTGTTACATTCAACTATTACAATATCTTAAATGCTACAATCAACTGTTGCTTTAAATCACTTTTGTAACAGCTCGAGCTCGGCTCGAAAAAAGCTCGATCGAGCTCTTTCACTTACCTAAATAAGCCGAGCCTGAACATCATTTTAAGCTCGGCTCGTTCGATTTAGACTCGAATAGCTCGAATTTTATGGAATTTCTACAATTTTTTTTACATTAATATGTTATAACAAAGTAAAATGGCTTAAAGCTCAAAAAAAGTTCGGCTCGAGCTCGTTCACTTACTAAAACAAGTCAAGCTTGAACAAAAAAAAAAAACTCGTTTAAAAATTAGGCTAGCTCGACTCGAACTCGTCTACTAAACGAGCCATGTTTGAACATGTCAAACTCGTAGCTGGCCACGAATAACTTTGTGGTGTGAGGGTACGTGGGTAACGTGGCTCACTTGTCGTCGGATCCAATGGGCTGCTAGCACCTTTACCTAGAGGAATACGACCGCGACGAGTAGAGCGCCCGATCCTTGCAGGGATTTTCGAGGCGCCTTGGTTATTCATGCGACGTCGCCGGAATAAGGACCACCACTACCACCACCACATGAGCGCTCCCTTCATAGTTCATACTTTTGCTAGCCGATACCCCTTTGCTTTTAAATGCAAATTATCTTAGCAAAGGTGCTTTATATAATATAACTAGTGTAAGTCCCGTCCCGTGCACGGAAAATACGTTAATACAATATTATAAAAAATCTAGATAAATTCTAATAAATAAAAATAATAATCTAAATATAAATTATGCTTTCCACTAAATAATAATATAGATATAAATAAAATTAGTTTAACAAATGATATATAATCTAATTATCTTTTATTTGGATTATCAAAATATAAATAAAAATCATATTTATAAGGTAAAAGGTTTTTTATCCTAATATATCATTAATTAAATCTCATGTAATTAAATAGATAGTTGATTTTTAAAAATATTTTAATATTCTTTTTTTAATTAAATATTGTAATTAGTATATATTTATTACGTTAGTTTATTAAAATATATATGCACGGATAGATTGTTGATACATATTACGATTACATAGTATTTTAATAATATATTTTGACCTCAAAAAAATAATATAGATATAAATAAAATAACAGTTATTGAATAATTAATTTAGATATAAATAATTCTTTCCACCAAAAAATAATCTAGATGTAAATAAATACACATATCAAATACTACATATATATCTCTTAATATTTTTGGCAAGTATGACTATCAAATATACTACTACTACATATTACTTAATTATATTGATATAGTTTTTTCCTTATATAATATTTACTCGTTTATAAGATATTTCATCCATTCAATTATATGAGTTGGCAAAATAAAATAATTATTTAATTATTTTTAATTATATAGATTAGAACTATCCAATTATAGGAGTATTAGATTTCCTTTTTGACGGGAGAAAGTTTTGCGAGATCCACTCACGCGCCGCCACGTATGCAAATGTACTCACAGGCCGACACATAGGCGACAATGCATCGGTTTTAGTATATGTATATATAAAAAGATAATAACTAGTAGTGTCCCCGTTCTGGACACGAAAATATGTTAATATTATTCTAAAATTATAAAGTGGGTGAGAAATATAAAATAAAAATTAATCTATATATAAATAATTCATTATACCAATATACGGAGTATAAATCCTCATAAAAAAATATTCTTACTTAAATTATATATTGAAAGGTTTTTTTTTAAATACTATAATTTGATTGGTTAAAGAGTGTAAAATTAACTGGGTTATTACAACTTATCAAAATTGCTTATCATTCAAATATATATATATATATATATATATATATATATATATATATATATATATATATATATATATATATATATATATATATATATATATATACACACACACACACACACACACACACACACATATATATATATATTAATATTATATTTTGAATTAAACCCATTGTTTAGAATCTATCAATAAATTATTTTAAAAAACCATTATAATTTAATTGGCAAAAAAGATAATAATTAATTTGGCGATAGCTCTCATTAAAAAATGATTCTCATTT
This sequence comes from Persicaria tinctoria, assembly GCA_037127255.1. Taxonomy (NCBI): domain Eukaryota; kingdom Viridiplantae; phylum Streptophyta; class Magnoliopsida; order Caryophyllales; family Polygonaceae; genus Persicaria; species Persicaria tinctoria. The sequence continues at coordinate 15,170,034 of JBANSL010000008.1, forward strand.
AAATTACATATTGATATTAATATTCATTTATTAAATAATATTAATTTAAATTATTAACTTATAGTTTTGAATTTCGTGAAATCCATATCCAAGTATGATAAAATTTGATTAAATAACTTACATAACAAAAAAAAATATAGATTAAATATTTTAATAAGATTTTTTCTTAATTAAGAGATATGGGTAGATTGGATACAATGAATTAAAGAATGAACGGTTGAATTTTTTTAGTTAATACTCCCTCCGTTAAAAAAACAAGTCGTTTTAGGTATTTTGGTACTCACTTTCCAAAATTACCTTTGTAATGATTAAGGATTTATTAGTTGTAGTTTTCAATAAAGAGAAAAAATAAAGTAATAATTAGGAGTATAAGTATATTTTTGTTTGCTTTTATTTGCTTTCTTAAAAAATGTACAAATTTCTAAAATGACATGTTTTAATTACCAAAGGGAGTATTAATGAGATAGGCTATATCATATCAATTAGAAAAAAGAGAAAATTTGCTGAAATATCACATTTTCCTAATCTAATTAGCTTAATAGTATCCTCACTTTATCTATTGGCCGTTGTAACACCTATTTAATTTTTTTTTAAGCGTGTAGCACCCTCGCTCTCTTGCTCTACCTCTGATCGCTCCACCATTGGAAACCCTAAGTCCCGATCTGGATCCACCCTCTCCTACCTCTGATCGCTCCACCATCGCTCCCTTTCTCCTTCACTTTCTCCATTTTCGATCTCCCTCCACCATTGGCAATGGCGGATCTGTGGGGGGTTCGGGATGGCTGAAGCCCCCCGCTGGCCAAAATAAGGGTATACGTATATTTTTATATATCTGTTAATTTAGTAATATATATAAGTGAAGTAATATATTATCACAAAGTTGCGTTGGATTAGTGGATAGGACATGGGGCAAATTATTGTTGGGAGCGCGAGATCTTTGGTTTGAATCCCCTCGCGTCCCAGTTTTTTCCTGTTGCATTTGTTTTTTTAAAAAACTAACCCCTTTTTTTTGGTGCTTTGTTTTATTTGTTTTTTTTTAAAAAAAAACACTAACCCTTCCTTTTTTTTGCAGCATCTGTTTTTTTTTTAAATGTTGCATCTTTTTTTTTTCTTTTAAATGTTGCATCCGTTTTTTTTAATGTTGCATTTTTTTTTTCTTTTAAATGTTGCATCTGATTTTTTTGTAAATGTTGCATCTGTTTTTTTTTTAAATGTTGCATCTGTTTTTTTTTGAAAAAAAAAAAACCAACCCCCTTTATTCTTTATAATCAATACTTATAATAACTAATACAATATTAATTAAAATTCAACAAAATGTCATTTTTTTGTTCTAAGTAGACAACATCAAGCGGTTTGTTCATTACCCCAACAACTATTTTTTTTTGGATCGAAGTGGATAAAACATAGTGTCGTCCAGGGGCAGAGGGAGGGGGGGGCATGAGGTGGCTCGAGCCCCCCCTGGGTCGGGGGAAAACGCAAAAAAAAAAAAATTGTATTTTTTTTGTAATTTTTGATAATTTAAGGGTTAAAAATAGTTAAAAAGAGCATTGAATCAATAAGTTTGCTTAGCTTAGTTGGTATGGGTTGAAGAATAGAATGATAAGGTCTTGAGTTCGAATCCTTATAGAGTGTGTTTTATACTATATTTCTTATAACAAAAATTGCATCTTATATATATCTTAAAAAAAAAATCCCGAAAATTTAGTTGAGCCCCCCTCGGATTTTTTCTGGCGTCGTCTGCTCAGGTCTACTTATATTACAGTTGGTGATGTAAGTTCCTGAATTCACAAAATAATATAGTGTCGCTTTTGGTGTCATTCCACAACTAAGTAGGACTGAAGGTGTCAACGGGATATAGGAACAATCTTAGACTTGAGCATTTCAAACCGTCATTTCTTGGAAAAAATTTCAGCCCCCCTTACAAAAAAAATTCCTGGATCCGCCACTGACCATTGGAAACCCTAAGTCCCAATCTGGATCCGGCGTCGGGGACAAGCTCCAGCGGCGATCCCCCGGAACCTCCCGATTTCTACGACACTTGTCTCAGGTTCATCCACGATGTCCTCATGGAGGAGGAGGAATTAGACGACGCCTCTGTCGAATTTTCCGATTTCGGCGCTCTCCAGACAACTGAGAAGTCGTTCTACAAAGCCCTCAGTGAGCCTCATCCATCGCCGTCTGATCAATTTCGATCGTTTGTTGCTCGAAATGTTGACAACTCCAAAGGCCAGGTTCAGTCTTTCTCTATTGTGAGGACACTGGTGTCGCCAGGTTGAATTCCGATCGTTTTACGACGTCCTCGGTGTGGACACTGGTGTCGACAAAGTGAGTCCTTCCCATAAGGTAACTTCATAAATCCTTCTATCATTTGAGTCAATGTAATTGCAAATTCTTGAATTCAGATAGGCTGAGTATTCAACTCGTTAAATCGCATAAGGATTTGGAGCTTGAGAATACTTGGATTGATCTTAAATTTTCTGAAATCTTGGTGTCTAAAGCTGCCCACCAAGTGTTTATGGAAATGTCTAGGCAAGGATATGTTATACTATAGATTTTGAGATTGTTGAGGATCGAGTAATCGACATGGGTTCGATTACTCGATGGTTTAGGATTTAGTGGCATCATTACTTCCCCATTTTATAGCATAATGTCACCAAATTTATTTTTGCACACAATGAATCTGCAATGTATCATTACTTCCTCATTTTTATAGCACATTGTCAATGCTGTCATTGATTGATTCCAGTGATGTTGCAACATGCTTAGTCTTAGTAAGTTTGTAATTTCAAGATTTGATCTTTTAATAGTATCTACGCTCGTATGAAATTCATCCATGGATTAGCCAAGTACTAGTTAAAAGCTAACTCAAAGGCTCTGTCAAGCCCGCTCTTAGTTGCCATTTTTGTTACTGCATTTGTTAATTTTGTTGTAGGAGTCACATGGAAACCTCCTGGAATGCGGTTAACTCTTGTCGATCGATGCAAGTGTCATGGCCTTGGCGTAGGTGCTCAGATGAATTTGTTTAGCAGATTTGCTAGAATACTCAAGGTAGGTACATTGTACATACACCACACTTAGGAGTGTTATTTGGTTGATTAGTTTTATGCTCAAAACTCGGGTTTTGTAGTCTTTGATAAGGACAATCCCTTCTTTTCCTTAAATGATGACTTGCTTGTTGTTGATTTTGCGGATAATGTCTCTGATTCCATAATTTTCCTTGTATCTCTCACCTATAGTTGCAAGTGAGGAGACTGAATTTGAAGTTTGGGATTTCATCTTTGTTATACTTGTTGTTGTTATGTCGGGATTCAGATGGTGTATGACTCAGATTCTTCTCCAGGTATGACTATCCATCAGCCGCTAGCTACGCTAGTGCTCCCTTGCATAATTCATGTTAATAGTCCAATGCTCAAGTGGAATAATGTATAGTCTGGTGGACAAAGCATTATTTCACAAATTATTCTTGTTTTGTAATTTTGGTAAGTAGTGACTGTCATTGTCGTTGCATTCTCTTCATGTGTCATATTTGTTTAGCATATGAGCATGTTGAAGGAGCAATGGGAATCTGTATCATTTTTTGAAAGGCTACGTCGTTTTTTTTGTGTTCTCTGAACTGTCATCTGGATATTCTGTCTATGTATGCATGTTCCCCATCATGATGGTGTTTGCTGATATTGAGATTGTTTATGAAGAGGGAAGCATATGGTAAGCAACTAAGCACTATATTTTGCTCTTTTATTTGGGGCTTTTATTATAAATCTCTTTTGACTTTTTTTTATATAGCTCTATGAGTACATAACCCCTCATTTGGTGAACACCCAAATCTTATTCAGGGCTCTCAAAGAGTGGCTAGTATTCAGGATAAGCTATGGGAATCGAGACTACGATGGTATGGACCTATGCTCATGCTTTTGTTAAAGTAAGCTTAAATGTGGAAGGTTTGACTGTGTAAATTACATTTCTTGAATGATCATTGACAATTCAAACTGTCTCCCATTTCTATAATAAGTAGTCAAATAATAATGTGCACGCTTGGTTTGTTGTATTTTTATGTCAGATGATTTTGCTTTGCTTAACAATTGGGTTGTACATTACAAGTTTTTTATACGTTTTTACCCCATTTGATGCCCACCCCAGGATATTAGGAGTGACAAAAAGAGAGTTTCTTATGAAGAGGAGACCCCAAAGCTATTCACATCAAATTTCAAGATTCCCAAATTGAAGAGCAGCTCATCTCTTCGGTGAATGCTATCTTTATATATTAAACCCGACATCAAGTTGTCCATCAAATTGCTTAGTTTTAATTATAGTCATTGTCTTTCTTAGACAAGGAGGAGCTTAATCTCTTCATCCAACATTGTGAGATGCTCATATGCAGCATTGGGTGCTGTTTGATGTAATCTATTTAGATTATTAGTGCCCATCTAGCTTCTATCTCGTGTGTGTGTGTTATCTAGGAGTGTCACTTTTCGATCTCCTTAAAGGTAACATAATCAGAGTGTTGTTGGACTGTCAGACTTCTCTGCATTACAAACATGGCTTAGACCCAATGATATATGTAATTTGTAAAACTATTCTTATGAGATCAATGTTCTTTTGTTTTGTTTGCAAGTTCAGATTCTTGAATTAGTTCTTTTAGTGGTAGAAATTCTATCTTGTGCGTCCCCAACATAAACGAGTAGCAAGGCAAACATAACTGCAAACCATATGCATATATACAAGTGACTTGTAAATAGGTACATTAGCTAGGTGATAACATGTTTTTAACTCCGCTTGTGTTTTGGTGCACAACCGGTTCCAATCTCGGAAAAATGAGGAGAGGAGACATGTTATGTGGTATTTCATATTATTAGATTCTTAAATGTCATTACAAATGTGTCAACAAAAAAAATGTCATCAATGAAGTGTAATCACATTTTATGCTCATATGTTATCAATTGTATAGAAATATTATCAATAAAAATGTCATCGTCAAAGAATGTTATCACAAATGATTGAGTTTAATGAGGTGTAATCACAAACTACACCTCAACAAACAATGTCATCACAAATTATTGAGATCAATAAAGTGTAATCACAAATGTCATCAATGAATAAAAATTGATAGATTACATAGGTCTCCTATTGTATAGTGGGCTGAAAGCCCGTTAAGGCTCAATACATTTGTAACCTATATATATGTTATATCAATGAATGGAAACCCTCAAGGAGGACTTTACATCAATTCTATCATTCTACATGGTATCACAACCTTTTCTTCCTAACGGAACCCTAAATTGATCCTCTCTCTCCCTCCGACCTTCCTCATCGCCGCCGCCTCTCCGGCCCCTGCTCCGACAACACCGCACCCAGGGACGCCGCCGCCTTCTCCCTCTCCAAGGCCACCATCGTCGGATCCGCCCTCCTCGGATCTATCGCCGCCGCCTATCCGAGCCCCTGCACCACCATCCTCTTCATCGCATCTCCCTCCTCGACCTGGAAAACTGCCCAGATCCGGCATACACTCCGGCATACACCACCACCACCCCTCCGACCGGATCCAACCACCATCGCTGCCCAGATTCACCATCTCCGACCACCTTAACCACACCTTCGCAGCCCGTCTCGCCGACACCTTCCCAGATCCGGCCTCCCTCTTGAGTTCTCCTTCCGCCTCCGCGGTTCTCCCCTCGTCGTCGGTGAACCCTCCGGCCACCACGACCCTCGCTCCCTCTCCCAGCCCTGTCCGTGAAAGCTCCGTCGTCTCTCGCTCCAGCGCTGAAGCCGAATACAGGGGTGTTGCCAACGTTGCCTCCGAGTGCTCTTGGCTCCGCAATCTCCTGCTTGAGCTACGATGCCCCTTACAGAAGGCCACTCTGGTCTACACTGACAACGTCTCCGCCGTCTACCTAGCTAGCAACCCTGTCCAGCATCAACGCACGAAGCACATTGAGCTTGATCTCCACTTCGTCAGGGACAAGGTTGCCATTGGACATGTCCGCGTTCTACATGTCCCGTCCTCTTATCAGTACGCTGATATATTCATCAAGGGTTTACCTAGACAGTTATTCATTGATTTTCGTTCCAGTCTCACTGTACGGACCCCTCCCGTTTCGACTGCGGGGGTTTGATAGATTACATAGGTCTCCTATTGTATAGTGGGCTGAAAGCCCGTTAAGGCTCAATACCTTTGTAACCTATATATATGTTATATCAATGAATGGAAACCCTCAAGGAGGACTTTACATCAATTCTATCATTCTACAAAAATGTAATAAACATGTCACCACAAGTGATTGCATCAATGAAGTGTAATCACAAACGTGTCATCAGTGAATACAAGTAGAATCGATGAAAATATATCGATATACAATTGATTAAATTAAAAAAAATGGCATCAAACGGTTTGATTAAAAAAATGGCATCAAATAATTACATTAGAAAAATGGCATCAAAACACTACTTTAAAAAATTTGCATCATATTAAAGAAAAAAATGTCATCAAAACACTACTTTGAAAAAAAAAATCTGGCAGCACAGTAAAAATATCATCAAAAAAATTGACATGAAAAAAGTGTCATCAGTAGTCAACAGTAAAAAAAAATGGCATCAAAGGTCAACGTGATATCACAGTAAACAAAAAAATGTCATCAAGGTTTTGAAAAAACTGGCATTAAAAAAGTGTTATCAAAAGGAAAATAAAATGTAATAAAAAAATGGCATCAAAACAGCATCTTCAAAAAAAGTGGCATCATTGAAAGAAAAAAAAAATTCCGAAAGGCCGGTCAACGGTCAAACAGGTTGACCGTTGACCTTAATGGTCAATTTGGAAAGGGTGCTAGATTAGTTAATTAATTTTGTTTGGGTGTTAGTTAGCTAATTAGATATTTATAATGTGCTAGTTGCCAAAATAACCCTAGAAAAAATCGTAAGCAATTAATTCAAATCTCCATTATATGTCAAAAGGGTAAATTTCAATCATCATAAATAATACACAAACAAACTCACTCCATTGGAGTTAATTAGTCTTATAAGTCGAGACCTACTGCCAAACATGATTCATTCAAAAGTAAAAATTTATGATCAAATCCACATAGTATTTAGCCAAATCGGAGTTAAGATCGACTCTCAATACGTACAAATAATTACTCTATAAACGGCGAATAATTTACTAGATATCATAGATATATTCATAGGTACCAAACAATTATTCATGCATAATAATATAATTATTCGTATGTAACAACAAGTGTAATTATTCGTAAATACCAAAGAATTATTCGTATGTACGTACATACGAATAATCACATGATACCTACAAATAATGTCACCGGCCATTCACAAGTTATTTTTAATCTTAACCGTTTGATCTCCTTAATCTGACGCTCCAAATTTACTCATAAATTATACCGTAAAGCCTGCTTACACATGATCTACCCTCTCTATGCATAACTTGCAATTAAAATATCAACTCACTCGAGTGTTCAATTTTCTTGAATTGTCAAGGTGGTGGCGGCAAGTGTGGGCGGCCTGGACTTTCCAGTGATGGCGGGGGTACTCTCCTTAGGAGACAAGAATGCAGTGGTGGACAAGAATCTAGAACTTCTGGCTCCATGGCCGGAATACGACCAACGAGTAGAGCGCCCGGTCGACCTTGCAGGGATTTTCGAGGCGCCTTGGTTGATGCTTGCAAAGTCGCCGGAATAAGGAGCATCATCACCACCACCACCACACCCCACATGAGCGCTCCCTTCATACTTTCTTATAGCTAGCCGATACCCCTTTGCTTTTAAATGCAAATTAACTTAGCAAAGGCGCTTTATATTTATATATGGAAAAATGGACAAAAATAATACCAAGTATTAACTTTTGGCCAAAAATAATACGAACTTTGAAATTGACCGTTTAATATACGAACTATCGCCCTATTAACCGAAAATAATAAATATGTGTATTCCGGTGAACTTTCTGACCAAATACGCCACGTGGACGCCGGAAAACACACATGGCATAAATTTTTGGCACGTCACCAAACTTGTAAGTTATGCTATGTCATAAATTTATTTTTCATTTAAAAAAAATAAACAAATAGGCAAATAGCTACAGTAATTTTCGAAACAATGGAATCGAGGGTGGGCGCCTTCACTTTCTTCTCAATGTTATCTGCTCGTTCTCTCCTCCATTGTTTCGAAAGGTACTATGACTATTTGTCTATTTGTTTAATTTTTCTTTTTTTTTTAAAAAAAATGAAAAATAAATTTATGACATGGCATAACTTACAAGTTTGGTGACGTGGTAAAAAATTATGTCATGTGTGTTTTCCGGTCTCCACATGGTGTATTTGGTCGGAAAGTTCACCGGAATACACATATGTATTATTTTCGGTTAATAGGGCGATAGTTCATATATGAAACGGTCAATTTCAAAGTTCGTAGTATTTTTGGCCAAAAGTTGATACTTGGTATTATTTTTGTCAATTTTTCCTTTATATATAATATAATAACTAGTACGTGTGTCCTATCAATATATTTAACATTATTCTGGGTGAGAAATATAAAATAAAAATTAATCTAGATATAAATAATTTATTATATCAGTATAATAATAATAATAATAATAAAAATAATAATAACTATAAAATAATTAATTTTGATATAAATAATTATTTTCATTAAAAATATAGATATAAATAAAATAATGCCTATCTAATATTTATCTATTAATATTTCTGTTAAGTTTGAAATAGTTTTAATTTTTTATTTTTGTTAATTAACTAAAATTTATAGATGGATTGTGTTTTATAATAACTTTCTATAAATAATGAAAACATATTATTTTAATATTTTTTTGCAAGGAGTTTTTTCCCCTAGAACACGCCAAGTAAGACGCTATACATCAATTTTATGGCCTGTTTGGAACTAGATTTGGAGGGGTTTTAGGAGCTTTGGAAAAAACATAAACTAGGATGTAGTTTTTGGTAGAAGGAGATTTGAACAATATTGAGTTTAGAACAAGTTTTGAGGGAGCTTCCATTGGGATAAAATTAGGATCTCAATGAGCAAGCTTTCGGAGCTTTCAAAGAAGGTTTGGAATCATATCTCGATTTTACCTTTTTTCATTCTCTTCTCCTATTATCTCTACTTACTTATTAAAAACCCCTTTTCGTCATTTTACCTATAAAACCTCTTTTAAAACTCCATAAACACCAAACACTTTATAAGGTTTCTTTATAGTTTGGAAAAAAATAAAATCTAACCGTAACTCTTAAGACTATCTCCAACTCCAGTTCCAACTCCAACTAACCCAAAACCTTCTTGTACCAAACACAGCCTTAGTATATGTATATAGATTCAACTTCTTGTTGACTTGGAGTAGGTAGGTATGAGAAATATGTGTAGGAAGATTATAATTCCATATATATAATATTATAATTGGACATTTTTTTAAGAAGCTAAAAATATGCTAAAATATCATTTTTTTTTATTTTTCAATAATTAAATATTTATTAGTAATAAATATGCAATTATTTTTTTAAAATATTTTACTGTATTTTTTTAATGTTTAAAAAAATGTTGAAATCCTAAAACAAACTTATATTTTGAACAGGAATGTAATAGTTTTGTGAAGAAGGTAGTGTGAAAGGTTTAATTGAAGTGATTGAAAATTAAATATAATGCCTAATGACGAGGAACTTTTCAATTTTGGAGGGTTGAAGAAATTGACCACTCCTCACTTCAGCTTTGAAGATTATTCATTCACGATAGAAAGTAGCATTCAGGTAATTTTTTTGCCAAAAAAAAAAACCAATCATACCCGGAAATGCAAAGAGATCCCATCGAAAAATTAAGTATTAACAAATGACATGAATATTTTTGGCATAAATCAATTTGATCGAGGTAAACAAGATGTATCTATTATATTATATCAATGAGAAAGCTCTAATTTGATTGGTTTCAACAACGTACTAATGGATAAATCCTCATAAAAAAATATTCTTACTTAAATTATATATTGATAGAATTTTTTTTAAATGTCACAGTTTGATTAGTTAAAAAGCCTAAAATTAATTTGATTATTGCAACTTATCAAAATTGCTTATCATTCAAATATATATTAATATTATGTTTTTAATTAAACCCATTGTTTAGAATCTATCAAGAAATTATTTAAGAAAACCATTATAATTTGATTGGCTGAAAAGATAATAATTAGTTTGGTGATAACTCTCATTAAAAAAATGATTCTCATTTAAATTACGCATTGATATTAATATTCATTTATTAAATAATATTAATTTAAGTTATTAATTTGTAGTTTTAAATTTAGTGAAATCCATATCCAAAGTAGATTAAATAAGTTACATAACAACAAATATATAGATTACATATTTTAATAAGATTTTTATTAATTAAGAGATATGGGTAGATTGAATATAATGAATGGTTGAATTTTTTTAGTTAATATAAATTAAGTAGACTATATTAAATTGAATTGAATTTTCAAAAATAACTTGACATATTAGAGAGAGGGGCATGTGACGTAAATATTTTAGTTTTAATAGATATATATATATAGAAATAGATGGATAATTACGTATTACGAATCAAGGGAGCAAGCGCTTGTTGACTTGAAGTAAACGCCCGTAGCTAGCAGGAAACTGAGGAAAGTAGGAGATTGATTATATTTTGCTTAATATTGACAAACAATTAATAAATTAAAAACATATTAAAAGGTGTTATAATCCGAAAGAAAAGTGAGGAGGAGAAAAGTAGAGAAAGGAGAAATCTGTATTGCTTGTGTCTATTCTTAAGAGAGTACAAGCCTTTATATAGGCAAATGATACAAAATATCAATGGGTGTCTATATGGTGGGGTTTATGGGAGGTGAACAATCCATCAAAAATCAATGGGTTTATAACACTCCCTCTTGGATGTACACCTCTAATTACAAATTGTCTCTTTAAAAACCTCGCCTAGAAAAAAAAACCCAATAGGATAAAAACTAGGACTAAGGGAAAAAGGGTACAGATGTCCGTTGACACGCTTTGGTGAAACTGCCTCGTTAAAAACCTTGTCAGGAAAACCCACTGAGACAAAACCTGATCGAAGGGAAAAAGAGTGCAATGCGTATATTCTCCCCCTGAAGTCAACATTCTTCTTGCAACTTTCTCATTCTGATAAGTTCTTCGAACTTCTTGATAATATTGACTTCATGAGTTGCATGGTCGAGTCTGAATATTATCTTCGATGTGTGCAAGATAAAATGACTTCATGTATCACACTCAACTTCGATGCAATAAACTTCCTTGTCTTTGGTGATGAGCTGCTTTCAATGCACAAATATTAGGTACTTCCGGACCTAGTGTGCTTTTCATTGTTTGATCCGGGGGATCTGATGTGATGGTGTATAACTTGCCTCATTAAAAACCTTACCTTGGAAAAACCCAGTGGGATAAAAAACCAAGATTAAGGAAAAGAGTACAACGTTGTATATAGTACTTCAGGACTCAATACACTATGTCACCACTTTACACAATACTTCAAGTACTATAAGCACATATTGGCTTAATTGTGTACACGTGACGAAGCTTTCATATTGATGCTTCGGGCATTTCAAATTAATCGATCATTTTCACTTATACTCTTTTATTAATGATCAATTTGAGTATACAACTACTATGCCCGTCAATTACGGTTAGAATCGGTTCATCGACAACCAAAGACTATATCCACTTCTGGTGAATATATTTTCATAACATCCACTTTAGACTTTTATGCAATCTATCTTGCTATATACTCCCTCCGTTCAACAAAACTTGTCGTTTACTATTCACGCACGCTTTTTTAGAATGATAAAAACTATATAAAATATTCATTTTTTAAAAAAATTTTTTTTAACAAGTTTGTACTTGTTAATAATAACTACGAAATTGTTAAAAAAATTTATTTAAAAAGTCGATATTTTATATAGTTTTTAGCTCCTAAAAAAGCGTGCATGAATAGTAAAACGTCAAGTTTTGTTGAACGGAGGGAGTATCTTACAGCTTCATTTCGCTTATTGCGGTTTTGTATAAACATCGATCCACTTAAAACCAATGATGTTATACTTTCCGATGTTGGAACTACAGGTCCAATAGCATCATGCTTAAAGAATTTATCTTTGCATGAATTGCTTCTATCTCTTTTACCATCATGTCGATGTCAACATCTATTATTTGATTGATGATCATCATATTCCCATGAGCTCTTTTCACTTCCGGGGAATCCTGAAGTGAGAGCCTAGTGATCTTCAACACTTCTGGTGTATTTGAGACTCACTTGATTTTGTTGGTTTTCGGAGTTACTTCTGGAACCTCCAAATGAGCTAGCTAGCTAGTGCAATCTATGTGACTTAGTCACTTTCTTGGCCTTAGTAAATGCATTTTATGGCTTTCTACTAAACCATATAATTATCATTTGGTGTACATAAGTGTTGAACTTCTGGTTCACTTTCATTCATCCGCGGATCCCAAATGATAGAGAAGTTGCTTTCATGCAATCTCTTTAGTATAGTCTCATTTCATCTCCCCTTAAATACCGAGCATTTGATCACCTTTATTCCTACTAGATGCCCTGGGACGTTGGGTTTCCTTTGCTCTATGGTTTTGGGTCTTCCGGAAACACTCTCTCGACTAGTTCGGGGAATGAGTGCGTACATCCCGACCCCCCAGACCCCACTTCGTTGCGGGATATACTGGGTTGTTGTTGTTGTTGTTGTTGTTGATCACCTTTATAAAGCTCGAGGCATTTGATATCATTAGGGAATCAAACCCCATGTATCATTCAACTTCTTTGTGGTCTTTTTAGTTAATTTTGGAGGAGGCCTCGGAACATGTACTCTCTTCTGGAGATAATTTGGGAAAAGTTATTGTGTCAAATTCGAAATGCAAAATTTGCATGTGCCTATTTGACTAACGACTCTTCTAGGTCGTTGTGAGCTACTATATGCCATTGATAACATTCTCTACCTTTTCATATGATCAATGTGTTAAGCCATCTATATTGGAATAACGTACAATGGTCCATATGACGATGTTTTATGTTCATAGTTGTCTCATTGAACTCGATCAAGAGACATAAGAGACTTTGCATTTACTCTTTATTATAGACGGTCTTGTTATTATTTTGCTAAGAGAACAAGCCGTACATGTATGGTCGTCCTTATTGAGGATCTTCCGGTCCAAGGATCTTCTAGTCCTTTTGGTGAGAATTCATGTGAATTTCAATGATCTTACAAATCATTGTTTTACTTGAGCGGCCAAATGCCACAAAGAATAAGATTTTATCATCAACTAACTTCTGGTTAGTGACATTATAAGTTTTATATGGTAAAACATTTTAGCCATTGAACTTTGTACATGGTGATCCATTTATTTAATCAGATGCCCTTAACTGGGTATTTTCAGAACTTTTGTTGGTGTCATACTACATGCATGAAATTAATGACCAAATTTATTCATAATGTTCTTCAAGACATTAGAATTAACCGTACAAAGACGACCTAGTTATAAGCCACGACAATAACATTGGTTGCGCGCTTAACCATTACCTCTTTTACACTTTCTACAGGAGGGGCATGCTTCGGGTCATGCTTAGAGGAGTGTCAGGAAGTGGCCTTGTAAACCTGATCATGCTTTGTTGTTATTTATATTGGTTGTACTTAACCAAATAAAAATAGTTCTGAATATGTCATAACCCATATTCCATGTACTTCTTCAAGAGTACAAGTGTTTAAAATAAGATATTATACTCTTCTAGAGTTTATAAGAATATGAAATTATAAGAATCTGAAATTAGAGTTTTCAAACTTTATCCAGGCTCGGGTGAAAACTCACAATATAGCAGATCAAGGTAATAATAATAATAATAATAAAACTATGTAAAAGCTAATACTAAATAGTAAATTATATTAAGAAACATGTATATCAACAACAATAATCTTAAATAAATAAATAGAATTAGTGTCAACTTCAAGTGACAAGAAAGTTTAACATAGATCTTCGAGACCATTTATCACATACGTCAGGAGGCGGTATTCTTAAATGCAATTTTATCGTTTACTTCGGGAAACTGATTGAGAAACATTAAGGATCATAGTTGATTTGTTTATCTGGATATACGAATCATCACTACAAAGATGGCGTTTACCGGTTCGTCCCTACGAGGGTGCGGTTTATCATTCATCTACTTCGGGAAATGTCCACTCATCTATTTCATAAGATGTGTTTTTATTCATCTACTTCAAGAGACATATCTATTCATCTACTTCGATAAAGAGATGAAGACTAAAAATATAATATATACAAATAAAAATAAAATAAATAAAATAAAAGGTTAATCATTGATGCATCACTACGGGGATGGAAATATTTGGTTCATCGCTTAAGAGATGAAATTAACCGGTCTATATCTCAAAGATACGACTTATTCATTCACCTACTTCAGGAGATGAGAACGTTAGTCTCTTTTGAGAGATCTTTTCGTTCATCTACTTCGGGAGATGAGAAAACAAATATAGTTTAAATAAATAAAATAAAATACCATACATATGAATTTACCATACATATGAATTTAAATAAACATAAATCAGTAAATATAATTTCATCACTACGGGGATGAAATTTATCGGCTCGATCATCTCTACGGGGATGTGATTTGTCCATTCGTCTACTTCGAGAGACGTGTACATCAATCTACTCATGAGATTCACCGTTTCTCATCGAAGATGTCAATTCATATTATAATATCATTTTTGTTGATCCTTTTACTCACTTCAAGGGATAACCGCTTCGGGGGGTTGATATATTTTATGCATACGCAAATACACCTCATCTTCGAGGGATGCGTTTACCTATTTCACGAGTTAAATCTCATCACTTCGGGGATGGAGATCGGAACCGGACAAAATTTACAACCCTGTAAGTTTGGATCTTTTTCTATAATTATCAGAAAAGTGTAAGCTGAAATGCGATTTTAAATATTCTAGGGCTGGATTTGTAATTAATCCAAAATTGCAATGAATTCCTATCGTCTTCTCCGATTGATTTGCAGAGGGCGGTCTGGGTCCCTTCGCGACTCTTCAAGTCCGAGCGATTGAAGAGAGAGCAATTTTGTAGAAGCCGACATCATTTTATCGGTTATTTGGAAAGAGAAAATGATGTCAATAGTTTCCTCCCAATTTCATACCGACTTCTTTACTTCTTTTTTTTCCCTCTTTTTAATTGTTAAAATTCTATTAGAATATAATATAAGGGTAAAATGGTAATTTATCAAATTTAACCTAGATTTGAACGGAATAATTTCGGGGTGGTTGATTGGTGATGAAAGTTATTTAAAGGGTGGTTTCTTGGAAATATCAATTAATGGGTATATTTAAATGGTGGTTTTCTGCAATTTGGCCATATTTTGAATTACCATATGATGATCCGTTTACAAGAATTCAATGTGTTCATTTTATGTACTTACTGAAGCCTGCAGAAAGGATTACTAAGCCAACTAATGGAAGCAGCAGTCCTACAATTACAACCAAGTCTTCTTGCAAGGAGTCAATCCCTCTATTACCAAACCAGCCAGCAAGTGTAGAATTGCTGTCCCCAGATTCATGGTAATTGTTGCATATTATGGCGCTATGCTATTTCCAGAATATGATCAAAATAAAGGCAGTACATTTACCGATTTACGCAAAGCAATCTATGTCAAATGCGGAGTAGAACCTGATATTCCTCTTTCCATTTACAATCAGCGTCCTGGAATTGAGTAGCACCGTCACTGCAGTGAAGCCTGAGGGGTCACAAGAAGTGAGACCCTTTCTGATTGATCCCGCGTTGCGGTATAGGGGTAAGCACCCTGGGGTCAAGGTAATTTGTTTTTGTTCTTCTCGATCTTTCCTATTACATGATGTTGAAACTTGAAATAGCTATAAACCAACTTTCATTATACAATTTGGATCTGCTAAGTGTTTGTTTTCGTTAGTCCATCTCATTTTGTGATCTTTCATTCATTCGGTTTGACACACTGCTTGCTCTGTGCAGCGCTTTCCTGGTGCCAGGGTTTGACCCTAAAATGTATGATGAAAAGATTACAGACACGGCTGCCTGTGATTGTCGAACCAGTAATTTGTTAATATGACTTGAGCATTGCTTGTTCATGTATGCCATTTTCACTGCCTGACAATTGTGGAAAAATGAATGCTGGGGTGAAGTATATGGAGTATCTGAAAACAGTACAGTGAGTAGCAAAAGTCAGGATCCTGAAGAAAGAAAGGTGTTGTGTTCTGTAAATTAGCTGTCCGACTCGTCTGAGGAGACGTTGGAATGTGTTTTGACTTTTGAGTCTGTGAGGTGTAGTGAGTTTACAGACCCAAACACAAAGAAACAACGAAGAGAGCAATGGATTGAACCAAGAAAGCGTTTTACAATCGAATCGAAAAGCAATGAAAGAAAGTAAAACGACGATCAGTTAGCCTCAACTAGGACACCAGTCACCAAGGCTAGGACCAGAAGGGCAACGAAGCTACCAATCTCTCAGCTCAAGTGTTTCAATCTGTGTGTTTGGATGGAAGGGAGCTCGTTCAACACTCACTAAGCAGCTAGGATGTAGAAACCCTAGAAATCGCCATAGGAGACAAGAACGGAGCTACAATAAACCTAACAGCTCTCTCAATAAGTTTAGGGTTTTGGAAACCCTTAAATATGAGAGCCATCAGCTGTGCTTCATTGCCAGCTAATGGAAAACCTCAACATGTGCAACTGAGTGGGCTCAAAGCCCATGGGCCTCTGAGATCACAGATTTGGGTCAAGCCCAAATCTACAATACAATCAGTAGCATATGCACAGTTTTATAACACTTAGAATTAAAACACAAAGCTAAGAGATGAGCTTTACAATTGCCCTCCTAATTCTAAGTTTACACATATCGTAAAACATCCTTGTTGTAGTGTGAACTGGGTTTACTCCTTTATCTATCATCGGCTATTTCATACCCTTCTCAGCTCAGTTGGTCTTGATCACGTGCAGAAAATCCCTACAAAAAAGAAACTTATCAGTGGTCACGATCTTAGTACCAAAGTCTGCAGGATTAAGATTTCCATCAATCTTCTTAACAATAAGAAGATTTTTGGATACCAACACACGTATGAAGTGGTAACGAACATCAATGTGCTTAGTCCTCTCATGATAGACAGGATATTTGCACAAGTATAGTGCACTCTGACTATCCATATGCAACACAGATTTATAGTTCTTTCTATTTACCACCTTCAAAATACTTTGGAGCCAAATTGCTTCTTTAGAAGCTTCAGTTGCAGCAATGTACTCAGCCTCTGTAGAGGAAAGAGCTACAATTGGCTGCAACTGTGCCTTCCAAGAAATGCAATTGCCACACCAAGTATAAAAGAAGGAGGTAGTAGATTTCCTATTATCTTTATTGCCAGCATAGTCAGAATCCACATAACCATACAGCTCAGAAGGTAAAGTATGCAAACCATAAACCAAACCAATATCAAGTGTTCCAGCAATATATCTCAAAAGGAACTTCATGGCTACCCAATGTTTCTCAGCTGGGTTTGACATGTGCCTGCTTAAAACACTCACAACAAAAGCAAGATCAGGTCTAGTACAGATCATAGCATACATAATTGAACCAACAGCTGCATCATAAGGAACAGATCTCATGTAGTCTTCCTCTTCCTTACTCAGGGGTTCCTTGACCTTTGTAAGGTCAAGATGTCCACCTAGAGGTATAGGAGCAGGCTTGACATTTGAGACCTTGAACCTTTCAAGGACCTTAAGCAGATAGTCCTTCTGAGACAAAAAGATCTGATGTTTGGATCTATCTCTAGAGATTTTAATTCCAAGAATTTTCTGAGCAGGGCCCAGATCCTTCATGTCAAAAAATCTCTTAAGTGAATCCTTAACATCAGACACTTTTGCTCTAGACTTGCAAATAATCAGGATATCATCCACATACAGCAAGATATATAAGGGGGATTCAGACTTCAAATGCAGGAAATACAAGCAAGGATCATAACTGCTCATTTTAAAGCCAAGTTTAAGCATGCAGGTGTCAAATTTTTTATTCCACTGCCTAGGAGATTGCTTCAGACCATAAAGAGATTTTTTAAGCAAACACACATGATCAGGTTTAGATCTATCCTCAAAACCCTTAGGTTGTCTCATATAAATAACCTCATCAAGGTCACCATGCAAGAAGGCAGTTTTCACATCCATTTGATCAATCTCATAGTCATAAACAGCAGCAAGAGCAAGCAATAATCTCAAGGTCTTGTATTTAACAACAGGAGCAAAGATGTCATTATAATCAACCCCTTCCTTTTGGGTGAAACCCTTAGCTACCAACCTTGCTTTATAGCTTGGTTGGCCACCAGGGTGCACACCATTTTTGAGTTTATAAACCCACTTACAACCAATAAGTCTAGCCTTTTTAGGCTTAGGAACAAGTTCCCATGTCTTATTGGTTGTCATGGAGTTTATCTCCTCTTTCATAGCAAGCATCCATTTATCAGCATGAGTACATTTCACAGCATGTTCAAACAACTCAGGGGTATATGCATCAACAACCTCAGCAATCATGAAAGCAAACTCAATTTCATTGTCAAAATATTTCCTATTAGGTATTCTGACTCTAGGTGATCTGTCTCTTGTTAACTGATAATTGGTCAAGTTTGGAGCTTCATCAAAAATTTCATTTTCATGCACAGATTCAGAATCAGAAACATCAGACAAAGCATCATTGAACTCAGCAGATTCATGTTCAGACATAGAATCAGAATCAGATGAAGAGTCAGACAAAGAGTTATGCATATCACCATGATTTTCAGAAGAAGAAGATGAGGGAGAGGAGTTGCTTACCCCCCCCACCTGATTGGTGAGGGCTGTCTTCAGTACTTGCAGGAGCATTTTGATGCTCAACAATGGTGCTGCCAATAGGGATGCCAATATCAAACTCATCATCAAGGTGTTCTTGGTGAGTTTCTGGATCATAGAACTGACCAGAGGTACCTGGATTCTCAACAATCTTGTCAGATAATTGTTTGAAATGAAATTCAGTTTCTATGAACTTGACATCTCTGCTAAGAATTACTTTGTACCCTCCTGGTTGGATAACAAGTAATTTATAGCCTTTGACCCCCTCAGGATAGCCTATCATGACACATTTGAGTGACCTTGGTTGCAACTTACCTATGCTCTGATGAGCATAGGCAGTGCATCCAAAAGGTCTCAAATGAGACAAGTTTGGCTTTGTTCCATGCCACAATTCATAAGGTGTTTTAAACCCAACTGCAGCAGAAGGAGTTCTGTTGATCAGGTAAGCAGCAGTGGTGACTGCTTCCCCCCACAAAGATGGCTTCATGCCAGAGCTAATGAGTAGGCATCTTGCCTTTTCAAGCAAGGTCCTATTCATTCTCTCGGCTGTTCCATTCTGTTGGGGGTTACCTGGTACTGTGAGATGCCTTTTCACACCATTCTTTAAGCAGAAATCATCAAATTCTTTGTTGCAAAACTCAAGCCCATTATCTGTTCTAAGACATCTCAGTTTAAAAGCAGATTGACCCTCAGTTTTGGTTTTCCAAATCTTAAAAGCATCAAAGGTATCACTCTTAGCTTTTAGGATGCTCACCCAAACCTTCCTGGAATGGTGATCAATTAGTGAGAGAAAATACTTTCTCCCACCAATTGTATCAACCTGGGCAGGTCCCCATAGGTCTGCATGAACATACTCCAAAGGCTTTTGAGCAATAAACTCTGATTTCTTAAAAGAAGATTTGGTTTGTTTTCCAAAAACACAATTTTCACAGGTTTTTAAATCAGAGGGTTTGCTTTCAACTAAGCCTTGCTTGAACAAATGATGGAGGCCTTTGTTACCAATATGACCTAGTCTAGCATGCCATAACATAGTATCATGAACATTCATAGCAGTATGACATTCAGCAGACAGAGATGATGCAGAGAGAACAGGATTTCCAATAATGTGATATAAGCCATGTTTATTAATACTTTTAATGAGGATTTTACCATTTCTGGAAACAGTTCTAATCCCCTTAGAAATATTAATATCCAGGCCAAGGTCATCAAACACAGATTCAGATAATAAATTCCTCTTAAGATCAGGCACCCACCTGACCTTTTGAAGAATTCTAATTTCCCCATCATGCATTTTAAAAGGAACATTACCAATGCCTCTGATATGAAGAGCAGACATGTCACCAAGTCTAACCTCCCCCCCAGCAGATTCATCAAGAAAATCAAACACATGCTTATGAGGTGTAACATGTAAAGTGCAACCAGAATCCAGCAGCCAGACATCAGAGGAATCATTAGAATCAATCATAAGCAGCTCATGAGAATAGAGAGGAGAATCAAGTACAACAGTTGTTCCATTCTGCAATTTCTTTTCCTCATCATCTCTTTTCTTGTAACAGTCAGAGATGAAGTGGTTATTTCTTTTGCAGTATGTACAATGCTTTTTAGGAGGATCAGAAGAAGATGGCTTATCTTTCTCCTTATCCTTTTTCTTGTTCTTCTTCCTATTCTTAGAGGTTCCTTTGGTAAAAAGCACATCAGGTTTAGGATCAGATTTAACAGATTTGTCACCTTTCATTTTAAACACTTTAATAACCTCATTCTTTTGAATAATGGCCTCAACAATTCTTTTCTTAGTCAAAGTCTCATTACTAAACTGAATAACATCCTTAAACGTATCAAATTGGGAAGGCAAAGCATTCATGAGAATAACAGCTTGATGAGTATCACTAATCTTATCATCACAACGTTCAAGTTCTTGTGTCATACGAAGAAATCTATCTAGATTATCATCAAGTGACACAGACACATCCATTTTGAAATTAAAAATGCGACACAACAATGTTATTCTACTAGAAAGAGTTTTAACCTGATATAAGTCCTGTAAGGCCTTCCATAATGTTATGGAGGTCTCACAGTGTACTACCTGTCTAGCAACTTCATCAGAGATCCTGATCATTATCTCACTGTGTGCGATTAGATCAAGCTCTTTCTTAGTAGCATCAGTAGCGTCGGCTGCAAAGGTGTTATTGACAGCATTCCAGCACTTCTCTTTTATGAGAATCGCCTTCATTTTGACTTTCCACATAGCAAAATCTGTAGTCCCATCAAAGGGTTTGATACGGTAAGAGTTATCAGACATGAGGTCTTAGTGTTCTTGCAACAAAAGGTAGAGAAATCAAATAGTAATCTGAGAAGAGTGAGCACTCAAATCCTACAGCTTTCAGCTAAGGATTTGAATCTCGAGAAATACGGAAGCAAGGCAAAAGCAACAGTCGGGTGAGTCTAAAGTGATTTCAAAGTCGATAAAACCTCAAAACACTTCAGATCTCAAAGGTTCTCGTCGGATCCGTTCAGATCTGATGACTTAGAGTCCAGATCTAAACAGCTTACAACAACGAGACTAAGATTTCAAGAAACACCAAACTAGGGTTTCGAAAAATCTTACGAATCTCAGATCTGGAGCTAAAAGGAAGATGGATTTCACCAAAAGCTTCAACAGATCCTAGATCTAAACCCGAAACCAGTGCTCTGATACCACTTTGTAGTGAGTTTACAGACCCAAACACAAAGAAACAACGAAGAGAGCAATGGATTGAACCAAGAAAGAGTTTTACAATCGAATCGAAAAGCAATGAAAGAAAGTAAAACGACGATCAGTTAGCCTCAACTAGGACACCAGTCACCAAGGCTAGGACCAGAAGGGCAGCGAAGCTACCAATCTCTCAGCTCAAGTGTTTCAATCTGTGTGTTTGGATGGAAGGGAGCTCGTTCAACACTCACTAAGCAGCTAGGATGTAGAAACCCTAGAAATCGCCATAGGAGACAAGAACGGAGCTACAGTAAACCTAACAGCTCTCTCAATAAGTTTAGGGTTTTGGAAACCCTTAAATATGAGAGCCATCAGCTGTGCTTCATTGCCAGCTAATGGAAAACCTCAACATGTGCAACCGAGTGGGCTCAAAGCCCATGGGCCTCTGAGATCACAGATTTGGGTCAAGCCCAAATCTACAATACAATCAGTAGCATATGCACAGTTTTATAACACTTAGAATTAAAACACAAAGCTAAGAGATGAGCTTTACATGAGGAAAAGACAATCTACTTGCATTTCATGTCATATTTTGCTCTAATCGAAAATTTTCACAACAGGGATATGCCGTATGATGTCTGCATCTTTTCTATTCCTTAATCTCCTGTAAAATTCAGGTTCCATGTGAATCAACCGTAGTTCTTTCAAGCTGGCAACCAATCTCAATCCTTCTGGAAGCCTTGTCAATCTCTTACAATCATAAATGTAAAGCTTGTTGAGTTGACACATTGCTCCCTTTTTTACAAGCCATTCTTGTAATTTGGGAAGACCATATATCAGAAGCTGGTTGAGCTGTGAAAACAGGCCCTCGTCGCAAGTCCACTCGGTGCCAATGTACGATTCAGATTCCAAGTGCAGCACCTTTAGGCTGGGGAGTTTTTCTAAAGCTTCAAGTGTTGCTTCTGTTTCAATTTTCGTGTCCCACAAGCGTAACTTCTTAATACCAAAGGAAACCGGAAGCAAGCCGATCTATCATCTATTCTTCCGTTTAATTTTAACTTTCACAGGTGTCGGGAATTGAAGATACACTCTAAATTCTTCAGCACGGTCTCTTTTTCACCTTCAAGTCCATTGTACCAGCGCAAGGCCAATGAACGAAGATGATCAAACATTATACATGGGCATCGAAACACCACCTCGAGTTGCTCATTGCTCGGTATGCGATGTATGCAGAGCTTCTGGACACTTATACTTAATCTAGGAAGCTCATCCAACATCCAGCTACCTACTCCTTCTACCCACAGGGTTTGCAACTGGTGGAGGGTATCAAACCTGGTGCCCTCCTGAGGATCACAAGATAAATATATATGTCTAAGGCCTTCTATTTCCCAAACACCATTCGGTATTTTCGCGTAGTCTCCATTCATATTGACGTTCCTATAGTCTAGTGTTAAAAGGTTACGCAAATTCCCAATAGAAGAGGGCAGTTGAGTGATATTTGTGCCCAATAAACCTAAATACCTCAAAAGAATCAAGCTCCCAATCTCTTTGGGTAAGGTACCGTCAGAAGTTTTAATGCCTACGAGGATTAGGACTCGAAGGAGCCTAAACTTCTCCAGGATAGGCAATATACTCAAATGTGCTCTCTTGCCGGAAAAATTCCAATAATAGTATACAACAGGAGTTGTAGAAAATGTGCTCTCTCGCCGGAAAAATTCCAATAATAGTATACAACAGGAGTTGCAGAGAGGAAAAGAGATCGAAGGGGCCTGTTGTCTGACAATAAGTGACAAAACACTCTGTACACAAAAAAAAAACCTAGATTAATTCAAGAAATAATATTAATAATAAAATTAATTTAAATCATAATAATAAAATTATTTATTTATAAATTCCATACGGGTGTCTGACAATCAAAGTGACAAAACACTGTACCAAAAAAATAATAATTAAAAACCTAGATTAATTCAAGAAATAATATTAATAATAAAATTATTTTAAATCATAATAATGAAGTTAATTATTAATAAATTCCGTATTAATTTAAAATTTAGATGAATCAATTTTTATACCATTATGTAGTAGTACCTAGTTTTATTGGCAGCACTCTTGTGCGATATCACGTCGTGTGATCCATACTTTCATGGGAGTTGTCCATTGCCCTTTGAGGATTTTCGGTTTCCGTCTCCCCGACGGTGAGATATCGTGTTAGCTTCAGCTTTCCCATGTGCTCACTATCCACGTTCTCCAGTCAAGTCTTCCATCCTCGCTTAGCCAGTCTTCTGCTTTAGTTCTTAGCTTTTGAGGGTTGTTTTCCTCGTTTTTCTTGGGTTAATTGGTTCATTGTTTGTGGGTTGTTGTATCATGACGGTCTGTTCGTCTGACGCTTCTTACGCCCTCTCGGTTTACCAGAATTCTATTTGGTATTTCGAATACTTATTCAAAAAAAAAAATGGGTGTTATCATATTAGGTTTTTTGTTAAAAAAAAATTTATATAAGATTTCTTTTGCCAAAAAAAACCTTTAAAAAATAGAGATGGAAATCCAAGTAGAATATATATAACTATGGAAAATAAAATTGTCTTACTTGTCCTTATAAGAATGAACAACTGTTCGACGTGTTTGTGACACTCTTTTATCCCAATCAGAGAATCCAGTTGAAATTGTCTCAAAGAAATCTATTTCTTTGGCCTTCTTGATACATAAATCTCTTATTAGATCATGTATTTCAATGCTCTTTGGTTTTCCTTCATAGTTATTCTTTGCAACACGGATCACATAACGGCCAATCAACTCGTTCATATATCCTCGACCTAAATCCTCTAGCGTCTCTCCTTCATGGAGGTCTTTGGAAGAGAAAAAGCATTCTCCTATCCACATTCTAACTAGCATCCCAACTGGAATGTCAGCATCCTCCGAAGACAGAAGACCCAAATAAAGAAAGCATGACTTCAGTTCTCATGGCAAATCATTATAACTTAATCATAACCCGTCCTTTACCTCCCCATATGTTTTTGTGCCCCTCCCTACTTCTATCACCCTTGAGCTCATAGCAATGTTGACTTTTTCCCATTCCTCGAGAGTTTTCTTTTCGGCAAGAACTCCCGCTAGTGCAACAATCGCCAATGGTAACCCTTTACATTTGTTCAATATCTCTTTCCCTACCTCCTTCAATTCATCATCCTCTTCATCCTTAAGAGCTATCTTCCTAAATAGCTCCCAACTCTCATCCGCAGTGAGCTCCCTTGGTTCATGGATGGATACTTTCAAATTTGGATTACCAATGACGACATCTCTAAACCGAGTTGTGACTATGATTTTGCTTCCGTTTTTCCCCATTGGTAATGTCGCAATGATCTCTAAGAATGCCCGATTTTTCCACACATCATAAAGGACAATCAAATATTTTCTTTTCTCAAGATACTCGTGAATTTTTTCCCCGACTTCTTGAATACCTTGTGCCCCCTCCGATGGCACATTCACCCCACTGATTTTCTTCAATATATAAAGTAGGCCAGTTTGAACAACCCATTGTTTCAAAATCGGCACCCATGTCATGGTATCAAAACATTGTTTGACGCCTTCGTGGTTAAAAAGCTTTCTAACAAGAGTGGTTTTTCCAGAACCGCTCATTCCCACAATCGACAACACCTGAATCTCGGTCTCGTTTGATTTTGTAGTGAGCAAGCCAACCAACCTTTCGATATCTTCCTTAAGGCCAACCACATGGTCCTCCTTTGTATGTGCATACACAACTGGTCTCCAAACCTTGGTTTTGTTCGTCCCCTTCCTTACATCTATTAGCCCACTTTCACCTCGATATCTTTTCAGCATCCCCATGGTTCAGATTATCTTCGTTTTGATGAGTTCAATCTCAGCGCCTGCTTTGTGGGTGTTTACAAGGCATTCACAAAAGCTTAGATATTTTTTGAAGAACTCTTTCAGCTTGTTTTGAGCTAGATTAGTTCCCCCAAGGA
The DNA here is from genome assembly GCA_037127255.1 of Persicaria tinctoria. Taxonomy (NCBI): domain Eukaryota; kingdom Viridiplantae; phylum Streptophyta; class Magnoliopsida; order Caryophyllales; family Polygonaceae; genus Persicaria; species Persicaria tinctoria. The sequence continues at coordinate 15,195,601 of JBANSL010000008.1, forward strand.
TATAGGAATTGATGACATCTTCGGCATCATAAGCAATCCTCCTCACCTGATTGGCTGTTTCTTGAAGTCGTTCATCCCCTGATTCATCATCTAGGGTTTCCATGTCAATGAGAAATTTGTTCATCATGATCGACTCCTCTTGCATGCTTTCAACCTCATCTTTGACGCCATACAATAACTTTGCTTCTTGCACTAGTAGTTCCCCGATTTTCCCAACCGCAAGATTCACAATGGAATTCATATCCACTATTTGATTCCCTCCTGCTTGAACACCATAAAGAAAATTAAGCCAAGTTTGAGCCAAGTTTTCCACTGATTCAATCAGGTTTATGCCCAATTCGAATGGTTTAATTGAAGTTCAATAAGTAGCTGATTTTTACTAATTAAGGCCTCCTTCGGTCCCTCTAAACCAGATCATTCTTAAAATTTACTAATCTCTAATGCATTCTAAGTGCTAATTAATCAAGCAATTGTACAAAATCAAACAAGAAGAAAATATGTGCAATACAAGTAATCAAAACAAATTAATAGAAAAAAAAAAAGGAATTTACCTCCTCCGATCAGTTGTAACTTGTACGTGTTCGATCGGAAACGCGTTGCGAAATCAAGCAAATAATCCGACTGCAAACCTCAAAAGTTAAAACTCCATCACAAATTCTCGTTTTGTGCTGAAAATGGGTACAGTTCTCAGTAGGTGAAGAAGTACGTGTTGTAAAGTCAAATCATTTTTTTAGATGCGTTGACTGTTGACATATATAAAAACATATCACTCATATATATATAAACATAGGTGCTGATGCCAGCAGATCGAACAAGTAGCTTTAATTTACTAAACCGTCGCACTCTCTAATGCGACGGTCGTATAAAATCAAACAAAAAGAAAATAGGCACAATACAAGAAATCAGAGTAAATTAAGTGGAACAAAAGGAATTTACCTCTTCCGATCAGTTGTAAGTGTTCGATCGGAAACGCGTTGCAAAATAAGCAATCGGACTGCAACCCTCAAAAGTCAACTCCAACAACGTCTCAATTATTTGCAATTAAAAATATGGCCACCCTCTCCAACTTGACTGCCAACCATTTTTTGATGGTTATCAAATGCACCGGTGCTGCTGATGCCGGGCAACATAATTAAACGAGTAGCCAGTTTTTTTAATGGTTATCAAATGCTCCATTGATCTATCAACGAGATTCCTAAACTGGCTATGGAATCAAGAACAGAGTATGAGGAAAATGAACTTTGTTATTTCACAATTGGGAAAATCGGTTTACAGGAAGAGCATCTCTACCTAAACCATTCCGGAATGACTCACTGGGAAGGACTTACGGGTAGTACCCAAAGGTCCTCAGTTTGAACCCCGAATATGGCCGCTCTTTATTTACAAATTCAAGGAGAGCACCTCTACCTAAACATCCTAAGCTAAGCACAGATGACTTGCTCCTCCGAGTGAGTGTGTGGATCCTCTGTGTGCACACACTCCTGCACCCTCACCATTGACCCTGATATAGCTCATATGTATGAGCACTTATACGTTAATAGCTCAACACAAGCCGAGGGAAGTTCATCCTGAAACTAATTGACAATTATAGAAGAAGTACGTACCTTATCATTCAACCTATGTACTAAGCCTTATTTAGTTCATTCGATCTTTTAATGTATGACTCTTTATTCTCTTTACATCACTCAATAGAAACACCAATGGCATAAAATTGCCCTTTATTCTTGCAACAAAGAGAAGAAATATATAGATATCGTAACATATATAAGTTATAATTCTCAAAATTAGATCAAGGCCAACAAATTGGAATCATGTATCGACCATTTTTTCCCTCCTGTTTGAACCCATTTCTATAAATTTTTTAGTTGCCACACTCGACGAACATAACCGATCGAGTGATGTTCTTCTTAATTAAGGTATACCCGAACTGTGACGATGGGGACAATCCAGTTCTGGACAAACAATAACAGCTGGTGGTGTGCCACGTGGCTCGCTTATGGTAGGATACACCGGGCTGTTATACAAGCCCACACTCTTGCATAGTCAAACCCACACAATATGAAGGCCCAACTCACACACGGAAAGCCCACATACAACAAGAGGAAGAAGCCTAGCTAGAGGAGCTGTCTCTATCTCAATTGTCTGTATTCAGAACACAACTAATATATATATATAACATGTAACCTGCAACACAAAAGTGAAATGAAAGAGTACAAAATTACAGATGCAAATATGCAATGGTGGTGTTTGCTCTCTGTTAGCATGGTATCAGAGCAGCACAATGGCTGACGCCGGAAAACAACTCTTTTCATTCAAATTTTGAAATCCACCGTAAAACCACTTATCCAAACCCATAGATCTAAATATCTCAAACCAAACACTTACCCACAACCAGAAATCCCAATATCTCAAACCAAAAATTTGATTTTTTTTCTTCTTTCTCAATGGCAGACCAAAACATAGCCTCAGCAATATCTCAACTACAAGCTTCCATGTCACAGGTTTCAATCACCCCCTCACCTCTACCAAATTTCTCAACCTTGAACACTGTTAAACTCTCTCCCACAAATTTTCCCATTTGGGTCCGGCCTATCACGGCTTACCTCCGTTCCCAACGCTTCATGGGGTATGTGGATGGCTCTAAGCCATGCCCGGTGCCTACCCATGACAACACCGCAGAGGTTGAAGACTGGACGGCTCGGGACCAGCTCGTCGTCGCTATCCTCTCAGCCTCCCTTACCGAGCCGGTCCTCGTACAAGTGCTCGACTGTGAATCCTCCAAGCAAATGTGGGATCGACTCCACAGCTTATACTCCGCTCGCTCCAATGCACAGGTTGTTCAAACGAGACTCCAATTGGCAACCCTGAAGAAAGGAGATGACACTGCAACAGATTATTTCAACAAGGCAAAGGGACTTGTTCATCAACTACAAGCTGCCGGCCAAGGTATTTCTAAGGATGAATTCATTACTTACCTCCTCGCCGGGTTGGGAAGTGATTATGATGCCATGGTCACCACTCTCACCTCTCAACCCACCCTACCGGAGCCACATGAATTCTTGAACTATCTCCTCCTTCAAGAGTCCCGCAACTCTAGAAATCAGTCCTTGCTTCTGGCCAATACGCAAGTCTCGCTCAACAATACAACAACCACAACTGATTCCGCCCCGGAGCTGCACTTTACCTCCACACGAGGTCGAGGTCGAGGTCGAGGAGACACCTCAGGCCGTGGTCGGGGCGACAGCAGAGGAGGTCGTTCATCTGGCAGGGGAGGACGTGGTAGCTATCAATCGTTCTCTGGAGGCCCGGATACTCGTCCCATTTGCCAACTATGCGAGAAGCGAGGTCATGTTGCCGCACGTTGCTGGAGTCGCTTCGACCACAACTTCCAACCACCACCACCGAGATCCTTCCAGGCCTACAACACCACCACCACCACAAATTGGTACCCCGATACCGCAGCAACCCACCACTATACCCCCGATGTGGCTAACCTGAGGTTCGATCGTCTTCCATATGATGGTACGGAGTCCATTTCCCTCGGCGACGGCTCTTCGATCCCCATACACAACCACGGTTCTTCTATTCTCTCTACCCCCTCTCGCTCATTTATTTTGTCAAAACTGCTCCATTCTCCTCTACTCACCAAAAATCTAATTTCTGTTCGTCAATTTTGCCTGGATAATGACGTCTTCTTTCAATTCCATGGTCACCATTTTTGTGTGAAGGATTCCGTGACGGAAGTGCCTCTTCTTCAGGGTCCCGTGGATGATGGTGGTTTGTATGTCCTACCCATTGATCGGCCATCTGCATCGCTGCCGTCTACATCACCTTCCCTAAATCTCGCCACCTCTAGCTCTGCATCACCATCGTCGCTCCTTTTGCATTACCAGTTAGGTCATCCATCGAAGCAAATAACCCGGTTGGTTGCAACCCGTTTTCAACTACCCGGCCCACATGCCTCAACTAGTGATTTTCCGTGTGTTTCCTGTTCTTGGGCCAAAGCCCACTCCCTCCCTCACAAACCTAGTCCATCAAAATCTGTTAAGCCTTTAGAGCTTTTGTTTATGGATGTATGGGGTCCAGCCCACACTCCTTCTATTAATGGAAATAAATTTTATTTGTCTATTGTTGATGATTTTAGTAAGTTTGTGTGGCTTTTTCCACTTCAGTCAAAGAGTCACGTATCACAAATTCTTACAATTTTCATTCCACTAGTCACAAATTCCTTGAACCATAATGTCATTTCCATTCAAACCGATAATGGAACGGAATTCAAGCCACTCACGCCACTCTTCCAAAAATTGGGCATCTCCCATCGACTCACATGTCCCTATTCACACCCTCAAAATGGCTCCATCGAGTCTCGCCATCGACGTATTGTCGACATTGGTCTCACAATTCTAAAACACGCCTCTCTTCCACTCAAATTTTGGGACTATGCTTTTCAAACCGCCGCATATCTTACCAATCGTCTCCCATCACCCACCATTAATAATGAGTCACCATTTTCTATGCTCTTCCATAAACATCCGGATTATAAGTCCCTAAAGGTTTTTGGTTGCCTTTGTTTCCCTAACCTTCGACCTTATAACCGTTACAAGCTATCACTGCGCTCCACGCCCACAATCTTCTTAGGGTACTGCCCTAACCACAAGGGTTATATTTGCTTCGATTGGTTGAATAACAAGACTTATGTTTCTAGAGATGTTTTCTTTCATGAAAACACTTTCCCTTTCTCTTTCTCTGAGCTCTCTTACACATCTCCACAACAGCCCCTCTCAGTAACATCCTATGAGGCCCACCTTCCTCTATTTCCTCATTATAGCCCACAAACTAATCCCACCCCAGCCCACTCCTCGTTGGCCAACTCACCCTCATTCCCCACCCAAACACAACCCACTGAAACACCATCAACCCCTATTCCTTCAGAATCATCGTCCTCCTCACATAGCCTTCCCCCTCATGCTCACCCGTCCCCTACATCGCCAACACATCCCATGGTTACACGAGCCCGAGACAACATTCATAAGCCACTCCAAAGGACTGACGGCACTATCCCATGGTCGAGTTGCTCTCAAACCACAATTGTCCCGGAAGAACCCTCATGCTTCACGGAGGCATCTAAATTCGCCGAATGGCGCCAGGCCATGGCAAATGAATTTCAAGCATTATTGGACACTAATACTTGGTCTCTTGTACCACCATCTTCCTCCACAAACACCCTGGGAGTTAAATGGGTGTTCAAAACAAAACGACGCTCCGACGGATCCATCGAACGGAGGAAGGCGCGCTTAGTGGCGAAGGGATTCCACCAGGTTCCGGGCCTTGATTTCAATGAGACCTTCAGCCCGGTAGCCAAACCATCCACCATCCGAATCCTCTTGTCCTTAGCTGCGATGTACAGATGGTCAACCCGTCAACTTGACATACAAAACGCCTTTCTCCACGGGACTCTATCCGAAGACGTCTATGTCAAACAACCACCAGGCTTCATCAATCCCACATATCCCTCTTATGTTTGCAAACTGAATCGTTCTCTCTATGGACTTAAACAAGCCCCTCGTGCTTGGTTTGCCCACTTGAGTGACTTCCTCGTGTCCATTGGTTTCCTCTCTTCGCCCGCTGATTCTTCCTTGTTCTATTATTGCCAGGGAAATGACTTAGCCTTTGTCTTGGTTTACGTTGACGACCTCATGGTTATCACCTCGAACCCCTCTTTATCCACCCACTTTGTAATGACACTCTCCCGCAGGTTTCCAGTTCGAGATTTGGGACCGACAAATTACTTTCTTGGCATCGACATTACTCGAGACTCATCGGGATTTCATCTTTGTCAATCTAAACACATTTCTGAGATTTTGCAGAAAACTGGGATGAGCAATTCCAGACCCATTTCTTCTCCAGTGTCGCTGACATTTGATGCCTCCGAGCCCTCACCTCTATTCGATGATGTGCACTTATACAGGAGTGTTGTTGGGAGCCTGCAGTACCTCAATTTCACCCGTCCGGACGTGGCCTTTGCTGTCAACAAAGCTTCACAGTTTATGCATAGGCCATCTCAGTCTCATTGGCAAGCTGTCAAGCGCATTTTGCGTTACCTTAATCACACCAAGGATCTTAAATTTCATATTTCTTCCTCCCTTGACAACACACTCTCTGCATTCTCTGATGCTGATTGGGGGAGTGATCGTCTTGATAGACGCTCGGTTGGTGCATATTGTATCTTCCATGGCCGCAATCTGGTTTCTTGGTGCTCCAAGAAACAGCCCACAGTCGCTCGTTCTTCCACCGAGGCCGAATATCGAGCTCTAGCTGTAGCCACCTGCGAACTCATATGGCTCCAATCCCTCCTAGGCTCTATCGGCATCTCCATGGCAGCAGCCCCCACATTGTGGTGTGATAACCTCGGCGCCACTTACCTCGCCGTGAACCCAGTTCTTCACCACAGGATCAAACATTTGTCCCTTGACTATCACTTCGTCCGAGAACGTGTTGCCAGTCGCGCTCTTCGGGTTGCCTTTGTGTCGTCGAAAGACCAAGTTGCCGACACCTTGACCAAGGCTCAATCCACTGCTCTGTTCTTGAAGAATCGCTCCAACCTGTGTCTCAAACATATTGGAGCGCCGGGGAGTACAAGCCCACACTCTGCAGTAGTCAAACCCACACAATATGAAGGCCCAACTCACACACGGAAAGCCCACATACAACAAGAGGAAGAAGCCTAGCTAGAGGAGCTGTCTCTATCTCAATTGTCTGTATTCAGAACACAACTAATATATATATATAACATGTAACCTGCAACACAAAAGTGAAATGAAAGAGTACAAAATTACAGATGCAAATATGCAATGGTGGTGTTTGCTCTCTGTTAGCATGTTAGCACCCAGACCACGAGGAATATGACCGACAAGTAGAGCACCCGACTCTCGTATGGATATTCGAGGAGGCGCCTTGGTCGGTGCCTGCAAAGTCGTCGGAATTAATGAGGAGGAGCCCCACCACCACCACCACCACCATAACCTTAAATCCCCACATGAATGCCCGCTTCATTCTTGCTATACTGCACAGTTTTAAGCTATCAATCACACGTTGATGTATTGATTTTTGTGAAATTTAAGTTTGAATTAATTAATGCTCAAGCTATAATAATTAAAGCAAGTCGATAATAATGTACTTTGTACACTTTATAGCGAACTACTACAAAAATCGTACATATAGTCAAGTTATAATAGTAATTTGTTGCTAACTTGAATTGAACTAGGCAATGGTATTTTGCCAATATATAGTCAAGCTAGGAGTAATCCCATATTATATAGCTAGATGGAATTCCAATTGTATTTGTAAATTTGGTCATAATCTTGTTGCGATTGTCCACATCGGTGGGAATGAGGGAAATTACCACAGAATATAAGGAGAATTTGTTATATAATGGGTTTATTGGGATACTTTTTTCTCATTGGATTGGACTGTGGAGAAAAAACAAGAGGGAATTGAAACCTCTACCCAATGACAATCGCAACTTCTTGAATACCTTGTGCCCCCTCCGATGACACATTCACCCCAATGATTTTCTTCAATATATAAAGCAGAATCCATTGTTTCAAAATCGGCACTCATGTCATGGTATCAAAACATTGTTTGAGGCTTTCGTGGTTGAAAAGCTTTCTAACAAGAGTGGTTTTTCCAGAACCTACCATTCCCACAATCAACAACACTTGAATCTCGGTCTCGTTTGATTTTGTTGTGAGCAAGCCAACCAACCTTCCGATATCTTCCTCAAGGCCAACCACATGGTCCTCCTTAGTATGTCCATACACAACTGGTCTCCAAACCTTGGTTTTGTTCGTCCCTTTCCTTACATCGGTTGTTAGCCCACTTTCACCTCGATATCGATCTTTTCAGCATCCCCATAGTTCGGATTATCTTCGTTTTGATGACTTCAATCTCAACACCTGCTTTGTGGGTGTTTACAAGGCATTCACAAAAGCTTAGATATAGTTTGAAGAACTCTTTCTTGTTTTGAGCTGGATTAATTCACCCAAGGATATGGGGATCGATGACATCTTCAACATCATAAGCAATCCTCCTCGCCTGATTGGCTGTTTCTTGAAGTCGTTCATCCCCTGATTCATCATCTAGGGCTTCCATGAAAGAAGAAAACTTATCGGCCACTCTATTGCTAGAATTGTTGTAAATATCGACCCCTTGGCAGAGTGGTAAATGTTGTAGATATCGACCCCCTGGCTGAGTGGCAAATGTGTGCAACTTTATCAGTCACTCTATTGCCAATCCGGGGAACATGAAAGAAGAAAACTTCTTTCATAGTCGATATATAGTAAAGTTTTAACATCGGATAGAATGAGCTCAATTTGACCAGTTTTTTAATATGTGTGAAAAAATATGTAATTTTTTTTAATCTTTTTTTTTAATCATTAGATCTATTAACAAGTCTTTATTTTATAAAATATATTGACTAAATCGGGTTTAATACATGAACCAGACATCCAACCAAAAAAATATATATATGTCCATCGGAGGTTTTTTAAATACCCATACAACGCTGGAGTTTTTATTAAATATTCATATGTCCATAACTGTCTATTTTAATTAAATACAAATTTAGTATTTTGACCATTTATTATTATTATTTTTACAATTATAAGTTCGATATTGACCATCTAACCAAAAAGCTTAATTAAGCTATTGCGTAGAGCCTCTTATAAACCTTCATTTTTAGGCTACGTTTGGGAGAAACTTTTGGAAGCTTTGGGTAGTTTGTGAACAAGAAACGTTACATGAGTTGAGTGTTTGGTAATCTAAAGTTTGGAGGAGCGGTGGAGCATTTGCTTACCTTATTGTGCTCCCTCTCATTTGCTTCCCTAATTGACCCCATAAATCTCAAACCCATTTTAGTATTTTTCAAATCAAACAGCTCCCGAAAAGCTACCAAACACCAAGTAGTCTTTCAAAAAACAAAGCAACCGCCTGCAGCTTCTCCAACCGCTACCGCTATACAAACAGCTTCGAACTACTACAATTGCCAAACGCAATAATTTGTAGGCCGATTTGCGAAAATACACCAAATCAGTGTTCTGTTTGCAAAAATATATCCGTTTTGTGAGAATAGCAAAAATAGGATAGTGGGTCATTTATGCTAAAAAATAAGGGATAATTTTACCTTTAGATTTAAATTTTAAAATCTTTAAAAGGAATATTTTAAAATAAAAGAAAACTTAAAAAAAACTGAAATATCTATTAAAATGATGTTTTTATTATCTTTTTCAGAAATTAATAAAATTCACAAAAATAAAAATCTTGACTTTGTAAGGAATTAGAAAAGGAATGTATACGTGTGGCTCCACACCATAACGTTTTTATGGTGACAGGATGAATGTTGATAGTGATAAGCCGAGCATTAATATTGACAGGATAAAAACAATAATCGGAAGAGACACTAAAGAAACGATTTTATCCAAAATCATAATTGCTAGATTAGTAACCCTAATTAGAAGAGGCATGTGAAGACGTGTTTCAACACTATAACATTTTAAGAGCAGAGCACAGCATCAACGAAAATAAATTCAATACACCAGTAAATGCTCAACCATAAAGGCAAACAATGATAACCTTTTTATTATTGTATTTGTATCCAAGTACTAAAACAGTGGAAATATGGAGCCCAATACAAGCACTAAAACATCGTATCATTTGATGCAAAACCTTCTTAATATTGTAACCAAAAATAATTGTACCATCATATATGAACATATTCATGTCGAAATAAAACAATAGCTACAACGTCAGCCTAAACGAATCAACAAGTTTGCACCACAATATTGTTTGGCCCTGTTCCACTCGCAGTTGAAGATGTTATGCGCCAGTTCATTCCTAAACGAATCAACAAGTTTATCCGAGTACAACCAACAAATCCGTCTTCCCATTACTTAGAAGTGCAATGTACTTGAGTGTGTACACCCCACAATCCCCCCTGCAGATTTATTGACATCATGATTAATAAGTATTCTATGTTTAAAACCTTCGTAAAAACACATCAAAAGTTTGTTAGATACACTTACTCACGCTTGTTTGTTTCCAAACCTTTCACCCAATTGATAATCAAAGGAGATCTTCCAAATTGTGCATACTTCTTTGCTAGAGGCTCATTTCTTTTTACACTCTAGTTGTCTAAACAAAACATGGTGCAAAAGATGAGATGATATATAGCTTCACTGACTTATCATCTTCACAATTTTACCGAATGACCATCTCAATTAGCCGAAGATACACAAGTCTAGAGTTTTGGTTTATTATACCATAAAACATACCCTTGCTGTTATATTTCAATTTCACCTGCATGATGAAGTTGAATTATAGACTAACTAAATTGTTTATATAAATGTTTTGAACGATATCAAAGATGAGTTGTACCAACCTTCACCTCTTTTTGATAGGTAGATTGAACATCTTCCATGTCATTTGCATCATCTACCTCAACGATCCTCTTTCTTTTACCCCTTGCCCATGAAGAACATGCTTTTTCCGCCTTCTCTCCTCTTGTACCAGCCATGGAAGTTAGCAAGGTTGTCATCTATAATCAAATCACCCACTATAAAAATTTTATATCCAATAATATAGACTAAAGTATGAACATAAAAATCACATCCATATTAACACAAGCATCTACGTTGTCTAAACACTACAAAGTAGAATATCCATAGACCAAACCAATTCAACCCTAATTAAGCATGTTTATACAGATCGATTTACGCACGTTCATACTCTAGATGCAAATAAATGTTCCTTTTCCCTTGGTTTGATATTCTTTACTTGAAACTAAAATCATGCTATCTATTTGGATAATGGTGAGAAAGATCATAAATCACATGTTACTGAATCTTGCTCTTTACTGAAATCGGGCTTGAACTAGAAATGACACTAATTTCTTTCAAAAAACCATTCTTCTAATTATATAGAATAAATCATGAACACAAAAATTAGAACCATCTTGACACAAGCATCTACGTAATTATATAGAATAAATCATGAACACAAAAATTAGAACCATCTTGACACAAGCATCTACGTACGTTGTCTAAACAATAATAAATAAGTCATGAGTACATTCAAGAGTGAGTGTGCTTAAGAAGGGATATATAAACTCATAACAAACAAAAAACAATCTTATAAATCTTGAAAGAAGGTAGCATGACAGAACTGAGAACATATGATCAATCGTGAACCAAGAAGACGCTCTGGGGGTCGAGTGAAATTAGGACAAGTTACAATTTACCCGAGAGCGAAATTAGGACAAGTTACAATTTACATTATATGAATTTCAAATCTTGGATGATTCAGTGACTCCTACTATGGGAGTGATCGATATGTATATTACCACCTTAATATAACAGTAGAATAAATTCAAAATATTGAGAAGCCAAGCAACCAAGGATGCAAGTGATAATGTGTAGGCAGAGTTCAAGGATGATAAGTTCCATCTAATACCAGATACAATTGCTAATATTAAGTTGCAAATAGTGTTACAGAGGGTGACCTTCGTTGAGAAACTTACCGATCGAGGTTGCAAGGTAGGGCAACCAATCAAGACAACTAAGAAGAGGGCAACGATGGTGCAGGGTCAGGGTGGCGATGCCATTGAATCGACGCAAGCCGGGAGGGTGAGGGTGATGGCAACGGTGTTGGATAGGGAGGGTGACGACCCGGAGAGGGTGGTGGCGGGCGATCGTTGACCAATCAATACGATTCGACACAACGCCGAAGGGTTATGTCGATTTTGCCGGAGGGCGGAAGGTGACATCGATGGCCCCGAAGTGTGTGGGCAACAAGCCGACGATGAGGGCGGAGCCGGATCCGGAGGGTGAGGCTTCCTGGGGCTCGGCGAAGGGAGAGTCGGCCGGTGCCACTTGTGTTCGGGCTTAGGGTTGTGATGATTTGTTTTTTGTACGCAACATTTTTATTATTTTTGTTTATTTTTATTATTTAATTATTTAATATAATATAAATATAATATAAAAAAATAAATACCAAAAATATTTTACCTTTTTTTATTTTCGGATTTTTTTAGGTGGTGGGGTAGTTTTGTTAATTAAATATGATATTTTTGTAAATATTAATAAATGGGTGCAATTGTTTTCAAAAGTAAGTATTTTTACAACTCAAATATCAAAGTGGGTATTTACTACTAATTCCCCTAATATTTGTATTCAATACGTGAGGAAACACTCACATATTAAACCGTACCTCTCAACAAAGTTCGAGCACACGTACACGCATATTGAACACTCGTCGGAAGGTCAATGAAACTAGCTTAGATTAAAATCTAAGATAAATTTTTTGATAAAAACCGATGAATAGCTTAATTAGATAGAAAAAAATTAACGTGGCTTCAATGTCAACCCGATTGAATTATTAAAATAGTTTTTTTTTACTACTTTACGTCTTTACAACGGTCAATTTTTAACCATGAATTCGCAGAAACGGTTTGAAGGTGGCCGGTCGTTTTGTTGATGAATCAAGGCACTTTTACGCAATAATCTGTACATATAAAATGAAAATTACGAAATTTCGAACCTTATGAGATTGGATTCCTACGATTCAGTTTAGAAACGAAGACAAATTGTGGATTTGAAGTTTTAAGGGTTTGGTGTCGCCAATTGGGTTTATGCAAGAATTAGGAGCGAGAGCAGATGAATTGCATAGATATTTAGGATTATAACCGATAGAAAAGGCCCTATAATATGATACCATTATATAGATTCGTAAATAACGAACTGAAACGATCGAATTTGGGGTTTAAAGATAAGATTTGGGGCTAAATCCGGACTGGACCCGGTTGAGTTCTTCCCCAATCCGATTGCGTTGAAACCTCCGATCCGCTTGCCTGGTCATGGTCCGGTTTCAATCCGATTTGCTTTTTGCGAATATTTGTGATTGGTTTTTACTAGTTCCCTATAAAATTACCCACGAATATTCCAAATGGCCGAAATTAAAGAATGGAAATCACTAAGGTTTTTATCTAACTAAATAAATCATTATTTTACTTAGAATAATAAATTATTCTAAAACTTTATATTATATTTATTTTTGTATTAACACAAGTTGAAAATAAAACGAAGTCGTTCTCACATAATATAATATAAAATATAATTTATTTATTTAAATTAGAGATGAAATATTTAAAAATATTATGGGGTACAGTATTTCACTAACACAAAATTCAGTTTTTATTTCAATGAAGTAGGTTGCAATATATTTTTACTACCGTAAATTGTGTATTTATTTGATTCATTTGAGAAAAAAAATTAGAGCAAAGACTTTTTTTTTTTTTGAAAACCAGAGGAAAGACTTAGTTTAGAGAGAAAATGACATAAACATATCTTGAAATAAGGTAAGCTGGGTTGGGTATATAATGAAACGTTCGTTTCATGAAAAATGTGAAAACAGTAATTCAAATAATTAGTAATTTTGGTTATTAATTCCAGACAAATTAAAAAAACAACTCACTGCTCTTACAACTTTATTATCTTTACTCTTGATTACTCCCTCCGTTTCCTTTTAAGTGACTTTTTACTATTTATGTACGTTTTTTAAGGTGTGAAAAACTATATGAAATAATAATTTTTTAAAATATTTTTTTCGATAATCTCATACTTATTGGTGATAAGTATAATATTATCAAAAAAATATTATTAAAATATTAATATTTAATATAGTTTTTATCGTTCTAAAACTACGTGCGTGACTTGAAAAAGTCAATTAATAGGAAACGGAGGGAGTACGTTTTTTCCTTGGTATTTTAAACATTCTTTTAATGTTTTGCCGAGTCTTTTTTTTTTGTATGACGCCAACATTGCATCACAAATTTTTTTGTATGATTCCAACATTGCATCACAAAGTTTGGATAATGGTTATAATTGGAGGGAGATTTTGGGTTTCAATAATGTTGAGAGAATGTGTGAATTTAAACTTGGCACCAATGAAAGCGTACCTGATAGAATCTTTCAGTATAGAATGCTTTAATATTCCCATGGTTATGAAGAGGTTTAAGACCCTATTCCCATTGATGTTGAGTACTTAAAGACAAATCGCGGACTCAAGTTGTTTTAAATATTTGATTGAAACAAAAGCGCTCGTACGAATTTGAAGATCGAGACCAAAACAAGTTTTGCTGTATTTTTTGTGACATAAGCAAATAGCGTAAGGAACGTTGTAACACCTTATCTCACATCGGATATAGTAACGATGTTCGGAGTGATTTATAAGTGAATCAAGACTTACTCATGTCACAAGAGCTCTTCCTTTTAAGCGTCAAGTGAGAACAACGGACTTGACAGTTAGGTGATATGAGTTCTTAAGGACTCAATATCAAAGCCGACCCCGGGTTTGGAAGTGCTCTGACAGTATCCTTGGGTATGCTTCTCCCGTAGGGCAATTCTTTGGGCTTGATGGAGTCATCATTTTTCTAAGTGGGGAAGATTGTAACACCTCATCTCAATATAATATAATAAGGATGTTCGGAGTGATTTTTATAAGTTTTTCAAGCTCTACCCATGCCATAAGAGCTCTTCCCTTTGAAGAGCCATGTCAGGACAATGGACTTGAGAAATGTCATAAGAGCTCTTCCGTCTTATGAAGGAAGCAAAAATTAGATTCTTGAAGGTTGATGATGTGCACTACCTCTTAGATAACCATAGCCCCAACTCTCCCTTACGGTTTACTCTACACCTAGAGCAAAGACCTTTCAATTACTTTTCTTGTTATCCAACTCTCCCTTTCCGTTACATGTTAACTTACTGTATGCTATGTTACATGTTAACTTACTATATGCCATGTGTATGTGTGCTAACTGTTTTTCTATTTCAAGCGGTTCACTGTTTTTGTTTCACTCCAATATTACACCATTGTATTTGGATGATGGGTACAATTGGAGGGACAACAATTTTGAGAGAAGGGGGGATTTTAAACTCGGGAACAATCAGACTGTGATAGAGTCATTCACTGCTGAATGCTCTGATGCTCTTACCATGGTAATGGTAAGGAAAATGTTCAACCTCCTGAATCCGTAAGCCCTCTCCCCTTGACAAAATACATTTATAGTTATTCACTTTGAGCCATTTGTAGGCAAGTTAGTCCAATTATCTCATAATATCCATGAGATTTCCTCTTATCTATTTTTAGTTACCATTAATTATTTTTTATGATTGTTAATTGTTAAACTAAATGACAGACAATAAAGCAAAGGCTGAAAAAAATCCTTCTCAACCAGTTTGATTAGTAAAGGATCGGAAGTTTTATGGATCATATTAGTTATAAGTAGTTGTAAAAAGTTTGAGTCTATAAGAGGAGTGAATCCCTCTAAGAGAGGGCCAGCAAGTTATATATTTTTACCTTTTAATATAGTATATCTTTCCTGATTGCTACAGTATCTTGTTACACCTTCAATTATTTTTGATTATTGTTGATTGTTGATTGTTGTTACGGGATAAATCATTCTTGTGTATAAAGTCATTTCTCTTATGTTTTCTATTTTCCTCTTATAAATCTACATGTTGAACATTTTTAGGGCGAAACGACATCTCGTACTCGTCCACTACATAGACATTGCCATCGAAGAAGAACCGGTGGATATCAAAGATCTCTTGAACGTTGCTGATATACTTCTTTTTGATTCCAATATCGATTTAGGAACATATGATCCCTCATTAGTTAGTGAGAATCTGCATCGAGATAAATTTGATGACGATAATGGGATTTCAAGGATTGGTGGAAGCAAATTCTAGAGGATTTCAAGGATTGGTGGAGGTCTTATTGAAGGACAAGCTTGATAAGTGGTGCCATGCAAAGCCTTCGAAATCGGGAGCGAATGCCCTTTGTCCAAGGATGAACAAAGAGTTTTTCATCATTTGGCTAAGGCAGGGTATACGTAAGTTGTTGAGACGTTATTCACCACTAAAATTGATGTTGATGTGAGAGACGAATTCAGATTTACTCTACATTATGCTGCAATGCATGGCAGATTGGCAAGTTTGTTAAATATTTAAATTTGGATCTTCTTAATCTCTATTAATATAGTATCTCTATCAGTGTGATGTCAATTATTTTATATTATTAATATCTATCCAGAATTAGAATGTGCAAGAAGTTGTGGGATGCTGGGGCTAATGTGACGTTTCCCGCGTTACTTGCCTTTGCCTCCAAAAATGCTGCAGAACCTGCTTTGGAGAATGAGCATATTGCTTGTGTTCGCTATCTGAATGTTCTTGCTAGACAAGAGGGCCCGGTCCAAGCTGCAGAGCAGGAGGACCAGGGACAAGCTGCTGAAGAAGAGGGCTAGGGACAAGCTGCTGAAGAAAAGTTATGAGGCATGGACATGTTGATGAACAAAACTCATCTGTCTTGCCTGTTTTGATTAGCTAGTAGCCTCTGTTGCTTAGATGTTGTTGGTTTTGGATTGTTTTGGTAAACATTTGATTGTTGATTCAGATTTTTGCTGAGGATATGGTTGGTTTTGGATTTGTTTAGGTGAACATTTGATTGTTGGTTTTGGATCTGTTTAGGTAAACACTTTGTTGAACAAAAGTCATGTGTCATGGTTTTGGATGTTTTTTTTCCACTATTTGTTGTTTTGCCTATGAATTCAGCGTCTTTGCTTGTTACATGTTCTATTGTGGACCTTGTGGTATTGCATTAAACAAGCCAACCAGGTTTTGGCAAATTGTGCATTGCAGATTTGAATTTTTGCACCTTTAGCTTCCTTTGACCAAGCAATAAGCGAATGTGAATTTGGCTTCCTTTTACTCCGTTGGAGAGGCTAAAAGATGTCTTAATTCAACTTGTTATACGTTCTTTTGTGGTATGAATTAAACAAACCAACCGGGAATACATGGGAATATTACTGAGAGTTTTACAAATGCTATGACATCATATTAGTTATGGGGAGTTGTTATAGGGACACAAAGAACTCAATCCCAAAAACTAAGAGCACATTTTCCCGTGATCGTTGATTTTTTTGTCATAAAATAGTGTCACCACTCAAATATTGGTAGAATAACATGTATATATAAAATGTCACCAAATGAAAATGGTAATGATCTCGATCATTTTCAACAACCATTTAACATTGTCATCAGATATAACCAATTATAGAACAATGTCACCAAAAATTGTCATTAAAATAATCTCAATGACAGACACACAAAAATTGTCATCAAAATATTTTCATCAACTATTATTATCAAAGAGTGTCATCAACCTATTTTCACCAACTACAAAATATTGTCACCAAACTAAAATGTGTATATAATACTAATGTCCGGTGTAAGCAATCCTACAGTGTAATTTGTCGATTGGGTTTGTACGTACATGATTTAGTTTGGAGAGAAAGCCGATGAATTGCATAGATATTTAAGGTTAGAAATGACATAAAAGAGGTTGGATCCGTGTAAGCAATCATACGGTGTAATTTGTAAACAGTGAAATTATTCGTAGGTACAAAACGATTATTCATGCATAATAATGTAATTATTCGTATACATGAACAAATGTAATTATTTGTATTTAGTAAATGAATATTCATACGTATATACATTCGAATAATCATTTGGTACCTACGACCAATGTCACTGTTCTGCTGTTCACAAGTTATTTTTAACTTTAGCCGTTTGATCTTCTTAATCCAACACTCCATATTTTCTCACAAATTACACAATAAGGCACGCTTATACAAGATCTATCCTCTTACATAGAATACTCTATGGTACCCATTAGATAGATTCGGGTATATCGAACTAAAATGATCGAATTTAGGGCATAAAGATAAGATTTGGCGATAAATCCAGTTTTGACCCGGTTGAGTTCCTTCCTAATCCGGTTGCGTGGAAACCTCCGATCCGCATGCCTGTTCATGCCTTCATGGCCTGGTTTCAATCAGATTTTACTAGAATAATCACTGTTCCGAAAAACGGCCTGGGCGGCCGCCTAGACCCCGCCTAGGCGCTGGGCGGTCCTTGACCTTCGAGCCAAGGAGCTTGGCGGGCTTGGCTTGGCGGGCTTGGCGGGTTTCTGGGCGGGTCTGGGCGGGTCTAGGCGGTTTTGGGCGGATCTAGGCGGGTCTCGGCGGTTTAGGCAATTTAGTTAAAAAAAAAAGCAAATTTAATTTTAACACAAATGAATACATAAAAGTCTAGAAGATTAATCCGCAACCATGATTATATTTTAAAATTTAAGTTTTATTATACAACTTCTAGATCGTTTTAGACTTTGATTATATTTTATATTATTAATTTTTTCCCAGTTGAACAGGAAGCGTTATGGTTTATGCTTATCGGCTTTGGAAAAGGTTGAACAATATGGACTATGAAGATTATGAAAGTTTATTAATTTATATAGCCTTTATTAGGTTTTTGACATAACTTACAAGTAAAAATACATGTTAAAATAAAAGGTCCGCCTAGACTCCGCCTAGACCCTGCCTACTCCGCCTAGACCCTTGAACCCACCTCTCCGCCGAACATCCGCCAAGCGTTTTTTGGAACATTGAGAATAATAAATCGAACTTGTTTTTTTTTCCTTGATTTTTTATCTATTAAAAATGAAGCACAACATGTTATGTAAGACACTATGTATCAATTTTAGTACATGTATATATAGATACTAGTGCAGTTCCCGCGCCATGGCGCGATTTTAAAATAAAATAAAATATTAGTTTAATATTTTGAATTAAACTTATAAGAACAAACTCATATGAGAAGAGTATAATAGATTCATTAAAGATGGATTCTATTGTGATAGTATATGAAGATTTACAAATAGATATAAGTTATATATTAATTTACTATTTTGAATTAAACCCATTAGTTATTTCAAAAATAAAAATTAATTGAAAAAGGAAATAAATCCATTAAAATTCTATTGTGATATGTAGTATATGAAGATTTACAAATAGATATAAGTTATATATTAATTTATTATTTTGAATTAAACCCATTAGTTATTTCAAAAATAAAAATTAATTGCAAAAAAGAAAATAAAAAGGAAAGAGAAAAAAAATGATTGGTTAAAAAGGAGATGATTAAGGTGAGCGTGCCACGTAGGCAAAAACTCTTCTGTTTTAAGAGTTTATATAGATATAGATGTATATTAATTTATTATTTTGAATTAAACCCATTAGTTATTTCAAAAATAAAAATTAATTGCAAAAAAGAAAATAAAAAGGAAAGAGAAAAATATGATTGGTTAAAAAGGAGATAATTAAGGTGAGCGTGCCACGTAGGCAAAAACTCTTCTGTTTTAAGAGTTTATATAGATATAGATTAGTTATTTCAAAAATAAAAATTAATTGCAAAAAAGAAAATAAAAATGAAAGAGAAAAAAAATGATTGGTTAAAAAGGAGATGATTAAGGTGAGCGTGCCACGTAGGCAAAAACTCTTCTGTTTTAAGAGTTTATATTGATAGATGTTTTTGGTGAATTATATAAAATCAAACATAACACATCACGTAAGACGTTATATTTTTAGAGAATTATATTAAACATCAAACAAACATTATGAATGATTATAAAATCCATAGGAAAGATGTCTGCTCAAATGCTAAATGTGAAATGGATCGACTAACTGATTTTGTCAAAACAGAAAGTGACAAGAATAAACCATAAGTTTGAACTCATGACTTCAAGATAATGAATACTCCTCCTTACCAATGAAATTAAGCTGTCTTACTCATTTTACAATTTTTTATCCATAAAATTAATTAAAACTATATAAAAAAAAAAAATCTAAGCTTTTCTTTCGGTCTAAGGAGTCTTTAGTCTGCCGGTCCTCTAGATCCACCACTGACGACAACGGTGGTGGAATTTCACGAAATAATATCTCTATAAAGCTTAATCACCTTAACATTATGTACGTGGTGTCGTGATCGGAGAGAGAGATTAGAGAGGAGGTAGGAGGAAATTGCAATTCTGTATATAGATGTGCAACGGCTCCGACCTTGCCTCTTAAGATCATATTATAAGGCTATACAAGTGCTATTGGGCTCGGCCCAACACTACTTCTCATATATGTTCTAGGCCAAGGTGGCCTATGGCCCAATACCATGACTTGAGTTGTGGGAACGTAAATATTTGAATAGTAATCATTCCGTTTATTCGACGTAATTAGTTAATTGTTGTTAGAAATATGATAATTAGATCACTTTCGCAAAGTAATTGTTTAATTAATTCTTTCTTTAAATTAATACATCAAATTCTTTGTGCTGGACTAACTGAAATTCCTATTCGGTTGGGGTAGGGATATTATTCGAGCTGAACTTGATATGTTCAAACTTGGTTCGTCTAGTAAACAAGCTTGAGCCGAGCCGGGTTTGGTATTTTCATGCTTGGTTCGTATGGTAAACGAGCTCGAACCGAGCCGAGTTTGGCATGTTCAAGCTTGATTCGTATGGTAAACGAGCTCGAGTCGAGCCGAGCTTAATTTCTAAACGAGTTTTTTCTTTAATCAAGGTTGACTTGTTTTAGAAAATGAACGAGCTCAAGTCGAGCTTTAAACAGTTCTACTTGGTCATAACATATTAATTTAAAGGAAATTTTAGAAATTTCATAAAATTCGAGATATTCGAGCTTAAATTGAACGAGCCGAGCTTTCAACCAAAGCTTAAAATCTTATTCAGGCTCAACTTGTTTAGGCAAGTGAATGAGCTCGAGTCGAGCATTTTTCGAGCTGATCCCGAGCCGAGCTCGAGTTGTTCAGTTCGTATAACAACCCTAGCTAACATAAGTTTAATGTTTAATATGGAGTACAAGAGTAAGCAAACGAGAATCACGAAGCACCAACAACAAAGCACTAATATAACTTACACAGTGATACATTTTCTGATCAAGGCGTTCCTGGGGGGTGTGGGGATGGACAATCCAATTCGGAACATCCAGGAACACGCGGCCCATCTCCCAATTCCCGTCGTACATGATGCTTTGCGCCGCGTGTTCCTGGATGATGTTCAACACCACCACCACCACCTCCGTACAATGGTTCTTGGGAAAGCAGTTGGGCCGGAATAATCCACGAACCTTCACCGGACACCGCCTGATCCGCTAGTGTTTTCCCACTCTCCGAATCGGTGCTATGGCCTAAACTCCGGATGTTCATCATCATCAGCAGCACCACCACCATCACCTCGGCACACCTGATCCACAAGCCTAGCTTCATCGATCTAGCTTAATTCTTAACTATTGTGAGTGTGTGTAGTGTGTGAATTAAGCTATCTAGCTAGCTCTATATATAGATGTAATCGTTTGACTATGTCAATCGATCAACAATACGTACGTCCCCTCTCATATCATCTACCTAAAGTGTAGTGTGTATTCTCCTCGTTGACAGCTTGTCGCCCTAGTTTGATATTTAAGGTATATTAATTATTTTAATTTTATTTCAATAAACTATAATGTTTTTATATTTTAATTAGATTGACATTCATGTACTATCATTCATTTTGAGATCTTTCAAAGGACGATGCAAGTTTCAATTTTTTCTATATATAGTTATACATTGCATCTTAATAGTACAACAAGTTATATATTGACTCAATATTTATTGTGTTGCGTTTCTTATTTGTATTTTGTTAGTTTTTTTTCATCGACTATTTCATTTATTTATTTATATTTTTTTTATTGGGAAAATGACGCCATTTTATAATAACCAATGACATTTTATAATAAAATAATATTATTAATTATCGTATTATATGGAATTTTTTTTATGTCTTATAAAATATGAACTAAATTTTAAGAATTTTAAAATAATGAAAAATGTTTTTAGAAAAAAATAAATGAAAATGTGTGTTTCGTGCTGAATTCTATTTGAAATGAGGTGAATTTAACCATTAAATCACTTAGGATACTTTTTATCTTTTAATTATATAACACATATTAAACTCGTCGCTCCCCTTTGTAACTTAAATTTCAAGTTTGATCGATTAGGGTCAAATTGAATAAATTTCAATGAGATCAAATAAATGTAAGTTGACATCGCACATCCTCGATCAATAGCTCAAATGGACCGGTATACAATGTAAGTTGCCATTTTGTCAAAGTACTATATATAATGTTTACAAATATATTACAAGTCATACCGGCTGAATATCGTTTGATCTAGTAGATTTATAGATAGTTCGATTACTTCTAAGGCGTCTTTGTAACCATTTGTAAATTACTAAAATAGACTTGTTGAAAATTCCTTTATTGAAAAACAGTATAAAAGTGATGGATTTCATCTCGCTTTAACAGTTGGTTAATAGGGTTTCTACCAAAAAAAATTTGTTTAATTAATTTGATTTTACTGCAATATTTCCACTACCCTAAGATTCAGTTATCCTCTATGACGAACCAGAATATAATCTCATAAAGTTGCTTATAAAATTTATGTGAATTTGAACAAATTTCAACGGTCAAAATAATAACCAACTTAGACAATGATGGATTATCCTCGTTATAAAAAAAACCGACAATTAAGTTTACCCCAACCTTCACACCCTCCTCACCTCTACTCCTTTATTTAAAAAATAATAATTATTATTATTGAATAAAAGAGGGTCATTTAAGTAACTAGCCTATTTTGAATCTTTAATTAGGTGATTAGCACCTAAACTAATTTAATTAGTTAAGCTAGCACCCATGGAGTATTAAGGGTCAACGGTCAACGTTGACCAACTCTTTTGGATTTTTTATTTTGGCTGTGACACATTTTGTGATGCCATTTTTTGCTGTTTTGATGCCATTTTTTTATGGATCAGGATCCTCTCCAAATGAGAGGCCTCCTAATATTTTCCTAATAAACAAATCTCACCATTGAATTAAATTAACGGTTGAAATTAATCCCGATAATTAATTAATAATTAAACTAATTAATTTTTATTCTAAACCTCTCTTTCTCCTTCAATACTTCACAGATCAATCAGTTTCAACCAATAAAAGTATTTAACCATTAGAGGTTTATTCTACCCAAGGTTTGCCAAAATCTTTGTAATTTGACCATCTGTGTACCTTCCTTGATTTATTTAATTAGGGTTTAAGTAGCTTATTTAATTTAATTAATCTACTGAAGGCTTAGATTCAAATTAACGAAGAAGTTCAGAGGACATGATACAATTAGATTCAATTGGCACTTTGGCAGTATGTTGGGAAGATACAATTAAAGGGTGAGTCGGTCATAAAATTCGAGTAATATACGGAGTATTCTATAATCAAAGCTCGACGTTGACGTCGGGACGCCATGGATGATTGGATGCACTAGAGGGTAGGTGATATAAGGCTGGTGGGGTGTCAGCAATGCAGATCGAGGCCACCGCAAAGCCAAAGAAGATGGAGGGGAAGGCGGCGTTGTCAAGGGGATTCGACGGTGATAGCAATTGGAAGGGAGATGATGAGCAGTGTAGTTCTAAAGAGGATATCTATCTTTTAATTGGGGAGAGGAGAGTGTTAATGAAATTTCAGAAAATAAAAAATTAGATTAAATAGTAGGAAAATAAATCTTAACCATTGATTTTAATCTAATGGTTGAAGTTTGTTTATTAGGAAAATATTAGGAGGCCTCTCATTAGGAGAGGATCCTGATCCCTTTTTTATTACATTTTATTTTCGTTTTAATGCCACTTCTATAATGAAATGGTTTGATGACACTTTTTAAATGCCAATTTTTTCAAGCTTTGATGACATTTTTTGTTTAATGTGATGTCACGTTGACCATCGATGCCATTTTTTTTAAATGTTGACTAGTGATGACATTTGTTTTATGTCAAATGTTTGATGATATTTTTTTATCGTGATTCCATATTTTTTCAAAGTAGTGTTGTGATGACATTTTTTTTCTTTAATGTGTGATGCAACTTTTTCAAAGTAGTGTTTTGATGTCAATTTTCTAATATAATTATTTGATGCAACTTTTTTAATCAAATCGTTTGATGCCATTTTTTTTTTAATTTAATCAATTGTATATCGATATATTTTCATCGATTATGCTTTTATTCACTGATGACACGTTTATGATTATACTTCATTGATGCAATCACTTGTGGTGACATTTTTATTCATTGATGACATTTGTAATTACACTTCATTGACCTCAATCATTTGTGATAACATTGTTGGTTGATGACATTTTTATTGATAACATTTTTTGTTTACACGTCATTGATGACATCTTTTTATTGATGACAATTTTGTTGGTTACTTTTATTCATTGATGACGCATTTGTCAGTACAATTAATTGATCTCAATCATTTGTGATGATATTTTTATAAAATTGATGACATTGAAGTATGAAATGTGGAATCAAAACAGTGTCACCAAACAGGCAATACGATCTCTTAATATCAAAAGCTCACGAGTTAATGATGACAACAAATTGTTTCTAAAGCGTTTCAGATCCGTGATTATAACATAGTATGCATGTGTGTAATACACCAAGAAAATACGAAATGCCAACTGTATATATGCATTCTTCACATTAACCATTTTATAAAGAAATGCACATGACGGGTTCAAATTTGTACAAGGCATGGTATAAAGATTACCTTTTATACAGGAAAATAAGCTTTTTTTCAAATGGTCATGCATGAATTAGAAGAGAGCAGATTATCAGAGAAACAATACATGCCTTCTCTGGAGACACGTAATCAAATACATAAACCTGTCCTTGGAAAGAAAGAGTAAGCTGGTTATTATCAGAACCAGTTGCGACAATAGCACCATGGCTTAGTAACATCACCACCCATACCCTCACCGCTCCCATTACCACCATTATTCTCAGATTTAGGAATTTTGGATTCAAGAACACGAATTTAGGAAGCCATGGAAGCGAAATTGAAGCTTTTGATTTCTCGTTTCAACAACCGAATTCGTTACAGAGAGAGAGGAGGGAATCGGTTTAAATAGCCTAAGAGATGATCACGTGATAGGCACGTGATCATTTAATCAATACATAGGATGAACCCGGTTTAACATAAACAAAACTAAACCGGTTCATATTATAACAGGCCCCCTCAAACTGGCGATGGATCATGAAGATGCATGCCCAGTTTGCCCAAGAGGTTCTTGTGTTGTGCAGCTGGTAAGATCTTGGTGAGAACGTCGGCTAGCTGGTTTTGTGTGGGAAGGTAAGTGAGCTGCAACAACCCTTCCATCACCTTCTCCCTGGTGAAGTGATAGTCTATTTCTATGTGCTTTGTACGCTCGTGGAAGACTGGGTTCCGAGCTATCTGTATTGCTGATTTGTTATCACAATTCAGAGTGACATGCTTCAAATTGGTCTCTCCAAGCTCTTGCAAAATGTTGACCAGCCATGTGACTTCAGCTGCAGCCTGACTCATGGCTCTATACTCGGCTTCTGAAGAACTTCTAGAGACAGTAGCTTGCTTCTTTGATTTCCAAGTGATGGGATTGTCACCATAAAGGATCACAAAGCCAGTCACTGATTTCCTGGAAATTGGGCATGAAGCCCAATCCGAGTCAGAGAATGCTTGTAGCTTGATTGTTGATCCTTTCTGTAGCTTAGTTCCATAATAGGGAGTCCCTTTGACATATCTTAGCAGATGACAGAAGGCAGCTTGATGTGTGGCATCAGGGGACTGAAGGAATTGACTTAAAACTTGTACAGAGAAAGATATATCTGGTCTTGTATTTGTTAAGTAGCTTAATTTTCCAACCAAGCTTCTGTAAGTAGTAGGATCAGGGATTAAATTATTTGAATCTGAAGGTAAAAGCTTAAAATTTAAAGGCAAAGGTGTAACACAAGTCTTCTGGTCATCAATGTTTGCTTCTTTGATTATCTCCTGGCAAAACTTCTTCTGACTGAGCACCAGGGAACCATGTGATTGAATTACTTCAATACCCAGAAAGTAATTCAGTTTTCCTAAGTCCTTAACGCTGAACAACTCATGAAGATGTTGTTTAAGACCTTGCACTTGAGATAAATCTGAACCTGTTACAATTATATCATCTACATAAACTGCAACAATAGTTAGATGATTATCTTTATGGGATATAAACAAGGAAGGATCATGCTTAGACTGAACAAAATGAATGTCAATCAATGTTGAATATAGTTTATTGAACCATTGCCTTGAGGCTTGTTTTAAGCCATATAAGGACTTTTTGAGTAGACAGACTTTGTTGGTAGGGTTAGGGACCCCTTGAGGCATGCTCATATAAACTTCTTCATGTAAATCACCATGCAAAAATGCATTGTTTACATCCAACTGAAAAATATCCCAACCTTTGTTTAAAGCTAAAGAGAGAATAACCCTTACTGTTGACATTCTTACCACTGGTGAGAATGTCTCATCATAATCAATTCCATGTTGTTGGTTGTATCCTTTTGCCACCAACCTTGCTTTATATCTCTCAATTGATCCATCAGCTTTAAGCTTAATCTTGTAGACCCACTTGCATCCTATAGGTTTCTTTCCTGCAGGGAGATCAACTAAGATCCATGTTTTGTTAGATTGCAAAGCAACAATCTCTTTATCCATAGCTTCAGTCCATTTTGGATCTTTAGATGCTTTGGTAAAGGTTTTAGGTTCCACTAGATCCAAAGAATCATGTATAGAAGCTGAATTGCACATGAATTGAAAACTGTCAGTAGCAAGAAATGAGTCTCGAAAACTAGACATAAAAGGAAATAGTTCAGAATTGGAACCAAAATTGCATATGTAGTCTTGCAAATGTTGTGGTTGCCTTGTAACTCTTGAAGATCTTCTCACACCATCTTGAACTAGGGGCTGAGAAGTGCTTGAAGATGAATGATCATAGGAAAGTGAATTGCTTGAAGAACTGGGGACTGTAGTTTCAGTATCTGTGTGATCACTAACAGTGTTGACCATCTCAACATTCTCATGTATAATTTCACTATCAGGTAAAAATATAGAATCAGGACTGTTAATCATAACATTTGGTAATGGAATACTGCTATCAAAATCGATTTTATGTAAAGGAAACTGCATTTCATGAAACCGGACATCTCTTGAAATGAAAACTCTATGAGAATGTAAATCCATAACCTTATATCCTTTAGTACCATGAGGATACCCCATGAAAATGTAGGGAGTGCTCCTAGAATCAAACTTGGACCTGTTGCATTTGTTAGTACTAACAAAACATAGACAACCAAATGATCTTAGCAATGTATAGTCCGGATCTTTATTGAACAAAATTTGATAAGGTGTCCTGAATTGAATAGGGAATAATGGAAATCGATTTATCAGATAAGTAGCAGTTAATACACACTCTCCCCAATACTGGAGAGGAAGGTTAGATTGGAATAAGAGAGCCCTTGCAGTTTCTAACAAGTGCTTATGCTTTCTTTCCACCACTCCATTTTGCTGTGGAGTATGAGCACAAGTGGTTTGATGTACCAAACCTGTCTTTGAATAGAAAACTTGTGCTTCATTGCTGCAAAACTCCATGCCATTATCAGATCTAACAACCTTTACTTTGGCATTGAATTGGTTAGACACAAAAGCAATGAATGATTTGAGTAAAGAAAAAGCATTACTCTTAGCAGCAATCAAATGTGTCCAAGTAGCTCTAGAGAAGTCATCCACAATAGTCAAAAAATATCTAAAACCATTGTGTGTAGGGACCTTATAAGGACCCCATATGTCAACATGAATCAATTCAAAACAAGACATGGATTTTATTGAACTGTCAGGAAAGGAACATCTTTGTTGTCTGGCCTTAGGACAGACCTTACAGACATGGTGCTTACCAGTTTTTACAAGATTTTGCAAGAAGGGAAAATGAAACAACTGATCAAAAGGTACATGTCCAAGCCTACAATTCCATAGTTCTAAAGACACTGCTCGAGAATTGTTACAATGAATGTCATTTAACTTGAAAACAGAAGACAAAAAATCAGAAGCAGCTTTGTCATTAGCAGGAATGTTGTCCTTTTGAGATGTAAGATACATCCCCTTTGAAACCTCACCAAGCACCAGTGGCTTGTTCAGCAAAGGGTCCTGTATCAAACATTGAGAAGGAGTGAATAACATATAAACATTTAAATCGTGCACAAACTTCCTTACAGACAGCAAATTGTATGCGAACTCAGGCACATGTAACACATCATGCAATACAATCTTATTTTGCAATGTAATGGAACCTATATGGCAGATCTTGGACTGTTGTCCATTAGGCACAGTTATATAGCTTGGCATATCAAAAACTTTATAAGAATGAAACATAGACAAAGTAGGGCAAATGTGATGAGTGGCACCACTATCAATTACCCAATTATAATCATTGCCAAATACACTGAAACAAAATCTGTTACCTGCAATCATATTAGCATCATCACCAGTGGATTGTTTGCTCAAGAAAGCCAGAATTTGATCATACTGTCCTTTGGTCAAGGAGTGAGTAGCATCTGGGTTTTCACCCTCAACAGTCACACTATTGGCAAATTTCTTTGACCTGTCTCCTTTGAAATTAGGAGGGTAACCATGAATTTTGAAACACCTATCAATAGAATGACCAGCAATCTTGCAGTGGTCACAGAAGTAATTCCCTTTTCCTTTCTGGCCAGTTTGGTTCCCAGTTTGCTGCTTGTTGCCTTGATTTCCATTCTGAACCCCATTCTTTTTATTATTGAATCGCCCAAACTGTGAATTGGCTTGTGAGCCATTACCAGACTGGTTGTACTGTCTTTGAAACGCATTAAACGCAGCAGTTGCATCAGTAATAGAACTAGAATTGTTGAGGCCCCTTTGGCCTTCCTCATCAATGAGCATTCGATACACATCAACTATATTCGGGGTTGGCTTCATCAGCAAGATGCTCGTCCTAACCCCATTGTAGGTATCCAGCAATCCGACAAGAAATTGAATCACCTGCTGCTTTGTAAAAGACCTAGAAACCAGATTCACAGATCCACAACCAACGCACACAGGCGCATCTACCAAATCCATGTACTCATCCCACAATTTCTTGAATTTCGAGAAATACGAAGTAATGGAAGATCCATTCAGAGAAATGTTAAACATCTCTTTTTGTACCTAATACAGACGAGTACTATTCGGTGAGCCAAACCTCATCTTCAATTCCTCCCAGATCTCCCTCGCAGTTCGAAAATACAACAGTGTCTCGGCAATTTCTTTCTCAACTGAGTGCAGTAGCCACGCAACCACCATTCCGTTGCATCTCCTCCAATGAACATATCGAGGCGACGTCTCCGCCGGAATCTGGAAAGATCCATCCACAAGGCCGATCTTGTTCTTAGCAACCAAAGACACTTCAACCGCGCGCCTCCAATGGTTGTAATTGGTTTCGTTTAGCAAATGAGTTGATAGATTGTAGCTTGGATGATCCGAATGGTGCAAGAACAGCACATCATTCGCATCAATTTGAATCGGATCCACATGAACCACATCTTCACCATCCATGACTGATCAAGAAACTCAAAGGAAAAATTAGAAAACAAATGCGGAAAATACAGAACTGTAAGATCAGTGAAAACCTGATCACGAACTCAGATGAGCTTTGCAAGCTCTGATACCATCTCAGATTTAGGAATTTTGGATTCAAGAACACGAATTTAGGAAGCCATGGAAGCGAAATTGAAGCTTTTGATTTCTCGTTTCAACAACCGAATTCGTTACAGAGAGAGAGGAGGGAATCGGTTTAAATAGCCTAAGAGATGATCACGTGATAGGCACGTGATCATTTAATCAATACATAGGATGAACCCGGTTTAACATAAACAAAACTAAACCGGTTCATATTATAACAATTATCGCGATCATCATCCAGCATTCCAGGCTTCCAGCCCATCTCAATTGCTCATGTGATGCAACCATGTAATGCATACTCATTTGCTGTTGAGCATCTGCAATGTGAATTCATGCATCATCCCCGTGCAAGCCATCCATGTCTAACTGATACGTATCCCCTATTTCGCCAGTCAGTACCAATTACCTAATATGTGAGTTTGTAGTTCACTTTCACAGTTCTACGTACAGATGTCAAAATTACATCAAAATACCCAAAAAATCACGACATTGCAGCCCTTCAATTTGTATTGTACGTAAATTCGTGGACTCAAATCCACCACAATGCAAACAGGAAGAGAAACCCTCGGATATCAGAAACAGATCGAGAGAAAGGGATGAACCTTTGTCAAAGCAACGGAAGCGCAAGCCAAATTGAGACGGCTCTTGAGATACTCCTAGTACTCATCCGAATCGACCGGGACGCTCAATCCCGTATCGGTCGCCTTCATCTTTTGGCTCAGAGAGAATGCCATGGGGCTGAGGAAAGCCACCTGTTGGGATACTTGTGAATCCCACATCGGAAGTGGGAGAAATCTGAACCTAACATATAGGTGGATGGGCTACTCCACCTAATGCCAATTGGTTTTGGGATGGTGCCCCGGTCTGGCTTATATGTTGGGCTTTCTGGTCGGGCCCAACAAGACTTCCCCTAACAAACTGGTATCAGAGCCGGGTTCGGCGGGTGGGCCGGTTGCACCGATGGTTGAGATGGACTCCACATCTGAATCGATGACGGGTTAGTCGAACCCGTTGCGTGGAGGTCTCAATTCCAACCGGGCTAAACTTGTGATGGATTCGCAAGTGAGAGGGGGATTTGTTGGGACACTCGTGAATCCCACATCGGAAGTGGGGTGATTCTGAACCTAACATATAAGTGGATGGACTACTCCACCTAACGCCAATTGGTTTTGGGATGGTGCCCCGGTCCGGCTTATATGTTGGGCTTTCTGGTCGAGCCCAACAAGACTTCCCCTAACAAACTGGTATCAGAGCCGGGTTCGGCGGGTGGGCCGGTTGCACCCAAGATTGAGATGGACTCCACATCTGTATCGATGACGGGTTAGTCGAACCCGTTGCGTGGAGGTCTCGATTCCAACCGGGCTAGACTTGTGATGGATTCGCAAGTGAGAGGGGAAAGTCTTGTTGGGCCCGATCAGAAAGCCCAACATATAAGCCGGACCAGGGCACCATCCCAAAACCAATTGGCATTAGGTGGAGTAGCCCATCCAGTTATATGTTGGGTTCAGAATCACCCCACTTCCGATGTGGGATTCACAAATGTCCCAACAAATCCCCCTCTCACTTGTGAATCCATCACAAGTCTAGCCCGGTTGGAATTGCGACCTCCACGCAACGGGTTCGACTAACCCGTCATCAATACAGATGTGGAGTCCATCTCAATCATCGGTGCAACCGGCCCACCCGCCGAACACGGATCTGATACCAGTTTGTTAGGGGGAAGGTCTTGTTGGGCCCGACCAGAAAGCCCAACATATAAGCCGGACCGGGGCACCATCCCAAAACCAATTGGCTTTAGGTGGAGTAGCCCATCCACTTATATGTTGGGTTCATTCATATTTCTCCCACTTCCGATGTGGGATTCACAAGTGTCCCAACAAATCCCCCTCTCACTTGCGAATCCATCACAAGTCTAGCCCGGTTGGAATTGAGACCTCCACGCAACGGGTTCGACTAACCCGTCAACGATTCAGATGTGGAGTCCATCTCAATCTTCGGTG
The DNA here is from genome assembly GCA_037127255.1 of Persicaria tinctoria. Lineage (NCBI taxonomy): Eukaryota > Viridiplantae > Streptophyta > Magnoliopsida > Caryophyllales > Polygonaceae > Persicaria > Persicaria tinctoria. Next base: position 15,227,172 of record JBANSL010000008.1, read on the forward strand.
CAACCGGCCCACCCGCCGAACACGGCTCTGATACCAGTTTGTTAGGGGGAAGGTCTTGTTGGGCCCGACCAGAAAGTCCAACATATAAGCCGCACCGGGGCACCATCCCAAAACCAATTGGCTTTAGGTGGAGTAGCCCATCCACTTATATGTTGGGTTCATTCATATTTCTCCCACTTCCGATGTGGGATTCAGAAGTGTCCCAAAACCAATTGGCATTAGGTGGAGTAGCCCATCCACCTATATGTTAGGTTCAGATTTCTCCCACTTCCGATGTGGGATTCACAAGTATCCCAACAAATCCCCCTCTCACTTGCGAATCCATCACAAGTCTAGCCCGGTTGGAATTGAGACCTCCACGCAACGGGTTCGACTAACCCATCAACGATACAGATGTGGAGTCCATCTCAATCTTCGGTGCAACCGGCCCACCCGCCGAACCCGACTCTCTTATACCAGTTTGTTAGGGGGAAAGTCTGGTTGGGCCCGATCAGAAAGCCCAACATATAAGCCGGACTGGGGCACCATCCCAAAACCAATTGGCGTTAGGTGGAGTAGCCCATCCACTTATATGTTGGGTTCAGATTCATCCCACTTTCGATGTGGGATTCACAAGTGTTCCAACACCACCAGTGTTCTTCCGATTACAGCCTTGACTGCTGTGCGCATTCGTGTGCTGGAGGTCATCCTTGATCACAATGGCGTCCTTGTCGCCTACCGATTTCGAAGACGAAGTCGTATCAGATACGGAAGAAGTCGCTGCCTCCTGGAGGAACCTCTGAAACGCACACTCAGAAGCGCTGCGGTTCATCTTCGGATCCTCCTTCGACGTCGGGAACGGCGGGTGAGCTACCGGCGGCCAGAGATCGGAAATCTCGTCCACTGAAAACACCCTATCCATTCCTCTCCTCCTCTTTCGCCATCTCTGTCGTCTCTCTCTCTCTCTCTCCTCTTGTTTGTATTGAATTCGGTTTCTCTCTCTCTCTCTCTCTCTCTCCCTCTCTCTCTCCCCTCTTGTTTGTATTGAATTCGGTTTCACTCTCCATTTTGATCCCCTAAACTATAAAAGCAAAAACCTTCTTTGTGCAAAAGAATTTGTCACGTGTCTAGCAGAGATTTCTTGAAGGTTTTAGGCAGTTACCTCCCTTTCACTGGTCAGAGCAGTTTCTTGAATTGAAGTTTTTTTTAGCTTTCCGTAGAAAATCCATTCTCTACTTTCCCTTTCCTTCCCTACTCAACCCACGATCTCTCCTCCAACTTCCTCTAAATCACACTCCGCAGGAAGAGAAGAGGACGATCGATTCAAGGTAGACGATCTCAAAGGAACGCCTATGAGCGTCGGTTGATTCAGATTACACGTTGGCAGACTCCTCGGATAGCGCCGACGTCGGGATAGAAGAAGATGACAAAGAGTTCTCCGAATACGAATCTATCTGGGGCGAGGAAATCCATGCCGCGGAAGAACCGACGATAGAGTTTCCAATCACCGACGCCGCCTGCGCCGCAGCTTCCCTCCACAACATGAAGAATAAAATCCGAAATCTATCGATCAAAAACGCCTTTCGTCGGGGGAGGAATGCGAAGTTGCGACCAAGGCGTTCAACGATCTACGACGGTTATTGGAGGAAGCAATCCAATCGGACGACCTTAATTCCGGAGAAATCATCGGTGATGGCGAAAAGGATGGGTTTTGGGTTAGGGACGACCTAATTCTTTCCTTTTTGAATTAGGTTTAGGGGGTTTTGATGGGTTTTATTGTCAAAGGTGGATGGATTGAGGTATGAAGATCGATAATAGTGGTGAACACGACGATTACGGTGGTGGAGATCGAAAGATTGTTGTGAGCTGGATCCGAGTTTGAATGAATCCCGTCAAATCAGAGCTGGATCCCTCCTCCGTTAACGTGCAGTAGATCGAGCGCTTTGATTCGCTGGATTTGCAGTATCTTTTCCCCAAATTAAAAGGGGGTAAGTGCAGATTTGTTCCCTTTTCTTTAATTATTTTAATGGAATCTCCCAACTGTCATCAAATTAGTTGTTAAGTTATGAGGGAACTGGGTTTCCAATTCTTACAATTGATTGATAATTGGATTCATTATAGAACACGAGTGTTTGATGTTTATATAGGAGTGGCTGAATGAGGGACGATTGTATTAGATGGCGGTTCAGAAGCTGAGTTCGCAATCCCTAACCATGAAGATTGTGGTTCAGAAGCTTTCGTCATGCCGAGCACCAATCCCTCTCCTGCCGCTTCCAACACCGCAGTCACAGGCATGTCTCCTGCGTTGGTTATTAAATTGAGGATGAGATATCTATTTTTTCTGTCTTGTGTGTGTCAAGTGTTTGAATCTGATCTCGAATTTTATGTTTTTGATAAAGTTTTCTGCAGAAGGCAACTCCGAAGCCGATGAATTCAAGAATCACCGTATGTGAACATATCATTCTTTTTTTGTTGTTGCAGTAGAGGGTTTCCCTGGGTTGAATTTGATGATTCTAATGTTGGGGATATGGTGGATAATCAAGGTTTTGCAGCCTAGCATGTTCTGTAAGCTGAATTCGTTTTTTTTAATGTCTTTGGTGAGTAAGATGCTAAATTTTCCTTCATAAAAATTCAGCCAAGGAATGAGTTGCTTCTGTTGCATTTTAGTACTTTTTGACATTTATGGGGCTGATTTAAGGGACTAGTTGCTGCAATGATGTATCTGTTTTGTTTTAATGAGTTGAAATTTGCGTTTGTTATCCAAAAAATTGACCTTTTTAAACACATTATTTGATGGATGATGAAAAGGTTCAATTTTGCTTCCCACAAATGAGATAATTTGATTGGGAGATCTAAAATTAAGAAAAGGTTCAATTTTGCTTCCCACAAATGAGATAATTTGATTGGCCCATATATTGCATTGTTGTCGTCGGGAAGAAATTCGGTGGTTATGATGGGGCGAGGCTCGATCGTGGCTTGGTGGAGAGAGGAAGCATGGCGGAGGCGAGTGGCGGAGGAGGAGGAGCTACGACGACGCAGGTATGTATTTTGGAAGAAGAATATTCAGCTTCTTGATGCTATCATCGTGATATTAAGCCTCAAAATATGCTTGTATATTTCTTCTAAAGTTAACACCTTTTCTTTTATAGAACTTTGTTTTAAGGTCCTTCTAAAGTGAAAACCTCTTTCTTTCTTAAACTTTCATTGTTCCTGGTGAGTTTTTGGTGAATTGGGTCTCATTTGGTGAGTTTTTGGTGAATTGGGTCTCATTTAACTTGGAAGAAGAATATTTAGCATGTGAAAATGGTTTTGTTCGAGAGATTTTACTAGGGTTATATTATTTACGGGACTAAACTTTATTTATGATATCAGGTGAATCCACGTACGCACCAGCTGAAGATCTGTGATTTTGGAAGTGAAAAAGTATTGGTATGCTTCTATATTTTGGAAAGAATGTTGTTAATGGCACAGGACATACATTTCTTTGTTCAGTGTGATTAATCCTTTGCATTTTTATTGATTTATTCGAGTTTAGGAATAATTGATCCCCTCTTTGTGTTTGATTTGCTTCAAAATTTCGAGTATTATGAGTTATTAACCAAGTATGAATTGAACATGACAAGTTTATATAAGCTCTTCAGCTACGAGTCCCTTTCTCTCTCTCTTCAATTGCGTTTTTATTTATTATTCGAGTTTAGGAATAATTGATCCTCTCTTTGTGTTTGATTTGATTCGAAACTCACCTACACCCTAGGCCTCACCCCGATGCAGTGTGTCCGCCAAGCTTATTTTAGAACATTGTTAATCGTATATCTAGAGTAAGAGTGACTGCTTTTATGGAGTTTGGCTTCACTTTATTGCTCCTCTTTCAGTTTGGTTTTATGGGCCTTGGCTATCTCACGAGGTACTTTTGCTCTAAATAAAAGGGATGCATTTAGATTGATCTGAGTCTTTTAGGTTGGAAGTCTTTATTTGCTTCTAATATGCTACCATGTCCATTTTAGGCGCCTTTGAAAGAAATGGGATCCAATCACTTCTTTCCTTTTGCAGAGAGAGATGAAATAATAAAAGATATTGGGCAATTATGCACACAACAAGCTGGCCCTAGCTACCTCCTTGCCACTAGAATGCATTTCCAGAGGTATGAACTGTAACCTCTAGATGGAGGATATTCTGTTTAAAATTTTGTAGAAAGCTGCAATCCAAATTGAAAAGTTTTCCCAAATGTTTGCTTTATCGTCTTTACAGAAGTTGGAAGTTGAGAGGCAGCTTAAAATTTTCCAAGGGAATATTGCAGCTGCTTTTGCTGACCAGATAATGCGTTTATGGAGGTTAAGATCTTCCTCTCTTTGTGTTTGATTTGATTCGAAATTCCGAGTACTAAGAATGAGTCAGTGGTGCTGAGGTGTATTTACTCCCTCCATTCTTTCGTTCGATGATGTAGATATCTCATTGCAGGCTTTATCTAAACTGATGACTTGTAGTCGTAATCTTCTTTAAGGAGCCAACACTCATTTCACCTAAATGTTTTTCTTATTACATAGCCTAAGTGATTCCTATTAGGGCTGAAGTGGAAGTATAATGCTTTGTCCTATTGAAAAAACATTTGAGTTTTTGGTATCATAGTTTCATATTATGGAGCATTATATAGTATGGACATAAGGGGTTTACATTGTCATTGTTTACCATGTTATCGATCATGAGATCTAAAGTGAGAAATTTAAATTTTATTATCCAGTGGCAGCAAAAATTTTCCTTATGGGGAGAAACTAAGTATTTATCTAATTACTTTTTCTGTCTTTTCCTTAATTTCGTGGGTTGGTGGGCAAGTTTCAGAATAGCGAATTGCGTGGGTGCTCATGTCTTAATTTGGATGTTGTAATTGTTAGGCGATAGATGATGATTGCAATCAAACAGGACAAATGGTTGCAGGACTGCTTGGTTGGCCACAAGGGACCTTTGCTTCAAAGGTATCTTCTATAAACTTTGAATACACCAGTAATTGAACGCGAATAGAATGATACTCTAATAATTTGGTGATTTGTACTAACATACCTATTTAGCCGAGTTTTGTTAGCAAAATGATCAGTGGCATTGCCATCCAGAAAGCATTAGTTTCTTTGGTGTGCTGAATAACAGTGTGGCTTAGGTTCATTCAAGCACTCCAATTATCAAAAAAATATTTTTACTTTATAACAATCTACCTTTTGTGAATGCAAATTATGATTTGTGGCTAGAAATCCTGGACTCTTTTTATACTCCTTTTCGCTATTTCTTTCGGGTTTTCTCTGCATTTCTAGTAGGTTGTGCTGGACATGGAGAAGCAGACGACAACAGTGGATAGAGATGTTTTTTAGTTCCATATATAAGGTCACTTATCCCCTGACTATTGCTTGCTTGCATAGTTAAATAGTTAAGAAAACTGGTGTAATTATGTAGATCCTTAATGTCTTCAAGTTAAATAGTATGTCATGATGTTCGTTATATAGTACTTGATGCTCTTGCTTGTGCTTTGTAGTTCCATATATAAGGTCACGTATCCAATATGCCAATGTTTTTTAGTTCCATATATAAGGTCACTTATCCATCCAGATTATGTGTACCGTCCGACACTGATAATGGCTTTAGAAGAGTTCGGGTTCTCTCTTTCCATCTTTTTTCTTCTAATTTCAAGAATTTTTTCCTTCGATCATATAATCAGGTAAAAAAAACATAAGCAATGGCAAAATTGAAAGTTAAAAAAAATTGAAATCAGTTAGATGAATTGATACATGTGCATGATTTGTATAGAAATATGGTCTATAGGTGAGTTAATTGGAGTTTTTCAAGAGTAATGGTGCTATTGCTGCTGAAATTGTAGATGGGATTTGTATAATGCATGGATACTCATTGCTCACATTTTTATATAGGGGTTAATTGCTGAGATTTTCTTGGTCAAGTGAGACTAGATTTGTAGTTACTATGACTATTTTTAGTTGTTTGATCATTAGCCGATGTCTCAATTTTTTTAGAAAATGTGGTGATTGTTATAATTATCATTTGAAAATGGGGTTTCTCTTTTTTCTGTCTTAACAAACTTTGTTAATAAAAGTCACAAACGTGTTTAATAAAATTTGCTTGCATCTCATATGTGGCTCCTTTCGTCTGCCATAGTTTGTTTAATATATATATCATTTCGTTTCAGGTTACCTATCCATTTGATGTTATTAATGCTTGCATTTCATGTGGTTGCTTGGGTCTGACACATGTTTTCTCCTTGCTTGGCAATAATTGCTAACATAAACTGAGTATTTATAAATTTTATTTGCTTACATATATGAGAATTGTCTGGCATTCTTAAAATGATTATGTTACACAATTTGGTGCCATTGAAGGATTACTTGTGCTAAATTGAGAAATGTTTGGTATATTTAATTACCCACTTTGACTTTCACTGGTCTAATACTCGGCACATGATTAATTAGGTAATAGGCTATCCCATAAATGGGTACTAATTATAGATTTATATTTGTACCTTGTGAGTTTATTAAAAGTAATAATTTAGCTAGCGACTATTTTTTCAGATGTGGTTGAAGGTGTTTGAAGAAGATGATTCGCAAGTAAAAGCAATACTCAAATGCTTATTTGTGGTTGCAACCAGGTTTTGCAGCTTCCCCCATTTTTTGGCTCTTAATGAAAACTGCTTAATAGTTAACAATCTTCCGGGTGAGCCATTGAAACGATCTTCGAGCCGAGCTGCCTTCTCCTGTTTGTTTCCGCCATTGAAGACGATCTTCGTGCCGAGCTGCCTTCTCCTGTTTGATTGGGTTTAAATGTAGTTGTAGAGCGGCTTTGCTCGAGGATGAGGAGGTCTTCGGAGCTCCGATGCGGGAAAAGGGGATTTCTGTTTTCCAATTGCATAGATAGACTTTGTTGACGTTATTCCTCTACTCCAATTTATGTAGCAACATTTTCTATTATAGCCCTTTTACCTCAAACTTTAGTTTTATTAGTTGACTAGGACTTCCCTTGAGGTCTGTTTTGTGGTTGTGGCTATAGTCTAGACTAACTAACAACTAAGACATGATGTGATGTATCACTGGAATCTTCGCACTAATAGCCTCTTAATCATTCTCAGCAACCAATATGAATGTTATGTATTATGTATTTGTATCTATGTAACCATTTACTGCCTTTATTACCCTTTTTTATATGAATTTGTTTAAGGTGTATTTTATAATGGGTAGATATCTATAATCTTTATCTTTTATTCATAGAATCTTAGCATGTAATAGTCTAAAATCTTTATATATGGGATGTTATAAGTGCGTGTTATTGTGTTTTTGTATTGATTTTTCATTTAGTGAAGAGTTTCATCCTTGGAATTTTGTTTCTTTAATTTCGTCCCAATTTCCTCCCAATCCGTTCTCATTCATCGATTACGGTTTTTGCAAACACGAAAGGTTCAGCCGGTGCGCCTGCTGCTTTGGCGATGAGGTGCGGTGGATCTGGTGCGGAAGAGAGCGGGAGGGCGAACGCGAGAGGGGACCGGTGCTCCCGTTCTGACTGAATTCAAGATCAGGGGATGAAGGAGGAGCTCCAAGTCGTCGCCCATACCGCTGATTCTGTTTCCGACTCCGATGCTGAAGAAGATGTCCCTACCGCCGGAGATGGTGACACTGATGATGAGGAGGTAATTGCTTCTCAATTCCTCCTCCTTTCCACTCCCAACTCTGAATTTGGAGAGGATTTTTGTTGTTTCTTTAATTTGGTCCCAATCCATTTTCATTGATCGATTAGGGTTTTTGATGCCAAGAATCACTCAGTCGGTGCGCCTGCTCGGCTGCTGGGCCAGTGACACTGATGATGGTGACGAGGAGGTAATTGCTTCTCAATTCCTCCTTTCCACTCCCAACACTTACACCCTTTTAGGTTTTTGTTTGATGTTCATTGCTTCATTAGAGCTGAACCTTTATCTTACAAAATCAAACAGATTATTAAACATTCATACGGTTATTTGAATTAGAGATGGAATGGCTTTGTCGGTTTATACACAGGATTAATTAGTTGCATATATAATGTCAATTTGTTCTACTTTATTTGTTCTAATTCGTCATCTAAGTTTCAGATTAATTGCTCATTTGTTCTGCTGGATTTTAAACCAAAATGTAACTGATTATATCACTCACATCACTTATTTCCCTTGATTTGCAATATTAACAAAATCTGTCATACTATAAATCTGCATTCGGTTATTTGAGTAAAGTAGCAAATCTGCATTTAAAATATGTGATACTTTTCTCTTTTCTCCAAGAATAGATATTTAATCTGAATGTTTTATAAAATCTGTAATCTGAATTTTATAAAATCTATAATCTGAATTTTAATCTGAATTTTTTTTATAAATATGTAATCTGATTTTTAATTTGAATGTTTTATAAAATCTGAATGTTTAATCTGATTTACCTATATGACTGTAATCTGATTTTTTAAAGATATTTAATCTGCATTCACTTTTTCCCTTGGATTTTCAGCGCATTTTCCCCTAAAAAGAACAAAAAATATTACCATTTTTTCTTAAGAAATTTGACTGTATGACAGTAACTAATTCACTTCTTTCCTTTGATGTCATACTTTGCTCATTTAACACATTTTCCCCTCAAAAAGAACACAAAATATTACTGTTTTTTCTTAAGAAATCTGACTGTATGACATTAACTAATTCACTTCTTTCCTTGGATGTCATACTTTGCTCATTTATTCTGGCTGGATTTTTATAAAATAATTGTAACTGATTTTTCAAAAAATTCATATGTAATATTCAAAATTGCAGATATAATATTCCTCCTTCAGTTGTATGACAGTAACTCATATTTTGGTTTGCTGTATGATATGTCATTGCTGAATACTCAGATCTGTCAATGTTGAATAATATAAATAGATTTTTTTTGGTAGACAATATTATAAGATGTCATTGTTGATCCTACTATGCCTGTGCAGTTTGAAAGAAGGCAATTTCATCTATTAGTTTGTTTTGGCATGACTATCAACAAAAGTAAAGGGCAATCCCTCTCAAATGTTGGTTTATATTTGCCTAAACCTCTTTTTACTCATGGTCAATTATATCTTGCAGTGTCTCGAGTTACGTCTAGGAGAGGTTTAAAGATAATAATAGGTGATCAGCGCTCTAAGATTTTGACGTCTACTACCAATTTCGTATACAAAGAAGTGTTCTACAATGTATAGTGTATGGTTGTTGAATGATGCTTTGCATTTTAACATTGTAATTAGTGGTTCATTATCACTATATTTTTGGAATTAGTGGTTCATCTTACCATGTGTATGGCAATTTTGAGTAAATTAATCATTACATTTACAATAGCTTACTAACTTGATAGCCTTATTCAATTTATGACCATGTGTATGGCAATTTTGACCATGTTTAGGAATAATTTGATTCTGTATGAATTGAGTTGTAACAACTTGTCCTGAAATTTTTTAATTTTATTAATCCTAAGGATGGGTAAATCCATTTGAAATTTAGATTTGTGAGTGAGTGTTGCTTATGACTTTGTCCATATTGAGCTTGATTTTTCTTCTTTTTTTTCCCAATGATTGATCGAATGTAAGGCAATAGCCGATTTTGTTTTGAGCTAACCGAATGCTGACTTTTGGTTGAATTATGAAATTTATTTAGTTTTTGAAATGCAATTTTGAGTAAATTAATCATTACATGTACAATCTATCTATCTATCTATCTATTAATATTACTAATTCTGCTAGCATTTTGCTGACGTGTCACAACCACAATTAAAGTTGCATTTTTTATTCAAATAGTATTTTCTTATTGGACAATATTATTGCGGAAATTATTTGTTTCCTATTTGATATATATATTTGTTTCCTATTTTTCATACGAATATTATTTAAATTGATATGCTTATATCAATTTGTGATCTATTTTAAATATATTTATTTCATTTTTTTCATAGAAAAGATTATGTACATTGATATACGTCGGACCACAATTTTGAATATTATCATTCCGTGTGGTCTTTTATATCATTATTTCATTAATATCACGACTTTGTTTATACATTTCATTCATATCAATATTATTATATACTCCCTCCGTTCGGCAAAACTTGTCATTTTAGGGTGTTAGTTTTGTTCAAAAAAACTTGTCATTGTAGGTATTTTGTCATTCACTTTACAAAAATGCCCTTGATATGATTGATGGTTTGTTAGTTGTAGTTTTCGATAAAGTAAAAAAGGAGGGTAATAATTTAGGGTAAATTAGTACATTTGTTAATTGCCTTAAAAACTTGTGAATTAAGCTAAAATGACAAGTTTTGCAGAACGGAGGGAGTATTTACGAGGATCACAATTTTGGATACTATCATTTTGAATGTTGGGTTGGTTGAGAGTCGGATCGGGTTTGGGTCAGGTCGGTTTTGTTTGTGTTCGGATCTATTTCGAGTCAAGTCAGATTCGGGTTGGGCTCGGTCTCGGGTTTGGGTTCAGTCGGGTCTCGGTTCAGGTGAGTCGGTCGGGTTTCTCGGGTTTTACCATCTCTAACCATGATGATTAGATCAGAAGCCATATATATTAATTGGTGCACATATTTATATAACTCTTATCCTTAATTTGTTATGCAATTAATTACAATATCTAATAATACAAAATATATTTGAAAAATCAAATTTTTACATAATCTTATATTTATATATGTATATAAATAAATTGACTAATATATTGAAATGTGATAACTCAAGAATTAACAAGAATATTTAATTCAAATGTCAAAATCAAAATTAACTACTGTATAAAAAAACAATGAATGTCAAAATAATATTTCTTTTTAAAATTTACATCTATTATACAATATAGACATCTTAAATTTTTATTGAAAATTTTTAAAATATTTTTGGAGATAGAATTAAAACGTCATTAATTTTAAGAAGAAATTATTTTTGCACCTATTAAACTTAAAAATTGAGGAAAATAATTATCCAAATTGAATATTTTAAATCTATACTTACTCTGCACATTCTACATGACATTTATATAAATTCAACAAACGATTTTTAGAGATAAATTACATTTATTTTAAACATCTTAAATGACTATTTGGAATACAAAAAATAACAATTTAATATCTACAAACAAACATTGAAGAATTTTGAGAAAAGAAAGTGTGAAATTTGCATATATTATCATTTAAAAATAAATAAATAAACACTCTTTTATGATTAATTTTTGGTGTTTGGATTCAAATATCGAAGAAAAAAATATTTACCTCCAAAATGAATATTTTAAATCTATATTTATTTTATACACCCTAGATGTCTCTTATTATAATTTCAATATTTTACGACCTTTAATTTTTTTTAAAGTTAGTAAAAATAATTAATTTGTGAATATTTGATTTCAAAAGTTAATTATAAAAAATAATTAGATCCATTTTTTTTTACAATTTACTTATTTTAAAATTTAATTTTTTTTTGAAATCATTTTTAAAGTTAATTTAGATGAAGCGCCTTAGATCACATTTTTTTACCATCTTACATTCTTACCTTTATTTTCTCTATTTATTTCTCCATCTGTGTAACCATCTTTCTCATGAAAACAATGAATAAGTTACGTATATCTACATAACTTCAAAAGTATTCGCACAATCACGTGCTTATAATTTTTTTAATCATTATATGATATCTTATATTTTCCTTTCTAGTTTTATCCTAATGATAATAATGATATATGTATTTCAAATTATAATAGGTGGTGTGTTTGAGTTTTATTACTACTTTACCTTATTAAATCATTTTAAAAAATAGGGAAATTCCGCTTGGTACCCCCGAGTTTTTGACAATTCCGGATGGTGTCCCACACTTTTTTTTTTGTCCGGATGGTACCCCTAAGTTTTGTCAAAAGTCCGGTTCATGCCCAAAACTCATAGTTTCTTCTTTTTAATGAATAAAACCACCCTTTATTTTTATTTTTTCATAAATATGCCCATTTACTTTTAACATTAAACAAAACTACTTATCATTTAACTAAATTCAAAACAAAATTGACAAAATCACCTTTATTTTTTAAAATTAATAAGATCACACATTATTGCCAAACTTGTAGCAAAAAATACCCATTCTTTCCAATTTTTTTTAAGAAAATCAACCATTATTTTTAACATTACACAAAAGATCCGTTACATATTTTTCATATTTTATAAAAAATAAATCTCATTATTTGTCAAATATTGCATGTACATAATCACCCATTATTTACAAAATTTTGCACAAATCCACTATCTTATTATGTGAACAAAAATAGTTAACCTATACATTATAAAAAAATATTTCGTAAAACCATACTTTGTGTAAAACCACCCTTTATGCTTTAAAAAATGCACAAAATCACTTCTTGTGTAATAAAAGAAGGTGTTATTCATTTCTTTTGTTTGGAATACATAAAACCTAATAAAATAAGAATGATTAATCTCTTATTATATTTTTCTTTTACAAGAAGAAAAATAATAGATCTTTTGTACAATTTTAAAAATCATAGTGATTTTGTTCTATCTTTTTTTAAACAAGAGTGATTTTGCAATAAAAAATTTGGAAATAATATGTGATTTTGTAACATTTTAAAAAATAAAGTTGGTTTTGTCACTTTTGTGTTGAAGTTTGTTAATTAATATGTAGTTTTGTTCAATGATAAAAGTAAATGGGCATATTTATGAAAAAAAATAAAAGTAATGGGTGGTTTTATTCATTAAAAAGAAGAAACTATGAGTTTTGGGAATGAGACGAACTTTTGACAAAACTCAGGGGTACCATCCGGACAAAAAAAAGTGTGGGACACCATGCTGGTCTAACCCAGTCAAGAACTCTCAAAGCATCCCCTCTATAGGCTACTCGTTTCCCTTTGTGTTTTGCACTTACACTTAAGCAGATTCAAAGCTTACCTTGATAGAATGTAAATATGTAATATACATAGGGTTATTATGGTCTAGCCATATATATGTGATAGTTAGTGTATAAATACTGGGGTCTGCACTTGTATCTGAACAACTTTTTTTTTATTTTAACAGTGTGAAAACAATGGGCGGAATAATGGACGGACGAACTTACCAGAGTAACACACCACACCCTGTTGTATCTGAACAACTTGATCAATAACAAAAATTACTGTTTCTGTTCATCTTTTATTGGTTCGTTTTCTTTCTTCTTCCACACAAATCAAACATACACACATCTCTATAATATATCTAGCACAATCTCTAGGATTAATATACAAGTCACATCACAAAATAAAAATAAAGCTTATCAATGTGAAATAAACAAGATCGAGCACAAAACAAAAGCTCAAGTTACAAGTCACATTACAAAATAACGTACAGCTTCCCTTAAAACATCGCTTGTTTCCTCACAAACCATGTCGAGGTAATCGAGTGATTTTCTTGTCAAGGTGGTGGTGGCAAGTGTGGGGCTGGACGTACTAGTGGTGTCGGGGTATCATTTGGCGATGCTGCAGTGCCGTCAGATTTGCGAGTTGTCGGGTGTCCCAGTACTTCAAAAACCAAGCCCATCCACCTTGGGTTTTCTCAGGCACCGAATCAACTCTTTTCACCGTTGTTGCTGCCACCACTGCAACTATCACCAACAGCACCACCACCACCACCGCCTTCTTCCATATGCAAGACCCCTTCATCCTATATGTATATATACATGCTCGCTTAGGCTAGCTACTTATATATATAGATGGGAGGAGGCCAGGAGGGTTACAAGTTGCTGAAATTTCAGCGCCCGTACATTGACGGCATATGTTTAAGTATTGCTATATATTACTCCTTCTGATAATTAAAACTTTTCGTTTACTATTTATACGCGATTTTTTAGAATGATAAAAACTATATAAAATATTAACATTTTTTTACATTTGTTTTTATAAATTCATACTTAACTGTAATAAGTATGAAATTATTTTTAAAAATTATTTAAAAAGTTAATATTTCATATATAGTTTTTAACGCCTAAAAAAACGTGCGTAAACACTCTGAATAGTAAAACGTTAAGTTTTAATTAGTACGTAGGGTAGATTGCGGCTTCTTCTGCCGACTCTGTGGTTTGAACACTCTGTATTGTTTTATTTTTATTTTTATTTATGCTAAGTTTGATAGAACGGTCAAATTGAAATTTCAATGTGCAATTTTGTCAAAGTATATATACAAGTCGATCTATTACTACGTATCAAGTTAATTATATCAACTATGATGAATTATTAGAGTTGAAAAATCAATGGCATCCTCTCAAATAGCTACTTTGAAAAATCAGTGTCATCCTCTCAACTACGTACATTGGAGATATGTAATACTCCCTCCGTCTCCTTTCCTTTTAACTGACTTTTTACTATTTATGTACGTTTTTTAAGGTGTGAAAAACTATATAAAATAATAATTTTTTAAATGATTTTTTTCAATAATCTCATACTTATTGGTGATAAGTATAATATTATTAAAAAAATTTATTAAAATATTAATATTTAATATAGTTTTTACCGTTCTAAAACTACGTGTTTGACTTGAAAAAGTCACTTAAAAGGAAACGGAGGGAGTATATATTTAACAATGCATGTATTGGATCACTGTGACGGATTCATAATTTTTTTTTAGGAAGGGCTAAATTTTTTTTTTGAGAATTTGATCTCATAATCTAAAAGTAACAAACACCATTTCTTCACAACTAGGCTAAGATGTCTTTATGATTCTTTAATTCTTTTACACTCTTTCTAAAATTAGTAAAAATTATCAAAAAATCCCATACAAAAATTTCTATAATTTTCTTTAGGGTTGGGAGGGGGAGGCTTCAGCCACCCCGAGGCGAGCCCCCTTGGATCCACCACTATGCATTCATATAATCAACTACTTTGACAAATATTTGATTATTGGTCTGCTAAAAACATTTAACGCGCGGATGTGCGGATGTTTGACGGTGGTACCATCAAGTGTCAAGACAATTTGACAGCTTTATTGACAGATAAAATGATTTTTGGTTATTTTCTTTTATTCCAACATTAGACACTAAATTCGTCCCTGGAGAATCCGAAGGATGAATGTACGTAGAAGGGATCCGAGGGATCCGACGAACCAGAAAACCATGGATTCTGAACTGGATTTGGCATGCTGATGATGACAGATCGAGCATTGAAAATCGAACAAAAATGTGGAACGAGAAACAACGAAGAACAATCAATGAAAATGGGGAAAACCCGAGATATGATCAAGAATCAGATCTCATCTCTGATACCATATTGTTTGATTTGCAGAAGGAAGAAGAAGAACAAATTTGATCTACTGAATATATTCTGTTATATATTGCAAAACTAATCCGAGATTGTTGAGTAAGTATACAAGAAGCTTATATCCAAAATTACCAAACTACCCTTTCAGAAAACTCCACATTCTATCGTCTCACCCGATATGCTAGGCTACTATAGCGCACAGAGGCCTGTACACAGTACACATTACTTTCGATCACGAGTCCCCATTTCAGTAATTTTATTACCATATTATGCACACAACAATAAAAACAAACTCATCAAAATATACGTATATAGATCGACCGTAATTGGTGCAATAGACCATATGTTATTTGTGCAACAATTCAAGGTATATATAAACAGAAATACCTGTCATCGGAAATCAAACAACAAATATGAAGATATTTAACAGTCTAATATGTCAAAGTGACGGTGATGGTGCCAGCAGCTGTGTTTGTGGATCGGTATAGTCATCTGGTTCGATTGCCGTCGCCGGACCTGGATCGAACGGCGGCGGAGGTGTGATTGGACGCAGCACTCTTTTATTCCCAATTAGCTGTCGATTAGCATGATGCCCCGCCGCCGGAAATACATCAGACCGACAAACAGTACATGTTGCCAGGATAAACACCGTCACCGCCACCACCACCACCAACTTGAATTGCCGAATGAAGCCATGGAATGAGATCGGCCGATCTGTGCGTGCAATTCAATTGATCAGAAGCGCGCTTCTCCAAATATCAATCGATCATGTATTTATAGGGTGATGATTGATCTGATCAATTCAAAGTTAATTCTACGTACGCGTTATGTATGTTTTTATTCTTTTTTTTTTATACATTTTATAAGAAGTAAAAACTTATATAAAATAATTAATTTTTTATATACAATTCCATGTTAGTACGTAATAATTGTAAAATTATATATAAAAAAACTATTATCTTATACTCCCCCGTTCACCAATAAGTGTCGTTTGACTTTTTGACATATTTTTTAATGAGATAAAAACTATATAAAATATTAAATATTAAATTTTTTATTATAACTAATAACTATAAAATTATATAAAAAAATTAATTAAAAATTTGATATTTTATACAGATTTTAGCACTTTAGAAAACTTGTTAACAAGTCAAACGACACTTATTAATGAAGGAAGATAGTATAGTTTTTATCTTCTTTAAAAAATTAAAGGGAGGTACTGTGATAAATGCACTTTGACAAACTAATTGTTTAGTTACACGGTACCTACGTATGTTTTAGTTTGCTTGAATATACTACGCATGCCAAAGTCTTCGTGATGGACTTATTCAATAAATAATGGCTTAATTTAGTAAATGCCCATAAAAATTGTCATAATTAAATAAATGATCACTTTTTAAATAAATTAAGTAAATTTTCATTTTTAACAGTTTTACCCTTTCTTTCTCATCCCAACTCTCCCTCCTTCCCTTTTGACCATTTAGAAAACACCGCATTCTTGTCACTAGAGTAAGAGGTTATTGGTATCTCTACCATAACCTCTAGTTTAGATCTAATTAAAAAAATTTGGATAAAAAAAGTGCTTTATATGATCTATGACAACAATTTTTCTATATGGAAAAGTAAAATACTCCATTAGATCTAAAATATTTGATTTCTGAGTTTTTATATGTTTTTTTTAACAAACTAAAAACTTTATAAAAAATATTAATTTTTTAAAATGTTTAACATATTTGAATTCTTTAGAGTGCTCTTGCTTGTATTTTGCACCGTTTATGTATTTTAGGTTTGTACTTTGTTTCGACGGTTATCCGTCTACCGACTTGTCGGCCTTCGAAGTTCAGGTATGTCTGTCCTCAAATTTTTAATAAAAAAAAAAGAAAAAGAAAGATAACTGATAATGAAATCATTGAAAATTGATATTTGATAGAATTATTAACATTTATAAAAAAGCATGTGAAATAGGAAGAGAGGAATTTTTTTTTGGAGATGGTATTTCTTCATCTATACAGAATTTACAGCAAGTAAAAAAATATCACTATCTGGGAATCTTCTAAGTCGATGATAATTATTCGGTCAACAGCAAACGGTGTAGCTCCTTTTGACCCAATTTTACAAAGAACTTACCCAATCAGAATTGGCTCAACAAAAACAAAAAAAAAAATGGGGAGATTTGGAGTCTGTCTGTCAGACAACCATGCGACCACTCCAGGCCCAATGAAGGGCTGAAGACGATCCTCTACAGCGGACCATGGCCGGAGCCAGGGGGAGCCGTTAATCACGCCAAGGCCACATGGTCAGGTTCATCCACCAGACTTGGTTTCCTGTCTCCTTAGAACTCAAGGATACAGAGGTACGAGCCTATAGAACAGATCCTGTTCAAGTAAGGTCGTGACCATCCCTGCCAAGTTTCCTCCTTTAATCTCTCCTCCGCGTTGTTTCCTTTCCGATGTGGGATACTTGTCCTTTCATTTCCAAAAAAAAAGAATTAAGGTTAAGAAACTAGATGGGATGCCTCTGTATTACCATTTGTGATAGATATGATAATAGCTGCAGAAATTGAAAGCAATTTTGCCAATGCAGTTGTGGATAACTGGATATGCTAATAATCACTCCCCCAAATCAATCTATTCTTAATCACTCGGAAAGTCGGAAGCCTCCCACGCATCATAGATCCTACTCTGAGCGGGATATATTGGATTTGGTCATTAACTAATGCGAGCCATTATGGACATTCAATCTTATATGTGGTTCATTTTTCAGTTCTTGCTGACTTGTGGTCCTAACAAACGCAGGCAATATCTAACCTGGGTCCTGCAACCGTCCTATATACATAGAGGTTCTCGACAGGACACACATCTGAGATCGAATGTAAAGGCCCTTTCTCGTTAAAGATCTCGACATTCAGCCTCGGATGCTTCTTCCCAAGCAGCTTACACGCTCGATAGCTCACTGAGCAAGCCGAGATCCAAAGTGACTGCATCGTCTCCAGCCTGTCGGAGTTGTTTGTGGGAGTATAGAATGTGTTGTTTGTGGGAGTATGGTTTTAGATGAGGTTTTTGAACAGGGTGTTGTTTGTGGGAGTATAGAATGTGTTGAGATCGTTTTGGAGCTCGTAGATGGCTTCATTGGTGGTGGTGTCAAAAGTTGAAATGGGATTCGCCCGAAGGCGGGTTTTTGTGGCCGACATGGTTTTGGTCGAAAGTTAGTTGGCAAAAGCCAAAATTTTGGTTAGTGCAGAAGACGTACGGAAGCAGTTTTGTAATGGTCGGAGCCAAGTTTGGATTGTCCATAGGTGGTTTTGTGGCGGCCTGAGCCGTAGGATAAATTTCTTTTTTTGATCCGAAGTATAGATTTCTTAGCAACATGCCGAAGCATTGGTTTGTGCCGAATTTTTGGATAGTTGTCCGGAGGCGGAAATTTGAGAGGATTAAAGCCATTAGGCGAAAGGCTCGGATACCATGTTAAGTATTGGTGTAAACTAACCCACATTCTATTCATCAGTAGAAGGAAATATATACATAGTAAACTAATTCTAATCCTAAATAATAGAAATAATTGATCTAAATGGGTGCTTTGCGACAACTCCACTCACACCTCTGAAACACTCCAACCAAGCGTATCTCCAAGCTAGGTTGGGCGATCGAAGAAGAAGAGGAGAAATGGCGTGGAGTGCGACGATGATCGTAGCTTTGTTGGGGCTGGGCACCCTGATGTACTCCAATGCCCTTCGCAAGATACCTTATATGCGTCATCCGTGGCAGCATGTCGTAGGGATGGGGCTGGGGGCAGTCTTCGTCAACAAGCTGGAACAATGGGATGCCAAGCTCGGTGTAGAGTTCGACAGGATGCTCGAGAAGGCCAAGGCCGCCGATGATGAGCGTCGCAATATCGATGAAAATGAGTAGCAGCCACATTCCATAATTCCCAGATTGCTTATTCTCCAGGAATACCTCTTTATTTCAAATCTTGATCAGTTGAGATCTGCAGCGGATGTACGTGTTCATAAAATCTGTGAGATGAATCTATGCTGTTGTTCTAATTTTCAGTCTTCGTATTGCACAAGAGCCAGAACACGACCATCACAAATTCATCAACAAATTAGCACCCATTTACATTAATCAATCTAATTAAATCCTAATAATTTAAATATTTATTATTTTCTTAATACCAAGATCCTACCTGGAGATGTTGCACACACAAGAAATTGAGACTTTTTCAATAAGAAATTGAGACTTTTCCCCCCTTTGAGATCGAAATGCATATAGCCTGACATCTGATCAGTTGACTTTCGCCTCATGATCCATCTCTCATCTCATCACTTGATCTACCCAAATCTCCGAGATCAATCCGATGGACCAAGCTATCATCGACAACATCATCAATCGTCTACTTGACGCGAGAAACCAGCGCGCGGGAAAGTCGATTCAGCTCTCCGAATCGGAGGTCCACCAACTCTGCATCGTCTCCAAAAATATCTTCTTGCAACAGCCGTGCCTTCTTGAACTCGTACCCCCGGTTAAGATCGTTGGTACATTTACAGATTTACTTACTCCCTATATAATTCAAAATTGATGCTAATTCGATCTCTATATGGTTTTCATTTACATCTGCACTGAATATATATCAGATGACATTCATGGTCAGTATTCGGATCTCTTGAGAATTTTCGAGTATGGCGGGTTTCCTCCATCAGAGAATTACTTATTCTTGGGGAATTATGTTGACTTCGGGAAACAAAGCTTGGAGACGATATGCCTTCTTCTGGCATACAAGATTAAGTATCCCGAAAACTTCTTTCTCTTAAGGGGAAACCATGAATGTGCTTCAGTTAGTCGTATAGATGGGTTATATGACGACTGCAAGAGACGATTCAATGTTAGATTGTGGAAGACCTTCATTGATTGCTTCAACTGCCTACCTATTGCTGCTCTCATCGACGATAAGATCTTCTGTGTCCACGGTGGTCTCTCACCTGACCTCCTCGATTTGGACCAGATAAGGAAGATTCCGAGACCCACAGATGTGCCGGACTTAGGCTTGCTTTGTGATCTACTTTGGTCAGATCCAGACAATGTTCAAGGTTGGGGGTTGAATGATCGCGGTGTTTCTTACACTTTTGGTGCTGACACGGTGACGGCGTTTATTGAGAAGCATCATCTAGACTTGATCTGTCGCGGTCATCAGGTCATTCTCGCCTTTGTGTACGTTTTTATTACATAATGTCTCATCGGTTGTATGTCTCAATTAGGGTGCTTTTGTTACAGGTTGTAGAGGACGGGTACGAGTTTTTTGCCAATCGGCGACTTGTTACGATATTTTCAGCACCTAACTATCGCGGGGAGTATGATAATGCAGCGGCATTCATGAGTGTGGATACAACTTTGATGTGCTCTTTCCAGATTCTAAAGCCTGCTGATAAGAGGTCCCGATTCTATTTTGGAAGCAGGGCTTCTACAACTCAGTCTGAGAGCTCATCAGGAGTCAATCTCCTCGACGATACGACAACGAATTCAAATTTGAAGATGTAGCACCTATGGTGAAGGTAACTCAACCACGTACTATATTCAAGTAAAGCATGATGATATTATGTGTCTTAGTTCATAAGCTGTGTATAGTGTTTTGGAAGGATGACCGTTTTTTATTTCGGGAGAAGGAACGATATGATCGAGTTTGTTTGCATAACTCGTACACATATGTGAGTCGAGCTTGTATTGGTGTGTTTACATAAAACGAGTTTACAGATTGAATTAGTCCAGGTTTAAACGAGCCCAAAACGAGCGTTTGAAAAACGAGTTTAAACAAGTACTCGAGTTTGAGCTTGGTTAAATACTCACAAGTCAAGTATGAGCAAAATTCTGAACTTGAAACAAAAATCAGGCTTGGCTCGATAAAAAAAAGCAAAGCAATTAAGTACTCGACTCGTTCAACTCGAATATCACCTCCTACCACTGATGATCCATCCCTTTCGGTTTCCATCCTACATTGCATCCCATTTGTCTCTTTGATTTTGCGTCCTTTGTCGGTATTAGAGCTGGCAAAATCTGACCCGACCCGAAAACCCGACCTGACTCACCCGAACCCGAACCCAACCGAAACCCGAAAATATGGAGTTATTCATAACCCGAACCCAACCCGAACGTGACCCGACCCGACTCTGAACCCGACCCGACCCGAATTGAAATGGTTATTTAAAATCAACATTTTAATTCTTGAATGTTAAATGTTTTTTATTTTAACACAAGTTTATAATTATACATTAACATATAAAACACCCATTCTTTTTGTTAATTGTTATCATATGAATAAGAACCCAAGTAAAATCAATAGATAAGCAGATAAGTCAATGAGTCAATAATTTTGTAGTTGTTATTTTATTTTTATCTATATTATTATATTTTGATAGAATTAATTATTTATAGCTACATTTGTTAAAAACTAATAATAATAATGAAAAAAACTAATGGGCCAAAAGCTAAAAATGAAATTGGCATTAAAAATGATGTGGGTCAATGATATAGTCAAACCACAAATAAGCCCATTTACAACTTGCTAGTTAAAATAAGGTTAAATCCTAAATGTACAATTAATTTGATTTAATTATAGCCCCGATCAATTGATTTAAATGTTTAAAAAAGGTCGTTGTTGCCGAATACCGAATTTCTGATTATGACTTCTTTTGAAAATCGGTCGACAACCGATGAGTCAATAACAATAAGTGTATTCAACCGAGTCAAAATTACATATTCAAGTATTCAACCGAGTCAAAATCATTTATTTTAAGTAAATTACATATTTAAGTATTCAACCGAGTCAAAATCATTTATTTTAAGTAAATTACATATTTAAGTATTCAACCGAGTCAATTAAAATCAACCTAATTATCCAAACGGGCCGAATATGATTAGACCGAAAACTCAAACCAACTATACCGCTATACCCACTTTGATTCGAAACTCAAATGAGACCGACCCGCCTCTTGACCCGAAACCCGAACGAGACCGACCCGCTTTGACCCGAACTCGAATGGGCATGACACGACTTAACCTGAAACCCGACCAATCTAAAATTCATTATGACCGAGCCCCACCCAAACACGAACCCGACCAATACCCGACCCGACCAATACCCGACCATAAATTTTACCCGAATTGACCCGACCCGAGCAAGCCTGACCCGAACCCGACCCCGACCCGAACGACCGACTTGCCAGCTCTAGTCGGTATTGATGCAACATCGTTTTAATGTAGGGCTTTGTATTGACACACAGAAATCTATGACATGTGTGATCAGACATTGAAGAACTAGAGAGAGCTTTTCCTGAATCAAATTGGTTTCTGTATTCCGTTGAATTGAGTTACAGAAATGTGGCTCATCCTTTATTTATAGTGTGGATGAGTTAGTTAGGGAGGAGGTGATCTACTAGAGCTACACCCCACATTTCTTACTCTGTTCCCTCACACACATTGTTACATTGCACACACTCACACTATTACATCATTCCCCCTCAAGCTAAGAGTGGGAGAATCGATTCTCGACTCCTAGCTTGACTAGAAGTGTAGACATTCTATCAATGGATAGCGTTTTGGTCAAGAGATATGCAGGCTGTTCAGCGGTGGAGACGTAGCTTGTGGAGATCTCCTTTCGTTGAACCATGTCGCGGACCAAGTGACAGTCCGCTTCTATGTGTTTAGTACGCTCGTGGAATACCGGATTCCGAGCTATGTGTAATGCTGCCTGATTATCACAGTGCAGCTCAACTGATGAGACCATATGGACTTGAAGGTCCTTGAATAACCTGATTAACCAAGTAATTTCACAACACGTTGCCGCCATTGCGAGCTTTGTGTCTATCCAAAGTGCCATCTGACTTGAACTTCAATTTGAAGAGCCATTTGCAGGTGACTAGGGACTGATTTGCTGGTAGGGGAACAAGCTCCCAAGTGCTCGTCCGTTCAAGAGCATCTAACTCCAAAATCATGGCATCACACCAAGCTGGATCCTGTATAGCTTTCTTGACATATTTGGGTTCGGTATAGGAGGCAACATTTGCAACAAAGGATTGATAAGATGGGGAGCATTGTGTATAAGAAAGGAAAGCAGAGATAGGGTACTGATGAACCTGAGCTACAAAGACGGCACTGTGACAACTGTTCCAGCATTATCTCTCATCCAGGTTGGTGGTTTGTGGGATCGAGAGGATTGTCTAGTGGGTACAGCAGGTGCAGGAGCATGGTCAAAGTTGATAGGAACAGGTGAAGGCACATAGTCTGTTAAGGACTGAGATTGGTTTTCAGGTGAAGAGGAATGTTCAGGTGTGCCTTCATATGATGGGATAGTAGATGAGTGCTATTCTGTAGCAGCATCATCAGGTAGGTAATCAAAGGGGAAGTTATGGTCAGTATTTGAAGAAGCTGGATTATTTGTGACAGATTTGGATGGGTGGTGATTAGAAGAGGCAAAGGGGAATATATGTTCATGGAAAACAACATCTAAGCTGATCATGACTTTGTTGGTTTTGAGATTGAACACTTTGTAGCCCTTTTTCCCAAAAGGATAGCCTATAAACACACATGGATCAGCCCGTGGATCAAACTTCTTGATTGAAGGATTTGTGGTAACAGTCACAAAACACAGACAACCAAAAGTGCGCATATGAGAGTATTTGGGAACATCACCAAAGAGAATTTCATTGGGAGATTTGTTTTGAAGCAAAGGGTTTGGAAGGCGGTTGATTATGTATGTGGCAGTGAGGATACTTCCCCCCCCCCCCCCCCCCCCCCGAATTTTAGTGGCATAGCAGCAGCAAACATGAGGGAACGAGCCATCTCAAGCACATACCTATGCTTTCTCTCCACCCTCCCATTTTGTTGTGATGTAGCTACACAAGAGCTTTGATGGATTATGCCTTTTTGAGAGAGAAAAGAAGACACAGACTGATTGAAGAACTCAGTCCCTTGGTCACTCCTCACAATTTTGACTGTGGCATTGAACTGAGTAAGAGCCATGTTGATGAAGGTTGATTGGTGGTCACTGACCTCACTCTTGTGTTTCATAAGAAAGGCCCAAACCCCACGACTTTTGTCATCAACTATGGTGAGAAAAAAATCTGAAATTGTGCATAGAGGGAGTAGCATATGGACCCCAAACATCACAATGTAAAATCTCAAAAGCATGATCAGCATTAGAAGTGCTACCAGTATAAGAGATTCTGGTTTGTTTAGCCATAGGGCATACAGTACAAATTTGAGGTAAGGTAGGGGATAGAATGTTATGTAAAGAACCAATGTGTCTAAGTTTGGACACCGGAGCATGTCCCATGCGCAAGTGCCACAGAGCTGTGACATCAGTTGTAGCAGTGGGTAGAAACAAAGGCAATTTTGGGTGATGAGTAGCTGTTTGAGCAATGGTTGAGGAAGCAAACACCTGCTGGCAAGCTTGGTATGAGTTGCAGTGAGATGGATTCATGTAGAACAACCTGCCACAGAGCTTACCAACTGCAATCATCTTCCTCCTTGCTCGGTCCTGGACAACACAAAATTCATCATCCAATTGGATTTTGCACTTGTTCTCAATGATCAACTGAGGAAGGGACAAAAGATTAAAGTGAAAGGCAGGGATGCATAAAACATTTGTAAAGGTAAAATGAGGTAACTTGAGGTTACCAATGTGTGTAATGGGGTGCATATTGCCATCATGTAGATGAATGTAAGTATTTGGTGTAGGTTTAGGTTTATCAAGAATGGACAAATCACATGTGATGTGATCAGTTGCCCCACTATCCATGATCCACAAATTGCCAGTTTTGAAAGTATTTAAACACAGGGTACCTGCAAGGTGAGACTCATGACTTGGGGTGTTGGACTGCTCAAGAAATTGAATAAAGTTGGCAACCAGTTTGTGATGATCTGCAGACAGAGATCCCTTGTTGTAGGTCTGAGCTTGGATAAAGTCTTGCACAGATGAGGAAGCTGCTGAGTTTGCTTTGGAGGAGTGCTTCTGGTCCCCCTTCTTCTTTTCAGAGCCCTTATCATACCTCCTCTGATCATCAGGACGTGGAGCTTGTGGCTTGTCCTTGCTCTTGGGATGCCAGCTCGGATAACCAATCAGTTCCCAACACCTTTCCAGCTTGTGGTTCCCACTACAATGAGCACATTTCTCCCTGCGCTTGTTGTCTTCATTCTGGGAAGTGTTGGAGGTGGTCCCTTGCTTTTCCATCATGGCAGTCATCTCAGAGAGAGAGCTAGAAGCCTTTGACCCCATCTCTCCTTGCATCAACAAGGAGTATGCAGTGTCGGCAGTTGGTAGAGGGGTGCTCATCAAGATCTGACGACGAGCAATATCGAAATTCTCATTCGGTCCCATGAGAAATTTCATCAGTTTGTCCTCATGATCTGCTTCTTCAATGTTCTTCTGTAAACCACATTCACATTTCCCACATTTGCAGATCAAAGGAGTAGCAACTACACTTAATTGTTGTCATAACCCCTTCATTTTCGTAAAGAAATCGGTAAGAGACATGTTCTTTTGATCACAATTGTGGATTTCTTTCTTGATCTGAAAGATCAATGGTGCATTCTTTTGGCCATAACTCTCCTCAAGATCCTTCCACATTTCTCTAGCAGTGTCATATTCATCTAATGTGTTGCAGATCTCAGTTGACACTGTGTTGAGGATCCAAGAACATACCATATCGTTACACCTAATCCATTGTAATCCATTTTCTTCATTTCTAAGATCACTACCTTCTACTAGCCACAGTTTATTCTTAACCGACAAAGCTTTAACCATCGATTTCTTCCAGCGTCGATAGTTATCTCCAGTGAGCTTTATCGTAGAAACTATCATACCTGAGCTATCCGAAGGGTGAATGAAAAGAGGATTTTGCAAATCTGAGGCAGTGATTTGATCCCGTCGTCGCTCTCCTGATCGCTCTCCAGTTCGTTCCGCCATTTTCTTGATCACGCGAATTCTGAAGGAGCAATCTCTGCAGCAGACAGTGATTGACGACGACGACAGATGAATTGTTGGTGCAGAAGCGCGATTCAGAGCTTCTCCTGCTCTGATACCATATTGACACACATAAATCTATTACCTGTGTGATCAGACATTGAAGAACTAGAGAGAGCTTTTCCTGAATCAAATTGGTTTCTGTATTCCGTTGAATTGAGTTACAGAAATGTGGCTCATCCTTTATTTATAGTGTGGATGCACTACAAAAAAAAATTGTATTAGAAACGGCTTCAAACCGTTGCAAAAAGCAGGTTTGCCGTCGCAAAAACACAATGGCGACGGCTATGCGGGGCAAATCAGGGGTCGCTAGCTCTAGGGTAGCAAATAGTATTTGCGACGGATAAATGCCGTAGCCATGTGGCAGCTGAGCTTGCGACTTACATTTGCGACGCCTAGTGCCGTTGCAAAATAATCTACAATTTCCCACCAAAATTAGGGCGCTCTACTTTCTACGAGGACTCATGTCGTGGCTAATTAATCCACCATTTTTTCCGCCCTTTTTTATTCAAGAGCCAAATATTCTTTTGCGATGGTAGATGCTAACACGTGTCTTTTCACTTGCTAAATCAATGTAACATTCAAAATAATAAATACCAAATCGAGTCACTTGTCATTACATTACAATATAGAAAAGAGCATAATCCACACTACATTCAACCTACTAACAGAACTTGTGTACACCTAAAGATTGACCAATCCTCAAATTAATTGAGAAGACAGAGTATGGAACATACTTTTGATGTTCGAATTACCAAAAACATTATTAAGTGCCAAGCTTAAGCTTCTTTCTAATCCAGCTCGCCAGGTGATCGATTCTTCTTCACCGATTTCTCTGTCAACTTCCTCGTCCGATAGTAAGAGTACTACATCTCCAATTGACTTCGTGCGATGAACACTTGATGTATGCTATACATAATACAAAACCAATCAAGAATACAAACAACTAAAATAACACAATTCCAATAAAAAAAGTCAAGCCTTTCTTAAGGTGTGTGGAAAGGACAAAGATATCACTTACATAGTTACATGAGTGGAAATTTTATGTCATTCTTCTAGCAAGACCAGAAGTTGTTGTAGAGTTATCGAAGTTAACAATTAAGAAACTCATCGGCTACATAAAGAGATGTATTAAAAGCCTAAAAATCCTAAAAACCAATGTCTATAAACCAATGTCTATAAAAAAATGCATGATATCTAAACATAAGCAAGATGCTCTTAGCGTCAAAAAACCACAAATATAAGCAATATGCATGATATCTAAACACCATAAGCAACATAAGAGCATCTATGACCCTAAGAATCCTAAAAACCAATGTCTATAAAAAAAAATGCACCAAACCTACATGACAAATCTGCAACTGTGTTGGTAAATTAGGGAATCAATTTGGAGCTTATGGTTCATGAAAATCTGCAAACTGTGTTGGTTTTTTGTCATTCTGATATTGATACATGTTGTTTTTGTCATTCTCGGTCTACTAAAGTTGCGCTGAAAATCTGCATTCCTGAAACTATGTAGTGAAAACTGAATTGCTTTATGAAAATTGGAATTGATTGTGTTTTTCTTTTTCTTTTTGGTATTCTCAGCAGATTATGGTGTTTGATGCATACTTTATCCTCATAAACTGAATTCTGAAATTGTCATACACTAAAATCTAAAATCTAAAACCTGTAAAACTAAAATTTGTCATAGAAAATCTGTAAAAATGCAATATATAAACAAGTAATTATGTAATCTATAAAAATGAATTTTAAATCTATAATTATGTAATCTATAAAACTGCATCTACAATCTGTAAAATCGCATCTATAAATATGTGATTTTGTAATCTATCAAACATTCAAACTATATATGTGAAACTGGATTTGTAATAACTTGTATGAAGACTAAAATCTAAAATCTGTATGAAACAGAAATATGGATAGGTAACTCAAATCTTCTTAGGTCATGACTCATGAGTATGTAACTTCAAATTTGTATTTCACTAAAATTTGGAAGATTAGGCGAATCTTATATACTATAGCTGATTACACAAGAGGCTTCATGAATCTAGGCATATTCCAGTTTCAACTTCTCGGGTGATGACAATGATAGGAAACAGAACATATTAATATATTATGCAGGGTTAGAAATAGAGTTTAATAAATGAAACAAATAAAAAACACAATGGTAATATGCAAAACAAAAAATGTACAAGGTCAAAGTAGATGAATTAAAATGTTAAATTTTTTAGCTCAAGCATTAAACAAGAGTATAACAGGCCATCCAAATGGTGACTAACTTGAAAGTTTGATCAAAAAGAGTATAGAACTCAACTATCAAACACCATGTACGACTGTAAATTATAGAACTAAACAAATGCAAACTTGCATAGTAATTCCATATAAAATCAAAAATTGAACATCAGAGCACAAGGAATCTCAATAATGGCTTAGCAATTTCATGGACAGGCCGACAGGGACAAAGACAAAGGGGCAAAACCGTGGAAAAGAAAATCTAGACACAAGTGAGCATCATAATGGACGTGAGCAGTAATGTAATGAGCACGAGTGACCATACCTGGACTGCTACAAGGCCACGGCGGCGGAGAAGTGGAATAGAGGAGCCTAAGCGCGGAAGTGTCGTTCTACTCCAAGTTCCCAACCCCCAACCGTTGGTATTTGAAAATCCGAACCAGATGTCACCGGATACCGCCGATTTGATTTCCTCCGGTATCTCGCGTGCATCCCTAAACTTACAAACACCCCTTGGCCACCATGGCATCCGGCAACGCCACCCTTGATCACGCTTCTTTCCTGCAGCTCCAGTACCTAAGAAATCAGTTAGTCGAAATCAGATATAGATGTTTACAGAATAGATAAGAAGAAGGAAATTGGGGAGATCGGATAGGAGCTTATATTATGTACAAATTGGGGAGTGCAGCGGCCTCTGACTCGGGTGAAGACGAAACGAGAGGATGTGCAGAAATTAGGGTTTCCTTTTGGATTTCAAGCATTTGATTTCTAAGCTGCTTATTATGGAAGAGGAGATTAATGGAGGAGGAGTTGGGAGTGAGAGGGATTCTAGATCTGGATCTGAGAAAATGAAAAAAGGAGTTAGGGTTAGAGGTAATGGGAGGCGGCAGAGAATGAATAAGAGAGGAAGGTAAAGAGTTTTTTTTTTTAATTGATAAAACCTGTTATTTTGAAACGGCAACAACTTATCCGTGGCAAAGTTTGGCTAAAAGTTGTGAACAGAGCGAACTCCGTTGCACAACCGTCGCAAAAAACATTTATTTGTGACGGAAAATCTCTGCCGTTTCTAAGATCCGGTAGCAAAAGCAATTTTTTTTTGTAGTGATGAGTTAGTTAGGGAGGAGGTGATCTCCTAGAGCTACACCCCACATTTCTTACTCTGTTCCCTCACACACACCGTTACATTGCACACACTCACACTATTACATCACTTTGTTGTGGCGGAGTATGAATTAGACTAATGAGATGATACGAAATGACGTCGCGTGCCTTGCTTGTCGTCCTTTACTAGTATTACACTAGCGCTGGAAATCACCCGTGGGTGACCGACTCACCTGACCCACCCGACCCGATTATTAGGGTGAAAACCCGAAAAAATCCGGGTGACGGATGGGTGATGGGTCGGGTGAAATGGGTGATGGGTCGGGTGATGGATGATATATTTTCCACCCATCACCCGACCCATCACCCGACCCATTACCCGACCCGCTTAACCACCCGTTAGTCAACCCGATTATTATATAAAAAAGAGGCTAGTATATAAATAATACTAAGTATAATTTAACATAACTAACATATTTCTCCTTTTCTACCTCAACTTTCTCCATTTTCCAAGTGTTCTTGTTAAAAAGGTCTAAAAAAACTTGCGTTATTTAACTCCATGTCTTTTTAAAATAATAAACTTTCTTTTATTTGTTTTGCATATACCGATATAGTGTAAGCAATTTGGCTCTTTCTAGCGACTTTGTTAGCATTTACTGTATTAATACATGATTAACCAAATCATATTTTCCCAATTTGTCATGAGACTCGTAACAATAATCCTCTTAATGTAAATTAAGATATTAAAGAAATGACACATGAGGCTATTTTCTAAAGACATAGTTTTTCTATACCATTTTTTTATATTGAGTCTAGTAACCGAGTTAAATCCATCTCATTCAGTTTGATATTAAACTTCTAATACTAATTTTGTAAGTTAAGGATAGTGATATATTGTATGAATAAGTCTTTTATTAATTTAGTAACATTCATATGTTGACATAGTTTATAAAATTATCGAATATAAATGATTTTTAGGTAGGGCTGGCAAATGGTACAGAAATTACCATACCAACCACGTACCAACCACAAACCGACTATGTTGGTAACCATACTTGTGGTAACCAACATGGTGGTAACCATCTTGGTGGTAACCACGTGAAGATGGTACGGTAATGGTAATGAAATCTGAATACCATGGTTACCATGGTTACCGAGTATATATATTATTATTTTTATTTAATGTTTTATTATTATTACCTTTTAGTTTTGAGTTTTTAATTTATATTTGGTGTTTTGATTTTGACCTAAATTGGTCATTTCTATTTTTTTTTCTACTAGAATTCGTAGGAACATTTTGACTGTTTGAAGACTTTGAACTTGTTTTGTTTGAACTTGCAAGAACATTTTGAATATTTGAACAATTGAACTTGATTTGTTTCAAGACTTAATTTGGTTGGTTTGAATTGGTTTGTACTTTAGGTTGTGAACTTGATTTATTTAAACTTTTAATAGGTGGTAACCATATTATTTTTGGTAAACATATTTTTTCGTTCGATAACTTTGATGAATACCGGAAGGTAGCCAAGGGGTTTCAAAAAAATACAAACAAAATTACAGCTTGGTAACCATGGTAATGTACCGATGGTAACCACAAGTCGTGGTTACCACATATGCGGTAACCACGACTTGTGGTTGGTACGTGGTATGAAAATTTGCGTACCACCAGTTTGTGGTTGGTACGTGGTAATCACCATTTTTTGGTGGTTACCGTACCATGCCAACCCTATTTTTAGGTATGTCTTGTGACTCATTTTTTTTAATTCCTTCACCCGATTAACCACCCGACCCACCCGATTCACCCGACGGGTCGGGTGATGGGTGAAACATTAAACGGGTGTGTGATGGGTCGGGTGAAATTTTTTTGTGACGGGTCGGGTAAAAAAATGGGTTTACCCATCCATCACCCGACCCATTTCCACCCCTATATGACACCAGATGATTTCATTTCTAGAGTCTAACTCATTACCTATAGAATGACATCACGCAGAATATGAGGGATGGTGAAACTGTACACATTTAACTTTCAAGACTTATTTGTTGGATTGATTGTACAGTTTAAGTGACATTAATGATAGCTGTGTTTTCGATCTTGATCAGCATCTTCTGGAAAATCATCACAACAAATGTTATACTCACCTTAATTAGAAATATTAAAGTTTGACTCTTAAACTCTTACTTATGTTTTAGTATTCATTTATGAGTCTTATGAATATTAAAATTTTAAATTTAGTAAGGTTTAGATTTTTTTTTTTATATAGTTTGATTGTAGATCGAAAATGAAATTAGTGGGTTTTATACGGTCTATTATTTATATTTTACATAATCCATTATTTTAAAATTGACAATTTTAAAATCTCTTTAAAATTAGTAATGAAATAGTATATATAATTAGAAGTTGTAGGTTGACTAGGTAAAATTTTATCTCTGTGTTGTTATTTTTTCGGTCACCTAACTTTAAAAATTAAAATACCAGACGACACTTTTCGAGGTAGTCTATGGCAAAGCTTATCCACCTCCCGTATCTCCCTAGAGAAAGCAAATCTCCTCTCATAGATAGAAGCTGGCAGAAAAGAGAGGAAATCATCAACATGTTGAAATTCCATATTCTACGAGCCCAGAATAGGAAGAAACAGTATGTAGACAATCACCGGAGTAATGTGAGTTATTTACTGTACTCCGTACTCCGTAGTTGTTAGAAAGCTTTGGATTTTAACCGGGGTTGTTTAAGTTGGGCCTTAAGCCTTTTATGTTAGAATAACCAATTGGGCCGTTCAGCCCACTTTAGTAGTTGGGATTCCTGTTTGTCGTTTAGCTTCGTACTGGTTGCCATCCCATCCTTTATGTAACCGCTTGCAGTTAGTTGGCCTTGGCCACTATCCAATTTATGGCTTGCAGCTAGTTTCCCACTGTCCAATTTACAGAAATCATTCCAAATCTCTGAAAATATCTAATTCTCTCTCGTCCAGCATCCCTTCGAATCGATCTTCCATTTTTGTATCGATTTCTAGGTCTGGATACTCAGTTTCGGATTCTTCATTGAATCTCTTATCTCTAGCTGGGGTTTATCTTCCTCGTTGATCTTATTCGTGTTTCCTGTTACACATGACACACAATCTAATCTAACAGAGAGAGACATCAAGGATGGATTCAGCTCTTCTCGACGACATCATCAATCGCTTAGTTGATGCGAGAAATCCCCCCGAGGAATGCAGGTTCAGCTGTCCGAGTCGGAGATCCGTCAACTATGTACCGCCTCCAGAGAAATCTTCTTGACGCAGCCGTGTCTTCTGGAACTCAAAGCCCCCATGAAGATTGTTGGTACTTTTACTCCTTTTCATGATTTCCGTTTTTTCGCTTCTAAATCAACTGTTTGCCTTTTTCTTTCACTTAATTAGTTCAAAAGCTGTGCGAATTTTTGGGCTTGTAATTTCTAATTCAAGGACCCAACCGATGCTTCCAAATTGATGTTTCTTCTGTATCTGCCTGCCGATCAGTTGCCTTGAATTTGCTATAGTTGGATTTTTACCTTAAAAACAAAGGCCTATTTGGGACCCGATTTGAATGTTTTTCCGCTTTGACAGCCAACTTTTCACTAGGGCTGGAAGTCACCCCGTGGATGACCGACTCACCCAACCCATCAAACCCGATGGGTCGGATGATGGGTGATATATTTTCCATCCATTACTCGACTTATTACCCGATCCGCTTAACCACCCGTTAGCCCACCCGATTATTATATAAAAAAAGGCTAGTATATAAATAATACTACGTATAATTTAACATAACTAACCTATCTCTCATTTTCTACCTCTACTCTCTCCATTTTCCAAGTGTTCTTGTTAAAAAGGTCTAAAAAAACTTTCATTATTTAATTCCATGTCTTTTTAAAATAATAAAATTTCTTTTATTTGTTTTGCATATACAGATAGAGGGTAAGCAATTTGACTCTTTCCAACGACTTTGTGTTAGCATTTACGGTATTAATACATGATTAACCAAATCATATTTCCCCAATTTGTCATGAGACTCGTAACAATAATCCTCTTAATGCAAATTAAGATATTAAAGAAATTACCAAAACAAAATATTAAAGAAATGACACATGAGCACTCTGTTTTCTAAAGACATAGTTTTTCTATACTTTTTTTTTTTTATATATTGAGTCTAGTAACCGAGTTAAATTCATCTCATTCAGTTGATATTAAACTTCTAATACTAATTTTGTAAGTTAATGATAGTTTTTTTTGTGATTAAGTAAAACTTCGACGCACCGGACATACCCGGTGAATCGATAGGCCGAAGAGTTTGGTGACGGATAAACCGTAAGTAAGCTAAACCAAACAAAACATATAATATAACATCAAGATAGAGTCAACAATCTCCCCCTTGATGGAAGACAAAACAAATATCAATTATATATAGCATTGCGGAGCATCATAAGTAGCATAACATCATATAACAACATATAGCATAAGCAACTAATTTCTCCCTCTTTTTGTCTTCCAACAAGGAAAGGAAGAAATCAGATTTCCACCATTTCAGCTTGTCAAGACCTTGAAACTGCTCTCAAGACCTTGAGATGTTAAACAAAGACATATTAAACAAAGAGAATCATTAGAAGCACGTAACATTTATATAAAAAAAATTATCCTTTATCACCAAAAGCGATTGTTCCAATCCATTTATGCCTTTTGATTTTGGTGATATCCTGCAAAACGAACAAACATCAACCTTTCCGGCTAGACCAATGTACAAATTTAGATTCATAATTAGGATAGACCATGTTTGGTGGTCTTGTCTCTTTAGGAATCCAAATTTGTCTTATCCGTTCATTTAAACGTACAGGAAAGGTATTTCTAATGATGTAAGGGTCTTTTCTTCTATATAAACAAGTTTTCTTTACATGACCTTTTTTGCAACAAAAGAAACAAGTAGGAGATCCCCAACTTCCTTTTACCTTAACAAACGCGGTAGTAGGTTTTACAGGAAAATTCCTGTTGTATCCTATACCACATCGGTTCAAGGAAAGTTGTTGTTCTCCAAGCATCTTGTCGAGAGTGGCTTTGGATCTAGTGAATTGCACCATGGTTGTTTGTTAATCTTGATACTTTTCAGATAATTTCACTTTTTCAATCTCAAGGTCATTATTATGAGCCTTAAGAGAAGTAAGGTTTGCCTTAAGTTCGGAATTTCCCGATCGTAAGGTCTTACCCTCAGTGATAAGATCTGAATTTTGACTGTCATGATCTTGCAGTTTATGCGACAACTTCCCTATGCACACTTCTTGATCCTTTACCTTCTCTTTCAAGGTGCTGATTTCTTTGCTGCAATTTTCCTCGTTTGAAATCATATTTTTCAAAAATTCCGAGAGAACATCGATAGGACTAGAGATAAGATCGATTTCTTACAATACCATCTAGATGTTGATCGTCTTGGTCCGCCATCAAGCAAAGATTTATTGGATCATTTTCCAAATCCAATTCACTTGTAAAATCCAAATCGTCTTTCTTTCGATCATTCTTCTTTTGCTTGTTCTTCTTCTTTTGAGGACACTCCTTCATCAAGTGATCTGTTTCACCACATTCATAGCAAGTTAGAATTTTTGTCCTTTTAGTAGGGTTAGAAGACTTACCTTTATGCTTTGATGATCTTGCATATTCTCGGTACGTTTGAGAATTATTGATTCTTCATCTTTAGAATCCGAGCAAGTCCTCTTGTGATCAAGTCGAAGGGATCTTCCTCATCATCATCACTTTCGTCGTCCTCTGATGGCACATCCTCCTTCATTTTGAGTGCCAGATTCTTTATACTGGAGGATGGTTGACCGTCCTCTTCGTTGATGACCATCTCATGCGTGATAAGCTTTCCAAGAAGGTCATCCAATGCTAGTGTTGTAAGGTTTTGCGCTTCTTCTATGGCGGTCACCTTGGGACCCCATTTAGATTTGGGAAGACATCGGAGTATCTTTCTAACTTTCTCTTCATTTTGGAAAGTTTTTCCCAATGAGTCAAGATTATTAATGATCTCCGTAAAACGGGTGAACATTGCTTTTACTGACTCATCTTGGTTCATCTTAAACAATTCATATTGTCTAAGATAGATACTGATTTTGGTCTCTTTGACCTGGCTAGTCCCTTCATAAGTGACTACCAACTTGTCCCAAATCTCTTTTGCAGTCTTGCAAGAGGAGATGCAATTGAATTCATCGGTACTCAACCCACAATACAATGCGTGGATGGCTTTGAAATTTTTAGCCGTGCTCTCCAGATCCGTCTGATTGTATTCTTCTTCCATCTTGTTCACTTTTGTCCCATTGGGTCCATTATTCTTGGGTATATTAGGCCCTCGCATAATAATATGCTAGAGTTCTAGATTCTGATCAATGATAAACATTTGCATCAAGGATTTCCAATGCATGAAGTTGTCCCCAACAAAAAGTGGAGGAAGGATGACCGATCTTCCTTGACCGAAGCCGCCTTGACCTACACCTGCCATGATTAGACTCACAGATAGTAATATCTAAGGTACGTGAGTTAGACTCTGATACCAATTGGAGTGCGGAATAGGTAGATAAAATGCAAACAAATACTCTAGCAAGGGGAGAAGAATAAAATATGCAAACTTTTCAGATCCGTCTGAAACTGGTAAGACCTTACCAACTAGAAGTAAGACCTTACTGCCAGAGGTAAAACCTTATATGTAAAACAGTAACAAGTTAAGCACAAAAACGAATAGCAAACAAAGCAAACGAAAACAATAAGGATAAAGCGCAGAAAGTAAAGCACACGATACTTGTTAACGAGGTTCGGCACAACCGCCTACGTCCCCGCCTAGGGTTATCCAACCCGTAGGATTCAACAACTTTATTTCACTTTATCTTATGAGCCCTAGATACAACCTCTAGAAGACCTTCCCTCTTCTAGACTACTTCCTATCTAGCAACCCAAACACACCAGTGAAACAAAGTCCTACCGATACCGAAGTATCTATACGTTTGGGTAGAGATGTACCCTTAGTATAACCTAGAATGAATTGTACGATAAAGCTCAATGTAAACCTCACAAACTCTCAAAGAAATACAACACTTAAGCAAAGAGAGAGATGCGAGACGATGATGTAGGAGGCGAGATCTGCAGAAGCCTTTGAGCGCTGTGTACTGATGATATCTCTCTGCAATCTACTACTTCTTCTTAAATAGATCCGCTTCCTCCAAATCTGAAATTTGAACGTTTGAATTTATTTGAACGCTTGAACTTTGGATGACGTTGCAAAAGATCCGCTGAGAGAAGCGCTTGAAATTCCATCCAGAAGCTACGTTGAGATATGCCTGGGATTTAGTTAATTTGAACGTTGAAATAGCTGAACAAGAGCTGAACAAATCCCCTTAAAATCTCAACAAAATAAAGAAAACAAATCTTCCTACTTAGTTAGAAAAAGATAGAATTTAAAACATTCTAACAAGTATATTGGCCCATTCAAAATTAGGCCCAATATCATATTGGTCCTTTAAAGTTGAAATGGTAAGCTTAAGTAAAATAGACCCATTTAACAAATAGACCCAATTACATTGAGTCTGTGTCATATAATTCCAAGCTCATGTAATTCTTGAGGCTACTGTCGGTAAGGTCTTACCAGAGTCGGTAAGGCCTTACCAAAACCTGGAAACCATGGTTTTGACTTTCTTTCGACTGATGGTTTGTTTTGAAACGTTGAATGCATTCAAGAGATTGGTTTAACCAAATCTCTTGAAGATTTCAACAAACCAACAACCTTTCGAATTTGAAGATAGCTCCACAAGATCTTCAAAGAAGCTTCTAGAAAGTCAATCTTATATCTTCAATAACCAAATCAAATCCTGCACAAAATCTCCACCGACTAATTAAATATAAATCCCAATAAATAATCTAATTGATATTTGCATAAAATAAATACTACCTTTCTTTGTCTTTCATCGTATTAACAAACATATAATATAACATCAAGATAGAGTCAACAATTGTAATTGCAAGTTGCAATTGTAAGTTTGTAACATCCTCTATTGGGTTAGACTGAAGTTTGCTAACTGATCATCTTTGTCCAGTAGTGGTTGCTGATTGCTCAATGCTGATGGAGTGGGTTATATAAATTTGCTTTGATGTTCTGTGCTGATTATAGAAGACTGTTTTTGTTATCAATAATAACCCCAATTAAAGGAAGAACTGTCTGTGTACTTCTCTTTCCCCCAAGAATAAAAAAGGCCTTGTATATCTACTGAATATCTTGTTATATGAATGGCGGGCAGGTGACATTCATGGTCAGTATTCCGATCTCTTGAGACTTTTTGAATATGGCGGATTTCCTCCTCAGGCCAATTACTTATTCTTGGGGAATTATGTTGACTTTGGAAAACAAAGCTTGGAGACAATATGTCTTCTTATGGCATACAAGATTAAGTATCCTGAAAACTTTTTTCTCTTGAGGGGAAACCATGAATGTGCTTCCATTAATCGTATATATGGGTTCTAAGACGAGTGCAAGAGAAGATTCAATGTTAGATTGTGGAAGGTCTTCACTGAGATCTTCAACTGCCTACCTATTGCTGCTCTCATCGATGATACGATCTTCTGTGTCCACGGTGGTCTCTCACCTGACCTCCTCAATTTGAACCAGATAAGGAACATTACGAGGCCCACAGATGTACCGGACTCAGGGTTGCTTAAGGATCTGCTTTGGTCAGATCCAAGCAGGGATGTTCAAGGTTGGGGTGTAAAGATTCTGAGACCCACAGATGTACCGGACTCAGGGTGGGATCTGCTTTGGTCAGATCCAAGAAGGGATGTTCAAGGTTGGGGTGTGAATGAGCTAGATCTGCACGGTGTTTTGCACACTTACGGTCCTGACATGGTGACAGAATTTCTTGAGAAGCATGATCTAGATCTAATCTGTCGTGGTCATCAGGTCACTCATCTCTCACCAATGTGTTTTGTGTCTTGTTCTTCTTAATACAACAAATATTTCAAAGAATTACAAAATATCTAGCTATCAGTTTTAATATCTCAAAGGCACCTTGTTGCAGGTTGTCGAGGACGGGTATGAGTTTTTTGCAGATCGACAACTTGTTACTATATTTTCAGCACCTAATTCCAGTGAGGGGTATGAAAATGCTCCCGGTGCTATCATGAGTGTGGATGCTTCCTTAATGTGCTCTTTCCAGATTCTAAAGCCTGCTGAAAGGACATCCCG
Organism: Persicaria tinctoria; assembly: GCA_037127255.1. Lineage (NCBI taxonomy): Eukaryota > Viridiplantae > Streptophyta > Magnoliopsida > Caryophyllales > Polygonaceae > Persicaria > Persicaria tinctoria. Next base: position 15,266,004 of record JBANSL010000008.1, read on the forward strand.
GTTCTTATTTGGAAGCGGGCCTTCTATAACTCAATCTGGAAGCTCCTCGAGAGTCAATCTCCTCCACGATAGAAGAACAGAGAAATTTCAAGATGTAGCACCTATGGAAAAGGTAGACTCAACCACTATTCAATTAAAACACAATGATGTTAAACGCACCATTTTTGTATGATTGAGCTTGATGGATCCTTTCCTATGAACTACAATCCTTTTCTGTGCGAAAATAGACACCGACATCATTTGCAGCCTTGAGGAGTTATTAGTTATTACCTTGTAGATAAGGACGAGTTAACTATTTTTGTATGTTCCTCTACATTTGCTGCAGATGACAAATTCTCCTAGTTTTAGTTGTATCTTTTTACTTTGTAAGCTGCTTTTATCGATTTTGACCCAATATATAGTTTACTTTTTTAGTTCATAAACACTGCTGGAGTGGTGAGTGCAGTAGATGTTAATATGTTCTTTCCTTGAATTAAAGTCTTTTGAAGGGATGAATATTTCCAAATTTGGGAAAAGCAACGCGACGAGTCAGCCTGAGAGCTCTCAAGGAGTCAATCCTTCTAAAAGCAGCACCAGTACAGCAGAGTATAGAAGCAACTCCCCTGAGATGAAGGTATAATTTTTCTACAACAAAAAGTCTTATCTATGATGGGTATGGATTATAATTTGACATGTGCTATTTCCATTTACGAAAGGTTGCTAGAACGAGTAAGCCCGAATCTGGAAGTAGTTCGAATTAACGCACACCCCCTAAACCTTAACTCTAACAATCCTCATCTCTGATAAGGAAATTGGCCATGAAAGTTGCCTGTGTTCTTACTGCAAGGGGCTACAAGCGCATTTTTCATTACCAATTTTCTTTTTCTAATGAGTTTAATCCTTCCTTTTCATTTGCTCATTTGGTATATCATCTTTGAGTGTGATTGTTACATTCCATGCTGCATTTTATTGAATTTAGTATTTATCTCATTTTGATTTGATGTGTTGTTTTCAATTACGCCGTACTTACTAAAGCCTCCAGAAAGGAATACTGAGCTGAGTGATATTGGAAGCAGCTGTCGTCCTACAATTACAGTCAAGTCAGAGAACACAGCAGGACTCGATCCCTCTACAAGCAAACCAGCAAGCAAGTACAGAAGCGTATCCCCTGGGTTCATGGTAATTGTTTAACAAAGGACTATTGAAATGCGTCTATATATGGTGAGTGTGGATTGAAATTTTATCCGCTAGCTCTTTCTATTTACAGCCTGCAGAAAGGATGAGCAACTCCAACACTGGACGAAGCACCAATGTTACAGCTAATCGGCGGCCCTATAAGATTGATCCAGCAACAAAGTATAGAAGCGAGTCCCCGGGGGTCAAGGTAATTTCTTTGGTCTCATCTCTTTCCTCTTTAACTCGAATGGTGGTACTATCAGCTTCCCTCATACAATGGACCCACCAAGTGTGTGATATTCAGAGGCTTCAAAGGATTTTGTCAGTTGAGTTTCCATAATATACATGTATCAATGTTTGATAATGTTTTGTGACTCGGAAATTGGCATTGTCTGTGCAGCGCTTTCTTGGTGCCAGGGTCTGACTCTAACATGTTAATTTAATTGATGAACATAAAGAGGGAAGAGATTAGGCTGCAAGATTGGTGGTGATGAAAGACGTGTTGGCCTGTGATCGTCATTCCCCGATCAAATCAATAAATGAATGCTATGTTGTTGCTTGACCTAGCTTGTTCCTTGTTCATGTACACAATGGCGGAGCCGGATTTGATCAGGGTGCTAAAAAATATTTGTGATTTTTTTTTTCGTGTTTAGGTATTGAGAAGATTTTTTAAAAATATATATGGAAAAAACATTATGATATTTTTTATTTAATAGTTGGGAGAAACAAAAACTATAGAAAAAAAATCAAGTAGAACTAATTTTAAAATAATATTGAAAGAAAACGTTAAATATATAATTTCAATATAATATTTTTAATTAAAATAATTGTGAGGAATATTGATATAATAAAATAAATATATATACAGTTTAAACAACATTTTCAATTGAAATAATTGCGACGAATAATGCATGATATAACAAAACATATAAAATGTGAAAAAATTGGGATTTATATGTTAGCATTATATTATTTACACATGTACAGTTACTATTGTACCCTCGGGTTTTCACCCATTGATATATATACAGGAGTAGGCCTCTGAGATCCGTTAAGGACTCAGTTCTCCAAACGCTTACATGGTATCAAGCTTTTGTGTGAAACCCTAATTTTTTGTTTCACACCTAACGATCCACGCCGCCGCCGCTACGCCCTAGCCGTCGCCGCTCCCTAGCCGCCGCCGCCAGCCCCCCCCCCCCCCCCCCCCCCCCCCCTTGCCGCCGCCGCCGCCGCCCCCTTGTCTCTCCTTTCCCCCTTCCGCCGCATTTTCCCACCCCTTCTCGATGTCTACCGACGAGATTATCAACCCTAACCCTATTCCACCCAACCCTAACCCTCCACCACCACCACAAAACCCCTTTCACTCCGCTCAATCCGTCACCAACATCAAAAATCAAATTCCCCTAACCCTAGATCTTAAAAAGGTCCAATACCACACATGGGCGGAGCTCTTCCAAACCGCCTGTAAGGCTCACGACGTCATCACCCACATCGACGGCTCTGATCGTCCGACTGATGTCCCCGAGCCCCTCTGGAACCGTCTTGACTCCATCGTTCTTGGATGGATCTATGCCACCATCTCTGAGGACGTCCTGATTACCGTCCTCCAACCAAACTCTACCGCCCGTGATGTCTGGCTCCGCATAAAGGGCCTCTTCCATGACAATCAATCCGCTAGGGCAGCGGATCTTGAGGGAAAGTTCATCAACACCCGTCAGGAAAGCTTCTCCACCGTCTCTGACTACTGCCTCGCCATCAAAGCCATCGCTGATCAACTAGGCGATGTTGGGCACAAAGTTAGCGAAGAACGCCTTGTTCTTCAACTTATCAACGGCCTTTCCACCAAATTTGATGTCGTCGGTGGCATGATTAGCAACACATCGCCACTTCCGACCTTCATGGTGGCTCGTAGCATGCTCTCCAGGGAGGAGAGCCGTCAGTGACGCCCGCAGGGCCCTTCCCATGTTCTTGTTTCCTCCAAGGATTTCATAGCCCCGGACCCCCTTCCCAACACCCAACCCAGACAACCCTAACAGCGCGGAGGACGCGACAGAGGCGGCAACAGCAACGGCCGTCGCGGTCGCGGCCGCAACAACATGCAGCGGCCGCCGCCAGGGCAGTGGTACCCGCAGCAGCAGTGGTCCCCCGCTCCGCCGCCCTGCCCTTATCCGACGTGGGCGGGATACCCCCCGCCAGAGTTGGCCTACACGCAGCGTCCGCCACAGCAGCGGACCCCATCCCCGGCGATGTACACTTCACAGCAACCTCCAGCGCACCCCATGCACACCAACCTCTCCGCCGCTTTCTCCACCATGGGACTCCAGCAGCCGGACGACAATTGGTACATGGATACCGGGGCCTCCTCTCACATGACGAACGCACCAGGTAACCTACAAACTGTTTTTAATTCGAGCACTTTACCGTCTGTTTATGTCGGAAACGGCGAGTCTCTTAAAATTGTCGGTTCGGGTCACACAACCCTTCCCAATGCCCCACCCCTACGCCTCAACAAAGTCCTGCTTGCCCCTGACCTTGTTAAAAACCTCATTTCTGTTCGTCAATTTACCGTCGATAATCACGTGGCTGTCCAATTTGACCCGTTTGGTTTTCTTGTGAAGGATCTTCGTATGGGGACCCCAATCATGCGCTGCAATAGTTCTGGCGACCTCTACCCCATCACCAAAGCTCGCCCACAGTCTCCCACCGCCCCCACCGCCTTCGTCGCCCATCGTTCTGACTTGTGGCATGCCCGTCTTGGCCATCCCGGCGACCACGTCCTCCAATGTCTCCGCACTAGTCATTTAATTTCTTGTAATAAAGCCTCTGGCTTTTGCAATTCCTGTGAAATCGCCAAGAGCAAGCGTCTCCCTTTTAGCATTTTCATTCCAGTACTTTTGCACCTTTTGATCTTTTGCATTGTGATTTGTGGACATCTCCTATTTCAAGTGCTAGTGGTTTTCGATACTATTTGGTTGTCCTTGATGATTTCACCAATTTTGTTTGGGTTTTCCCCCTACGTCACAAATCGGAAACACAGAGTCACATTGTCAATTTTCACACATTTGTCCGCACTCAATTCACTTTGCCCATCAAAGCTATTCAGTGCGACATGGGAGGAGAATTCGACAACAATTTTGTTCGCTCCTTTTGTCAACAAAATGGGATATCACTCCGCTTCTCATGCCCCCAAACCTCTCCACAAAATGGCAAAGCGGAACGCATTCTCCGCACCCTCAATGACAAAACCAGAACCCTCCTACATCACGCCTCTCTCCCACTCTCTTTTTGGGTTGAGGCGCTTCACATGGCCACCTATCTCCACAATATACTTCCATCCAAAGCCATTGGCAACTCCATCCCAACCTTGGCACTCTACAAGCGCTATCCCTCTTACGATCACATTAGAGTGTTTGGATGTCTCTGTTTTCCCAACATGAGTGCCACCGCCCCTCACAAGCTATCCCCACGTTCCACTAAATGTGTCTTCTTGGGCATCTCCCCACACCATCGAGGCTACCGTTGTCTTCGCTTGGATACAAATCGGGTTGTCACTTCGCGCCATGTGATTTTCGACGAACAGACCTTCCCCTTCGCCACACCACCCACCCCTGCTGTCCCCAACCCACCCACACCACCCATTTCCGACGATTTCCCACCCCTCCTACGCCACCTATTCCAACAAGCATCATCCGGAACCAACCCCCCGCCCAAAACCCCCACCCAAATCGATTGGCGGCGGGCGCCGCAACACCTGCGGCGGGCACACCCCCCCTGGCGGCGGCCGCCGCACCCCCGCCGCAACCCCCATCGATTGGCGGCGAGCGCCGCAACACCTGCAGCGGGCACACCCCCCCTGGCGACGGCCGCCACACCCCCGCCGCACCCACCCGCCCCCCTCTTTCCCCCTCAGCAGGCAACCCCTCTTACCCGTTTACCTTCGATTGTACCCCCCGCCCATTCCATGAAGACTCGGTCGCAGTCCGGCATCTTCAAACCCAACCCCAAATACAACCTTCTCACTCCGTCTCCCGACATATCTCCTCTCCCCAAATCACCCCACAAGGCCTTACAGGACCCGAACTGGCAAGCCGCCATGATGGATGAGTTTAGTGCTCTTATTAAAAATGGCACGTGGGACCTCGTTCCAAGGCCTCGGGACACTAATATCATTAACTGCATGTGGTTGTTCAAGCATAAGTACAGGTCAGACGGAACTCTAGAGCGACACAAGGCTCGGCTAGTGGTCAACGGCAAGTCACAGGAGGTTGGGGTTGACTGTGATGAGACTTTCAGTCCAGTCGTCAAACCGGCTACCATCCGCACAGTTCTGAGCATCGCCCTTACTAAGGATTGGCCTATCCATCAGCTTGACGTCAAGAATGCCTTCCTTCATGGCAACCTTCAGGAGACTGTCTATATGCATCAGCCGCCAGGCTTCTATGATCGCACCCGCCCATCTCACGTCTGCCTTCTCCGGAAGTCTCTCTATGGGTTGAAACAGGCGCCTCGCGCCTGGTATCAGCGGTTCGCCACGTACCTCACTGGCATTGGATTTCAGGGCAGTCAGTCTGATCACTCCCTTTTTGTGTTCCACTCAGGGTCTGACACTGCCTATCTTCTCCTGTACGTTGACGACATCGTGCTCACCGCCTCCTCTACATCGCTCCTGTCCAGGCTGATGGCCCTGCTACGATCAGAGTTCGCCATGACTGATCTCGGTTCCTTGAGCTACTTCCTTGGGGTCTCTGTGTCACGCACTCCTACTACCCTGTTCCTTCATCAGCAGAAGTACGCTCTTGAGATCGTCGACAAGGCCGGCATGGCGTCTTGCAAACCCGCCACCACCCCTGTCGACTGCAAGTCCAAGCTCGACGCTGCCTCCAGTCCTAAGGTTGAGGATCCTACAACCTATCGCAGTCTGGCCGGTGCTCTCCAGTATTTGACATTCACCAGACCGGACATTGCCTTTGCCGTACAGTAGATCTGCTTATACATGCATGATCCCCGTGAGCACCATCTTCAGGCGCTCAAGAGGATAATCAGGTACATCAAGGGCACCTCTGACATGGGTTTACATCTCGCTCGCAGCAGGTTTGACTCCCTCACCGCCTATTCTGACGCTGACTGGGCGGGTTGTCCTGAAACTCGACGCTCTACATCTGGTTTCGCGGTGTACCTAGGCGACAATCTGGTCTCGTGGTCCTCCAAGCGTCAGGCCACCATCTCCCGCTCGAGTGCCGAGGCTGAGTATCGTGGTGTTGCCAACGCCGTCGCTGAGACCTGCTGGCTCCGCAACCTTCTCTGCGAACTCCGGGTTCCCCTTCGATCGGCTACACTGGTCTACTGCGACAATGTCTCCGCTGTGTACCTGTCGTCGAATCCAGTTCAGCACCAACGGACGAAGCATATCGAAATTGACATCCATTTCGTCAGAGAGAAGGTCGCCCTAGGCCAGGTCCGAGTTCTTCATGTCCCTTCTGCACATCAGTATGCGGACATTTTCACAAAAGGCTTACCTACTCCTCTTTTTACTTCTTTTCGTTCCAGTCTTGCTATTCGCTCACCTCTAGCTGCGACTGAGGAAGGATGTTAGCATTATATTATTTACACATGTACAGTTACCATTGTACCCTCGGGTTTTCACCCATTGATATATATACAGGAGTAGGCCTCTGAGATCCGTTAAGGACTCAGTTCTCCAAACGCTTACATTATAGACCTTGTGATTTTTTTTTTTTTACAGTATGCAAACAGTAAGCGATCTTTACACTAAATCTAGAGTGTCGCCTGCTATCTTTATAAAAGTCCATGTTCAAAGGGAAATTATACATAGGAAGAATATGTTATGAGTTATGACTAACTAAAACTACTTAAAGTTCGAAAAAAGTTTAGCTCAAGCTCGTTCATTTAGTAAAACAAGCCAAACTTGAACAAAAAAGAAAGCTCATTTAGAAATTCGGTTCGGTTTGGCTCGAACTCGTTTACTAAATGAACCAAACTTGAACATTTCGAGTTCAGCTCGAATAACACCCCTATGGGCAATTGCTTCCATTACTGACGAGAAAAACAACAAATTCTCCTTTAGATACTTCGAATGTGGTATGGAAAAACTAAGATGGTGTTATATTATTGTCCTCCATATGTGCTTAAAATCATACTCCGGGTAAGGAGTATATTGTTCTTTGCTTGAGGACGTCGGAATGTGTTTCGAGTCTCGTGTGCACAAACCATTCCGAAATGGCTCGCTGGAAAGGATTTGTGGGTAATACCAATAGGTTCCCGATTCGAACCCTGGAATGACCGCTCTTTATTTACCTATTCAAGGAATACCGGTTCGCCTTCAGTGTATAAACTCTACTCCCTCCGTTTCCAAATAAATGACTTTTTCAAGTCAAACACGTACTTCTAGGAGGGTAAAAATTATATAAAATATTAAAATTTTAAATAATTTTTTAAATAATACTATACTTAAAATTAATAAGTATGAGATTATCAAAAAAAATTAAAAAAAAATTAATATTTAATATTATTTTTATCACCTTAAAATACGTGCATGAATAGTAAAAAGTCATTTATTTGAAAACGGAGGGAGTATACTAGGGGTGGGCGCGGGACGGGACGGGACGGGACGGAGGTCGTCCCGCATAATTTTTGCGGGACAGGACTGGGACCGGGACGGTACGGGCCTTGTCCCTCAAATAAAAAAATTATTAAAAAAAACTCCATTTTTTTATAAATATATTGCGATTCTCAAATGCGTAATACATATATATGTATAATTTTTTATATTTTGCAGGTTCCCATATATGCGTAAGCATATATACGTGTGTATATGTATATAAACACCGATGCAGTGTGTATATATATGGTCTTACATTGGAGGATGTAGTGCATATCTATATATGACTAAATTACAGTATGTAGTATGTATATACACACTATATAGTATTACAGTGTGTATGAAATATATATTATAGTGTGTACGTATGTAATATATATACAAACTATATATATATATACTATAATACATACTCTATATCCTAATATTATATATATAGTATTACATTTTATTATTATTATTATTATAATAAAATATTATTATTATAAAGATGGCTTACATAAAGTTGGTTGAAAGCCTCGTAACAAAATATTATTATTATTATAATAAAATATTATTTTTATTATTATATGTGTGCGGGACGGGATTTGCGGGATCCCGCCGGGTCGTCCCGCGTCCCGTCCCGCATCATTTTTCCGGGATGGGACCGGGACGGATCCGGAATTTGCGGGATTTGTGCCCACCCCTAGAGTATACCCTTAAACACCGGTTCAACAAAACCGGCACAGCGGCGTTTCCGAAGTCAAAGTCAACGATGAACTCGACGCGGTAAACTGATCTCTGTCGTCGTACAAATTTAGAACGACGATCCGACACCCGATACGTCTAATCTAGTAGAGAGAGAGACACAAGGATGGATTCGGCTGTTCTCGACGACATCATCAATCGCTTACTTGATGCGAGAAATTACCGCCCAGGAAGGTATGTTCAGCTCGCCGAGTCGGAGATCCGTCAACTCTGTGTCGCCTCCTGAGAAATCTTCTTGAAGCAGCCGTGTCTTCTCGAACTCGATTCCCCCGTTAAGATTGCTGGTACTTTAATTTACTTCTTTTAATGATCTCTGTTTTTCGCTTCTAAATTAACTGCTTGCCCTTTTCTTACTTCAAAAGCTGTGCGATTTTTAGGGCTTGTAATTTCTAATTCTAGGACCCAACTGATGCTTCCAAATCGATGCTTCTTCTGTGTCTGCCTGCCGATCAGTTGTCTTGAATTTGCTACAGTTGGATTTTACCCTAAAATCAAAGGCCTATTTTAGACCCGATTTTAATGTTTGTTTTTCCTGTGTGAAAGCTAACTTTTTCGCTGATTTGGGGCACAAGAAGGTACCGGAGAATTTGCTGTGAAATGTTAACCCAAATTTGCCACATGTTTACTTTAATATGGTGATCGTGTTTGAATCAATGAATAAAATGTTCTTCATTGTAATTGCAAGTTGCAACTGCAACATCCTCTATTTTCTTTTTGGTGAACTGCAGCATCCTCTATTGGGTTAGACTGAAGTTTGCTAACTGATCACCTTTGTCCAGTAGTGGTTGCTGATTGCTGATGGAGTGGGTTATATAAATTTGCTTTGATGTTCTGTGCTGATTATAGAAGGCTGTTTTTGCTTTGATGTTCTGTCTGTGTACTTCTCTTTCCTGAGAGAAAAAAAAAGGCCTTGTGTCTGTACTGAATATCTTGTTATATGAATGGCGGACAGGTGACATTCATGGTCAGTATTCCGATCTCTTGAGACTTTTTGACTATGGCGGGTTTCCTCCTGAGGCCAATTACTTATTCTTGGGGAATTATGTTGACTTTGGAAAACAAAGCTTGGAGACAATGTGTCTTCTTCTGGCATACAAGATTAAGTATCCCAAAAACTTTTTTCTCTTGAGGGGAAACCATGAATGTGCTTCAATTAATCGTATATATGGGTTCTACGACGAGTGCAAGAGAAGATTCAATGTTAGATTGTGGAAGATCTTCATTGATTGCTTCAACTGCCTACCTATTGCTGCTCTCATCGATGATAAGATCTTCTGTATCCATGGTGGTCTCTCACCTGACCTCCTCAATTTGGACCAGATAAGGAACATTCCGAGACCCACAGATGTACCGGACTCAGGGTTGCTTAGGGATCTGCTTTGGTCAGATCCAAGTAGGGATATTCAAGGTTGGGGACAGGGTATGAATGATCTAGATCTGTACAGTGTTTCTTACACTTTTGGTGCTGACAAGGTGACAGAGTTTCTTATGAAGCAAGATCTAGATCTAATCTGTCGTGGTCATCAGGTTACTCTCACCAATTAATGTGTTTTGTGTCTTGTTCTTCTTAACACAACAAATATTTCAAAGAATTACAAAATATCTAGTTATCAGTTTTAATACCTTAAAGGCCCCTTGTTGCAGGTTGTAGAGGACGGGTATGAGTTTTTTGCGGATCGACAACTTGTTACTATATTTTCAGCACCTAATTACAGTGGGGAGTATGATAATGCTGGTGCTATCATGAGTGTGGATACTTCTTTAATGTGCTCTTTCCAGATTCTAAATCCGGCTGGAAGGACATCCCGGTTCTTATTTGGAAGTGGGCCTTCTATAACTCAATCTGGAAGTTCCTCGGGAGTCAATCTCCTCCACGATACAACAACAGAGAAATTTCAAGATGTAGCACCTATGGCGAAGGTAAACTCAACCACTATTCAATTAAAACATGATGATATTAGACACGCCATTTTCATATGATTGAGCTTGATGAATCCTTTCCTATTAACTACAATCCGGTCTTTCCTGTACGAAAATAGACACCGCAATCATTTGCAGCCTTGACGAATTATTACCAGTTGTAGATAGGCTAGAGTCATATTCATACTTATATAGGACGATTTAACTATTTTTGTATGTTCCTCTACATTTTCTACAGAAGACAAATTCTTCTAGTTTTATTAGCGTACATTGCACGCTGTATCTTTTTACTTTGTAAGCTGTTTTTGTCGATTTCGACCCAATATATAGTTTACTTAATTTTTTATTAGTTCATAAGTTGTCTTTTTTCGGTCTTCTTCAACACTACTTGAGTGGTGAGTGCAGTAGAGTCAGCCTGAGAGCTCTCAAGCAGTCAATCCGTCTAAAAGCAGCACCAGTACAGCCAAGTATAGGAGTACTGCAATAAGAACACACAAGTTATCTGTATTCTTACTGCAAAGGGCTACTGAGCGCAATTTTCATGGCCAATTTTCTTTTTCTAATGAGTTTAATCCTGCCTTTTCATTTGCTCGTTTGGTTCATCTTTGAGCGTCATTGTTACATTACATTCCATGCTGCATTTTATTGAATGTAGTATTTATCTCATCTGACTTGATGTGTTGTTTTCAATTACTCCATACTTACTAAAGCCTACAGAAAGGAATACTGGGCCGAGTGATATTGGAAGCAGCTGTCGTCCTACAATTACAGTCAAGTCAGAGAACAGAGCAGGACTCGATCCCTCTACAAGCAAGTATAGAAGCGTTTCCCCTGGGTTCATGGTAATTGTTTAAGAAAGGAAAATTCCATTCTCGAAATACGATCAAAATACTTGAAAAGGACTACAATCATGAAATATTTGAGATGCGTCCATGGTGAGTGTGGATTGAAATTTTATACGCTCTCTCTTTCCATTTACAAACAGCCTGCAGAAAGGATGAGCAACTCCAACACTGGACAAAGCACCAATGTTGCAGCTAAGCCTGAGAGCTCCCAACAAGCCACCAGGCCCTTTAAGATTGATCCAGCAACAAAGTATAGAAGCGAGTCCCCGGGGGTCAAGGTAATTTCTTTGGTCTCTTGTCTCTTTCCTCTTAACATCAGCTTCCATCATACAGTGGACTCACCAAGTGTTTGATTTCGTTTATCACACTGATAAATATTTAGATGCTTCTAAGGATATCATTTTGTCAGTTGAGTTTCCATCATATATACAGATATCAATATATGTTTGATAATGTGTTGTGACTCGGAAATGGGCATTGTCTGTGCAGCGCTTTCTTGGTGCCAGGGTTTGACCCAATGATGTTAATTTGATGAACATAAAGAGGGAAGAGATTAGGCTGCAAGATTGGGGATGAAAGACGTGTTGGTTTCTGATCGTCGATCAAACCAATTATGGTGTTGCTTATTGCTTGTTCATTGTTCATATATATATGTACACCATTTCCATTAATTGTTGAGCATGTGAATAAATGAATGCTACGATGATGGTAACAAATTTCAGGATTTTGACGAAACAGAAGTGTTTTGTGAATTATCTTTAAGAATAAGATGCTAGCAAAACAAAAGCACTAACAACCCTTATTCTATACATAAGTTGACTTGATTGTCATCTTTTCATTTTCGATCTAGATCTCTGATTCCTCAGTACCATCTCCTCCTTTGGTTTCCGCAAACTCAGATTGATATCAACGGGGCGAGTTAGGGGGCGGGTAGTACCGTCCCATCCCCATTTACCACAACTACCCGTCTCTATCAGTTTTATAGGTTCAGGGCAAGAGAAAATTATGGGCCCTGTTCTTATTATATCCCTTTGTTCATAAATACATATTGTTTGACATTTCAACACATTTTTTAAATAGCTAAAAATTATGTAAAATGTCAATTTTAAAAAATAATTTAATACAATACATATTGGGAATAAGTATTCATGTCCCTTTACTTATACCACATTTTTTTTAATAACCTAAAAAAACAATAAAAAAAATATCAATGCTTTTGCTAATTTTTTAATAATTTCATACTTATTACTAACAACTATAACATTATTTTAAAATTTTAATAAAAAGAAATATTTTATAGAGTTTTAGCTCTTTAAAAAAATGTTAACAAGTTAAACATGTATTTTGAGATGGATGGAGTAGTAAATTATATAAAAATTAATTAAAATTTAAAATTTTATATAATTTTTAACTTTTTAAAAAACTTGTTAAAAAAGTCAAACAACAAATAATTTTAATTTAGAACATATCAGGCCCCAGATGCCATTTACATATTAGGGTGGGAAAAATACACAAGTATTCATTCTCTTTAATTCATCGTTGGTGGTGGGTTGGACTGGAGTACATGAAACTAATTAATTCAATGATGTCTGATGGGCCGGTTTATATATAAAAATTGATTGATGTTATGGGCTGAGAAAACTAAAGTAGTTTATTAGGTTATTGTAGGCTCGGCTGAACTGAAAATATACAAAGAATGGGTTGTAGAATATTTATGGGCCTTTTTTAACATGGGCTTAATATATACCTAGTAAAGTATGTATGGGCCCTTTAGAATTTTGGGCCCTGGGCGGTAGCACTTGCTGCCCCTGCTATTGGGCCGGGCCTGGTCTCTGTTCTCGCTCGGCGATAAAAAGAAAAATAATGACCCCATCCCCATCAGGTCCCGTCCTTCATTTTTTCCATTTACTTTTCTCATGGGTTTCCCCATTGGTTCCCGTCCAAAACTCGTGGTTTTCCTACTTAATAGAAAACTCAATGATATTATTAAATTTAAATCGAATATATAATATAAATTTATTTAATGTAAATTAAAGTAAAAGGAGTTGTTATATGCACGCAGAGGTAGAGTCAAGAGGGCATGGGGGAGCATGAACCCCTCCCCTCATCCGACAAATTACCTAGGTGTATTCTCCTCGTCGTTAGCTTCGTTTTGATATATAATACGTCATAATCCAAAATCTGAGTAAAAAGTTATGAATGTTTGAAAATTGTAGGTGTATTAATCACTTTGATTTTATTTCAATAGACTATAATACTTTTATATTTTACTTAAATTGAGATTCACGTATTATAAATCATCTCGAGAGCTTCGAAATCATATGTTATATTACTTATTTTGATAATTTGGTAAGAAGTTATGCAAGTTTAAATTTTTTATATCTAGTTATACACTATTAAATTGATGCTTCTTCTGTATCTGCCTGCCTATCTCAGTTTTCGTCGTTACCACGTATCAACCAATTATAATTGGTTACCAATTAAGTTGGTTGGTACCCGTTGGTAATGATATTTTACCATGTTTTGGGTATTGTGTAATGGGAATGGGCTGAGCAAGTATTGGGCCGAAGGCCCATAACAAGGCTATAAAATGCCTATTGTCTGTAACAGATGGAAATCATCCAATATTGAAATCAGAATTCCTATCTCTCTTTCCCTTACCTATATCTCTCTCTCTAATCTCGGTGACGGACATAACAATTGGTATCTGAGCCAGACGATCTTGCAACTATGGCGGACGGAGCTAGGTACAAAGCGCTCGAGGCGCAATTCCAGCAGTTCCGTGACGAACATCATCAATTCATCTTGGACACGCAGCGACAAATCAACGAACAGCGGCATCTGACAGATCAGAGAATTGACAAGCTGAAGACGGACATAGGAGCGGAGTTTACGAAGAAGCTTGACAGCAAATTTGACGCTTTTATGGAGTTTATGCGAGGTCGAGATGAGAATTCGCAGACTTCAAGGGATGGCGGAACTCGATCCGGTGACTTAGGTCCAAGATCGAAAGAATGACAACAAGAAACGCCACCGCCGCCACCGAATCCGACGGGAAGCAATGGATCTCGGAGCAGTGGATCGGGATCGTTTGGAGGTTCGGATGGGAGGATTGGATTCAACCGAACACCAAAGATCGATTTTTCGGCGTTCGACGGAGTGAAACTGAGGTGCTGGATCCGGAAGTGTGAGAAATTCTTTAGAGTTTTCAACATTGCTGAAGACCAGAAGGTAGAGATCGCTTCCATGTATATGATGGATAAGGCGGATACGTGGATGCAGGGATTCCTGATACAGAATCCACGAGTTAACTGGCGAGAATTGGGTACCGCTATGTGTGTGCGGTTCGGAGAGAAAAAGGGCGTCGAAGTGGTCGAAGACTTCAACAAGTTAGAACAAACTGGCGACCTTGAGGATTACACGGAGAAGTTTGATGAGTTAAGGGCTTGTATGTTAGCGTATAACCCGAATCTTTCAGAATCATACTTTGTGACCAGTTTCATAAGTGGGCTGAAAGCTGAAATCAAGTCGCTGGTCAAGTTGAGCAGGCCGGATTCATTGGCTATGGCTTACGAGCAGGCAAGATTTCATCAGGGTGCGGTTCAAGCCATCATCCAGCTCAACAAACCACCGTGGAAAGGGGGTTATAGTTCTGGAAATGGAAGGAATGGGCTGAGTAGTGTTCCTTCTATAAGCAAACAGCAAGAACCAAGTACTAAAACTGGGAATACGGAAACGGGGTTCAAGAACTCGAATCCGAGTGCAGTGCAAAGGAAGAGTCCAGGGCTTTGCTACAAGTGTGGGGACCGATACTTCATTGGACATCGGTGCAAGACCCACTCGTTACATAGCCTTGTGGCTGCAAAAGTGGATGCAGAAATAGAAGAAGTTAAGATGTGAAGTTGGAAGAGGATGGTGAACCTGAGACCTATGTGCATGCCTTAGAAGGAAGTAGTCCAAAGACTACCATCAAAGTGCTCGATGTGTGCAGTGGGCAAACCTTCACTGTTCTGCTAGATAGTGGCAGTACCCACAACTTCTTGGACACAAGGAAGGCGAGGGAGCTGAAATGTGAACTGACTGAAGCAGGCTTGATGGAAGTGCATGTGGCTGACGACAGTCAAACCTTCAGCCAGCACGTATGCAAGAAATTTCGATGGGAAATGCAAGGGCATACATATGCTTGCGATATCAGGACACTGAAGCTAGGGGCTGTGATATGATTTTAGGGGTGGATTGGATGACGGATTTGAGTCCGGTTACGTTCGATTTCAAGAAAAGGGTGATCTCCTTCAAGCACAAAGGACAAGAGATTGTGCTCCAAGGGATTAAGGAGCAAGCTTCTTTAAAAATGATCACATGTCATAAGCTGCAGAAATGGATAAGGAAAGGGACTCCCTGTTTTATATCTCAGGTGGCTCGAGTCTGTAATATGGAAGCGAAGACTCCGGAGATGCCAATAGAGATTGCGAAGCTACTCGACCAGTTTGAGGAGGTCTTTCGAGAGCCTACCAGCCTAACTCCTGAACGGGGTCATGAACACTCAATTCCCTTGAAGCCAGACATGAATCCGGTATGTGCAAAACCATATCGGTATCCCTATTTTCAAAAGACAGAAATTGAGAAGCAGGCGACGGAGATGCTAAAACAAGGTACCATTCGGCCATTCAGGCCAGCCAGAGTCCGTTTGCATCCCCGACACTGCTGGTCAAGAAAAAAGATGGATCGTGGCGATTCTGCGTGGATTACATGCAGTTGAACGACATGACCATCAAGGATCGATTTCCGATTCCCCATATCGAGGACCTTCTGGATGAATTGAAGGGAGTAGTGGTGTTCTCAAAGCTGGATTTGTGGGCAGGATATCACCAAGTACGGATGGCACGAGAAGACGTAGCTAAAACTGCGTTCCGAACTCACCAGGACCATTTCGAGTTCAAGGTCGTGCCCTTTGGCTTGACAAATGCGCCTGCAACGTTCCAAGCAATGATGAACGATGTATTTGGGCCTTTTCTGCTGAAGTTCGTCTTAGTCTTCTTTGACAACATTTTGGTATACAGCCGATCAATGATAGAACACAAGGAACAATTGAAGCAGGTATTGGAGTTATTTGTCAAACATCAACTATTTGCAAAAAAAAGCAAGTGTGCGTTTGCACAAAACCAGGTGGAATACCTCGGTCATATTATCTCAGGTGATGGGGTAGCCACAGACCCAAGTAAGGTGCGGGATATGCTAGATTGGCCTACTCCAAAGTTTGTGAAAGGCTTACGGGGCTTCTTGGGTCTGGCCGGGTACTACAGGAAGTTTATTAAAGGGTATGGCATCATCTGTAGGCCGTTAACAGAACTCCTCAAAAAGGGATATTTCAAGTGGTCAGCAGATGCAAACCAGGCCTTTTACCACTTGAAGGAGGCACTCGCCAATCCTCATGTGTTAGGCCTACCGGATTTCGAATTACCCTTTGAGTTGGAAACGGATGCGAGTGACACTGGGATAGGTGCAGTGCTGATGCAACAGGGCAGACCACTGGCATATATCAGCAAAGCTTTGCACGGACAACATTTGTTGTTGTCAACCTACGAGAAAGAGTTGATGTCTATCCTCCTTGCAATTGATAAATGGAGGCATTATTTGGAGATTGGGGAATTTGTGATTCGCACCGATCATCAGTCTCTTAAGCATCTATCTGAGCAGAAGTTGTCTACTCATCTTCAATGAAAGGCAATCAAAAAGATGTTGGGGCTATCATATTCGATAGTCTACAAACAGGGAAAGGAAAACAAAGGCGTTGATGCTCTTTCGAGGAAATTCGAAGAATCTGCAGAATGTGAAATGACAAGTGCAGTTCAACCGATGTGGATGAAAGAGGTGGTGCAAAGCTCTGAGAATGATCAAAAGGCTCGTGAATTGCTGTCCGAGGCATTGCTCGCTCCCACTGGACATGCACTACTCGGTAACCCAGGGTGTTCTCCGTTATAAAGGTCGAGTGTACATAGGAGCTGAAGAGCAAATTCAAAGAAAATTGTTCAAAGCTCTTCACGATGAAGCTCCTGGAGGGAATTCAGGGGTACAAGCCACATATCAGAGGCTTAAGGCTTTGTTCTACTGGCCCTTGATGAAAACTATGGTAGAAAAATGGGTGAAAGAATGCGATACTTGTCAACGAAATAAGGCTGAGCAAGTAGCTTATCCGGGTCTTCTGCAGCCACTACCAATACCCGACCAAGCATGGACAAGTGTGTCCATGGACTTCATAGAAGGGCTACCAACATCACAAGGGCAAAACGTGATCATGGTAGTTGTCGATCGACTAACAAAGTATGCCCATTTCATTCCTCTTTCACATCCGTTTACTGCGGCCAAGATTGCTCATTTGTTCATGAAAAACGTGTATTGATTACATGGCCTACCGAAAGTCATTATTTCAGATCGAGACAAAGTTTTTCTGAGCAATTGTTGGAGGGAGCTGTTTCAAGCGATAGGGACTTCGCTGCACATGTCTACCGCGTATCATCCGCAAACGGATGGACAGACGGAGAGAGTGAACAAATGTTTGGAAACCTATCTCCGTTGTATGACTTCAAGTTGACCTTCGCAATGGGTTCGTTGGTTGTATCTTGCAGAGTGGTGGTATAATACGACCTTTCATACCACTGTGCATACTACCCCATTCCAGGCGCTTTACGGGTATGCACCTTCCCAGCT
The DNA here is from genome assembly GCA_037127255.1 of Persicaria tinctoria. NCBI lineage: Eukaryota > Viridiplantae > Streptophyta > Magnoliopsida > Caryophyllales > Polygonaceae > Persicaria > Persicaria tinctoria. Next base: position 15,283,998 of record JBANSL010000008.1, read on the forward strand.
AGGTGTGACTCCATTTGGAGGGTCAAACGCTGCAGTAGAAGTCTGGATTGAGCAGCGGCGAGAGATGATAGAACAACTCAAAGCGCACTTACAGCAGGCGCATAACCGAATGAAACATTTTGCAGACGAGAGGCGAATAGAGAGATACTTTGACGTGGGAGACTTTGTGTATTTGAAGCTGCAACCGTATCGACAGACATCAATCGCAATCCGCATGAACCTAAAGCTTAGTTCCGAGTTTTATGGACCGTTTCGAATTATTGAGCGGATCGGAGCAGTGGCGTACCGACTTGAGTTACCACTGTCCTCTCGCATTCACCCTGTCTTCCATGTCTCTCAATTGAAGAGATGCGCTGGAGCCCCACCGATTATAAACCCAACACTTCCCACAACTTCGGCGGAGGGGGAAATTGAAGTGTTCCCGGAGACCATTTTGGAGACCAGGCTGAGTTACCTTCAGAACGGGGAGCCGGTGACTGAATGGCTCATACAATGGAAGAACTTGCCGAGAGAGGAAGCCACTTGGGAAGCTGCTGGGCATATTATTAGGCAATTTCCTGACTTTACCTAGAGCTTGAGGACAAGCTCTTTAAGAAGGGGACAATTGTAATGGGAATGGGCTGAGCAAGTATTGGGCCGAAGGACCATAACAAGGCTATAAAATGCCTATTGTCTGTAACAGATGGAAATCATCAAATATTGAAATCAGAATTCCTATCTCTCTTCCCCTTACCTATCTCTCTCTCTCTCTCTCTACTTTCTCTCTCTCTAATCTCGGTGACGGACATAGCATATTGATGAAAAAAAACATACAAATAATAAAAAACAATACAACTTAAATTGTAACAACTTAATTGGTTACCAATTAAGTTGGTTGGTACGTGTTGGTAATGATATTTTACCATGTTTTGGATGTTGATGAAAAAAGCATACAAATAATCAAAGACAATACAACTTAAATAAAATTTAAAATTTATAAGTAGCAACAACATAAATACTTAAATTGTTCATACATTTAAGCACAAAAGCAATATAAAGACTTAAATAGGATAATATTTAAAATAACATGTACACTAGCTTCCGAATAAAATTTAGGTTTTAGTCTGAACCGAAGCCGAGCTAGTATACCTCTCTTGATTAAAAACAACTAGTTTGATCCCCGCGCCATTACGCGATTTTTTTATAAATAAAATCTTACTAATAAATTAATATTATAACATAATTGTAAAAGTTCAGATAATTAAATATTTTGAATTAAACTCATGGGTAGAGAAAACGATTGAATTAGTATATATAAATATAGATTACTAATATCAATTTTATGTTTTCTTATTATTAATTTTATGTTTTGAATTAATCCCATTGTTTTTTTAGAGAGAAAAAACTAATAAATGATAATTTAGGCTAAGATCAATGTTTTGAATTAAGCCCAATAGTTAGTAAAATTAAAGAAAAAAAAAGAATTAAAGGAAAAAAAAATAGAATTAAAGAAAATCAAAGAAAAATGACAAAAAAAAGATTGGTCGAGACTCCTAAAATTCCTCTAAGCTTGACACATCATCCTAAACTCTTCTAAATTAAGAGTTTATATAGATATAGATTTATAAAAATATAAAATATAAAAAGAAATCAAGTAATAGTTAATACTAGTATCAAAAACAAAATAACAAATAAAAAAGACATAGGTAATACGAAGTACTTATTAACTTGAATAACAAACAGCTATAACAAACTGCATGTCTTAGAACCCAAAAAAAACAACTTGATGTAATCTTAAAACAATGAAAATATAATTAAAAAAAACCCTAAATGTATATTGGTAGTAGTTGGTTGATAATTACCGTACCAACCAATTGCAAATCGGTTGGTAATGGTAATCCCAACTTTTCTGTTTCGATTAACATTACCGTACCGACTTCTGACAATTGGTTACCAATATAATTGGTTCGGTTGGCACGTTGTTGGTATGGTTTTCATGGGAATTTTTCCCAGCCCTAAAAAATATAATAATATTTTATTCTGTTTTTTGGAATTTTTAATAATTTTAAGACTAAAACAGTACAAAAAAAAAAAATGGTTCAAACCTCCCAGAACAAATTTTTGTATCCGCCACCGATTATCAATATCATTGGTGCATTTTCTATATATAGTCTCTCTATAAGAAAGTACCAGAGAATTTGCTGTGAAATGCTAACCCAAATTTGCCACATATTTACTTTAATATGGTGATCATGTTTCAAACAACGAATAAAATGTTCTTCATTGTAATTGCAAGTTGCAATTGCAACAACATCCTCAATTGGGTTAGACTGAAGTTTGCTAGTGTTTAGGGCTGGAAATGACCCGCGGGTACCCGCTCCACCCTCTTTACCCGCATTAATTTTGCGGGTGAAGATCCGCAAAAAAGTGGGTGACGGGTGGAGCGGGTGCGGGTGAAGCGGGTGATGGATGGATTATGGGTGAAGATTTTTCACCCATAACCCGCCCCATTAACCCGCCCCGCACACCCGCCCCGCAAACCCGCACAAAATCCTTAAATTTACATATATAATGTGTGTGATTTTACTATTTTACATTATTCAAGTTTAATTTCTACAAACTCTAATTCTTGGTTAGTGCTTTGCCCACCAAATTTCAATTAGAATAGATATGGTCTCGGCTTGCTCTTCCACGTTATAGCAAGAGATATACTGGATTAGTATGTGATTAGTATAGAGATATATCATATATACCCTTCCACTTTCAAATTTCGATGAGCTCGTCATTTTAGTGCTTTGCCGACCAAAAATATAAATACATAAACCCACCTCTTTGTAATTTTGAGTTACAACTGGACTACTAGCTATTTATGTTGATTTGATTTTTTCTTTTGTTTCACCCATTGGGTACCCGCTCCACCCGCATCACCCGCGCGGGTCGGATGCGGGTGAAAATGTTTGCGGGTGATGGATGGAGCGGGTGAAGTTTTTTTACCCGCGGGGCGGGTGATGGAGTGGCTTCATCCACCCATAACCCGCCCCATTTCCACCCCTACTAGTGTTGCTGATTGCTGATGGAGTGGTTTATATAAATAAGATTCAAAAGGAAAAAATGAGATAGACGAGTGGTAAAGGAAAAAAATGAGATTTAAAAGGTTTTGGGTTCAAATATTTGTCTTGGCAGATCTAGGATTTCGTTTAGGGAGTTAACAAAAATTTCAAGAATTTTTGTTTCCATGTATATATGAAAAATGATTTTTTTTTGTTTAAATATATTGAAAAAACATTGAATTTATTATTTAAATAGTCATTTTTAGTAGAAAAAATCAAGATAGACAAAAATTATCAATAAATGAGAATTTTTGTTTGTATGTATATCTAAGATAATGTTTTTGTTTAAATATAATGAAGAAAACCTTTAAATTAGGTTTGAATTCATGACCTCAAGGTAATAAATAGTTAAATACTCCTCCAACTAAACTGTTTTTGTGATTCCTCAATATTATTTTAAAACTATTTTATCTCTGACATTAGTAAAAATTATCAATAAAAACAATTTTCGAGAGTGACTCAAACCGGAGATAGTATGTTGTGACACAAGTGTAGATTTATATGGGATAACAATTAAATGAGATTCATAATAAGCACAAATCACATAGCACCTTTCTTCCTATCTTCATCCCAACATTCCTTCTGTATGTAGTTTTGATTAATTTACTTGAGTTCTCATTTTAGGACACCTTAGGACTGATAGATTACATAAGTCTTATTATTGTATAATGTGCCAAAAGTCCATTAAGGCCCAATACCTTTGTAACCTATATATATGTTATATCAATGAATGGAAACCCTAAGGAGGACATTACAATCAATCTCATAATCTCACATGGTATCAGAGCGGAACTTGTGACGGAAGAGCCACATACAGCGAACGACGTTCGCCGCGGGAGGGCGAGGGACAAGAACCCAAGTACCATTCTTTGTATGGGCCCTGTATTCGTCGAGCATAGCCGCCTGTCAATTCGGGTCGAGGAGGGCTGTTTTGTGGGAGGTGGGGATGGGGGAGAGGGAGGTCTGGGAGTCGGGAAGGACGGGGGCAAGAGGCGCAAGGTGCGGGGAGGAGGAAGCGGCGGGTGAAGAGGCGGCGGGCGCAGCACTGCTTGCGGCGGGCGCCGCCAGGGAGGTGTTCGACGCGGCGGGTGCAGCAAATGGGGCTGCGGCGGGCGCCGCCAGGGACGAGTTTGTGGCTGCGGGCGCTGCAAATGGGGTTGCGGCGGGCGCAGCATTCGATGTCGCGGCCGCCGCATGTAGGTGAGGCGCGGGTGATTGTCGAGGTGAAGGGAGGTGGATAGCGGGGTGATGGTCGGTGGTCATGGAGATGATATGACGGGGTATGAAGACACCGGAGACGCTGCGGGCGTGTGGTCTGTTGGTAGATGGTGGCGGGGGAGGTGGAGGAGGGGGAGACGCAGGAGCACCGGGAGAGCTCTGGGGAAGAATGAAGTGAGGGAATGGTGACTCAGACTCTGTCGATGACACAGGAGGTGTGGGAGACGCGAAGGGAAATCGCGACTCATCAAATGTGACATGACGAGAGAGAATGATCCTGTGAGTCTTGATATCGAGGCAAATGTAACCGCGATGATCAGATGGGTAGCCAAGAAAGACACAAGGGGTAGAGCGAGGGTGAAGCTTGTGGGGGGCGGTGGATGCCTGATTAGGGAAGCACAGGCAACCAAATGTAGTAATGTACGAAGGTGATCATATATGGGCAAAGTGCAATACAGGGCCTGAAACGGTGACCGATGGTTGAGGGTGGTGGAAGGGAGAATGTTGAGGAGGTAGCATGTGGTGGCCAAGGCGTAAGGCCAATAAAGGAGGGGAATGGATGCGTGGAAAAGAAGAGTGCGCATCATATTGGTAATGGTTCGGATGATTCGTTCGGCTTTGCCATTTTGTTGAGAGGTGTAGGGGCAGGACAAGCGATAGGATATCCCATTGGTATTAAAGAAAGTGTGAAAATCTTTGTTGTCAAATTCGCGGTCATTGTCGCATTGTCGCATTGGAAACACTTGATCTCCACTTCGTCAGGGACAAGGTTGCCATAGGACATGTCCGCGTTCTACATGTCCCGTCCTCATATCAGTATGCTGATATATTCACCAAGGGTTTACCTAGACAGTTGTTCATTGATTTTCGCTCCAGTCTCACTGTACGAGCCCCTCCAGTTTCGACTGCGGGGGTTTGATAGATTACATAGGTCTTATTATTGTATAGTGGGCCAAAAGCCCATTAAGGCCCAATACCTTTGTAACATATATATATATATATATATATATATATATATATATATATATATATATATATATATATATATATATATATATATATATATATATATATATATATATATATATATATATATATATATGTTATATCAATGAATGGAAACCCTAAGGAGGACATTACAATCAATCTCATAATCTCACAAGGACGACGAACCAAGGACACCCTTAGGACGACGAGGGTGGTGTGAAGAAGCAGGGTTATGGCCAGAGGATCGAGGCTTCTGGGATGAGGGTGGAAGAGTTTCTCTCTCAAAGGAGAGAGATTGTCTAATACTTGTTTCTTTATATAGAATGTAATGAATAAATGTTAAGATATATTAATACGAGTATTGCTTTATATAGATATATATATGAATATAAATACAATGATATTCATTTTGTATTATATGATTATAAATAAGGGTGATTTTGATAGATGGCCTATTTTGAATGTTCAATTAGGTAGATAGCCTCAAAGGTAATTTAATTAGTTTGGCTAAACCTTACCAAAATAGTGGTCAATGGTCAACTGGTTGACCGTTGACCAACCCATTTGGATTTCTATTTTATTTTTTTATTTTTTTTAGTGATGTCATATTTTACCGTTTTGATGCTAAAATTTTATTATATTTTATTTTCACTTTGATGCCACTTTTCTAATGAAATAATTGGATGACACTTTTTTAATGTCCACTTTTTTTAAACCTTGATGCCACTTTGTTTACTGTAATGTCACGTTGACCATTGATGCCATTTTTTTTTACTGTTAACGACTGATGCCACTTTTTTTATGTCAATTTTTTGATGATATTTTTGTTACCGTGATTCCATATTTTTGATAATATTTTTTCAAAGTAGTATTTTGATGATATTTTTTCAAAGTAGTTTTTTGATGCCATTTTTCTAATGTAATTATTTGATGCCACTTTTTTTTAATTAAATCGTTTGATGCCACTTTTTTAATTTAATCAATTGTATAACAATATATTTTCATCGCTTCTACTTTTATTCATTGATGACACGTTTGTGATTACACTTCATTGATGCAATACCTTGTGGTGACATGTTTATTACATTTTTATTCATTGATGACATTTATGATTACACTTCATTGATCTCAATCATTTGTGATGACATTTTTATTTGTGACATATTTATGATGACATTTTTATTATATTTTTATACAATTGATGACGCGGGAGAATAAAATGTAATTAGACTTCATTGATGACATCTTTTATCGACGACTTTTATTCATGGATGACATTTGTAATAACATTTTATTAATCTCAATCATTTATGATGGCATTTTTTGTTGATATTATTTTTATTGATGAAATATGAGCATAAAATGCGATTACACTCCATTGATGACGTCTTTATTTTATTAATGACTATTGTTCATTGATGACGTTTGTTATTACACTTCATTGATCTCAATCGTTTCTAATGACATTTTTATATAATTGATGACATAGAAGCTTAAAAATAGAATCAAAATAAAATCACTTTATTGCGCATATAAAAACACAAAGTATCAAATGACATTAATATTAATTTTTTGGAACAAAGACAAAAAATATCGCCTCTCACGTGCTACTAGAGCTCCCACAAAAGTCAAGCTACATACTAAAGTCATGCAATCTACTAAAGCATTATAAAAGAGATAAAAGAGGAGTTTTTCTGTCACTTTTAAAAAGCAAGACCACATGACTTTGACCAACATTACACGCCACACACTTGCGAGGGGGCCCACCCCATGTCAATTTCATCCAGCAAAAGACATTGCAACTTTAGCAAGGTAGGGGGAGGCCCACGTCACCACGGAAGACCAACACAATATCACCTTCATCAACCATCTCCTTCCTCCTCTTCTGGTTTCCACAAACTCGGAACGATATCTTATTACCCTGTAGATGGACCGTAATCAAATCTCCAACATCATCGATCAACTGTGGACGGGAAATCAACCCTTGGCTATTTGAGAGGTCGAGTCTCTAATCCAACAACCGTTGACATCTTCTCGGCTGAGCCGACTCGATCTTCTCCAGCTTCAATTGCTCCTATTACTGGCCGGTAAGGTAATCACATATTCACATATATTCGCTACAAATCAAGCACGAGTTTTTGTATTCTTGCCTCTATTTATTCAATTAGGATGACATTTATTTTATTTTTTTCATCCTCTTCAAATTACTGTACGTGTTGCGATGATAAAGTTTGAATGGATCGAAAATATATGGATATTATGGACTTATCTGTTGTTGACGACATCATCCGTCGACTGCTGAAAGCTGGGAGAGAGTCTAAGCAGGTTGGGCTTTCGGAGGGCGAGATCCGCCAACTCTGTGTCATATCCCGTGACATCTTCTTGGGAAAGCCAAATCTTCTCCGTCTCAGAGCTCCCATTAGGATCGCCGGTACGCTTTCTCTTACTAGCACTGCTGCTTTGTTCATCTCATTTCCAAGATGAGCTGTGCGCGCCTTTTGCTAATTCAATGTTTGGGGATATACTCCGGCCCGCCATCGATCAGTCGATCGAATTCGTTCGTTGACTTGTCATGTCTCGTACTGATTCTTCGAGATGGGTATGTAAATATTGGCCTTTCGCTGGCCGATTAATCCCATCATCGATCAGTGCTGACTTTCGGTTTCAGCTACCCAATTCAAAACCTTCAATTACCTTCCCTTTCATTTCCGGACCCAATAGCCTCTCATATCTCGTTAATTATATAATAGTCAACAACCTCAAATCCTTACACAGAAGAAGTTAATTAAGAATCTATACAGAACGCTTTATAATGAATCAAGGAGACAATCTCTAAGACCGACAAAGTAGGCAAAATCATCAACGTTGTCAAAGTCGGCATTAGTTTCATAGATATACCTGGTATCTACTTGTGTCTCATTGGCAAAGGCCTTCCCGATGACAATGGCTGCCCACCTATCTGTATACCTGCCTTAATCACACTGGCTTGCACCATGTCATAGGGCTCCAGCTTGGTTTTTAAGAACAAATGATGCAGGGCTTGAATGCAAACAACCTCCCCTGTCAAGTTCACGAGGTAGGCATACGTGGATGCTGTTTGAAGAAAAACATACTCGTCATCAATATCAATCCCTACAAGATCATTTCGCACAACAGCAATGATCACACATAGCTCTTCTGAATTAGGTTCTGGTCCTCCTGCTTTTCCAACGCAACTAGCATTCCCACACTCAAGAATGTCCCACACGGTTTTGGCTTCCCCTGCATTACCCGACCTCATCCAGTCGTATACTCGATCATGTACTTTCCATTTCTTGTTTTCATACAACAGATTCTTCTCGCCAGCTACTGCATAGATGCGGTGGCCCACCACCACATGAGAGTATATGAAGCCTGGCTCAGAGGGGACTTCGGTTTTTGAAACAAGTTCACTATGGAGAACCTCGTGCGAAAAGATACAACTCTCATTAGGGTTAGCCTGAATATTAGAAGGAGCTGAGTCAAACACCTGTAGTTCTTCGCCAATTTTCTCAACTACTGGCCAGAATTTGGGGCTTAGCGGCCCCATATTGTTGCATTTTGAGGGAATGAGAGTCATTGTACCATCCTTCTCCTTCTTAACCTCTAAGTGGTAGGTGTCACAAGACGTGTCCTTGAAATATCCTTTCACCCAGAGGTGTTTGTAAAGCTTGCAATCTATGGAAGAATTTTCACCGTCTTCTTGCCTACTGAACTCGTGTCCACCGGTCATGTATATATTCGACCCAGATTTGAACAAACCCACTGACACAGGGAGTTGCTCGTCAATCAACTTTAGAATAGCCCTTTTCGGAAGAGCTAGTACTTTATCATCAGCCTGTTGCTTGTCTTTGATTTGCTTGAGATCCAAGATACAGACAGCACAACCACTAGAAACTAACAGATACCTCGGCTCCTCCTTGGTCTCTTCTCTGTCCGTCATGCTTAACCTCAATTCCAGCTGCTCGCAAATAACAACATATTAACATCAAAATCATATTATCGATGTAGGACTCTTTTTATTTCCTCCCATCTAGGATTTTAGGTTGGGGCTAATAATTTTTTTTTAGATTTTTTTTATAATATATTGAAAAAACACGCTTAAATTTGTGATTTAAATAGTTATTTTAAGTGAAAAAAAAAATGAAAGAATTATTTTTTTCCAGAGAATTTTTTTTTGTTTATGTATAACGAAGAATTTTTTGTTTAACAATATTGGAAAAAAACTTGAATATATTTGTGATTTAAATAGTAATTTTAAGTGAAAAAAAGAACTGTACGTGATATTTACTGAAGAGTCTATAAGGCGATGAATAATACTCTAGAAGGGGGGGATGAATAGAGTATGGACGATTTTCGCAACAATAGCAATTTAGTGCAACTTGTCAAGACCTTGATATAAGCTATCAGAACTTGACAAATTAAAATCGAATGTGATAAAGTAAATGCGGAATATAAAAGATGAACACACGAATTGTTAACGAGGTTCGGCACCAACTTGCCTACGTCCCCGCCTAGGATTGTCCAATCCGTAGGATTCAAACACTTCTTATTTCACTTCTTTTGAGCCTAGAACTTCCTAGAGAAACTTCCCTTTCTCTATACAAAGTTTCACCGCTTCTATTCTAGCTCTCAACCTTACAAGTGAAATAAAAGCTCACACAACACACTAAGTGTGCTTTGATCGAGTATGAAAACTCTAAGTGTAAAACGAATGACTTGTACAATAAGTGCTAGTGTTTCTCTCAACTCTTAAGTAATGATCACCAACTAGGATTTAGGAGAATGTAGGAGAAACTTTGACGAATGCTTTTAGGATGCTATGAATGCTTGCGTGGTTGCTTAGATGCTTGGTTAGTTCCATCCTTCTTGGCCTTCGTCTTTTTATAGTAGGAACACTTGTAGAGTTTCTTGGAGGGAAAACCGTTTGAATTTCAAATTCTTTCCGAGACATTTGAATTCCTTCCAAAACAGATCCTTGTGTGCCTTCCGAGATGTTCCTTAGACTTTCTTCATGATCAAGTATGATCAGCCATGGATCAATTCTTTCCTTGTATGAAAAGTGAAAACAAGAAAGAATATGCATAATGTATCTAGTACATAAAATGGGTTAGATGATAAACTCATATATAAATCGATAAAACCCAAGTCTCATCGCATAGCCCAATATAGAGCCCATTATAGTTTAGGCCCAAAAAGATTGGCCTCAAATTCTTTCCTGTAAAAGAATAAGTTAAACTATATAAATGTATAAGTGATCGAAACATTTTAGTCTGGGTTTCAAGACCTTGAAACCCAGCCTTTTTGTCTTTCATCATCCTTTAGATCACCTGCACGTTAGTTCTCAAGATCTTACAATCAAGGTGGAGTCTTCAATCTCCCCCTTGATGGAAGACAAAACCTGTGTCAATATTCATAACATATTTCCAGCAATCATAAGAGGAAATAAGCATATTATAATATAGGCATAAAATGTTTGGATCATCTAAGTTTTAAAATCGACAAGCACTTAAACCAACTAGTGCCAAAACGCAGGGCAACCCAAAACATTCTCCCCCTTTTTGTCTTCCAACAAAAGGGCAGAGAGGTGAAAATGTCTGGAAAACCAACCAAAAAACATAACCAAAGCACCAGGAGTTTTAAAATACGAGCAGCAAAAGATGAGTTTTCAGAGAGTAGAAAAAAGAGAGTGGGAGATCAAGGCCTTGAGTCAGAATCCCCGTCTGCAGCCTTCTTCTTCTTGCCTTTTAGAGCCTTCTTGCCTTTCTTAGCAGAGGAGGGCCCAGCATCAGAGGATGTACCAGGGGCGTCAGGAGCATTAGGATCTTCAGGAGGGCAAATTCCAGCTCCTTCTTCAACCCATTCACCAAAGGTGGGGTACTGCTTGTTGGGTGGAAGGTATTTCCTTCTAACCTCATCTCTGCACTTCTTCCTCCACCTTGCAAGAGCATCTCTGGTGACCTTATCTCTTTCCATCTGTGCAAGTTGTTTCTGACGCTCCACATCCCTGTATTTCTTAACCACACCATATTGCTCGACTGTGAGAATGGTGGGTTCAGGATGAGTGGGGCGCAGGATAGGGCGTTTCTTCACTTGTTTTTCACAGTTGAGGATGACATTCCTAGTCTTCTCACGCACATGATCGTAGGCTTCTTGCTCCAGAGGCATGATAGAACCTGTAGTAGTGTAGGTGAGAGCATTAAGGAGCATCATCTGATCAAGCTTAGCTTGCAGTTCACCACGGAGAGGAGCTCATGAGTCTGGTCCTGGCGAATCACCACATCCGACCACATCCTACTCAGATCAAACCTAAGGTCTTGAATTTCAGTCTCTACAGCAGCCAATCTATCCTCACTCAAATTAGGTTCAGCAACCTGTTTCCCTTTTGAGTCCTTCCTCAGAAACCATTGTCCCCTCAGATTTTTGGCAATGCCCAATCTATCTAGGCGACCCTCATTAACAATCCCACTATAGGTTTGCTTTTCTTCTCCTGATGTGTCGATGTCAAAGGCTTCAAAGATTTTGGGCAAAAGGTTCGCATAGGGTAAAGGCATAGGCCGAGAGGAGGAGGAGACATGGGTCATGTAGTCGAGAATAAGTTTGGGCAGGCCAGGCTCGTATCCGTTCATGATAAGGAAGAGGATTTCGAGAAGATTCTCGGTCACCAATTCCCTGGAATGGATGCGTGGGAAGATACAGCGAGCCAAAATAGTGAAGATGAGCTTGGCTTGAAGGTTCAGGATGGATGCCTTTGTTCCTCTTGAACTTTCGGCAATACTTTTGAATGTGACCCGGCTTCTCACAATAATAGCAAATGTACTTGCTTCGAGACTTCGATCTCCCTTTGGACTTGTCTATGTTCTGCTGCTATCGTTGCTTACTTCTTCCTCTGTTGTTACCAGAACCCTGCATCACATTAGCCTCTGACTGTGAGGAGACACCCATCTCCTTCCTTATAGTCTCTTCGTTCAAAAGACTAGCCTTCACACATTCCATAGTCAGCTTGCCTTCCGGAGCGGAATTACTAAGTGACACGATAAATGTATCCCAACTATCCGGCAATGGGGAGAGAAGTAGTAGAGCCTGCAACTCATCATCTAACGACATCTTTGCAGAAGCCAACTGATTCACAAAGCCCTGAAATGTGCTCAAATGCACAACAATGCTCTCACCATCTTTACTCCAATTTCACAAGCTTTCTCATCAATGACGCCTTGTTGAGGGCATTCTTCCTCTCATACATCCCTTCAAGCTTATACCATAATTCATAAGCATTCGTGTAATTGGAAATATGCCACTCACATCAATAAATTGTCTGATCGTAGCTACCGCTTTTCGATTCAGAATCTTCCATTCAACATCAATGGCACCCGTTGGAATCTCTTTGTGCACAATCGGCTCATACAAATCTTTCACGTACAAAAGATCTTCCATCTTTATCTTCCAATCTGAGTAGTTGCCCGAATTCAACACAATCATTCCCTGAAAACTGTTCTTTTCCTCCATCCTAAACCAAAAGCTCTGGTACCAGTTTGTTGTGCCGGGAAGCAAGGGACGTCAGACAAACCTCTTTAACCCACACGAATCGGGATGGACAAGAACTGTAAACCAGAGAGCCAAACTCAAGCAATCCAAACCAACAATCAGACACAAACAGAAGATAAAATAACCAAGCACAAAGAACACCAGATTTACGTGGAAAACCCCAAAACGGGGAAAAAACCACGGGAGCCAGAAACTTCCACTATCAACAATAACAAGTGGGTACAATCTTCCCTAGACAAAGCTAGAAGCATACAACATCATCAAGCATCAACAAGCTTGTCCGAATCTCCAAATTTCATCACCCAATTGGTGGAAATCAACAAAACCCAAGAGAGGACACTAGCAAAGGGGATATGAGATTGAAGGTTCAAAACGATGATCCAACCGTACAAAATGAAGCCTATGATGAGGTGAACAACATACCGGAAAATCGTCCCAATCGGAGGTCGTTTGGTCGTCGATCAGTGCACTTCAAAATGGACTGAACAAAGGCATACGAAATTCCTCTCCAAGCTCTCTCTTTTCTCCCTTTCTCACTCTTTGTTTTCTCTCTCTTACTTTCCAAAATGGAAAGACATCCCCTTTTATAAAGGAGGAGGGTAAAACTTCACATGGTAAAAACCATATGGTAAATAGCCCATTGGACTCTTCCCCCATATAGGAGGGAAACCCAACAAGAGGGGACTTCAGTTTTTTAAACAAGTTCACTATGGAGAACCTCGTGGGAAAAGATCCAACTCTCATAAGGGTTAGCCTGAATATTAGAAGGAGCTGAGTCAAACACCTGTAGTTCTTCGCCAATTTTCTCAACTACTGGCCAGAATTTGGGGCTCAGCAGCCCCATATTGTTGCATTTTGAGGGAATGAGAGTCATTGTACCATCCTTCTCCTTCTTAACCTCTAAGTGGTAGGTGTACCGTGTCACAAGACGTGCCCTTGAAACATCCTTTCACCCAGGTGTTTATAAAGCTTGCAATCTGAGGAAGAATTTTCACCGTCTTCTTGCCTACTGAACTCGTGTCCACCAGTCATGTATATATTCGACCCATATTTGAACAAACCCACTGGCACAGGGAGTTGCTCGTCAATCAACTTTAGAATAGCCCTTTTCGGAAGAGCTAGTACTTGATCATCAGCCTGCTGCTTGTCTTTGATTTGCTTGAGATCCAAAATACAGACAGCACAACCACTAGAAACTAACAGATACCTCGGCTCCTCCTTGGTCTCTTCTCTGTCTGTCATGCTTGACCTCAATTCCTCCTGCTCGCAAATAACAACAACATATTAACATCAAAATCATATTATCGACGTGGGAGTCTTTTGTTTCCTCCCATCTAGACCTGAGCATGGGCGGGCTTGGGCCGGGCTTATGAGAATATTTTGGCCCATTTTAGCGGGTCGGGCTTGGGCTAGGCCCGGTTTTTGGGGCCAACTCTCTTGCCCAAGCCCGCCCACATGGGCGGGCCGGGTAGTCCACCAGGCCGCCCATTATAATTTCGTAAAATATTATTTTTATTTTATTATTTTTACGTTTGATCTCAAACTACACAAATGTATTAAGTATCTCAAAACATTGAAATTTTATACAAAACAAAGGTATACAAGTTACACAAATGTGAAATTACACACTATAATCTTTATGTAGGTTCATTTTAATGAAATTTTTTTGAAAATAATATATTTAGTACTATTGTATTTCTTAATTTATATGCGATGTAAATACTATTAGTATTTATAAAATAATAGATGTAAAACACGGAAAACTCTCTCTCTGAGAACCCCTCCCCGGGAGCCCAAAACCTAGATTTCGATCTATCGTCCCCAATCTATACTTTCGAGCTCCGATCGACCTTGTTTTAGATTGATCTTGGGTCCCATCCTTTGCTATCCCCATTTCGTCTATCAATTTGGAGTTTCCGGTATCCCCGTGGGCTCTTTGGTGGGGCGTCGCCTCCTCCGATCGTGCTCCGTTTGTTTGCTTTCATGGCGTTCCCTGTCTGGGCTCTCTGGATTTGGGCTTGGTCGCCCTTTTTCCGCCGGTCTGGATTCGGTTTCGTCTCATACTTGGGTTCGTGGTGTCCCTTTCCCGTTCGATTGCGTCGTTTCGTGGTCTGGGACTGCCTACCTCTTCCCGCCGAAGTTCTCTCTGTCACCTCCTGTTCCGTCCGGAGAGCCTCGGTTCTGGCTTGCCTTTCCCGGTGCCGTGGTTGGGGTTCTTTGGGGGCGGCGCCTTGGCCATGGTCGGGGTCTGTAGAATTTTTCTCCAATTCTGGAGAAGAAGCAAGTGGAAAAAATTAAATTAAAAAAGGTAGTATATAGTGGTTTCCTACTTTCCTGTATTGTGTGAAATCCCAAATGTAGCACCACCCCCGGCTAAGTCGTGGCTGCTCGCGCGGCCTTGTTTCGTACACCACCTTCGGCTCCTCGTTGCCGGCTCTTGTTTGCCTGGGCTTCGTTGGGCCGCTGGGTGAAAGGCTGGAAGCCAACTGCTTGGCGTGCAAGGTCTTCATTCATACTTGCACGCCAAGTTCTGACAACCCAAAAAAAAAAACCGTTAAAATCACTTTTATATATAAACCAGTGATTTTAAATCCCGAAAGGGGTTGAGTAACCCACCCGAAAGAGTTCGATTAAATCCCGTAAGGGCCCACCCGAAAGGGTTCGATTAAATCCCGTAAGGGTTTGATTATTTTCTTTTAGAGGAAATCTTGTTGGCGTTCTGTTCTAGCAGCATGCGGCTTTGCTTCCGATGTTTCTATGAGGTCTTCTACTTGGCTGGAGGGCATGGAGTTTGGAGTCGGGACTGGCTGGGGTCGAGGTGGTGCGTTCAGGGCGACTCCGTATTCGGGATAGAGTTTCCTTGGAGTTCGTCTGCACTACCCACAGGAGATAGAGTCCTGCTGTACCGCTGGCCCGCGGTGTCACTGTTCGGTGGTGCTTGGCTTCGTTCTTCGGCTGCTTCTTCAGCTTTCTTGGGAGTTGATCTTCGTGAATCATCTTGTTGTAGAGCTTTTCTCTGCTTGTTTCATTTCGCTTGTTTTCTGTATTTCTGTATTGTTAGGTTGTACGTTTGACGGTTCCCCGTCTGCCGACTTTGTCGGCCTCTCGAGGTCCGGGCCTGTCCGGCCTCGAATTATTTCCTAATAAAAAAAAAAAAAAAACGAAGAATTTTTTGTTCAACAATATTGGAAAAAAACTTGAATATATTTGTGATTTAAATAGTAATTTTAAGTGAAATAAAGAACTGTGATATTTACTTAATTACTATGTTGTCATCTTCTTTTGGCATGTAGGTGACATCCATGGTCAGTATGGTGATCTTCTTCGACTTTTTGAAGCTGATGGATATCCTCCTGAGTCCAATTACTTATTTTTGGGCAATTATGTCGACTTTGGGAGATCAAGTTTGGAGACATTATGCCTTCTTCTTGCATTCAAGGTTAGGTATCCTGAAAACATTTTCCTGTTGAGGGGAAACCATGAAGATGCTAAAATGACTCGTATTCATGGCTTCTATGATGAGTGCAAGAGACGATATAATGTTCGACTGTGGAAGATCTTCTCGGATTGCCTCAACTGCCTACCAGTTGCTGCTCTAATAGATGGTAAGATCCTCTGTATCCACGGTGGTCTCTCACCAGAACTCCATAATTTGGCCGAGATTGAGCATATTGAGAGGCCTACAACCATACCAGACAAAGGCTTGCTTTTTGATCTGCTTTGGTCGAGACCAAATTGGGGTTCTGACAGTTGGGGAGAGGAAGTAATTGATGTTTCTGACAGTTTGGGCGATGAAGCAATCAATGGCTCGATTTCAGTTAATACTTTTGGCAAAGATAAGGTCATCGAGTTTCTTGACAATAATGAATTGGATCTAATCTGTTGTGGTAATCAGGTATTCCTTGCCAAACCATATAATATTTTGTGATGTTTAATTGTAATGATGATACAATTTACTCAATAATCAGAAGTTACTTTTAATCTCATTCGTTGATCTTCTTAATTCAATGACACAAATTAAATATGTTAACATGATACACCATAAGAGTTGTATACATATATATGATTTATTGTCTATCATACTTATGTATATATATATATTAAGTCATTGTGAGATCACACGTACCAAATTTTATGTTGTATTGAGATATGCTTGTGCTGTACGTGCACTGTGTGGTTGCTGTCCTATTAGTTATTTACTGGCAGGATATCGAGATTCTTTTTCCTCATTGTTTGTGTTAAGTAAAATTTTCTTTGTGCAGGTCGTGGAGGATGGCTATGAGTTTTTTGCGAAGAGGCAGCTTGTCATTCTATTTTCAGCACCCAATTTTCGTGGCGAGTATGACAACGCAGGTGCTATTTTGCATGTTGACGAGTCGTTAATGTGTACTTTCGAGATTTTCAAGGTAAGAGGGGAATCATCGAATTATCTATACGCCGTACCCTTATCTGTGTGCTTGGTTGCTTTTTTTTTGGTGGCAAGTGTGCTTGGTTGCTAGTCTAGCTCTAATGCGTAGGGGTGTACACTGATCATTCGAACTCGTGTCGTAGAAACAACAAGAACAATGAAGTGCGGAATAGGCAGATATAAAGCACGCAAATACTCTAGAAGGGGAGCTTGAATAGAGTATTACAACTTTTCGCAAACACAAAAATTGTAAGACCTTACCAACAGAAGTAAAACCTTATCTGTAAAACAGAAAAAAGTTAAAAGGAACGTATCGAATAAGTTGTAATGAAAAGAAGAGCACGAATGAAAAGAACAAAGTATAGGACACGATACTTGTTAACGAGGTTCGGCACAACCAACCTACATCCCCGTCTAGGGTTATCCAACCCGTAGGATTCAACACAACTTTATTTCACTTTATCTTATGAGCTCTAGATACAACCTCTAGAAGACATTCCCTCTTCTAGACTAACTTCCTATCTAGAAACTCAAGCACACTGGTGAAACAAAGTTCTATGAGTACCGGAGTACCCTATACGTTTGGGTAGAGAACCCTTAGTATAACCTAAATGACTTGTACTATAAAGCTCGAATGAAAACCTCACACACTCAAAAGAAATACAACACTTAGCGAAGAGAGCGATGTGAGATCAAAGGCTTGCAGGAGACGAGATTGTAGAAGATCGTTGAGTGCTGTATAAGATGTGTGTTCTCTGCAATCCTCCACTTCTCCTTTATATAGGTCGGCTCGTTCAATTCAGAAAATTGAATGTTTGAATCTTTTGCTCCAAAGCTGTTGAGGAGTGTTGCACCAAAACTGCCAGGGGGAGAGCTTCGGTCGTTTGAAAAACGTTCCAGAACCTTCACTTTGGATCTGATCGAGTAGAGACGTACGTTGGAGGATCCCTGGAAAATCGCAACAACAAAAGCTAACAAATATATAATAAAGATAAGATAGTAAGGCCTTAAAAAATTCTTTCAAAATTTTGATGTTGGGAATAATACTAATATCATAAGATACGATTGCTCTCCCTATATCTATGTTTCCCTGTTAAGCATTCCAAGTTCTAACCCGATGAAATTGAATCTATCTTGGGGTAAAGGTTTTGTAAATATATCTGCAAGTTGTAGCTCGGTAGAGATGAATGTCAATGACACATCACTCTTTTCCACATGATCTCAGATGAAGTGGTATCTCACATCAATGTGCTTCGTTCTTGAGTGTTGTACATGGTTTTTGGAGATAGAAATAGCACTGGTGTTATCATATTTTATGGGGATGGCCATATAATGGATTCCAAGATCTTCGAGTTGTTGTGCAATCCATAAGACTTGCGAACAACAAGCTCCAGCATCAATGTATTCAGATTCGGTTGTTGAGAGCGCCACTGAATTGACAACACCCAGAGGTGCTCTTTCTATCAACTTTATACCCTACAAAGTCAGCATCAGAATATTCGACAAGATTGAAGCTTGTTTGATTGGGATACCATAATCCAAGGTCTTTAGTACCATTAAGATATATCTTAAAATCCTTTTCACCGCTATCAGATGCGATTCCTTCGGATTAGCTTGGAACCTTGCATACATGCAGACACTGAACATAATGTCAGGTCTGCTCGCAGTAAGATAGAGAAGGGAGCCGATCATACCTCGATATTCTTTTTGGTTTACCTCTTTGCCGGTAAGATCTTGATCTAGAGAAAGAGTGGAGCTCATTGGAGTTTTAGCTACCTTGGAATCGATCATCTTGTACTTCTTGAGCAACTCTCGCGTATATTTCCCTTGATTAAGGAAAATACCTTTTGAACTTTGATGCACGTGAAGTCCAAGGAAGAAATTTAGCTCTCCCATCATGCTCATCTCGAATTCCTTGCACATAATATTAGAAAATTCCTTGCACAAAAAATCGTTAGTGGCTCCAAATAGAATATCGTCTACATAAATTTGCACGACAAGAATGTCATTTGCATGAGTTTTGATAAAAAGAATTTTTTCAATCAACCCCCTTTTAAAATTATTTTCCAAGAGATATTTTGAAAGCCGCTCATACCAAGCTCTTGGGGCTTGCTTTAAGCCGTAAAGAGCTTTGTCAAACTTAAAGACATGCTTCGGAAATTATCATTTTCAAAACCTGGAGGTTGAGCGACATAAACTTCTTCATCTAAAAACCCATTTAGAAAGGCACATTTCACATCCATTTGATAAAGTTTTATATTCATAAAAGAAGCAAATGCAAGAAGCATACGAATAACTTCGAGTCTGGCTACGGGAGCGAAAGTCTCCTCGTAGTCAATACCTTCCTCTTGATTAAATCCTTGAGCAACTAGTCGTGCCTTGTTTCGAATAATGTTGCCTCCTTCATCTAGGTTGTTTCGAAATACCCATCGAGTTCTAATAATAGATTTACCCTTCAGCCTTGCCGTAAGGGTCCATACTTTATTGCGCTCGAACTCGTTGATCTCGTTTTGCATAGCTATAATCAAATCTGGTTCTTGTAGAGAGTTGGTGTATTTCTTGGATTCTACATGAGAAACAAATGCGTGAAAGGCACATAGATTTCTAAGTTTAAAACGAGTTTGAACACCAGATGAAGGATCAAAAATGATATCCAAAGTGGAGTGAGAGGAAGCATGTTTGAATTTCCTCCTTGCAGTTCCTTACTTAAGTGTTGGAGCATGAGGAATTGATGGATAAGGTAGCTCCTGAGGTACAGGAGGATTAGTGGGAAATGGCTCCTGAGGCTCGGAAGGTGTTCCTTCTTCAAGATTGGCTTCATTTGTAAGACATTGAGACAGAGTTTCAAGGCCTTCTGATGGCTTAGTAAGGTCTTGAAATGGCTCCTGTATATTTCTTGATTTGTTCTTCTTCTGATCGTTGGTTTCTCCTTCTGAGTCTCCTTCCTCATGGGTATTCAAGTTAAGATTTGCAAACCCTTCACTCAAGGTACCGTTATCACTTTCATCAAATAAAACATGGATGCTTTCTTCGACTACTTTGGTACGTTTATTATATACTCGATAAGCCTTGCTTTAAGTCGAATATCCAAGAAATATACCTTCGTCGCTACGCGCATCAAATTTCCGAAGATTATCCTTACCATTTTTATGCACGTAATACGTACATCCAAATGGTTTAAAACAAGATATACTTCGTTTTCTTTCTTTGAAAAGTTCATAAGGAGTTTTCTTTAAAATTGATCTGATTAAACATCTATTGAGAATGTAATTTGTTGTGTTCACAACTTCTTCCCAGTATGACTTAGGCAGATTATTCTTCAATAGCATAGTCCTTGACATTTCCTCTAGGGTGCGGTTCTTTCGTTCCTCTAGGGTGCTGTCCTAGGAGCAGAAAAATTGTGAGAAATACCATATTTTGCACAAAATAAATCAATGTTTAATTGATCAAATTCTCTACCATGCATGATCACTTCTAATAGAAACGATAGGTAGGTTTTTCATGGTTTGTAACTCCTTACAAAGCTTTGAAAAATAAAACAAAGTTTCTGATTTATCTTTCAGAAAGAAAACCCAAGTAAATCGAGAATAATCGTCAACAATAAAAAGTATGTATTGCTTACCTTTGAGAGATTTGACACGCATAGGTCAACAAAGATCCATGTGTAGAAGTTCTAGAGGTCTAGTAGTACGAACGGCCTGCTTCTTCTTGAAAGAGCTACGAGTATGTTTACCTCTTGAGCAGGCTTTGCAAAGATCATCTACCTTGAAATATAAATCAGGAAGGCCTTGTACAAGATCCTTTGACTGGAGTTTACCGAGAGTGTGCATGCTTATGTGCCCAAGCCGCCTGTGCCACACCCTTGGATCCTCTGATAAGACCTTGAGACATTTTAGATTGGAGCCTGAAATACAATCAGTGTTAAGAGCATAAGACCATTCACAAAGGTGGTGTGCAAATGTGTATTTTTTAGACATTTTTAGCTCCATTGGTTGTTTTGGATGTGTGCAAATGTGCACATTTGAGCATGTGATATCCAAGTTTGAGCACACCATCTCCCCATGTGCAAAAACTTTTACAAAAAGCAAGACAATTTCATTGGTTTATTTTTTTTTTATTTTATTTTCCTTTTTGTTTTAAATGAATTGTATTTCAAGGGTATGTAAAAAAATGCACATTTCACCAATGGAGCAAATTGCTAAATAGTGATGTGTATTTTTACACATCATGTGCAAATGTGTACATTTTGCACAAAACCATTGTGGATGGTCTAAATGTTAGAATCTCTAAAAGCAGTAAGAACAATATCTCCTGTTTCTTCATTTTGTACGACGCGTTTCTCCTTGTTGAAGCTCACAACATTGCCTCTATCACAAAGATGTGAAACACTAAGAAGGTTATATTTGAGACCATCAACAAGATATACATCTTTAATAAAATTGTTTGGATCGACACCAATGTTACCAATACCGACGATGTCACATTTTCCTTTATAACCAAGAGTTATAGTGCCACTGGATTGCTTCTTTACATTGTGAAAAAAGAGATTCTTTTCCACTCATATGCCTTGAGCAACCGATATCCAATATTATCCACTTTTGATCTTTAGTCTTGGTGATATACTACAAAACAGCATATCAACCTTTCCGGCTTGACCAATAGACCGATTTGGATTCATTATGGGGGTAAACCATATTTGGAAACCGTGTCCCTTTAGGAACCCAAACTTGTCTTATCCGTTCATTTAAGCGTACAGGAAATGTGTTTCGAATGATGTAAGGATCCGTTCTTCTATAAGGACACGTTTCTTTTACATGACCATTTTTGCAACAAAAGAAGCACGTAGGAGATCTCCAACTTCCTTTAGCCTTAAAGAACTTGGTAGTAGGCTTGAGAGGAAAATTCTTGTTGTACCCTATACCACTTCGGTTTAAGGAAAGTTGTTCTCCAAGGATCTTGTCAAGATTGGCTTTGGATCTAGTGAATTGCACCAGGGCTGTTTGTTGATCTCGACATTTCTCAGATAATTTCACCTTTTCATTTTCAAGGTCATTGTTTTGAGCCTTAAGAAATGAAAGGTTTGCCTTAAGTTCGGAATTTTCCGATCGTAAGGCCTTGCCTTCAGTGATAAGATCTGAGTTTTTGCTGTCAAGATCTTGCAGTTTCTGCGACAACTTCCTTATGCATACTTCTTTATCCATTACCTTCTCTTTCAAGGTGTTGATCTCTTTGTTGCAATTTTCTTCATTCGAAATCATGTTTTTAAGAAATTCTGATAAAACAGCAGTAGGACTAGATAAGAGGTTTCTTACCACTCTATCTAGGTGTTGATCCTTTTCGTCGTTCTTTTCCATTAGACAAAGATTGGCATGTTTGTCTTCTGAGTCCGAGTCACTTGAAGAATCTGAGTCGCTCAATGCAGCCATCACCTTCTTGTTGGATTTCTTCTTCTTGGCTTTGTTTCGATTCTTTATTGGACATTCCTTAACAAGATGGTCTGTTTCACCACATTCATTGCAAGTTAGAACTCGATTTTTCTTGGAAGGGGTAGAAGACTTACCTCGGTTTCTAGATGATCCTCCAAATTCCTTGTTAGAGAATGCGAACGGATCTTGTTCATCTTCAGGAGTTTCTTCCTTCTTAACCTTAAGAGCTAGGTTTTTGACATTTTTGGAAGGTTCACCATCATCCTCATTGAGGATCATTTCATGCGTGCTAAGGTCTTGAGCTTCTTCAATGTTCGTCACCTTAGGACCCCATTTCGATTTAGGTAAGCACCTAAGTATCTTTCGAACTTTCTCATCATTATGGAAAGTCTTTCCCAATGAGTCGGGATTATTAATGATCTCCGTAAAACGGATGAATATTGTCTAAGATAGATAATTATCTTGGTCTCTTTGACCTGGCTTGTCCCTTCATAGGTAACCACCAATTTATCCCAGATTTCCTTTGCAGTTTTGCACGAGGAAATGTGGTTGTATTCATCGGTTCTTAACCCACAATAGAAAGAGTGAATGCCTTTGAAATTCTTAGCCACACATTCCAGATCGGTCTGAGTGTATTCGTCTTCTGTCTTGTTCGGCTTTGTTCCATTGGGTCCATCCTTCTTGGGTACATTTGGCCCTCGCATAATAATATGTCAGAGCTCTAGATCCTGATCAGATCTTCCTTGGTCGAAGCCACCTTGACCTTCGCCTTCCATTGTTAGACTCACAGATAGTAATATACTAATATCTAAGGTACGTGAGTTAGACTCTGATAACAAGTGAAGTGAGGAATAGGCAGATATAAATCACGCAAATACTCTAGAAGGGGGGGGGGGTTACATATAGAGTATGGTAACTTTTCGTAAACACAGAAATTGTAAGACTTTACCACCAGAAATAAGACCTTATATGTAAAACATAAACAAGTTAAAAGGAACGTAGCGAATAAGTTGTAATGAAAAGAAGAGCACGAATGAAAAGAACAAAGTAAAGGACACGATACTTGTTAACGAGGTTCAGCACAACCAGCCTACGTCCCCGCCTAGGGTTATCCAACCCGTAGGATTTAACACAACTTTATTTCACTTTATCTTATTAGCTCTAGATACAACCTCTAGAAGACATTCCCTCTTCTAGACTAACTTCCTATCTAGAAACTCAAGCACACTAGTGAAACAAAGTTCTATGAATATCGGAGTACCCTATACGTTTGGGTAGAGAACCCTTAGTATAACCTAAATGACTTGTACTATAAAGCTCGAATGAAAACCTCACACACTCAAAACAAATACAACACTTAGCGAAGGGAGCGATGTGAGATCGAAGGCTTGCAAGAGACGAGATTGCAGAAGATCATTGAGCGTTGTATAAGATGTGTGTTCTCTGCAATCTTCCACTTCTCCTTTATATAGGTCGGCTCGTTCAATTCAGAAAATTGAACGTTTGAATCTTTTGCTCCAAAGCTTTTGAGGAGCGTCGCACCAAAACTGCTAGGGAAAGATCTTCGGCCGTTTGAAAAACATTCCAGAACGTTCATTTCAGATCTGATCGAGTAGAGACGTTGGAGGATCCCTGGAAAATCGCAACAACAAAAGCTAACAAAGATAAGATAGAATTTAAGAACTCTATCCTAACAAATAATCCGAAGTAAAACGTTAGGCCCAATCGAATTTTGAATTATATTATTTAGGCACAATAAACGGGGGACTTTCGGGTGAGGATACTCCTTACTATGAAACGAGGGGAGTGATGTAGGCTTTTAGATTAACTACAATCTAATGGCTACAATTAAAAGACAATTTCCATTTTTAAATTTAAAAAAAAAAATCAAATTTGCAGACAGTTATTTGATGCACGTTAAATGTAAAAAAGAGTTAACCATTTTTAAATGAACATTTATGCATTTAAATAAGAATATTTAACCATTTCAATGTGAATATTTGACAATCTAAATATGAATAAATCACCACATATTTTCTAACATGGATATCTGACAATATAAATATAGATAATTTACACTATTTTTAAATGAATATTTGCCAATTTAAATATGAATATTAGACAATTTAAATATGAATAAATTACTACTCCCTCCGTATCGCAATACTTGTTGTTTTAGACAAGTAAAGGTGTATCAAAAAACTTGTTGTTTTAGCTATAATTATTATCTTTATAGGTATTGATTGCTCTTTTTATAGGTAATAATGATTGCTTTTAGGTGTTTTAACCTATAAAAGTAAAGTAAATATAGATTTTGTTAATAAGTGTGCATAAAGCTAAAATAAAGCTAAAACAACAAGTATTGCGATACGGAGGGAGTACTGATTATGAATAGTTGACCGGAGGAAAAAAAAAAGGATACAAGAGAAAAGAGAATTTTTTTTCAAAATATTCACAAAAAAATAAATAATTACAAAAATATTCACACTTTAAAACTATTTACGAAAATATTCATTTTTGTCAGATCGGGCAGAAAAACGCGGTCTGAGACCGCGTTTTATGTTGCTAATTTTATTTCCGAATGAAATGGGATTTTTTTTATTTTTTTACACTAGACACGCGGTTTGAAACCGCGTGTCTTGTTTTTTTTTTTTTTTTTTTGTAAATTGAAAACAGGAGGAGGAAGGAGAACGGAGAGGAAGGAGGCCGAATAGGCCGCCGGAGGAGGGACGGCGGAGGAGGGAGAAGAACGGGGAGGGAGGGCGCTGGGTTGCCGGCGGTGGACGGGAGGAGGAAGGAGAACGGGGAGGGACGAAGGGAGGGCGCTGGGTTGCCGGCGGAGGAGCTTACCAGGCGGGTAGTCGAGGGCCATGGCGGACACGACCGTGCTCATCACCTCGACGGTGGGCTCCTTGTCGGGGACGGCGGTGCATATGAGCACGTCGACAGTGGGCAATTGGGCTTCATCGTCTGGGAGGCGGTCGATGAAGGCGGTCCGGTTGACGGGGCTCCAGCGGAAGGGCTGCTCGGAGAACGAGGAGAGGCCGAAATTGCTCGAATTGAATCTCCTAGCCTCTTTACGATCGCACAATTGCTCGAATTGCATCTCGAATTCGGCCTTTCTCGTCCCTTTTTTTCAGATCCGGTGGAAGGGCAGAAATTCGGCCTCTCCTCGTTCTCCTTCCTCCTCCGCCGGCAACCCAGCGCCGTCCACCGTCGGCAACCCAGCGCCCTCCCTCCCTCCGTCCCTCCCCGTTCTCCTTCCTCCTCCCGTCCACCGCCGGCAACCCAGCGCCCTCCCTCCCTGTTCTTCTTCCTCCTCCGCGTTCCCTCCTCCGACCCCTATTCGGCCTCCTTCCTCTCCGTTCTCCTTCCTCCTCCTGTTTTCAATTAAAAAAAAAAAAAATATGACACGCGCGTGTCTAGTGTAAAAAAATAAAAAATCAAGAAAAGAAGATACGGATTTTTAAAACAAATTTTTCAATGAAAAAGCAGTTACTTTTTTTCCACCAAAAAAAACGGTTATCTTTTTTTTTTTTCCTTCGTTAATTAAATAATTTTTTCAATTTATTTTGTAGCCATTGATTTTTTCACATCCAATGGTCCATAATTGTCCCCTTGTTCATTCCTTACCGGAAAGTTCTTTCCCAATAAACTATTGGTCCTTTAAAGTTGGAATTGTAAGCTCAAGTAAAATAGGTCCATTTAACAAATAAGCTCATTCAAATAAATCCGAGCCTGTTTGTGTAACACTTTGAGCCACTCGGTACTAAGATCTTACCAAACCCCGAAAACCAAGGTTTTGATTTTCATCAACCAAGACCCTATTCTCTGCTCATAAGGCTTTATCATCAAGGTGGGGTTAACAAAAAAAAAAAAAAAAACCAACTAGAAGTATTCAGGTCCTAGATCAGGGGCGGCCACAGGGTGCGGCCGCCCCACCCTTCGATCCACGTGTCCCGGGGTTTGGAAAAAAAAAAAAAAAAATAATTTATATATATATAGAAGTGTTGTAATAAGTAAAACTAGGATAAATATAAAATCAATTAGTCTATTTAGCCTAGTTGGTTGGTGGGAAGGAATGAATCTAAAATTGAACCAAAGGTTGGGGGTTCAAGTCCCAATAGCCTCATTTTTTAAAACAAATTTCACTTCCCTAAAAATAACTTTTTTATTATTTGTTCAACTTACATCCCACTTTCGTTGTTTCTACCCCTTATTTAACTAGTCTTATTACCCGCGTGTTACGCGGCTTTTTTATAAGTTTTTTATATTAATGTGAATCGATATTTAATAAGTATATAATTTTCAATCATAAGTATATGTTTCTATATTCTTATTCTTTGTTTGTTTCATTTAAGAATCTTATGTGCTTTTTTTTATCCTCCCTTTATTTCACTTTGAATAGTATCATTGATTCGTAGCTTTAAGATAGGAAATACTCCTTTTTAAATTTAATTTAGAGGTATTCATATACATCTATTTAAAAAAAAAATTGTGAAAAAATTATAAAGAATAAATATTTAATATAATTTCACTTAAAAGTTCGGAAAGATGTTAACTTGAATACCTATGGCAAAACTGGGCCAGGTTCAAAAAGAAAAAACGCCTCCCCATATTTGATAATGATATTTCTTTTGCTTATCATCTTTGATAAAAATGATGGACCCTCCTTTCATAAAAAAAATAAAATTCAAAAAGATTATGTTAATTATAATTTTTATAATAACTCAAGATATTTAGTTGAATATTTATATGATATCTATATTATATTTGCAAAGCTAGGTCCGTGCAAACGTTTGGATTTGTATAAAATCATATCGGTTACTTTAGTTCATACGGAGTAGAAAATCTATCAAAGTATCCAACTAAGAGATGGATATATATAAATCTCTTTGATCTTTATACGTACAAACTATTTAATATATAATTTATTTAAATTTCAAAAGTAATTAAATTTTACGTAGTATATAATAGATGCCATATGGATAAATTGTATATATACGTACAAACTATTTAATATATAATATAGCTAACTTTTTTTTATATAAATTTATCTAACCTTTTAAGATTATGTAGATTTTTTTAGGTAAAATATTTCTAAAATAACTCTACGTAAAATGATAGATTTTGTAACCATTTAATATAAAATAACTCTACATAAAATGTTTTTTAGATTTTTTTTCTAGATAAAATATTTATAAAATAACTTAAGATAAAATGATAAGATTTGTAAGATATGAGATTGAATATTAATTTATAATAAAAATTAATTTAATCATTAATTAAAATGGACACATGAGATGACACACGTATAAACAGATAGGGTTATCGTGTAACCTGGCTTAAATTTACTAGATCATCATTAATTGACGTGGCAAAAAACTCGGCCAGATTGCACCACAGAAAGACACGTGAGCGAATCGCACCAGAGCCCGCCACATAAGATTTTCACGCCTCTGTTTTAGTATTATATATATTGATTGATTATATTCCCACTTCCCGACTTTCTTATTATATACAAATTATCTAGCTATGACTAATTAAACCCCATAAAATTGGTGAAATTAGCCTCTTTTTTTTAAAAAAAAAATTCGCCTCCCTCAAAAAAGTTTTTTTTAATTCTTTGTTCAACTTGCACCTACTCTCTATGTTTCTACCCCTTATTTAATTATGTTCCCACTTCTCGAGCTCCCTACTATATACAAATTATCTAGCTATAAACTAATTAAACCCCATAAAATTGGTGAAATTATGATTTGATTATGAAAATAAATTTTGTGAAATTTTCATTAGAGTTTTGACTTTGAGAATAAATTTTGTGTTTTAATTATTGTGTATGTGATTTTGAGAATGAAATTTATGAATTGAATTTGTGAAGCTTTATGCAATATTTGTATTTTCGTAACCTACATATTCAAATCACATTTTCTATCATGTCTTTGGGAACCAAAAAATATTATAAAGTTGGTGAGTTTACAATCCTAGCTAATATGCAAAAGTTTTGAATTTAACATGATTGAATTTCGATAAGTTTACACTCCTAAATATGACAAATGCCTGAATTTTCAATGAATAACGAGAAACAACTATCATAGCAACAAAGCAAATGTAAGCAAATGTAAGCCTACTTTTCTATAATCCAATGCTAAGTTGAAAATCATAGCTTAGGTAAAGAAGTTTATTTAAGGTCAATGTCTTAGTACACACTAGAAAATTTTGCCCCACCTTTCGGAGGATCCTGCGGCCGCCACTGTCCTAGATCATTATCAAACCAAAAGCATATATACATTCCATATACGCCCATTTTCTTGAATGTAGTATTTATCTCATTTGCTGTCCTCTTTTCGTGTACTTACTAAAGCCTCGAGAAAGGATTACTAGTATGCTGAGGAAAATTGGAAGCAGCCATCTTACAACTGCAACCAAGTCAGAGAACCCAGCAGGAGGCAATACCTCGACGAGCAAAGCAGCAAGCAAGAATACAAGTGTTTTCCTTGGGCCCATGGTAATTGTTTTGGAAAGGATAATACTATTTATATATGAAATTCGATCAAAATAATCGAAAGCACTACATTTTTCAAATGCATATATCTATATATATGGTGAGTGCGGATTGGAATTTTATACGCTAGCTCTTTGTAAATACAAATTAACGTACAGCCTGCTGAAAGGATGAGCAACTCCAACGCCGGAAGCACCAAAGTTACAGGAGCTAAGCTGCCTGAGAGCTCACAAGAAACCAGACCCTTCAAAATTGATCCAGCAAACCTATATAGAAGCAAATCCCCGGGGGTTAAGGTACATAATTTCTATGAATCCATCCCTTCTAACTCTTTCTTATTAACTCGAATGGTGGTACTATCAGCTTCCATCATACAATGGACCCACCAAGTGTTTGATTTGGTTTACCATACATACTCGTAATCGTATATATTTAGATGCTTCTAAGGATTTTGTCAGTTGAGTTTCCATCATATATACAGATATCAATTTTTGATCACGTACGTTAATTAACTATATATGACTCGTAACCAGCCTGCTGAAAGGAGGAGCAAGTCCAACACTAGACGAAGCATCAATGTTACAGCTAATCTGCCTGAGAGCTCCCAACAAGCCACCAGGCCCTTTAAGATTGATCCAGCAACAAAGTATAGAAGCGAGTCCCCGGGGGTCAAGGTAATTTCTTTGGTCTCTTGTCTCTTTCCTCTTAACATCAGCTTCCATCATACAGTGGACTCACCAAGTGTTCGATTTCGTTTATCACACTGATGGATATTTAGATGCTTCTAAGGATATCATTTTGTCAGTTGAGTTTCCATCATATATACAGATATCAATATGTGTTTGATCATGTGTTGTGACTCGGAAATGGGCATTTTCTGTGCAGCGCTTTCTTGGTGCCAAGGTTTGACCCAATTATGTCAATTTGATGAACATAAAGAGGGAAGAGATTAGGCTGCAAGATTGGGGATGAAAGACGTGTTGGTCTCTGATCGTCGATCAACCCAATATGGTGTTTGCTTATTGCTTGTTCATTGTTCATATATGTACACCATTTCCATTAATTGTTGAGCATGTGAATAAATGAATGCTATGATGATTGGTAACAAATTTCAGGATTTTGAGGAAACAGAAGTGTTTTGTGAATCATCTTTAAGAATAAGATGCTAGCAAAACAAAAGCACTAACAACCCTTATTCTATACATAAGTTGACTTGATTGTCATCTTTTCATTTTCGATCTGGATCTCTGATTCCTCACCATCTCCGCCTTTGGTTTCCGCAAACTCAGATTGATATCAACGGGGCGAGTTAGGAGGCGGGGAGTACCGTCCTGTCCCCATTTACCAAAACTACCCCGTCTCTGTTCTCGTTCGGCGATAAAAAGGAAAAAAAATGACCCCATCCCCATCAGCCCCTGTTCTCGTTCGGCGATAAAAAGGAAAAAAAAATGACCCCATCCCCATCAAGCCCCGTCCTTACTTAATTTTTTCCATTTACTTTTCTCATGGGTTTCCCATCGGGTTCCCGTCCAAAACTCGTGGTTTTCCTATTTAATAGAAAACTCTATGATATTATTAAATTTAAATCGAATATATAATATAAATAGCATCAAATACATGTAAATTAAAGTAAAAGGGGTTGTTATATGCACGACGATTTTCTCGCCATCGGCACGGTGGCGGAGCCGACGTTCTGAGTCGGCAAGAAGAATGTCGAAGCCGAATCTCCAGGTCGGCAAGGAGAATGCAAGATTCATGGCTTGCCTGAAAATATGTTGTCCCGTCGACTGAACCGTGCTCCTATTGCCGATGTCACTGCCGATTCCCTGGGTCGGCATGTCCCATCGCCTGCAAGCAGAGTATTCGGCAGCCTCGGCATCCAGCTTGCCGACCCAGTAACTCACAAGCGGTACCGTGCATTTGGCGAGATAGAGCCGTGTGAATAGCATAACCGAAATTTTAAAGTGAACGAAAAATTACACTCCCTCCGTTCCAAAATACATGGGAATAAGTATCAAAATATATATATAAATAATATTTTATAGAGTTTTTCGCTCCTTAAAAAGCGTGTTGAAAAGAAAAAGGCAAAAAGCCCATTTATATTAGAACGAATGAAGTATTTAAAATCTAAATAAAAAAAAGGGATTTCGTCGTGGGGTCCCCAATGGGGGTAGGGGGCGGGGTGGAGACTATTATTCCGTTCCCGCACGAGGAATCACTTTGGCCCCATTCTCATTTAATTTCCCTATTTTTAGGTAATTATATTATGTTGACTCCACCTTGATGATAAGACCTTATTAGTTGATAATAAGCCCTTACTGATTGATGAAAGTCAAAATCATTGATTTCAGGTTTTGGTAAGGTCTTACCAATCAAGTTTTACACGGCCTCGATTTTAAATAGGCTTGTTTTAAATGGGCTTATAATTTCCACGTTACTTGGACCAATATGTTATTGGGCCTAGGTTTATATTATGGGCCAGTTTTGAACTCATGCTTCTTTATACTCCCTCCGTTCTAAAATACATGGCATTTTAGACCTTGAACTTTTGTCAAAATACATGGGCTTTTAGGTTTGTAGGGTAATTATTACCCCTATAAAAGTACAATAGTAAGTAAAATTTAAGAGTTTCCCTCTCTATAATAATAATGAGATTTAAATATAAATAAGTTTCCTTAATTAATGTGCAATGGTCTAAAAGAACATGTATTTTAGGACGGAGGGAGTATATTTGGTTTGATTATTTTAAGTTCTATTTTGTTTCTAACCAAATATATAGATATTTGGTTGTTGAGATCTTCAAGGGATTTGGTTGAACTCATCTCATGCTGCATTCAACGTTTCAAATCAACCAAGTCCCAGGCGTAGCTTCTAGAACGCAATTTTGAATTGTCGGTTGTTCTCCCCATATCTTCAACAACGTCTTCAAGGTTCAAATGTTTGAATCTACTCTGCCCGGATAGGCTGGCCTTTATAAGGAGATGAAGAGGATGGCAGTAGATACAAGCTTCATCCCCAGCGCATATAATTTTCCTGCAATCTTTGGTCTCCTACAACAACGATCTCACATCTCTCTTTGTTTGAGCGCTTTTATTCTTTGAGTGTGTGAGGTTTACATTGAGCTTTATAGTACAATTTATTAGGGTTACACTAAGGGTACATTTCTACCCAAACGTATAAGATACTTCGGTATCGGTAGGACTTTGTTTCACTGGTGTGTTTGGGTTGCTAGATAGGAAGTGTGAGGCTTCTGAGTTTAGAAGATAAAAGGTCTTCTAAAGGTTGTATCTAGAACTCATAGGAAGAAGTGAAATAAAGTTGTTTTGAATCTACGGGTTGGATAACCCTAGGCGGAGACGTAGGCCAAGTTGCGCCGAACCTCGTTAACATATCGTGTGTTCTTTATTTTTCTTCTCCTTATTCGTAGTTTTATTCATATCTTGTCTCTGTGTTTTTTTATAAGGTCTTATCTCTGATTGGTAAGGTCTTACTATTTCTGAGATTGCGAAAAGTTCTCATACTCTATTTATCCCCCTTCTAGAGTATTTGTTAGCCTTTTATCCGCATATTCCGTACTTCATATTATAAAGATATGATTTTAACCATTGATTTGATTTATAAAGTAGCACTTGTACAACCAACTAAATTACTGATCATACAACCTAGATCTAATAAACATACACTATTGATCAATCGCGTTCCGCGATCCTGGATCTTCTTGAAGAAGGTTGGCGATTCTTAACGTTGTTAAACCAAACATATGACACCACGATTACAAGAACACAAGAAAACCCCGAAGCAAAACCAACAAAAAGACCATCTAGAAACTCCGGCAAGGTGTGATCATGAGGGCTTTCATTTCCATCTACCGCTCTTCTTGATGTTGCCGGATCAGAACATGGGTGGTTCAATTGTTCGCCGCATAATCTTGGATTACCTTCAAAGCTAGATTTTGGAAAAGTAAGAAATTGATCACCTGTTGGTATTGGACCTTCAAGATCATTATAAGACACGTCGAAATGTGACAAGAAATTGAGACTTGTTAGCGATGTTGGAATCTCTCCGTTCAGGTTGTTTGTAGAGAGGTTCAATATTTCTAGCTTTCTTAAATTCGACACACTGATCGGGATGTTGCCAGAAAAATGGTTGTTGTTGAGGTCTAGTCCTTGAAGATTTCGTAAGTTGCCAATTTCTCCTGGAATACTGCCGGTAAAAGCATTGTAGGAGAGGCCTAGCCGATGATAATAACTGGCGTCCTTAAAGCGAACGTAAGTACTATTGTTACCCCTAGTAACAAGAACGGGGAGCTCAAATTGAGACTGGTTTGAATCTACTAGACCATTTTGTGAGGCAAGTGCCGGCAATTGGCGCAATTTTAGGGGAAACTCTCCGACCAAACTATTGTTATCTAGATCTAATCTAAATAGGTTGGGTAGCGATCCTAACCAATTCGGAACTCTACCTACTATTCTATCGCCTTCGAGGCTCAAATGAAGTAAGCTCTTCAAACTAAAAAGCCAATTGGGGATGATGCCTGGTTCAAAGTTGCAGCTTCTAAGGGTAAGGAATTGAAGCTTTGAGAATTCCCCCAAACCTATAAAGTTTTTATGGACAGGTAAGGTTTCACCATAGAAGTTTAATGAAAGGAAAGCGCTTGTTAGATTCTTACACGTAGCTAAAATTCTGAGTGTCCCTGTGATATTTGTAAAGAAATTTTGTGCTAGAGCAATAAAGGACAAAGATTTTAGTTCAACGATTTTGGGGGAGATTTGGCCAGATAAACTATTTCGCGCGACTCCAAGTGCAATGAGGGACTTGCACGAGTATATACTTTCTGGTAAAGCGCCATTCAAACTATTACTCCTAAGATCAAGCTTTTGGAGTTTAGACAATTTTGAAAAATCTAATTTTGAGATGTCTCCATTGAGATAGTTGTCCCTCAAAATTATTTCCACTAGAAGTGTACAGTTCATCAAAGACGATGGGATAGGACCGCTGAGATGGTTTTTGTTAAGGTAAAGCTTTTCTAAGGATAAGAGCATTCCAATCTCTTGAGGGATAGAGCCGGAAATGCTATTTGAAGATAAATCTATGATTCTAAGGTTGGCAAGCATAACAAGGTTGCTAATGGAGGACGTGATTGCCCCATCTAGACCCCTTGAAGGCAACTGCAAATGGATTACTCTACCGTTGACATCACATTCTATCCCTTTCCATTGGCAACAACTTGCAGAAGAAGACCAATTTAATGGAAAGGAAGGAGGTGTTGAGATGTTTGAGGAGAAGGCGAGAAGAGCGGATTGATCTTGGTGGTTACAAACTTGCGGGCGAGAGAAGACCAATGAATACAAGAGCAAAGTGAAAAAGAGAAGATGGGTATGAAGAGTATATGGTGGTTGTTTTGGAAACATGATTTCTGATTTAGGAGTAAGATTTGAAGTGTACTATTTGTTGTTTGTTAAACCTGTAAATGCTTACCCCTTTTGTAGTGTTTGTTTAAGTAGGAACCGAACTTGTTCAAAGTGGCATACACCAATTGCAGCCACACATACAATTGACGTATGCTATTTTGTATACGATTGACTTTTAGTAAATTGAATAGCAACGGTCAAATTTTATCTTGGACCTTTGAGCATCTAAATTATTCAAACACCCCTCGGCCCTCTCCAATTTATTGCTCATTTAATATCTTTCTCATTATTAAAGTTGGCTTTTTTAGAGTATTTCTAAAAAAAAATATTTTACTACGTATTATAAAAACAATTTAGGAGATAGAAAGTCTAATTAATGAAAACGACAAAATATTAATGTACTATTGTAAAAAAAAAATATTTTAGAAGTGTATATATAAAGTTTTAGTTCATCACAAATTATAAAAAGAAGATAAAAAAATCTAATTAATGATCAAAAAAAATTACATTTACAAAGATATATGCAATTTTTTTATTATTTAAAAATATTAATTTTTAATAAAATTTTAAGTAAGTTATCCAAATAATCAATTGAGTTAGACACGGCCACGGGTCACGGGTCAGGCGGGTCGACCCGTGACCCGCCGGGTCAGGGTCCACGGGTCCGAGGGTTGGGAAGGGTTAAGGGTTAGGGTTAGGGTCGACTAAATCTGAACCCGTGACCCGGCGGGTCGACCCGGCGGGTCGTACAATTTGAAAAAAAGTTGCCGTTGGGTGGGGCCCACATTTTGAACGTTTTTTTATTAAAAAAATAGTCGTTGCTCGGCTTGGTGTAGTAGGCTCGAGCCTATAAATAGGCTCGATGTTCTTCCCAATTCATTTTTACTACACATCAATCAATCAAATCACTCTTATTTTATCCAATCCCGTCGTAATGTCGAGCAAAGGAAGCAAAAGTGGATCCTCGTCCTCGACGGCGTCGACGCCGAGCACGTCCGAATTGTTCGACCACAATTTCAAGAAACTAGTCAAAGGCCCGGGCGAGACAGGAGGGCCTGAAGCGGAGTGTTGCGACTGTGGTAAGAAGTACAAGATCAATAACAACCTTTGTATTGGCAACTTGAGGAATCATCTTGCCACGAAGCATCCCGACAAGTAAGTCCAAGTCCAACTACAAGCATCGGGAGTAAGTTCTTCAAATATGAACGTGTGAAGAACTTAAGAAGTAAATAAAGTAGGAAGTAAGTTCGTGTTCTAGGTTGTAAACTTGTAATCTCACGCATGACGTGATGAATCGCCGAGCCCGATATCGACCGGACTATGAATCCGGTACGAGTTTGTAATCGTTGTTCGGTTTGTAATAAGAATGTGTGTTATGTGTGTAGTAATTTATTTTTTAACTAATCCAACATGTCAAAATAACAACCTTAGCATTTAAAAAAATACTAACAACCTTAGTTAGAATTTAAAAAATCAATTACACAAATAGAAATAATTGAAAAAAAAAATTACAAAAATCCACCCGGCCAAAGTCCCCAACGGTCGGTAAGTTTAAAAAAAAAAAACAAATGAGCAACGGCTCTTTTTTTTTGAAAATAACTGACCGACCCGCCGGGTCGACCGTTGGACCCGGCCGATTTTCCTCCCCATTTCCCCTATAAATACTACCCATTCCCTCCCATTTTCATCACACCATCTCATCACATCTCCTACTCTCTAATCAATCTCTAATCGCTCTCTAATCGCTCGAGAATCGAGGAAGTCGGTGGTTCACGAATCAAGAATTCCGAGAATTCGCATCACCAATTCCTACTTCTATCATCTCTTTCTTTATTTTCATTATTTCGTCATTTGTCTTAATTACATATTTATATTATTTCAACAAATATCTAATCCACTTTTATTGAAAATGTTTTCACGAGGTCGAAGGAGCGTTAGCGGAGCCCCGTCTTCAAGCAGGGGTGGAGACCGTGGAGGCGGCTCGGGATCGGGTCACCAACCGGAGCCTAGCCTTCGACGTAGTGCCTCCGTTTCCGGACCAGGATCCCGACGGCGTCGGGATCAGGCACTACTCGATGAGCATGTCGGAGTTGAGGAGGAGGAAGTTGCCCCTCTGGGAACTCCTTCCATGCCATCAACCATCCCGACTCAGGAGTCCGGTTTGGAGGCCGAGGAGGGTCCGGCCGCCACACCCGATCCCGATGCCACACCAGTCGCTTTTAAGGCCGCCACAATGAAATTTTGGTTCACGAAGGGCCCGCCAGAACAGGGATGGGGCGAAAACTATTCCTCCGTCAAGTGCAGATTCTGCCCGCAGGTCTACAAACACAAGAAGGGGAACGGATATGGCAACTACGGACGTCATATCGAATCGAAGCATCCGGAGAAACACGGCTTGGCGAAAGGCCAAACACAACTTACCGGGTACGCAACTACTTCCTCTCAACCCCCTGGTATATGGAGTTATGATTATGCTAGTTGTAGTGATAACTTTGCTGAAATGATAGCGGCCGAATGCCTAGCTTATAGTTTTGCACAACGTTTAAGTTTCAACGAATTTATTACGGAAAATGTTCAGCCCGCTTGGCAACCTATGAGTCGAAACACGGTTAAGAGGAAAATGATAAAAAGTTATAACACCCGCAAAGCTGAATTAATTGAATATTTTGAAAAACATAGCGATTTACATGTTTCAATTTGTAGTGATATTTGGACCGACCATTGGCAACACCACTCATATATGGGTGTTACTTGTCATTAGGTGGATGAACGGTTCATTTTACACAAACGAGTTTTGGCTTTTCGAGTTTTTGACGAGGCCCACACGGCCCGTAACATAGTTGCGGTTAATTTTAGAGTTTTACAAGAGTATAGATTGACTCAAAGAGTTTTTTCAATCGGTTTTGACAACGCATCCGTCAACACCGCCTCTATCCCAGATTTAACACAATATTGCCAGCCCGGGATAGGGGGGAGATTTTTCCATATTCGTTGCACACCTCATATTTTAAACTTATGTGTTCAAGATGGTTTAGCGTATTTACAACAGATTACCGAACCTATTCGATTTGTTTTACGGGCACTTTGGCGAAGCAAACAGCTTCGCCACCAATGGCATCAGTTTTGTCGATCTAGCAACCTTCGCCCGAAGAACTTCCCCCGAGATGTTAGCACTCGGTGGAACTCGACATACAGAATGATTTATGATTCTTATCAATATAGAGAAGCTCTTTCCGCTTTTGCCACCCAAAACATCCCAGATTCAAACGTTTTTGGGGATGTGTGGGTTGTGGCTCGAGATGTAATTGAGGTTTTCAACGATGCAACCGAAACTTTTAGTCATGCTTACATTCCTACTTCTAGTGTTTTCTGTTTTGTCGCGATGAACATTGCCATAGCCCTCCAGGACGGGCTTCAAGTGCAATGCATATCCGACGTTGTTTTCACCATGCGGGAGAAATGGTTGTCTTATTACAAAGTTATTCCTGATATTTTCCTCGTAGCTTGTTGTTTCGACCCTAGATACAAATTAACTGGGCTTCAAAAGTTTTTAGAAAACTACTTTCCCACGCTCGAAGTCCAAGATGATCCTGATTGCAATGTTTCAATTATAGTTGCTAGAGTTAGAGGAATACTTGAAGCATTATATACTCATTTTTCTACGGGCGCTAGAGCGCCTAACATTCCACCTCATGCGCCTTCAAGCTCGAGTGGATCCTCAAGCACTAGTATTACCGCGCGAACTAAGGCTCTTGCTAGAGATATTTTTGGCACAAAGAGGTCGAGGTCGTCGTCGAGCCCGCACTCGGAGCTCGACGAATACTTGTCTACTAACTTTGAATTTCGCAGTGATGAAGATGAAGATTTCGATATTTTAGAATGGTGGGGCCGAGTAGAAAGACAGCGATTTCCGACCTTGCAGGTGATCGCTCGACAAATACTAGGAGCCCCTTGTTCCACCGTTGCAGTGGAACAATTATTCAGCCGAGGGGGCCAAATTCTTACCGAGAAGAGATCAAACTTGCTCCCTGAGAACCTCGAAGCACAAGTATGCCTCGCCGATTGGAAGAGGGTTGAGATGAGAATTCAGAAGAACTTCCTTAACACCGGATCGGAGCAAGATGATGGAGCGGACTCGGAATCGGTCAGGTCCTCCGTGGACGGTGGAGTCGTCGATCCCCATAGTCAGCGCCAATCCGACACCGACGAATAGCCGAATAGGTAAGCGGGGTTCAGACAAACAGGTAAAGAACTACGTGGGCTTTGATTCCTCTCCCCCGGGAGGATACGTAGGCAATTGGGAAACCGATTCAAGCCCTTCTTCCCTCTTTTTTTTTTATTCCCCAATGGCCAATAGCTCAAATACCCACAATTCACACATACAATTCACAAATATACATGATACATCCGAAAATCTTTAAAAAAAAAACTCAACCCGGCCTGACCCGCAGGGTCGACCCGCCGGGTCCGACCCATTTCGAGCCTCCCCAGCCACGTGGCCGACCCGGCAGTCCGACCCGCCGACCCGTCGACCCGCCGGGTCAGTCAACCCGTCGACCCGTCCCAACCCCGGGTCAGGGTTAGGGTCGACCTCCCCGGGTTGTCGACCCGGCGGGTCGGACCCGTGGCCGTGTCTAAATTGAGTAATGTAGATAAAAAAAGAAAATTAAAAGAATAATTGGAGTAAATATTATTTAGGAATATGACAAATGGGTAAAGGACAATTTGCTAAACTGACCCTAAAACCCGGACCCCTTTGAACCTCTTACCCTTGAATTGGTAAATAAAGAGCGGCCATTCCGGGGTTCGAACCGGGGACCTATGACTATTATCCACAAGTCCTTTCCGGTGAGCCATTCCGGAATGGTTTTTGAACCCCTTACCCACTGTCCACACAAATTGCAAAATCTAACCCTCCTCCCTCAAAACCTCTCGTCACCTCACCTGCTGCAACCAGTGGAGAGAGAGAAGCAACATGGGCATTCTTTGCCCATCATTGTCTCCCATCAAAAACTCTTTCTCTCTATGCCTCTCTCCACCTCTCTCCATTGAAGAGCTTTTTTATTCTTTGATTTATCTGTTTTCTATCTCTCTGCCTTCGAGGGTGACGGGATCTCCATGGGAGCTCGAATTCGACCTGCGTAGATGGTGTGAATCGTCGTCGGAGCAACGCTTTGGTGCCTTTGTCCTTCACCTTCATTCTGATGGCTTTTCCAGGTCAATTCGAGGCGAGTGGAGACCGCATTGGAGTAGAGGATGTGGAATCGAAGTGGAGGAGCCCTCGAAGAGGCTTGGTGAACCGCATTGTTTTTTTATTGATGAATGAATAATATATCAACTTTCCACTCTATGGTTTCTTAATGGACACCCTATGGTTGTTTCTTAAATTGGTAAATAAAGAGCGGTCATTCCAGGGTTCGAACCGGGGACCTATGGGTACTACCCACAAGTCATTTCCGGTGAGCCATTCCGGAATGGTTACCCTATGGTTGTTTCTTGTGCACTTAATCACAACCTTGTTCATATTCTAGTTAATATTATAGTTATAAATCACAATAATTGTGCACTTACTCACAACCCCTTTCATATTCGATAATAATAATATAATAATAATAATGATCGTTTTCCTTTTCCACTATTGGTGATTTAGAGGATGATGCTATGTGACTTTTTAAGCGGGTATGTGGGGTCACTAAGGGGTTACCTGGATATAGTAGAGGGTCTTGTCACATTTTGACTAGGATTGCGTTTAGTATTCAAAAGGGATGCGGAGCTCAGCTTGTTAGCCGACTCCGATCCAATTTCCTGTAGAAACTTTAATAATATATTATAATAATAATAATAATAATAATAATAATAATAATAATAATAATAATAATAAGTGCACAATTGGTAACGAAAAGTCATGGCGTGGGGTCTGATAATAGCGATTTTATATTTCATAGAGTTGGTTTTACTGTTCAGAAAGGGGTTGTAGCTCAATTTGTTACGAGACTTTCAACTAACTTTATGTAGGACATCCCCTGGTGTTTCCCCTCCTCTATTGCTCGGCCTTCACGTGGTGTCAAAGTTTAGGGTGGGCCTGTCAGCGCGTGCCCCATTTTCGGCAGTGACCTTGTGGCGAAGAGAGTGACTAAGACCATAGAGCTTATGAATTCTATCGCGAGGATTGAGGATCCACATTGCGAGTTGCTTTTGCTTCGGGCTTGTACGGGTATTTCTAAACTTTGCTTTGCTTTGCGTACTTGTTCACCGCGTGTCTTTGGGCCGGCCCAACTCTCATTCGATGCGGCACTCCGTTCTAGCTTGGAATGTATTGTCACTGCATCTGGACCTGGGTTTGGTGATTGGTAGTGGCGACTTACCACCTTCCCTTTTCATTTTGGTGGGCTCGGAGTATATGTTGCTGGGAATGTCCTACATTATGCTTTTTCGGCATCTCGTTTGCAGTCTGCTGAGTTGCAGGCTAAGCTCTTACGCCCTTCTGGTATCATTGTTGCTGATCCTACTTTCGATGATGTTTGTCTTTTTTTAATGAGGTCACGAGTTCTGATCTTCTACGCGATCCTAGTGAAATCGCTGCCCCCAAACTTATGAAGAAACTGGCAGATATATATTTTGCAATGGTTGCTGCTACATCAGACTCTGTTTTCTCATTGACTCCGCGACAAGTGGCATTATGGAAGTCTCAGCAGGGTGCTCACTCATCTGATTGGTTGCGTGCAGTTCCTATTTTTGGGCTTGGGTAGACTATGAATGGGAGGACCTATCGTAGTGTGCTTAGCTATCGACTGGGTGTTCCATTGTTCACGGTGTCTAGGCCCTGTCCGGCTTGTTCTCGGGTCTTTGATGGTGATGTCTATGGAGATTAGGGATGGCAACGGGGCGGGTTCGGAGCGGGGAGTACCCTCCCCGTCCCCGTCCCAGTTTGTGAAACTCCCCCCCGTCCCCGTTCGGGGATCAAAAATGTCCCCCGTCCCCATCCCCGTCGGGTCCCCGTCCCCATCGGGGAATCCCCGTCCCCGCTAAATTTTCCCCGTTTGCATTTCCCGCGGGTTTCCCCGTCGGGTTCCCCATTTAAAACTAATGATTTCCCCCATTTAATAGAAAACTATAAGATATTACTAATGTTATGTAAAAAATATGACTTCAATATTACATATAAAATATCTCATAAATGTAAATTATAAGGTAAAAGTTTAAAAATAAAAGAAAAAATATTTAAACTTAAATAAGATATAAACAACAACGGAGATTTCATACTCCCCATCGGGGATCCCCGCGGGGGTCCCCAACGGGGACGGGGCGGGGCGGGGATCGGGGTGGGGACTACTATCCCCGTCCCCATCC
The DNA here is from genome assembly GCA_037127255.1 of Persicaria tinctoria. NCBI lineage: Eukaryota > Viridiplantae > Streptophyta > Magnoliopsida > Caryophyllales > Polygonaceae > Persicaria > Persicaria tinctoria. Next base: position 15,325,955 of record JBANSL010000008.1, read on the forward strand.
CCATCCCCGCGCGGGGAATCACTTTGCCCCCCATCCCCGTCCCCATCCCCGTTTAAGATCCCTGTCCCCGTCCCCATCACGGGGATTCCCCGCGGGGAACGGGGAGTCCCCGCCCCATTGCCATCCCTAATGGAGATCATGTTGTGTCATGTGCTGGTACCGTGGGCATTAAACATCGACATAACCTTGTGCGTGACGTCTTATTGGATATTTGTTACAGGGATGGGATTTCGGCCGGTAAGGAGGTTGATATCGGTTTGGTGGATGGGCACGATAGACCTCTTCGTCCGGCGGATTTGCTTCTTTATTCATGAGACAGAGGGCGTGATGTTTGTGTTGATCTGACGAGATCCTCCCCCTTGACGCAGTCGGGGATGTCTGACTTTGTGCTCGGTCGTGTTGTTGTTTATGCTGCTCAGTGTAAGTGTGTCAAGTATCGTGATTTGTGCACGGCAGCGGGTTATGGTTTCCTACCATTCTCCTTCTCTTCGTTGGGGGAACTGGATACGGATCGGATGGTGTTGCTTTGCTGAAGCGGATTCAGAAATTTTCAGTATCTCAGGATGTCGGGGCTCGTGCTGCAACTTATATTTTCACTAGACTTAGCTTTGTTATCGCTAAAGGAGTGGGGGCCCAGATAGTATCTTTGCTAACCACTAATTTCTTGTAAATTTGTTTTTATAATAATAATAATAATAATAATAATAATAATAATAATAATAATAATAATAATAATAATAATAATAATAATAATAATAATAATATAAAATAATAATAATAATAAAGGGTATTGTTTTATGGCATTTGCATTCTCTGCTTTTGGAGAACTGGGAGATGATGATATTGACTTTATGAAGCGGATTCAATTGGTTACGAAGAGTCATGGGGTGGGGTCTGATAATGGCAATTTCTTATTTCATATAGTTGAATTTACGCTTCAGAAGGGGGTTGGAGCTCAATTTGTTACGAGGCTTCCAACTAACTTTGTGTAAATCATTTTTTTTTTTTTTATTATTATTATTATTATTATTATTATTTTATTTTTTTTATTAAATTATAAAAATAATTACATACTACAGGAAATTAGTGGGTAGCCGAGATACTATCTAGGCCCCCACTCCCTTAGCAATAACAAAACTAAGTCTTGTAAAAATATAAGTTGCAGCACGAGCCCCGGCATCCTGGGAAATAAATGATTTACACAAAGTTAGTTGGAAGTCTCGTAACAAATTGAGCTCCAACCCCTTTCTGAATGGTAAATCCAACTCTGTGAAATAAGAAATCACCGTTATTAGACCCCGCCCCATGACTCTTCTTAACCAATTGAACCCGCTTCATAAAGCCAATATCATCATCTCTCAGTTCCCCAAAAGCAGAGAACGCAAATGCCATGAAGCAATACCCTTTAGTATCACAAATATCTGCATACTTCTTCTTCTTCCTTTCAGTCGCTTGGGAAACCGCCTTGCCGGGTACAAAGGAATCATTAGCTCTAGTTGTAATTGGCGAAGCCCCAACCACATCGACACAAGTGTCCCTACCTTTGTCCCACCCATAAACCAACAAATCACCTGCTTGTAGCTCAACGTACACCATCATCACTGGTCATACCAGTACGCGCTTTATTCTGAACTGCGATACCCGCCTTATAACAAATGTCTGCCAAAACATCTCGGACCATATTGTGTCGATGCTTAGTCTCGATGCCTCGACTGCAATGCAGACCATGGTCTCCAAAATGGTAACTCCCTATAACAAAAAACGCTCTCTTTTCGAGGAAAAGCACAAACCCCATATGGGTTTTCCTCCGATGGGTGGCGACTAAAACAACCACCTTCATGGTGGCCGGAAATCTATGCGGTAAGTGATAAACCTCCTTCGGGAGTCTCAACCCTCCTTTGGGAGCACCAATCCACCCTCTTCGGGTGCCTCAACTCTCCTTCGGACACCAAAATCCGCCTCCTCGGCGCGACGAACTTCGGCTTCGGCCGCCCCTTCCCCTCCTCGCTCGGCCATCTCTTCTCCTCCTTGTTTCGGATGTGCCGTACTTGTCCAACCTGTGGCGTATTGGCTATTCCGATTCCCTTCCGCGGAATTGTTCAAGGATAAAATCAAATTGGGGTTTTCGTTATTTGAAGTTTCTTTTTCCCCTTTCGATTGTCCTCCTTTCCCTTCTGCCTCACTAGGCCTCCTTTCCCTTCTGCCTCGATGGGGTTTCAATTAGAGTTGGAATGGTAATCGAAAATTACCATACCAACCGTACCAACAGGTCCTTGGTACCAAGAAGTTGGTAACCGACTGAATCGGTAACCGAAGTCTCGGTACCAAGGATAGTCGGTACGGTAACGGTATGGGCAACCCAAATACCGTGGTACCGTTGGTACCGAATATATATTTAATTTTTTTAAGAAATAAAATATATATTTTATTTTTTAAAAATAATAAAATACCGTGGTACCGTTGGTACCAAGGATAGTCGGTTCGTTTTCAAACATAATCTGTCATCGGTACCATCGGTACCGATGGTACCACAGTGTATAAAACGAAAATCGAAGAATGAAAATAGTGGCTTCGGTTACCACGGTACCGACATTCGGTAACCGATACTTTCGGTACCAAGAGTTTCGGTACCGAAACTATTCGGTTGGTACGTGGTACAGAAAATCCCATACCGAGGGGTATCGGTACGGTACGTGGTAATGAAAAATTTACCATGGTACCGTACCGTGCCAGCCCTATTTTCAATGTCACCTTCGCCTGGTCGCATCCCAACTACTACCCTCTCCGAACCGGTCTCTCCAAATCCACTGTGATTTCCTCTTTCTCCGTCCAATCCAATGGTTGTCGCCGACGTCTTCAGGTCTCCCACCACCGCTTTCTCCGGTCTGAGGGTGGTGGTGTGCGCGTATGCGTGTTGGTGGCGAGTTTGTTCTTTCGCCCTCCTATCAATTGCGTTCGGGGTCGTCGGTGTCTTCCTTTCTGCGTCGTCGATGTCCGATTGTATCCTACTGGCGGCGTCGTGTGGCGATTTGCTCCTTCGCCCACCACTTCTCAGTTCTGGTGATGCCGTTTGCCCTGTTACTGGTTGTTCGGGCCCGTACCGCTGGGTTGTGGGTTTTTTCGGGCCTTTGGATTGTAAAAAGTCTTGGGCCCAAAGGTGGTCTATTGGTTTTGGAACAAATTAAAGGAAATTAAAATTATTAAATAATATTAAATATTATAAAATAAATATTTCCCGGTCAGGTTTAGTATATTTCGGCTTGGGTTTCTGGTGCTTTCGATACAGGCGATCTGGGGCTGTACGTTTGGCGTGACTAGATTTTCTTCTCCGTTTGATGAGGTTCTGGCACTCGGAGTCGGGATAGGTTGCGGTCGTGACAGTGTGTATCGAGGCGTCTCCTTTCTCCAGAAGAATGGTTCTTTGGAGGTTCGTCTTCACTGCCCACAGGTGTGTCCTGATGTGCCGATGGTGCTGCTTCCGGGAAGTGTTTGGCTTCGTGACCTTCGTCCTTCATCTACGTTCTCGTCTTGTTCGGTGTAGTGTAGAGTTCTTGCTTGTATTTTGCACCATAGTTGTATTTTTATTTGCTTAGATGGTTATCCGTCTGCCGACTTGTCGACCATCGAGGTTCAGATATGTTTGACCACAAATTTTTTCCTAATAAAAAAAAAAAAAATTAATAAAATGGTTGACGAGAGTCGACGTACTCCTTCCACACGGTGAACTATCCTCTTTGGCGGCCTCCGTGTACAAAACAAGTACACAATCAGTGCGGCCTCCATCAACTACACAAAAAAACAAGTAAACAGTCAGATGGCCTGGATATCATCTTTCCATTTTCAATCTGGATATCTAATTCCTCACCGGCCATCGATCTCCTTCTTCTTTGGTTTCCGCAATCTCAAATCGATAATATCTTTGACTTTAGATCGATTATTGATGAACCTTATAAAATCGACAACACCATCAATAAACTGTTGTCCCGTTGCCATTGACATCTTCGATCTCCACTTGGCCGACTCTTCTCTCGCTTCAAGCTCTGATTATTAATTAGGGGTTACCGGTGCGTACTTTTTGTTCCTTTTAATTGCTATGTATTTTTAATCATCCATACCTCCTGAATTTTGCGTTTTGCTTCTGATCGATCGATCTGGTTCATTTTGGAGATCGATCGAGTTGTTGCAATTTCTCCAACTAAACCACCATCGATTGCCTGAATTTTAATTTATAATCCAAATATAGCGTGTACGTACAAAGGCATCATCAGGATTCAGGGCCTTGAAATCACATTAAAGGGATAATATATCAGATGGAAAAATCTTTTGCTGACGAAATCATAAGTCGTCTTCTTCAAGTGGGAGAACACACCGGCGACGGCGAGGGCGAGCAACAAGTGCAGGTCTCCGAGTCTGAAGTCTTTCAACTCTGTCAGGTCTCCAGTAGCTTGTTCTTGATGGAGCCAAGTCTTCTCCAGCTCAAAGCTCCCTTTAAGATCGCTGGTACATTTGCAACTTAAAAGTTACCGCATACGTACTCTTATGCTTTATATATAGTTTGTCAACAAAAATCCTTTTTGACAGAGGCGGATTAAGGGACGTCTGGAATTTTTTTTTTTTTTTTTTTTTGGGTAATGTTTTACTGAATTTCGGACTAAAAGAGTAAAAAGAGTTGGATGTTATGGCAGGTTCAAACTTCTTTAATTAGCGTCAATTTTTGAGAATTTATATAGTATAAACCCAATAGGTTCCTTCTCTTATTACCAGAAGGTCCAGAAGTCTTTGAAAGTGAAGTGTCGAAGATATTTTTTTAGTCTTTAATACTATATTGTTTATGTTTCATACACACAATCACACGAGTAATTATCTTATCTATATACCTATACTAAAACCAATACATAATATAACATCCTTACTAACTACCTTACGTGGTGTCTTGTAATTAATTATAGGAAAAATAAATTAGTCAAAAAAATTATTAAAATAATATATTTTCATGATTTATAAAAAGTTATCATAAGTCATCACAATCTTTCTGTATATTTTTAGTTAATTGATTATATTACAAAAATATATCAAACTATTTCATAGTTACACTTATGAAATAGCTAAATATTTTATATGTGTTATTTTATTTATATTTAGATTATTTTTTGGTAGAAAAAAATATTTATTTCAAAATTAATTATTTGATAGTTGTTATTTTATTTTTTTATTTATTTTTGGTAGAATAGATTACTTATACCTAGATGACTTTTTATTTTATATTTTGTACCCACTTAAATTTAAGGGAAATTTACAGAAAACCGCCCCTTAAATTAAAAATTACAGAAAATCACCCTTTAAATGATAGAGGGAATAGCTCAAAATGACCCAAAAATTCGGTTTTATTGTGGGGTTCACCCAACCCGGTTTTAAATTGGGTGAAACCGGATATTAGGGAAACCTTGCAACCGGTAGCAGGTAAGGGAGGGGGTGCAACCTTCCACTGTGCGACACCTGGCAGAATCAGACTAAAAGAGAAAATGTGGGAGGCGGAAATAGAAGAGAGAGAAGGGGGGGGGGGGGGGGGGAGCAAGTCTCATATGTAAAGGAGAGAGGCGCGCGCGCGCACACACACACACACACAGAGAGAGAGAGAGAGAGAGAGAGAGAGAGAGAGGATAGGGGAAGAGAGATCAGTGAGGATAGGACAGAGAGAGATTGAAGAGTCATTTCTCCTCTACGACTTTACTGTTGCTTTTTCACTTTGAAGAAGCAATTGGGTGGGGGTTTATTTGCAGGTTGACGTGTAAGCAGTTAGTTTTAACTGGACACTCAAACAAAACTACATGACACATATTGGAATCGACTGGACAAGAGTTATCGGAGAAAAGGGTTCACCATCGACTTCGGATAGAAAATAGGCAAGCTTGCTTTTGATAAAGGTTATGCGAGAGGTGTCTCCCTCAAATCTGAAGCAAATTTACCCATTTTCTATCTGGGTTTAGACCAGTGACCTGATTGATCCGGTAATTTTCACATGATTGATTCATAATTATATATGATTAAATTCTTTTATGGATATTTCAATTTATTACATTTTATAATTACAATTACTTGATCTTTTATTTTTAAATCAACTTTTATATTTATTTGTATTGTTAATACTCCCTCCGATCAATAGTATTATATTTTTGATCTTTCATCACATTTTTTAAGAAGATAAAAACTCTAAAAATATTAAAAACAATTATATGCTTATTACTAATTGTATGAAATTATTTTTAAAAAATTATTTAAAATTTTGATATTTTATATATTTTTAAATTTTATTAAAAATTCCGAGAAATGATAAAACCAAGTATTTTAGATCAGATATATTATATAATTACAACAACTAGAACTTATGAACCACATCTTTAATTTTAGCATTTTAAAATTATCGCAAATTTATCAAATCATAAATTTTTGAATTTAAAAAAGAAAAAAATTAAAAACTCAAAATCGGGTGAAACCCGAGTTCAAGTCAAACCGGATCTACCCGAGACCCATTTTACTCGAAACTCGAAATGATCCGACCCAAACCCGACTCGAATGACCCGATTGATAGACATATAATAGATTGACCTCTTCATAGATGTTTTATCTTTTTTTATGATTTATCCTACACAGTGGCGGATCTACGGGGGCTCGGGATGGCTGAAGCTCCCCCCCTATCCTAAGAAGTGGTCTAAGTATATTTTTATAATCTATGATTTTTGTAATATATATAAGTAAAGTAATCTAAAAGGCATAATGGCAGACTGGCTCAGCGGTAAAGCCATGGTGCTAGCAGAAGGAATTTTAAATTGAGTGATTAATAAACCCAGGTTCGATTCCGTGTGCATTTTTTTTTAATCAAAGGGCCTCCTTTTTTTTCCTTCAGACAGACACGCAAATCTAACCCCTAGCGATAGCAAAAGCCACTGCTCCTCGGCCTTGGCACCGGGACACTGCACGCCCGCAGGCTCCTCTCCGGCGTGATGCCCGCTACTCTTCTCCGGCGTAGCAGCGACACGGTGGCTCCTCCTCCGGTCCTCCCTGCGCTGTGATGAAGCCCTTCTTAATTCCACTTCTTTCCCTCATACAAACAATAAATCCCAAATCCAAATTTCTTGAAGATTGAATTGAAAAGGATAGTGTTATAAATTATACTTTGTCAATTTGTGCTCTAAATTTTAATTTGAGATATTGAATTTATAGGTAGGATTGAGAATTTAGGGTTTTGATTTTGGAAAACAATTTTGTGTAATTAGGTTTGAAAATCAATTTTGTGAATTTGTGAATTGAATTTGGGGTTTGTGAATTGTATTTGTAATTTGGGTGATTATTTTTGAGTTTCACAAACAAGTAGAAAATTAAAATACAGATTGAAAATTCACCAAACAAATCAGAACAACCTCTTTATAAAATCTCAAATTTCCGGGTTTAAATTGTGAACCATTTATGAAAAGCTAAATCCCTCGGAACACTAATAAATGAATTTCAAGAGGCTTTAGAAGCAATCAATATCCCTTAATTGACCCTCAGCTTCTTCACCTTAGATCCAAGAATTTAATTGACCTTCGGCTTCTTCACCTTAGATCCAAGAAAATTTTGGTTGTGATTATTTGAATAGGTATGGTATTTGATTAAAATTTTGGTTATAATTTTGGTTGTGATTACTTCAACTCAATTGTAAAAATATTTTAAATGCAAAGTAATTTGACTTAACCTAAAAATAACCTAACATGTAATTAAATTGAAATCGGTCAGAGCTAAGGTGAGTATCTTGTTATGTACATGCAAGGAAAAATATGGTTATATTGAATTTGATTCTTAACATTGATCTCGATTCGCAACTTGTCATAAGTGTTTTTCAGCCCTCCTTGACGAAAATCCTAGATTCGCCACTGATCCTACAACCAGCGCGCTAGCTCAAATATACTCAAATAGTATATTATATGCACTTAATATATATCTTCCCTCTTAATGCTTCGAGTTCGAATTCCAGGTGACGTTCATGGCCAGTTCACTGATCTCCTGACTATATTCAAGTATGGTGGACTTCCTCCTCGGTCCACATACTTATTCTTGGGCAATTATGTTGACTTCGGAAGGCAAAGCTTGGAGACAATATCACTTCTTCTTGCATTCAAGATCAAGTATCCTGATAGGTTCTTTCTCCTGAGGGGAAGCCAGGAATGTGCTTCAACGAATCGTCTATTTGGGTTTCATTACGAGTGTGAGAGAAGATTGAATGTCAAATCGTGGAAGGTCTTCAATGATTGCTTCAACTGCCTACCTATTTCTGCTCTGATAAATGATAAGATCCTTTGTATACACGGTGGTCTTTCACCGGATTTGCATAATTTGGATCAGCTAAGGCACATTCAAAGACCCACAAGTGTACCGGCTTCAGGTTTGCTTTCCAATTTACTCTGGTCTGATCCGAGTAGGCATATCCAAGGTTGGCGTATGATTGAGCATTGTCGCAGTTATTCATTCGGTACTGAAAAGGTGAAGGAGTTTGTTGAGAAGAATGGCCTATCTCTAATCTGTCGCGGTCATCAGGTCAGGTCATCATCCTCACCACAAAATGTTTTCTTTTGTTTTTTGGGGCAGCTTCAACTCCTTCAAGAGAAGATATGTTGGTAATTTTCTTAGATATATCTAAGTTGCTTTTGTTGTTGTGTAAAATTTTGATTTGCAGATCGCCAAAAACGGTTTTGAGTATTTCGCTGGGCAGCGGCTTGTTACAATAATTTCAGTGCCTAGTTCATCTATTGCATTTGATAACATTGGTGTTTTGATGAATGTGGATGCAAATTTGAAGTGCTCTTTCCAGAATCTAACGCCTGTAATCCCAAGCCGTGTGTTAAAGCTTGCAAATAAGCCTCGGAGCTCATCAGGAGGCGATATCCTTAACAGATATGATGAGGAGGCCCCTTGGATAAAGGTAAACACATTCGCATTGAAAGCACAATTGTGGAGATGGACATGTTAAAAACATAATTTTCATTGATTTTGGTATGATCTAAAGCATACAGAGAGGATAACGAAGTCCGAGTCTGGAAGCAGCACTAGTACCACTCGCCCTCAAAACTCGACAAGAGTCAATCCTTCTAAGAGCACACCAGCAACCAAGCATAGGAGTAAGCTCCCTGAGGTCAAGGTAAAGGGTTACTTCTCATTTTTTATTTGATTTACCCAACTCTTTAGTTCTTATGCTATGTCTATCACTCTATCTGTGTCAGTTTTTACTATGGGTAAATTACACATAACCACCCGTAAATTATGGTACTTTTCACATAATCACCCATAAAAACTTAAATTACAGTAAACCATCCATAAATTTGACTTGTTTTCATAAGACTACCGACACATTAAATCTCTATTTGTTTTGTTTAAAACGACTAAAATACCCTTCAAGCTTATTTGTGTGTACTTTGTAAAGGAAAGATGTTGCATGTATATAAGTGTTTGGATTCCAATTGTAATATGTTTATAATGCAAAATAGACAATGTCGTCTTTGGTAAATACAAAATTTAAGGTAAATTAAGGGTTTGTTTGGATTCCATAATTTATTAATTATATATAATATTATAATGTAATAGTTTTATCTCGATGTATGTGATTAATTATTTGGTTAAATTACTATTTTACCTTAGTTTTTATGAGATTTTTAGTTATACAACCGACTGATCGATCACATAAACCGAGGTAAATAATTGAATTATAATTAAAATAGAATGGAATTCAAACCCATCCTAAATACTCCAACCAATATATATCTAAATTGGATTTGCAATGTGAAGAGTCGAGACTTGCAATAGCTCCTAACAGTCTCATTTCCTTCAAATGTTGAATAAGATAGGAAAAAACTTTAAAACAAAACAAGATTAATGCTTTAAAAGAATGGTAAAGTATCCCATATCTTAAATTACAAACCATCTCATTTAAAAAAAAAATAAACTAAGCTTATACATATCATTTGACAAATTAGCCGAACATGACTAATTTTATTAGAATTTATCCCTTTTTAAAAGGGTAAAAGTAAAATCGGATTATTCAACAAATGAAAAATCGATCTTATGAAAAACAAATCATTGCATTAAATACAAATAAGATTGAATTAAGAGTATTTTAATCTTTTTAAACAAAACAAATAGATGTTTAATGGGTGGATGGTCTTATGAAAAGATAACTAATTAATTTATAGGTGGTTTACTGTAATTTAAGTTTTTAGGGGTGGTTATGTGAAAAGTACAATAACTTACGGGTGGTTAGTGTAATTTACCCCCTTACTTTTGACTAATGACTGGCAGTAGCACTGTATGTAATATATGTATTACTTGAATGATGAGTTTGATATGCTCTTTCCATATACGAATAGGGCTGATATACGAGCTAACGAGCTCGAGTAGTGGGTGTTCAAGCTCGGCTCGTTTACAAACGAGCCGAGCTCGAGCTCGAGCCTCATTTTCTCGAGCCGAGCCGAGTCGAGTTCGAGCTACTCACATCATGTAGATATGTGATTCAAAGTGAATGGAGTTCAAAAAGCAAAACGGCTGACAGACTCTTTAGAAGAAGAGGTTAAATAAAACATAGGGACAGAACTATAATTTCACCTACGAAACGAGATATACGCCCTATTTACAAGGGGTTAAATCAGGCACGGAACCAGGATTGAAAATCGGGGTAGGCTAAAATACCCTTATACAATGAACAAAATTTTAAAGTTACTAATATCACATATATACCATAAATATACACACCTAGAAACAAAATTAATAAAGAAAATTATATATATATATATATATATATATATATATATATATATATATATATATATATATATATATATAACAATAAACAAATTTTTTTTTGATGAATCGAAGCAACTGGGAGTCTAGGAGTGAATCATGACATCAGCTAGCCAATCTCTATTAGGAGTACAGGACCAAAGGACCAAATGAAAGTTGATTCAGATTTAAAAATAAAAAGATGGACAAGGGTCAAGGGGGATTCGAACTCTGGGTGCTCAGAATATACCCAAAATGGTCTTTTACAAGCAACCAACTAGACTACTGAAGCTTTGTGATACCTGCTACTTATAAATATATAACTTCTTAGATTTTGGGGTGGGCTGCAGCAAAGCCCAGCCCACCCCTGGGTCCGTCCCTGGGTTAAATAAAACTTATTTACATGGGGTTAAATAAAACATAGCGGAGAACTGTAATTTCACCCATAAAATGAGCTATACGAGCTACTCGAGCCGAGCTCGAGCTCAGAATTCTGCTCAAGCTTGGCTCATATTTAATTCGAGCGAGCCCGAGTCGAGCTTTTTTCGAGCCGAGCCCGAGCCGAGCTCGAGCTACTCGGCTCATGTAACAGCCCTATATACGAAAGCCGGCTGAAAGTACAAGGAAGTCCAGTTCTGGGAGCAAGAATAGTGCAACTGATGACAATGGGAGCTCGACAAGAGCCAATTTTGTTGCCAACATTAACTCAAGCAAGTTTAGGGATACGTCTCCTATTGCCAAGGTAACGACGCAAGGCCATAGTAAGTCACAAGTTAACCGGTATATGTAAGTTGTTATATCAAAATCTAATTTGCTTGCTCGCTCTTTCTATTCATCAAAGATCGATGCAAGGACGAGTAATTCCAGCTTCGGAATTGGCACGGGTGCAACCAAGCCTGAGGGCTCATTGGGAGCCAATCCTGCTAGAATCGATCCAGCAACCAAGTATAGGAGTACATCCCCTGGAGTCAAGGTAATTGAATATGTGTTGGGATATGTGAAGAGATCAAAGAGAATCTCACATTAAAAATATGAATGAACAAGTTTAATTAGTATATAAGCTAGTTGGATACTCCTCTTATTGTCAATTGGTTTTATGAGGACGCTTATAATATGACCAAAGCTAAATCATCCGTGGAGCAAGGGATTTATGTTGTTAACATGGGGTGTTTTCTTGAACGTGTGCAGCGCTTTCTTGGTGCCAAGGTATGAAATATGATCGATGTGTGATGAACTGAGAAATCATCAATCAGGAACGATCTCGACGCAATTGTGCTCAACAAATCTTATTCTTGTGAACATTTGCAACTTGAAGAAACCATATACGATATGCTTGGCTTGGAAACTCATGATATTCATTCAGATTGGATTTGCCATGACATATTGACATGTATGAGTTCTGTATTTCATATCTTTGGGGGATGTTGGTTGATTGGTGTGCACTTATTTATGGATATGATAAGGGAGTGTATATAATACTCCGTATCATTTTGGGGAATGTGGGTTTATGGGTGTGTACTTTTTTAACTTGTACGCACTCTCTTCCCAATTAGATTGAGAGGGTGTTTCCTAGCGACCCATGGTAAGTCAATCAAAGATGGACAAGAGACTCCATAATGACAAACGAAAAACACGTAGAAAGGAGGGAAGAAATATAACACACTCTTAAATCTAAAATACGTGTAAGCAAGTTGTGTTAGTGGGCAACTACCGGCACAAGACTGCTCCTGATTAGTGTTCGTCGACTCGGATAGCAATGCTCCACTGAACAATATCTCATGTCAACTCCTCGGTGAGTCCCAAAAATGTTAAGTCTTTTCTAATTAATCATCTCATCCCAACTCTTCGACGAATCCTTCCGATATTCAGGTTTTCACATCTATGCACTGATGCACTGGGATCTCTTCTCTTAACATGCATGTACCATCGGAGTCTTGATGCCTGTACCATCGATGCTCGGTACGTAATCAGATCGGCTATATTGAACTCTGACGATGAACTGACTTGGTTCCCTTATTACTGTACTAACGGTAGGCTGTAGCATTCTCCATGCGCTTCATTAAGGAAAACATAAATGAAAAATTATTTGAGGTTGGAAAACAGGAAAAAGTCATTGTGATTTTGAGGCGATCAAGTACACTTTTTTTTTTTACAACAACTTTCTTCTGATTTTCTTCCTTGGAGTGGAAGGTTGAGTATTAGGCTTGCTCATGAGCAAGCTAATAGGGAGTATTTGAATGAATAAGTACTCCGTAGTCCGTAGAACCCAACTTATGTTGAAATCTTTGGCTATTGTTATATGCAGTACACAAATGCTATATACACTCAATATGAATGGATCTTAAATTTATTGCATCCTTCACTTGATACGTGTCCAGTATTAAATATGTTTAATATTAAAAAAATAACGAACAAATGAGAGATTCATTCAGTATAACGAACGGATCTTTAATACATTTGTAAATATAAAAAAAAAGTTTGAAACTTTTAAAAAAAACGAACGGCCCAAATATTCAAAAGATTTAAACTTGTATTTTAAAATATATGAGCAGATCTTTAATACGTTCGTTACTTTTTTAATGACAGACATCTTTATTGCTAGACACGTGTCAAAATGAGGGTCAAACAAATCCTTAGAAAATTTGCCCAATAGGCGTTTTGGAAGAAATAATTAAAGAAATGTCCATACTTCGGTAAAAATTAGTTAAATGTCCATCGTTCTTTTAAACTCTTAGTTAGATATGCTTCGTTTCCCTCGGCAAATCCTCTTTACTCCTCATTCGTTTCCCTTCTGGTTCGTCTCCTTCCTCCTCCACATTTTCCCCAATCGATCCACCAGAACTCCAATTCCGATTTCATCGGGCTGAGCAGCCCAGGTGGATTAGGCGGAGCCACCGAGAAAGCGATTGAAAAGCTCTGATTTCAACGGCCGGAAATCCGATTCCGATTTCAACGGCGGCGACGACCTCGATGACGAGATCTATTCCCTCAAAGTGAAAACCACCTAATTATCAGGTTGACACTAGACCATTTTTTCTTTTTTCCTTTATTTGGTTCGAGCATCTCAATCTCTTTTTAGTTTCACAAATTTTTATTTTGTTTTGTTTTTTAACAACGATTTCAACTTATCATCAATTTATATCTTTAAAATACGCGGTAAAGTGTCTAAAAAATAAAAAATAACGGAGGGAAGGAGTAATTACATCTAAAAAGGGTTTTAGGTGATTCATTGAAGGAAAGACAAGTTTATGGTGTGGAAAATTCTTGTACATACACACATACATACATACATATTTAACCATCGCTATTTTTTTATATTGTTATTGTAATAAGTGCAATAAGTTTAAAAATAATAATTACGAAGTAATATTGTCTACTTCATTTGTTAATTAAAACTTGTCATTTTAGAAATCTAAACACTTATTAAGAAAACAAAAAAATACACTTATACCCCTAATCATTACTCTACTTTTTTACTTTCTCAAAAATTATAACTAACAACTATCTAATCATTACAAATACAATTTCTTAAAGTATGTGACAAAATAACTAAAATGACAAGTTTTTTTTAACAAGATTGACTTCCTAAAACGACAAATTTTAATTAATGGGGGAGTATATTTTAATAAATAAATAAAATGGTGGGTACCCATTACTGGCCTAGCGGTCGTAACGAGTATATTTGTCTTTCCATATCTATTGCGGGCGCGGATCGGGCTTAGAGGCCCACTTGGGCTTTTTTTCCTGTACATATCCGTCCAAAATAGCGGACGAGACAACAGACGAGTACTGGCCCGCGTTTATCCCGATCTAATTGTAGCAATGTTTAAATTTAAATGACTACTAAGATAATTTTCACTTAAAATCACACTGGACAATTAAGGATGGTTTTATGAAAATATAATACTTTTAAGGGCGGTTTTAGGTTTTAGGATGGTTTTAGGTTTTAGGACGAGTAACAAGATAACTATTACTAGTAAATTGTATCCAAATCTTTTTCCAATTTAAAAACTATTTCCAAACTAGATCGAGATCCAAATAAAAACTCGAATGAGTTCATTCATGTTATCGAAATCCTCTAATTTTAAAACCACACTAAACTCATTTAAATGAATCGAGAAACAAAATTATATTTTCTTCCATTGTTCGGTTGATTTTCACAGTTGTCAGTGACGACACCTCGAAACTCCATATCATAGCGGTTTCGCGGTTTCGCGTTTCTACGTATGAAGAAACTCCGAAACTTCAAAGAAACATCTCAGAAACATTGACCGTTTCGTTGATAAAAAAAGTCATAAACTTTGACCGTTTCAATTTGGTTAGAAATGTTTCTGACTTGCCAGATGACATTTCCACTAATTTTATAGTTAAAAAGATCAAACCCTAAATAATACTTCCCCTTCCTCTCGTCTGAAACTCTCGTTCCCTATATCATTGCCGCCTACTTCTCCTCCATTTTCGGTCATCCCTCCTCTCACTTGCTCAGCGCTCTCTCCCTCTAAGCTCTCTTCTGGTAAATCCTCACTTATAAAACTTTCTCTTGATAAGCCAAAACTTAAGGAAGATTTAGCTAAGTAGAAGATTGATGTTGGATTGATTACTTTGTGTTGTTCTTGATTATGTTGTTATTTTAAAACTAAGTTACTTTATTTTGTTGGTTTGCTAGACATTTACTATTTTTGATATGTCTGTATTGATTTATGTTAAGTAGTAATGCCATTGTTTATCACGGTATTGAACATTTCAATTTGTAGCTTTAATGATGCATTCTACGTGTATCATTTGGTGATATGTTTATTGCTCTTATTTAGACCTTTAAATGAGCATATAATTCATATTGTTGTTTCCTTGGCGTTTCAGTTTCCTACAAAATTTGAATTATCGTTTCTCCGTTTCCATTCCCCTTCCGATTTCCGTTTCTGTTTCCATGCAACATAACACTCATCGCCTCCTCAATATTCTCGAGTTCTTACGAACAAATGAGAAAAGTCATCGATTTCTCATCCACTGATAGAGATTCTCTAATTAACAATAACAGTCCATTTTACAATCTTTTTATTTCAATTGGGTAAAGTGGACAGAAGGATCTCACCGTTATCCCCCTCCCTCAGCTAATTAGTGGTGTGCAATAGCAACGTTAAACCTAATTTATCACCACCACATGCACTTTATGAAAAGTTGTTAACTTGGAGGTGGTATTGTGTAATTTTCCAAAATTATTAAGCAAAACTACCAAATTAGCCCTCAAAAAGTTGGATTTAAAAGAGTAATAGTCAATTCACGTGTGCGAGACCTCATTATTTTTCTGTTCTCTCTGCAGCCGGAGGAGTCTCTCTCTCTCTCTCCGTTCCTCATTCACCGTATTCCCTTCCTGTTAGGGGTTGCGATTACGAGGCCTCAATCTCCGTCTTCATCCCGCTTCTCCCAATTCAATCCGATCTCTATTATTTTCCCCCGATTCGGAGCATCGTTTTTCTCCCATTGATCTATCCGCGGAGGATAATTTCAATCATTGGAGCGGCTTTAAATCGTTGCGCCGTGGGAGGGAAACTTGAGGATTCCGATTTGGAATTGTGCTGTAACCGCGGTTCCGATCGCTGATTTTGGTTGAAACGGGAAAAACAAACCGGCTGGGGTTGCAGATATTCGCGGCTATTGGTGTTCGCGTTTTTCTAGGGTTTCGAGGGGAGATCCGTTTCAGCGATTGTTTCATGCTGTTATGCAATTTTTGCCTCTCGTGGACGTGAATGATTGAGAAATCAGCTATGATGGACATGGATTTCAATGAGGATTTGGCGTGTTTGGATGCTGACTTGCTGCAGCTCTCCGAGGTGTCTCCCTTGGCGATCAAATCGAATCCTTCTCTCGCGCAGGGGCTTTTTGATCAGTGGCTTTCGCTTCCTGATACGAATCGATTGGTATGGTTTGTTTTTGTTTGTAACTTTGATGCGGATAAGGTGCTTTAGGTGGATTGATGTCAAATTTCAGGCTTCGTTAGGTGTTTGACAACAACAACAACAACCCGGTTTATCCCGCGTTAGGTGTTTGAGATTACCTTTAAAAAACTGGTGATAGAAAAGGAAAGACATGTTATGAATGAAATAGGCAGTTAATGTAATACCGTTTTCTCCTGCTGTCACACCCAATATGGTAGATGTTTGTCCATGTTGTGTTGCTTTTGATCATTGTTGGCAAGCTGGGGTTCAAAAGTGCTTTAGATCTTACACTCTGATGATGAGCACAAAGTTTGGAAGTCAGTGTTCATGGTCACCATTGCCAGGGAAGATTATTATCTGGCCCATCAGTTGATATTCAGTTGATATTCAGGCACGGGGTTCAATGAATGATGTTGAGGAATAGGAAATAGGTATCAGTATTAGTGGAAGGGACTGGCTACAAAGATAATTGACATAGACAGTGCGATGGAGTAGGCTTTTGCTGTAACAATTGTGACAGGAAAAGCTGATTGGCAGCTTAGTTGCTACAGCTTTGAGGCTTTAAGAGGATAGAGAAAGCCGTTAATTTTTCGTTAGGATGATGTAAATTGGAAATGTCGTAATGGGGTTTAATGCGGTGGGACTTTATGGGAAGATAGGTAATAGTTCCAAATTCGAAGAACTAGCCTACTTAAAATCGAGGAATCATCCCTCTGGATTGTAGCATCTATTTGGAATTAAATGCGATCCAAATTTCCCAAATCCAACACATTCAATTTCTCTACTTTCCAATACCGTACTAAAATAGGTCGCATTTGTTAGCTGTTGTTCTTTTCTTCTGTCCATCTTTTAGAATAGCTACTGATTAGGTTTTCAGTCCATTATCTGCTTTCATTACCTACTTTTAGATTCAGTATTATTAGTATTCCTGTTTGTAAAATCATTTCATCCTAAGAAATTTTCTCATATTTGAGTACAGGTAAAATCATTGGTTAGTGATGCAAAAGCAGGGGTACCTTTGAATGTACCTGGCAGTACTTCAAGCCCAAATGCTTCTTCTAGTGGTGCAATACCATCCATGTTCCCCGCAGGAAGTGCACCTCCACTTTCACCAAGAAGTTTGTCTGGTTCACCTCGTATTGCGAAGCAGAGGGCAGGCCCTTCTTCCCTGCGATCTCCTCTTAAATTACTCAGTGAACCAGTAAATGAACTGATACCACAAGTAAGGTTTTGCTTTAATCTTTTGTTGCATGAACAGGCATTGTGATACTTGTTTCACACAAGAAGCGTGAATTCTCATTTTTATATGTGTTTTGTGTCTCCTTTGTAGTTCTACTTTCAAAATGGCCGTCCTGCACCAAAGGAACTGAAGGAGCGATGCTTGTTTCGTATAAATCAGTTTTTTTATGGCCATCCAGATGGGATGCAAATCACCGGTGAGATTTGCATGATGATAATATATTGTGCTTTATAGAGCACAATAATGATACTCTTTTTTTTCTTCTTTCAGATCTAAAAGTTCTTACGAAGGAAATTTGTAAGCTGCCATCATTCTTCTCGAGTGTTCTTTTCCGAAAAATTGATGTGAATTGTACTGGGTTTGTCACGAGGTATGCAACTTTTCCATCTGATATTGCTACAATATATTAATATTTATACACAATGTGATTGATTCTTGTGGTGGGTACTGACAAGTGGCTCTATACACGTTATATTTTTCAATTTTTTGTATTGACAAAGGGGGTTGCATTGTTGCATTAGAAAGTGCTTCTTCATATCTATAAAATTGCCAAAATTCATTATTTCTTTGGTTAAAAGAGAAGGGTTACTGAAGATATATTTACAGTCCTGAGTTGGAAGTTTGTACCCCCTATTAACAAGTCTTTCTGTCAGTCCATTTGCACTTCTTTTCTGGTAAATGCCAGCTTAGTGCTGCCGTGCTGGTAAGGGTCAGCTTAGTATGGCATGGTCAGTTCAGTAATTCTGATTTTGTCGTATTTTGTAGACAAGACGAGTATATTATCTATATGAAATTTGAACCATGATTAGTAATTCACTCTTCATTGAATGATGGATTGCTGTTGTTGAAGTTCTCTTTTATTTGTAGACTGTGTGTGTTGAGTCCCTGTTACATAATTTCTTCTGATTTCAATTGCTTGTTAGGGACACATTTATTGACTACTGGGTCAATGGTAACATGCTGACCATGGACACAGCTACTCAAATATTCACAATTATGAAGCAACCAGATCGCAGATATCTTACTCAGGTATTGTCAATGTTTTGACATTGTGATACACATCTCTTAAGTGTGGCTGTTTACTTCCCAGTGGGTTGCTTTACTCCTTTTTAAAATATGATTGTTAAAGTAATTTGTCTGATATCGACTAATTTTGGTCTCTTTCCCAAAAATGGGGTTTTTTGTGTTTAGGATGACTTTAAGCCCGTCCTTCGTGAACTTTTGGCGACACATCCTGGACTAGAGTTCTTGCAGAGTACACCCGAGTTTCAGGAAAGATATGGTATGTCACTACCTGACGAGTTAGTACCTTTTTCCCCTAAGATGAATAATGTATCCACTTCTTTCAAATGATGTGTTTTGGAGGAACTAGAGGGAATTTGGTGCTTGTTGATGCTATCATGGTTAAAGGTCATATGTTTTGTCAATGTTTAATTGTTATGAGTTTGTGCTTTAACATTTAAACGATTTTGTGGTTCTGTTATCTTTTCTGCATTAGAAATTTTTTGGGGTGCTAGTACACCCAAGAGTTATCTCTTGGCCGATAGCCAATATTTCTTTCTAGTATTCTAGCTTCTTTCATTTCATAACCACTAGCAAATTATTTGCATTTCCTTTCATATTCTTCACAATGTATTTTTCCTTATCTTTCCTTGAAGTAGAACCAAGGGGACTCCTTAGATACAAAATTGGCTCCTTTGGAATCACCAGCGTTGTTATGTTCTATGGATTTGTTTTGATATCTATCTATATCAAGATTTATGTTGTTGCTTTTTAGAACCTTGATCATGTAGAAGTTTGTTCTGCTGTACAGCCGAGACTGTGATATACAGAATTTTTTATTACATCAATAGAGCTGGAAATGGACATCTCACTCTCAGAGAGCTGAAACGTGGCAATTTAATTGCTGCAATGCAGCATGCTGAAGAGGAAGAGGACATAAACAAAGTTATAAGGTTAGAATTTCCATACTCTCTCCCCTCCCTATTTGTTTTCTACTGGATGGTAAACCTTTACAAGAGTGCTAGTAAATTAGTAACTGATGTCTCATTTGCATGCTTTCTAGTATTCAATATTCAAGATTATGTGAAAAATCAGTATGCCCTTTGCTTTCTTTATGCTGCCTAGCTTTAGCTTGGCATACATATCTGTATGCGGGAGTCGGCTTGGAAGAAGTTTAACATCTTTTCTGCCTTGCTTTAAATTTTCTATCTCAGTTGATCCTTATTAGGACTATATTTCTTGACTCTTTCCTTTCTTTGCTTCTTGATCGATATAGATACTTCTCCTATGAGCATTTTTATGTCATATACTGCAAGTTCTGGGAGCTGGACACGGACCATGATTTTTTTATCGACAAAGAAAACCTAATAAGATACGGGAACCATGCTCTCACATATAGGATTGTTGATAGAATATTTTCTCAGGTAACTTGCCCTCCCACTCATTCATGCTTTATTCCAACTTCCAAGTATGCGCATTCATACGTTTTTGTCTAAACATTCATTCTTGCATCTTATGTTACATTTTCCTGTTTACTGTTAAAACCAGAAATTGTTTAATCCTCCTTTTTGTTGTCCTTTTTGTTTTAACATCTTGTGTCAGGTTCCTAGAAAGTTCACTTCTACCATTGAGGGTAAGATGGGGTATGAAGATTTTGTTTATTTCATACTTGCGGAGGAGGACAAGTCATCAGAACCTAGCCTTGAGTACTGGTAAATTCTTGTGACATCAAATGAGCTCTTTGTTCAAATAGTTTGAGCTCCGAATTATTGATATTATACTGGGAAAAAAGTGAAATAAATTGAGTACTGGTAAGTTCTTGAACAAAGCAAATAAATTGATGCATATTGACCCTGCACAAGACCAGGGCTAGAAGTCAATAGGCTTTTTTAATGAGGGAGTTAAGTTCAATTTTCTACTGTATAGTCGGTTCTTTTGCTTCATTTAATTTTTGTCTATCCAGTTCCATTATTTTTATTGATGTGTTACATCAACAGGTTCAAGTGCATTGATTTGGATGGGAATGGTGTCATCACCCGGAATGAGATGCAATTCTTCTATGAGGAGCAGTTGCATCGAATGGAGTGCATGGCCCAGGAGCCTGTGCTTTTTGAGGATATCTTGTGTCAAGTTATTGATATGATTAAACCTGAGGTTGCCTTCTCTACGTTGATCACTTCACTCCTTTTCTCTTCGTTGGGCTTTGCTAATGTGCATGATTCCATTTTTAGGCATATTGTTGCTTCTCATGGTTTATTTATTACAACTAGAATTGGATGTGAGCAAGTGTGCACTGCAGGACCATTGATGAATATGCTTTTATATTCCTTGAAATACACTTTGAAATACCTGAAAGAAAAATATATCTATATAGGAGCTTTTTAGAAGTTACTTGTTATATACTTGATTCCTGACTAAGTGATTGGCATATTGTGAAAAGTATATCCTTTGCTAGAGCTGAAACATGTTTGACGTCACGTTACTTGCCCAGTGCTTTATTACAAGTTTTGAGGTACTAGACAGGGCACTTTTTCAGGATTATTTATGTGTTTCTTTATTGGTGATGCTTGCAGGACGATAGTTTTGTAACTCTGCGTGATATTAAGGGCAGTAGACTTTCTGGAAGTGTTTTTAACATACTGTTTAACCTTAATAAGTTCATGGCCTTTGAAACTCGCGATCCTTTCCTTATTCGTCAGGTATGTCAAACAACTTTTTGCCTATGTTTCTTCTATCCGACAAAATGTTGATATGTTGTGCTGTACTGTTCTATTCGTGTTGGGTGATAACAGGAGCGAGAGAATCCGACCTTGACAGAGTGGGATCGGTTTGCACACAGAGAGTATATTAGACTTTCAATGGAAGAAGATGTTGAGGATGCCTCCAATGGAAGTGTTGAAGTTTGGGATGAATCACTTGAGGCTCCGTTTTAAGTTAAACTTGGTAATGCTGTATGAACTTTAACTTATGCTATTAACGTTAGCTTCACCAGGCATATGTTTTAGATTCAAGATACAAGTTCTACAATGATCAGAATAGAATTGCTCAATTAGATGTAGGAAAGAAAGATAAAATGGTTGACAATTGCTGATGATAATGCTAGATGACCTGTGTTGTTGAACACAGGTACTATAAATCTCTCTTCCCCATCCCGCTTGGCCTCCAATGGAAGCTTCATGTGTGGATTCTTTATTTCACTAGGAACTCATTAATTATCATCGAATATTTTTGTTACTTGGTGCATTAATATAATCTTTTATATTTCTTTTACTTTTCATTTTATAATTATAAAATGTTATACTAGTGATCATTTATTCGGTTTAGTACTGTGTTTTGGTGAAGGTGCTTGACGAGAAGGCGTGTATTCTTTTCAGATACTGGCCATTGGACGAGAAGATGGCTATGTATCTGAGACGAGGTATTCCTTGAATTGGGTTCTGTGAAGACATTTGAAATCTTCATCAGAGAGATGATGCTGAAGTTGGAATGAACTAAAAAAGTAAAAGTGCGTCTTTTGTTATGCGGCCCAGGTAAGATTCTAAATGAAAACAGTGTTTTTTTAGGATATAGTTTCTTCTGCAACATTAGCTCCAGAGAGGCCTCTGTGTTTTGTTTGGCCAAGAATGGTCACATCTAGCAACATCATCCGTAACTGAAAGAAGAGGGGCTTGATAGCTTGGCGGATTTTGCGTTTCTACTTCTCTTCTCTTTGTTGTAAGTTAGTAGTCTTTTGCTGTTTCTAAGTTTCAATCATAATCTCCATTCGTTCTATTTGGAAAAAAATTGGAAAAAAAAAAAACTTTTGTGGGGGTTAATTTTCATGTATGAAAGTAAATGTCATCTGTTAGAAAGGGACATGACATGACTCGTTTTTACCAATGGTGGTCGTAAAGGAAAAATAGGTTGCTTGCTTTGTTTTTCTGCTTCTCGTCCGTGTGAAGATTTGCTTGTTCAGAAGTAGTTACAGACGCATTTCCGTCTTGGCTGGTGACCATTTATGAGTTTGGCTGGTGACCATTTATGAGTATCTGTATATACTACAGCTAAGCATACTCGGTTTGGCATCATTGTTTCTTATTGTCTTAAATAGTGTCCTTTATGAAGTTGTGGTACCATCTATCTCTACTATGCACTCCAGCATTTCACAGGATTAACTTGTTTAATGGGTGACCAGTCGTATTCGGATTGCTTAGTTTTTTAATACGAGTGATTTACAAATCCGATAGTTTCAGGATGTGCGTTGACATTCCCAAGGGCAAGGTTTACTCGGGAAGTTGAAAAGGCTTATACAGTGTTTATAAAAGCTAGAGGCCACACAAGGCGATAGGTATACTTGTAGCTTAAGCGGGCTTTAGAAGCTAAGGCGATGGGTTTTCCATAAAAACTCTAAAAACATTTTAAACTTCAAGCTAAATGTTATAAAAATCATCTTTGATGAAATAAAATCAGACTGAAAATATATTATTGTAGTAAAGTTTTAGGTCATATGCGAGTAAAAAAAAACCATATCCAAGGCACCATAAAGTATTAAATACAGTCCAAGCTGGATGGGGAGGATGGATGGCTAAGGGGTGGGTCACTAAAAATCATCAATGTCATTTGCATCATTTTCTTCCTCAATTTCTAGAAAAGAAGCAAAGTCCTCATCACCATCATCCAGATACTTGTATCCTTCATCATCTTCTTCTCATGTATCCTTCATCATCTTCTTCTGGTTGTGATCTCAAATGTTGGGTTTTCGAGCCACTGTCACTCAGTATGTCTTGTCCTATGTTTCAGTCTTTATTAGATCTCAAGTTGAATCTTTCTTCGCGAGCACCTGAAGCACTAGCAACTTGTCCCCAAGTAAGATCTTCATTCTTAAACAACAATTCAGTTTCAACATCTTGTTCAAATGCTCCCGTCAACCATTCATTGGATTCATCAATGTCCTTCAGACTTATTGGGTCAATGGTGTCACACATTTCATACCTCTTTAGCAAGGTTCGGTTGTGCTTCACGTAAACCAAATCATTCAATCGTTGCTCATCAAGCCCGTTTCTCTTCTTGGTATGAATTTGTTGTAACAATCAAACACTATATAACTTGTACAATAATATTATTTTATATTGACACTTGAAAGTAACAAACAACTAGCAGCATGCTCAAAAGTGCTCTAATTCCTTTCACATCCCAAGGCACTACTAGTAAGACTTAAAACTTTGATGACAAAATTTTGTAAGGTAGGAGTAGAAGCACCATAGCAACCCCACCAATCAGCTAAAATTATAAATCAAAGATACATAAAAAAAAATTGCATTAATATTAATCATCCCTTAGTATGACAATAATTTAAATTTTAAAAGCAAACAAAGCTAAAAATAATTGGTTATTAATTGTAGTATATTACCTGGCGCTTTGAGCTTTCTATGTCTAATAGCCAATGCATTCCCAAACAGTCCTTCAGCTCGTTTGTACATAGACGGCTCTTCCATAACCTTGTCTTCGTTACTTGCACTAGGAATCAATCTAGGAATGACATGATATAACCCATCAAGCACTTCTTGCATCATGTAAAGGATGGTGTAGCTGACATTCCCATCTCTTATCAATCAATGCATATATGTCAAAAAAATTTGTTATGTCTTGATTAAATGAAGTGTCAATAGCCTCCTTAGCTCGATCCATGACCTGATAAATATATCCCATTGCAGGTCTCTTCTCTTAATCAACGGGTCTTAACCCTCTAACAAGTGGACCACTCATTTTAAAAGTATACAACACACTATTCCAAAAAGAAGGCATCAGAGTAGTTTGTGAGGCCTCCTTCCTTGATCCATTTGTAGTTATCCATTCTTTTGGCTGAAATAACCTCTTTAGACCTAGTTGTTGCTTGTGTATGGATGACAATATGAGGAATGATGTAGAAATCGGGTTTTACCTGGTCGTAGCAAGTTTCTCTGATTGGTAAACTTCCTCATTAGATTCAGAAGATCGGGTCGTTGATAAATATTGTTGCACATCTGCATTGCTTTCTTAAGAGTCCGTGTAATTGAAGGTATACCATCAATATCTTCAAGAATTAGATCAATGGAGTGAGTAGCGCATGGAGTCCAATAAAGGTGAGAATATTTTGCCTCCAACAACTCACCTACAAAATAAATTTGGGGTTTAGTATGTAGGTTAATGATTCAAATTTCTAAAGATATCAAACAAAAAATATATACGGCTTTGCCTACAATAACATAATTTCCCCTGTTGTCTGAGATAACTTGCACAACATTTGTTTCTCCTACCCGCTCAATAACCTTGTCGAGCAACTCAAACAGCTTCACACCAGTTTTAGAGTAATTTGATAAATTAGCTGACTCAAGAAACATACTTCCTCTAGAACAATTAACCAAAAAGTTAACGATTGACCTTTGGCACCTATCCGTCTAGGGGTGGGCATAACCGGGTACCCGACACGAACCGGATAATCGTGTCGGGTACCCGAAACCGTTTAGTCCAAAATGCCCGAACCGTACACGAACCATTTCAAGCCGGGTACCCGACACGGTTAAGCAAATCGGATCCGTGTCGGATCGGCGGTTATCCGACACGAACCATCTTTAAAAAAAAAAAAAAAATTGTGTGTTGCTATGTTGCCGACTGTTGTTGCCATGCCCTGTAACTCGATCTGTTGCCCTTTACATACCGCCACACATAGTAAATCCATCATATTATGTATGACAGAAGAGACCGATGCAACCAGATTCAAATTCATGTGTAGCAACAGCTCCGAATTCGTAGATTTCAGAAGAGAATGGATGCAATAGATTCATGTCCAAATTCCGAATGGATGCAATAGATTCGAACTGAAAAGAATTGATGTTCGAAATTTCGAACTATAGTATATCGATTATAGAAGACAGAAGAGAACGAATGCAACCCGACCCGAAAGAGAAGTTTTGAGAAGAAGAGATTGAGATCCAGGCATCCAACACTGTCGACGTCTGTGGGCTGTGTGCGCGCAGGAGAAGTGGAGATCGAAGAGAACCGGTGTGCCCTAGCATGTGGGTGCGAAGAAGAGAGTGGGTGCGAAGAAGAGAAGAAGAGAAATCGAGCCTGTCGCCTGTGGGTGCGAAGAAGAGAAGAAGAGAAATCGAGTTCGAGTTTGTCGCCTGTGGGTGCGAAGAAGAGAAGAAGAGTCTGGCGGCTGAGAGTTTGAGAATTCAGGATAACTAGGGTTGTGTACTGTTAGTTAGTTTTGGGCATTAAAAATAATGAGGGGTTGTGTACTGTTAGTTAGTTTTGGGCATTAAAAATAATGAGGAAAAATTGCCAGTGGTAAGTTTCGAACTGGGGGCTGAGCTAATTTAAGCGAGCTATTAGGTTTTAGTGATATTCTGTGGATTGTTTACATATTAATGCTATATCAGCGTAATATAAATTTTTTTAAAAAATTAAACGGTTCGTGTCGGGTACTCGATAAGGGCATTTTCCCGACCCGAACACGAACCGTTTAGAGCCGTGTTTTCTCGGTTCGTGTCATTATCGTGTCGTGTTTTTTCGGTTTCGGGTTTTTTCGTGTCGTGTTTTCGGTTTCGGGTTTTTCTGCACACCCCTATATCCGTCCACCCATTTGACATGATATAACACATTGTCTTTGTCCATTCATCTCTATGAATTTTCAGCATCTCGTCAACTCGAGCAACTTCTTGTTTTAGTAAGGGAACCCTTACTTAGTAAGGAATTGGTCGCTTCACTCCAATTCCCACTCTTGCCATAAAATCACATGCCTTGGCCCTTAATGA
The DNA here is from genome assembly GCA_037127255.1 of Persicaria tinctoria. NCBI lineage: Eukaryota > Viridiplantae > Streptophyta > Magnoliopsida > Caryophyllales > Polygonaceae > Persicaria > Persicaria tinctoria. The sequence continues at coordinate 15,352,711 of JBANSL010000008.1, forward strand.
AGTCGGCATCTGCTAGGACATTAAAGGGGATTCCACTTCTATAGACGTACAAATCGAGCAATATCTTCACACATCTTTGCCCGAGCCTCCTTTTGCAAGCTTCATTCAGTGTAGATTGTTTCCCTGTAGGCTGATTTGGTGCAGCTGATCTGGGCCTTGCAAAGGTATCCATATGACCTACTTGCCCACCCTTTTGTAGGTTAAGTTGGAGCCGAGGACATTGGTCTTTTGCCACGCTGAATAGCTACAGGAGGCTCATCTTCAGTATCACCCAATATGCCATCTTCTTTGAGCATCTAAACCAATTGTACTTGATCTCCTACACTCTTCTTTTTCAAAAGGTAATCTTTTATTTCTACTGAAACATGTTGAGGGACCTTCTTACAACGTGTGATATTGCGATGACCGTAAGCAAGATGATGTTTGAACCTATAAATCCCTCTTGTTGTCACCTTATCGCATAATGAACATGTCATGTTTGTGGTGTTGTTTGGATCAGCCAGAAAACCATACTTCCATTCCATCCTAGATTAGTTCTTCGCTCAACACTTTCATTAGTCATGTCTCTCTATAATTTAAATGCATCAAAATCATGTATTACATACTAAACAAAGTAAATAAGCTAGCAACTAGTAATGAATGTTAGGTAGTAGCAACTAACAAGTAACGGGAAAAAGGAAAATAGTACATGATGTAGAACGGAGAACCTGACAGCAATGATAGCAGGACAATAGAAACGACTCAGGCTCCCAGCAACACAATAGCAACTCCACCGAAAGGGAGAAGGGCAGAGAAAGGAGGGAGAGATTCGAGAGAAGTAGAGAAGAAAGAGATAATAGAAGGCAGAGTATAGACGTGAAGTGAAAAATACATGAGGGCTAAAAACCATAAAATTCTTTTTAAAAAATCAGAAAGTTGCTAAAATCTTCAAAAAAAAATCAAAAAATATATATTTTTGAACTAAAAAAAAATAGGGAACGATTGTATTTAATTTGCCAAAATAAGGGGAAAAAAACCCAGAAAAGCCCATAGCTTTGGGCTTTAATTCTCATGTGGTTTAAGCTGCGTTTGAGTGCTTTGGGTGGCTTTTCCACCCTTGATGCGTCTTGGCCAAGGCAAGCCGCAGTAGGTGCGCATTGGGCTTAAGCACGCTTGGGCTTCGCTTCTTTAAACATTGGGCTTATCGGTAACATTCGGAAAATAAATAAAAAAAAGGGTGATTTTGGTAGAGGGCCTTTTTTGAATATTCAATTAGTCACCTATCCCATAAATCAATTTTATTAGTTTTGCTCTAGCCCCCTTCCCAATAGGGTGGGTTGGTCAATGGTCAACCGTTTGACCATTGACCGGTCAACGGTTGACCGTTGACCAACCCATTTTGATGCCAATTTTTTTTTTTTTTTTTTTTTGATGCCAACTTTTTTTTTTAGTGATGCCATATTTTACCGTTTTGATGCCAAAATTTTACTATATTTTATTTTCACTTTGATGCCACTTTTTTATGTCAATTTTTTGATAATATTTTTTTTTACCGTGATGCCATATTTTTGATGATATTTTTTCAAAGTAGTATTTTTGATGACATTTTTTTCTTTAATGTGATACAAATTTTTCAAAATGGCATCAATGGTCAACGTGACATTAGAGTAAACAAAAAATGTCATCAAAGTTTAAAAAAAGTGTCATCCAATAATTTAATTAGAAAAGTGGCATCAGAGTGAAAATAAAATGTAATAAAATTTTGGCATCAAAACGGTAAAATATGACATCACAAAAAATGTCATCAATGTTTTAAAAAAGTGGCATTAAAAAAAAGTCATCCAATCATTTCATTAGAAAAGTGACAATAAGGTGACAATATTTTGATTCCACGTTTTAAGCTCTTATGCCATCAATTATATAAAATTATCACCACAAAAATGTTGGCATCGAAATGGTAAAATATGGCATCACTAAAAAAAAAAAAAGTTGGCATCAAAATGGGTTGACCGATCGACGTTGACCGGTCAACGGTTGACCATTGACCGTTTAAGAGGGCTAAGCAAGCTAAAAAAACAATCAATGGGCTAAGCATGCTAAAAAAACAATTAATGGGCCTATCTAGCTAACCAAATATGCTTAAAGGTCCATTTGAATTAAATCACTCTAAAAAAAACTCAGGCCATGTGGCGGAATTTTCCAAAACACAGGGAGGAAGATCTAAAATTACTTTAACCGTTGGCATGTCTCCAGATTACTGTTTGAGATGTCCCCAAATCTGATTCACAATTTCTGTGTAAGCTTTTAATGTCGTACATGTAAGAAGATACTTTCATACGGAGTACCTAGCTAGATGCCTAGATCCTTGCTAGGTATAACTTCGGCTGAAAATTAATTGTACCCATCAACTACCAACCATTGGTTTTTACCGCTTACTATCGTACAAATGGGTTTTTTCATAGAGAGAGAAACGGGTCGACCCGGATATTTCTTACCCGAAAGTTTGAATTCCAGAGGGCATCATTTTTTTTTTTTAACTTCCCTTATTGATAATTTGGATGATGAGTCCATCCGTTCCAATGGTTGATTTTTTTCTAAAAGTATCCAAGCGGAGCCAACAAAAAAAAAGGTGTAACCATCGTCAATATGTACCGACTTGTCAGTACTGGTTATAAAGTTGGGAATTTCAAGTCATCTGTGAGTTGTGAACTTGTGATTATATGAAGGATTACGAGTTTGTTGATCGTTTCCCCTGACAAGATTTTCACATACATGCCCTAGTTAGTTATACGCTTCTTTTTGACATGGAGCTTTATTTTGCATTGACAAGATGATCCTGAACTACGGTTGGTTCAGGCTAGATGGTCATTCGATTTCGTGTACAAGGATGAAAACCTATTGGCGCACCAAAACATTAACCTTGCCTTCACTGAGGTGGAGTAACAGGTTAATTGGCTTCAATTCCTACCATCACCCTAAAAAATTATTCAGCTAATTAAAAAAAAAAACTGGAATCACAATAAAGTCGGTGACATTTCTACTGCCGAATATCAGCAAGATTGCATATTAGGTGAGAAAATGGAATAGCAGTGCAGTGTATATAGTTTATTCAAAGTGTAACACTTCAATTATCAGCCTCATACAAATAAGTCTGATCTAGATGGCATCCTGGGTATGCTGCTTGATCGACGAACTTTAAACACCTGAAGCAGAGAAGCTTCTGGCAGACTCGGATTCAATTTGTTGCCAAATAACATAAATCAATCAAAGAAGTCGGTCAAATAGGCAGTGCAAACACATACAAACTCACTTACTATTCAAGGACCCACGACAAGAAATCAATGAACAGTTTGGATAAAGATTCTGTGCGTAAAATGAAATTTCCACTTGAAAGGGAATTTCTCGATAGTTGTCCGTAGACTCGTACCGTTGTTTGCTCTAAATTCTATCTATATATCGCCTAAGATATATTGCACTGTTTGGGGTATGGAACCTTGCTACAAATTTGTTATCCTTATTAAAGCATATCCCGCTAATAGTGACTCCCTCATAAAACCTCCAGAAAATGAAGATCAGGGTCAGAGGTTTAAAGAAAGTGTACCAGTCACTGCATGTTGGTACTTCTGACAATGCTTCTGGATCTGAGCAAACTGATTTTGACATTCTGAGGTGAAAATCCAGCCATCACGTGTTATGTCTTACCAACCTGAGTGCGTCCTATATGTGACAACCGTGAGGATGCGATCAAGGGTGCTTCTTCATCAACAATTACTTCTGAGCCTGAACCGTTTCCTCCTACAGTGGCTCCACTCTTATCATTGTTGTCATCAGGCTTGAATATATCAGATGACTTCTTTTCATACTTGAGGTCCTATGCAACAGAGGGCCAAAACTAGAGAAGTCAAGGAAAAGATAAATTCACGAGCCATTTTGTACTTCGGAAAGAAACTGGCATGCAATGACAAGCTTTAGAAGTACCACCTCTATATCACACTTTTTCATTAGTTAGCCTGAACTATAACCAGGTGGCTAACAAGCATAGGTCTGTAGCACACCCTTCACAAGTAAGAATTGCTTTTCTTGGCGAAGCAAGGAAAAAGTATGCCAGGGTGGTTAAATTTAAACACTAATGGAATTGATATACAGGGTTGGCTTTCTGCAAATATTAAAACAAGGGGTGGCTAAGTGGGAAAAGGGAAAATTAAGGTGGTTAAATGTAAAGAACCGAAAAAATACAGCTGTATTGAAAATCAGAAAATGAAACGACATGGAAGTTGGAACAACAAACAAAAACTCGAAATCGAAAACCTTCATTAATTGGGATCATGTCGAACTAACCACAACCCCTGCATATATCCCCTGCATATATCTCTTTTCAGCAAAAGAAGCACGCGTAAACTACAGCATATAGATAGGACTTACGAGTCCACTGATGCCCATCACTCCATGAGTCAAGTGCAATCAAGGATCAAAATAATTTACAAAAACAAACATCCTACTCTCTTAACAAATGCTCTTATTCTCAAGCCTGACATTTTATTTTGTACTTGAAAATAAATTCCTTAAGATCCCGACTTGTGGTTAGTTATTTCCTCGAATCTTCCAGCTAATAGCAAAGTGTCAGGCTTAAAAGTTTTAAGGAGAGTCTTGCGCTCTAAAATTTTAGATAAAAATCCTGACACTATCCTGTCACTTTCAAAAGAACATCTTAAGAGATGAGATGACATTGGATTAAAAAATAAAAAGATGAGATGACAAATATTTTAATGTGCCGTCTAAAAAAGCCATGCAGCTCAACAGCATTGATAATGTTCTATTAATTAACCATCCAGAACCACCAACTCCTTTAGTGTTAAAAGGAGATTTTTGGGGGCAAAACTCAAAAAGTAATGACAGAACCAGCTGTACCTTCGTAATTCTCTCAGGAAGCTTTTCAGCAGATGAAGTTTGAGATGCCCGGACATCTCTGACCTTTAAATAGTTGTACATGACAACACCACAGAGTGCTGCAGAAATCAAACACAATAGATGTTATGGTGTAATTGTGATAACTGATAAGCATTATGATTTTGAAATATTACTGAAACTATTAGAGGATGTATTCATATTATACCAACAGCGTAGCCAATGATGTTAAGTCCAGTAATTGTAGACTCTGGAAATATTACTGTTGAAAGGGCTATCAGTATCCAGTCTTTCAAAACACCAGCAACACGTATGGTAACTGCTCCAGTTCTACCGATTACCAAGAAGATTGAGAAGTTCAATGCAAGGGCACAAAGAGCATTGGAAAAAAAGATCCAAAAGTTGAATTGGATCTGTGAAAGTTCCATTCCAGGCTTCTCCAGTAGGAACCAGGGTATGAAGAGGAACATAAAACTGCAAACAGCAAGGAAATGAGCTATATTACGCAACATCCTCCAAATACTGAAAAGAAAGTAGCGGATGATATAGCTATATCTAAGAAAAACAATGCATTCAACTTGAGCACTTCTAATGAACATAACATGTGAATGTTTACATTAACACAACGCAGACTCCTCCACTAGATCCCTATTCAAACCTTAGATAACCTTGAATCAAAGGTACATTTGCTATAAAAAGGAAAAATTAGTTCACTTGCAAAAAAACAAAGCCAATCTAGTTTATTTTTATGATAGTATATTGATTGCATATTCCATGCAAACAAGCCAACTGAAACCTATCCAAAGAGCAGGGTCAACAAGCAACAAAAATTGGCTACAGCCGCATGGCAAGAGAACATTCGATAAGTCATGTAGATAAGGAAAATTAAATACTGGAAATATACTTGGGGAAAGATACAAAACAAACATCAAGGAGAATAACCAATTTAACAACACAATATTATAAAAACAAGAGAAACATCTTGTATCAACATGAAAACCACTAGTGCAAGATCAAGTTTCAATAGAAGCAGTACATGTGCACTATAGTGCACTTGGGGCTATGTAATATAAGCTGCTAGCCAAAGAAAGAAAAAATTAAAGAGGTAACTTTCATAACTTCAAAGGTCACCATTAATTACTGAGATGCATTACTAATACGCAGGAGAAAAGAAGAATTTTTGTATGAAAGTAATGAAACTAATACCTGCACGGGGCTATGTAATATAAGCTGGTGATGGGATTTAATGTCAAGCCCTTCTTTTGGAGAAGGACTTGAGTCAATACCAGCCTAAGAGCTTCAGCAAATATTCCAGTAACCTGGTACATTGTACCAACTATATTAAAATGGATTTCCCCATATGAGGAAATGACTACTCCAACACTGACCAGCAACATGTTCAAGAACACGTCACATCTTAGTTTGTCAGTGCCACACACCACAGCCATAAGAAAGGTCGCCACAGGCACTGGAATAAACAACATTCATAAGAAGGCTACAAAAGGTATATGGAAGCAATGATAGCGCAAATGAGATGATTTGACATACTCAGAGCTTTAAGCATTTGGATGAAGGCGACAGATATATGCAAATATGCAGTGTTACCAAACCTGTAACCACAAGAAAAGACAGATGTCAGGAATTGCAATTCTACATCACTCTAGAAAGTGGGTTGATAGAAATAAGCTCTTGAAGGGCTACCCTTGTACAGTAAAATGATTGATCAAGTGTTGTGCTATCATCTTTCAATTATTGCTGGAAACTGGATGCATATCTAATCTTTTGTGTAAGTTAAGAACTAAAAGATTCTGTCATTCCGTCCCCTACCACCAACACCTCTATAAAAAAACAGCGGAATTTTTTTTTTTTAAAATGCTACATAGTCAAAACATGGACAAAAATGAGTAACTCTTCCTCATGTACCATAAAAGTGTGCAACATTGCACCAACAAATTCCTGATAATTAACAGCTATTGTCTTATTGGCATAAATCTGAATTTGAAATAAAATCAACTTCAAAGTTCAAAGTCAGCTTACCATGTTACCCAGGTTACCTCATTTTGGCTTACCATCAATGAAAACAAGTGAAATGAAAAAAGAAAAGGATAAAAAGTATTACTAATAGTTAAGGAACACAAGTTTCAGCCAAAAGCACTCACCAAAGACTTGAGGCAAAGAAGGCACTAATAGGAATTACACATGTCGCATATCTGTGAGGGAAAATACATTCATGACTACAAATTAGTTTGTGTGAAATATTGAAGGAGGCACGATAAATATATGAAAGACAAAAGTATAAAATGAGGGGTTCAGTAATGTCACTAACATTTGAAATGTCATTTTGACAGGAGTCACAACCTGCATAATTATTGATCAGTTTCAAAGGCCAAGAAAATATTGAAGCAAACAAAAACAAAATAAATGCTAAATTCATATCATAGTTTGTTTCAGTATAAGTCAAGATAGCTAAAGGCCAAGCATATTTCACCAAAAGGGTCAAAAAATACGTACATGAACCACACTACAAACACAAGTAAAAAACTGGGTTATTCCACAACCTTACAGCATTTAACTCCTTAAAACATCCATATGCATAACATGAAAGAGAAAACAAAATAGTACTTGTGTAGTTGTGTTTGCAGATGTTAAAATAATCAGAGGGGGGACCTCTGGAAAGAAGAGCCAGAAAAATAGAAGGGGGCTTTTCAAGATTGCTACACTACACCTGGGCTAAATTGGATGCAGTAACAATCCAGGACCAATGGCTAAACAGAAAAAATAGATTAGCATCCACTTCAATGTGCAAACCAAATTATGTGCACAAAGGATTAGACTAAAGCCAACAGCATGTTTCATTTTGCATACATCCAGAAATTTGGTGAAGCATACCTTGAATACACGAACAAGAAGAAAAGCTACAAGTCCAGAAAACCCCATGTGAATCATTGTGAGTGTTATGGGGAGTGGAAAGTTGAAGTATTTGGGAGAAAGAACCCACTGCAAAGAAATATGAAGCAGAGTGAAGCATAAATCAACAAATAGAGTAATAGATACATAAGAGAATATGAGTACTGGAAAGGGAAAAATTACCTTATTATACAGTATAACCCCAGAGGAGAGTAAAATGTAGATAAGCAAGTATAGATAAGTCAATGCAAGAGATCTGCTGATCATTTTTCCCAAACTTTAATCTCATAAAACAGCGCCTCTCCCAGTAGGATGCCCCTGAAGAAATCGTACTAGGATACGCCTGACGAACTCAATCAGACACTTGCAACATTAATCTGAGAAGACAGTCAAAACTCCTCTCATCCACAAGCAATTTTATCAAGAAATCATAAGGAGCGGAAGCATCTATTTGTTTATCCAAGAAATAGCAACTACCTGAAAATGCTAACAAACAGCTAGTGAAGTGACAACATGTCATTATCAATCAATAAAAATAGAGTACAACATGAGAATACGAGAAAGTCTCAAAGAGGAATTTTTGCCATACTCTCTCTTTTCAAAACAACTGCATTTTCCATTAAGGTCATATCAAAGGAAACAGTATTTCTTTCTTTGTAATAACAACATCAAGCCTGTCAAAGAAGAATGCCATGGATTTTGCTGCAAATATCAAAAAATAAATAAAAAAATCATCGTTGCAATGTAGCATTACTGATAGCCTTAGAATACTATCTAAATCCCAAGTACAACGGATTACAACTTGTCTTCTAACGTCAGAAGTTGTAACATCACAATTCAATGCTTAATATAGAAGTCATCATAAGGTAACATGAGCTATTCACCTAATAATCTCCAAAAGTCTACATCGCCCTCCTTTCTCAACAAATCATGAACTAATCATTTCCTCTTGACATAAACCTTTCCATTTCAAAACTCGAAACACCAAGAATCTCAAGTCAACCAATATCTCTCCATTTAAGTACATGTTGCCACTTCTCATGTTGTACTGATTTTAAGTACTTTATTGTTATTGATTGACAAGGACATGTTGCCACTTCCAGCTGTTTATTAGCATTTCAGGGAATTGCCTTTCTTGTACATACTTTCACAAGTCACAACTCTTACCTGAAATCAAAGGGATAATTGCCTATTGGTGGAACACCAATCCACCATTCACAGGTAGTTACCTTCTATATACTTCAAACTCGGCTCTACCTCTCGTAGCCTTCAAACTCGTTACCTTCTGAAGAAAAAAATAAATAAAATAATGAAATAGCTGATAGTAAAAACGAAATGCAAGGCCAACAAATCCAACCTTCAAAAAGGAGTACACGTTGCTAAATCAGCACATCACAGATTCACCACAAAAAAAAATACAATGGAGTACATAAACGGAAACCACTAATGAAGTCCTAAATCAGCGCACCACAGATTCACAATCAAAATATATAAGACAATACACATCAGCACATCACAGATTCTCTACCAAAATATTCCAGGGCCAGTTATAAACGGAAACCCCTAATGAAGTCCTAAATCAGAGTTAAAGACGTCCAAATCAGAGTTCAACGGAAAACCCTAAATCACTTCGAACAGAAAACCTCCAAACCCTAATGACGTCCAAAATGCAATTCATAAACGAGGATAGACCTAGAGAGAGAGTGTGACAGAACCGAGAACACGCAGAGGGAGAGTGCTACAGGCGGCGGTAGAGGACGAGTCGGCAAGGGGAGACAGAGAGAGAGCGTGCGAGATAGAGAGGGACTCACCGGGCGAGGAAGAGCACGGTTGTCGGCGATGAATCGGGACGACGGAGCTCAGGAGATGGGATCCAGATCTGGAGGGAGGCTTCGCTTGGTCGCTTACTCGCTTCGAGTTGAGGACTGACAAATTGGGAGGGGATGAATCGGAAGATCAAAATATCAAATACTCACTACTGTCGATGTCTATGCACAACATTGTTGCATTTTACACGTTTTTTTGTATAGAGTTTTTTACTTCCACCCTGTCAAAATTTAAATCGTTTTTTTCAATGATAATAAAAAATATTTTTACAAAATATAAATTATTTTTTATAATTTTATTGCTAATGAAATTATAAAATTAAAAAGGTTGATGCTTTATTAAAAAAAATTACGGAGTACTTCTTAAAAACCATATCGAAAAGATAAACAATTTAAAGTATGAGATGAATGGATTAGAATATAAAATGATATGTGTTTTTGTGTGACTCACTAGTGGCATTTAGAGTGGGTACTACTACTAGTACTCATGTCTTGATCCGAGTTGAACCTGTCTTGCGACTTGTCGTTTGGATTTTCTGATTTTAGTGTTTTGCATGCTACTTGCATCCGTGGATGATTAATCGATCATTCAAAACATTCGTATCATCGAAGGAAAAAAAATGGTAAAATGTATCTATTGTTTGACTTAAGGACGAAGGTGTGAATATGTGGTTTATAATCTAGCTTAAATTTCAACAAAAAAATTTTTTTTTATCTTGGGGTAAATGGTGGGTAAAAAAACTTAATGTTATACCACAAAGCATAGTCATTCCTTGGGCTAGGCCCAAGAGGCTTGTGTCTAGGCTATTTTTATATAGGGTTTATTATATATAGCCCATGTGTATATACTTGTTTGAAAATCATGTAAATATCTCAACAAAAAACAAGCTGGAAAAGAAGAAAATGAAATATTTATATAGTTTTTTTTTTTTTACTTTAGTTAGATTTTTTGTCGATTGTAATTACATAGAAGAGGAAAATTGGCGTATAAAAAAAAAATATATTTATTTATTGGTTTAATTTTACTATATTTCATTCGTTGAAGCAAAAAAAAAAGTATAACTATGAAGCCCCATTTTTACCTCACTTTTACTTGCCACAACGTATAGTAAATGACGTCTTGGATATTTCTTTAACTAAAAGTGAGTTTGATGATAAATTGTATTGGTGGTCATACAAAGATGATTGGTTTACACCCCAAGGTTAAAAATTTCATTTGGAAACTAGGCTAAACGGGACTCCCAAGAGTTACTCGGTTGCTTCAAAAAGGAATTTCCATCCCGACGATGTGTATTCTTTGTAATCATGCCATCGAGGACGATACGTTTATTCTTAGAATTACCTTATACGAACATCCAGCAATCCCTAGATAATCGTCAAACAATCTATAACGTGGCCGGTTGTTGATTCAAGTGAAATAAAATCTATTTTAGCATTTCTATGCAACAAACTGGAAATTTTTTAAAAGAAAAAACTAGCACTCACTTGGTGGACTACCTAGTACGGAGTATATATATATTAGAAACCAATTTGTATTTAGACAAGAACCACCCGGCATCAAAATGATGACAAGCAAATTATTTTCATCCACATAAAAAACTAGATAAAAGCCTCCAAATATGAGTATGATATAAATGAAGTCGGAAATTAGGCTAAGGAATATGTCCACTAGAGCAATGGAAAATCAAAACAAAAACTAATCAAATGGAAAAGGAAGGGATGTTCGAACTTAATTTGGCTGTATCAACACTTGAAATAACCACAACACAACTGGTTTCACCATTCGAGTTTGGGAGGGTCGTCCCATTAATATTCGTTATGGTAAATTTGGTCACCAAAGACTGCTAGAGGTAGAGGCTTTGACATTAAGACAAGGTATCATACAAATCTTGCATCTAGGCATGAACAAATTACAAACCGAAGGAGATACCCTCGTAATTATAAATCACTTGGGAAATTGAATTAATTATGTTTGATATAAAAAATATGATGTCGAAAGTGAGAGAAATATCTTTTTTCTCAATCAGTGGCATCGACATTTACAATGATACAAGTCTAACCTTATCCGTAAGGATACGATCAGATAGGTCATAAGTCGTAACCACCCAAATTATTAATCAGAAAAATAAAATAAAATAAAACCAAGTTTTGAATAGAAGAAAAGAGAGGGAGCTGGGTGGGGCGTGTGCAGTCGGGTCGGGTCATTTCCGGGCTGTCAGCTTTTATTGATTTTTTTAATACTCTTCAAAGCGACACCACGCTACCCCCAGTTGGAGAGAGGGATAGAGACCCAGACAGAGAGAGAAAGAGGGGTTTTGTTTTGCGCAGTTTACTTTGCTATCTGTCCAAGGGGAGAGAGATAGAGAGGAGGGCAAGTGGGTAGATCCGAATTCAGTGGGCTTTGCAGATTCCTTCCTCATCCTTTCTCCTGAATTTGCTTTATTCTCCAACTCACACCCCCAAATCTCTCTCCTCCTCGACCTAGCTTAGCTGAAACAAGGAAGAACTTAAGGGAAAGGAGACGAAGAAAGGGTCAAAATTGGATTCTTCAGCTCTAGCTGAGAAGAATCAGATTCCAAGTACTCTTGATCGCCCTTCAATTTCAGCTCCTTGCTTCCCGTTGATGCTTCTTATCAGGTACCCTTTTGTATCTTTGCCAATTTTGGGCTTCTGTGCGTGTTTGAATATGTTTGCTCAATTTTATTTTATTTTTGTTATTTGAGGTTCTGGGGTTTGCTTGGGGATTTGATGCTTTGCTTTGAGCTAAAGCAATTGGATTTAATTGCTGAATAATTTGGGGGGGTTTGTTCCTGTTTTTTTTCCAGATTGCAGATTTCTTATGGGCAGATTCTGTTATTGGAAATTTGAAAAAATAGAATTATGGATTTTGGAGCTGTAAAGATCTGTCCTTTATAAGCTTTGTGGGTCAATTTGGATTTGATGATCTAAGGAGCCACTGGTGGTCACCTTAAAGTTAAACCCTAGGAATACATCCCATATTCGGGTCAAATCCTCAAAATATTGGATCTTGAAGTGCACTTCACTTTTGCCCCCAATCACTTTGAATGATGTGTGTGAGATGATGGAGATTATAGCTTAGGGATTGTATATAGGAGAGGGGGAGCTGTAGTAAAAGTGCCCAAATGGATGATCTGTCGAAGTATGCTCATAGCCCGGCTCATTTGGCCGTTCTTCGTCGGGACTATGCTGGTCTGAAGCAGATCATTGCTTCCCTCCCTAAACTAGCTAAGGCTGGTGAGGTTAACGATGAGGCTGAGTCTATAGCAGCAGAGAAACGAGCTGATGAATTCTCCTCTATTATTGATCGACGTGATGTTCCTGGTCGCGAGACTCCTTTGCATCTCGCTGTCCGTCTTAGGGACCCCGTATCAGCCGATCTTTTGATGGCTGTGGGTGCTGATTGGAGTTTGCAGAATGAAAATGGCTGGAATGCCCTCCAAGAAGCGGTTTGTACCAGGGAGGAGCAGATTGCTATGATAATTGCAAGGCATTACCAGCCCCATGCTTGGGCAAAATGGTGCCGTAGGCTACCCAGGATAATTGCCTCAGCGTCTAGGATTCGTGATTTTTATATGGAGATTTCGTTTCATTTCGAAAGCTCCGTCATTCCTTTCATTGGCCGGATTGCCCCATCCGATACTTATCGTATTTGGAAGCGTGGCTCTAATCTCCGTGCTGATATGACTCTTGCGGGATTCGATGGTTTTCGCATTCAGCGATCTGATCAAACATTTCTGTTCCTGGGTGAGGGATATTCGTCCGTCGATGGTAATATTTCACTGCCTTCAGGCTCTCTTGTTGTCCTTTCTCATAAGGAAAGAGAAGTGACGAATGCTTTGGAGGGCGCGGGTGTTCAACCAACTGATGCTGAGGTTGCTCATGAAATAGCATTGATGTCTCAGACAAACACATATAGACCGGGTATTGATGTTACACAGGCTGAGCTTGTTCCGCATCTGAATTGGAGGCGGCAGGAGAAGACTGAGATGGTTGGCAGTTGGAAGGCTAAGATTTTTGACATGTTGCACGTGATGGTAAGTGTGAAATCTAGGCGGGTTCCTGGTGCAATGACAGATGAGGAGCTTTTTGCCGTCGATGATGACGACGACAGGCTAGCAAATGGAGGTGAACAGGATGATATGGATGGTGTATTGACTGCTGAGGAAAGGAAACAGCTAGACTCGGCCCTTCGTATGGGTAATTCTGAGAGTCTCTGTGAGGATGATGATCATGATGACACTGAATGCCATGAAAATGGTGTGGACGGTGTTCACGAAAATGGAGAGTGTAATAATGTCACAAAGGGAAAGAAAGGTTGGTTTGGTTGGAATAAGAAAGGCATCAAGAATGCGGTTGAGGATCCTGATGATCGTACAGTGAGGAGGTTTCCAAAGATGGGGCCTGAAGTTGCTCATCGGAAATCTGTTGATGGTCAAAGACCACTGTTTGAAACTCAGAAAGATGATTTAGGGGATTCAAAGAAGGCTAAAGATAAAGCTGGTAAGAAGAAAAAGAAGAAGGCACCTCCTACGGAAACAAAGCTGGAGAGCGAGTACAAGAAGGGTTTGAGACCTGTCTTATGGCTTACACCAGATTTTCCTTTGAGAACGGACGAGCTCTTACCTTTGCTTGACATATTAGCAAATAAAGTCAAGGCAGTCCGAAGACTTCGGGAGCTTTTAACAACAAAGCTACCTCCAGGCACCTTTCCCGTCAAGGTTAGCTATTCATTTATTTCTTTTGTCATACTAATTCTTTTAGTTTCTCTTTCACTCTAATTCAGGTAATCCCTAATGAGCTCTTTTTGGTGTTAAAAAAACAAATGCATAGACCATTTGCCTTCAAATTCTAGGGATTGATCGTTGTACACTTATAGTTGACTCACTGATATAGTGATATATTATCTTAAGCACCCGAAATTTTGAAATGAATTCGAAAAAAATAATCTGCCTGAAGTTCATGAAAAGCTTTATCCTTTGTAGCGGCTATATTGTGTTTCTGTCTTCTTGGTATGCACTTCTCATGATCGGAGAAGGGCACCTGAGATCGTTATAATTGTCATTATCCCTCCTATGATTTCTGGCCCATGTTATATCATAGTTCACATTTGATTTATTATTCATCTGCAGCTGGCTATTCCAATAGTTCCAACTATCCGGGTCATCGTGACCTTCACTAAGTTTGAAGAGCATCAAGCGGCAGAGGAGTTCTCAACCCCTCTCTCCAGCCCTGCCCATTTCCAAGATGCCAAGTCTAAGGAGTCAGAGAGCTCTTCGTGGATGTCCTGGATGAGGGGAAGTCGAAGTGGGCAATCAAGCGACAGTGACAGTCACCGGTATAACAGAGACGATGTTGACCCTTTTCACATACCCGCGGACTATACTTGGGTTGATGCCAATGAGAAGAAGCGTCGTATGAAGGCCAAGAAAACCAGGAGTAAGCGCCACCACAAGAAGCAAACAGCCGCCCGAGATGGAGACGTTGAACCTCAGTTCAGCGAGATGACCGAGTACTAAAAACGAGAATGTGGAAATGGCCCCAAAGTTGGGTGATTTCGTTTGCCATCCGCCACAGAGGTGAAATGAGAATCTCGACCCCTTTACTTCTAACGTGTATCGCTCCCAATCTGTAACCAACGAGGTAACGAGTTGGTAAGTGATCCTTAGCATTTAACTGCTGTTTGAAGAGGTTTTTGTTTTTGTCTTATTCTTCTATTGAAGTCTCATTTGGAGAGAAGTGAAAGATCTCCATCCCTATTGATAGTCTTTTTTTTCTGTTATTCATCCTCGTGTTATCTCGAACCCGGTTTATGTATCTATCTATTCATTTTGTACCTTGTATGATTATTGAAGGTCTTCTTAATTGCATTTCAGAGATACTGAAATCCGGGATTCTTTCTTCAGCAAATGCTGCAGTTGGAGGTTTGAAATCAAATTGAAACTAAGAAACCCTTTTCCCCCATGATGTAGATTTTGCAGAGGTCATTAGCTATGCAGAATGCAGTTGCAGAAGTTTCATTGATGGCTCCCCTGAGATGAACCAAATGCTGTTGAATTTTCGAATCGTCATAGTCAGCTGGAATTGAAAGAAACCTAATTCGGTATGAAAGTTGCCTAATTCATCACGGGAGATGGTGGTTGCAGATTGAAGAAAGGAGCGACCTTTCACTTTGCAATCAGCAAAATGATCGAATTGAATTCAAATCGGGATGCGTATGTTTGCAGTTTGAAGAAAGGAGGCATCTTTCCGTTGCAATCAAGAAAATGAATGAATCGAAACGCGAATGCAGACAAGCATTGATGTGTACGATCGATGAGTCCACATCCGATTAGAATTCAATTCGGGATGCGTATGATTGATTGATTGACCACTACAATAGGGCAAAATCGATCGAATTCACTGTTCCAACACACTGATTTGGACCCGAAAACGCAACGCAGCATCGATTAATTCATAAAGTAAGCCAATGGGAATCAGTTGCGAATCGAAGCAAAATCAATAGCGGAGATGGAGGAGCTGCAGCCACATGACATGAGATGAGAATGATGAGTCGTCCACCTTATAACTATAACGTGGTTCCCTCAAACATCATTTGATTTCTTCACGCGTGTTCTTTCTACTGCCTCCTTTTTTTCATCTTTACACTTCCATTTTCTAATTTTTACAGTATTACCAAAGATTGTGTATATTAATTTATACTACAAACTATAACAAATAACATTGTAAAATGCTTATTCCACTTTTTTACATTTAGGAACTTTGAATATATTGAGCTTCAAGTACAATTATTTATAATAAATTAATTATTTTTAGTTCAGTGGCTGAAGAGATGATTAGCATCAACATTATGAAGTTTGAAGTGGACTAAAAATGAAAATGAATTTCTTTGAAATGTTTGTTTAGGTTTGTCTTGAGTCCCTTGACAGACACATATAATGTTTTATAGTAATAATGAAACTATAATTAAGTGGTTTGGTTAACAAACATCCATCTCAGCATAGCAAAAAACAACAGAACAGGTACAACGAATTAATAAACTATAAACTATACTACGGAGTACTATTTATCTAAATATTATACACAATTTATCTTATTATTTTCAACAAATAAATAAATAAAGAAAATACTAGTTTCCTCGGTATAACTTACATTTTGATACATTTAATTATTTTGAATATAAATTATCAACCAATTTTTTAAAAAAAATTATGTTCTTTACATTTAATCATTTATACCATTTTTAACATAAAAAATCACCGAAAAAGTTTAGAACTTCATCGTCTTAAAAAAAAAAGGAAAAAAAAGGGTCACGTTGGTGGGGCCCACGCCGTCAAACAAAATACTGGAAGCCGACCGCACCTTTCTGCTTTTTAGCATGGGAGAGAGAGAGAGAGGAACACATACATACAGCTTTGATTTTCGTTCGTTGTAATATTTCAATTCCCATTTTTATAATCTTGATTTTCATTTTCCGAAGATGTTTAATTTGTGTATGAGTGACCAGTAGCAGTGCGATTGGAGTAAAATCTAGTTCGAGTTTATACCGGAAAAGGGAAAACTGCAAACAGTAGAAAACAAAACAAACAACCACCACCTCACGACAGTCAAAAGCAGCAAAAAAAATCAGAGGAAGCACAGTAGGAGGAGGTGAACAGATTCGAGATCGGGTGCCGGAATCGGTGTTTTCGCCACACCCGTGAAGGATTTGGGTCGGATTGCTTTCAAAGGTTTAAGCTTTTTGAGTGTGACTTGTGGTTGGCGTTGCCGATTTATTGCTGTACATTTCAATTCCAAGCATTTACTTGCAGATGTATGATTCCTGTTCGGATCAAGACCACAAGTTCTGTGAGTCCCTCTCTCTCTTTGCTGCTCTTGTATTGATATATTTGGCTCCTTCCTTGCCCCTCTTTTGCTACCTAGTTGCTCAAAGAGTGAAAGGGGGAAACGAAAGGGTTTTTTGTTGTCCCGTGTTTTAGGTTGCCGAGTTTGAGCAATTCGTTATGAATGCAGGTGTTTGGGTTGGTGGATCTTCATAATTACTGCCGTTTGTTGCCTGTATTTGCTTCGGCATTGGTTGGATTTCAACTATGAGATTAGGTAAGGTTGATTTTTTTTTTCTTTTTTTCCATTTTTGCTGAGTATGTGTTTGTGTCTTCATTGTGTTTGGTACAATGTCTCAAAGAGAAGTTATTGCCTTATTGGTATGTTAATTGTAGCCTTTGCATTTCAAAGTTCAATCTTTTTGGAGGTTGAAAAGTTTATAATTGATTGAGATTGGAATGTGTTTCTGCATTAATGTCTTAAGAAATTGAGTTCAAGATTAACAAGGCTGTATTGTGCATATTTTCAAGAGGGATTCCACCCAGTTCATTTGCTAGAATGCTGTTCAATTGAAAAACAATAATTCACCTACATTGATGTGTATCTATATGGTGAGCATTTTGATGCAAGCGGATTATGTTGATCTACAGATTTGGCAGTTTCTCGCAGTTTATAGGCTTGCTCATAGCAATAGTCATATGGCATTTTCCTTATGGACATATGTTTGCTTTAGCAAATCTAGAGAGTAGAGATTTGATTCATTATTGCAAAGGACTAATGTTGCTCAAAATAGAGTCTTTTGAGCTCTTCTTTTTTAATATTCTTGTGTATGTTATTTTATTGTTTCCGCTCCTTTTGATTCATTAAGTGTCATCTGCTCGGCGATACACTCTATATACATTATAACTTATTACGGAGTATGATTTAAACATGATTTTTTGTGATTAACATCCTTCAGGTTTTCAACAGAATGATTACAACTCCACTGGGCCAAGTCTATCTGACAGTTTCAATAAGGCTGCATTAGGTTTGTGTTAACTTCTTTCTGATTGACGTCAAATTTTTGTATTCCTTGTTCAATTCAAAGTTAAATGATGCCATCCAGATGCAGTAAAAGTTTTATTTGCTTCCTTGGATGTTCAAGAACATAATTAGTTTCTAGGATTTAAGCACTCGGTGATTTCAGCTAGTTGAACATCTTATCTGGACTTCTTTCCCTTCTTCTGTCATTCTTGGAAAATATATAACATAATTGAGCTTTTTTTATGATATTCCAAGACTGCAAATTTTTGCTTCTTGAAATTCAAAGTTACATGATGGCGTCCAATTGCAGTAAAAGTTTTATTTGCTTCCCTGAATGTTCAAGAACACAATTAGTTTCTAGGATTTAAGTACTCGGTGATTTCAGCTAGTTGAACATCGTATCTGGACTTCTTTCTCAGTTTCCCTTTTTCTGTCATTCTTGGAGAATATATAACACAACTTAGATTTTTTACGATATTCCAAGACTACAAATTTTTGTTTTTTAAGAAAGTTTGAAGCCCCTTCGAATTAGCTCTTATGTGCCGTCTTTTTCCACATGTAATCTGCAGGCTTTTTACAAGATGTTTCCTATTCTGGGCAAAGTTTTGATGGCAGTTTCAGAATGTCTAAGTCTGGTTAGGTTCCTTTCTTTTTTGATCGGTTGGTTAGTTTTCTTAGCCAATCTTTCCTACATGGCCTTGCAATTTAAATGTCCCAAATGCTGTCTTGAGACGATGCTTTTGATGTGCCTCAGGTTTTCATCCAGATGATCTGGATGAATCTCCTTCGCAAAGTTTTGATCGACGATCCAGAAAGCCCAAATCTGGTAATATTATTCTCTAACCCTCATGGTTTCTTATTTTAAGTCTCTTGGTTTCAACTAGAAGGGGAAAAGTTGAAATTTTCATTATTTCAGTTGAAGTTTCTAATGTTTTCTGGTTATTTGAGTTTGATTTCTTGAATGATCAACAGGAGTATACAATGGAGCTCCAGCATTCCAAGCTTCTAACAAGTCTGCTCCTATCTCCAAAAGACTCTACACGACTCTTAAATATTGTTCAAGGAATCTTATTGATCTCGAACTCTTTACACAAGGCCTTGAAGATTGGGTACTTGAGAACTCATTAGGGGATTCCACTAACGATGATCATTCGTTCAACTCTCCCTTCCAGATTGATGAGCTACGGCAGCTTGATTTTGCATTAGAGGGTGTTCTATTTCAACAACTCTTCCGCATGCCTTGCTCCTTCCATGCTGCGGATGATGACCTAAAAGAAGAAGAATACTCATCTTTAGAGGACTTCCTTCGCACTGTTGCAGACGGATTGTGGCGCACATTCTGGCATAAGCATACACTGCCACCATTATTTGTGTCTTGTGCTTGCCATCCTCGATCTAAGTTCTACACCTTAGAATCGGCAGTTTCAAGAGGAAGGTTGGGAGATCTCTCAGGTGCAGCTTTGCTATCAAATGCTGGGAATGATTCGCGTGTTCGTTGGGATCAAGTGGTGCAGTTTGCATTGTTTAAGCCAGATATAATGCTGGGGAACAAGCTGGGTCTATCTTCGACAGCTCTCTGCGAAGCTCTCTTCTATGCTTTTCACATCCTCATTTCTAGAAAGTTGAGCAAGTATTGCACCACCGATGGTGATTTTGTCTACATTCTTGTTTTGGATTCCAAATTCGGAGGAGTTATTAAATTCGGTGGTGACCTAAACCAACTTGAGGTCAGCACAGATGAACCATATACCGCAGTGGTGGATTGGATCAAGTCCCACTCCGAAATCAGTGTTTCTCCTGTGGACAGAATATGGAACAAGCTGGGGAACTTGAACTGGGGTGACCTTGGCACTCTACAACTTGTCTTGGCAACTTTCGACTCCATTGTTCAGTTCTATGGCCCGCCAAGGAAATCAATTGCCTCCTTAGCCTCAGATCACAGCCTCCGTCTCCAGAAACGGAGAATAGAGAGCCATGCCATTGAGAATGAAAATGGCCTTGGCCTCTCCCAACATCATCACCATAGAAGCCACTACCGAGGAGAAATTGCTGAGCTTGAGAATGACGATGAGCATCATTTATCCATGAGAAGCCAAGGATCACACTTGAACCTCCAAGAAGGAGACTTGATACAGGTAGATGATCAGCAGCAGGGTCCGATAAGCGTACAGATTCAGGACTTCCTTGTGGAAGGGAGGCCATACTGCTACCGAGCTATCATCCTAGAAAATCCGTCTCAGTTACTGACTCTGTACATTGGTGCTCATCCATCGAGGCTCGAACCATCATGGGAGGACATGAGTTTGTGGTACCAAGTACAAAGGCAAACCAAAGTCTTGAACCTCTTCAAGCAAGCTGGGGTTTCCAGCCAGCATTTGCCCCAGCTGGTAGCATCTGGTAAAATCTTGCACGAAGGTCCGTGCCAGAAACAGACTCCGACAGAGAGATGTGATCATCCATGGTGTGGAACACCTGTGCTAGTTGCATCACCTGTGGGGGACTCGCTTTCGTCTGTTGTCTCCCAAGAGGGCCCGCTTTCATGTGAGGAGACCCTCCGGTGCTGCAGAGACTGCCTTGCAGCTCTGAGAAGCGCGAAATCCGCTAACATTCAGCATGGAGACATCTGCCCAGAGAACATTATTCGCGTTGCTGTTGCTGACTCTGAATGGTTCTCATATGCGCTGATTGCGTGGGGAAGGGCCGTCCTTGAAGAGAGGGACGGCCCTGCACTTAACTTGTTGTTCTCATCGTCGTACTCTCTTCAACATGGGAAGCTCTGCCCTTCATCTGATGTGGAGAGCCTCGTTTATCTCCTTTACTTCCTCTCAGGCGGAAGCATGCACCAACAGGACTCCATCGAATCCGCCCTGGAGTGGAGGCAGAAAAGCTGGTCAAAGAGGCAGATCCAGAGGCATCTGGGCGAGGTCTCGGCTATCCTTAAGGCCTTTGCTGATTACGTTGACAGCCTCTGTGGTACTCCGTACCCAGTTGACTACGATGGCTGGCTGAAGAGGCTGGATGCCGCAGTAAACGAGTGGAACGAGAGAGGTAAGATGATAGAACAAGGCGCAATGAGCATGAGGATTGTAGAGGAAGTAGCTGAGTCGTCTTCTGGGGTATCAGAACGTGGTGGTACTTGATCTCCTGCTTGAGAATCATTCATTTCTTGTTCATTCTTAGTCAATTGGTTCAGCATTGCTATTTTCAGTATCAATTGGAATGAAGATCATGGAAAAGTTGAAGGTTGAGTTATGATTTGCTGATTAGGGTTTTTTTTTTGGCATTTGGAGTTTTGAAAAGTTTGTATCTTTCTGTTGGGTGTGTGTAAAAAAAGACATGAAATTTACCAGAATCAAGTTCTTGTGATTCCTATGCTTGATTTTTGTAAATTTCCAAATATTTTGTACTCTGACTCTACATAAGCTGTTCTTTATCAGGGTTTCAATGAAGTTTAGTGTTAAGGGTGGATGCAACTCATTTCTCTGTAACACTTGTATTGAGATTCATTTATCATTCTTGCACATCAGTAATAGCAACAACCTGAAAGGAATTAGCGAATTTCGAATTCAAGTAAGTTCAATCACATACCAAATATCATATGCACAAACATGAAGAAGGAACCATGGAACTTCATGAGTCCATCTCTAACTTAAGCTTTAGTTAACATGGAACTCTCCACTAGCATGAACCTGGTTTACTGTTTTCTCGTACTCGTCCTCATCTTCTTCCTCCTCCACTTCAAGGTACTCATCATCACCATATTCAGTTTCCTCTCCATCAAAGCCAGGAATAAGGGTGGATGCCCGTGCAGGGATTCTAGCTCCATCGACGATCTTCATGATCTCCTCCACGCTCTGAAGGGAGAAGCTTGGGTCCTCACTCTTGTAGTAGACCGCCTGAGCTGACTCTGTCAGATCTTTCGGCAGGTTCTTCAGGAACCACGGATGGTTTTTTATTTCTTTGATTGTGATTCTCTGCACAAAAAAAAAAAAAAAAAATCTCAACCATGAAGACTCAACGGGCGAGGAATCCACTGAAGAACTACTTGAAAGCACTCAATCATGGGTCAGAACAATGCGAAGGAAGAACAGGTAGTTACCCTAGATGCGTTGGGAACGAAGATTCTTGACAGCAAATGCTTGCACTCTTTCGAAAGGTGAACATAGTCAGGAATTTGGTACTGAACAGACATAATTCGCTGCAAAACAAAGTATGGTGATTTGTTACCACCATATAGATCTTGAGGAAGCTAACTTGAGAAGTAAAAACAAGTGAATTTGAATTTACAGTGATAGTTTTCCGAAAATTTTTAGGGTCCTGTGGGTCTTCAAAGGGGTATGCTCCCACCAGCATTACGAAGAGAGTCACACCACACGACCATACGTCTGCTGACTGAACACAAGAAGAAAACAGATATTTGTGAACATTGTAGCAACAAAGATATCTTCTTCTTGAAGTGTACAAATTGTAAGTTGAAACTAAAGCTGTGTTTTCCAATGAAGCAATCAAAGGCATTCCGTAAAGCTTTAGATGAAATCAGAAGCAACTGAATGCTGAAGTAATAGCCAAGCCTGAGCTTGATTCCGTGCAGTTGATTTGAATTTTACTTGAAGAACACTGATGCATGAAAATAAAGAATCGAATCAGGCAATGTCATCAAAGGCTCACCTTGCCATCATATTCTCTCCGAGAAAGCACTTCTGGTGCTATGTATGCTGGAGTTCCCACGGTTGATTTCGGCCTTGAATGCAGGACAGATGACTATTCAACAAGAAAACAATAATCACATGGCAAACTGTGCAACAAAACCCTAAAGCAGACTCAAATGCCACACAAGAAATTGTAGGTAATGTTTAAGTTTCGGACCTTGGAGTAACCAAAGTCACAAATCTTCAAGCGTGGCGCAGGGCTGCCATCCAACAAGGTGTTCTCCAACTTCAAATCTCGATGGCAAATTTGCTACGAAAATAGCATGTACAGATTCGATTCAAATCTCGATGGCAAATTTGCTACGAAAATTTACCGAGTTCAATTCCTCGTCTTGGTAACCAAAGCATGTACAGATTACATATCCAAAAACACATGTCCAGTTAACCAAAGCAGGTATAGAACTGAATGTCTGAATCCCTCACCTTGGTATGACAGAAGCTGACACCGGATATTAGCTGCTGAAAGAAATACCTAGCCTGGAAAAAATCAATAGGAAACAAACATTTTTAAATACACAAAGCCAGTGATCTTGCCACAAACTAACAGTCTGAATCATCAAACAAATGATCATGGATTTGCAAAGGAGCTAAGCAGTTCAAATCTTTGCAAGATAAAGGCCCACAATGTGTCTGAAATTCCTCGATTACCCGCGAATTTTACTTATAATGATCAATTTCAACAAGGGAAAAGGCAGAAATTGAGGAACATTCATAAAGTCCTGATCACTTGAGACCTAGAAATCCTAAATTGAAGAGAAAAGGTAAGAAATTGAGGAACACCTCATCTTCACTGAACCGGCCGGCGGTGCAGATGCGCTCAAAAAGCTCGCCGCCGGCGGCATATTCCATGACGATTCCGAGATGTGTTGGTGTCAACAAAACCTGCTTCCCAATTTCCACAAACAACACACTTTAAAATTCAAAGAATTCAACTTTTTTGGACAAACAAAGTTGAAAAAGAAAAAAGTTGCCTCTTTGAAACGGATGATGTTTGGGTGCCGAAGAGACCGGTGGTTGATGATCTCCCTCGCCACGTTCTCATCAATCTGCACCATTTTTTCAAATTCACAGTTAAATTACCAGCAAAAGGAAGAGACAAAAACAGAAAACTCATTGAGGCAATTTATCAGTAACCTTGCGACCACGCTCAATGTACTTCATGGCGACGAGCTCCTTTGTCTGCTTATGGCGCATGAGCCTCGCAACCCCGAAATTGCCAGCTCCAAGGTCCTTCACAACCTCGTACTTGTCCATTTCCTGCTCTTGAATTTTTCAGATTGATGGTGAGACCTGGAGATTTAGGGGTGCCCTTTATAGCTAGTAGTCAGCAACTCAGCATTCAGCAAGAAGCCATTTTTCAGAGGAATCACATGGGAAGAGAGGGAGATGGGTGGGAGATGGGGAAACATACTTACATACTTCAATCTTGACGAGATTTAAATTAAAGGGTGATGATAAGAGATTTGATGGGTACGCCATTTGCATAAGCGTCGGTGGTGGATCGATCTCTGAAGCCGCCATTTTTGGGGAGGTGGAGGGTGAAGAAGAGAGGTACACGTTTGCAGATTTGACTTTGTGGGCAATTTTTAAATGTTTTTTTTTTGCTGATAAACTGAGTTTCCCAGGTTCCCTCCATTCGAAGCCACGGAGAGATTACATGTGATGTGTTCTGATCTATATGAATGAATGATGAATCTAACTCATGTTCTTGGCTATGATTAAGCATCAAACTAATAATTTGTAAGAAAATATGTGCTGAGTTATTTAAAGAAAGTCAAATTTTAAATAAATTCGTCCAAAAGGTTATAGTTTTTGTACAAAGGGATTTGGGTTTGTTTAGGGATTCGTATGTTTAAAAAGAATATATGGGTAACAAACTTTATTCAGCAAATTCTCTTCAAAGTTGCATTTTGAGTTCAGCAACTACTGATTTTGTTTAAATTTTTTGTTATTCCACCAAAATTCATGTTATTTGATTCAATTTTGCATAATATTTATTAATTTTATTTTCCAGATTTTAGGATTTTACAAGGGGTAAAACACCAGATTTAAGACATACTTCAAGATTAATCTTAGGATCTAGAAAGAATCTCGGATGGTGTCCTAACAGTAAGAGTAAAGATTGGTGGTTGTCTATTTAGATAATGAGCTAATGAAGAGCTTATAATCATGCCAAACGAACCCTAATGGACAGTTTAGGTCACACAGAAACATCCACTCGACCTCGGAAAGGGCAAGGATGCATACATTAGACCCCCAGACCTTGCGTTGAGCGGAACCCTGCACTTATAAGCCTCTGCTGCCACATACAACCAAGTAGGAAACCGAAAATGAGTTAATAGGATACAGACGGCTAATTTTACATTCCTTGCAAGTAACAGCACAATCCCGCCGAAAAATTAGAGTCCAAGTTCAACAAAGAAACACATTCATTTACAGCAACACATTACTATATCCGGTGTCGAAAATGTGCTATACCCCCATCTTTTCATCTTTAGATTATGACAGAAGGAACTCTGTTGTAAGATACAAACAATACAACATAGCATGAGTAGAGAATAGATCCAAAAAGTAAGGGTAAGAGGGTCGAAAACCTTTACGCTTTTTTTTTTCCAGATCAGCGAGACAATGGCAGTATGCCCCATTGATGCAGGAAGCCTTGTCCAGTGGTCACTTCGAGAACCAGCAGAAGGAGCACAGCCAACATGGCCGCTCTTCCGTTCCAAGTCTCAGCGCTCTTCGTGAATCCCCACTCCCACACTGTCACTGGAGGTGGCAGCTCCCTTCGTTTTGAGTCGTAGGCTGCTAATAGCTCCTCCACGCTTCCTAGAGGAACCAGAGGCTGCAGCGAGATTGACACCAAAGCGAGGGCTCAATACATAGACAAGAAAAAGCGATCTGCATCAGTTAAATAGCTCATTTTGGGGCTTCTTTCAGCAGCCTTGATACCTGTCGGGCTTCAAGGTTTGAAACGGCCATTGCTCCAACATACGGAAGACTTTCAATAACCGCATCTGCCAAATCCGTGATGAAGGTGGGTTCGCATCCTAGGGCAGGTACACGGCCCCAGTTTTTTATTCCAGATTCCAGCGCCAACTCTTTGTACTCCACGTCGATTTCTTCCAGTGTTTCAATGTGCTCACTGACAAAGCTGCATATGTGCATAGCAAGTCATACTATAACTCTCAAGTTACACTCTCTAACGCAAGAGTATCAGAAAACTCTGGTTCAAGCATAATCAATGACACAAAGAAAAAACATACCTGATCGGGACAGCAAGCAGATTCTTTACACCTTTCTTTCCAAGATCGATAATAGTCTCATCTGTATAAGGTTTCAACCACTCCACAGGTCCTACTCTACTCTGAAAAATGTTTACGAGTAATAATCGACATCATTAGAATGCTAGAGAAATAAACAAACTAGATGCAAATCAAATTTTTTTCAAGGATTTATAAATTTGTTACCTGGTAAGCAAGAGTAAATGCATTAGTCATCCCTCTCTTTTCAAGTTCATCCATTATTAGATCTACACATTCTTCCATCTCGGCCTTGTACGGGTCACCGGCTTCTTCCACGTAAGCAAGTGGAACTCCATGAGCGCTAAAAAATATCACCACCTGCAATAGAGTTTCCATCAGCTCTGGACGGCATAACGAGATGATTAAGCAATGTAATACAGACAAGTACCATGTTCCAAACATAACACTGTTTTCAAAACTCGAAAAAATGCAACAATGAAAATTACTTCGTTTTGGAGAGGTACAACAAGCCACTATACCCAACCCTAAATATTCCAAAGGTAACAGCAACTTTTGCTAACGCCATATCACGATAAGGCTTGAAAGTCCGCTTGGGGAAACAATATCTCACCTCTTCAGGGCGGTTGAATTTTTTGAGTTCCTTGTCAATCAAATTTACCATGGCTTTGATGTATCCTTCTCTTTGATACCATGATGGAATTACTGTGTGTTGCATGTTGACTAGATATTCATCCTCCCTAAAATGAACAGCTATGTTTTGTAAAGGGATTAATTAATACCAAATACTTATTCTAAATCATAGGAAGCAAGGAACATTTAAAAATTACCGAAATATACTCTCCAATAGTCGGAGGCTTGATCCACTAGTTGATATTGAGAATTGAGGGTACAAAGGAAGCACAACAAGCTTTGTGATACCATCTCTCTTTATCTGTTCGCAAAAGACAAATTTACATGAGTAGCTGAAACACACTTGAAGAATTACAAGATCAAAAGATAAGCACCATGTGCAAAACATGGGAGCCAAGCAAATATCATGTTAGACACAAAGGCATTCAAGTCGGAATAGAAATTGGCATATAGAAAGTTATATCCAAATACAATGTAATGGGAATGAGTCAAATGACCTTGCAACTAAGATGGGAAAAAGGTTCACTCTCAAGTCTCAATCTTTCACTAAAAGTGCATCTTAATATTTACCTTGTAGGCTTTCATAAAAAACAACAAAGAACTAGATAAGACTATAAAAGCAACACTGTGAGCACAAATCAACAGTTTCAACCATAACAACTAAAATTATTGGTTTCAGAAAAGAGGGCTAAAGGCTCATATCAATAGACTATGGATTATACAGTAGAAGCTTATGATAACAACAAAAATAAGAAAGACTGGCATTTTGCATTATGAATGATATTCTGGTAAGCCAAATACACACCTCCTCAATAGCCTCTTCCGTAAAAGGATGCCAATAACGCATTCCAACATAAACCTCAGCTGGCACATTCTTGGCAAAGAGGGCCTTCCTCAATTCTTCGGCCTAAGCAATGCATTTATACAAATGAGAAGATTGGTCAGAAGAATAATAGAGCTCAACGTGAAGATTATTGCTTATCTGTTCAAAATCAATAATACTACTAAGTGACTAACAGACTTCATGAGCACAATCAAATTTCTTCTTAATACACAAATTTGAAATGTGAAATAATCAACAGCACCAAAGTGTAAGTAGCACAAACATTTTTTTAAAAACAAAACTGTTTAAGAAATTGAAGCCAACATATGAAGAACAGAGTAAAAAAGATATCATCATACACAAAGGTACATCACATTGAGAAATATTTAGAGAAATTTTCCGACTATGGAAACAAGAGTATGATATAACAAAACCAATCAGGTTCTGCTCAATATGATGGTCATCACACAGCAGACTCTGACAGACAAGGGCCAATAAACAGAAAACAACCAAAAACAAATATTAAGGCGAATGACACATGCCTGTGCATCTGTTATCTGCCGAAGAGGAGACCCTCCACCTATCGAAGCATAACCTTCTCTGCTCTTTGGAGCCCTCGCAACAGAAACAAATTGAGCCAAAGGCTTCTGAAGAAAGCGGAACAATCTCGGCAGCCGAATGATATCCTGTTAAAAAACTAGCAGCTAAATAACTGCAGAAACACAAACTATACCAATATGCAGGGAAAATGTGCTACATTATAAATTGTTTTAACCACCCTATTGTATGATAGTAAGGGTTTACTAGCAAATTAGACGCATGAGAAAGATAAATCCTTATAACCAAAGAGCCCAACTTCATTTTTCATTACTGATAATTGACGAAGAGCAATTCAATCAAAAGCTTTACAGTTTGCAAAAGAGAAGACCAAATTGAGTGCTCCTGCTCAATAACAATCAGGATCCATAAAAGAGATACGAGCATCAATTTGACAATTCAATCGCTCTCTGGTTCAGCTTGAGCATAAACAATTGGAAGGCGAAAGAAAGATTTGCAAAAGTGGTTCGATTACCGGGTCTGCAAACAGGTTAAACAAAAATGGCTGCACATCTTCCAGAGTCTCTGGACCTCCAAGGTTAAGCAACAAAACCCCAATTTTCTCTCCATTAATCAAAGGAGCTGCAGAAACAGCAGTTTCTGAAGCCACTAACGCTCTAGCTGGCAACAAACACTTCCTGAGCGGCTGCCAAGCGGTACATATTGTGTCATTACAGCCCATGAAAGATTTACCAACTACCAAATTCTTCGGGGGATTCGAAGCAAGACGAGTTTCCATTTGGGATGCAATGCAGCAACACATCCTTCGACCTGTACATGTTGCCAGCGGCGACAATCTAAGGCAGAAAAAAACACAAATTAACACTTTAATCAATCCTAATGTCTCAAATCATCTAAAAAATTCAATCTTTGTGAAGCCTCCAGCTCAAAATCACACAGAAGAGAGAGGGAGAGAGCTTACTGGGAGGATTTGCGAATGCGGGGTGCGGAGGAGACGAAAGGAGGAGCGAAAGTTGAAGATGAGGAAGGAAGGGGTTGAATTCTAGGGTTCATTTTGACTCCCAATTCTCACATCCACAGCTCCTATATCGAACGAGTTATCGAACAAGAACCCTAAAATCCAGTACACCACATAAACCTCAGCCACATACATGCTTCGACGCCATCGACCGAAAAAAATACAAAAAAAAAAAAAAAAAAAGCTCTTTCCGCTGCACAAATTTATTTCGGGCACAACCACCCGTAGATTAGGATACTTTTCACATAATCACCCCCTAAATTATAAATTACAGTAAAACACTCATAAATTTAATCCGTTTTCATAAAACCACCTACCCGTTAAACGTTTATTTAATTTGTTTGGAAAGACTAAGGGTGTGTTTGGATTCCAAATGCATTATGTTTATAATGCAAAATAATAAGGTGGTGTTTGGTTAACAAAAAATTTAAGGCGTTTAAATTATGATATTTTTTGATTCCATAAAATATTAATTAAAATGCAATTATTTTATCTCGATTTATGTAATTATTTGTTTAAATTACGATTTTACATTGGTTTTTACGAGATTTTTTTTTTATAACCAAACGGACACATAAAACGAGGTAAAATAATTGCATTATAATGAAAAGGCAATGGAATCCAAACACACCCTAAAATACCCTGCATTCAAATGTATTTTTTTAAAGAAAGGCTATTATATGTATTTTACTATTTAATTTGACGTTCCACCTTGAAAAAATATATAGAAATTAAACATTATAAAACATATATAAATACCTTGACCAAAATATCTACATTAGATTTGCAATGTGAAAAGTAAAGACTTGCAATGACTCTTGATGGTCTCCTCTCCTTCGAATGTTGATTAAAAGTTGTGGATAAGGTCTAAAATAAGCTCAAATTATTACTTCAAAAAACCAAGATTATTACTTTTAAAAAATTAAGATGTGGAGCATTTTTGTCTTTATAAAAGAAACAAATGGATATTTAACAAATTGACGGTCTTCGGAGTCAATTTGAGGGTTAATTCCATATATTATTAATTATGTAGTATGAGTAACCAAATAGTCATTACAAATTTAATTACAATCCATTACCAAATCTCCTAATAGAAAACCAGGGGTGGAATAAAAAAAATGAACGAACTAGATTGGTCAATAGACACGTTAACTAGCTTGTATGCCACTCCATTTGTTCTACAGCAACACCACGTCCCAATGCAACTGGATAGTAACTTATGACATCCTCTAAGCAAGTACAGATCAAGGTGCACATGCGACAATTGCAAGGTAAGCAATTTGATTGAATGCAACGAATCAGCCTCATCTACCATCCTCCATTGGCTAATCCCGGGTTTCTTTTAGAGTAACCATCCACTTTGAGCTTAGGTTGTCGCCGCTTTAATACGATCTTGTTATCCGGGTCCTCCATTCGACGGGGTTCGAACCGGGGACCTTTGGGTACTACCCACAAGTCTTTTCCGGTGAGCCATTACAGAATGGTTATCGCACTCTAAACCCACATAGAGAGCATCCAAGCAAGGATCAATTCTTTTATAAACACTGTTTTGTTATTGCTCTTCCAAAGATACCAAACTGCATAACTAAAAATAGTAGACCAAGATGTGCTCTTCTTCAAATGGGCAATCTCGAATAACATGCAAATAAGTTTCATTGACCACATCAAATGCAAGCCGAAGAATCTGTTAAAGATCGACGAACTCTATTAACATTACAAAAGAAGCATCCATGAGCAGCAAGATAAGGAAAACAATGTACCCTTTGCGGAACCGGTGATCTTCATATAAGCCTCCAAACACCACTTTCCAAACAAGTCGACTCTACAACCAAAGACAGAGACAAATTGATAGAAAAAACAACAACTAGAGGGGTTAACCCCAATAGAGCTACTCCGAATTTGACCCCTCTGAAGAGATCATTTCTTTTGCTGCACAATCAATCGACGATGCAACTTTGCGTATCATTTCTTTTGCTGCACAATCAATCGACGATGCAACTTTGCGTATGAGCTCAGTTGATCCAAGCGTGATTGATTTCGAAAGGTGACTTTTTCGCACTCCAAGTTACACGTATTTTTATACTTTCTGTGTGCGTACTACTCAGCTTGTTCGGCTCGAATAAACGCCCTAGGCATGTCAAGTAACAACAGTCGCAGTGTTTCATATGTGAAGCCATAGCAGTTATCAATTATATTTTCAGACCTTATCCGCATCTTACATTAACCA
Organism: Persicaria tinctoria; assembly: GCA_037127255.1. Taxonomy (NCBI): domain Eukaryota; kingdom Viridiplantae; phylum Streptophyta; class Magnoliopsida; order Caryophyllales; family Polygonaceae; genus Persicaria; species Persicaria tinctoria. The sequence goes on from JBANSL010000008.1 coordinate 15,384,421, forward strand.
TTTCATAGCACAGTCGAAAATCATCAGGTCGTCGATCGCCTAAACTCCAACAGGAGACGGGTAAGAATGTATACTTTACACAACTACTTCAGAAGCAAACTACAAAAGCCTACAACAAATGCTGATCCTGCAAGGCTCATTCGAACTGCTTGCCTTCGAACGTTTGTCCGAAATCCCATGTCTTTGGAGCCACATTGTAAGCTGTGACTGTTTCGCCATCGCTGCTGGTGACCTCGAACGACAGAGGCTGGCGCTTCAGGTCCGCGCTGATCATCCAGTTCTGACCCCAGTTCCTTCCCATCGGAAGCCAACCGGTTTGCGATCCCTTGATCTTGACGTCGACAATGTCCCCTGACCCCGCCACGTTGCTGATCAGCACCGATATGAAGAACCCTGTGCCGTCTATGGCGAATCGAATCCCGCCTTCTCTCCTGCACTTGATCCTGCTCGTCGAACCAATTCGAAAAGGTGAACAATTTGTGGAAAATTGAATGCGAGAATGCAATTTCTTTGAAACAAGAACAATCATAGCTCAGTTCAGACTTCGATTAACATCCAATCCAATTAATTAGAAACCCTAACCGCCAATTGAAATTCAAATTCAAAATTGGGGGGAGATAGTGGGGGAGACGGACCTGCGGTACTGGACGGCCATGTTACCGGCCTTCCAGAGAGCGATCTTCTCGAAGGCCTCAATCGGGAGAACGAAATGTTTGTTAGGGGGGTTACATCGGCCGGCGGAGAATCCGAAATTGGGGGCGCAGAAGTTTGTAGCAGTGACGATAATCGAGGTGCCGGCGATGCAATTGCGGAGGTCGTCGACGCAGCGGAGCTCGAAACAGGCGCCGCAGATCTGGCCTCGTTCGAAGAGGGAGGTGCTGAGGCCGACCGTGGCCTTGCCGTATCCGGCCTTGGCGAGGTCGCCGTAGCCGCAAGCGCCGCCGACGGAGTCGCGGGGATCGGCGGCGGCGTAGTAGGTGGCTCTGGCGGGGTGCCACTCGGTGACGAGCGGGGAGGAGGGCGGCGGAGGGTGGGAGTGGGCGGCGGTGAAGGAGAGGAGAGAGAGGAGCGTGGCGGAGAGTACGTGGAGTGGGGATGGCATCGCTCAGTCTTCGATGAGTGACACTCGGGGACTGAGACTTGAGACTGCAAAAAGAGTCCACTTGGGTTTCTTTTGCTTATTTTTTGGGTAAATTACATAAGACTACCCCTAAAATATTTACTTTTCCACAAACCTACCCATAAAATTAAACAAACTTCAAAACCCCACTTATAAACTTGTTTTTCTTTAAAATAACTACCCATGAGTGAGGAGTTTGCATAACTGGATATTCAACATGAACCGATTAATTGTATTAGATACCTAAAATCATTAATTTTGAAAACCTCAACCCGGACACGCCATGATTATAATCGGGTATCTGACACAGATACATTAATTGAATCCGTGTCGGATATCTAGTTACCCGCCACGAGATTGTTTGGTGAACGACAAAGTCCATGCATACGTAGTTGAAGACTTTAAAATGTGGTTATGGGCCATGACCATAGAAATGAAGGAACTCAAATGACTTACTCAAAAACTCTAGCTAGTTTTCTATAAATTTCATTGTGCATATATATAATTTTCCTATATTCTACTGTATAGCATAAAAATTGTTGTTAAAATGTTAAATTATAACTTGTGGTATATATAACCTAATCTTATTATACAATCATTTTTTGATTAATTTTTATTTTAAGGTTACCATTAGGTTTTGGTGTGCGCGCCGATCAAACGAACTCAAATGACTTACTCAAAATTATTGAAATCGAGTGAATCGAAACTACAATAATCACAATATATCGATCTTTGGCACCAATCTAGTAAATCCGAAAGGTGATCACATATTCGTATAAATATTTCCTGATATTTCCTGAAGCGGTAAATCTATAGACTGTAATCGTATAAATAGTTTTTTATGCTGATTTGACACATATTTCATTGTTTAATCTTGTTTAAAATTATACTAATTTAGATTTAAAAAAATAATAATCAAAATTCAAAGTGAATTGAATTTAGGTGAAATTTTGAAGGTTTTTTTTTTTAAAACGTCATAGATTGTTAAACATATATTGAGGAGCAATTTTCCTAATAAAATTGTAAACCGCTATATAAAACACTTATGCCAAATACAAAGTAATTTGTTACGTCCCAATTGGGATTTATGAGATTGAAAGGGAGAAATAAGAGATTATGGAAGAATTAAGGGAAGAAGGTGATGAATTAGGGATATAGAAGTTTATCGTACGGTTTAGATCAGTTCAGAGGAAAAAACGAGAAAGACAAAAGGTAAAGGAAGGAAGAGAGTAAGGGCATAAGGAGAAAAGGATATTGATTTCACTTAATTATTTCCATTCGATCATGATTATTACAGGGTATTAGGATATATTTATACCTTGCTAATACATGGGTCATTACATAAACTAAAAGATGTAGATCGAATTATCTTTATTTAGGATATCCCAATTCAACTTTTATACACAATAAAAGTCATATAAGTGCTACGTAATTGATTTATTCATCCCACGTACATCCCTGTGTAAAAGAGAGAAAATAGTGTTAATAAATTATACTCCGGATATATTAACCAATAATGAGAAAATAGATCGATAACTAGACAAACCAATTCAATTAAACTAACCATGAGACGATCGAGATTACCGGGAAGCTGGATTGAGAACTCAAGTATAAGAAGGGCAGTTGAAGGAAGAGCCGATATCGACACCACACATCTTCATCAGGTTGTAGACCTTATCAGTGATGACGCTGATTTCAGTTCCATCCAAGCTGTTGTCTCTAATGGCCGAGCAAATAGGGCAACAAGGGCGAGGGGTCATCCCGTGGATCTCCCTCAAGACATTGCAACAAGATCGAGTTGGAAACGTTTGTCCTAGAGGACCCACGCACATATCGACGTTTAGAGATGGTGACAAGGTTGGCACTTGACAGAATGAAAGATTTGGTGGCGGATAGGATGGAGACGAGGATTGTTCGGAGGCGATCAGGCTAAGGCATGACAAGAGGAGGACTAAGCTTGTTAGGGTTGAGAGTGAAGCCATTTCAATTGATCCTTGAATTGGTAGAACTAAATTGGAATTTGGAATTGTTAGTAAATAGTAGTTGATCGATGTATATTACTACGACCAAGCATGGGTATTTATAATGGATAATCCGATCGATCTAGTTAATGCACGTTGTGTGGTAAATTTGGGCCGGTAAACTTTGGTATATAAAATAAAATTGTGTAGTATACGTGACTTTTTTTTAACCAGAAAAAATTTAACTAATCAAGAGCATCTTAGACATATCAAGTGACACATCACTTAAAGAGTCGAGAGACCGAACCACTGGCAGATGGGTAAATTGTTATGAAAACAAGAAAGCAAACATAATATCAACAAGAATGAAAATGTACGTTGAAACTAGAGTCGATAAAATGACACTAGCTAGCATAGGCAAGCGTTGTCAAATTATATATCTTGTAAGATTTCTGCTTATTTCATTTCGCTTGTTGAATGTATTTCTGTATTTTTAGGTTTTATATTTGATGGTTCACCGTCTGCCGACTTTGTCGGCCTCTTGATTTCGAATTTTTACCTAATAATAAAAAAAATGTATATATGCTAAACCAAAAATGGTGAAACTAAGCTCAAGATTATGTACATATCCTAAACCAAAAATGGTGAAACTACCTAAGCTCGTCTAGACTAGTAAATCAAGTGTCGTTGGGTTAAGTATATGTCAAAGTCAAGTTTGGTAGCGAGAGGGGTGAGAGGTAGACCTGTTAAACAGGTCATTCGGGTCGGTTTCGGGTTAGGTCACTTCGGGTCTCGGATAAAATGGGTCCCGGGTAATACGGGTTTCGTGTATATCCGGGTTGACTTGAACCCGGGTTTAACCGGGTTTCGGGTCGATTTCAGGTTTGCCAATTTTTTTTTTAAATTAAAAAAATCAAATACTATCGATCGAACAGAGTATTACACATACAAATTAATATAAAAGTTGATTTGAAAATGATAGATCAAGTGATTGTAATTATAAAATGTAATAAATTGGAATCTCCATAAAAAAAAACTAATCCTATATAATTATAAATCTACCGGGTAAATCGGGTCACCGGGTCGAAACCCAGATTACCCGGAAAATTTTCAGGCGTTCGGGTTCAGGTAGGAAAAAATTTCCGGGTCAAAATTTCCGGGTTCGGGTCGGAAAATTTCCTGGCGTTCGGATCGGGTTGTGTTTTGACAGGTCTAGTGGGAGTACTCCGTTCGCGAAAATATGTCGTTTTAGCTTTGAGCACAATATTTAAGAAATATTTAAACTTACTAAATTGTCCCTACTTTTGGCTTAATTATCTCAAAGTAAAGTACAATCACATCTTTCAAGGTAATTCAAATTTTAAATAGTTGAGGGTAAATTGGGTTTTATATGGAAAAAATATCTAAAAAGACATTTTTTTTTAAACAAAATCAAAACTCTAAAACATGTTTTCGCGAACTGATGGAGTATATTACTAGAGATTAGGAGTTAGGAGAGGAATACAAGATTTATTCAACCCTCTTTTGTTTTTATTGTCGGATTCACATGGTTAGAGAGTGGTGATTGATCACTCTCCTTTTCTACATTTAGATCTTTTTAGTCGAATACATAGATTTATTTTTTCAAAAACAAAGTTCGATAGTTATAGAAAACGAGAGAGATTTTGGAGATTTTCAATCTGTATCTTCGTTTCACCAAAAAGAATGAATATGTACAGAAGCTATATTTATACCACCGTCACTGCTAAGCCAAGCTCTAACCGACTTAAAACAAAACCAAAAGCAAATACTAATATCTCCTAACCTGGTAAGGATGACATGTAGTGACCAATAGGTCACGAGTTTGAATCCCCCACCCCCAATATTGTAATGGCCTAAGTGCCTACCTTTGAAAAAAAAAAAATATCTCCTAACCTGGTTGAACAATTGGGCCTTTACAGACATTAACAGATTGGGCTTTAGGCCCATTGTCGACACTCACACTAGTCTCTACAATAGTTCAAAATTAATTGACAAAAATGAGTAGTCGATAATAGTATACATATGCTTTATTTAATTTCTGCTAGCCTAGGCTTAATGGCTATGTTTAAAATTTTGTATCGGATCGAAAAAGAGTTAAATGATCAAATCGTAGAATAAAAATGGTAGAATTTTACCATTAATCAATATATCAATGATTCAATATCAATATATAATATTAAAAAAGAGACGTGAAAATCTCATGTGACGTCGTGACGATACTATATACCCACATCAAATTTTCGAAACAAACTTCATAGACGATTTTACGTTTGTTAATTACCTTTTTAATATACTTTTGCCAGTGGTATGTCGCATTAATTATTTACGGAGTATATGTTATTCCTCAACCCAATATTGACGCTATTTGTTTGATTCGATGAGAACTTGATGAAATATAATCGGATTATGATCTAAATCGATCTGAATTATTTTTTTTTTAATCGAAAATAATTTGGCAATAAAGAAAAACCCTATATGTTAATAGCATTTAAGTGGATGAAATTGCAAAGCATTGAGTTGTCAGGTGCGGATGGTCCGGAGAACACAAGGTCAAGATGCGACAGGCGGTCCGCAACTCGATTTGTTTCTCGATAGACATGACGAATCTCAATAGTATGGAAAGCGCCAAGGTAGACTAGACTGTCAGATACAATCATTTCAGAATCTCCCGGATGCAAACCACAACCTTTAAGGCTGTTGATAATGGTGAGGTTGTCACTTTTAATTACCAGTTTAGTTATGTTTAGTTATCGTGCAACATTGATGCCATTCCATAATCCAAGCCCATCCGATCCAGTAATAGAGAGGATGGAGGAAGGCCCTGCACCAAAGGAAACTGGAGTTCCTTCGTGGTTTATGATTACGAATTCGAAAGAGCCCTTGTTAGAGGAAGAAAGAGCCCCGTCGAAGTTGAGTTTATAGGTCCCTTGTCCGGGGGGGCAATTTAGCTTTCTTTCTTCTTCTTGTGGTAGCGTTTTAGTCATGTATGTGTTTTTGATGGTGTACTTGATCCTCCAAAGCATCATCATAATACTTTGAAACATTCCATAGATATGCTTGATCTTTTATGAAAGATATTATTCCTATCACATCTGGTATGTCGTTACCAAATAAAGTTTTGTTTTGGAAGTACCATATGCTCTACCAAGTGAGGGCTAGTTCTGAGAATCGTGTTATGCCTATGGTGTCCTTTATTTCTCGGATGATCTCATTTAATGTTTCTCCTTGTGTAAAGCAGTTGTTTAGAACCATTACTAATGTTTGGTCTATAGATGTTATTGTCCCACGCGTAATGGGGCAATCCCATAGAAAATGAGCTAGGTCTTCATGATTGAAGTCGCAATGCTTGCATGTAGTCGGTATCCCAACGCCGCGAGAGGCAAGTTTAACTGATGTAGGAACGTCGTTTTTTGTGATTTTTTAAAGTAGAGTTTTTACCTTTGATGGCATGTCTATGTTCCAAATCCATATTATATCAGATTTTCGGTGCTGTTTAAAATTGTAAATCATATCTATTGCAGAGCTGGTAGAGAACCAACCATTTTTACTCCATTTCTAGTAAAGTCTATCTATATGGATGTTTTTGGGGATTGGGGTGGTTGTTATTGAATCTATTAACTGCTTTGGTAGTATATGTTGGTAGGTTGTGTTTAGTTTCTCTAAGTCCCAAACCTTTTCTTCTGTTATGTAATGTTGAACCGTGACTTGGGTATCAATGTGTTGGTCATTAGGGAGCATTGTAGTGATTAGTGGCATATCTCCCACCCAGTGGTCGTTCCAGAAGTTTATGCTTTTACCATTTCATATTGACCATCGTAAGCCTTCCTTAAATAAGGGTATTAGTTTCGTAAGCTGACTCCATTGTCAAGACGAATCACCCTTTTTATGATAATGTAGTATATCCTGGTTTTTGGGGTATTTTTCTGTGACAATGAAGACCTATGGGTTATGTGGTTCTGCCAAGATTTTCCAAATTAGTTTTAGTTGTAGTGCTTTGTTCATGTCTTCGGAATTTCGGAGGCCTAAACCCTCATGTGATTTAGCCTTACAGACCTCGAACCAGCTAACAAGTGGTTTTTGGTTATGGCCCTTGTTCCACAAGTAGTTTCGGTTTATCTTATCCAGTTCTACATGTACCGCTTTCGGTAATAGGAAAACATTGCATCACGTGTAACGGTTTTGCCGAGAGTGTTGTTTTAATCATGTTACAACGTCCTGCTTGAGATAAGCAATTAGCTTCCCATTTGTGAAGTTGTGATTTAGTTGTGGTTAATAAATCTTGAAAGGTTTCCTTGGTTGTGCGACTACAAATGATAGGGCAACCGAGGTAAGGCCCCAGATTGTTTGTGTAGGGGATTTCGAGTTCATTGTGTATTGTATTTTTCAGATTCGTTGTTACGTTTAGTGTTGTTTGAAAATGTGATTTATGTCTCTCTGTCCTGATAGCGAGGAGAATTCTCTGAGTACCTTGTTGATTTGGTCACAAATCACAACAGGTTTTTCTGGCCGAAGCAAAGATAACAATATCATCAACAAATGCTAAAAAAGGAATTCTAGTTCCACTTCGTGTGATTGATACCCCTAGATGACTATGTCCTAGTCTACCAAGTCGAATGAATTAATTGATCCAACTGAATTCGATGATTTCGATCCAACCCACACAAAACGATGACTGGAGGTCGTGTGCACAAGCGCACATGCGCTAGTAGCCTAGCATACAAGTCGAGTGAGGTTCCATTCTAAAACCAATTGACAATAGAAGGAGTAACCCACCGACTCATATACTAAAGTTTGTTATGTTCAACTTTACGATGTGGGATACTTTTGGTCTCATTCACATCTCTAACAGAGACTATCCTCCAAAGGCATATAATGACTCTATCTAGGGGTGTGCGTTACCGGGTATCCGACACGGAACCGTTAACCGTGTCGGATACCCGGAACCGTTTAAGAGCAATATGCCGAACCGTACACGAACCGCCAGGAACCGGGTATCCGACACGGTTAGGTATACGGTTCCGTGTCGGATACCCGTGTTATCCGATCCGACACGGATAAGATTTTTTCCTTTTTTTTTTTTTTTTTTTTCCTGGCTTGAGAGTTGAGAGGCATGTACTGACAGTACCGTAGCCTGTACACTTGTACAGTGTACTGTTGCCTGTTGCCCTGTTTTGGTGAGAGATGTCCATGAAATGCTTAAGAAGGAGCAAAACAAACCAATTCGATTCGAATAACTTACCATGGTTTTGGTGAGAGATGTCTATTTTTCAGATCTGTTGAGCGCCCGAGAGGGTCGGATTTGAGAGGGTTAAGGCCGGATTTGAGAGGGTCGAGTTCAGCAGATGGTTAGCGCGGCGCCCAGCAGATGGTTAGCGCCCAGATTTGAGAGGGTGCGATGGTGAACTGAGAAATGAGAATGTTGTGGGTGTGAGATTGTGCGAGACTGCGAGGGACTAGGGTTAGGGTCGGATTTGTGTCTGTGTGGAAGGAGAGCGCCGCAACCCGCAAGGATTAAAAAAAAAAAAAAAGGCGAGAGTTACTGTAGAAATGGGAATAAAAAACATGAAGCAACAAGGTTCGAACTCGGGTCTGATGGTTAGCGCCCAGGATTCCCGCATCCAATGTACCAACTGTGCTAGCAGAGCATTCTATTACATGGAGGATACTTTTTATACAAGTATTATACCAGCAGATCTAAAAATTAAAAAAAATAAAAAATTAAACGGTTCGTGTCGGGTATCCGACAATGTGATATTGCCGAACCGTACACGAACCATTAACAGCCGTGTTTTTTCGGATCGTGTCATTATCGTGTCGTGTCTTTTCGGTTTCGTGTTTTTTCGTGTCGTGTTGTCGTGGTTTCGTGTCGTGTTTTCGGTTTCGTGTTTTTCTGCACACCCCTAACTCTATCGGTGACCTTGTTGACTTCGTGAGTGGATTTCATGCACCTTTTTGGAAGTTCTTTGAGAGGCGGAGACCATTAGAGATATGGATTTTCGTTTCTTGAATTTGTAGAACTAATTTGGAATTTGGAATTGTTAGTAAATGGTACATAGTTGATTGATGTATATTACTACGACCAAGCATGGGTATTTATAATGGATCATCCGGATCGATCTAGTTAATGCGTGTTGCGTAGTAAATTTGGGCCGACAAACTTTGGTCTAATCGCGGTTGAATTATCGTCCAAGAGCATCCTGACGGATGAAGTTGACGATCCGAGCCGGTGAGCGTTCCTCAAGCATAGTCGAAGGGAGTCCGAGATGCGTCATCCTATCAGCTACCCGGCTCCCTTCCCTAAAGGTCGGTGTGTGATAAATAGACTCTGTCGAAAGCTTTGCATAAGCCGATGGCATCCGGAATCATCATCTTAATTTTCCACGGGGCCTTCCAAATTCCTTTTATGGCATATTGATCACGGATAAACAGTCTCCCTCCACCTCAAGACGTGAGAAACCCCTCTTAGTAGCTTCTAGTAAATCAGCTTGTAGACCAAGACACTTTGCTTGTAGAGCGGAAACCGAACAGTGGCCATGTGCCCCTCAAGCATGAACTGTACCCTGGCCATCGCGAATGACAAAGCCAAAAGCGGCAAGTCTAGAGACAACATTTTAGTCAAGTTCATTCCATCGTGTGTCTTCGGATCATTCTCATTATACTTCTGCACATAACTAAAGAACTTGCCAGCGCGTATCTTTTCAAATAGCCCCATGAGTGGAGATTTAAGTGCTTCCATGTCAGTTGCAGGAACCTTGTGAATCTGTCGCATTTAGCACAAAAATGTTCAGACCTCTAACTTTAGACTGCCTAAAGTCCTAAACCACTAATAAACCAAGGATGCTGAATGCATCTACCATTGATACCCTTCCTTTATTGTACACATAGCTACCATCAACCGCCTCAAAGTAAAGATACTTGATAACGTTAGTGTGGATAAGGACCCGCACAAGACTACCATTTGTCATCAAAAACTGGTCACGAATCAGGGTTAAAGATTATACATCAGATAAAAGAAGACGAAGCAGAAGAACCAAGGGACGTAACATCCCGAGGAAAGGTGGTTCTAGTTACAATATTAATAACTAACCTTTGGTATCATATTCACATTATAATCCCTGCTAGCACCAAGGCTTGCTGGAGGATGATCATTCCCTCTAAACTTCTTTCAAAGCCGAACTTACATGAAATTGCTAGAATATCCAGAGAATGTACTAATAAAAGAAAATCATACTTCCTTCCAGCTAAAACATTTAGACGAGGACCTGGAACAGATTAAGTGAAGTTGACTCTCCTCCATAATAATCATTCCTATCCATGTGCAGTACTTGAATTGCAAGAACCCTCCATCAAAACTAAGATGAATGAAGAACACATATGAATACACATTCGAACCAACGTAAGACGATCCAATGTATTTATGGAGTTGTTTGAGCATGATTCCTCCACATGGAGCACAATGACACGATAGAAGATCACAAACACTAGCATATGCAGATAATAATATGTCAGTAAATCAAGACGCTCAAAATGACACAATAGAAGATCAGGAAAAGATCAGTGTGGCAAACACTAGCACAGGCAGATAATAATATGTCAGTAAATCTGACTAACCCCTAGGAAAGCTTAAAAACCAAGTCACACAATAACCCTACCGCCGGCTCAATGCACACCGATTGAACAACATGGGATCGAGTTTGGATAAACACACCAAAATTAGAATTTTTCAAACACACTCCATGTTATCAGCATGTGAATATGAAATTGCAAAGCCATTAACAGGGAGTGATTTTATTCCAACTAAAAGTTACAGGGAACAACAAAAACAGACTCAATTCATCTAGGCATTTCATCGAACATCTTTGATGAGCCTTTTACCACACCCAATTCAAAGCACCTTGAGAATGTCTTCCGCACCACTCTGTCCTCTAGAGTCGGCACTTCCAAATTTCTCAATCTCTATATCTGATTCAGCCTCCAATGGGAGGACATCTCAAATCTCCGTTTCTCGATACTTTGTTGTTTATCTTCAATGACGAAAAAGCCTTCTGAAGAGCCAATTTCAGCTCAGGAGTGTCACAAGAAGACTCTTCTCCTCCCAAAGAAGTCCAACAATAGCAATTCTCTAAGTACGAATATAGAGAGGTTGCAATTAAAACAGATCATTTCAAGTATGTACAAGAGAGATTGCCATCAATTTTAACATTTTCACCCAAATTCAAAACCCTAAATCTATCAAAATTGAAAAATCTAATCGAAAAACAAAATTTTGGCATAATAATATGCAAGCTCACAAATCCTTCCTCATCTGATAGGGCCAGAGTATGCGAATTCTTAATCGTCTGAAGTGAAAACATGGTTCCAACCCTCAATTGAGCCATTTTACAAAACCAAATCAAGGCCAATTTCAAAAGAAGAAGAATAGTTTGAAGTACCTTGCAGAAGGAAATGGCCAGCGGCGGAATCTCGGAGTCTCCGTGGCCCACAGTGACAGCTTGCTGGTCGACTGGTCGGCTCAGTTGGACTGGCGAATTCGTCGCAGAAGAAAGGTCTCTTTCTAGCTGGAAAGCCAAAATTGCCAAACTTAGCACGAATGAAAGAGAGGAAGAGAGATGCGGAGAGTGGAAGAGGAGAGAAGGTTTACCTTTCCAGCCATTGAGAACTCTGGATCTGATGTCATGAAAAATCGATTGGGAGTCGAAGGCCGCCATTGATGATCACTACGCAGAAATCACAAGGGATAGGGAGGTCGAAAATCGCCCGACGGTAGGGCTTTCAGATGTGATGGAGAGAAGGAAAGGAACGGTATATCTGCCTAATTAATTTTCACAAGTAGTTAATAATTTTTTTAAAGGGACAAAGTCTAATTAGAAATCTTTAAAAGGGTATAATTAATCAAACTTTCTCTTTTTAATTTGGGTGTATTTTAATATATATATATATATATAATAAATATGAAACTGTTTTTTTGTTAAGAAAATTAATTTCTTAAGAAAATTCATATTTATTATTAGAAATACATATGAAACTGTTTTTTGTTAAAAAAAATCAAAATAATGCCAAGTATCAAAGAATATTTTTGTAACTTTTGGTTTAATAGGATGTTTGATTATCCAAAACCCAAACGATTGAAGAATATTTTTTCTTTATATAAAAAAAATGACGCATCAAAGACTCAAACCTTAATACTAATTTCTTTTGAATTTTTTTTATGAAATACTATACAATAATTGTATTTTGGCTTGATAAATGTTGTCTATTTATCATGATTAAAACTTTTTCGCTAACCTAACTTTTATACACTTGATTCGCCACTGCTTTCATAGCGATGGATACGAGATTGTTTCCACCGGGCAGACGTCAGCCCGCTTCTCTAGTTGCACGTGTAGCCACGTGGTCCGTCTCTCTAGCCACCTGGGCAGGGGGAGTTCTATCGGACCACCGCGTGACGAGCGTTTGGATGGCGGTGGTCTTCCTTGCTCGGGCGTACTTAATATATATATATATATATATATATATATATATATATATATATATATATATATATATATATATATATATATATATATATATATTAAGTACGCCCGAGCAAGGAAGTCACCTCGACGGGAGTTGTGGTTGTGCTCATGATCAACATTGTTGTTCAGATCCTTACTGCGTGGAGTCGACACGGAAATTTGTAAGTATAATATTCATTCATTCCGCTCGTTCATTTTTAAATGTGCTAACTTTAAAACATGATAGTACAGACTAGGGTTGATTGAAATCCACTAGTAAAATACACACAAATTTCTCACTGTTGCAGTTGGTTTCATTGCATATATTATATATAAATGAACTACGTATACAACACAACAAAGGATGATGGGGAGTAATTATATATAATGAGGATTGAAATCAAAATTGGTACCTAATAAATATATTGTATTTATTTACAATTGAACAAAAATATAAAGATGAATTGTGATCATTTTATTTACAATTGAACAATGGAGGATGGGGAGTAATTATAACGAGGATGGGTTAGGTTTATGTTTTCTTAAAACAAGTTGTTTGTTTTTTAGTATATCTAATTAAGCTAATCTAAACTCATATTTAATCGTACTTGGCAGCCGTATTTGTGGTGTGATCATTTTATTGGACTTGCTCGCGGTTATTCTTTGGGAGTTGGAGACATTATATATGGTACCCATCATATCAAATTAGTCACCTAATTCAATTTTCCTATATCTTAACTTATTAGTGATATTTTCTGTTTTGCATTGCATAATCAGTGTCGATTTGCCATGTTGATTCGGCTCCACTACATATGGAGAGTTTCTCTACTCTACCATAGGGTTCGGACCCGCTATCCGATCGAGCCTCGGGTCTGGACCTCCATCACGTCGATCTTGATTGAGATGTACACTATCCACGTGGTAGCCTGTACGCTCTTCTATTTGGCGGCTAGTGGAGACCCAGGACACGATCACCAGACATGGCTTGGCAGTTTGAAGCTCGGTAATGAGAGCTACGAGAAGTTCTGTACTAAGGGATTCGAGATTTTGTATATGATTTCCGTATACTTTGCTGCGATCACCTTGACCACCGCCGGTTAGTTTAGTATTATTAAGTTTATATCGTCAATTTTTTTTGTAATTTAAAGTTTATATATTATATTACATTACATTATGTGCAGGTTATGGAGACATTCACCCCGTGAATCAGGACAAGACGATCTTCATGGTGGTTCTGTTCTTCCTCAAATTCAACGGAGGCTTCCATCATATCATCTCATCTCAGATTCTCAGCCGATTGCCTACCCAGATCTTGACCGAGCGAGTTTAGCACTGCACTTGGGGCTGATTTTATGATTGAGCCAAAATCTCAAGGGGTGACACAGACATTGGAGTGAATCTGCTCAATTTAAGTTTAGCTTTACAGATTTTTAAGTGTTTATTTGCAACTGTGAACAGAGTCTCAGTGTTTAAGGCACAAATTTCTAAACCGTCCAACGAGTTATTTTGATTGCATCTCAGTCATATATCCACTATTGCTGAATCAACAATATAATAATCTCATTGTCAAATGTCAATCAAACAACCAACGCATCACACACACAAAAAAAGGAAAGAAAGAGTGAAATTACACTGGAGTCACCTTGGATACCACGGATATTCAAGTAAAATTTTCATTTCCATCTCAGTCACAGACTTATGCCATGTTTTTCAAACAATAAATTTTAGTAACTACAACATCATTGTCGCCTTTACTAATAGATGGATATCAAATCTGACAATGGTACTTGGATAACTAAACTTATAGTAGTTTACTCCCGTCCCGTGTAACATTTACACTTGAGTCATCCCTTTCTTCTAGCATTAGCGAAAAGTACATTATGTAATCACATAATTATAAGTTAAACAAATTGATTGCTTCAATGTAATGAGTTAAGTTTATCCCTGAAAAAGAAGAGCTCTTGTGATATACGTAGGGCTTGAATCACTTATAAATCACTCCGAACATCCTAATTATATCCGATATGGGACTAAACAACCCCGTCAGACCCGTCAGACCCAAGAGACTGCTCTTCGAGTGGAGCGTACTCAAGAAACTTTCGGAGTAATGGGTTAGGTTTATCTTTTGGGTTGGTAATGTTACAATAATTGTATTTTTCCTTGATAAATGTCGTCTATTTAATTATCACGATTAAAACTTTTTTCGCTCACCTAACTTTTATACACTTGATTCGCCACTACTTTCATAGCGATGGATACGAGATTGCTTCCACCGGGCGGACGCCAGCCCGCTTCTCTAGCTGCACATGTAGCCACACGGTCCGTCTCACGGTCCGTCTCTCTACCCACCTGGGTAGAGGGAGTTCTATCGGACCACCGCGTGACGAGCATTAGGATGACGGTGGTCTTCCTTGCTCGGGCGTACTCGCTGGCGATGACTTCGGTGTTGCTCAGCTTCGATTACGTGGAGGTCTTCAAGGGAGTCACCTCGACGGGAGTTGTGGTATGCAATTGGATCATTGTGGTTGTGCTCATGATCAACATTGTTGTTCAGAAGATCCTTACTGTGTGGAGTCGACATGGAAATTTGTAAGTATAATATTCATTCATTCCGCGCGTTCATTTTTAAATGTGCTAACTTTTGCGGTTGGTTTCATTGCATATATTATATATAAATGAACTACGTATACAACACAACAAAGGATGATGGGGAGTAATTATATATAATGAGGATTGAAATCAAAATTGGTACCTAATAAATATACTGTATTTATTTACAATTGAACAAAAATATAAAGATGAATTGTGATCATTTTATTTACAATTGAACAATGGAGGATGGGGAGTAATTATAACGAGGATGGGTTAGGTTTATGTTTTCTTAAAACAAGTTGTTTGTTTTTTGGTATATCTAATTAAGCTAATCTAAACTCATATTTAATCGTACTTGGCAGCCGTATTTGTGGTGTGATCATTTTATTGGACTTGCTCGCGGTTATTCTTTGGGAGTTGGAGACATTATATATGGTACCCATCATATCAAATTAGTCACCTAATTCAATTTTCCTATATCTTAACTTATTAGTGATATTTTCTGTTTTGCATTGCATAATCAGTGTCGATTTGCCATGTTGATTCGGCTCCACTACATATGGAGAGTTTCTCTACTCTACCATAGGGTTCGGACCCGCTATCCGATTGAGCCTCGGGTCTGGACCTCCATCACGTCGATCTTGATTGAGATGTACACTATCCACGTGGTAGCTTGTACGCTCTTCTATTTAGCGGCTAGTGGAGACCGAGGACACGATCACCAGACATAGCTTGGCAGTTTGAAGCTCGGTAATGAGAGCTATGAGAAGTTCCCTACTAAGGGATTCGGGATTTTGTACACGATTTCCGTATACTTTGATGCGGTCACCTTGACCACCGCCGGTTAGTTTAGTATTATTAAGTTTATATCGTCATTTTTTTGTAATTTAAAGTTTATATATTATATTACATTACATTACATTATGTGCAGGTTATGGAGACATTCACCCCGTCAATCAGGACAAGATGATCTTCACGGTGGTTTTGTTCTTCCTCAAATTCAACGGAGGCGTCCATCATATCATCTCATATCAGATTCTCGACCGATTGCCTACCCAGATCTTGACCGAGCCACTATAGCACTACACTTCCTCAAATTAATTGCTTCAATGTAATGAGTTAGGTTTATCCCTGAAAAGGAAGAGCTCTTGTGATATAGGTAGAGTTTAAATCACTTATAAATCACTCCGAACATCCTAATTATATCCGATGTGGGACTAAACAACCCCGTCAGACCCAAGAGACTGCTCTTCGGGTGGAGCATACTCAAGCAAACTTTCGGAGTAATGGGTTAGGTTTATCTTTTGGGTTGGTAATGTTAGGCCAAGTTATTATGACTTGTTAAAACTTGAAAACTTGAAGAGGAATGATAAATGAACACATTAATATTTCAGTTTTTCCCTCAGTATTATTCATTGTCTCCTTCACCGAAAGAAGTTTGTTCATCACTTGATTCATAATTTCAACAAGTTGTTTGTTTTTGCATATATCTTATTAAGCTAATCCTATCATACGTATATGTGGTGCAATCATTTCTTTGGACGCGCTCACGACTTTTTCATGGGAGGTGAATGTATTTTATAAGGTACACATAATTTCAAATTAGTAACCTAATTGGATTTACCCTCTATCTCAGCTTATTATTGATATTTTATTCATGATGTTTTGCATTGCATAATCAGTTGCGATTCATGATGTTGATTCAGCTCCATTACATATGGAGGGTTTCTCTATTCTTTGGTAGGGTTAGGACCCGCTATCACGTCGAACCACATCTCTGGACCTAAACCAGGTCGATCTTGATTAATGAGATGTACATCATCAATGTGGTAGTTTGTATACTTTGTTGCGGTCACCACCATCGGTTAATCAGTTTAGTATTATTAACTTTATATCGTTCATATTTTTTTAATTTAAAGTTTATATATTACATTACATTACATTATATGTAGGTTATGGGGACATTCAACATGTCAATACAATGAAGATAATCTTCATGGTGATTCTATTCATCCTCAAGTTCAACTCATACGTCCATTATATCATCTCATCTCTAGTTCTCGATCGGTTGCCTACCCATATCTTGACCGAGCCAGAGTAGCCGGATGCACTGCACTTGTGGGGTTGATATTATGGTGTTTTTCTTTTGTTGGTACTTTAAATTATTGCTCCCACTTGGGTAGGGGGAGTTCTGTCGGACGACCGAGTGATGGGCGTTTGGATGACGTTGGTCTTCCTTGCTCGGGCTTACTCCCCAGTGATGACTCTGTTGCTTCTCAGTTTCGATCACGTTGAGGACTTCAAGGAAGGAGTGGTGGTATGCGATTGGGTCGCTATGGTTGTCCTGATGATCAATGTTGCTGTTTAAATCCGTACTATGTGGAGTCGGAGGTAGTACCAAATAGTAAACAAACAACTGATCTTAAACATCTCGAAGACGAGGAAAACAACAAGGGGTAACATACGAACTCAAGAACATTCTATAATTCATCAATCATCGAGAGTACAAGCCAAAAAAAAAGAAGTCAAACTCTCTTAACAACACATTTAACAAAGAAACTATGTATAATCAACTCTCAAAAGACGAGTTTTATAACATTTCATCAGCTATTGTACCACCAAAAAAAACATAACATCACCCCCCACAATTAGCCACGTTTAACCAACAAAATCATCCTGAATTTTAGTGGTGTATAAGCGCGCTAAAACCAACAAAAGGGAATCATAAAACCAATTGACAATTGGAAAAATACCTCACCAGGTTATATACAACTATACAGGGATACTAATTAAGCTCATATTTTAGACAAAAAAAAAAGCAAAAGAAATCTAAAATTTAAATCATCATGAATTTTAGTTGGTTTAAATTAGGTCAGGTTATTTCTGTGAGATCTCTCTTTCAGCTGCCTGCACACATCAGCTCTGTAATAAGCACAAACATTACTGTATCAAGGGATATAAGACCAATAATGTCTACTATTGGTTCATCCAGCAAAAGGTGCCCTAGTGAAGCTCGCTTTTGCTTGGTGGACGTCCTGACACATCCGGAACAAGCATGTCTTCGAACAAACCCCCATTCCTTCCATAGATAGCACTTTACGACTCATTATAAACCACGAGACAAGCTGGAAGAACACACTCAGAAATGACAACTCTCTGGATGATAACTTCCCATCCAAATCCCATAAGATAAGTGGTAATAAAAAGCAATCAAACGAACGACAGACCAAGTGGAAAAAACCGCCAACAGGAACATTCAAACTCAATTTCGACGGATCTTCTCTAACAAACAACAACAGCACGGCGGGTACGATTATCAGAGACTGGAACGGTCAACCAATGCACATCGGATACCAAAAACTAGGAAAGAAAAGTTCCCTTATGGCAGAAGCCCTAGCCCTTAAACTAGGGGTACAACTTGTTCGTGATCTTCGTATCGACAAAATCCAAATTGAAGGAGACTCCAGCATAATAATAAACCACCTAAACAATAAGTCTAAATGTCCTTGGGAAATTGAACTCATTCTATCGGAAGTCCAATTGCTACTATCAAAACTGAAGGAAGTGTCTTTCTTACATATACCCCGTTTGGACAATAGAGTGGTAGACAAGGTTGCACACCTTTGCCACTTTGTCTGGAGTGCTGATATTTACAACAACACTGGTCTCTCAGACCTCATTCGTATGAATGCTTTTGGGTAGAGTCTGCTTTCCCGAATTTTTTCCTAATCAAAAAAAAAAATAAAGGTCAGGTTGTTTCTTTTAGATCCTATCATAATTCATAATCAGATTTTATTTTGAGTTTTAGATTTAGTCTATTTTAATTTAATTAAATCCAGTCTTTTTACAAATTCGAGTTTGTATAAGGTTTAGGTCAATTCAAGGTCGGTCAAATTAATTTAGGTAAGTTGGATTATATGCTAGCTCTTTAAACCCCTCCCTCAAAACTAAAGATTTGTTATTCTACAATCTACCCTTTAATATAATATAGGGTTAATTGCGCTAAATATCCCGACCTTTGTGGATAGTTGCACTTAATATCCCGACCTTGTAAGATTTCACGAAATATCCCGACCTTTGATGTTAGTTGCGCTCTCTACCCTAGATAGATTTCTTAAATTAAAAAATTACACAAATAATGGAAAAATTGCACAAAAGCACCCATATTTATATATAAAAAAATTCAACAATCCCTATTTTAATCAAAATAAAAAGGAAATTTATACCAAACATATAAAAATGCGTGCTCTAAAAAATTAAAATAAGATCGATTATTTAAAAATAAACTTTTTTCTTATTATATTTTATATTCCTTAAAAATTTATTTTATAAAGCCATAGTTATAATTTATGTAAGATTAATATGTAAGTACCATATTATATGCCCAATTAATCAAGTTTCCATGAGTATATACCAAATTTTCCTATTTTTAATATATGTTTATCATATCTTTATTAATTATAAATAGTTATCATATACTCCATATTTTACTATTTATTTTTAAAAAAATATATTTTATTTTATTTTTTAAAAGTATTATATTCCATATATGTATAGTTAGCATTTTTTATAGAATCTTTTTTTAATGCTGTGGAATTTAGATGAGAAATATTTTCTTAAGATTCAATCACAAGATTCCACATAAGATGTTATGTATTAGTTTTAGTGTATATAAAATAATATGGACCAAAAAGAATATATATATAATAATAATAATAATAATAATAATAATAATAATAATAATAATAATAATAATAATAATAATATATAGAGAATATATGTACAAATCCACATTTATAGATCGGTATATATAAACATAGATTTTTGTATAACATATATTATGAAGAAAAATAATAAAATTAATTATTTTCAATAATAATTATAATAATTATGGGAGTAGATGTTATCTATTAGAAATGATTTTTGGTTTTTTTTTTTGGGGGGGGGGGGGGGGGGTTAAATATATTAGGGGTTAAGTTTATTGAAAATAATTTAAGAATATGGGTGATTTTGTGTAATTTTTCCATTATTTATGTAATTTTTTAATTTAAGAAATCTATCTAGGGTAGAGAGCGCAACTAACACCAAAGGTCAGGATATTTCGTGAAATCTTACAAGGTCGGGATATTAAATGCAACTATTCATAAAGGTCGGGATATTTAGCGCAATTAACCCTATAATATACTATATAGTTCACACTGAAAAATAAGACACAGTTTAGTTTTTCTTGTTTTCAAGATCGATCTCAAACTCATAACATAAGGGCTTGTTTGGTACCGCTCTAGTTTTTATTTAAGAAATTGCGACAAATTTGTTTCAAAATGTATTATACTCTATCCACTTAATTTCAAAACAGGCAACTAAAAGAGTTGAAAATTGGAGAAAATTAATTAGAGGTTTACAAAAACTTCAAAATTTGAAATCAAATTAACTCTAACTATCCGGAAAATAACTTATATAGGCTAACTAGCTTAGAGAACAATGGAAGGGATTCAAACGGAGGATGATACACATACACCTCGTTTGGTTAAACGTGGGAAGTAGACTTCCTAGGAAGTAATTTCTCATGATGTGTAATTCTCATGAATTCTACTTCATGTGAAATGTAAAAATATGTTTGGTTGGAAGTAATTTCCCATCAATTCAATTCTTATGTTTTGTTTGGTTAAACATGGAATTTTCACAGTAATTTATTTAAAATTACTTTTGTAACATTTTGTTTTTTTTGTTTAAAATCAAAATCTATATAGGCAAATTGGATATTTTGTTTATAAAAAATAAATTGTATAGGAGATTTGGAAAAAAAGAATGGAGGAAGTAGATCTTACCTACCCTCTCCATGGTAAGCTAAATTCCACCATTTCATAGGAATTAAAATTCCTAGGAATTGAAATTCCTGGGTTTTTTCATTTGAAAAAAACATACCAAACACATGTATTGACTCTTACTTCCTGAGATTTTGAACTTCCCGGAAAGTAGAGAGCTAACCAAACGAACCCCAAGTGTATGTTGGTGTATCTTTTTTTCATGTGTAAAATTTTGTAAAATTTATCCACTACTTTTAAAATTGTAAAAATTAACCCTAAAATTTTTATTTAAAACTCTATTATACCCATATTGTAAAGAATAAACCCTAAAAATTTCAATAACCACTAATGATACCCTAAATTTTAAATGGTGAACCCTAGAAAAATAAATTTAAAAAAAAATAAATTGGTGTATACATACACCAAGTGTATGTGTAGCCTTTTCCGATTCGAACAAAGGCATAACTTAGCGAATTCGTAGATGATGAATGTGTTAATGTTTGTATTGCCTTTGCATCATACATTATATACGACATATTGGAGGTCGAAAGTTTTATGTTTCAACAACTTTTAAACAAAGATATGGTTATCGTATTCGTATAGGGCCATGGGTAGAAAAAGTAAATAAAGTTATAAAAAAGTTGAAATTGAAAGATTGTGTGAATCAGACTTGGGCTCGACTCGGCTCGACGTGAATTCGTTTAACAACTGAACCAAACTTGAACATGTCAAATTCAACTCGATCGGTTCGAATAACACCCCTAGATTCGAGTACATAGCATCTATTTTTGTTCCCCCGCTTGTATTTTATATACTCCATATAAAATTGGAGGTTTTTAATTTACATTTTCTATTTTCGGAGATTGGTTGAATTTCGTCGAAAGTTTGCTTGAATCATCTTGTACCTCAGGGATTCGAAGAGCTTGAATTGGAGGTCAATTTGTTATTCTCCATTATTTACAGGTTTTTGGGATATTGAACTTGCTAGGGTTAGTCATCCTTCCATGATTTCTTGTTGCTCATAGAAACACAAATGGCAATGACGCTTAAAAATATTGTACACATTTATTAAATAAAAGTAAAATAGAAATCATACTTTTATTATATAGGATAACTCCAACTTTGATACATATAATAAAAGTCATGCACTTTATTTAATTTGAGATAATTAGTGCTACCTTCTTCATTTTTATTCATCGATCTCACGTACGTACCTGATGAAATAGGAGAAAATAGTGTTAAAATACATATAATTATTTATATGTATAATTCAATAATGAGAAAATAGATGACTCTAGGAGAAACCAATAATTAAGCTAACCATATGTTTAAAAACCATGAAATGAGGAAGTTGGGATGGAGAACTCAAGCATAAGAAGGGCAGCTGAAGGAAGGGCCAATCTCGACGCCACAAGCCTTCATTAAGGCGCGGACATTATCAGTGATGACACTGGTGTCAGTTCCGTCTAAATTGTTGTCACTGATTGCTTTGCAAAGAGGGCAACAAGGTCGAGGGCTCATGTTGTGGATTTCTCTCAAGACATTGCAACATGCTCGAGTTGGGTACGTTTGTCCTAGACGACCCACGCACATCTCAATGTTTAGAGATGATGGGAGAGTGTGTACTTGGCATATAGGAGTTGATGGTGTCGGAGATGAGGACGGGGATGGAGAGGCTTCGGAGGTGAAGAGACTGAGGCAGGAGAAGAGGAGGGCTATTGTGGTTAGGGTTGAGAGGGTAGCCATTTTTATTGAATTGATTGACTTTTTTTAGATTTTGTAGTACTAGCTTGATCAATTTGTTGTTGAAGTATAGGGCGCCCAAGCATGGGTATTTATATTGGAATTATGAGTTAGAGGCTTAGTTTTTTTGTTTGATTTTTAAATCGATCAAGAAAGAAATTAATTCGATTCTCTAGACAAATCTAGAGAAATCGAGTGACTGGACAAACCGATAAATAAATAAATAAAATCTTTATACGGTGTATACATTTTATTTTTATTTTTGTCAAACTCCAACCATTTTCTCATTTTAACAATTTGGAGAAATATTTAAAAACTCTTTGAATTTTTTCATTATATATATAAGAAAGTCTCTATTTTTTCTACTTGTTCCTTATTTTGAAGTTAATTCTCTAAAATTTTAAAATAGAGATAGAAAGGTTGGAGATATTCTTAGTTTTTTTTTTTCTAAAAAATAATGATTATATATGAATTTTTTTTGGTAAATTCAACATGAATTAATAGGATTAAAAAATACATTAAACTATATCGATATCTTTAAATTATACGGAGTATTAGATTAATCTCAATATTATGCTTGTTTGTTGCAATATCTCCAATTTCAAAATTGTTAGAATAATAAAATCTAATTAAAATTCTAATAACTATAAATGCTAACTTCCTTGATAATCTGACTACACAAATATGATATGTCACAAATTTAGAATTCATTCATATGCCCGACTTGATATACCCAAAGAGTTAAAAACTGTCCAACAACCTAAATCCAAGGCAATCCAAAATGATGAAAGTATGAAAATACTGATAAATTCGGGTGGCTCGTATATGGAGAGTTAATTTACACGTTCAAACGTACATATCATGCGCATCTAAACTGAGCACAAAGAACCGATTGGGTTTCATCCTAAAACCAAATTTAGAATTCATTCATATGCCCGACTTAATATACCCAACCTTCGTTCTAGAGTTAAAAACCATCCAATAACCTAAATCCAAGGTAATCCAAAATGATGAAACTACTGATAAATTCGGGTGGGTCATATATGGAGGGTTATACATCCTGTAAAATAAATATAATTTAATTTGTTTTCAATTTGAGGTATTTTTAATTAGAGGAAATTAAAATCATATATATTGTTTGGAGGAATTTTAAGACGATTATGAAAAACTCGTAAACTCCTCATCGATGCATGCCAAAAAAATTGTTATCAGCCATTAACACATCTGAAAACTATACCTATGGTTGTGACATATGTAAATTGGCAGGATCAAGATCAAGTAATTAAAGATAGAGTTAATTTTATATTCCCCGCCAAATAACGTACATAACTATACCTATATCTATATAATACAGTAATATAATAAAACAGACCCTGATCGAGAGTTGCTTGGAGATGGCATTAAAACTAGAAAATATTAATGGTAAGGTAGGGAATGGGTAGCTTGTGGGCTGAGTGGGCTGGAGCCCATAGTCTTGTTAGGGGAGGCCCATGACTTATAGACATTAGGGTGTGTTTGGATTCCACTGTATTATATTTATGCTACAATTATAAACATAATACAAATTTGATTCACAAACATTACAAACAATGCATTTTAATTTAAATACATTGTCATCCATGCTAATCAAACACTCTATTTTTAATTTGCATTATAATTATAATGCAACTGGAATCCAAACACACCCTTAGTATAAAGCATATATATGTAGTCAAAACGGGACGTCGATGAATATTACACTCTTTTTCTACTATTCTATCTTCTTGTCTCTCTAAAACCTCTTCTTCTCCTTCTTTCTACCTAAAATCTCCATGAAAGCCCTTGCTTTCAACTATCCGACCTTCAGGTTATGACATGATAATTGAAAGATTTTTTAGAAGTAAAAAAAAAAAAAACAAGTGGCTCAGTTGGAGGAATGGAGGCGATTAAGGAGACTTAGAGTTCGAAACTTCAGCGGAACACAAGTCCTTGCCTCCTCGATAGAAGTGGTTTCGGATATCCGATATCCGATTGAACTCCATGTCTCCATGATACTTTTTCATATAGGGAATCAGCTCACAAGTCAAACTCACTACTTTATGTGACCTTAGGGTTTTTTCGGGCGTTTGGGTTCGTTTTAGGGCTTAAATTGATATTTTAGTTTTTTATATAATTTTTATTTTTTCTTTTATCTTTAAGGTTTGTTCTATATATCATCCTATCATAGTAAAAACATTATTATCTTGTTACTCATAAATTTTAAAGTTTTTTTTTTTGGGTAGATTTTCAGTTTATCGATCTTGCGCTTACTTGAATTGCCTTTTGAGCTTCTTAGTATATCGATCACTTTGGAAGTTGTGGTCCTGAAAGACATATACCCAAGTTAATTAATTACTTGACAAGTATACATTTCCAACTAAGATTGAATTAGTAGAAGATTGAACAATTGATCCAACTAAAAAACTTTTGAGCTTCTTTTGGTGGATTTCCATCTTATCGATCATTTTATAAGTATATATATATATATTATTCCATAATGGTGTATATACAATTTAATTTCTATCCTCCTTAAAAATTGAATTAGTAGAAGAGAAGTCAAAGAAGGGTGGATTTGATCACTTTAAAGAAGAAGAATTAAGATCCGTTATCTTCTATCATTAACGCTGTTGATTTTCCATGCCCACAAAAAGCAAGATAAGAATTCGGTTCTCTAGATAAGTCTAAAGAAATCGAGAGACCGGACAAGCCGGTAGGTAAATGGACTAACCATCCTTTACAATAGGAAGCAAATAACTGAAGCAAATGACAGAAAGTAAAATACAGAAGTAAATGACAGAAATAATTAAAATAAAAGAAAACGTATGAGTCATCCTACACTGAAAATCACAAGCCAAAAGAAGATAGCTTTAAATGGGGTTTCTCTAATTGATACCCTGAGAAACTGTTCTAAATTTTGGGCATTTTAATTAATTTATATATCCCATAAGATAGTCCGTATAAGTTTCAAACACCCTTTGTAAAAGCACGTTGCGAGGACTTCATTCGGCAAACGGGGAAAGTATGAATCTAGAGAAGTCAATCACAAGTTGATGTAGTAGTTGTGGGGATACCTCCCATGTCAAGAGGTTCCAAAGTTCGAATACTGTTACACATAAAGACCATCTTTAAACAAAGTACTCCCTCTACATAAAAGATTTTATCAAGTTTTGTAACAAATTAATAAACTATCTAAAACACCTTGACCAGTCGGGTCGCCTGGTTTAAAACACCCCGACCCTAACCCACACCCTTAACCCAGCTTGACCCTTGACCCGTGACCCGTGGACAGGCCTACATGTTACACATTTGATGGTTAATTCTGTATCATTAATTAGGAAGGGTAGTTTCGTCCTTTCATGTGAACGGAATATATAGGGCTCCTTGCTTATAAAAGGAGATGGCGATCAAGTTTGTTGTAACAAACCTCTTCCACAGATCTTGTTGCGTTCTCTAATGGAGTTCTGTGAGGTTTAAATTCCGATTCCTACTTCTTCAAGCCCTTGCATCCATATCTGGATCCGATTCATCATCCGTTTATTCAAAATCCACTTATTTGTCTATTTATGCAGGTTTTCATTTAGGTATTCAGGTAGATTAATGGATTGATCGAACCCGCATTTGATCCGGTTTCTTATCCGGAAATGTTAGTTTCTTAATGTTACATCATGACTATATCCAAGCTTAGTTTTCAACCCTATGCACACGGCATATTATATCTTCATAAAATAATCTCAATTGGAACCATAAAAACAAAAGTGAGATTGGGAATTAAGAAAAATCTAGATCTAATTTGGTATCGTCAAAGATGACATGCTAACAAAAAGAAAATGGGGGTTTCTGAGTCATATATCGCTGCAAAGGAAAATATGGAGATTCAGACTCTTATTGTAAAATAGGTAAGAAAAGGGAGGAGAATATGTGATTGTATTCAAGTGTGTATCCTGGGGATTCCACCAAATACAATATATATAGAGGGAATTTCCTTTGTCTCCAAGAATAATATCTTATCTAAAAGGTAAAACTCTATCTAAGTAAATATACATATATCTTGTACATCCATATATAATAATATTATAACACTCCCCCTTGGATGTACATTCCTTGTTCCTCTAGCTGCCTCGTTAAAAACCTAGCTAGGAAAACCCAATGGGACAAAACCATAGCTTAGGGAAAAAGAGTGCAGCCTTCCACGTACGCTCTTGTTGTACTGCCTCGTTAAAAACCTTGTCAGGAAAACCCAGTGGGACAAAACCTGATCGAAGGGAAAAAGAGTGCAGTGCGTCCCAGTGGGACAAAACCTAATCGAAGGGAAAAAGAGTGCAGTGCGTGTATGCTCCCCCTGAATTCAACATCCTTCTCGAAGTCTTCTCATTCTTCTTAATGTCGCCGTCTTCATGAGCTTATGGTCAAATCTCAACATTGTCTTTGATGTGTATAAGCTGGAATGCCTTCGTGATTGACTTTGACGCGCCTGACTTCCATGGATTGGTGTTGAGCTGCCTTGGATGCACAAGCAGAAGGTACTTCAAGACCTAGTGTGCTTTTCATTGTTAACCTGGGAGATCTGATGCATTAAATGGTGCTTAAGCTGCCTCGTTAAAAACCTTGCCTTGGAAAAACCCAGTGGGATAAAAACCAAGATTAAGGAAAAGAGTACAACTTTGTATAGTACTTCAGGACCTAATAAAATGTCACCACTTTTACAATTATAGGTAATTCAGGTACTCTAATGAGACTCTTTAATTAATCAACTATACATGACAGGACTTTGATAATAATGCTTCAGACATTTTCACTCCTGGTGAATGCATTTTCATGTAACCTTTAATAGGTTTGTGTGCAATCAATTAATGCTACACTTTTCAATGTTGGAGCTACAGGTTAAAAACTTCATACTTAAATAATCCATCTTTACATGAATTATTTCTTTCTAGAATTTGGGATATACCATGTATCCCTGTGAGGGGAGTTGCCTCATTAAAAACCTTTCATTGGAAAAACCCAAATGGAACAAAAACCAAAGTTAAGGAAAAGAGTACAACTTTTCTCCCTCTCAATTTAGCATATAAATCACCAATTTTCTAAAGATATGGTACTTCTGGACTTAATATCATTTCACAATCTAATCAAAGATGAAAAGATCATTTGTCTTCATATCGTAATATATCTCTTTGTATACACTCGAACTACAAGTCGAGATATTTTTAGAGCTTTCAACTAATTTCCAACTAATCCTCTGCTTATTGGATATCTTATTAATTGTTCAATAAACCAATCGCATTACGCTCTTAGCGTTTTGTAAGCTCTAATTATTCTTATCAAGCACTTCAAGTGCAAACTTAGATATGTGCCATCAACGATAATCAAGGATCTGGTCATTTCAAGACAACTCGTAATCAATATTCTAACACTGTCAACGTTCATGAAATCTCTTCAGGAGTTTTATACTAGTGGACATATCACCATTGTTTGAAGTTACTACTAGAACCTCGATCTAAATCATGCTAGTGCGTTATTTGTTGTAAATGTGACTTTTGTCACAATCTTTTGCATTTACTAATGCCTTTACTAGCTTGTTTGCTATATAGTTTATTGAACTTCTGGTTCCTTTCTAGTTCATGCAACATATTACTTCTTGATCTCCTTTTCCTTTTCCTCTCCCCCTAAATACCGAGTATTTTATCATCCGTGATAAACTCTAGGTATTTGATCATCTATGAGGACTCAATCCTCCATATACATCATCTTTCTTGGTTTACAACAACTAAGTGTAATCTTGGGGAGATTTCGGTGCCTAAACCGAACATTTAAAACCTTGTAAATATAAATCTCTCTCCTGGAGATAAATTACAAAGGAGAATTTATTCTATTGTTGAACGAAATCGAATCAATCTCTTGATATTTATGTCTGCTTGTTAGCCATTATTGACGACTCTACTGGGTCATTCCATGCGTTAGCATTGTCCTAAATGATAATCTCATAAGCAACGACTTCACTTGATCGATTTAATCGTCAGCTTTTCAATGCTCATTTATCCAACATATCAATTTCATTGATAGCATTTCCATTTTACATCCATATTTCCAACATGGGTAATCTATTTATTGTACGTCGGATCTTCTTTTGACATCCTCAATTAGAAGAAAACCATTGCTTCTGGCAATTATCGGCTTTCATGATCCCAATTTATCTGTCATCACTCATTCCCTTGAGTGTTTTGACGCTCTTCTAGAGTCATTTTCTCATATGAGTTTATTGCTTGATTACATCAACAAGCATTTGAGGACTAATTTTGATGCTCTTCTGGAGCCATGTATAAGGTTTAATTATGTCAAGTATAGACTTTATACAAATACTGATTAGTTATTTCATCATGAAAACTTCAGGTTTTCCATATCATCAGATACCAAACTCTAAATCATTCTAACATTTTCATGAGATGATTCATTCACAGTTTGGGAGATTACAAATCCAAATTAGGCAAACCATCAACTTTGACTTGTTCTTCCACATTCTCTTTGATGTGGGAGTCAACTCATACATGATTATCTATAATCATTTTCAAAATTATGACCAGTATACTAACAAGTAACAACGGTCGCGCGCACCGTATCCTCTTTATGTCCTCTACTAGAGGTAACAATATATATTGCATCTGGCAATAAAAGAGGTTGTTATGAACCATAAGTCATTTAGCTAGCTATTTATTTGAGTTCTACCATACCCAAGTAGATTAAGAACAAGATTCCAAAATAAAGAGTCTTCGGGCTCTCAAGAATAAATTTATCGCTTTCACACAATTTAACAAGGATTTGCTTCAAACTCTTCTCCCAAATCATCATTAGTTGAATAAAATTGGCATCATTTACCCATAATGGTTTCTTCAAGAAACATTTCCAATGCATATACATATACATAAAATGCAAATCAAATCAAATAAATAAATAAAACATAGATCACATATAGCTTCAAATAGCCAGATTATACTAATTATAACAAACCAAATACGACCAAGTTTGCAGAATCAAATGTGCTGGATCATCTAGGCTCTTTCGTTGATAATATTTCATATGTAGAGATAAGTTTATCTACTTCAAGAGATAACTTTTATTAACACAAACAATATATATAATCCTTATCAATATAAAATCACATATGTTTACGACATACCAACTCTTAACAGGTTGTTCCTTCTGGAAACACTTTGAGAAGTGCAAAAGTAAATTAAAATAAATGCACTACACATAATTAAAATTTATTCGGCCACTTCAGGTGGATATCAATTCAGATATTTATCACTTGTTTCAATAAACACTATCATTCACAAATACCGTAGGTTCAATAACTATCTCAAATTTCAATTTCAATAATTTCATCATCATCTATGAGAGAAAATGTCTTTTCTTATTTGCATGCAATTACTTTGGGGGATATAATACAAATCAACTTCATGATACAAAAATAATGTCAACTTCTGGTGACCAGGAAAACAAACAAGTTTAACCACTTCAGGAGTTTATATTTCACCTTCTATGAAACAAATCATATATGAAATAATTTACAAATAAAAGATGGAATCAACAATATCATCTTAGCCCATTACTACAATGATGAGGCTAATATTTAATCGATGCATGATGACATTATTTATTCATCAACTTATCAATGTATCAAATCATTTAGATATCATTTATCATGTATCCATTCAATATATGGTCAATTTACCCAATAGACATATCTATATGCATCCTTAACCCCCATTCGTACATAATTTACCAATGCCCTAAATTCTTATATATCAAAGTATATTAGCACTATTGCATGATTTATGATATAAAATCTATATGTGCAATCAATAACGTCATATTGCAATTAACAATTAAATGGTAATCCATATTTAATGTACGAGATGAACTCACAACACACATACATAATCACTTATGATCAAGAGGCACAAAAATCATAACTCAAGTATATGATGTTTAGGCTTACCTGACCGCAAGCTCGATCATATATACCAGTATTAAGAAATCGGTCAAACTCCATCACAAGCCTTAAAGTTGAGCCTAACATGGATAGACTCATTGCTCAGTAGAGTTCCATCTTCTAAGGTGGACTTGCTTTTACAACGATATCTCGGTCCAACTCCGTGTACAAATCACTCGTATGACACCACCCATCGTCAAATCAAATAAATTATAATAAGGGTATATATAAAACACAAATCAGAACAAATTTGTCTAATTTAAAAATTCAAAGTTTAACGGTATGCAAATAATTATGTATTTGAGTGATGTTACAAATTTGAGGGAAACCACTGGATTGAGATTAGTTTATCCACTTCAGGAGATATTACAAATTTAATTGATTCAATCACTTCAGGGATTGTGATTAGTATATCAACTTCAGGAGATAGTACAAATTCGATAGATTTAAGTACTTAAGGGCTTGATATTAATTTATATCCAACAAGGGGATTCAAATTAGTATATATATCAATCAGATTTATCCCGTATAAATACATATGAGTATCCTTTTGAGCAAATAGCCAAATATTGTACTAACATCCTTACAAAGAGTATTTCATGTAAATTAACCAAAAGCGATGATTCATCAATCCAAAATTCATCGATTCAAATTAATAGAAAAATCTGAAGTAGCTTTAAGCCTTTAACTACAACAATCAAGACCATGTCATCAATAAATACAAGGGTCAAACCAGTTATATTACGGAGTAGATCCGAATAATCCATCTACACGTGCTTGTCAGAAAACATAATTCATATATATGTATAGATCAATATATAGCAAGAACGATCGATGTGTGTGCATTTCTTTAATCAAGAAGACCGTATGAAGAACAGTGGGCATGATAAGTAGAACATTAATTAATTGATATATCCATAATTAATTATACTCAAAATTAAGCACACGTTTGAATTTCTTTAATCAAGAAGACCGTATAAACTCAGTCCAAAAGCAATGCACTTGAACCGCAATGAAAATTGACTCACCGGAATAAGCAGTAATCCAATCACACCGCTTGATTGGCCCGGAAGCCACCGGTGTTGCCTTCGACTACCTCCACTCGTTGCGCCTCTTGTATAAACTAGTAAAATAGGTAAGAAAAGGGAGGAGAATATGGGATTGTATTCAAGTGTGTATCCTAGGGATTCCACCAAATACAATATATATAGAGGGAATTTCCTTTGTCTCCAAGAATAATATCTTATCTAAAAGGTAAAACTCTATCTAAGTAAATATACATATATCTTGTACATCCATATATAATAATATTATAACAACTCTGTTTAACTTTTGTCTTTTATCTATTTGAAAATTCAGTTCACTTGATAATAATTAATTAAAAACATGAGTTCAATTTAGGGCAGTAAAATCCTAAAATAATTAATTGAGTTTTCATCTAATTAATTACTACTAATATACGGAGTAACAAATTTTCGATGTCAACCCGAATCGGCGGACTATGAGTGATCACTTTTTTTTTTCCTTCCTATTCAATTCGTTGATTCTTAATTGTACGGTGTTTACAATATGTACGGGTACCATATATGGATTTGCTAAGGGCTTGTTTGATTAAACATAGAAAGTAATTAAGCTTGCTACAAAGTTACTTTTTATAAATTCAATTTTCATTAATTATAATTCTTACAAAATTTAAAAATTTATTTGGTTTCATTATAATATGTAGGGAATTTAAATAAGAAAAAGTTTAATTTTTTAATAAAAAAAGGTGGAATTACAACTTACTTAGTCTCATTTAGATAAGTAAAATTATCTCATACCATTTTTGTAGGACTTGGAATTACCGAAAAATCAAAATTTTGGGTTTTTTTAGCATTTAAAAAAGCAACCAAACATCTATATTTATCTTACTTTATGGGTTTTTAAACTTGCAGAGTTTATTGTTAGTGCGAATAGCGAATGTTGGCCTCAATTTCGGTGAAAACCGCTTGAAAACGAAACCCTAAAACCCGTGTTTGAATGTTGTGGCGTGGGATAAAAAGAATCATTGGCTTAGAAGCGAAATCGCCCCGACACCGTAGTGCAGGTCGACTACAGACGTCGCCCCCAAGGATACACAGCGAACTCCGATTGTGTGCACTCGTCGTCGAAGCTTTGGAACCACCCAGGACTCAGAAACGGTTTACAGAAGAGGAGAGGAATGTGTGTCAAAACTGAAAGCAATCTCCGGTTTTTAAAACGAAGAGAGACGCTCCACTTTGCTGAAATATCGAAGAAGATCAAAACAGTTTTTAACAAAATGATAAGGATGGAAGAAGTCAACCAAAATCCTAATTCATCCTTATCTGAGGTCTTTTATTTGATAAAATTAAACAGCGACGCAAAAAGGACCAGCACCCCACCGCGCACATGTCACGGACCGGACCGGCGACGGAGGTGGTGGTGCGCGTGTGTGGGACTCTTATCCCAACTCTCATAAATAGCCCTTTCAAAAATTCTCCTTTAAAAGCAACTCCTTAAATACCTTTACAATCAATTGTGGGATAAGGCGGTTCGAACCCCGAAATTACCGCTCTTTATTTACCAATTCAAGTGACAATGAAGTTTAAAAGACAAGTTGAAAAATCTCCATCGTGAACATTACCTCCAACATTTTTAGTTGTTAGCCAAACGAGGTCTAATTTTGAAGTTTAATACTTGTATGTGATTCTATATATTTATCGAAATTTATAAATTTAATTTTAAAACGTAGATTAATTAAGAATATGTACTTTCTAATATTTTCACTATTTTAGTAATTTAATTTTTTTAAATCCTTTATAAATTGAACGTTATGTTTGTTTAATATTACTATAATTTGATTACTTGCACGTTATAACAAAATTCAGTAATATCCGGTCAAATTATAATTTGATTACTTGCTCTAGAAAAAAATATATAAACAAATAATCCACCCCTTATACTTATTATTTTAGAAGCAATGTCTTCACAAAATATTGCGTCACGTGTCCTTCTATGAAGCCAAATTTTCAGCCTTTTACCCTACAAAAAAAATTAGGAAGTAATGGGATTCGAACCCACCACTCCAAGTCTCTTTTGAAACTCTCCCCACACAGCCAACCAATTGAGCTATCATGACTTAGTGATCCTAAATAACTACATCTAATATATATAAATACACAGCTCGCTATATTTTAAAAAAAATAAATAAATAAACGGTTCGATGGTTCGTGTCGGGTATCCGGTAACGAGATTTGCCCGAACCATACACGAACCATTAATTTTCGTGTTTTCACGGTTCGTGTCATTATCGTGCCGTGTCCTTTTCGTGTCGTGTTTTTTCGTGTCATATTGCCTCGGTTTCGTGTCGGGTCAGTCGTGTCGGGTTTTTCTGCACAACCCTATCCCTCACATCAACTTCATTGCCGCTCCACAATCGACATCACAGTCTCGCTCACATCCGTTCATCTCCCTCGCTCGGATTCGAGGTCGGGGCACCCAGATCCGGAGAAGGTGGAGGTCCCTCGCCGCGCCGCACCCCCACGGCTTCCCTCGCATCTCCTCTCTGCCGAACCGTCGCTCTACCAGATCCACGACCTCCCTCGCATCTCCTCTCGCCGAACGGTTGCTCTACTGTCAACCGTAACTGTCGGACCGTCGCTCTACCAGATCCACGGCCTCCCTCGCGTGGATCCAATATGAATTCTTCGCTCGGATTTGCCGCCTGGCCGTCGCTCTACTAGAACTCCACTCGCATATTCTCGCCTCGCCGTTGGAATCTTGGACGAGCGGAATCAGTCGGGGCCGGAAGGAGGGCAATTGGTATGCACCCTTAACGCCCTCTTTTTTTTGTCATTGATCTAGGTTTTAGAAATAACTAGAAAATTCATCAAAAGAGGTATTCACCTTATTCCATTTTCAGTTTTCAGTTTTGAAAAAATTTACTTCTTTCAATTTCATGAATTCTGACTCAATTTGTTGGTTAGATTGAATGTGGTATTTGAGTTCAATCCGAGGTTGATAATTTTGGCTCAACTCAAACTCAATTGGGAATTAGGGCCTTAGGGGTTTCAATTTCAGGAAGTTACATGTATTTGATTACATATAAAGTTTAGACGAATAAAAGCTTCTGACATTTATGGTTTTGAAGTACCATTTAGTCATGCACTCTACCTGTTTGATGAAATGTCATAGAGAGAATCACGAGAAAAAAAGATTAGTGGTTCCCGAAATCAATTTGTCTGAATTTATGGTTTTGAAATAACATTTTGAAATGCAATTTTGAGGAATCAAACTTACAGACAAGATTGAGTTAAGACTTCTTGACTCGAGACAGACGCATGCTACAAAACGATTGATGCTCACAGTATAGTGTATTTTTGGTGATTATGAACGGTGAAAACTCTAATATTACTAACAGGTTAATTGTATATGACTAAAAACAAGCTGTGGATATTGTAAACACTATATTCATAGAGCGAATTTATATAGGTTGAAACCTGAAACGAATTAGAATGATATATACCATGGAGACTATTCGGATGGTTGTTGATGGGCAAGGAGTAGTCAGCACCATCAAGAGTGAACTTCCCCTCCTTAATCCTGTTTGCAACGCGACCGACTATGCAGCCAAAAAACGAACCAGCTCCTTATTCCTGTTTGCAACGCCGTCAAAAACCTGGGGCTCCCGCCGACAGAGCTTGGCACTCTGTCACCCGTCATCATCTCCCCTGGCCGCGAACCTGAAGATTGAGATTGAACAAAAAAAGAGGAGAAACTGAGAGAGGAATTGGGATTGGAATTCGGGATTAATGCTTATTAATGTTGAGTTGTGTTGGTTGATTGTTGTTCTTATAACCATACTTATTTCATGGCGTAGCTGTTAGATCTGTTTAACACATGACATTGCTGTTGTTATGGCCATATTTTTTTTCATGCCCGTGTTGTGAAATGTGCTGAGTAAAAGTCTTTAGTTTGTTGTGAAGGACGGAATTGTTATGGATCATGTGTATTTGGATTCAATGTAGCTTGCATCTTAATTAACATAGTTTCATATAGTTTGGGAGTTTGATATAGTTTGGGTCGAGTTGTTATTTTTCATGGTATGAAATATAGTTTGGGAGTTTGATATAATTCACCATGACAACCAAAGATTTCGAAGAACAACAAGGTGAGAAGTATATTGGTTGAAAATTGACGTTCGATCGAAAATATATCGAAAAAAACCCGAACATGGTTCGGGAAAAGTACTAGTTTGATTAATTTGAGGGACTCTCCATTTTAAAATATGTTTTTTAAAGGCTTATAAAATATGTTTTTTTTTATCAAGCTAATAATTCAAAATTCTGTATAATATTATTGTTTGGAAAATCGAGATGTTAAAAGAAAACAGTTGACGAATATTGACTGTCATTATACAACCAGGAATCAAGCATAAACAAATTTAAAAAAATTGAACCAAATACAAGTGATTTCAGTAAAACAAGATATCCAGAGTGGAAGTCAAGGAAGATAAAGAAAGATCGCTAATGCCGATCATATGAGAGAGTTCATAATACTTAGTTAGGTTATCATGGAGTCCAAATCGCCTGTTCCGTTCTTGTCTCATCCTCTTGTCCCTCCTCACGAAGTTTTTAATTTTTTTCTTTTACTATTTAATTCTAATTTAATTTAATTTTTATAAAAATTATTTTAGCTTTCTCCTGTTTATTTGAAATAATAAATTTTCTACTTTATTTAGGGAAAAATTAAGAACCCAAAATTAATAATTGTTCCCCTAAATTAAATGGATTAAGTCGCATAATCTATATCTATATAAACTCTTAATTTAGAAGAGATTATGTTGAGATGTCAGCATTAGAGAGATTTTAGGGGTTTTAACCAATTATAATTTTCTTTTTTCTCTTTAATCTTTTTTTTAATTCTCCTTTTTTCTTTTAATTCTTTTTTTTCTTTAATCTTACTAACTATTGGGCTTAATTCAAAACATTGAATTCAATCTAATTTAACTATTGGGCTTAACTCAAATTCATTTACTAACTATCTATATCTATATACTATACAATAATAAATTATTTCACATGTCCTCTCCATGTTCAAATTTATTTGTGGAAATATTATTTACATAATATCATTTTATTATGGTAACTATATTTTATAATATTATATTTAAAAAAAATATTCTAATATTAATTACCCAATATTATTTGATGTTACATTTTTTGAACCAATCTATATAAACTCTTAATTTAGAAGAGATTATGTTGAGATGTCAGCATTAGAGAGATTTTAGGGGTTTTGACCAATTATAATTTTCTTTTTTCTCTTTAATCTTTTTTTTTAATTCTCCTTTTTTCTTTTAATTCTTTTTTTTCTTTAATCTTACTAACTATTGGGCTTAATTCAAAACATTGAATTCAATCTAATTTAACTATTGGGCTTAACTCAAATTCATTTACTAACTATCTATATCTATATACTATACAATAATAATTTATGTCACATGTCCTCTCCATGTTCAAATTTATTTGTGGAAATATTATTTACATAATATCATTTTATTATGGTAACTATATTTTCTAATATTATATTTAAAAAAAATATTCTAATATTAATTACCCAATATTATTTGATGTTACATTTTTTGAACCAATGGGATTAATTCAAAACTTTTATCTTTCACTATTTATTATTTATTTTTCTCTTTATCTCTTTAACCCAAGTGTATTTTTTCTATTATTTTTAACACATTTACTAATCAATGAGTTTGTTATGGGTTGATTGTAGTCTATAAATAGACTTGTAATTGCCTCAAGGAGGGGTATGACTGAAAATAAAATCATATCTTCCCTACACTTTATCTTACTCTTCACCTCACCTTATTCTACCTCTCACCTCTTTCTATTTCTGGTTACTACAGCAACAACCGGCGAATCTGTTACGGCTAGGCCATAACAGATTTTGGTATCAGAGCAAGACCTTGGCAAGCTTCCATGGCGGACGGCACTCGATCGAAAGCGATGGAGCTGCAATTCCAGGAACTCCGCGATGACACAAAGGCGTACATGGCATCCACATCAGAGTCGTTGGCCAATCTGCAGAGATTGCAGGAAGAACAGGCCCGACAATTCGACGAATTCAAGAAGCTGAATGATCAAAGGATGGAGCAGCTAGCCGATTTCGTGCGCCACCCTCCCCAATTTGGCGGTCATCAAGAACAGCATCCCGGATCAGAAAGGGGTGGCAGTTCACGGGGAGAGGCATCAGGATCCAGAAGCGGCCAGCAGAGCACATCTCTCAGGGGAAACGGACCAAGCAATCAAGAAATCTCGGGATCGAGATGGCATCCCAATTTTAATGGCGGCATGGAGCATTCAGGAATCCCAGGCATGGAGCATTCGGGAATTCCAGGGACAGACAATCGCATTCACAGATTACCAAAGCTTGATTTTCCGGGCTTTGATGGGAAAAAACCACGGAACTGGATTAGGAAATGCGAGAAGTACTTCGGCATTTTCCAAATCCCAGCCAGGCAGCAAGTAGAGATAGCCGCAATGTATCTCACAGACAAAGCGGACACATGGCTTCAAGGTTACTTGATGCAGAACTAGAGCGTGAATTGGAGCGAGTTTTGCGATGCGATCTGTATGCGATTTGGGGATCGCCGGGAAGCTGAGATCGTCGGCGAATTCAACAAGCTAGAGCAGCAAGATGATCTGGAAGAATACAACGAGAAATTTGAGGAATTGAGGGCCGGAATGCTTTCGTTCAATCCACAGCTTACCGAGTCGTATTTTGTGTCAAGTTACATGAGCGGTCTCAAGAGCGAGATCCAATCATTGGTAAAATTGGGCAGGCCGAGTTCAATGGCAGAGGTTATAGAGCAAGCGCGTCTCCACTATAGGGCGGTTCAGGCACTGATCAGGGTTTCAAGACCACCATGGCGAAATACGAATGGGGGGTCCCAGTTGAATCGAAGCACCCCATGGTCAAGAAACACCAGCTTTAAGAGCGAGTCCAAGCCACAGAGTAGCAGCACCGGGGGGTCGAATGACTCCAGTAAAGGATCAACACCAGCAGCGTCAGAAATGAGTACAGGAAGGTCCAGTGAGGCACGAAAAGGCCTGTGCTATAGATGTGGGGATAAGTTTTTTCATGGCCACAAGTGCAAGACCCAATCCCTCTTTAGTCTGATTGCACAAGAAGTGCAAGAAACCGAGCCTGTGAGTGATGAATTGGGTCAAGATTGGAGCCCAGATGATGAGCAAGATGATGAGGTCTACGTCCATGCTCTCACAGGAGATGAATCTGGCAGCACTATTCGTGTAAAAGGGACAGTCAAAGGGAAGGAAATCACAATCTTGATCGACAGTGGAGCTACACATAGCTTCCTGGATTCAAGGGTTGCCAAGGAAGCTGGGTTTGAAGCTTCCAAAGCTGGGGTAATGCAAGTCAATACCATCAGTGGCACCATGTTTAGCAACAAGGTTTGCAAGGCTTTTGTTTGGGATATGCAGGGAAGTAGCTATGAATATGATATCCGATTATTAAAAATGGAGGGTTGTGACATGATCTTAGGCACTGATTGGCTAGCTGGGTATAATCCGGTACTATTTGATTTTATTGATGTTCAAATTTCCTTTATGAAATTGGGCAAGAGAGTAGTGCTCAAAGGGTTCAAAGAGGAAAAGGACACTCACAGTGCTTGTGTCAAGATGATGACAGGAAAGGAGCTGAGTAAGCTTTGTCACATGGATACCTCTTTGCTGGTGGTCCAGGTAGCTCAGATTTGCAGCATCAGCAAGACACAGGTCCCCCTTCCACCTGAAATTGCTGCAGTGATAGCTGAATTTGGAGACATTTTCCAAGAGCCTAAGGACCTCCCACCTGTAAAGGACCACGAGCACTCAATTCAGTTAAGGCAAGGAGCTACACCAGTGGCTACAAGACCCTATAGGTACCCTTATTTCCAGAAAACTGAGATTGAAAAACAGGTCTCTGAGATGCTTGCTAGTGGGATTATCAGACCCAGCCATAGCCCATTTGCCTCCCCAACCTTGCTGGTGAAGAAAAAGGATGGTACTTGGAGG
This sequence comes from Persicaria tinctoria, assembly GCA_037127255.1. NCBI lineage: Eukaryota > Viridiplantae > Streptophyta > Magnoliopsida > Caryophyllales > Polygonaceae > Persicaria > Persicaria tinctoria. Next base: position 15,424,253 of record JBANSL010000008.1, read on the forward strand.
TTCTGCATTGATTACAGAAGGCTAAATGACATTACTATAAAAGACAAATTCCCTATACCACACATAGAGGATCTCCTGGATGAATTGAGTGGAGCCTGTGTGTTCTCCAAGTTAGACTTGCGTGCTGGCTACCATCAAGTGAGGATGGTAGAGGAAGACATTGCTAAGACAACCTTTCGTACATACCATGGGCATTATGAGTTCAGAGTTATGCCTTTTGGCCTCACAAATGCGCCTGCAACCTTCCAGAGCTTGATGAATGATGTCTTTGCAGCATTTTTAAGGAAGTTTGTGTTGGTATTTTTTGATGACATATTGATTTACAGTAGATTGTTGAGCATGCCAAACACTTGCAAAAAGTTCTGTTAGTCATGAGAAATCACAAACTTTTTGCCAAGGAGTCTAAGTGTGAATTTGCACAGGAGAAAGTAGAATATTTGGGCCATAACATTTCTTCTTCTGGTGTGTCTACAGATCCAAAAAAAGTAGAAGCTATGCTACGATGGCCTCCTCCCAGAAATATCAAAGCCTTAAGGGGATTTTTGGGTCTCACTGGGTACTATAGAAGATTCATAAGAGGCTATGGTTGTATTGCAAAACCATTGACTGATATGATGAAGAAGGATGGGTTCAGTTGGTCAGAAGAGACTAAAAAAGCTTTTAACCAGTTGAAGTCTATTTTGAGCTCACCACCTGTCTTAGCTATGCCTGACTTCTCCTCTACTTTTGTTATTGAGACTGATGCTTGTGAATCTGGGGTAGGGGTTGTCCTAATGCAGAAAGGGAGGCCCATTGCTTTCATTAGCCAGGCTCTCCATGGGAGACACTTACTACTTGCAGTATATGAGAAGGAGCTCCTTGTAATCCTCTTAGCAGTAGATAAATGGAGACATTACTTAGAAGGGCAGAAGTTCATCATCAAGACTGATCATCAGCCATTGAAGCATTTGCTCGATCAGAAACTATCTACACAAGTTCAGAGAAAAGCTGTGAGAAAATTGTTGGGGTTGGATTATGAAATTGCTTACAAAAAAGGAGTGGAAAATAAGGCTGCAGACGCCCTCTCCAGAGTATTTGAATACAGCTCTTCTGCTTCCTTACTTGTGGTCCAACCCACTTGGATGTCTGAGATTATAGGCAGCTACACAGATGACAAGAGCATTCAGGACCACATTGCACAGGCACTGTCACCATCTCCAGGACCTTACACTGTGTCTGATGGGTTGCTAAGATACAACAATAGGTTGTGTATTGGTCCTACATCTGCTTTAAGGAAAAGCTTAGTCACAGCTCTACACGAGGAGCCTGTGGGTGGGCATTCAGGAATTCATGCCACCTACAACAAACTCAAGAGCTTATTCTACTGGCAAGGAATGAAGAGTGATGTTGAATCCTTTGTGAAATCTTGTGATGTCTGCCAGAGGAATAAGTCTGAATCAGTTGCTTACCCAGGGTTATTACAACCTTTGCCAATCCCTGATAAGCCATGGAACCACATTAGTATGGATTTTGTGGAAGGCCTACCTAGATCTATGGGTAAAGATACTATTCTAGTGGTGGTGGACAGATTAACCAAGTATGCTCACTTTATTGCTCTTTGCCACCCCTTTACTGCAGCTAAAGTGGCATCTCTTTTCATGGAACATGTTTATAAAATTCATGGCATCCCTACCAGCATTGTGACTGATCGAGATAAGGTGTTTGTCGGTCAGTTTTGGCAAGGCTTGTTCAAGGCATTACACACGAGACTTGACATGAGCACTGCGTATCATCCTCAGTCAGATGGGCAGACAGAGCGTGTTAATCGATGTCTTGAGACATATTTGAGGTGCATGACCTCGGGCAATCCAAAGAAATGGTGCCAATGGTTGTTTCTGGCAGAATGGTGGTATAACACCACCCCTCACACAACCATCAAAATGTCGCCATTTGAAGCATTGTATGGAGTACCACCACGACAATTGGGACTCCCTACACTGTCAGCTTCAGGTTACTTAGTGGATGACTGGCTCCTAACCAGGCAACAATTGATCAAACAGCTGAAGGAGCACCTTCAACAGGCTCAGGTACGCATGAAGACCCTTGCTGACAGTCATAGAACTGAGAGATCCTTTAATGTTGGGGATTTGGTATTTGTAAAGCTCCAACCCTACAGGCAAGCCTCTGCTGCAGTCAGACGTAATGTAAAGTTGAGCTCCAAGTTTTATGGTCCTTATCCAATCTTGGCAAGAGTTGGTCCAGTGGCTTACAGGTTGCAGCTGCCAGTTGACTCCAGGATACATCCTGTCTTCCATGTGTCACAATTGAAACTGAAGTATGCAGGAGAGAACAACTGCTATGAGTCAATGCCTTTAACTGATGATGAGGGCCAGATACTGAACGAGCCAGAGCAGATTCTAGACACAAGGATGCACACACTTGCCAACGGAGACCCAATTACTTAGTGGCTCATTCACTGGAAGAATTTGTCACCTGCAAAGGCTACCTGGGAACCTGCTGGCCACATTCTCCATCAGTTCCCAGATCTTCACCTGGAGCCTTAGCTCTTATAGGTTGTGCTTCTAGCAATTACTAGTAGTGAGGCACTGTTATGGTACCATCTTAAGCCTTGAGACAAGGCTTAATATGGGTGAGGCACTGTTATGGCTTGATTGTAGTCTATAAATAGACTTGTAATTGCCTCAAGGAGGGGTATGACTGAAAATAAAATCATATCTTCCCTACACTCTATCTTACTCTTCACCTCACCTTATTCTACCTCTCACCTCTTTCTATTTCTGGTTACTACAGCAACAACTGGCGAATCTGTTACGGCTAGGCCATAACAGAGTTTCATTAAAAAAATTGAATTAAATATAATGTCTATGATTTTTCTATATCTAAATATTATTTATAAAAAAATTGCGTCATGTCGCGGGGATCGTACTAGTTAGATTTAAAAATACTAAATAATTAAATCCAAAAATATTTCATAAATCAAAATTATATTAGCCATTAATATTAATACTTAATTACACAAACGGTTAAATATTTATAAAAATAAAAATAATTAATCAAGCGACGAATCATAGTTTAACGTTGTATATACGTAGACTAGTCTTTCTAACAATATGCATAAAAAATAGTATAGACGTCCTTTAATTTATCAATTTACACAAGTTGGGGGATTTTATAATTTATAGGAAGAAATTAACAGCTGATTTGATAAATACGGTGTATTATACGGAGTATTTGTATATTTTTGTAGTCAATTTTACTTTGATGATGATATACATTGCAAATGTATCACGGCCGGTTGAAACTTGAAAGTTGACTATATAAATCAATTATAAATTTAACTTACAATTATTAACAGAGTAATGAAACACATTAAAGGGTTGCCAAACTGGATACAACCAACCTATAATAGCGACTGATTAATTGCAACTTATTTTTCCAGGTCAACGTATATATTTTTTTTTCTTTTCCCTGCATCCAATTTATCAATGCATTCCCACAAATTGCACTGAATTCGTTCATGTACTCCATTACTTTTTCCCCCTTATATAGATATTTAGTCCCATTATAAATGGGAGGAAGATTCGAATTTATAATCTAATAATTATTTATACTCTATTTGTCTCGTAAAATTTATTATTTTACTTTCAACACATTTTTATGGATGACAAAAAATATAAAATATTTATTATTTTTTCTAGATCTTGGGATATAAAATTTGTTTTTTTTTTTTTACTGTTTGCTCAAATTTTATTGGCTGATGAAGGTTATGGATAATTAACGAGTGATAGAAATGAAAGGACCATGATACATTTACACTAAATGTAATTATTTTTAATTTTACACTACAAGTACTCCAAGTACTAACATGACATATGGTAAAAAGCTACCGTATGTAAAAAGTAACTAGTCTACAAGTTACTTTCACTCCTATTCTCGAAAACTTCGCTTCTAAACTTGCAGGTTGGAAGGCCTCGTTGCTGAGTTTCGCGGGCCGTGCGACGCTGGCTAGGGCGGTGCTAACGGAACTCCCAGTGTACACTATGTCCACTCTTGCTATCCCGGATGGTACGTGTAGAGACATGGAGAAATTGTGCAGAAGATTCATCTGGGGGGTCCTCTCCGGAGCGCCGGAGAATACACAAAATCGCCTGGAGTGAGATATCCAAACCAAAGGCTCTTGGTGGGTTGGGTTTGAAGAACATGGGGGACCTGAATTTGGCGGTCATCGCTAAGCTCGGATGGAGACTGTTGCAGGATGGTGGGGGCATTTGGGCCGAGATCCTCATCAACAAATACGTCAACAAACCGCTCGGAAGATCGCCGGGAGCGTCGCACATCTGGAAAGGTATTTCGAAGGCCATCAAACTGGTGTTGCAACCGAATGTGGGCTGGAATCTTGGTAACGGGAAGGAAGTGCTCCTCTGGAATGACAAATGGATTGGCGAAAGGGTGCTTAAGAATGAGGCTGTGCGGGATATCCCGCCGGATATTTCGCATCTCCGGGTGGCGGATGCGTGGAACCAGAACTCTGGGTGGAACTGGGACCTATTTGCCGACCTTCTCCCTGCCCCAATCTTACTTGACATTGCGGCCATGGTGGTGACGGAGGAAGAGGATTACCTATGCTGGCCTAGGAGTCGAAATGGTTGCTATTCTGTCCAAACCGGGTATGAAGCAATTACCAAAGCTAGAGACTCCCTTTCGATGGACCAAGCTTTTTTCAAAGCTATTTGGGGCTTGAACACGAACGAGAGAGTGCGTGTTTTTGTTTGGACGGTTAGCAAGGGAGGGTTACTCACTAATGCTGAGAGATACCGGCGGAAAATTGGTAATTCAGACTCTTGCCCCTGCTGTAATTTATTCAGTGAGACCTTTGCCCATTATTTCAGGGACTGCTTTACTGCTAGGATGTTTTGGTTGCAGGTGAGCAGCGCAAGGCTGGGCTCGGACTTCTTCTCGTTGCCGTTTGCCGGGTGGATTAGGCAGAATATCCTTCGGAAGGACGTAGGTGACGACGGGGTTGCTTGGAACGCCTTCTTTGCTACTGCGCTTAGAGGACTGTGGCTGCGCCGCAATGGTGTGGTGTTCAAGTCGGAACTTGGACCTGATCTGACGCCGGAGGGGTGCCGGTTCTGGGCAAAGGAGCACGGGTGTGCTAGGAAAAGCTTGGGAGGGAGCAGGGATCCTCTTAATCGGTCCATGAGGAATAATATCAGCTGGAAATTCCCGGACCCGGACTGGTTTAAACTCAATGTGGATGGCGCTGTCAAGAGTAACGGAGCCGCTGCAGCGGGTGGAGCCATCCGGAACAATAGGGGCGAGTGGATTCGGGGCTTCGCCCACAACATAGGGAGATGCTCGGTGACCACTGCCGAGCTCTGGGCCGTTGCCAAGGGCCTAGAGTTGGCTTGGGAGGAGGGTTGCAGAAGTGTGATCTGTGAGTCCGACTCGGAGGTCGTAGTGAAGCTTCTGGGGAGCTCGGTGCCGCCAAATCACCCCAATACCAGCCTTGTCATGCTTTGCCAAGGCTTCCTTCGTAGGAACTGGTCCGTCCAGATCCGACACATTTTTCGGGAAGAAAATCGCCTCGCCGATTCCCTTGCCAACCTTGCTATTTCCTTTCCTTTAGGTTTTCATGTTCTCTCGGACTCCCCTGTTGGAGTTGGACCTTTAATTTTGTACGAGGCTTCCGGGGCTGGCTCTGGCTGTCTCGAAGCTGGTTAACTTTGTTCTTCCCTTTTGCTGAAATAAAACCCCCTGGGGAGGGCCTCTAGGCTTTTTCGACCAAAAAAAAAAAACTAGTCTACAAGTTTAGCTTTTTTCTTATTTTTTAAAGTGGAAATCTTGTAATTTAATTGGTGGTTTAAAGAACCTAGATTTACACTAAGTATAAACATAGACTTTTCCTAAATGAAATAAGTTTATGAGTTACTTAATTTGTGTGTAAATGTCTAAAAATATTAGTATTTTTGAACGGGGGTAATATAATATTATTTTTAAAAAGGGAAAAAAATAAATATTTTATAAAGTTTTTAACTTTTTAAAACCCGTGTTAAAAAGACAAACAAAAACTATTTTATCATATCCAATTACTTAATTCCACTTTTGTCCCTTCCATATTGAAGCGATGAAGCACAAAATGGTCATGTGAACACAAAGGCGATGAAGCCTCCATCATCACTGTCCATTCAATTAATATTGAAGCGATTGCTTGTTCAAAGGTCATCGCTTGAGAGTTGATTCTTCCATTAGCGAATCGATGACTAATAATTCGTTGGCTGCATACTCAAGGCAAGCTATGATAATGAGATTACGAAACAGGTAAATTAAACAATAACAACGTACAATCAGCTACGTACATTACCCTACACATTTCTAAACCATACAAATTCAAATTAGTCATTAACTCGACCCGTTACAATACATATAAAACCAACATTCACTAGAGGCATTCGAATTAGAACTTACACGTACAACTCTCATTTGAATATATTCAATCCCGTTACTTTCTCAACAAGTCTTAACAGTCTGAAGATTCTCTCAGTAAGATTCTTTCATACCCAACAATTTTTTATTTTTTATTTTAATTCATCTCCTCACTCCCCGCGATCCCCAAATCCCCTCCAACTGGACCCAGGAAAAACAAACAATTCAATATAAATATAAAATATAAAATTCTATAAATAGAATATTCTCCTCGCCAATAAATACACACTGAATCTTCACCCCCTAAATTCCAATTCGATTCCTCCTCCCAAAATCGTGCCACCCACACCCACCGCCCACCGCGCGCCCTCCCTACAAATACCTCAATCCCTAAACCCCTAAATCTCATCAATCGATCAAGAAAGATTCAAACTTTCCCAATTTAGTACCCGGCGGCGAGGATGACGTCAGCCTACACATTCAACGCGACGTCGGCGCCGGAGTGGCTGAACAAGGGGGACAACGCATGGCAGATGACGTCGGCGACGCTGGTGGGCCTCCAGAGCGTCCCCGGCCTGGTGATCCTCTACGGCAGCATAGTGAAGAAGAAGTGGGCGGTCAACTCCGCCTTCATGGCCTTCTACGCCTTCGCCGCCGTCGTCCTCTGCTGGGTCGTCTGGGCCTACAAGATGTCCTTCGGCGAGCGCCTCCTCCCCTTCTGGGGCAAGGCCGGCCCCGCCCTCGGCCAGGCCTTCCTGCTCCGCCAGGCTGCCTTGCCTGCCTCCGTCCACCACTTCAAGAACGGGGACATCGAGACCGCCATGGCGGAGCCCTTCTACCCCATGGCCACCCTCGTTTGGTTTCAGTGTGTGTTTGCTGCAATCACACTTATTCTATTGGCCGGGTCGGTACTCGGACGCATGAATATCCGTGCCTGGATGGCCTTCGTCCCCCTCTGGCTCACCTTCTCCTACACCGTCGGTGCCTTCAGCCTCTGGGGTGGCGGGTTCTTGTTCCAGTGGGGCGTCATGGATTTCGCCGGCGGCTATGTCATTCACCTCTCTTCCGGCGTCGCCGGTATGACCGCCGCCTATTGGGTAAGTTTTTCTTCACATATTTTTTTTTTAATTTTAAAACTAGAAATGTTACTTTTTTAGTTAATTTTTCAAAATAATTTTATGTGTAAGAATATATTAAAAAATATTATTTTAATTTAAATTAAAATTTTGAAAATTAAATGATTTTACATGTAATTTCCATATTTAGTCTATGGCTGCCCACCTAGTTTGACTAGTTTTGATGTACGAAAGAGCAAATTTCTAAGCGTTGACTAGTTGAAAAAATCAACAAATAATCACTTTTAAATAGTGTGAAATAAAATATGAAAGTACGACAAAAACAATGTATATATCGACTTTCAATGAAAGTTGGATTACGTTAATTAGTATTTTATTTCTTTTAGAAACTTGCAAAGAAAAGGAAAAATATTTATTCAAAGTCAAATAATCAACACCTGGTGCGTAGGAATCTTCCTTATTCTCTGGATTTAATTGGTTAATGACTTCATTGACCCGTAAATATTGCGTCATATAGATGGCCTACCAATTAATTAATTAATTAATTAATTGATAATAATAATAATAAATTATCATCATTATTATTATAATGAATTATTTACCATATGGATAAAATTTTAGTTTAGTTCTAAGTGAAGATAACGGATCTGAATAGATTTGATGGACGAGTTAACGAATATTTGTATGTGTAGGTTGGACCGAGATCGAGAAAAGACAGGGAGAGGTTCCCACCAAACAACATCCTAGTGATGCTCTGTGGAGCCGGACTGCTTTGGATGGGCTGGTCCGGCTTCAACGGTGGAGCTCCCTACGCCGCCAATCTTGATTCGTCGATGGCGGTAATCAACACCCACATTTGCACCGCCACCAGCCTTCTCGTTTGGACTGCTCTCGACGTCATTGTCTTCGGCAAGCCCTCCGTCATAGGCGCCGTCCAAGGCATGATCACTGGCCTCGTCTGTATCACCCCTGGTGCCGGTAAGCTTAATTAAAACCTTAAATAAATCAGATTAATAATTATCATTCAAAATTTACCAAAATCTTAATTTCGATGGATTGGCTATTAGGGTTGGTGCAAGGGTGGGCGGCCATAGTGATGGGGATCCTATCGGGGAGCGTGCCCTGGTACACCATGATGGTGGTCCACAAGAAGTGGGCCCCACTCCAGAAGATCGACGACACCCTCGGCGTCTTCCACACCCACGCCGTGGCCGGCTTCCTAGGCGGCATCCTGACGGGGGTCTTCGCGGAGCCGACGCTCAGCGGCATGTTCCTCCCGGTGACAGGGTCCAGGGGAGGAGTCTACGGCGGGGTGGGCGGGATGCAGGTGGTGAAGCAGATCGTGGCGGGGCTGTTCGTCATCGGGTGGAACCTCGTGGTGACGTCCATCATCTGCGTCGCCATCGGGCTTGTGATACCGCTCCGGATGTCCGACGACGAGATCGAGATGGGCGACAACGCCGCACACGGCGAGGAGGCCTACGCCCTCTGGGGAGACGGCGAGTTCTACGACTCGAAACATGTCGGCTTCACCTCCGACGACACCGGCCACGGCGCCAACAATCTCAGGTCCATCGGAGCAACTCAAGTCGTGTGATTAATTAAGTAATTAATTTAGTTAATATTTAGGCTCTTGATTTGTTTTGGAATTTCTTTTGGGTTTTGTTCGGTTGGTTCGATCTACGTATATGGTGTGGATTTTTATTTTTATTTTCCATTGAAAAAAAATTTAATCAAGCGTTTTTATTTTGTATGTACGCAGTTTTAATGTAATTCATAATTCTTTCTCTTTTGATCTTAGTGACATCTGGATCGGGTACTGTATGACCCATTTAAGGGGTTGACCCTCCCACTCACAAGCGAGTCCATGTTTCCAAGGGGATTCGAACTTCGAACCTCTTGGCATGGGATGTAGCCCCACAACCACTACACCAACTTGTGATTGGTATTCATAATTCTTTCTCTAATGTTAAAGTGGAATATATATTCTTTCTCTAACGGGATTATATAAGTTTGGAAATCCGAATTCCAAAATATTGGAGCGGTCTATATAGCCTCCGAAATTTCGAATAAAACGTCCTCCTAAACATCCGATTTTTGTTAATAGCAATATCAGTAAAGATCACCTATAACACTTGGTGTATCACTTAGTGCATCACAAAATTATTTGTGGTATAATTTAATTTATAAAAAAAATTAAAAAATTATATTTAGGTTTCGTACCCTTACATCTACCTATCTATAAAAAAAATTAGGAAAAAATATATTTTTAAAAATACATATAATTAAAAGATTGATTTTATTGGTTTATAATTTTTATATTTTTCTAAAACATAATTTTTCATGATAAAAATTTATAAATATAAGTATTTGAAATACAAATATATTTTTTTTAATTTTTTTTGAAGTAAAATTATACCCTAACTAATTTTGTGATGCACCGAGTGATGCACTATGTGATGTAGAAGATCCGCACTGAATATCAACACATAGATAATAGATTATGTAAGTTTTATTTAGCAGGTTTTAATATACTTGGAGGAAACAAATACCACATAAATACATACTCCGTACATCGTAATATTTGTATCGGTCAAATTTTAGTATTTTTTGTACCAACGGGGTATCCAGAGGTAGGACATGTAGTAATATTTGTATCAATCAAATTTTATTAAGAATTCGACTCCGTTTTCCTATTTTAATTGGCCTAAGTACATACTTTAAAAAAATCGTTTGTGATATTTGTACGACGGGATTTCGCAATCTGCACGGTGCCGATCTCGAAAATCGATACTGACGGTCTGCCAACTTGGGGAGTCGGCATCGGCAGAAGTGCTGACTTGATCCAACGATGATCTCCCACTCAATGAAGGGTTGTCGACCAGTGCAATGTTGTCGACTCGGGAACTCGGCATCGTGCGAGTAGAGAATAAATGGCCGTGTGAATAACAGGACCCAAAAAAATTAAGGTTTCAAACGATTTTTTGGAGTATAACCTCTGAAAATGTTAGATAGATTAAAAATGACCTTTTAAAAATCCATATCACAATATTAATTTTTGCAATTTTTATGGTTTACATAAATACATATTGTTGGACAATGACCCTGCTGGAACCTGCAATAAGCAACAAACAAGCTATAAAGCGTTAGTGGATGTAGGCCGAACTTGTTTATGTGAAGGGGCTAGGGCTGCGGTGAAGCGTGGTATGAGAGCCACTGAATGAGAAACGTATTTGCCCCCGACAGAGGTGCATATCGTATGCGACGCAACGTCCCCCAAGGATTTCACCGGCTTCTCTCACAAGTGCACTAGAGGGAGAGAAGATGGAACTGGAACAGACGCTCAGAACGGTGAAAGGTAGGAGAAAAAAGGAGAGGGAAAGAGGCGATTGTGTTTCGCTATGTTAAAACCCAAGCCCTTGATCCCTTTATAAAGCTGCGAAATCAATCCTTAAGCCGCAAGCAAAAGGAAGATTTGAGTCTATCTTCAAAAGATCTTGACTTATCTAAAACCGTTTGAAAGGATAATTTATGAAAATAAATCCAATGAAAAATAGATATTCGCGGATAAATACTAACAAGTTTATCCGTAATATCTTCGGCCTCAAGAAAAGATATTTTTCCATAAAGCTCTGTCTTATCCTTTACCTCTCAATGTAGGTAGCGGAAGAGTCTCCTTAAAACCCTTTTAGGATACCCTTGAACATTTCATGTGGGATGGAGAAAGTCTAAGACCATCCGCAACCATAAGGTTACTTCTTATCCAATTTTTTTCCTCTCTCCCTATAATATTTTGACACCTCATTTATTTTTTCTTTTAAATAAATTTTCACTTTATCAACCTTTTTCTTTAAGGTTTTCATATTTTTACTCCACAACCATGAGTTTACCTCATTCTTCTCTTTTTCCCATTTATTTATACCCACTATATGATTTTCCCCAATCATAATATTATTAGTTAAATAAAAAAGCATAAAAATAAATAAAGCATCATGCTTTTGCACATGGTCCAATGCACTTTCTACCTCTCCACACCAAGGTAACCCCTTTCATCTCTTTACCTTAAGGTTATACCTACAACCATGGGGTTACCTTTTAGCAAACTTAAGGTGACCAAAACCCATTGTTGCTCATGCTCTAAGAGACACCTTAAAACCACCTACTATAGGCATTATATCCAACACATATCATAATACTTATGATACTTTTATATATCTATTAACCCTCGTTTGTTTTTAGGTAAGGAAATATAATAATTACCCTTTCGAATCTAATCCATTTTTAATTTAAGATTCATTGATTATTATTCTAACCCACTTCTAATCATTACCCTCCTTCTCTTATTTTATATACAAAATCTATTTCATTTCATCCCATTTGATTACCTACTTTGAGCACAGGGTAACCATATCCCCTAAAATGCTCTAACTAGTACCCTCTCCCCTTCTCTAAACTTACAAAAAAATGTTGATCATACAAATGTTTTCATATAAAATTTGATTTATTTCCTTTCTATTCCTTTCTACTCAAACAAACAAGGCCTAAGTTTCAATATTTTAAAAGCAATGGATACCCGTTTATCTAAGGCCATGTTTATCAATGTATACTAGAGATACTCTGAATACTAATATTTTATTCTTCTCTTTCCGCCACATCATCCTAGGATCCCATTCTTATTTTTCCCACTTTATCAATAACATCCATAGTATCCCTAAACCCACCCTTTCCTATCATTTCAATTTACAATTATATCCTCTCCCATAATTATTTCCATCCTTTACTAACAAAGCAATTTACGTTTATACCCATCTCGACTCATTTTCTCCAATGTATATTAATTTATAATATTCATTTCCCGTTAAAAAATATTGTTCATAAATTAATATTATTTATTAAATTAAATCGGTGACTATATATTAACTTAGAATATAAATTTCATAAATCAATATTATTTATTAAACAACATTTTAAATTCTTCAAATGATAATAAATTATTACTAATAAAATATAATTATCATATTATTCAAGGTATTATTACATGTAATTGTATTTGACAATTTTTTTTTTATAAATATAATCAAACATATTCAAAGTTGATGTTTATGTGTATAGAAAAATGAATCTAATATTTTGGTATAATTTTTTTTTTTTTTTTTTTAACATTTTCATTGTTAAAAATCACAATTCGTAAGTCTAAATTACACACGACAGGTTTAATCTGGACCTTCAATACCTCTTCATCCCTACCGTCCAATCGCTAGTCAACCATCGCTTGACACTTGTCCCCCTCCCCTCCTCAAAAAATAAAAGTTGTCCACATGGATCCCAAAATTGAGATACTAGCAAGAATACTATCTCTAGTTTATCCGAAATGTGGGATCTTGGACTCCCTCCAATATTATATTAATAAAATAGTCCAAGTATCATCCTCTAGTATCCCGTTAAACATGCCCTAAGTTTTCATATTTCGAGCAATAGTACCTTGCATGGATTTTTTTATTTATTTTTTTAGATTTTGGGAGATTTTGATGGTATAATATCTTTCATAAATAAATTCAAAATAACCCACCATCTAAAAAATTGTTATAATGTGGAATCATCATTTTGGTTGAGCAATTAAGAAGGAGAGAAAACGAAATCCTCCATTGAAGGAGCTCAAGAAAGAGGTTGAATGGAAAGGACTTATGGGTAGTACTCATAGGTCTTCGGTTTGAACCCCGAAATGACCGTTCTTTATTTACCAATTTCAAGGTAAAATTGCTCAACTGATTATCTCAATTACAAGTCAGCCTTTATTTATAAACATGGGTGAGAGTTACGAGGCCCAATCAATTAGGCCCAAGTTGTAACAAAGTAAGGCGGGAAATCACAATCCACAACAAAAATCCAACCTTTTAATTGACAAATCTAGCCGTTATGAACAACGGAAAAGGAAAAGACAAAAAAAAAAGAGGAAACTTGTGAGCATGGAACTACCAAAGCTCATACCCATGGGTTTACAATTAGGATATTAACAAACTCAAGGCAAGAGATACGTACCGTCAGTAAACTCTAATGCCGATGCTTGTTAAGAACAACAAGGCTAGGGTGTGTTTGGATTCCAATCCCTTATTACTATTATAATAAAATTATTATTATAAACATTTAAATATCATATAGTTACACATTTTACAAATTTGTATAAATTAAATATTATAAATTTAATATAATTGATTGAAATAATTTATAAGGTATTTTAAATATAGTGTAAAATGTGTAACCAAAAACACTATTTATATAATATTTATAATTATAATTGCATTATAATCAATCAATTGTAGTATTATTGGAATCCAAACACGCCCTTATTTAAATGATGTTGCCGAATAGATAACTAAAAACCGTTTCTTTATACATTTCTTTCCGTGTAGTGTTCCACATCCATTTTTACATACAATAAATTAGTTAAGCGTGCAAAAATAAGCTACAAAGCTTATACATTATCTTTACATTGCATCGATCGATCTGCTGCTTATGGCGCCAAAGGATATGGACATGGAGGACCAAGATGATCATCTCCAAACCCCAATCCCTTCTTCCGAGGCCGAAGCAGTCGATTGCGATCGAGATCATGCACTTGCAACCGCATTACAAGAGCAGGTGGTGACAACTTACCAAACTCTAATTCAAAGTTAATCAATGGCCAATGGGGGATGATGTTTTGATATCTAATGGTCATAATTTTTAATTTGTTGTTTTGTGCTCAGGAGAGGGAGTTTGCGATGCTAGAGACAATCGAAACTGACGGTGAAGATGATGAAGGCGATGAAGATGAATATTATGAAGATGGAGATGAAAGTTACTTACCATCCGCTGATGATTTCGAGGGCGGCTTTTTTACAAGCCAAGAACTTGGTATACATATACTATTATCTGTTGTCTCGAATCTATATATGAAATAAATTTATAACAATTTATTCATATATATATATAGAGAGAGGTTTGATTACTTACTCTATACGCAGCTGATTTAGAGTTGCTTGAAGAAGAAGAAGAAGACGAAGAAGAAGAGGATGAATTAGAAGAAGATAGCAACACCGAGGAAGAGGAAGAGGAAGATGAAATTGACCCAGATGAGCTATCCTATGAAGTAATTAGTATACCAATATTCATACACTTTTAATTGTGTTCATATATCATAAGTTCACAAATCACAACTCACCTAAATCACAGGACTTGATAGCACTGGGCGAGATCGTTGGGCAGGAAAACCAAGGTCTAACACCAGAAGAGATCATATCAACCTTGTCTCCATACATCTGTAAATCCATTCACTCCAACACCGGCATTGACAAGTACATATATACACATTCCCCTTGCTTGTTCTTCATTTTATCAACAAATTCTTAATTTGGCTTGAAAAAAAAAAAAAAACCTTTTCCTCATATATATATATATGGTATGTTTGAATCCCTCAGATGTGTAATATGTCAAGTAGAGTATGAAGAAGGAGAAGGCGTAGTTGCTCTCCGGTGCGATCACCCGTTTCATGATGCTTGTATCAATCAATGGCTCCAAATCAAGAAGATATGCCCAATTTGTTGCAAGGAAGCCGTCAAGCAAAAAACAGAATAATGTATATATATGCACTATGCAGATGCCATTGCATCCTTCAAAAATTCTATATTGTGCTTTAATATTTGTAAATACACATTTATTTTATTGGACAGTTAAAGATTTGTTTAGCACAATATGCTCATATATTGTTAACAAACACTTGTTTATAATCAACAACAACAAAGAAAAAAAAAGAATTAAATGTGAAAACCCCAAAAGATTAGGATTCAAGGTAAATTTTGATGGATCCTTTCGGGACACCGAAAATTCTGCAATCGACTTTGTAATTTGGGATTACGAAGCAAAATGTGTATAAGTGGAGGGTGCCAATATCCCATCATGCATGTTCAGTCATCAGGGCAGAGGACACTACTTTGAGAGCGGAATGATCATTAGGAAGGTGACAATCTTTATATATTTTTTTTTGGTAAGCAACAATCTTTGTATTATTAATGCACTTTAAGGGTATTTATATATTTCTGATTCCTTGATGGATCTTTTTCACTTTCAAACAATCCATATTCATCATATGTATAGGAAAGTTAACAGTGGTGTAGCGGATAGATTGACTTTTTTAGGTCATACAACCTCTACTCTTAACTCTATCACATATCAAGAGCTACATATTCTCATCCGGAAAGATACCCTATGATGGATAAAACAAGAATAAAAAACAACAACAACAAAAAACACATGACCAAAAACACACATGTGAGTTGAAAAAGTTTTTCATTTCTCGGCCTAAAGACGAGAGAATGTTACTAAGAAAATGGCTAACGTAAACTCGAAAGGAAAGTGAATTGACAATGAGCTCTTTTGTATAAATGAAACACTTTTTTAAAATTGACCGCTCTTCATTGGATATTTCAAAAATAAAATAAAATAAAGAATATATAAAATCACAATTAGGCCATTTTTTATATTGATACAAAGATATTAGGAGTAATAGGTATAAGTATCGCTCCTACTCCTAATACCAATATCGTGATCTTGATATCAAGATACCGTTATCAATAACATAAATACGGAGTATCTATTTTTTTAAACGGACTTTTTATCCGATGCTCACTGCTTAGGGCATAAAATAAAAATTAATTCAAAAAAAGATTCCCTACAAAAAATGAGTGTACCCTAAAAATGTAATATAAAATTTAGCTAAAGCAATTAAATTAAAGAAATATTTTTCTCTAAAATGGGAATCTTCAGTCTGTTTTTTAAAGGGTAAATTATGTGTTTAGTCCCCAACGTTTGCAATGCGTTTCAATTTAGTCCCCAATCTTTCAATCGTTCCAGTTCAGTCCCCAACCTTAGTAAAAACATTTCAAAACTAGTCCTTCCGTTAAGTTTACATCCGTTTTCCTTTAAATGGGTGATTTGGTTTGCTGACTGTACTTAAATAAATCGATGTGGCTTTTATTATCCCCTTTAATCCTCTCAAATTTTAAAATATCATTTTCTTAATTTATTTTTATTTTTAAAAAATAGGGGTGTTTCATTCCCCAGAATAAAATGACGAGAGGTGAACAACCAACAAAATTAGGGTTCTAAATGCTTAGATGAGAGGCTCGAAAGAGGCAAAAGGTGTGATTGTGGCTTGTGCTATGTGAGTGTGAAATTCGACTATGTTTCTTTGCCCCTTTGACCAGAGAATAAGCAATTTGAGAAATTGATTAGGTATGCTCATTGGTGGAGGAAGTTTACGATGAAGAAGCTTCAGTGTATCAGGAAGTGCCATCAGCAGCAAAATCCTTTAATTAATCAACCGGAGTATGGTATGTGTTTGCTAGTTTCAAATCGTTTTTGTTTTTCGAAAATTTGTCGTTTACCATGCCAAAGATTCGTTTTTGTCTAGTGGGGGACCATATTCTAGGTTTTCAAAATTATTATCTGCAAATGTAATAATGTCAACACGATTTTTGCTTAATCTATGATCGAATTGGTGCAGCTTCTGGTGTAGAGATGGATGATGCTCTTGTTGGATTTTCAAATGTCCCGCTTTTTTATGAAGCTGAAAGTTTGAGATTGGATGAAGATAATGTTGATTTGGGGCTAGCAAAAAGTGAGCAAGTTGTACAACATGAAGAAGATACATTATCAGATGATACAAGCTGTGATGTTCAATTAGAAGATGGTGATAATGACATTCACCAAGATGATGAAGATCTTGATATAAGGATAAAATACTCATCATTGTTGCAGGTTCCAAGATCTAAGAGAGCTATTCCAGAGGGTGAAGTCGATATTCTTCAGCATGATGCAGAGTTAGAAACTATGGGATATAATTTTGACATTGACACAGAATATGAAGATTCTGATGAGATAGACAGCTTGGATGAAGATAGCGGTGATGAGAAGAGGGAGAGGTTCCCTAAATTCAATGCTAAGACTGATATGAAGGAGCCAACTTTCAAAAAGGGTATGATTTTTGCATCCTTTGACATCTTAAAGAAGGCTGTCCGAATGTATTCCATTAAACATAGATTTCGTTTAAATATAAAGAAAAATGATTTGCGAAGGTTGCGAGTCACTTGTAAAGAAGGATGCCCATGGCTTTTATATGCTGCTCCCATAGAAGAAGGCACAAAGGTTCAAATCAGAACCTACATTGATACCCATAGTTGCTCAAGAGATTTCTCCAGCAAACATGCTACCTTTAGGTGGATTGCAGAGGAGTATTTAGAGACCATTAGATCAACGCCAGATATAAAACTGTCTACATTGATGCATTTGATTAAAGAGAAATTTAGCATTGATGTTCCTAAAACCAAGGTTCATTATGCAAAACAACTAGCTCTTGATATGTTGAGAGGAGATGAGAATGATCAGTTCTTGAAACTTGCTGACTACGGAGGAGAATTAAGGAGGACAAACCCAGGAAGTACATTAATGTTGTCATTAGACAATCTGATTTTTCGTAGGGTATTTGTTTGTATTTCAGCTTGCAAGAATGGTTTCAAGGCTGCTTGTAGGCCCATTATCAATATTGATGGATGCTTTTTGAAAGGGAGATATGGAGGTCAGTTGTTGTCTTCCATTGGTATTGATCCTAATGATTGCATTTGGCCGATAGCATATGCAGTTGTAGAAAGCGAGTGTAAGGACTCTTGGACATGGTTTCTTCATTTACTTAGAGATGAGTTGGACATTGAGAATAGTGAAACATGGACATTCATGTCAGATAGACAAAAGGTTAGATTGTGCTTTTATATTTGTATATAATTTTACTTGATTATTGATCATTTAATTATTTTACTATTTTTATAATGCAGGGCTTAATTCCTGCTATACGACAATTATATCCAAATGTAGAGCACAGGTTTTGTGTTAGACACTTGATATCAAACTTCAAGAAGAGTTATCCAGGTGAAACATTGAAAAATACTATATGGGCAGCTGCAAAAAGTAGCAAAAGTGATATATTGTTAAATAATATTTCTGAGTGTTTCAATAGATTTATTTTAGATGTACGAGACAAACCTATCCTCACAATGTTAGAAATTATTAGAACAAAGATAATGGTTAGGATAGCAAGAAAGAGGACGAGGATAGAAAGGTGGACTGGTTCTATATGTCCTAAAATTCAGAAAAAATTGGATAAGATTAGGGAAGAAAGCAAGTATAGTTGGCCATCACCTTCTAGAGGAACACAATTCCAAGTTAGTTGTCCATACGGTCAGTTTGTTGTTGATTTGGCCAAGCACACGTGCTCGTGTAGAAAATGGCAGCTTACAGGAATACCTTGCAGCCATTCTTGTGCAGCCTTAGCATACAATGGCAACACAATTGAGGATTTTATTGATAGGTGTTACACCGTGGATGCTTGTAAACATTTATATGATCATATCATCAAGCCAACTAGGAGTGTGGAACAATGGGAGGATATGCACCATAACCCTATTCAGCCTCCAAATACAATCCCACCCAAGCCAGGGAGGCCAAAGAAGAAAAGAAGAAGATCGGCTGGTGAAAGGGAACCGACTGGCAAGATGAGAAGGTTTGGAATGGGTATGCATTGTAGTAATTGTGGTGGAATTGGACACAACAAAAGGGCTTGTAAAAACTCTCAACAGGTATAAATAACTCGGTTTCAATGAGTTAAAGTTTTATATTATTCCATTCTATAGCAAGCTAGTACTTTATTTATTTATTTCATTTTATAGTCCGGTGCTTCAAGATCTCTAAGTGGAAGCACTTCAAGACCTTCCAGCGGTAGGGAAAGGAGTACTTCAACACCTTTGACCAATACACCTGGAGCAAACGACGGTGATCGGGACAACTAGCTTAAATATAGACAAATCATTTTGCTCGTGTGTGCAGCCTTTTGTGTTGTGAATCTAGGCAATACTTTTTGTTAATGATTTTAATATAACATGATCAGATGCTTGCTGCTGCAGTAGTTGTTATTTTGGGTGTAATGGAGTTGAATGCATCTGTTGAACCCTTGTTGTTGAAACATTTTTACATTTCATTTAAATGGAATGGAATTGAATGCATCTGTTGAAACTAGCTTTGTCATTGAAACATTTTACTTTTCATTTAACATGATCAGGAGGTGTCTCACTCAAACTCCTCTATGTGTTCAAACTTTGAACTTGTCGGTTTGTGATTCTAAATTAATTGTCTATTTGGCAAGGATAATGGATCACAAACTTGAAACATTATTTATAGCAAGGAAATGCAAATTATTTATTACATGAATCCAAATGTGAGACTTACAACCAATCTAATATCAAAACTGTGAAGGTAGTCGTTAAAACGATTCTCGATATCAAACAACCCGACCCATTGATCATTGTCTCACCCAGTAGTAGTACAACAACTAGCATTATTGCTGCAAGTAGCTTTCGATTGGAGGCGAATTCACCAGAGCCACATTACGAGTCGGAGATAGAAGTGATCGAGGAAAACGAGTCGACCACGATGTTCATCGACTTCTCTCACGTCCTCAGCTTCAATGATGTTCTCCGCTGCTAGCTATCTTGGCTTCAAGCTGGCTGCATTTGCCTCAAAATGTTTTTCATTCTTCTTGCATTTTGTTCTGTTGGCAAATCCTTTCATTTTCAGCCCACAACAACATCCCATGTCGCACCCATTGTCCCTATTCAGCATAGTTAGCAAGCACACTGCTTGCTAATCCATTGTCCCTATTTATGATTAGATAACACTAGCAACATTAGCTTTACCAACAACACCCATTGACCATTGTCTCATCCATTCATGACAGATACGCGTTAGAACCCAACAACATCCATTTTCAGTCTCATTCATTGACAAATACAATCAGATCCAACATCGCACCCAACAACATCCCATATCACACCCAAATCAGCACCCACTGTCGTACCCAAATCAGCACCTAATTGCACTCAAATTAGCACCCATTGTCACACCCATTTGTACCCAAATCAGCACCCTAATACACTCGATTTTCACCCTTACAAAGCACAATCGCACCATCTGCCCCAATCGAGCCTCTCACCGAAGGATTTAGAACCCTAATTTTGGTTTTCGTTCACCATCTGCCAAAATCGCACCATCAAGCCCCTTCTGTTTTATAAAAATAAATTAAATTTGAGAAGTTAAATTATTTTAATTTGATGAGATTAAAAAGGGATAATAAAAGCCACATGGATTTTTTTTGTACAGTCAGCAAACCAAATCACCCATTTAAAGGAAAACGGATGTAAACTTAACGGAAGGACTAGTTTTGAAATGTTTTTACTAAGGTTGGGGACTGAACTGGAACGATTGAAAGATTGATGACTAAATTGGAACGTATTGCATAGGTTGGGGACTAAACCCATAATTTACCCTTTTTTAAATAAATGACATTCTCTTTTATGGGTAAGAAAATGATTATCAGAAAAGAATATCGTTTTAAGTGTTGTTTTTTCGTAATAATTCATCCGTTGTCGATTTTTTCAACCATCGCCCATCGGTCAAATACATTGAATTCATTTCCCTAAAAAAAAAGGAAAAAAAAACACACATATTTGTACACTACTGTGCAGGTTTCACACTTTCACTGCTTGTATTGTAGACTGTAGGCCTGTAGCCATTTACCCTCTTCCCTGTTTCCGTTTCCGTTTCCTCAATTGAACGCGAGAGATCACCATTAGGGTTTTGCTGGTTCGTCTGATTCTGAATCCCCGTTGTTTGATCCGTTGTCATTTCTCCCCAAAGATGTCGCCTTGCTGTTGTGCGAGGGGAGCAGTTAGCGATGGAGGTGATGACTATAGCTGCGGAGAATGTAGAACCTGGGAAGAGGACCTCTACTGGAATCGCTTCCAGTCTTTCTATTTCTGCCAGATTCTCAGCTCCCTCACCGAATTTCACAACCAGCTTGTAAGTTTCTTCTTCTTTTTCTCCCAAATTATGTAATTCCTTTTCATGCAACCAAATTATTGGTTGCTGTGAGCTAATATTGCATCTGTTTTTAGTGCTTCTAAGCCTTTAAAGGGGATAAATCGTTGCAATTTGCTTCCTTCCTTTTATCTGCTTTCAACTTGTGTTGTGTCTGTGTGTGTGGTTAAATGGACAGGAAGGAAATTAGGTTTTGTGATGGGATGATTGGAAACCCTAAATTAGCCTTTTTTTGCTACTTAGGATTCAGAAGGGGGAAATGTTGGGAGATTAAAATTGGGGTTTTAAAGTGGAAGGATTTGAAAGTTGAAACCCCTTCAAATTGAAATGTAGTCTATGCATTTTGCTGGAATGGTAACCTTTTTCATTGGTTTGTTACTGTAAGAATGGAGTACATTAGGATTGAATATAGCTTAAATGTTAGCCAAGCTGAACTTTCAAGTTGAAGTGGCCTTTGAATGTTTAATATCCATGGCATTGTACACCCTTTCGGAAGTTCTGATGTTTTTTTTGCTGTGAACCGAACAATCAGGTGATTCCCAAGAAGTTTGCTAACAATGCAAGGGCCCTTCTACCTTCTAAAGTAACTCTTCGAGGCCCAAGCCGTGCTACATGGTCTGCCGCCTTGACGAAGAGGGATGATGATTTGTTCCTCACTGATGGATGGGGAGAGTTTGTGAGGGCTTACTCATTGCAAGCCAGTGACATCCTTATCGTCAAGTTTGATGGGATCTCGGCTTTCGATGTCCAAATCTTTGATGGAGGAAATCTGTGTGAGAAGGAGTCGGCCTATTTTGTCAAGAAATGCACACATGAAAACGCTGCTGAAAATCCGAGGAAGAGAGCTTCAACTGAGGCTGACATGGAAGAGCATGATGATGGTCTTATTCATAGAGCAACTAAGCAGGCGAGAGAGGGAGTTGTTGATGAGACTCCTAATAGATCGAAGTACTCTCACTTCTATAGCAGGTCTAGGGGGAAGATGCGTTTGCGGAAAGCTGTGTCCTCTAAAGCTAGCCCCAGAAAAAGAGCTTCTCTTAATTCTGTGGAGAAAATGAACATCCCTTCTGGTAAGCTCCCTTGCTAAATAAGAACCTCAACACTATGCCTTGTATTTATCGTAGTTTATAGCAATCCCCACATGTTGTTGGCAATTGTAGGTGAACTTGGCCAATCCAGTGTCCAAACTGAGCCCATCGCCGAGCCACAGAACACTGAAAAGAATGGAAGTGTTGCAACTGAAGCTCCTAATCAAAACAATACTCCACAGAACAATAGAAGCTTTTCAACTGAAACACCTCCTCAAGATACTCCGAATATCAATGGAAGCAATATAACTGAAACTACCCCGCAGCATAAACTGGAAACAAATGAAAAATGTTCAAGTGAAGCTCCTCCTCTGAGAGTTCCTTCAGCTAGAGGTAGAGGAAGACCTAAAAGACTGATTGACTCGGAACCCAGTCAAAGAATTCAAACAAAAAAGGCTTCAAGTAAATTTGCTTCTTCTTTCGGCAAAATAAGAAAGCAAATGAGTCCTAAGAAAGGTAAGCCTCCTTGAATCTATAGGACTCAGATAGCCTATATGAAATATTTTCCGTGCTGTCCCAAGTTTCCTGATCTATTTCTTTCGGTTGCAATTGCTTCTAGCTGGAAAGAGTTTGACTCCTGGAAACACGGATTCGTCAAGACGTAACTATGTTCCTGAAGAAGGGAGACTGGCCTTGCAAATGGCACATGCACAGCTGACTGAGGACAATTTCATAATAGTAATGCGAGCCTCTGCTGTTTTGCAAAGATATATTTTGGTAAAACACCGTCTTCTTAGCTGATTAACTGGAAAAGTCTACTTTGTTCAATTCCATGATCACAGGAAGGAAAATCAAAATTAAATTTGATTTTTTTTATCACACGAAATATCTCTCTATGGTGTCTAAACTCATGAATTTGAGATGCTGACTGAGTCAAAAGTAAAAATTAGTGCCTTATATACATTTTCTTGTTACTGGTTTATTTCAGACTTTTCCACCAGCATGGTGCAGGAAACACCTCTCTCCTGGTAGTCAAAATGTGTTCTTCCGGTTTGGTGACAAAACATTTCTCACCAGGCTCAGCTACAGTCCCCAAAAAACCGCGGGGCAGATCTGTGGTGGATGGAAGCATGTGGTTGATGCGAATCAGCTGAAACTGTACGATGTTTGCCTGTTCAACATTGCAAGCCGGAAGGACGATGGAGTTATACTCGATGTTACTGTGTTCAGAGCAGGGCAACAACGACAACCATCACCTGTCCAATCTGCTGATGAATGAGCCATCGCCTATAAATGCGGTAAATGTAAAGGGTCTGGGTCAAATGATATCATGAAGGTTGACATTTTGTATGGATGTATTCTAGATAGATATGAAATCAGCATAGCAAAGTATGTTGACATTTGATATTAGTTGGTTATCCTCTATGTTAGAACACTGATCTGCTGAAGTGCTTGTAAGTTGAAACTCAGAAAACTTGAGATTGGCTGTGAATGAAAGTGTTGAAATGCTAACTGTTTAGTGATATTTTGCTGTCATTAAATGCATGACAACCTGCATTATATCACAGAACACTATAATTTGCTGAAATTTGCATACCATTTTTGTCGCTGTCTTGTGTTTTTTTTGATGATGGAAAGATATCAATCAGAATGTACAAGGTAACATATTTAACCCCATGAACATCTTTTATTGCTCCATAGCAATGACATTGAATCAAAATCAACTTTCCCTTTGTCTGCGATTACAAGTATTTGAATCAGCGTCTGATCCTTGTTTTCAGATGCAATGGAAACCGATGATGTTGGAGCTTCTTATTGGCAGTGTTTCTCTGGTGTAGCTAACACTTGAAGAACAATGCCGCTAACTCATCCACTCAACCAGTATCCACCATGATCATTTACGTCGTCTCACTGCATCAAAGAAACTCTTAGTTTACTGTCAATAGTTCTACCTAATTTAGTCAAGGCAATTGACAATGTAGTTAAGTTCAATCTTTGCTGTGTATAGAGGCAAATGTCAAGTGAGAAAAACTCATGTCTGGTTAGGTTTTCTTGAGTTGTGGTTGAATATGCCCAACTCATTTTCAAGTGAAATTTTTACATGGAATGAATTCTAATTTTCTTCCTCAAAAAGAATGTGCTTGTTCTTTCAAATGCAAAAAAAACTTAACTAATGTTGCTTTGCATTTATTGGAACATGATTTGGAACAAGTGATTCAGATTTTTAGAGGCAAGATGCCATGAAGAACACTCCAAAGTAGATGCTGAATTTCTACATATTGAGATTATTCTTAGTGCGCTTTAACATCATCCTTCAAAACTAGATTCAGTTGGCTAAGATTTTGGACCTTGATAGTGTTAGAGACTAATCTAAATTCGTTTATCCAACAACATTACTTAACATAGTTTCGAAAATACGGAAACTATGAAATAATGCTAGAGAATTCATTCATTTATGTCTTGAGATTATTTCTGGTGCGCTTAACATCATCTTTTCCAAATCCAAGGAAGATGGCAATGAATCATCCATGGCCTCCTATCCTCTACACAGATGATAGGGCATAAACATAACCCACCAAACACGCAAACACAAACCGATCTGTTGTGATTCAGAGAGAGCCAAATTAGCTTTCACCTTTACCATTTATTACAGTTCACAATAGCAACCAAACATGGTCTGTCTACTGCACTGCTTTTTTTGGCTTTTACTTTCTTTTACACCATCCATTATTTTATTCATAGTGGTCAAAGCCACAACTATAAGCTTCATTCAAATTCTAGTTTGGTGAGGGAAACCAAAAATAAAAAAAGGTTCTTGTTATTTCCCTTTCTTTCACTGCTTTTCATGGCAACACCAAACATATATCCCTGCAAAAGGCAAAAACAATCCACATTTATTTGAACTGCTCTGCACTAGTGTATTGTGATATTGTCATTTTCATTTGGGTAGTTCAGTTTGTTGCTCCATCAAAACACATCAATAAAAGCACAAATTGTAGCAAAAGATCCAAACTTTGTACAAAAATCGCGTTGTTGATGACTTGCAAAAGACCAATTATCGGCAACAATCTGTCTTACTGTTCGCGACACCCTAAAGTTGAGGCTATTTCTCACAATTTGCATTTCGAAAGGGATATTTTGGTGAAGCGTCAATGAAAAAATCTTGCCATTAGATAGCATAAATGATCTATAATCTTGGGAATGCTTTGTTTTTACCCCTATGTACATTTTCATTCAATTTATGTTGATCCAAACCAATTCATGCTTCCTACAATTTGGCTCTCCAAGGACTCGGATTTCGAGCGGTGAGATGAAGAACACCAGAAACTCGAAAAGAAAAGGACGATAAATAATCCCGAAACAAGGACATGAACATCGTTGATCACGATGTCGAACGCTCTCGTTTTCCTACAATGTACATAAATGTAGGGAAGCGGCGCGTAGTAACCCCAGGCCGATCCTGCTCGGGCGTCGAGGCTGGTCACACTAGGAAGGAGCCTCGTCGGGCAAACACAAATGTGATTCTCTCGCGAGCTTAATGTCTCCGATAGCACAGTCGACAAAGAGCTCGGTATTTGATCGCAACGAGGGCGATTGCGCTTGATAGCTCCTTACGGATTTAGCTCGAGGT